>OZ020195.1:34863563-36301935 GCA_963971165.1 Philopedon plagiatum
GAAATAAATTGCATGACTGTAAATGGGATTTATATTAATTACTGTATTACAAAATTTAAATACTACAAAGTGTCTTTTATACCTGTTTGTGAAAAATATATTTCACACAACAGGCGTTAAAGCATATAATCGCTAATTAAACACTTATCTAATAGCATCATTTAATGAACTTCCTTCAATTAATTTTAAATTTAGAAGAAGAAAGTGGAAAAAATCTTAAGTGAAGTATGTTAATTTGTATTGCACTTCGATATTTGACGACCCGCGACGTGCAACTACGTCTATTCTGTGAAATACCTTTTCCATAAATAGATAGACATTTTGCAGTGGGTAAGGTAAAAGGGGCAAGAAGTGACCTTACTCTACTTAATCCATAATAATTATTACAAAGTAAAAATGAGGTGTATTAAATACATTTATTCATCTAACGGTGAGCTTAGTTATCGGTCATATATAAAGCCCAATGAATGTGTTGATTTTTCCTATATATATATATATATATATATATATATATATATATATATATATATATATATATATATATATATATATATATATATATATATATAATATATATATATATATATATATATATATATATATATATATATATATATATATATATGTATATATATATATATATATATATATATATATATATATATATATATATATATATATTATATATATATATATATATATATATATATATATATATATATGTATATATATATATATATATGTATATATATATATATATATAATATATATATATATATATATATATATATATATATATATATATATATGTATATATATATATATATATATATAATATATATATATATATATATATATATCCGGTGGCCGAGTTGGTACGGTTTGGAGAGGCGCGGGTTCGACTCCCGCTTCGACCATGGATATTTTGTGATTGTTGTTGGCAGGTGGTAAAGGAATTCTTCCTCGACCGAGGTGTTCCCCCCACACATCCTCTTAAGGGGCTGGTGAAATCCCTACGGATGTTTCCAGCTCTGGATGTGTGAGTCGATTCCCCTGTACACCCACGGTACATAGTACTTAGACTTCGGTCGTCGTGGGCTGTCAGAAGATAAAAAAATATATATATGTATATATATATATATATATATATATATATATATATATATATATATATATATATATATACATATATATATATATATATATATATATATATATATATATATATATATATATATATATATATGTGTGTGTGTGTGTGTGTGTGTGTGAAGGGTGATCCATTAAGGGTGGCGAGCGCCTGTATATCCAAAACCCTACATGCTACAAATTTAAGGTAAAAAATTTATTAAGAAACACAAAAAAATTCATTGGAAAATATTTTTAAGTTCCTAATTCTACCGCTCACTTTCGACTAATATCTTCGATACAATGTAGGTCACAAATTAACTTTTTACAATATCTGTACTATCCTCTATAAGTTTTATAATAACAATTTTTTCGTAGTTACCATGGTAGCGGTGTGGGGAAGGGTAACAATTAAAAATACTTAAAGTCCGTTAAGTCCGTGCGAAATTAGTTAATCAACGTTCTTTCAACGTGGCAGACATTTCAGAATTTTGTCAGCCAAGTTATAAAAATAATTATTTATTTCACGATTTCACTATGTTCCCGAGAGGGTTGCAAAATGAGATTCGTCATTTTCACTAATTTTGAAAAATCTACCCGAACCTGAAAACATTCGGAATTATTATAGATTCATTGGTTTCAATGACTGGCTTACATCGTGTGGTTGTTCTTGTAATTTGCCTCAGCAAAAATAATTCTGCTCTAATCTAGTAAATCCGGAAGTTTGAATTTATAAATAAATTAAAATTAGTCTCATTGTTAAAAAGATTAAAAATGTTTAACTAAAAATTCCAGAAATTCTTGCGCTCAATTTTGAAATATGAAATTGAAGGTTGTCGGCTATATCACATGGCTCTAGACAACAAATTAAATAATCTTAGAAGTTGTAAGTATTCGGTTTATTTGAGTATTAGTACCTACCTAAGTTCTACAAAAATTATTTAACAGGTGCCGCTGAGTAACCAACCGGTTATGTTTAATTAAAAATTGTACTTGGTTTGCCGGAATTTCGACGTACTAATTCTTAATGCTATCGAATCTTATCATAAAATTATTACTTACTAGATGAAATCTGCATCTTGTAATCTCGAAATGTTAGATAATGAATTCATTATCAACATTTTATCCCCAAATTTTAACTTATTAAAAACCTTCATATGAAAGAACAGTTGGCGCATTAAAACAAATGATCCATATGATTTCCTAAAGCTCAATGTGTTGTATGTTGTAGGTATATAAATAAATTATTGTGATTACTTAAATTGTTGATCTCAACAAATTCAAATTAGTTAGAGTTTTTGATTGTATATTACTACCTCATTATTTTAATTAGGCAGTGTCATATTGTACATAATTGCAGTTCCTAATTGCTAGTTTATAAGATATTGGTGTACATATTAAAAATAAATTATATGAATTTTTAAAATTTGTGCCGTTTTTCTGTTGAAAGCTCAAAAGAATAATCTCATGCAGAAACGACATTTTTGTCGATTCCTTTGATGTCAGCAGCACCCTACTTTCGTGACCTCGAACACCTCTTTCTGCCTCTTACTAGACGGAAAGAACATAAACGCCACGTACAAAACAGCGCAGCAATCAAAGTTGCCCTAATTAAATTGATATTAAAGGTGGTGAATCGCTACTTCACTACTAAAATATTTGCCTGGTCGTCAGTTGCAAAAGGGTCACTATTTCGTTATAGGTGTAACAAAATACAACAAAAATCGAAGAACGACTTGGACTCAAAAGGCGTCATATGCCAGAAGGTTTAACAAGGTAAAAGCTTCAAATTTAAAAAAGTTTAATTAATTAAAACGATCCGAACGCTAGAAAATTTCGTCGTTTTAAGCGGTTTCGCAAACCAAATCACAAAAAAACTAAAACAAATATTTTTTAACGCCAATCGAAAGATGATATCCATATGGGTGTGTGAAAGTTATTTTTATGTCGAAAAAAAAATCCAAGAAGAAATTACAGGCCAATGAAAACCTTTAAAAAGTGAGTAAAGTTCGTTGGCTTATTAAAAATATTGATATTTTTACCTTTTGCACACTCCCCAAACCTTACAGAATCCAAATCAAAAAAGTTTATTAATTTAATTAATTACCGTGGTCAGGATTTCGTTTAACAGATGGCAATGTTTTGTACAATTTTTAGTCTCTGCAATCGATTAAAGATGTTTTGTCTCTGTTTTACGTCTACACTTGTTTATAGCATTGATTTCTAATATGGATCCGCAAACAATAATCGCGAAAGTGGCAAATTTCTGGCCTTGCGCATGTAAACAAAGCTGATCGGCCATGGGCATGCGCACTGTAAAATGTGTCAGCTGTGATGGTCGATCCCACTCTGATTGTCAAGGAACATCAAAGGGTTTGCTGATTGTTTTCCAGCTGGTTATGCAACACGTGTAGCAGATGACAACAAGCGAGTTGTGCGCATGACCCTCGCCGATCTGGCTCGAGAAATATGACCGGTGGTCGTGCGTACAAACACACTATTTCATCCTGCTAACTTAACTTTTGTTTGCGCAGGCTGTCAGGTATATGGGTCTATATATAGACGTCAATGGTTTATAGGCACAAGCCTCGTTCGAAAACGGAATTAATAGGACTTTGTTGTTTTATGTTATCTATACTAATATATAAAAGAGACAATTGACTCACTGACTCACTCATTCATCAACGCCCAGCCAAAACTACTAATGCTAAAGTTGAAATTTTGCACACAGCTTTCTTTTACGCTGTAGACATCCACTAAGAAAGCATATTGCAAAACTCGCCCCCAAGGGGTTAAAAGCAACCCCTAAAATTTAAATTAATTTTTATTTTAATAACTACTAAGTTCTAAGGAAAACGCCAAAACACGTCAATTTTATTTTATTTTTTTACATAAGACTACTTTTTTTGTGTTGAAATTTTACCACTAGGGGGTAAAAACACACTTCTACCACTGATTTATCAAGGCCCAGCCCTAACTACCAAAGTTAGAAAGCTGAAATTTTGCATACAGCTTCGGTTTAGGCCCCAGACGTCCACTGGGAAAGGATATTGCAAAACTCACACTCTAAAGGGGTAAAATCAACCCCTAAAAATTTAATTATTTTTTATTTTAAAAACTATTAAGTTCTAAGGAAAACGCCAAAACATGTCAATTTTAATTTATTTTTTACATAAGACTACTCTTTTTTCGTGTTGGAATTTTACCCCTTGTGGTACAAACACACTTCTACCACTGATTTATCAAGGTCAAGCCCTAACTACCAAAGATAGAAAGCTGAAATTTTGCATAGAGCTTTGGTTTAGGCCCCAGACGTCCTCTAAGAAACTATATTGCAAAATCAACCCCTAAAAATTAAATTATCTTTTTTTTTAAAAAGTACTAGGTTCTAAGGAAAACGCTGAAACATGTTAATTTTATTTTATTCTTTTACAGAGGACTACTTTTTTTCGTGATGGAATTTTACCCCTAGGGGTAGCTGCAGCTTTTTCACTAGCGCTAGAGTCCAGGGCCCCCGCAACCGCGTGTGCAACGCGTGCACTGCACGCGGGCGCACTCTGTAAGGGGCGCCAAGAACCAAAGGTTTTTGGTTAATTTTTTAACAATATTTCCAACGAGCAAGGCACCAAAGAAATCTTTTTTTTCAATAATCTAAGCGAAGTTTATGTTCATAAATATAATTAGGTACCTATCTAATCTAATTCCCTATTAAAACAGAAAACATATTTTTAAAATCAATCATCACTATTCACATCTGAATATGCAATATCATGATCCAATATCCAATACTGGTATAAATCGACAAGTTTGCGTAGAAGTTGTTAGAACTTGTTACCTACTTGCCGATTTTCCTGTCCAGACTCGAATACTCTGTAGGAGTATAAAACAGCGGAAGGCGTCGTAATCCAAATAATTGATATTTTATTTCGCAACGTTTAAGGGTCAAGAAGACGCAGAAAATTATAATATTTAGATACTTAGAAATTAAAAAGATTGATTTGTATTTTGTGTTATTGTGTTTTGTTGTGATTGAATAAAATTTTATGAAATGGTAAGTACCTACCCACATGCAGTATTAGCATTTTCTAAGGTCTATAAAATTCGTTTTTTTTTTAATTTTTTCTGTTTAAAATAGTGCACATCCTTAATTAGCCCATACCTTTATACCATAGATAATATTATTTTTATTTCCCTCAAATAGGAAAGTATTTTGTATTCGTGGAAAAATCGGATAGATTTTGATATTTCTTTAGACATTTTATATTTAAAACCTGACGTTTCGCCTTGGAGCCACCATCATACCGTTTGACTTTCTGAAAAAATTTATATTTCATCTTTGCCAAAAATTAATTATCAAATTATTATACCAGGAAAAGTGTATAGGGTATATGCTTCAGATTGGTCTTAAGTTCGTTTAGCCGTTTAGGTTTAAAGGCTCGCGTTTAGAGTTTAGATTCATAAAAATAAAAAATTACGGGGCGTTCTCAAAAAGATGGGTCTTGTGCAAGGGAAGTCAAGGGTAAATGTCCTTACCAATTTTTGATCTAGTGTTTCTTAAATTCTAGGAGCCACAGAAGAGAAAACGACCTTCTGGTGCAAAATTTCGAGAGCAAAAAAAAGTTAGAGTCCAAGAAAGGGAAAAGATGGCTGGGAGTATGAAACATTTTTTGCAAAAAAGTCAAGTTTACAAGACTGAAACGATAGAGGTAGAAGCAAATACAGTTTCTAAAGCGGCGCCATCGCCATCTTCTGCAACATGTGAACCATCGACATCAACATCAACACGTATTGAAAATATAGCCTCTGTAGAGTCAGCCATCCTAACAACTACGACTACAAGTGACACTTCTAGCAGTTCTAGCGATGAAGCTTCTACTGAAGGGGAGACTGAGATTACTATTCCTAGTATTCTTCCATCAGAAGATCCCGGTTTATGGCCCAGAAGCATCACCAATGATGAAGTCAGAATATTGGTTGATCGTGGTCCTCCCTTGATAACCTAAGCAAACCTAAGCACCCCCAATTTTTTTGCCGAGTAAGGGGCGCCAAAATATTTTTGGCACGCGGGCGTTGATAACCCTTGCGGGGGCCCTGCTAGAGTCTTTAGATTTTACTCTTTTCCACGCGCTTTGCTCAAGCTCGTGATCTGCTTTGTGGCGAGCACTTAAATTTTCACTATTACGCAAATAAGCAAAATCGTGTTTTTTGCATGCGATATCCAAAGAATTAATTCCTTGATCACCTCTTGCCACAAGTTTTACTACTTTCGTCCCGGGTCCACAATACTGATAGCCTGGAATGTGTAACTCGAACGGTACCCTATTTATTAATTACTGAATTAACAATACCGCTTCCAGTCTTACTTGATAAACGAGACCGTCTACTTCGTTTGACGAGCGATGTGCGGTACTTTACCGTACTTATTTTCTCTCAACGATGGGTCTAAATTAAACTGCATAACTTTGAAAAATGGACTGTATTAACTTTACCCTATTCTAACCTAACCACCTTTGCCGACGGCTTGTCTAAGAAGAGAGCAAAAGCAAAAACTCAGATCGTGCGACGTTCAGCGTGTCTTTCCAATGTTGCGGCGTTCTTAGTCCAACAAAAATAGAGCACTAGAGTAAACGTAAACATTTAACGTGTTGAGCGTTAACATACCGCCGCGCCGGCCTTGAAAGCGCATGCTTTCAAAGATACCAATAACTAACTAGACTTAAACTTAAGTTACAAACAGGACCTCATGGCCCACATCAATAAGATACAACATACCTAAAAACTAACAATTAAAATATATGGTGAACATACACAATATTCATTGGTAATATCAATAAGTTGAATACTGTTAATCAAGATATAAATTAAATTAGGTACCTAACCATTAAATGTTGGCGAACAACATAACCAACAAAAAAAAACATATCTCTTTATGAATTACAAACACTATGCAGAATGTAACAATTTTGTGCAGAATAACTCTCTTATGTCTCAGGGTTATCACTAGACCCTTCTATTGGAAGTACGCATAGCTTTCGCACTGCGCGTCTCACAACACCACTGGCAGTTCGAACACTTGCAACACGAGTGATTCCATCAGTTCCAGGGTGAACGGCAACAACTCTACCGAGTCGGCAGTTTAAGGGTAGACTATTTTCGTCCTTTAGGACCACCAGTGTCCCAACATCAAGGTTTTTGAAAGTATTCTGCCACTTGCTCCTTTGCTGCAGAGTGGTAAGGTATTCAGAACTCCATCGTTTCCATAGATGTTGGCAAATTTGCTGGAGGAGATGGTAATGGCTAAGACGGTTAGATGGTCTAAGGCTAACATCTCCTTGTGGTACTGCCGTAAGAGGTTCCCCAATGAGGAAGTGACCAGGGGTCAAAACTTGGAGATCATTGGGATCTGAGGAGAGAGGTGTTAATGGTCGAGAGTTTAAAACCGCCTCTACTTGGGAAAATATGGTAGAAAGATCTTCAAATGTTAAAGTTCTATTCCCGACAACCCTTATGACATGATATTTAGCTGCCTTTATCGCGGCTTCCCAAAGCCCACCTTGATGGGGAGATGGGGGAGAGATGAATTGCCACTCGATTTTATTTCCTATACAATAACCTTGAATGGTGCTATCCCTCTGAATTTTAGTCAAAGTTTCCCGCAACTCTTTTAATTTATTATTGGCTCCAACGAAGTTGGTTGCGTTATCAGAATAAATGCGCTTACATAAACCCCGTCGGGATACGAACCGTTTTAAGCAGTTGAGGAAAGCATCAGTGCTGAGGTCTCCGACTAGTTCGATATGAACGGCTTTAGTGACAAAGCATATAAACAAGCACATATAACCCTTCACGATAGACATATTTCTTAGTTTGCCATCCTTAACATTAAACGCACCGGCGTAATCAATGCCGCAAATACAGAATGGCCGCTGTGGTACAGTGCGGTCTCTCGGTAAATTTCCCATTTTCTGATTTAAAGTGGTAGGGTTTACGCGAAAACATGCGCGACATTTTGATAGGACGCCACGGACCTCTCTTCTTCCGTTAATAATCCAAAATCGCTCTCTTAAAGATGCTAAAATTGCTTGCAACCCTGCGTGCAGCTGCTTCTTATGTTGATCGGTAATTATTAATCTAGTAAGCGGATGTTTTTGAGGAAGTAAAATAGGGTGCTTGACCCCATACGACACACTAGATTTTCTTAAGCGACCACCAACTAAAATTAAGTCATTCTCATAGAAAGGATCTAAAGATTTCAATTTACTAGTTTTTGCTACACACTCGCTTTTCCTTAGACAATGTATATCTGAAGCAAATTCTTGTTGCTGTGCTACTTTTATTAGCAACATTAGGGCATCGTCCAATTCGGATAAGCTTAAAGTTTTATTATATTCTCTATCACACGGATTACGCCTTAGATTCCTATAAAACCTTAAACACCAACCTATCAATTTTGTAAGTTGAAATAGAGAATTTTTAAGACTGAAAATTGTCTTATCCACCACCGTTGCGGAAAGTATTATTTTTTTATTTCGTTTTTCATGTACAATGTCAGGTTTCTCGATTTGAAATTCAGGCCAAAATTCTGGCTGCTGAGCTAACCAGACCGGTCCATACCACCATAAGTCTAGATTGTTAAGTTGATTTGGATTTATACCTCAAGATATTATGTCAGCGGGATTATCCGCTGAAATGACATGGTTCCACTGCTCATACCTACCTAAGTCTTGAATCTCCGCGACGCGATTTGCTACGTAAGTCTTCCAAGCGGAAGGTTCATCAGCAAGCCATGACAGAACTATAGTGGAATCCGTCCAAAGAAACGTTTTATTCACTGTTATATCTATCGTATTTAAAACTTTATGCACAAGTCGTGCTAAAAGTAACGCTCCGCCAAGCTCAAGTCGCGGCAAAGACGTGGATTTGATTGGTGCAACGCGCGACCTAGCACACACAAGTTTAAAGGCCCCCATACATTTCGTTCTTTTTCATCCGTTCGAATCGCCGCGATTCGGAACGTCGTTCCAAAAACAGAAAAAACCGAAGTGTGTGGTAGAAAACCGTCGTGTCGAATAGTCGGTTTAAATATCTGCCGGAGCTTGATTTTTGTAACGACGGTTCGTCGGTTGACGGTCCAAACTGATAGTGTGTGGATATTTCTCTCCGAATCGTCGCATTTTTTACATGAGCGGAGAGCGGAGAGTTGGCTAAAAAGCGCAACAAGTTCACACGTGTTGTGTTTTGAAATTTTAAACTTTTATTGATTAAAATGGATCAAAAAGCCCTTAATAAAAAATTTATTATAGAGTTTATTGAAATGTATCGACAGTTTCCCTGTTTATGGCGCATAAAGTCTTTAGAATATAGAGACAGGAACAAAAAAATGCAGCATACGAAGTTCTTTTAGAAAAATATAAAGATATAGATATAAACGCAACAATACAAACAATAAAAAATAAAATAGATTCACTTCGCGGGGCGTTTAGGAAGGAACTGAAAAAAGTTAAGGATTCGCAAAGATCTGGAGCTGGAGCAGACGATATTTATAAACCACACTTGTGGTATTTTCAATATCTGTCATTTTTAACTGATCAAGAAACTGCCCGGACAAGCATCACCAGTATGGACACAATTGAGGAAGATTCTTTATCAGAATGTAGCGCGGTAAGTTAGAAAGTTTTTGTATTTGTCTTAGTTTTTATTACCAATATTATTGATAGCTGAGGAAATAAAACATATTTACGTTGCAATTTTTACTTTTTTAGCCAGAATCGCAGCTTGGAGAAAATGTGATGTCTCCTAATGCAACAACGGAAGATGAAGATATTTCCCTCACAAATTTGAACCCACCACATTCAAGTTCTTCAGGAGCACCTTCGACGGCGGTAAGCAATAAACAATTAAAAAGAAAATATGAAAAGCCAAAAAGTAAGGCAGATGAGGTGTTGGAAAAAGTATCCAAGCAACTTGATCATGTGGATAGTACATTTGACATAACCGCTAAAAATATAGCTAATAAATTAAAAACGTTATCTCCTGAAACGGCTATTATAACAGAAAAACTTTTGACCGATATTTTATTTGAAGCTCAAATGGGCAATGTAACAAGATATTCGAAAGTTGTTCTCCAAGATTCCCGTCTACAAAATATTCCTAATTCATCATCAAGTTTCCAGACATCTGATAATACCCTACATTACTACAGCTCATTTGGCAACGATTTGCACTCCCATAGATACGACTAAAAGTAATAAATACCTTTAACAAATAAGAAAATAATTTAAGTTTAATTTACTGGTGTGGTTTTAGAATATAAATTTATATTTTAGAATAAATGTTTATTTTCCTATAAGGGCGTTAAAATCTTTTAAATTTCTGTTTTTTTTTTATTTATTTATGTTACAGGTTTACCCTTTTGTTTATGAACAGAATAAAAGTTTTATTTTATATATGTATTTTTTATTAACAAGTAAAACTAATGTGACCAGAAAATCATTTTATTTACAAGCAAAAATAAAAACTACTTTTTTCAAAATAATAATTCAGTGTTTTAAATTCGATCATTTTGCCACGGTACGGCGCCCTCATTACAAAAATAGGTTTTGTATAATTCACGAACTGCTTTTGCAGCATCTGATGCATGTCTGTTGTGGCCTTTCTGTAAACTTGTAAAATCCTTTGCACCAGCAACCTCTGCCTCTTCTGGGTCAAGCTGAGGTGTATAATAATTGTCGCCTCTTTTTTTTTCTCAAATAGTTATGTACAACACAAGCAGCCATGACCACTTTCTCTATATTTACCAATTTTAAATTTATAACTTGGAGAAAGATTCTAAATCTTGCAGCCATTATTCCAAAAGTGTTTTCCACTGTACGACGTGCTCGTGATAATCTATAATTAAATAAACGTTTTTCTCTGTCAAGTTCTTTCTGACTAAACGGCTTTAAGAAATCATTTCTTAGAGAAAATGCTTCATCTCCAATAAAAACGTAAGGAAGTAATTTGTCACTATTACGCGGTTTAGATAGTTGGGGTATTTTTAACTCATTATTTATAAGTTTTCTGTAAAATTCAGTATTTTCAATAACTCCGCCATCAGATACTCTGCCGTTTGTTCCAAAATCAACCATAATAAACTCGTAATTTGCATTTGTAATTGCCATTAACACGAGACTGTTAGTTCCTTTGTAATTATAATAGAAAGAACCACTATTTGGGGGAGGAGTTATTTGGACATGTTTACCATCTACACTACCCAAGCAGTTAGGAAAATTCCACTTTTCTTCAAATTCTGTAGCAATTTCTTTCCATTCTAATTCAGACTGCGGAAACTAAAACAAAATACACCTTTCAAAATTGTTTTAAAGCATTATTTAAATTATTGTATCTAATAGGTATACACCTGTATACCTATCAGGTTGAAAAAAATAAGCGTTATGAAAATTATAAAAGGTTTCTCGTTACATACCTTTAAATAATTGTTTCTTAAAACTTTATATAGTGCGTCGCATGTTTCGGGAATAATTTTTCCTATGCATTGTGGGGAAATAACTGCTGAAAACTTTAAATCTTCATAGGATCGTCCAGTTGCTAGGTACCGCAAAGTAACTGTTAGCCTCTCATGTGGAGCAATTGCTTCTCTTAACTGGGTGTCCTTTTTTAGAATATAAGGGGTCACCAGCTGTAACAAATCCAGATATGTTTGTTCGTCCATTCTAAGGTAGTTAAACCAATCGCCCGGATGTAACTTCAGCTCATTTAAGAGATTAATATGCGAATATGCTTTTCGCTTTAAAAGCCATTGCTTAGTCCATATTGAGCGTGAGCGCTTCTTTTTCTTATTTCCGCTAAATAAAACGGAAACTGCCGCCGCCACTGCTAATAATTGATTTCTGTCCATCGTACGTAAACGACTGAAGATTACTGTTGTTGGAATCTGTTGGATCGACAGTGTGTGGGCAAAACAGTTCCACGATTTAACACGACGTTCCGAATCGCGGCGATTCAAATGGATGAAAAAGTGTATGGGGGCCTTAACTAAAACATTTTCCTGCGCATCCATCGATCGCAAATAAACGCATGCGCCGTAAGCGCTTTCGCTTGCATCGCAAAATCCGTGGACCTCTATATACCGTGCATTCCTAATAAGACACTGTCTTGAGATTTTTATCGACGTCAATGAGTCTAACTGAGTATAAAAGTTGTTCCAAAGCGTCGTTAAGTCTAAAGGTATGGTCTCGTCCCAACCTACTTGCAACTGCCATAATTTTTGTAAGATAATTTTTGCTATAATCGTAACTGGTCCTACTAGCCCTAGTGGATCAAATATCTGTGATATCGTGGATAAAATTAAAGGTTTTGTCACAGTACTGCGATTAGGCAGAGTTTTAATAGTATATTCTATGGTATCATGGCCCGCACTCCAAAATACACCTAGCGTCTTCTTTGGGTCACTATCGGTGATAGCATAGCTAGAAGTGCTATTCTCTTTGTCAGATAACGCTTCTAAGACCTCGGTTTTATTTGAGCACCACTTTCGAAGTGGAAACCCGTATTCAGCTAAAGTTTGCGATATCGATCGTCCTATCGCGATTGCCTCACTGACCGAAGGCGTGCTAAAAATTAAATCATCCACGTAGAAATATTTAGAGATAATTTTACTTAACTCAGGAGATTTCTCCTTAACATTATTTGCAATTTCCTGTAAACATCTAGTCGCTAGAAACGACGCGGAAGCCGTTCCGTACGTAACCGTATTAAGTCTAAAATGCTCTATTTCTAAATTCGGTTCGCCTCGCCAAACAATGCGTTGTAAATCGCACTGTCCCGGTGACACATTAATTTGTCTATACATCTTCGCGATGTCCGCCGTAATAACAACTTCGTGCTGACGAAACCGAATTAAAATTTCGAAAAGTTCATCCTGTACAGTAGGCCCAATTTTAAGAACGTCATTCAATGATAGATCACTACTAGATCTTGCGCTCGCATCGAACACGACACGCAATTTGGTAGTTGTACTAGTCTCGTTTAAAACTGCGTGATGCGGCAAGTAAAAAAACTTTATTTTCGGTGTCGATTTCATTATCAGGAATTTTGGTCATGTGACCCAGTTTACTGTAGTCATTCATGAACTCGCAATATTTTTGTTTTAATGAAGGATTCCTTGCTAACTTCTTCTCTAATGAATACAACCGATTTTTTGCCTGCTCGAGAGAATCACCCAAACTCTTTACAGCTGGTTTTAACGGTAAATCAACACAAAATCGACCGGTTGCATCTCTTTTAACAGTATCAACAAAATGCTTTTCGCACTCTGACTCTTCGTGAGAATAAATTTTCCTAATAGGAAATTCTTCAACTGCCCAAAACCTTTCTAGTTGATCCTGTAATGCTTGGGACGCAAAATGACAATGAGCTTTACTACCATTTCTATTTTGACTATTTGCATGTAGTGGTCCAGAAACCACCCAGCCTAGTACCGTTTTTTGCAAAATCGGTTTTTGTTTGCCTAATCTAATTTGACCAGCGCATAATAAATCGTAAAAAATTCCTGCTCCAAGTAAAATATCGATTCTAGCTGACTTATCGAACTGTGGATCTGCTAACTTTAAATTTGATGGAACATCTAAACTGGAACCGTCAAACGAGCATGATGGTATATTCGCGGTTACTTTTTCTAATATGAAAAACGAAACATTAGCTGTGTAATTATTATAAGCTGATTTTATTGTGCTGTTAACTTGAGAGTCTATTTTAGTTAACATTTCACCTATCCCAGAAATGGGTACGTTTGTTTTGTGAATATTTAAGTCTAATTGTTTAACTAAATTCTGCGTTATCAAATTAACCTGCGATCCGCTGTCCAGCAGCGCCCTACATTTAATATAATCGTTTCTAGAGTTTTTAATTTCTATTACTGCCGTAGACAAAATTATCTGACCTGGACGTGACGGGCACCTACTCGACGACGTCGCTACAATAACATTTTCATCCGATTTATTTGTTTCGCTAATCGACGGCTCTACACGCGTGAGTGCTCCACTGTTAGGTTTATCATTTGAACCCGTTTTGATTTCTGGGTGTAGCATAGTGTTATGCCTACCACGACATTTTCGACAACCGTCCGACTTACACTCTTTGACTTGATGACCTGACCTAAGACAATTATAACACAATCGCATTTTTTTCACTTGTTCTGAGCGCTGCTCAATCGAGAACCCAAGCAATTTCTCACAAAAATACACGAAGTGTGCACCTTTGCAAAACTCACACCTAACCTTTGGACTAGGGTTTTCATCCCCTACCGCGGCATACGCACCTCGATATCCACCCTGTCCTCTACTTGTACTTTTAGAGTATTTACTGTTATAATCTACTGTGCCTAATACACGCGCTTTATTTTCTAAAAATTCAGTAAAATATATTAAACTTGGATTTCCGTCAAATTCAGTTAACGACTTTTCTTCCCATTCTTTTTTTGTTTCTAAATCCAACTTTCTACTCATGAAGAAAATTATAACTCTATCCCAAGTTTCAACCGGTTCACCTAATGTCTTTAAGGCCCTAACGTGTTTTTCAATACTATCTACTAACCCCTGTAATATCTGATGCGATTCTCTATTTAATACCGGAATGTCAAACAATGATTTTAAGTGTGTCTGAATAATTACAGGCTTATTGTAAAATCGTTTTTTCAACAGTTCTAAAGCTACTAAATAATTATCATTTGTCACATCTAAGCAATCTAAAACTCTTTTAGCTTCCCCCTGAAGCGAATCTAATAAATAGTAAAATTTTTGTATGTTGTCTAAATTACTATTTTCATGAACCAGCGTTTGGAATGTCTCAAAGAATTGCATAAATTTGCTATAATCTCCCTCAAATTTAAGCAAACCCAAACTAGGCAATTTTACCCCCACTGGTTGTTGTGGTTGCTGCCAACTCATATTCGGACTAGGAACCGGGTCTTTTTTTTCCAATCGCTCTATGTGCTGTCTAGCCGCTGCTACACATTTATAATAAAGCTGTTCAAATTCGTCACTATCATGACTACTAAATTTTGACTCTTTTAATATCTCTATTTCAATGACGATTTCCTCAAACTCGCTCAAAAGAGGCTCTATCTTTTCTAACCGGACCTTTAATTCAACCAACTGCGTGTTATCATCAAGCTTGGATAAGAAATTGGCAAATTTTTCTAGTTGTTGTTTCATTTGACTATACTTTTTTACAAGCCTGTTTAACTGCCCATCCCTATCAGCTGAAGCCGTTTTCTTACCCATCTTGACTTTATCTAAAATCTTTCTATACTCTAAACCTACGCACTCTATGGCTTTCTAGTTCCTACAATACTAAACTCCAAGGTCGAAAAGCGGCAACACTGCCTGCGACCGCTGCTCGTTCTAGCCTCCGACTACAGCGCCATGTATGACGCAACCTAAATTTTCCGAACTTTTAACCTATAATTCTAATCAGAAACTAAAGTGGCAAAACATTCCTCGATCACCCATCAACCTGCTTTCCTTTTAAGTTCTAAAATTCACAAATTTCTACTATCTACTACACTCTAACAGCCAATAACACCTCGGTAGACTAGGAAAATGGCGGAAGGATGGGGACTTACGTGATCTGCTTGCCGCCGCGCCGGCCGTGGCTCTCTAATTTTCGACAAAACACTGCCGAAAAACCTACTACATGTGGCTCGATGGATCACAAATGTGCGGTACTTTACCGTACTTATTTTCTCTCAACGATGGGTCTAAATTAAACTGCATAACTTTGAAAAATGGACTGTATTAACTTTACCCTATTCTAACCTAACCACCTTTGCCGACGGCTTGTCTAAGAAAAAAGCAAAAACTCAGATCGTGCGACGTTCAGCGTGTCTTTCCAATGTTGCCGCGTTCTTAGTCCAACAAAAATAGAGCACTAGAGTAAACGTAAACATTTAACGTGTTGAGCGTTAACAAGCGACATCTGAATGATAGTTTACGTGAAAGTTTAGTATAAAATATAGATTTTGTTAAGATGCGTATCGTCAATCTTAAAGAAAAACTTCTCGTCGATTATCTCGATGTAAAGGTTGGATCTGGACAGGAACAGAAATTATTTAAGAGACATGGCCCTTTGCTACCATCATCTCTTGTTGGATTATTAATAGTAGCTTCGAACTGTGGGAAAACAAATGTTATGATTTCACTGCTTACTCACCCCTCGGGACTGCGTTTCGAAAATGTTTATATCTACTCAAAGTCGCTCTATCAACCAAAATATTAATATTTAAAGAGTATTTTATCACCAATCAAAGGTGTTGGCTACTACGCTTTAAGCGACGCTAATGACATTGTGGAACCGTCAGATGCTAAACTAAATTCTATATTAATTTTTGGTGATGTTGTGTGTGAGAAACAGGCCGTTATAAGATCGTATTTTACCATGGGACGTCACAAAAATGTGGATGCCTTTTACTTGGCGCAAACGTATTCACGTGTTCCTAAGCAGCTTGTCCGGGATAATGCCAACTGTATTAATATGTTTAAATAAGATGAGATGAATATAAAACATTTATTTTCTGATCACGTTTCATTCGACCTGACTTTTAAACAATTTCAAGAGATGTTTGCTAAATGTTGGGATAATAAATATGAGTTTTTAGAATAGTGATGTAAATTCAGGCTGATATCGCAAGGGATTCGATAGCTATATATTCCTACATTAATAACTTAGATAATCATTTCACCGTTGAACGGTACTTTTAAAGCATCATGAACGAAGAAATCAAATTAAAACGGAAGCTACTATAAACTACAAATGCGATTAGAAATAAATTTAAATAAATTAAAGCAGCTAAAGTACAGAATGAACATGATTTGGAAAAGTCTCATGAACCAGTTTCTAAACCATTAGCATCTATATCTAATGCCGTATAGTAACAGCAGCAGCACGTAACTAAAAAATCAAGTACTACGACTAAACCACAATGTTGGGGTAGCAGCAGCTCGGTGGGAACAGCAAAAACGTTTGAAGAATCTACATATCCAACAGAAGCGTATTTCGAAACATCTACACCGATATCGCAAAAAACACAAATTCCTAGACCAAAACATGGAAATCGTGAACCACTGTTCGAAACCCCTTCCTCATCAACGCTAACATCATCTCACACATCATCACATACATCAAGTGTTGTTCAACCGCAAAAAATAGATTATTTAACCCATTAGTGCCCAGCGTTCCTTATAAGGGACCTATTTGTCCTTGGCGATTTTCTAAAGAGTGGGGAAATATTTTACGTGAATGTATTGGAAATACATTCGCCAGATGTCGCCCAGCGTGTCAAGTACCTTTGATTTGTTTTCTAACGGAAATATTCGTATGATAATTAAAAATGGATCCGTTGCAGTATTCAAAAAAAAAATCATGGGTGAGTTTTTATTTGATATTTTGAAATTGTTAAATTTTTAACTTGTTTATTGGTTACAATTATTAGAATATTATCATTATAAAATGATCAAATTATATGTGTTGCCGTTTTTGTTACCGAACGTAAAATATATTGCTGTAAATGTAATGTCCCTTATAGGGTCCGCTGAGCAATACGTCTTCTTTTTTTGCAGATTGACCTTGGCAGAACTTCTGGACTATTTGGATGAAGATGATGACATGCCTACGTCTAACATTTATATTTTACCAGCAGATGATGGAAATGAAACTGAGGCTGATAGTGATCAATCAGATGATGAGCATCAGGCCAATATAAATAATCTACCGCGAGGAATTTTAGCTCAGGAATGCGAAATGGTTTACGCAGATGATTCTGACGACAATGATCCTGAAGATCTACTTCCTTTATCAGTAATTCAGAAAAAAACTAAAGGATCAGAAAAAAATTGAATAACCACATCCTTATAAAAAATCAAAATGGCGGGACCCTGTTACAGAGCGTCCTAATACTGACATGGTTCTTACCTGCAACCCAAGCGAACCTTCATCAGAAGCAAAACTTTCAATTACTCCAACCGAATTTTTTAAATTATTTTTTGATGAAGCACTCCTACTGTTGATCATTCAAGAAAGTAATAGATACGCCCAAGAGAAAAATGTAGAACTAAATTTTACTACTCTAGACGAATTATATGTGGTTTTAGGAGCGTTTCTTTTATCAGGTTATGGAAAATACCCGAACAGAAGAACGACGGCGATAATGAACCATCTCCATTGGCTTCTTCTTTTGTGAAAGAGTTGGAATTTTGCTGTCGCTGCTGCGGCTCGTACAAATCTCCTCCACCGCATAAGATGAGTGGGGTGTAAGCAGGATGGGTGACATGCGATGATGATGATAATGATCCTGTTTCTTTCACCATTCACAGAAACCCATTTGTCCCACGAGCAATTCCCGATGTTCACAATTGGCACACATCTGACGACCGTTTACAGAGAACGATGTACCGTGCGTTCTATTTAGCTTGATAACATTTTGATTCGCAGTAACGTTTTTGTTTTTAAAGATATCAAGGTAAACAAAAAAACGAAATGTAGGGTTAGTAGCCAAGTTTTTTTTGAGTTACGCCTAGAGGCAAAACACAATTTTCTGAGATAAAAGCCTACCTTATATTTTTTTAGCTGGAACACCCTGTATATTATATATGTAGGTATTCAATAGAATACGCTATTCTGATTACAATGATATAACAAACTTTATATTTTAATCCACTCGTTTTTGACATATCGGCAAAAATATGAAATTTTCATCCTACTTAATCTCGAAGAGTGCCGTGTGACTAGATTTGTTTTCAGCATACCAGAGTATTATATAAAAATTTCATATTTTTTCCGATATGTCAAAAACGAGTGGATTAAAATATAAAGTGTGTTATATCATTGTAATCAGAATAGCGTATTCTATTGAATACATATATAACATACAGGGTGTTCCGTTTAAAAATATATAAGGTAGGCTATTATCTCAGAAAATTGTTAGTGCTTTGTTTTATGTGTAACTCAAAACAAAACTTGGCTACTAACCCTACATTTTATTTTTTGTTTACCTTGATACCTCTAAAAACAAAAAAGTTACAGCGGATCAAAATGGTATCAAGGTAACGCACGGTACAACTACAATTTGACGTTCACTTTTTGATGATTCTGAGGAAATAAATTACTGTGTAGTGTTCTGGAAGTAATGTATACAGACTAAAATAAGAAATTTTTGCGCCTGTATTTGTATCTGATAGATGACCGTCAAATCCCCTCCACTCTCATATTCGATGTAAAATCGAGGTCACCATACACATAATAGATTTTCTTTCTCTACATGCGCGTAATACGTCCATTATTCAGACGCTAAATAGCTTTCAATTTTGAATCAATTTCCATGAATTATTTTGTAACAAATTGCAGAAAATCTTCATTCACCTTTTCAGCAAGTTTTTTATTCAGTTCATTTGTAACATATTGCAAAACATCCTTATTCACTATTTTGGTAAATGTTTTATTCATTTCACGCATTTGTTCAAGAACATATCCCAGATTAGCAGCATCACCAGGATCCTTTGGCGGTGCCACATTAGTTAGATATTTCCCTTCTATATCATATTGACCATGATCGGTCAATCTAAATCCAACTCCTGGTTGTCCACGAAGAACAGTTTGATTTTGACCATTAAATTTTTGACGGCCAAATTTATCAATTGTGTCCATTTTTAACTTAAATTAAATTGATTTTTGTAAAGATTGCCTATTTATAAAAAGTAAAACAATAAATTAGGTACATAATCATTTATTTAACATTTCATGTTATTATATTATACAATGAATTAGAAATTTTCTTCATCTTCTTGAACACACCCCATTTTGTATTCGCTAACAGTAGACCACGCTTCACTTTTAACTTCATTGGTGTTGACTGCTTCGCTTTCAAGGTCATCAACAATGGTGGTATCATTTGCGGCAGCCAAGCCATATTTTGTAGCTAATTTATTGGGTAAATGAGGCACTTCGAATAGATAGCCTCCCAATTCTTCATTGATCATTCCAGCATAAAATTCGTCGAGATCAATGGTCCCATATAGATATTTCTAGCACAGATGTTTTCAAGCCGTGAAATTTACATCGTCTTTCATATACTTCCTATACTGATTTTTACTAAAATCCACAACGGATTTACCATAATTTGCAAAGTGTAGTATATCTTCAGCCAGCTCTCGTAATTTATATGATAACCAATTAACGTACATATCTCGATTTTCAATGACAGTGGGGCAGTCACACATCTTAAATAGAAAATAATTAGCATGTGGGTGTGTGCATGTGTGTTTTCCGATATATACTTAACAATATTTATTTTATCACATTTTTAATCAACATTAAAATAGCCTAACCAACAATAAATTACGAAGAACCAAAATTTAATAATGCTCTAGTATTACCGCCACAGAATACATGTGAGCTTTGCCCCAAATAAGTTAAGGTGTATTTATAAAAAAATCAAACCCAATCAAACACTTGTAGAACACACCAAAAACATAATATTTTTAGAAGTGATGGCAACAGTTAACGCATACGATGCATGTGTGACTATGAAAGATATTTCCGAATTGAGCCATATTTATAAGAAAATAATCCAAGGTGAAGTATTTATTTAGGGTGGGAGGAATACATCTGGCGACCTCGAAAATATACACCACAAATATAACCTTGAAATAAGCCTCGTACACCTGGTCATCACCAAACAAAGGAACAGCTACTCGCGTTAAATGCCAAGTTCTTGACAATGACCTTGGAATAACACATGCGCATATCAAGGTCAAGTAACAATCGCAGAGCTGCGCGTCCAAGGTCGACCCTACTGCGCATGCAGTGACTCAGGAACGGGTTACTTTTACTACTGATAGAAAGCTAAAATTTTGTATACAGCTTTGTACAGCAAGACTCGCCCTCTAAAGGGGTAAAATCAACCCCTACAAGTTTTTTAGTTCAAAAATCAATGGGATTTATGAAAAAGGGAAGGGGTAAAACCGCCCCCTCACCATATCTACTAAACCCTACGTCGCGTCGCGTAGTGAAATTTTGAAATTTGGCATGTAGGTTTGCTTTGCGGTCTTGGTGCAAAATAGTTGCGGATGTTATGAAAGTTTCTTGTTAAGGAGGTAAAGTCATTCCCAAAAAATTAAAATATTTTTGGTTCTTATTGACAAACACCGAACCATGTAAATTTTTTTTAGATAACCAATTTTTTGTGTTGTAATTTAATCCCTAGGGGGTAACACCATGTGCAAACATTTTTAGTTTATACTTAAATAAATCTGGCAACCGTGTTTCAGATGTTCGGGCCGCATAACCTGCCGTGATCTAGCTATTATTTTTTATTTTCCGCATTCTGTATTGTTATACACAGAAGCTATAGTTAAAAAAAAATTGTTGCATACTGTATAGATGTACTTAACTGTCCAACAGCTTGGATATTTTGCAGCCTCTACGAAAAACAACCAATGTCGTTTACAAGGAAGTACTAATTTCCAAATATATATTCTAAAAATATATTTCATGATTAAAACACGCTGGCGAAGCCCGCGGGTACCAGCTAGTTACATAATAGAACAAAGCTTGCGTTTGTCTATCTGTACGTCAGTGTTAGGGCGATTGAAATACTTTAAAATGCGGTTATTTCGGGAGGATCTTTTAACTCAAATGATAAAAAAACTAAGCAAAATATTAATTTCTAACGTCAGTGAAAGATCATATCCACGTGAAAGTGCGAAAGTTTTTTTTTTGTCGGAAAAAGTAGGTACCTAAAAAAATTATTGGCCAATAAAAACGTGCAAGATTAATAAAGTTTTATAAGCTTAATAAAATAGTTATTTATTATACAGTGGAAAAAGTATTAGATTTTAGCTCGAGGTTGTGTTGTCTCCCGACGCGAAGCGGAGAAGGACAAAAAACCGAGAGCTAAAATCTAATATTTTTCCCGTGTATAATACACTATTTTTTTTCTGTGACGGGAAAAACGACGATTTAATATTGAAAAAACATATTACAATATATTAAAGTCAGAAAATTATCGATGTGAAATTTGAATTTTTAAACTGGTAGGCTGTTGTACTTATAGCGACAATGAGACCTGCGTTGCTAAGGAAACCTTTAAAGTAATCAAACATCTGACATTTTAATTCTGTGATTTTGATTTAAAAATTGCGAACTTAGTGGTTGTTTAGTAGTTATTTTGAATAATATAAAGTTAAAACATGTCTGATTCCGAGTTTTCTCTGACTCCACCGGAGTTAGTAGAAGCAGCGAAAGTAGCGTCACAAAAATTATTGCCAGCTAAATCGCGGAAAATTTACGAAACCGCGTATTCAAGATTTATGGAATGGAAGATGAAAAAGACATGCAGTTCTTTCTCGGAGACGGTGTTATTGGCTTATTTTTCTGAACTGGCACAACAACAAAAGCCATCAACAGTGTGGTCGAATCATTCGATGATTAAAAGTACGTTACAATCCAATAATAATTTTTTTTTTATCTTCTGACAGCCCACGAAGACCGAGGTCTAAGTACTATGTACCGTGGGTGTACTGGGGAATCGACTCACACATGCTGAAAACATCCGTAGGGATTTCACCAGCCCTTTAAGAGGATGTGTGGGGTGGTACCACCTCGGTCGAGGAAGAATTCCTCTACCACCTTCCAGAATAATGTAGACATTTCAAAATATTTCAAACAAATTACATTTCTGAAACAAAATGGGAAAGGTTACACGCCGAAGAAAGCTGCGATTTTTAAAAGTACAAAAATTAGTGATTTTTTAAATAATGCTCCCGATGAAATTTATTTAATGGCCAAGGTTGTTGTTGTATTTGGGATTGCAGGAGCTTGTCGAATTTGTGAAATCAGCCAGGTAACTTTTGATGATATTGAAGATTCGGGAACGTTATTAATTGTGAAACTTAAGCAAACAAAGAATGATGTGAACAGGAGATTTGTAGTTACTGAAGAATATATTAAATTTTACCGAATGTACATAGCCCTTCGTCCAGCAGCAGCAAAGGATCGCCGCCTGTTTTATGCATATCGCAATGGAAAATGTATCAATCAGGTTGTGGGTAAAAATCAATTTTATAAAGTACCTGAAACAGTAGCTAATTTTCTTCAACTTGAAAATGCTAACTCATATACAGGTCATTCATTTCGAAGATCGTCTGCTACACTTTTAGTTGAATCTGGGGGAGGCTTGATAACACTAAAGAAACATGGCGGTTGGAAGTCACCAACGGTCGCTGAAGGATATGTTGATCAATCGGTAGCACACAGCACAGAAATAGCTAATAAAGTGTTTAGAACGTGTGGCAGTGCTGAAGTAACACCCGATTTGCGACCAGGTACATCAACGGCAGTTGTGTCCATGGCAGAAAAAAATATAATTTCAACACAAAAAAATTCGACTGTTATGTTGTACCGAATAGTTCAAGGAACATGTCATTCCTGCAATGCACATTTAATAATTGTACTTTTGATATAAAGGAAATGAAACTTTTGTATAATAAAATATTCTAAAATTAAATATGTACCTTTACATGTGTATATATATCCGGGAAAAAAGTACTCACTTTTTTCCCCGGGGAAAACAGTAATTTCATTAAACATTTTGTTACCTGTCAACAGAGATAAAATGTCAAACGTTGTTCCCGTCACGGAAATAGTATATTGTACAACGAGCATGGAATGACATGCATTTCCTACGAGTATGACGTTTGCAGCACGATGCCGCAGGCGAGTGCTGCAAATCATACGAGTAGGAAATGGTCATTCCATGCGAGTTTTACACTATACTTTTTCTACGAATGTTACTGTTAATAAAATGGGATTAGTAATATTTTTCTTTTTAAGATGTCAAAAAATGTCAATGAAATTATAAAGATTTTGACGCGGCACCGGTCAACGCAACCTTTGTAAAAAATACCCGTGCACAATGGGAACTTTGTAGTTCAATCACCATGGTGATTGAAGCACAATGAAAATGTGTAAAACACAATGCACCATGTTCCGAAATTACTATTGAACATACAATAAAGGTTTTTATTAACATTCGTAGAAAAAAAAATTATTACTATTTTTTGAAGTCAAAAATCATTTTCGCACAATGCTCAATTAATTAACATTGTTAGGATTTGGGTTATCATAACAGATGGCAATATTTTGTAAAATTTTTTGTCTCTGAAATCGATTAAAAATATTTTGTCTGTGTTTAACGTCTACACTTGTTTTCAGGTACAAGGCTGGTACAGGGACCATATTAATATACAACTATTGCTTTATATTTACTACATAATATATAATATAGGAAAGTTTGCATATGTCTATGTACGTCTGAAAATGTTAAAGCGATTCAAACTCTTAATTCGACCATTTAGGGTTACTTGGATCTTTTAATCCAGATCACAAAATACAAACTTTTCTTATGCCAATTATTAAATTAAAAGGTAATACTAATATGAGTGTGCAAGAGTATATCGAAAAAACTGTTTCTAGCGATCATATCCTCATGTCCGATAACCTAAAAGTCGTTAGGTCGGTAAGTTAAAAATAATAGAAATAGATTTCCAAAAAGTGAGGTTACTTGGCAAGACATTGAAAAGGGGCATTTGAAAAAAGTGTTCACAATTCAGATTTAGGTCGGATCTTAAAGTTCGAGGGAAAAATTTCAAGAAATAAAAATTTAAAATTTTAATAATTTAATTAATCGATTTAAATGTAAAAATAAATAAAATATTACTCAATATAGCATAAGTGGGTGAAATTAAGAGCTCTTCAGCCATCTAAATGAAAAAATAAGTAAATCTTTAAATTTATAAAAAATTTGTTAAAAAATTGTTTTTATTTTTTCTTCTAATTTTTGCCTTAAACTTTGAAAACGACTTAAAACTGAATTCTGGACAATTTTTTTAAATAACATTATTTGATATCTTGCCAACTAACCTTACTTCTTCATTATTTAATTTAATTTTTTTTTTAATTTTCTGTCAAATCAGCGGTCACGTGACAAATGTTAAAAACAATTTTAGGGTTGTCAGATATGTAGGAATAATCGCTAGAAAAAGTTTTCTTGATATCCTGATAATAAATTTTTTTACCATATGTGGTAAACTTTTTGCCGGCCACTGTATAAAAGACGGCTTGCGTATGTGGGTCGTAGGCAGAATGCAAATTTAGGCTTTTTATAAACTTCCTAGGCATTTTACAAAAAGCCGGCAAAACGCGAGTATAAAATGCATTTTTCACGATAACTAACGAAATTCTGGCATTAAAGCTGTTAGATATAATTTCTTCTTGTGGCCACGGAGTTGTTAAATACGTATCCGGACAGGTTTGCTCAGTTTTAGTTTTCATCAGTATCTTTTTTATCTATCATTCTTGAGTTTACTGCGACTGCACGATTCATGTTGGTATAAAATTTTCTCAACAACGCATACAACTGACATTTTATTAAATAAGACACTGATGAAACCGAAAACTGAGCAAACCTGTCCGAGAACGTATTTCACAACTGACTTTAATATGCAGTTTTTATTTCTGCACCTTTTGGAGTCGATCTGGGTTACCTTTTATTTCTTATTCGCGTTTTGCCGGCTTTTTGTAAAATGCCTAGGAAGTTTATAAAAAGCCTAAATTTGCATTCTATGCACTCATTTAATCGCATTATAAACATACAAACACGTTGAGAAGATATTTAGACTAGAATGACTAAAAACTCAATAAAGGGTTTTAATTCCTGTTGTCATCAATAGAAAAATAATATTTATGTGGATGCCTAAAAATTTTTTTCGTGTGGAAAGACATTTTAAGAAAAGATGAAAAACAATGAAATATATTTATTGTTATAATTTTGAAAACAAATTTTGGGCGATACTAAATCTTTAAAACCTTGCTTAAATAAGAAAAACTAGTTCTATTTTATGAAGTCGCAATTTCAATTTGGTCAATGGATCGTAGTAATGTGTTGCCCGATATTTTTGGACTGTGAACTCATTTCAAAATGCTTTGCCTTTATGTATTCATAACAATAAGACGATTGTGTTTATAGACTAAATAGTTAACAAAAAAATCCCCTAATTTACATCAACCGTAACTGCCTTAACTGGGTTTTGAAATTAGTCGTATTTAAATTAAAGCAACGAAAATTGAAATTAAGTATTTAAGGTGCTCACCCTGTATGTCACCAGACACAGCTATCCTCAATGATGCATAGGTTTGTCAAAAATGGCCCGGAAATCTAAGAATGGGGGGGGGGTGTTCTGGAACATTTATGGAGTCGATCTTCGTTGGAATGAAAATCGGAGCTGCTCATTTACGGAAAATATGGCCAAAAAACTGTTTTTTTTTTATAAGGGGATTCTGAAAAGACCCAGAAACTGGGTATATGGTGGCCGGCAATCATGTGTTTTAATATATATACATGTAGGATTGTGCCAAGTGTGGTCATACTCCCCTCGACCCCCCCCCCCCCCCCCCAACGCACCTGCAAGAATCTTTTTGGTTTCTGAGCCCGCAACATGGTTTAGTATTGTGGTCAGAACAAGCCGGGGAAAGTATTCACCATGAATTCACAAAGCATTGGGATAGATATAAAATCAACAAGATTGGTGATCCATCTTACGCCGAGAAATTGATGAAAGCTGTTCCCGAATTTTCCTCCTTACATGTTTAGCTGGTTTTATGTCTAATGTAAAAATAAATACTTGTTCTCGAGATTCCTTTACCTGTGTTCAATGTATATTAAGACTCGTTACATTTTCTACAAACATTTTGATATAAAATAACTATTTTTGTTACAAAACGCTCCTATACAAAATCGGTTTTTGGTGGGGAAGGGGGGGGGTGAGGGGGGGGGGGGGCGAGGGGAGTATGACCACACATTGCACAATCCTACATGTATATATATATATATATATATATATATATATATATATATATATATATATATATATATATATATATATATATATATATATCTATATATATATATATATATATATATATATATATATATATATATATATATATATATATATATATATATATATATATATGTATATATATCCTGTATAAGACTTACCATGATAAAATGTGCTGAGCATACGCCCGTCACGGTAAGCATTAATTAATGTAAGGTATCATGGATTACTAATAATTAATTAACTAATTAATTAACCAAATTTCTGGTTCTACGGGACTCTTACCAAAGTCTCACTATTAAGAAAACGAAATTAGGAAAAATATTTTAATTCCATTTAAGTGGTTTTTAAGTTCCGGAGTGACATGAGATGACATGGCTATGACAATTTTTCAATAAGTATAGTTGAGCTCAAAAGCATATGCTTAGAGCTCTAAAGGAAGACTTTTTACTATTTTTATATTTTGTCTTTATTAAGAATGCGGATGTCCGTAAACCATCTATATACATTATATTCTGTCCAGATTATTCCGAAAAGTTAAAAATGTTTAAGAAGTAAACTCAGTATTTTCACATTCAGTTTCTCCTAAAAACGAGCATAAGGAAATATCTTTAAAAAACTGTATCCCATTACTTAAAATTAAAAAAACGCCTCATACATATAAACATGATATCGAATCAGTTGCTAAGTTAAGCGAAATCTCCACTTTAGACAAAACCTTTTAGCAAATTGCATCTAGAATGATATGGACTTGTAATACAAACAATTTATTTAGGGGAAATGTACAAATACGTGTTCGTTATTTGAAACCAACAGAAAAGTACTTTAAGAATAAATTGTATTTGAAAGAGAAGGGAAATCGGAGCAGAAAAAGATACGTCGATAAATGTTATTATCTACGTTTATTTGTCACTAAAATTGTGTTTGCTATAATGGGGCAACGTACCCCATTATGCGGTACAGTCAGTGATTAGGAGGCTTAAAGTAAGGCCCCAAGGAAAAGTGGTCCAGGAGGCACCTAAAAGAGGGTTTCGATAGCCACCCCAAGGAGCAGTTTTGCGACTTACGACTAACATTGTACTACTAGCCTAATAAACAATGGTATTTAAAAGAAATTTCAGCTAGGCTGCTGCTGCTAATATATAATTTGGTGCTATATTTTGGCTTTTTATGCTGTATACTGTTAAAAACAAATATAGTACTCAAAAATACTATATTTTGCTGTTAACAACATAGACTCGAACCGCGCTTCAAAATATCGTTTACAACAAATTTGCAACGCTTGCTATGAATTTTTGAGAGATCGAGGTGTCACATAAAAATACGCCCTTAAATACATACATTTTTATTAATTTAGAAAACAATTTACTATTCTATCCTGTATCCTCTTCGGAGAAGTAAGTACTATATGTTTTTTCCAGTGTACTATATTTTCATCACCTTCGCCTGCAGATTACTATATTTTCTCGAAAAAAAGTTGGAAACTGTAGTGTCGAACGACTAGAGGCAGACTTTAACAGAGGATTGAATTCTTAAAAGACGAATTTGTAGCATTCAGATGACCCCAAGTAAAAACAACGGCGAGGGAAATGACGAGTTTCAGAAAACAATAAAGTATTTTTGATGTCATTAACTTATGACGTCGGCGTCGCCAGCATATAAATGTTGGTCTCGGTGCTTTAAGAACAATGTAATTCTAATTCTCTTCCAAAATTCAGAAAGGCAGGATTAAATTCTGTAGAATCGTGAACTATCGAATTTATAGCAAATATAAACTCTGGTATAAACTGATCCCATTTTCGATGATCTTTCTTGCAATACTGACTAATAATAGTTCATATATCTTTATTTCTTCTTTCGACCGGATTTGCCTGAGGGGTATAAAGACTTGTTTTATGATGTCGTATGGATAATGAAGGCAAAAATTTTGAAAATTTCTTGCTGTCAAACTGTGTACCATTATCTGTAATTGCTACTCTTGGACATCCAAAGTGCGACAAAATTCTGTCTCTGAAAATTTGACACACCTTTTCTGCTATAGCTTTCTTCAGTGGTTGTACCTCAGCCATTTCGTAAAACGGTCTTGAAATACAATTACGTAATTATTTCCCTTAATGGACCCACTAGGTCGGTACTGACTGTGTCCCAGGGACCATTCGTTGACGAAAAGGACATCTTTCCCGCAGTTTGTTGCTGAGAAGATTTATATCTTTGCCATGTTAAACATGAGCTGACGTAGTCTGCTATATTTCTGATCATTCCTGGCCAATAAGATCTTTTGGCGATTCTTCATATTGTTTTTGCTATTCCCATATGCCCTGCAGTAGGTTCATCATGATTTTCTTTTAGCACTAGGTTTCTTAAATTTTCTGAAACACAAAGTTTCCAAGGATTTGATAATTCGGGTTCTGTGAAATCGGTTCTTTCGAAGAAATGTTTATATAATTTTCCATCAATAATTTTGAAATCGGGAAAATTTTCTGGATTCTCCTGAACTTCTTTCATTTTTTTAGTATACCAGTTACACTTAACTTCTTCTGTTAAACAAATATTGATTGGCGACCTTGATAAAGTGTCAGCTAGTTTATTCAGAACACCTCTCTTGTATCTAATATTAAATGAATATTGTTGAAGATCCGTAACCCATCTGGCTAATCTTCCACTCAGATTCTTTAAAGATTGCAACAATTTTAATGACTGGTGGTCTGTTTTGACTACAAAATGATACCCTTCCAAATATGGTCTCATTTTCTGAATTCCCCACACAATCGCAAGGCATTCTTTTTCCGTAACCGAATAATTCTCCTCCGGATTTGTTAGAGTTCGACTAGCATAAGCGATGATTCTGTCATGTCCTTCTTGGTTCTGAAGAAGGGCTGCTCCAATGCCATCTTGACACGCATCAGTTTGGAGTATAAATGGTAAATTAAAATCTTGACAAGCTAAAATAGGCGCTTTTGTCAAAATTTATTTTAATTTTTCGAGAGTTTCTTTTTGCTCTTCTTTCCATTCCCATCTTTTCTTCTTCTGTAATAGTTTAGTTAAAGGAGAAAGTAATTTAGAATAATTTGGAATGAAACGTTTGTACCAAGATGTAACTCCGATGAACCGACGAACTTCACAGACATTCTTTGGTTCTTACATGTTTTGAATGGCGCTCAGTTTTTCGGGGTCTGTACTAATGCCTTCGTCTGATATGTAGTGTCCGAAATATTTTAAACTCTTTTGAAAGAATTTACATTTTTCTGAATTTATTTTTAATTTTGCGTCACGTAATCTTCTAAAAACTTCCCTAACATTTTGTACATGTTCAGAAAAATTTCTTCCTAGATAATTATATCGTCTAAATAAACAAAAGCTTTTGAATCTAATTCTGGACCAATGATAGAATGTACCAATCGTTGAAAAGTTGCTCCAGCTGAATGTAAACCAAATGGCATAACTTTAAATTGAAATAAACCTCTTCCTGGTAAATGCCGTAATTGGCTTACTTCCTTCAGAAAATGGAACTTGCCAATAACCTTGTTTTAAATCCAAACTATTAAAATATTGTGAACCCCGTAATTTGTCCAAAATTGCGTGAATAAAAGGTAATGGATAAGCATCTTTCTGAGAAACTTCATTAATTTTACGAAAATCAATGAAAACCCTTGGTTTTCCGTCCTTTTTCTTTACAATTACTACAGGTGAACTCCATGAACTATTTGAAGGTTCTATGATTCCGTCTTCAAGCATTCTATTTACTTCTTCGTTTATGATTGCTTGCATCGCAGGTTTTGGGGGCCGATATCTTTGCTTAATGGGTCTTGAATTAGTTAAAGAAATTTTATGTTCCGTTAATGGCGTGGGACCTTCAACTATTTCAAATTTTGAAAATTTTTCTTCTAGGAATTCTATGAATTGTGTTTTTGTTCTTCAGATGTTTCAACGCATAGGTTTTCCAACATCTGTTCTTGACTCTTCACATCTTCGGAAAATTGTATCGTATGAGGTATGGTTGAATTCTGCAACCATATAATTTCCTTCAAGACAGGATCTAATAATATTTTTCTTTTGCTAAGAAAATCCATACCCAAAATTATGGGAAAATTTAAACCAGGTAAACACCAAAAAATTTCCAAATCTGGTTCGTTCTTGATTTTAAAAGGGATGAAAAATTCTTCAAAGATCCGTAGATTTCGCCGTTGGCGACTCTTATAAAATTTTGGGATTCTCTTCTTTCAAAGTTTAATTTAATTAATAATTTGGCGACCACTTCATTCATAAAAGTTTACTTGACCCTGTATCAACGACTGCATTTAATACAACATCGCCAATTGTTATGGGAACATAACTAAACATATTATTTTTAGATATGTTTTCTTCTGAAACTGGACAAAGATTCACATTTGACGAATTAATTTCTGGAACATACAAGGTTAACTCAGAAGAAGGATAGTGAAATAGAAAGTCTATCCTCAACTTGATTTTCTTCATTTTAAATTTTTTCGAAATTTTCTGTTAATCTTAACAAATCTTGTGTACTTCTCACGTCCTCTTTTCTATTGTAATACTTGTATTCCAGTTTAAGATTTCTGTACATTATATTCAGTTTTCTTTCTTCCAAAAAAAAACGCACCATGACGTACAAATAGTGACTGAATTTCTAACACATACTGTCGGCCAGATTAATTTTTCTTTTGTTTTCTAATTAAGATTTTATCTTCTACCTCTTCGAGGTAATCCGATTTAAAAAAAAATACTTGAAATCTTCTTCAAAGGCGTCTCAGCTATTCCAAGGATATTTACTCATTTCAAACCACTGATAAGCTTGGTCACGCAGAAGCTCTGGCATTGCTCTAGACTATTTCGTCTGGAATTAAATATTCGCATTTCAAAACTTTAAGCCTGTTTAAGAATATTGGAGCTTCTTCAAAACGCCTTCCATTAAAAAATATTCCCCATCTTCTAACCTGGTTTAAAATATTTATTTTCTTCTCTAATGACGTGTCGCTTGTTACAACGTCATTTTATTGATTTGATGGATTAGATAAACGTTTTTTGTAAGCATTAAAATATCTCTGACGAAGTTCCTCAATTGTTCCTTCATTATTTAATCCCCAGATTATCAAATCTTCAACCAAAATCGGTCTGTTCAACTTGAAAATCACAGAAAAACGAGGATCTTCAACTTCTTCAGGTTCAGCATAGCTGGAACGTCGTTCTTTATTACGATTAGGCATGATAAAGTTAAAAGATATTAAAAATTTTCTCGATTAACTCACAACAACTGTTGTATTTCAAAATCCTCTTGTCGGATTTCTAAAATTCCTTCACCAATAAACTCCTTGAGTCCAAATTATCTGATATAGGCTCTTCGTTTGACTTCGCACAGCTTAGGAAGCGTTCGGCAATCTTCGGCAAACTTCGATAATCTTCGGAATTTTCGGTATATGCTCCAAATCGTAAAGATTTGATGTTAGTTCACTTCGGGTAAATTCGAGTATTTTCGGAAAATGCCAAATCCAACAAGGAAATTCTTCAATTCGCAAAGAAAAGTCAAAGTTTGATGACAGCTTTAATAGTTTTCGAGTTACAATCGAAAACAGTAATTCTTCAGATTATCTTCAAATTTCGATAACAACCATTCTTGACAACATGACTGTTCAAAATCTTAATTGACACTTCAACGTCAACTAGTAATACTTCAAATCTTCGGGATGTCCCTGCTCGGGCGCCAAAATGTAACAACCGGGTATTTGTTCAGTGGAGACCACGATACACTTGTAAGTGTATCGTGGTGGAGACGATCTAACGATCTAGGTTAACCCTTTAGGCCCAATTTTATAAAGTGCTCTTAAGCCTTAATTTAAACTTCGACTTAAACTGAATAATAATTTAAGGTTTAAACCACGGAACTGTAATGTGCATTTTAAAATCGGAGATTAAATTTCGATTTCTTTTTTTTTAATTTGGTGACATTCGGCTCCGATGCTACCGCAGTTCAGTCCTGTTAGTATTCTGCATTGACATTTATGTCTGGTAATCTGTGCAGTACAGTAATACAGCCATAACGTAAAAAATCATCTAACATCTAACATTTTATTATTATACATCTATATGATTTAGTACTAACCGGTCGGTTGGACGCTCTAAAACGTTACTTAAGAGCATAGGCGGTTCTAGACCTCTATTTTTGGGGGGCTTCAGCCCCTGGTTTATATATAGGCGGCTAGTCCACTCAGTTGGATTTGGGGGAGGCTAATTCGAGATTTGGGGGCTTAGCCCCCAAGCTCCCACCTAAAACCGCCTATGCTAAGAGCCCTAACAGTTGCTGAACAGAATTTTTTGAAATTCTGAACCTCTGCATAAACTGAATAACATTATCATGTCCATAGAGTTGGTGCGGGTGCAAAATATTCTGTCACGCCTGGGCTGATCAATAACATTGACAAAATCTTCTTTGTCGTCTGTTAATAACTCATCGAAAATTTCAAATATATCCATTATAAAATGCGGGTCCGGTAAAATGTAAAACAAAATTTTTAAGTTATGCTGATGCATTGATGTATTTCTGTCAGATAAAGTAATTCTACTGCGCAGGTCCTAAATCGGGTTCTTGAGTTTAAGCGGTACTCTCTCTACCGATTAACTTACGACCTGGTTTGTACCTCTTAAATCGCACCGGGCTGTCAATCCGAGTTTATAAAACGACCATTTCTGACAATCTAGGATATAAACCGGACCTTGCGATTTAAATCGACTTTATAAAATTGGGCCTTAAGGTTATAAGTTACTCTTCAAGAGCTGGAGCTTGACTGCTCTCTCCGCGTTCCGGACGGCCTTTTATAGTCTTTGGTCGTCATGAAAATTGTTTATTATACCGAGTAGACAGAAGTACAATGTTCAAACAAAAATCTGTCATTGTCAACCTCTCTGTGACGAGCGAAGTTTTATACAAGAAACCCCAAAACTAAATAAAAATCAAAAATCCTTACATGCAACAACGTGAACGAAACGAAGAGGAGATACTGTAAGCGAAAATTTAAAAATATCGTCACATTATATATATATATATATATATATATATATATATATATATATATATATATATATATATATATATATATATATATTATTTCTTTTCTTAAACCATCTATTATAAAGTATTTTTTTCCTTTCTTGGGTAGAGGTTTATTGTGTGAAATTAAAATAACTTCTTTAACGTTTCGCCCATCGTTTTTGGGCTTTTTCAAAAAATGTTTGTCTCTTTATTGAGTGTTTTCTAAAAACATATAAAATGGGATGTCATTAAAATCCTTAAAAATAGTGTTTATACAAAATGAAGACTCAAACAAAGAGCATAAAAGACAATACATACGAATTAAAAATTGTTTCGCTAAAATTTACCAAATATAAATATACTTATACGCACCTCGAGACATTATGGTGTTTAAATATGTACTGAGAGATTTATTTTGAGGTACTTATCACTACCAGTAATTTTTTTCTTTTTTTATTTATTTTTTGTTTCTTTATTGTGTGTTAAAATGCGTTTTTTTTTTCGTGAATTGTATGTTATATACCGAGTGTTCTAATTTGTCTGTTTAATGTTCAATGTATTAGGTTGTGATAAATTTTACTTAGATTGTCAATATCTTGTTTGTCGTTTACTGCATTAGGTTCTTTCTTTATGTGAATCATTTCTTTAACAAGAAGTTTTTGGTAATTGTTGTCCTGAGTTGAAATTTTTGTGTTAGTGAAATCGAAATTGTTTTTCATTTTTTTCGTGTTTGCGTAAAGCAGTTGACGCATTTTTTGTATACTTGTGCCCGTTTAATCTGCTGTTAAGATATTGAGTGGTCATTCCAATATATTGTTTTGGACAATTTAAACAGGGTATAGCGTAAATTACCCTAGATTTACTTTTTACTGGAACCTTACTTTTAAGAGGAGAGAATAAGGATGACAAAAGATTTTGGGCTTTGTGGCAAACGGTAATATTGTGTTTATTTAAAATGTATTTAATTTTTTCTGATAATTCGTTCGTATAGGGTAGAGCTACATATGTTTTTGGTTTGTTATTATTGGTCAGTCTCTCTTTGGTTGCGTTGTTATATAATTTAAAAGTTCTGTGTTTCATAATTCTATTCACTTGTCTTTCTGGGTAGTGATTTTCTTTTGATATTTTTCTAACTTTTTCTAAAGCTTTTGGACGATATTCTGGCGAGGTTGAAATTAATGCTCTGTCAGTTAAGCCTATAATTACGCTATTTTTTGAGATTTGGAATGGCTGGAATTGTAGTTTAAATATCGTCCCGACCAAGTTTTTTTTGTATACCATATAGTTTTGAGGTCTTCATTGTTTATATTTCTAATTATTGTCATATCAAGGAAATTTATTTGCTTTTGACTTTCTATTTCTGACGTGAATTGAAGTTTATGGTGGAATTTGTTGAAGGCTTGTATTACATAATTTATTTTGTTTTCGGGAATAGCTGTAAGGCAGTCATCTACGTATCATTTGAAAAATATCATTGGTATATTCAGGTTTTTGATGACATTTTCCTCCAAACACTCCATAACAAGTTGTGCCACTGTTGATGATATAGGAGAGCCCATTGCACAAGCATCAAGTTGTTCGTAGAAACAGTCTTTATATTGAAAATAATTATTAGAGATTGTTAAACTTAGTGCTTCAATGAACATGTCTTGAGTTAGATTAGTATGTTCTTTTAAAGAGTTCCACTTTTCTTTAATTATGTTGGTTAAAAGGTCATTTGGAATATTAGTATACAGTGATGTAACATCGAGAGAGACTAACCTAAAATTTTTTGGTATTTTTAATGTAGGTACTGATGAATTCCTTAAATACTATTGATAATTGAATGGGCAGATTAATCACAAATAAAATACTTCTTATTCCTTAAACACTGTTTTATTGCTTCCTCTTTCAATAAGCTTACAGGAATGATTATTAAAAAGAAAAGATTCAGCGCGACAGCGCCTTACGTACAATCTGCTTAGTTTGCGTTCTCATTTCGAAGAAAATAAAATTATGGATTTATAAACAGTTGGCTTTTGTTGTCAAAACAGAATAAGATTTATTTTTTGTTATCAGGGTCGGAAACTCAACACTCCCCCTCAAAAAATAATTCATTCTTAATTAACCTAACCAACTTTTACATAACTAATTTTAATCTTACTTATAGAGGACAAAACAGTATTTATATTATTGGGGAAGATTTACAATCATGGTCCAACATTTGTTGCAAAGAATCAGGAAAAACCCCTTATGAAAAACCTGATCAGACCAAGTTTCCTAAGCTAGTCTTATTATTTATCTTATTGACTTCTTCTTCCATTCCAAGCTTGAATCGAAGTTCTTGGAACTTCGGAGCGGGAACCTGCTTGGTGAAGATATCAGCTAATTGGTTACCTGTAGATACGTACCTTAATTCAATTGATTTATTTGCAATTTGTTCCCTGGTAAAATGGTACTTAATGTCAATATGTTTTGATCGTTTGTGGTCTACAGGATTGTTGGCTATCGATATACAACCATTGTTGTCTTCGTATATTATTATTGGTTTTATTATTTTTAAATTAATATTTGTTAATAAAGACTTCAACCATAATGCCTCCTTTACTCCTTCAAAAACAGCCATATATTCGGCTTCAGTTGAAGAAGTGGCAACAGAGTTTTGTGTTTTGGTATTCCAAGAAATTAGACAACAATCAAACATTTTGAATAAATATCCTGTAGTACTTTTCCGATCTAATTCATTACTGCCCCAATCGGCATCTACGCAACTAATTAATATATTATTATAATTTAAATTGCGTTTATAAATTAATTTAAGATTAATTGTGCCTTTTATATAGCGTAAAACTCTTTTAAGACATTGCCATAACTCTTTGTTGTTCTTACTTTGGTAACGACTTAATAAATTGACAGCGGTACATAAATCGGGACGAGTACAAAGAGTAGCATAAAGTAAAGAACCGATTAAATTACGACATGGGGCTTCGTAATATTCATCGGAATTTAGTTCTTTATAATTTAATTTTAGCTGAAGTGGTATATTTACAGGATTACATTCACTCATATTAAATTTATTTAGAACTGTTTGTAAATAACCACTTTGGTCTAAAGATATATTGTTTTCATTTCTTTGAATTCTGATTCCTAAAAAATATTTTATATCTTTTAAATCTATCATTTGAAAGTGCTTCATTAAATAGTTTTTAAAGCTTGATATTGTATCCATGTTACCAGTTACAATAATTAAATCATCGACGTACAAAATTAAATATATATTTTCAGTAATGTGACCTTTTTCTAGAAAATATAAACATCGGTCGCCGGCTGTGCTTTTAAAATTATGTTGTTTTAACACTTCGTCAAAACGCTGAAACCAGCAGTTTGCCGACTGTTTTAGACCATACAGGGATTTATTGAGTTTACAAACAACATTTTTATTGTTATCAATTTTTATACCTTCCGGTACGGACATGTATATCTCTTCTTTTAAAATGCCATTTAAGAAAGCGGTTTTTACATCCATTTGATGGATTAATAAATTGAACTGGTTGGCTAAGGCTAAAATTATTCGTAAGGTACTGGGGCAAAAGTTTCGTCATAATCAATTAAATATTGCTGAGTGAAACCTCTTGCGACTAATCGCGCTTTATATTTTGTTGGGTTTCCAAATTCGTCATTTTTAATATTAAATACCGATTTACAGTTTACAATATTTTTATTTATGGGTTTAGGTACTAGAGACCATGTATTGTTTTGTACTAGAGAATTAATTTCATTGTTAATTGCCTCATCCCATTTAGCCTTATCATCCCGTTCAATTATTTCTTGATAACATAAGGGAATTTTTAAAAGAGCCTGTTTAGTGCATGTTAGGATTTCTATATCATTTTCATTGTATGATATTTTAGGGCGATTTTTATTTCTTTCGCTACGTCTGAGTTCAGTTAAAACTGGAGTCTCAGATTGAATATTATTGTTGTTTCTGAGTTCAGATGGACCTGGAGTCTCAGATTGATTTTTGGTGTTTTTACTTCTGAGTTCAGGTAAACCTGGAGTCTCAGATTTATTTTCGGTGTTTTTACTTCTGAGTTCAGATAAAACTGGAGTCTCAGATTCAAATCTAGCATTTTTGATTCTGAGTTCAGTCGAAACTGGAGTCTCAGATTTTTGTTTTAACTGATTTGTATTATCGATTTCAATAGGTTTATTATTTTTACCTATTTCAGGTATCGATTTATTATCAGTTTTAACACCTTTAGAATTGTCAGGTTCAACATTATCGGCTATATCTAATTTAGGTCTAGAAATTTTAAAATTAATTTCGTCAAATATTACGTCACGGGCTATTACCAATTTATTTGTTTCAGCGTTAAATATTTTATAGCCATTTGGTTTGTACCCAATCATTATTCCTTTGACAGATTTTTGTTCAAATTTATCTCTTCGGTTTTTGTTAAGAATATATACGGTGCAGCCAAAAATTTTTAGGTGATCTAGTTTTGGTTTTTTGTTATGCCACATTTCAAAAGGTGTCTTGTTTTGGGAAAGTGCATTTGTTGGAGATAAATTTAAAAGATATGTAGCTGTTAAAATAGCCTCACCCCAAAAACATTTATTTAAGTCTGCACCGTGTATCATTGCTCTTGCTTTCTATGTAAGAGTTCTGTTCATTCTTTCTGCTACCGAATTTTGTTGTGGAGTGTATGGTACAGTTAAATGATATGTAATTCCCCTTTCGGAACAAAAAGTTTTCATTTCGTTTGATAAATATTCTCGACCATTGTCGCAATATAAATTGGCAACTTTTAAATTAAAAAGAACTTCACTTTTTGTGACATAATCTTTGAAAAATTTAAACGTTTCAGATTTATTCACTAATATATATGTAACACTATAATGCGTGAATTCATCAATGAATGTTATAAAATAGTTTTCATTATTTATTGTCGAAGGAGTGATTGGTCCACAAATATCAGAATGTATTATGTACAATGGTCTTTGAACATGAGATTTTTCTTTCTTTTTGGAAAAAGGTAAACACGCTTGCTTTCCATAAATACAAGCTTCACATAATTCATTTGTTGGATTCACATTATTTAATTGGCTATGATTCTGTACCATTTCTTTATTTTTAATTTCTAAAAATTTAGTTTTTCCGATATGACCTAATCGTTCATGCCAAAGTTTAAAATTTTCAGTAGCAGAATGAATGGAAGTATTTACTTGGCGATTTTCAGAGTTATTTACGTTTCTAAGTAATTCAAAGTCTATTTTTACTAAATTGTTTTGACACTTACCCTTTATCACCATCTTACCATTTTTCTCTACTAATACTTCACCATTTTCTTTGAAAAGAACTGACATACCGGCCTCCTGGATTCGCCGCACAGATAGAAGATTGTAAGGTACATCAGGGGCATAAAGTACGTTCTCCAAAATCCCTTGGACTCCATGGTTGGTAATAACTTCAATATTTCCTCTTACAGATGCTATTATGAAGGTGTTGTTCTTCGCAACTGAAATCTTGATAGGCGTCTCCATCTCCTCCATTGTTGAATAATAAAATTTTTTATTAACAATGTGATCAGTAGCTCCCGAATCCAATACAAAACAAACTTCTGGTTGGGTGTTTGACTTTTCATTTTGGTGATCCCTACTGCTGATCATGAAGGCAAAACTATTTTCATGCTGTTCAGTTTGGATTGTTTGAAGAGTTCTTTGATTATTTTGAGCCTTTTTGTAAAAATAACAATCTCTTCTGAAATGATTAGATCTACCACAAAAATCACATTTTTTGTGAGAATGACGTTGATTTCTATTTTTATTATAATGCTTGTTTGGTTTAAAATATTTTTTCCTTTGAAAATGTCTTGAGTTATTCGTGAAATTATTTCTATTTTGTTTTTCAGATTGTTTTAAAGATGTTTTCTCTGGATAGGTTTCCGATTGGAGTATTTGTGAAGTGGTGTCATTTGCCTTCTCTTTTAGTTTAGTTTCATGATCAAGAAGGCGATTTTTTACAAATGCCAGAGTGAGGTTATCTTCAGATAATGTCTGAATGGCAGTTACTATCCCATCATATGATTTTGGTAAAGTCAATAATAGATGTGCAATTTTACCTGTTTCCGTTAATGAAGCACCAGCGGCTACTAGTTCTATTATCATTTCTTCAAATTTTATAAAGTGCTCAGTTAGTGAAGTTTCACCAAGTTTAAAGCTTAAAAGTTTCTTTTGAACTGAAAGTTGTGTTGCCTAACTTTTCCGTTCAAAAATTTCATCAAACTTTTTAAAAACATCTCTAGCAGTGTCTTGTTCTGTAATCATTCCTATCATTGAATCACTTATATATTCTATAATGCAACCTTTTGCAAACATTTCCATTTTTCTCCAAATGTCCGTTAGCTCAACAGGGGGTTCCTCGTTCAGTACTTGAAGAGCTCCTTCTTCTGCGATTAGGGCTTTGATCCTAAATTTCCAAATGGAATAATGCTCTCCATTAAATTGCCTGATGGCTCGTTTCACTTGTCTCCCGGTGTTCATTGTTTTTCCTTTGTTGATTTCAAAGTATCTTTATTTTCACAATTGTCACTCACGATATAAGACTTCACTTTTTCACTTAAAACCACAGCGTTGACCTGGGCCCATAACCTATTGATAATTGAATGGGCAGATTAATCACAAATAAAATACTTCTTATTCCTTAAACACTGTTTTATTGCTTCCTCTTTCAATAAGCTTACAGGAATGATTATTAAAAAGAAAAGATTCAGCGCCACAGCGCCTTACGTACAATCTGCTTAGTTTGCGTTCTCATTTCGAAGAAAATAAAATTAAGGATTTATAAACAGTTGGCTTTTGTTGTCAAAACAGAATAAGATTTATTTTTTGTTATCAGGGTCGGAAACTCAACAAATACCAAAAAATTTTAGGCTAGTCTCTCTCGATGTTACATCACTGTATACTAATATTCCAAATGACCTTTTAACCAACATAATTAAAGAAAAGTGGAACTCTTTAAAAGAACATACTAATCTAACTCAAGACATGTTCATAGAAGCAATAAATTTAACAATCTCTAATAATTATTTTCAATATAAAGATTGTTTCTACGAATAACTTGATGGTTGTGCAATGGGCTCTCCTATATCATCAACAATGGCACAACTTGTTATGGAGTGTTTGGAGGAAAATGTCATCAAAAACCTGAATATACCTATGATATTTTTCAAACGATACGTAGATGACTGCCTTACAGCTATTCCCGAAAACCAAATAAATTATGTAATACAAGCCTTCAATAAATTCCACCACAAACTTTAATTCACGTCAGAAATAGAAAGTCAAAACCAAATAAATTTCCTCGATATGACAATAATTAGAAATATAAACAATGAAGACCTCAAAACTAAATGGTATACAAAAAAAACTTGGTCGGGACGATATTTAAACTACAATTCCAGCCATTCCAAATCTCAAAAAAATAGCGTAATTATAGGCTTAACTGACAGAGCATTAATTTTAACCTCGCCAGAATATCGTCCAAAAGCTTTAGAAGAAGTTAGAAAAATACTAAAAGAAAATCACTACCCAGAAAGACAAGCGAATAGAATTATGAAACAAAGAACTTTTAAATTAGATAACAACGCAACCAAAGAGAGACTGACCAATAATAACGAACCAAAAAAATATGTAGCTCTACCCTATACGAACGAATTATCAGAAAAAATTAAATACATTTTAAATAAACACAATATTACCGTTTGCCACAAAGCCCAAAATCTTTTGTCATCCTTATTCTCTCCTCTTAAAAGTAAGGTTCCAGTAAAAAGTAAATCTAGTGTAATTTACGCTATACCCTGTTTAAATTATCCAAATCAATATATTGGAATGACCACTCAATATCTTAACAGCAGATTAAACGGGCACAAGTATACAAAAAATGCGTCAACTGCTTTACACAAACACGAAAAAAATGAAAAACATAATTTCGATTTCACTAACACAAAAATTTTAACTCAGGACAACAATTACCAAAAACTTCTTGTGTAAAGAAATGATTCACATAAAAAAAAGAACCTAATGCAGTAGGTAAACGACAAACAATATATTGACAATCTGAAAGTAAAATTTATCACAACCTAATACATTGAATTTTAAACACACAAATTATAACACTCGGTATTAACATACAATTCACGGAAAAAAACGCATTTTAACACACAATAGAGAGACAAAAAATAAATAAAAAAAGAAAAAAATTACTGGTAGTGATAAGTACCTCAAAATAAATCTCTGAGTACATATTTAAACACCATAATGTCTCGAGGTGCGTATATATTTATATTTGGTAAATTTTAGCGAAACAATTTTTAATTCGTATGTATTGTCTTTTATGATCTTTTAGAAAACAATAAAGAGACAAAATTTTTTTGAAAAAGCCCAAAAACGATGGGCGAAACGTTGAAGAAGCTATTTTAATTTCACACAATAAACCTCTACCCAAGAAAGGAAAAAAAATACTTTATATATATATATATATATATATATATATATATATATATATATATATATATATATATATATATATATATATATATATATATATATATATATATATATATATATATACATATATATACAGTGTAAGTTTTTTAAAACCTGATATAGGCTAAGATTTTTATTTGAAGAGATAGGCTATAAAAGCAAAGTTGTATGAATTAACCTAACTAAGAAAAATCAACATTTTTTCCGCAGCGTTGTCAGATTTTACAGTAGCCACTTAAACAATATTTTTTTAAATGGCAACACCGTATTTTTTATCATTATTTAAGAGATCTTAAAATTATGAATAAAAGATGTGCAGTAACAATTTTTTTTTTCGAGTTCTTATCCGTTTTTGAGCAATCGGTCGAATAAAATTAAAATAATCCGCAGCCTATTAGTCTCAAAACATTTATTTGAGGGACAACACAACACAAATTTTCTTCAATAAATGCCCAAATTAATGCCCTCCTTGTAGTCTACATCAGAAAACCCGTTTTACAATATTATTGTAAACATGTTCCAATATAGGTATCGGGTGTACAGTACAGCTATTATTTGAATTATTTTCGACCGATTGCTCAAAAATGGTTACTCAAATAAAAAATGTTACTGCACATTTTTTATTCATGATTTTAAGATCTCTTAAATAATGTTAAAAAATACTGTGTTGCCATCTAAAAAATATTGTTTAAGTAGCTGTTGCCATCTAAAAAATTTTGGTTTATTTTTGTTAGTTAGGTTACAACTTTGCTTTTGGAAGTACTAGTCTATCTCTTCAAATAAAAAAGTTAGCCTATGTCAGGTTTTAAAAAACTTACAATATATAGTTCAGTTATTTGAATTGAAGTGCGAACGTCGTGCTAATATCGACCTGCAGTGAAGTACGGAAAAATAGTGGTAGAGACCTCTTTTAAAAACGGGATTTTCTCTATTTAATGCTTAATAAAGAGTCCGAATCATATTTAGCCATCTTTTGAACAAGAATCTGTTCATATAACACAGATAATTAACATAAATGGTTTTAAATTAGTGAACATTAAAGAATCTATACATATACAAAAAAAAAGGTCTCCTGATAAGCCTGGCATCAATAAAAAGCAAAGTGTTTACATTGATTTTTTGTGATGGATGGCAACGAGAACAGCTGCACAAATTGTAAACAACCAATCTTTAGAGAAGAACAACATTATAAATGTGATTTATGTATACAAAAACTTCACAAAAATTGCGTAACGCTTACTGCATCGGAGATAAAATGCATGCCTCTTCAAAAACGGCTACTAGCTCTGTTATGTAATGGATGCAGGAAAATGCTGGCAAGTGCACCGCTTATGATCCAATTAATGGAGGATATGAAAAATGAACTAAACACCCTGAGACAGGAAGTTATGGATTTGAGAGCCGACATTAATGCAAAGAATAACCTAGAAGCAAAAAACATGCCTACAAATAGGACTGGAGAGACGTTTTCTGATGTACTAAAAAATACACATAAAAATAAGATACAAAACCAATCACAATCCCCAACCCTAATTATCAAACCGAAGCAAAAACAAACCCCTGAAATGACCAAAAAAGATATAAAATCTAAAATAAAACCAAATCAATTAATTGAACGTAGGAATTAAAAATATTAGAGAAACAAAACAAGGGTCAATTGTCATTAAATGCACAACAAAGAATGACATTGAAAAATTGAGAAAGGCTGCAGAAAGTTGCCTCAGTGGAAACTATAATGTTGAAACACTGAAATTAAACCCTCCGAGAATGAAGATCGTAGGATATAGAGGTAAACTAGAAGGACACGAGTTAGAGAACGTTATAAGACAACAAAATTCATGGATAGAGGACACGGACAAAATGAATATAACTTACATTAAGGAAATAACAAATAAAGATACATCCACCATATTTTTTGAGTGCTCTTCAGATTTATACTGGAAAATGACAAATCAGAGAAAAGTATGTATAGGCTGGGAAAGATACAGTGTCTTTGAAAATTTGAGCATAAAGAGATGCTTTAAATGTCAAGAATTTTACCATAAAAGCGGAGAATGCAGAAATCAAATAACATGCGAATACTGTGCTGAAAAACATGAATCGGCTGTATGTCCTAATAAACAAAGGACAAAATGTAAAAACTGTGTCACTGCAAACGATAAATATAAAGCAAAATATGACACCTCCCACGCAGCATCAGACCGTGAATGCCCCTCCACCAAGTACCATATAGACCTTTTAAGAAGCAGAATTAATTATGAGACATAATGGTGCACCTAGAGCAGGATGATGTACTTCGAACAATGGGAAATGATAATGATACACATAATGCAGTGTTGGTGGATAGTGATTTGCTGCAGGCAAAACTAAAATACTCCAAAATTCTCTTTAATCTGGTGCACGTAAATATTAGGAGTATGGTTAGGAATATTGACAATCTAATATTGATGATTGAAACTTTTGGTTTACATTTTAATGACATAATAGAACCGAGTGAAACATTTAAGATCTCTTCAATCAATCAGTGCAATATCCCCAATTATCAGTTATTCTATAATCACGCGGAATATAACAAAAATGACGGTGTAATAGTTTTGGTGAAAAATCATCACAATGCAGCATTTACTAGTATGAGGTTGCCAGTCTCTCTGGCTACTGTGAGTAGGGTAGTTTGTGTGATAAATAATATTAAAATAGGAATCACTGCAATATACAAGCCACCTCCAATATCGAAAATTGACTTTATTAATGACATACACACATATCTTGACAGTGTAATAAAAAGTGATAATAATAATTTAGAAATTTTTGTGGGTGACATTAACATTAACATACTAGATATAGATAACGATTCATATAGCTACTTGGCCATGATGTCGCAGTTCGGCTTCCAGTCATATATAAATTCAGTGACTAGATTTGATAGTAATACATGCCTTGATCACATTTTTATTAATCAGAATCTAAGAACTAATCATCTGTGCCTAGAGTCATATATTTTGGACACCCATATGACAGATCATAGACCAGTAATGCTTAATGTTGTCTCAAATAATAAAAGTCAAAATGACAGTAGCCAAAATGAACTAAAAAAACTAAACTTAATCTCGAAGAATTCATAACGTCTTTGAATATACAAGACTGGTCTCACGTCTTGAATGATTCAAATCCAGAAACCTCAACGTCCAATTTTATTAAAACTTTTAACGAATTAAGGAGTAAAGCAACCTGTGAATATTTTGTAAAATATAAACAGTACAGGAAGATCAAGGAATGGATTACTAATGGTATTATAATATCTATTAAGCACAGAGATAAAATGAAAAGGCGGTTGTTGCAAAATCATAGCGTTCGATTGGAAATTGAGTATAAAAAATATCGAAACAACTTAAATAAAATAATTGAAAAAAGGAAAAAAGAATTCTATAAAAATCAAATAAATAACAATAAAGGTAACATAAAAAAATTATATGAAATAATTCAAAATGCTACTTACGAGAATAAACCTATAACGAACACTTTAAAAATAAAAAATAACCAGGGTAACTATGTCGAAAATGATGTAGATTTGGCTAATCACTGTAACAATTACTTTGCGAGTATCGGAACTAAAATGGCTGAAAAAATCCCAACGCCTAAAAATCCAATAAAGATCAATCATCCATTTCCAAACTCAATGTTCCTATCTCCTGTCCGCGAGAATGAATTGATTAAACATATTTCTTCTTTAAAGGATGCAAGCTCGCCGGGCCTCGACGGAATATCATCAAAATTAATAAAACAAACTCACAATGTTATCATGAAACCATTACTACATATAATTAATAGAGCTTTTGTAACAGGAACCGTACCTTCTCATTTTAAAATATCAGTTATCACGCCAATTTACAAGAATGGATCAAAATCTTTGATAAGCAATTATCGACCTATAAGTCTGATTAGTAATTTCGCAAAATTGTTTGAAAAGTGCGTAAAAGATAGACTATTTACATTTTTTAGAAATGGCAACATTTTGTCTGAGAACCAGTACGGTTTTCTGCCGGGCCGTGGCACGGAGGACGCTTTATATAAAATAACATCTGAAATCACAAACAATTTGAATAGGGGAAGGAAGTGTGCCGCCATATTCTTGGATTTGGCAAAAGCGTTCGACACGGTTCCCCATGACTAGCTTCTTGATGTCTTATGGCGTTATGGAATCACGGGAACTGTGTGGAAACTGCTAAAGGACTACCTTGCCGAGAGACACCAAATTGTAAAAGTCAATGGTGTTTTAAGCGACAAACTTATTGTAAGAGTCGGAGTCCCACAGGGCACGGTCCTTGGTCCTATTTTGTTTATAACTTATATAAACTGCTTATTATCGCTTGACATGGGGGGTTCTGTGGTATCCTACGCGGATGATACCGTGCTGGTTTTCAGCGGGGACACTTGGCGGGAGGTGAAATATAGAATGATAAATGGATTAAATACCACTAAAACATGGCTGGAAAGCTTTAAACTATCTCTTAATTAAAAAAAACAAATTATATCGCGTTCTCCTTAACAAGTGCTAACAGACCTGATTTCTCGAGTATCAGGGTTGACGATCAGCAAGTAGATGAGGTCTTGCAAACTAAGTATCTTGGAGTGATGGTGGACAGATACTTGAAATGGCACCCCCATATTGAATATCTGTCTGACAAGATTCGCGTATTGATTCACAAATTTCGTATTCTCAGAGATATCTTGAATGTAAAGACACTTATCATGGTTTATAAGGGCCTTGTTGAGTCTTTGATTCGTTATGGGATCTTGGTCTGGGGGGGACTGTATGACAGTGCCCTACACAGATTGAACATTGCCCAAAAATGTATATTGAAAGTTATGTATAGGAGAAATAGACTTTATCCTACAGAATTGCTTTTTTCAGAGGACATTTGTAATGTGAGAACTTTGTATATGATTACAGTGGCAGCGTTCGTTCGCGGAAATCTGTCATTTGAGAACACTGTTAACCACCAATACCACACTCGTGCTAGAATGAATAATGACGCGGTTATCCCTGTAAATTACAATAACATTAATCTAAAGGGCATTGCCTACTTGGGGCCTAAAATATAATTTGATACCGGCAAAAATAAAAACTATACAAAGCACAAATAAATTCAAGTCAGAATGTAGAAGACATTTGTCACGTAACTTTAAACTTTTCAAAAACATCTTCAAATAAACATTATTTATTCTATTCACCAGGAGTGTTAGGTAATCAGCACACAATTTTATGTATAAACAAAAGGTATAACATGTAACAACAGATATGGGACTCAGGTACATCACAAGTAATTCTATTACTTAGGTACCATTTCAATATCACTAATTTTACATTGTATGGACTTAAGATGTATTTTGTGCAACTATTCTAAATTGTAATATTAAATATTAAATAAATAAATAAATAAATAAATAATAAAATATACAGTGTGGTCTATTAGGTGTGCAACAAATGGGAATTTTTTTTATTAGTTGCACAACTGAAATATATATACCGCCTAAAGTTGGTGCATATCCGATAACCATATCAGGTGCACTTAGAATGGCTTCAAGTCAAATACCATACAAGGCAGGCCAAAAAATATAAAAATCGTTCAAAAGTTAAGTACCCTTGTTCCGAAAAATGAAAAAAAAATATATTAAGAAAAATTGTTTAGAATTAAAAGATATGTCCACATACAAAGTTGTTGTTGTGCCTGCTATTTAAAAAATAATTTTTTCGGAAAATTTTAAATTACTCCCGCATAATGATTTTTTTTATATTTAGCTATAATACATTTTCAAATTAACCACAATCAAATCACTTCTGCATAACTTTCATCCAATAATTGAAGCCATTTTGTAAAATTTACTTAGATTTATATTTTTTAACTAACCAAAACTTCATGTCTGTTGCAACGATATTACACACAAGTTTCGAATTTCGCAAATGTTCTTAAAAATAAGGCAAATATTTTTCTAATAATAATGTACATGTGTGCAATAATGTGACGTATTTTTAAGAATATTTGCGAAATTCGAAACTTGTATGATCGCTGCAACAGACATGAAGTTTTTGGTGACTTAAAAAAATATAAATCTAAGTAAATTTTACAAATTTGCTTGAAAAAATTTGATGAAAGTTATGCAAAAGTGATTGACTGTGGTTAATTTGAAAATGTATTAAGTATAGCCGAATATAAAAAAATCGTTATTATATGGGGGTAATTTAAAATTTTCATGAATTTTTTTTATAGAAGGCTATGACTTTGTATTTGGACATATCTTTTAATTCTAAGCTTTTTTTTCTGTATTTTTCGAAATAAGGGTACTTTACTCTTGAACGATTTTTATATTGACTTGAAGCCATTCTAAGTGCACCTAATATGGTTATCGGACATGCATTAACTTTTGGCGGTATTTATATTTTGGTTGTGCAATTAATATATACAGTCGGGAGATTTATTATTCGTCCACTTGTAATTTTTCAAAGATATAGATAAAACTTCTACATTAAATTTAGTAAAAATTTAAAAATAAGTTAACAGATATCTCTTTTCCCGAGAACTGAAAATAAGAATAACTCTTCGTATTTATCAGGATCTCTTGGACAAAAAAGACAAAAGAAAGATAACTTCATAAAATATCGGCGAGCATCGAAACCAGATACACTTGGGATTAAATATACAGGGTGTCCGAAAAGTCTTAGTAGGCATGGGCAAATATCTTTGCTACTAGTACATGGAGACACCAATTTTAGGTGTATCTGATTGGTTAACAAATCTACTTTTTCATGTTATTTAACTTTTTCAACCCCCTTCAGGGGTGACGCTAGACAGTTGAGGTAAAATTTTTTAAATACAACCCTATGCCGTATGGTATCATCTCAAAAATGTGAGAAGTGAGTTCCAAAATCGACTTTATTACTGCCAAGAAGTTCATGGTGGCCATTTTAAACAACTTTTGAAGTAATTAGAGAAATAAAGGTATTTACATTTTAATTTTTTTTTCAAGATTTTTATTTTTTAAAAGCTTTCCATTTCAAAACGACTTAAGTTCCGGCCCTCGGGTTTACGGTAAAATGTTTAATTTTTGAAGACCTTTAAAATGGGGTACCACAGGACTTAGGGTTGCATTTAAAATTTTTGACCTCAATACCCGCATTTCGCTCTTTAGAAATATTAGTAATCCATCTTAAAAAACATGTTCGTTCAGGAGAGGCAGTTTACAATTTTTAGAAGCTTTTTTATTTACAATTTCGTTACCGATAAGCTTTTTAATACTAACTTTTATGAAACATAATAATCATTTAAGTGGTTTCAACTAAATTTGATTCATTTGAGAGAAAAAAACTACATTTAAAAGCAATTTTTGTGCCTAAAGGAATAGTAACACTGGCGCCATTTAATGATTATTTATTAAAAAATATATGTGTCGTACCTTAGTATTCTTTAGTGGTTTTAAATTTCTTCGGCAATATTAACTCAAAATTAACAATTTTTGAGCTGTATCACTATTCTTTCAAATGAGCGATCTGACAAATTTTAAAATTAGCACTGCCTTGTGAATGAATATAAATGTATAGCATACGTCACAGTTAGGGGCCGTTCCTGGGGTGCTTGCCCTGGTGCAAATTTAAAATTGCCGCCCTAACCAAAAAATGTTTAATTGTTTAATTTTTTTGGCTTTTGATTACCTGCTTTTACGAGATGCAAAGTAGTTAATGCATTTAAAATTTAAGTTACAGTATAAAATAGATATTAAACATATTTTTAAATGTTATTTTACTTAAAATGAAAACTTCTGATTGACTCGTTGACTTTGTCATTAACCTAATAATATTCGAAAATCTCCGCAGTTTTGATCTATATAATTACCTTTTTACTAGCAAAGAACCAACAAAAAAAGAATAACCTAATATCCAGTAAAAAATAAAACATTTCTTTTATTTAAAAGGATAAAGCAGCAAGATCGTTTTAAACTGTGTTAATTTATTTAAACAAACACCTGCCAAAAAAAAAAATTATAAATTATAACACCTTAAAATGAAAATAAATTTAATATTCTTTGAAAAATATAGAAACTCATTATAGGTTAGTATTCTAGCTAGAAACTACTTAAGTGAGACATTTTATTAATAGGACATGGGAACACAAACAAAAATTAAACCAAGTTACATTACAACTTTACACGTCGGATCTTTTTTGATCAACTACGCTGTTTAATTTTTTTTGAGAGAGTCCACGTAGACTTCAAGCCTAAGTACTAACATACCATAGGCGCCTAAATAGAGAGGAAATGCAATCTACTGGCAGGGGATTTAAAGGATTGAAGGTTGGGAGGGGAAGGAAAAACATCTGCAGGCAACTTGTTCCATAATCTGGAGACCCTAGGAATGAATGAGCGAGAGAAGGGGGATGTCTAGGTTTTTGTACCTGAACAGTAAAAGGATGCGTACGTAACGCGCCTCTTGTTGTTTTGTTAGGAACAGTCAACGGGGAAATTCTAGCGGCTAGCTCTTCAGAGTAAAATCCGTGGAAGCATCGGTAAAAAAGTAATACATCCCCAACATCGCGGCGATGAGAGAGAGAAGGGAGTTTTCTTGTGAGGACTAGATCATTGATGAGCCGAATGGCCCTCTTTTGGATAGAATCAAAAATGTCAAGCGTCAAAGGTGATACCGCTTCCCATATATAGGAACAGTACTCTAGGTTATGTCTAATTTGGTCTTTTTAGCTGTTGATGTAGCTATTGAAGTAATGTGTTTATGCCAGCTGAGATCATGTTCGAAAGCGAGACCAACAAGATCGAATGTTTTATTGTTCTGTTTGGCCATTCATGTGGATGGGGTAGGTGTTGCCCGATTTCTTGCGTGACAGGGAGCAAGAGAAGCAAGGTTTTGGAGGCATTAAACTGAACAAGGTTCTTGGCACCCCAGTGTAAGATTAATAGACGATCTTGAAGGTGCATAGATCTGGGTCTATTATCCAGCTCTTGAACCGACAGACTTGTCTGGAAAAATGAATGTTGGAGTGAAGAATACTATCATCAGCATAACTGTGGATGGGATTGGTAGTTGAAGAGATCATTAATATGAAAAAGAAATAAGATTCTAAACTTTCCCTTTAGAGGTGGAGATAATTTCATTGTAAGAGGTCAGGGGAGGAAAAGTGCTCCTACAGAAGTTTTGAATAATATTTTTGGGCAAGCGACCAGAAAGATTTGCTGTACTCTATATTTCATGCGGTTGTTAAAAGCATTTTTGGAATCTAAGATAGTTTGATTATATTGATTTCTTGCCTCGGTGAAAATTTGACGATTTTTGGGTGTAGGATTTTGAAGAAACCTTTTGTGAGCTTGGATTTTTTTGAGCCTCGCTAAAGCGAGGTCTGTGATAAATCACAGACCTTGAAAACCAGGACTTTTGATGGTGAAGTTTAGGATTCTTGCGGATATGTGGAATGAAACTTTCAATACCTACTTGAATGATATCTGTGATATGAAAGCAAAATTCGGAGGGATCGGGAGAGGGAAATCAGACGGGGTTCCAAGAAAAAGCTGATAAGAAGTTTCGAAGACCATCCCAGTCGGTAAAACTGTAGTGCCAGATCGTGCGTTCCGGCATGATTTTAAATCTTAGTATTTTGAAAACGGTTTTCCCCTTTAATTTATTTAAAAATTAAAGGAATTAATTTAGTTTAACGGCTTTAATCAATACCTTTCTGGCGTTGGCCGCCCATCGTGTTAGGACGCCCTGGTGCAAGGGCACCACCAGCACCCTACCCAGGAACGGCCCTGGACAGTATGAACCTGTTGTCTCATCCTCTAAAATCTAATTTCATGTAAAAATATATATTTCATTATTGTTCAGTAGATTTTAAATTTCAATCCTTATCAAAATGTTAATGTTAAAAATCATTTAAATTAAGACGGATCGTTAAGAAAGAAGACAGGTACAGGGTCCGTAGAAATCGGGTTTGAACGGAAAAATTGGTAATTTAATACAATATACATGCAAGCAAACAGGACTCGTGATTCCTTATTGTAATCATGATTTCTTAAAGTATCGCAACTCTTTCGATTGCTTTGTGTAATGGTGATTACAATAAAGAATCACGATTACTAAAAATAGTTATTGTTACTTTTTCTGTAGTAATTTTGGTGATGATTACAAATTCCTCAAAAATTGTTATCGATTACCCATTACTAATTACGATTAAAAAAAGTTATTACCATTTTTAAGAGTAATTAGTAATCGGTCAATCGGCTTATTAGCCGCGATTCCCCATTACAAAAGTAATAGATTACTTTCCAAATCTGTTCCCCTTCCTCGGCAAAATTCTGGATCCGCCACTTCATCTTTTTGAACGATTTACCCTGAATATATTGTTAACATTACAAATCTAAGATGTTCTTGATCTAATTTGCTAAAAGGTTTGTCTAAAGTGGTATTTTCGCTTAATTTAACAACTAATTCTATATCATGTTTATATGTATGAAGTATAGTTGGGGCAAGAATGCCTTTTAATATATGATTCGGGGTTTTATCGGGGACCAATTGCAATATCTGATTTATATCATTGGTGATTTGTTAAATTCTCGATAGGGGGGAAATTTTTATTTAAAGAGAATTGGTTTTTAGTTTATATTATAAAACTTTCTGTTTTAACAAAAGCTACACATAAGCTCTACTTTTTCGGTTTTCACTTGCACTGTGCAATGTTTTTTAATTTATTTGATTTAGTTTGCAGACGCGGCCCGTGAGTTTTTTTACAGGTGGGTAAAATTTTGTGGGCAACCAGTGATATCAACGTAACAAGCAAAATACACTTTTTTAATTAAGGAAGGTTTTTTAATAATGTGAAACTTAAAATTTTTTTAATTTTTATACGAAAATTAATTTATAGTTGCCCGAAACTATTTATTTACTTGTGATTAATTATTGAACTATGCATTTTAAGTATGGTTCACTCGCCGAAATGTTTTGGTTTAACATGAAATCTTAGATTACCAAAACTTACAAAGCATTTCTTACATTTTCTACATGAATAATTACCAGAACCAAATGGATTTCTAGTTATTGGTGCAATTATATCCAGTGTACCTGGAACATAAATTAAATTATTTACTATAGAAATACTAGTTATTGCTTAATAGAAATGTAGGTACCTGGATGTTTCCTTTTAACGTGAGCTCTCAAGTAAGAGTGTTTACAGAAATCCAATTTACATTCCCCACAATCTGCCATAGTAGATATACAGCACCGCTTCTGGAGTAAATGACGTCATTTTTACATGTAAATCTCCATAAGAAAATTTAAGGTTCATTCTGGTATTTTTGGTAAACGACGCCTGCAGGGCGTGGTCCAAAATTAGGCGTCGCGACGCCTCAGACGTGACGTCCGTCTTCTTAGGTACTTGGACGTTAGCTACTTGGGCATGAACTACTCGGGCATCAACTACTTGGGCCTCAGCTACTGGATCCTGCTGCTAACGCCATCTGGGGGATTTCTAGCGCGTCTCGACGTCGTCGTCGTCGAACAGCTAAACTTTCCATCTTTCAACTCCAACGCGGCATCGTTAAATATTACAATTATTTCTTCAAGATGACGTCACAAACTTTTTTTATTTATTTTATCCATGCTAGGAGTAGAACCGGGGACCTATGGATTAGTATTGCATCGTTTTATACTTTACGCTGTCGAGGTATATTGAATATTTCCGTCTTTAATTGAGTGTTAAGTATTTTATGAAGATGACGTCAAAAACTTTTTTTATTTATTTTGCCTATGGTAGGATTAGAACCGGGGACCTGTATGTTGGAATATCAGCGCTCTAGCCAATCTCGCCATCGAGTTCCAATAAAATATTGTGCTGATGAGATATAGGCTTGCAGCTATAAGAGGCCTCATTTTCAATTAGAAATTTAATATACGTAACGTGTTGAGAATTAGGTTGTAAGATATGTATAAAAGTATGGTAGCTGTCACCTGCCATTTAAGATTTGTCAACTGTTATCAGTCACTTGTGAAACGCTAAAATAGAAATTTAACATAGGTAACGTGCTAAAGATGGCGTCTTAAGACATGCGTAAAAGTATGTCAGCTGTCACTTGTCATCCTCGATCTGTCAACTGTCACTTATCACTTGTTAAATTCCGAAATAAAAATTTAACATACGTCACGTGTTGAGGATAACCTCATAAGACATATAAAAAAATTTTGCCAGCTGTCACTTGTCATCTAAGATATGTCAACTGTCACTTGTCACTTGTTAAATTCCGAAATAAAAATTAAAAATACGTCATGTGTTGAGGATAACATCATAAGACATATGAAAAAATTTTGCTAGCTGTCACCTGTCATTTACGATATGTCAACTGCCACCTGTCACTTGTCAAACGCCAACATTAAAATGTAAAATACGTCACGTGTAAGGAATAACGTTATAAGACATGTATAAAAGTATGTCATCTGTCACCTGTCATAGGTCATCTGTCAACCGCCATCTGTCATCTGTCAACTGTCATATGTCAACTGTCATACGTCATCTGTCACACTCTTGGGCGTTAGCTACTTTGGTCTTAACTACTTGGGGCTGGAACTACTTGGGGCTTTAACTACTTGGACATCAACCACTTGGGCACTATCGATTGGGACCTAACTGCATCGGATATTAGTACTACTCCTTAAGAATATTATTAGTATTAAGTATTTCAGGGAAAAATGACCTCAAAAACTTTTTTCTTTATTTTCCCGATAGTAGGATTAGAACCTGGGACCTGCATATTACAACGTGGAATTACCAACGCTCTAGCTGACCTGGCCATCTGCTTCACATAAAATATTGAGTTCCGAACATAAAGGCTTGCGGCAGTTGGGCAAGCAAGTTGTTGTTGTTGTTGTTGTTGATTTTAGCGAAGTCACGATGATAACGATATGTAATAAATGGATTTAAGGAAGAAAACACTTAGTAGTAGTAGTAGTAGGAAACTTATGTATTTAACCACAATAATAGCAGGTTACTGCTAGGAATACAAGGAGACGAGAAATACTGTTCCGAGTTTCGAAAAAAGATGGCGTTAGTGTAGAAGTAGCAGTACTAGAAATACTGTTCAGAGTTTCGGAGAAAGATGGCGTTAGTGTAGAAGAATTAGTAATTCATAGAGGCCCTCGCCCCTAAACGATAAGTGTTGGAGAATTAAAATTTTGGCGTTAGATAGAAGTCATAAAGACCATTAGATATACAGGTTCAAAAACCCCAAAAATATTAAAGTCATTTCGGCGATTTCTCTGACGCTGACCAAAAGGGCCTTAAAATTGGTTTGCTTCGATAGGGACTAAGGGTAGGAGTAATAAAATACATACCCCAAATTTCATCGAAATCCGCTGAGCCGTTTAGGCGCTAGAGGGTTACAAAGGTGTTTCAGGTATCAGGAGCATAGAAATGTGAGAAGTTAAATAAAAAACTAAATTACGGCTAGCGCTTAAACGATAAGTGTTGAAGAATTAAAATTTTGGTGTTAGATAGAAGTCATCAAGACCATTAGATATACAGGTTCAGAAACCCCCAAAAATATTAAGGCCATTTGGGCAATTTCTCCTACGTAGACCAGAAGGGCCTTAAAAAGTTTTGACTTAGATAGGGATTAAGGGTAGGATCAATAAAATATATACCCCAAATTTCATCGAAATCCGCTGAGCCGTTTAGGCGCTAGAGGGTTACAAAGGTGTTTAAGGTATCTGGAGCATAGAAATGTGAGAAGTTAAATAAAAAACTAAATTACGGTTAGCGTCTAAACGACAAAAAGGATTGTTGCTGAAATCTTGAATTTTTCTCCGAAAATCTGCTTGAAACAAGCTGTCTTTAAATCACCCTTTGCCAAAAATTTAGGAGAGTCATACTGAAGACATATGTCACGTAAAACACTTTCAAAAGGAGCAAGAGTTGAAGATGCAGAACATTGGAGAAAGATTGCATCATCAGTGGAATATTACCGGACAAAGCGCGTTAAAATAACACGGCACGAGGCAAGGTCAACGCGACCATTGTTTTCCGTACCTAGCGGAACCATGCTGAGTAAAGTGGTTTTACGCGAAGTCATGATGATGAGGATGACTCAGCAAGTACTAGAATTTTCTAGCAAGCACAATGATTATGCATTTTAATGTGAAGCGTAGATAGTTACGATCGGGTCGGCGGGGAGTGGTATTTTTGTGTTCTAACTACAAGTTGAGTTTTAAAAATCGGCAAAAATTCTCGCTAGCCTTTAGATTTCAATAGAAAATAGGATGTACGGGTGTAGAATAAAGACCCCTTTGTTTCATAAAACGTACCGTTTTTAAGATATTTGCATTTTTTCGTTTTTTATTTGTGGACTTGGAAAAAGATTTTTGGTATATATTTTTATTGGAGAGTGGAAAAGTTAAAGCTATCGGGTTAAAACTTTTTGTATGTTATAGAGGACCGCTGAAATCGATAAGGATGAGACAGGGGGATTTTTTATTTGTGGACTTGTAAAATTTTTTGCTATATATTTTTATTGAAGGGTGGAAAGTTAAAGCTAGCTGGCTAAAACTTTTTGTATGTTATATAGGACCATTGAAATCGATAAGGGTGTGACAGGGTGTTATTTTTATTTTATTTTTGCCATAAAACTTACCGGTTTTAAGATATTTGCATTTTTTCGTTTTTTATTTGTGGACTTGGAAAAAATTTTTGGTATATATTTTTATTGGAGGGTTGAAAATTTGAAGCTAGCGGGCTAAAACTTTTGTATGTTATAGAGTCCGCCCGCTCCCACGACGAAAAGGGCAAGACTCGCTTCGAGAGATGGTGAGTATTTAAATTTTAAATGTGTTTAGAACTTCAGATCTAAGTGTAGGAATTCAGAACGAATTAGTATTATTCTTAATTACAGAAACATCTACATCAGTCACACAACACTTCTCAAATGTTTTGTGTGTGTGTGTGTGTGTGTGTGTGTGTGTGTGTGATGGTGGGTGTGTGTGTGTGTGTGTGTGTGTGTGTATGTGTGTGTGTGTAAATTGCTGTCTTATTTCCTGCGTTAGAATAAATAAAACGAATAAACAGTATACTAGTTAGTAACAGTATAATATTCAATGATAACCCTATACAATTCATAAATATGCTTTGCAAATAGGTGTATTAGCTTCTCGGTCCATCGAAAGAGATACTTGTCTGTTGCGGCATCTTCGAGCTTGAGACTTCTCTTCTCACCATTACGATGAAGCACTAAAGTATACTGTCCAACTATCATAAGTCGGTTTGTTATCGAAAATTTAAAAAATGTGAATTACAGATCCGGTGTCAGTAAGAAAACCCCAAGTTTGCGTAGGATGTTTAAAAACTGTATGTACAAGATGGTTTTGTTTGTATCTTTTAACACATATTGTTCATCTGAAACGTTAGCAGCGAAAAACAGCCAACCACTAATTACGTCGATCTCTCATATATTTATTTAAACACTTAGACGTAAAAAATGAGACGAGAAACTTATACGGACCTCTATAGCTCCTTTCTTAATTTACTAGCAAAAGACTTATAAGAAGATCTTTAGGCCCTATAGGTTTTCTTGATAAGGGAGTAGGCTATTGGGGTTCTTACGCTAGCAGAAAAAAAGTCATGAGGTATAACTAGTTATTTATTAGGATCTATAATTTTACATTATTTGTTATAATATTAGGTAGCAAATATTTGAGTTGTTCTAAAAGTCTTAGATTAGGACATTTAATATCAAAGAAATTAAGATCTATCTTTCCTGAACTAACTAGGTTATTGGTAAATTCATTATATTCGAAATACATTCCCTTTTGAAGGAAGTATAGGCGACCATTTGTGTGTCGAAATACGCCATCTATTCGGGCAGGAACGCCAGTAAAAAGTTCTGATATTAGGCCTAAAGCTACATTCATCCATACCCCACACCTCAAATTTATTTATAAACAAATAGGTTCGTCCCTTATTAGTGTTAACTGCTACATAAATTCTAGTTTTATCATCTCTTCTAGCAATCCTATCAATCTTTTCCGAGCGTATTAATTGAAACCAAACAAATAAAACAAAAACTATTGGAATAAATTTATTGTTTTCAATAAAATTCTACAACACCAAGTCTTTCTAGTTCTTTCAAAATAGCCCTTATTTCACTATGACTACCATTATCAACATTATTTTCTTTTAAATATCTGATCCTGTCAACTAGTTCGTTAACATCCTCATAATGCAACACGCTGCTGTATTCAACTCTTTCAGCTGTAGGAACTTTGTGAAACTTTACTTGTTTCATCGGATTGGACGATTTTAAAGTGTAAATTCTTTTAGGTGGAAATAACTTTGCTATAATATTCTTGTACTTCCAATTCGCGCTGGAAAGAATGCGCTCATCTCGCTTAGAATTCCTCCTATGGACGTTGGTAAGAAGTAGAATTTCTTTGTAGTCATTTAAGTCCTTTGTCGAGTATCCTTTCGGATGCGTACTCGTGAGTAAACTTAATAGTCCAGTCGTTAAAGTATATGTTTCGTTGTTAATCAATAACTTATTATTTTGAATCTATACTGGAGCATTTCCGATAAAGTACTCACTGCCATCAGTTCTAAATCCCATGACGTTTTTATCCGTCATTTCCAGGAGCGTCATTTTAATTTTTCTTTCAGTCATCTTACCCCTATGATACCTTGTAAACTAATGAGTGTGCAAACAGAGTGTTCCACTATTTATTAAACCTAACACTACCCTAACCCTACCCTAACACAACCCTAACAACTACCTAACACCACCCTAAACAACTCCACAACACATCTAACATTCCTATCAACCACCTAACGCCTACATAACCGTTCCCCTAAGCACAACATAAATGTATAACTAGTAGAAATGCTGTTTGTAAAAGCCGAGGCAGTGTTTAACATTAGTCCTGTTAAACCAATCAGAGGGTATGTGTTGTCCTTATAGGGACGTATGTAGATTAATCCATTACCGTGATAGTAACAGCTAAACGAGTATTATGAACTGTTGATATACACTAAGCAGATCTTTTTATATTTTAGAGACCCGGCTATATACTATTTAATACATATAACTTACATATACAAGCCCTAGTGGGTAGTTTTATAAACTAAATGGTGTAAAAATCGTTTATGCCAAACCCAAAAAAAAAGAATGAAATTTAAATCATTTTTATTTTAACATCTCTTTAAAAAATAAATAAATAAATAAATGACATGTGTAAAGCGTAGGATTGATATAATAACTGAAACGTTATAATTTAATTTCTTACCCATATGTTTTCGCTAATAATGTGCTAATTAATTAAAAATTATTTCTCTGTAAAAGTTTTATCTTTTGGAAGTCCGTAATTTTCCATGTATTTTCATACCCCAACCTACTAAGGGTACGGGGTTGAATGGTTAACTACCCCCCTTCTATTTTTAAAGCATCTCGCCGATTGATATTAACACTAGGATATTTTGTAAAAATTCTTTCAGATTCGTTTGAAGTTAAGAAGGCGTTTGCGAAGTTGGATCTTTTTTTTTCTTTGGATGTTTGAATATATCATGAGAAACTTAAAAATATCCATAAAGAAGTTGCAGTTTTAATATGTGAAAACTGAAACTGCAATCCGAACTAAACATAAAAATGGAACTATGCCATTTAATATATCCCAAGTATCCGCTAGAACATCAGAAGGATGCTATTTAGTGTTTTTCGAACGTCTTTAGGGCGCTATTAGGAAGTCTTCAGAACAGCATCTGAATAGCATCCAGACATCATCTGGATAGGATCCGGACAGCATCCGGACAGTATCCGGACAGGATCCGGACAGTATCCGGACACTATTCGGACACTATCCGTCTCCCAATAGGACGCTACTATCATCTTTCCGATAACCAATAAATAAACCCTGTTTCTAGCAGCTTTGCTTATTGGTGATCTGGTTCTTCGCAAAGAGGTTCATAAAATAACACCTAAATACAAAGAATATAAACTTTTTATTTCATACATCTAGATACATTTCTATGAATAATTTTTCTAAGAGTTTTAAGTTTATCTGGAGCGTTGGAAAAGTATTGGTGTGTTGTGTTTGTTCTCTGAAACTGATTAAAAATATCTAACATGACTGCTGCCTCCATATCTGTGTCTATACTAGGATCTTGTTTGTACACAAACTTCGTAAGGTCCACGGATGGCATTATATGTTTTATAACTTTGCGGGTGGGATCGTAAATTTATCCTTCAAAGACGTTCCAACAATGAATGTTGCCTCCTATTTCCCCATAGAAAAGTTTTCCACACTTTGGTTCTACATGTACATTATATTTCTTAGCAAGTTCCCAAACCATTAAAGTTGCAGGTAAACAGGACCCATAATACTGGTTCCGACTGAATACTTCTTCAATGTTGGCAAGAATAATTTTTAATATTTCTGCCATGCTAATCGCTTGACGGTTGGTGGTATACTAAGCATTTCTTACCGAGTTATTCTACCTAAGTTACAAATTTCACCTGTACCCCCCCTCTTCATGTCTCATCATACGTTTACGTATAAGATCGACATCCTCGTAGATTAATGTGTGCTGTAAGATTTAGGAACCAAATAGGTGCTTGGTATGTCTGAATTTGTGTAACTAACGCTTCGATGACAGTTTTGGTGAACCACTCCACTAAATCTCCTCGTTTAGGCAACTCCATTTCCATCGTTTTAAAGTTCTTTTTTTCTTTTCCTGAATTAAAACTAACGGAAAACTCTATCTTGACTATATCAGGAGTTCCACTTAATGCAAATTTTATCTGTTTTAACTCGGCTCGAAAACAGCCTAACAGCCTTGCGCGAATATCTTCCTCTGTCTGTGATTTAAAAAATTTTTGTTCTGGCTGAAGTGGATTCTCGACTATAGCCTTTAATAATTCATATCTTGCTTGTTCATATTGCCCGATATCTTCCTGATATCATTCATAACAATAAGTTTTAAAGTCGTAATATGCAATGCTCTTGCGATCTTTTCTTCGTTTACCACCAACTTGATATCCATCCTTGTCTAAACATATTTCACATTTTTCCTTCAGCTCTGGTCGACACTCGCTACAATCGCAAGGCCTTCCCCAAAAGCACTCTTTAGGCATTGTGATCGCTTTGACAGACTAACAAAGACTGATTGTTGCAGAGTAAAATAATTAAATATATAGTTAATTAGTGTGGGGTAAAGTTTTTTTTGTTTCAGATTTTGCAGTACTGGAATTTAAAAATGTAATATTCATGAATATGTAAGTATGAATAACAAGAGTTTTTAGAGTCTTAGTGTTAGCTGTTCGAAATAACCATAATTTAGATTTGAGAATCCCAGTAAGAACGATATAGGCCTAAGTTCAATGTTCTAGAATTTTCTCGAATATTCTAGTAATTTTTCCTTTGAATTTGTAGATTTACGGAACGTACCCCTGCTTCTGAACGTGCCTTAAATTTTTTTACATTTATCCTTCATGTTGTGGTAAGTAAGAGAGAGATAGACTTAAGATTGAGAAACCTGTAACTGTTTCTTTTGTTACAGATAGTTTCTATTAATTGATCAAAGTTTAGGAAACAGAATATTTTAGTTCTATTCCTATCTTGGACTTTTACTGCATACTAATCCTTGACTTCGCATTAAAGGTAAGTTTTCCGAACGCACCCTAAAATTTTGTTTTAACAAACCGAACCGAGGCTATCAATCGGGGTCAAATTTAGACTCAGGCTCATTCACGCTCTGTGTGTTCAAGAGAGAAGACGTGTGAGCTCCAGTCTTTAGTATTCTATCGTGAAATATTGTTCCAGCTGCAGAATGTCTTTTGCTGATAAACTGGTTGAAAGTATCAAGATTTTGGTTTACAGCCCCTCGCTTAATGGAAACAAGAATGCAGTTAAAGATGGCCTAAAGCAATGTGCACAGGCTTCAAAATTAATAAATAGAGCATTGAAAAATACCGCAACAATAGGAGCAAAAAATAATTTATTGGCCTGCTTAGGTCAGATCAAATGCTTTAGGGAAATGTTTAAAGCTGCGGAAGTTACTGGTTATGGATCTATACCCAGGAAGGAGACTGCCAAGCACCGGGTGAAATGGGAAGATCTACATTCAGCCTTCCAATCTCGAATTCGGACCGGCATCGTTATTAATCTCAAGCATGCTGATGTAAAATCATTCTTGGAGGATGCTTCTGCACTGTTTAACAGGAGGATTCAAAACGCACTGAAGAAAGACGATGCCTTGAAGGTTAACGCTGTGTTGTGTGGAGAATTTAAAATTCAAAAGGCCGGTAAGGAATTGTGTGAAAACAAGTATCTCAACACCGCTAACGCTCCAATCTATAAAGATACGAATTTAGACCTATGGTTTATCGACAATATTATACAACCTATATTAACTAACTTGGGTGAATTTCAGGAAAAAGACTCCAATTGGGCGCTATCCCGCGTCGTTAACTTAATGATTAGCATAAACAAATTTAATCCATTACGAGTTGGAAGTTACCTAGAGCTTCCAAAACAAATAGCTAACCGAAAAGCCTGTATTAATGTTCAAAATCAAGACGATATGTGTTTTGCATGGGCAGTCGCATCGGCTTTGTATCCGGATTCAAATAATAGCAGTCATACTTCATCATATCCGGACCCTAAAGAAAAATTTAATTTAAAGGGTATACAATTTCCCATGACAATTCGTCAAATTCCCCGTTTTGAGAAGCAAAATAATATTTCTGTTAATATTTACCGATTAGAAAAGAGGTCAAAGAAGAACTTTAATATCATACCCTATTATCTGACCAAGGATAAACTAGAAACGCATGTAAATTTACTCCTAATTCAGGACGATTACGTAACCAAGGATAGCTACAATGATCTGTCCCCAGTTAAGCTTCATTACGTGTGGATAAAAAATGTCTCGTCTTTTGTCTTCGCAGTTAAGTAAAGAACGCCACACAAAGTTCATTTGTGACCGATGTTTACATTACTTTCGTTCTGAAGAGAAATTACGCCTGCATACCAAAGATTGTTTAAAACTAAACAATGGCACCACCATTCCGCAAGCTCCAAAAGAAGAAAAGAAGTGGGTTGAATTTAAGGACTTTAAGTACAAGGAAAAGGCGTCCTTTGTAATATATGCTGATACCGAGTGTTTACTGGTTCCTGAAGCAGATGACGCGAGGAAAACTACACAAAGTCTGCAAGAACGTTTACCCTACAGTGTTGGATATTACGTTAAATGTCAGTATGATGACACATTATCATTTTACAAGTCATATACTGGACCGGACTGTATGAAATGGTTCATGGGCGAGCTTCAGGATTTTGCAGAAGATGTGGAAACGGTGTTTTTATGCGATTTACCCATGGATAGCTTAACACCCGAGGAACAAGAACAATTTAATAATGCTACCATCTGCCATATATGTGAAAAGCCCTTTGTAGCCGGAGATAAAAAGGTTAGAGATCACAATCACTTCACGGGGAAAATAAGAGCCGCCGCCCACGAGGTTTGTAATCTAAATTATCAAGATGACTGCACCATACCGGTCCTGTTTCATAACTTGAGTTGTTATGATGGTCATATGGTTATTAAAGCTTTAGCGGAGGTAGAGGGGCATATTGATATTTTACCTGTCAACAAAGAGAAATACATCTCTTTCACCAAACATATTCCCGATAGCTTAATTAAATTCCGATTCGTCGACAGTTTTAGATTTCTGGCTTCCGGATTGGATAAGTTGGCTGCAGATCTCCCTGATTATCCAATTCTTAATTCAGAATTTGAGAACCTAACAGAAGAGCAGTACTCGCTATTATGTCGAAACGGCGTATTTCCATACGACTTTATGGATGGTTGGAAGAGGCTTGAAGAAGATAAACTACCAACAAAACTGGAATTTTACAATAGTTTGAACGATTCCCCGATCTGCGATGAAGAGTATGCACATGCACAAAGAGTGTGGAACAGTTTTAACTGCAAAACAATGCGTAAATATTCAGAGTTGTATATGAAGACTGATATTCTACTGTTAGCTGATGTATTTGAAAAATTTCGCAACACGTCGCACAAAACATATGGGTTGGATCCCGCATGGTCGTATACTTTACCTGGTTACGCCTGGCAAAATATGTTGTTTCAAATGCAAAGATGAAATAACACCAAACTCGAGCTTTTAACTGAACTAGACATGATATAATTTATTGAAAAAGGTATTCGCGGTGGGCTAAGCCAGTGCTCAAAAAGGTATGCTGAAGCTAATAATAAATTTTTACCTGATTATGATTCTACCAAGGAGGACTCATATTTAATGTATTACGACGTTAATAATCAATATGGCTGGGCGATGTCGCAGTACCTACCATACGGAGGATTTAACTGGTTATCTGACAGTGAAATCTCTCAACTGCATATTCAAGATGTTGCTGATAAGGCAGATATTGGCTATATCTTGGAAGTAGATTTGGAAATACCAGAAGCACTTCATGATAAATTTTCCGATCTCCCACCCTGTCCACAGCATGCAACACCTGAAGGATCGAAAAATGAAAAACTGTTGGCAACGCTGTATGATAAATCCGAATACGTCATTCACTATAGAAATTTACAGCAAGCTTTGGCATTGGGAATAAAAGTAACAAAAATGCATCGTGTTTTAAGCTTTAAGCAGTCGCCATGGTTAAAGAGATACATTCACCTCAACACTAGACTTCGTCAAGCTACCAACAATGATTTTGAAAATAATCTGTTTAAATTAATGAACAACGCGGTATTTGGGAAGACCATGGAAAACATTCGAAACCATTCTACTGTAAAGTTGATAACTAAATGGGATGGTAGATACGGCATTAAGGGTATAAAAAAGTCTGTAATCAAAGCTGATATTACATTTGAGGACTATGTCACCTGTTTGGAAACATTTACCGAAAAATGTATTTCACAAAAACTAATTAGATCTAGACAGCATGAACTCCACACAATACAACAAACTAAAATAGGATTAAGCCCCCATGACGATAAAAGAAGAATATCGAAGACTTCACCTACTACATTACCTTGGGGACATTGTAGCATAATGGAGGAATAGGATCAAGAAGATGAACAATTTTTACTTGCTGCTATAAAAAACATTTTAACATACTTGGAAATATGCATTGTAAATATGTTTGGTTTTACAATAAAATCGATGTTTATGAGTTGTTCGTTTAATTAAAAACTATGGTTTTTGCTTTCAAAATTTTCGTTTTTATCCATAAAAAAATCGAAACTGGAGCGCGCCTGAGGGCTCAGTTCACGCCTGGCAGCTCTGTTAAGGTGTTATTTTGCACTTGTTAATGCTTTGGTTTAATAAGTATTATAAATCTTACTCTCAATAATACTCATTAGCATAATGTTGAATTTAAAGTTTGTAATATGGGTTTTACCTTTGTATTTACCAATCACAAAATAAGACCGACCGGAAGCCCTCATACTTTGCACCAACATTATTTTAACTTGGAGAATTAGCTATACCTGGTGGTGTAATAATTAGTTATATTTTTTTTTCAAGTCTTTTCTTTTTTACCGCTCAACGTTTTTTATCACCCGTCCTCATCAAGATGCTGAATTTTGCATTCTAAATCCTTGGGCACATAATAACAGTTGGCACATTGAAGATGGCGAGTGACAGCTGATATACTTTTACATATATCTAATGACGTCATCCTTAACACGTGACTTATATTAAAATTTTTATTTTGGCATTTGAGAAGTGACCGATGACACATTGGAGATGACAAGTGACATATTTTTTCATATGTCTTATAACGTCATCCTCAACATGTAACGTATGTTAATTAATATTTTTACTGTTTGACCTGGAACTGAACCTTAGAAAATGTACAAAAAAAATCTTCCTTACAGCCTTCCTTAGGACTAGAGAAAATAGTCTGTACGAAGTGTGGATATTAAGTCTTTCACATTCCTTTGTGTAAAATTTATATATTCATTTTCGAGCTTAAAACAAACGACTAATTTGCATATTTCTAACAAATAAATACATCCTTATTTCCAGTAATATTGGTGGCTTTATGACAAAAGAAAATAGTCTGTACTTACGTGTGCAGTTATTAAAGATCTTTGGAAGACATTTTGTATTTTAAATTCAGCCTGAAAAGGGGGTAGACTGGATGCTTATTTTTTAACAGATAAATGTCTGATTATATTCTTATTAGCAGCAACATTAGTACCCTTATATTTCCTAAGAAAATAGTCCGTATTCATTGTATATTGTTTCTATATTAGCCAGCATGAATACGAACAAATTACTGTTCCCCCAAACAAGGCTTATGTCTTCGTTGTTTCACAGCTGTTAGGAGTTGTTTTCCGAAATAACATATGTTCTTTAGCTGTTGACCGGTTGAGCGGTTAGACGTTTAAGCAGTTTTCGCGGAACAGGGTCTGCCTTTTAGCTGTTTTTCCAGAACAAGGTCTGTTTTTTAGCTGTTTTTCCATAACAGGGTCTGTTTTTTAGCTGTTTCCGGAAACAGGGTCTGTCTTTTAGCTGTTTTTTTCCAGAACAGGGTCTGCTTTTTAGCTGTTTTTCCCCTACAGAGTCTGTTTTTTTAGCTGTGTTCTAGCTGCTTCCAGAAACAGTGGGGTCTGTTTTTGGTTGTTTCTTCTTAAAGACTATTTATTTTTACTAGTTCAGAAGAACTACTGCATATTTTTCTGTTATTAAATCCAATAATATTTATAATTTCTATAATTAATCCAAAATTTACTATACGGGGTGATGTAAAAATTGTGAAATCTAATTTTTTCCTCAAAGTCGAGATTTTTGAAAAATAATTTGACAAGTCGAAAGATATGCTCCGCCACTATCCCCCATGCGACTTTCGGCTCTCCCCCCTCAGCCGTTAGGTCGCTAATTGCAAAAAACTATATCTCCGGAACCAAAGGGCCTATCGACACCGTTCTTTTTTTAAACGCCTTCTCCCGCCGCCCCAAACACGTGACGTATGTTAAATTTTTATTTTGGCATTTAACGAGTGACACAGTTAACATATCTTAAATGACAGTTGGCAGCTGACATACTTTTACGCATGTCTTTTAACATCATTTTGTACAAGTGACGTATTTTTAATTTTTATTTTGGCATTTGACAAGTGACAGGTGACAGTTGACATATCTTAAATGACAGGTGACAGCTGACAAAATTTTTTTATATGTCTTATGATGTTATCCTCAACACGTGACGTATGTTAAATTTTTATTTCAGAATTTAATAAGTAACAGGTGACAGTTGACATATCTTAAATGACAGGTGACAGCTGACATACTTTTATACGTGTCTTATAACATTATTCCTTACACGTGACGTATTTTACATTTTAATTTTGGCGTTTGACAAGTGACAGGTGGCAGTTGACATATCGTAAATGACAGGTGACAGCTAGCAAAATTTTTTTATATGTCTTATGATGTTATCCTCAACACATGACGTATTTTTAATTTTTATTTCGGAATTTAACAAGTGACAAGTGACAAGTGACAGTTGACATATCTTAGATGACAAGTGACAGTTGGCAAAATTTTTTATATGTCTTATGATGTTATCCTCAACACGTGACGTATGTTAAATTTTTATTTCGGAATTTAACAAGTGATAAGTGACAGTTGACAGATCGAGGATGACAAGTGACAGCTGACATACTTTTACGCATGTCTTAAGACGCCATCTTTAGCACGTTACCTATGTTAAATTTCTATTTTAGCGTTTTACAAGTGACTGATAACAGTTGACAAATCTTAAATGGCAGGTGACAGCTACCATACTTTTATACATATCTTACAACCTAATTCTCAACACGTTACGTATATTAAATTTCTAATTGAAAATGAGGCCTCTTATAGCTGCAAGCCTATATCTCATCAGCACAATATTTTATTGGAACTCCATGGCGAGATTGGCTAGAGCGCTGATATTCCAACATACAGGTCCCCGGTTCTAATCCTACCATAGGCAAAATAAATAAAAAAAGTTTTTGACGTCATCTTCATAAAATACTTAACACTCAATTAAAGACGGAAATATTCAATATACCTCGACAGCGTAAAGTATAAAACGATGCAATACTAATCCATAGGTCCCCGGTTCTACTCCTAGCATGGGTAAAATAAATAAAAAAAGTTTGTGACGTCATCTTGAAGAAATAATTGTAATATTTAAAGATGCCGCGTTGGAGTTGAAAGATGGAAAGTTTAGCTGGTCGACGACGACGACGTCGAGACGCGCTAGAAATTCCCCAGATGGCGTTAGCAGCAGGATCCAGTAGCTGAGGCCCAAGTAGTTGATGCCCGAGTAGTTCATGCCCAAGTAGCTAACGTCCAAGTACCTAAGAAGACGGACGTCACGTCTGAGGCGTCGCGACGCCTAATTTTGGACCACGCCCTGCAGGCGTCGTTTACCAAAAATACCAGAATGAACCTTAAATTTTCTTATGGAGATTTACATGTAAAAATGACGTCATTTACTCCAGAAGCGGTGCTGTATATCTACTTGCCATTTTAGATTCTCATCCTCTATCTTGTGGAACAGTACTACCACATACACAAATGAAAGTATTATACAAATAACACAAAACGCCAAAGCAAAACTAAATAGTATTTTTGGTATCTCTTTATAGTAAAGTTTGGGAACAAACCAAAATAAAAATTCAATGCAAATCTATATTCTGTGGTTATGTACGCACCGAGTAACGTATACCGACAAGAAATCAAAAACACAACCTAGAGCGCATGCCCGCGGCTTTAAATCAATAGACGGGTCAGATGCTGCGTTGCCAAATATTGTCAAAATGGTAATTACTGGAGGTTTTAATGTTTTAGGCACAGTTACAATTATTATTATTATTATTATTATTATTAGTAATTACCTAAATATCTTAAAATATCATTAGGTAAGCTTATATCAAATGAATAAATGTATCGCAAATATTGTTCTAATAATAAATTGGTCAGATTGAAATTAGTGAGCCAGACTTTGCGACAACCAGCGTGGCGTCGTTGACGGCCACGCGCGCCCCGAAAGCGATATTATTGGTGGGCCGTCGACAAGTTGTGTCTCTTTTTAACTTCCTAAAGCGCATATGTTTGTTTCTCTCTTAGCTTTAATGCATTTTATATAGTCCATATATATATCTATGAGGTCAATTTAAAATACGGCCAGTCCGGAGCAAGCTTGGCTTGATTCTTTCTTTGGTAGTTTTCGCATGGAACTTGCACTTTTTTGAAAGACAAGATAAGATTATTTTTTGGTTTTAAACAATGAATTATTAGGTAGATCATTGGAAATAAAGTTAGGTGGGTCTGTGACCAACTGACCTTATGGACGAGCCGAGCCTGTTAGTTTGTAAGTTTTATTTTAATCTCAAATATTTCTTACCGATTTCTCTTGCATAATTAAACAAAAAGATACACAAATCTTATACCCCAGTGTGAATAAATGTACCTAATTTGTTTAGGCACATCATTTAGTGCCTCGTTCGATTTACCATTTCTGTTTTCTATAAGGTTAAAATAATATAATTAGCCTCGCCGCAGTGTCTAAGGTATTTGATTACCGGTGGCTAACTTTTACCAACTGACCTTTTGACGCAAACTTGCTTAGTTCGCACTAATACTAAAGACTAAATGAAATAAAGTGGTCGCATTTAAAAAATATATATTTAGTATAGGTGGATGATCTCTTAAGCGCCATATTCTTTACTTGAAGATCACCAAGTAAAGAATATGACACTTAAGAGATAGTTTAAAGATAATTTAATTCCGTCAATTTTTGTAAACGTTGAGATACGTAAATGATACACATGATAGGGGCGGCTCGCCACTGATTCACCTAACATTTCAGTTAAATAATTCATTTAGTGCCTAATACATCATTCTCTAAATTAGTTAGATTTAAAATAAATCTAACATTAATAACATCTAATTTGCAGCTGCAACGTAAATGTAAAATCAAATCGAAATTAATAACATTTAATTTTTTTTAAGTACTTTACCCGCCGCTGACCCCAGCCTAAACAAACAGCATTAAATAATACACCGCCGCGAGTATAATACCGATAAAAACGGTAGAATCACAACCTGCCACCCTAGCTTGTGTTTCAATCAGGCGCTTTGTTAACTGTGGTTGTCATGGCAAAGATCATGCTGCGTCGCGACAATCCGCGGCAAGGTGTATCGATGGTGTCTCGCTGTTGTATTTTTACTATGTATCAATAAGAGACAGTTTAAGGCAACATATTTATTTATTTCTTTCTGGTTTCATCCAACAAACAACTGGCAAAAAGGTATACAAAAATTGCACGAAAGGCGCCTAAAACAAGGAATAAAAAACATACGTAGCAAAAACGTACTATTACATCAAGAAACTAAATTATCGAAACCAATCTTTAGACTGATAACATAAAAATTACTAATAATAATACTTGTACTTAAAAACGTATACGTAACGTCTAGTATAGGTATATCGACATTTCTTAATGTAACTTGCAAATTACACATATCTTTCAATACACCCTGTATAGTTAACTCCTGTATACCTTTATCTGACAAAATACAATTATTTTAACTTGCACAGATATAACTTTACAGTGATTTTATTGTTACAGACAAAAATTGCAAATCATCATTGCATCATTTTCTGACAGACAAGAAGTTAGGTTCAATTCAATATTATGAATAAAGCAACAAAGGTGGATAATACTTGGTTGCATACGGAAGACAACTGGTAATTTGTTATTGTAACTACCAGTGCATAGGCGTGCTTATTTGAGAAGTAAAGTAATTACAACTCAACACTCCTCCTTAATTATTTTACTTCTCAACTGTTCGAATATTCTAAGGTTCAAGGGCTTCGTCAATATATCAGCAATTTGATCAGAACTTTTCACATGCTTTAGTTCTACTGTCTTTCTAATATGCTCTTGAATAAAGTTTCTTGGAATATCTTTATGTTTCTTTTCTTTTGTAACATGTGAATAGCTGACTGATTATCTACAAAATAATGGTGTTGGTCGATCAGTGTCTATAAATCCATGTTCATCTCCAATACGTCTAACCTAGCAAATCTCATCTATCGAAGAAACTGCAGCACGACATTAGGCTTCTGCCGTGGATGTAATACCAAACTACAGGTCCTCCTCGAATTATAATTATTCCACTTTTTGAGTGACCTGTGGATGTTTCTCCTCCATAATTTGAATCTGTGTATATAATAAGCTGTGAGTCTCTATTAAAGAATATTCCACTAGATGTAGTTCCCTTCAAATATTGAAAAACACGTTTAACCATCTTCCAGTGACTTGCCATTTGTCTGTTATTAGATCGGCTTAGGTAATTTCCAGCAAAGCTAATGTCAGGACGAGTTAAGGTAGCTAGATATAGTAAACTTCCTACAGCTTTTCGATAGGGTTCAGACTTGTCAAGTGGCTTATCATTAACATAATTCTGTTCATCGGTTATCATTCCATTTTCTATTGGCGTAGAGAGAATTCGCTAGATCATATTTGAATCGTTTTAAAATTTTCTGTGTATGCTTTGGCTGACTTACAAAAATTCCATCTGAATTATTTTGTATCTTCCTAGATAGGATAACTGACCTTCTGGTGCACTGTCGAATGTAATTTTAAACTCTTGTTTCAGTTTATCTAGAATTCCTATCATATCTTCTTCGTTGGTTCCTGTGACAACACCATCATCAACAGAAAGTTCTATTATCATGCTTCTGTTGTCATTATAATAAACACAGAGATCATCGTCTGTGTTGTCGAATCCGAGTGACTTCAAAAATTTCGAAAATTTATCATTCCAATTTCATGGAGCTTGTTTAAGACCATAAATACTTTTATTCACTTACAGACACGTCCGGTACCATCATTAAAACATCCTGGCTGAAACATGTAAATCTCCTCCTTTAATTCACCCTACAAGAAGGATGTTTTAACATGAATAGTCATTAATTTCATTTTGTGTGAGGGTGCTAAACTGAGAATTAATCGGACTGACACATGACGTGCAACTGGACTAAAAGTTTTTGTTTAAAGCCTTTGACAACAAGTCTGGCTTTCAATTTACCATTTTGTTTTTGACGTAAAATACAGCGACAAGTCAGGGGCTTTCATCATATTCTCCTCCTGAATTCTAAGACATATTCATTTTCAGGAATTTCAACTTTAGTATACCCTTTTCCAGCTCCAACTTTTTCATCAAAAATTACATTGTCCGAGCAAACAACGTCATTTTCATCAGGCAGAAAAGTTCTATAATATGGCGGGTCTAAATCATAACCTGCAAATGTGCCTTTTCTTGATTTCTTTCCAGATATTATTATTATGGTTATTATTATTTTTAGATACGATAGTGCTTGCTACTTGAAAAAATTTTCGTGAATTAGAATGTCTAAGTAAAATGAACAAGCATAAAGACAGTTAATAGTTTTCAGCTAATAACCTTAAAATTAATGGAACAAAAACTCAGTCAATTACATTTACTTCTGACAAAAAAAATTACAAAATCTGAGCCGGTCAAGTTGCTAGGCATAATACTTGATACGTTTCTGACATGGCTGCCGCAGGTCGAATATGTATGCAAAAAAATATCCCCGCAAACATTTGCGTTGAGACAACTAAAACATTTTCTGTCTACTAGAACTTTAAAGTCAGTATACTACGCCACGGTCCATTGTCATTTAACTTATGGAATTATATTGTGGGGAAACACACACGATTCCATTCAAGTATTTAAACTGCAAAAAAGTGAACTTCGAGTTTTGGAGGGAGTGCCTGTTGGAAGCCACTGTCAGCCTCTCTTTAAAAAACATAAAATTTCACCTGTACCGTGTCTGTTTATTTTAGAAACCCTTATATGATATTTATAAAAGGAAAAATATTCCGACCCACTCAAATATTCATAACTATCACACACGAAATGCGCATCAGTTAATTACATCTATATCTAGAAGCAAACAGTCTAGTAATAATAAACTAGACATTAGCATTTACAATGCTCTAGAAAAAAAATTCAAAAAAAAATATTCGCAGTATGAACATAAAAGTATTCCAAACTTTTGGCCGAAATTTTTTAGCAGAACACTGTTTTTATGATGTGGACAGTTAAATAAATTATGTTACCAAAAGTTGAAGTAATTTATTTTAAAATATCTGTACTATATTATTTCGTTTACTTTGTTTTTTTTATTTCATCTGTCTTCTATTATCTTCGTGTATACTACCTATATTAACTATATTATATTAACTATTTCTGTATGGTACTATATTATACATGTCCTAGGACTTCAAATATACTGTGTATATAAATAGGTCAATAAAGTATGAGTATGAGTATGGGTATTATTATTATTATTATTATTATTATTATTATTATTATTATTATTATTATTATTATTATTATTATTATTAATTATTATTATTATTATATTTTTTGTCGGGGGAAAACCTTTTATAGGTACCGAGTACTTGTTCGGCCTTTCCTCGGTGATGTGGGAGTCCGGGACTCCGAATACATACTAAAACCACCCCAGGGCTTGTCTATTGCTCTTCACGGAACCGTCATAATTATTTGACATCTCCGTCACCGATTACTCCTACTCTCCGTCGTGAAGGCAACATTTTATCCTTTCTTCTTCGCTTCACTGCCCTTCCCTGTTTGTATTGCTTGTATTATTCTGTGTTCCTCCTTCCCTGTTGTGCTTCTGTCTTTTTTCCCGCTCCTTAGTTTCCAGTATTGTTTTATCATTTCGTATATGTTGATCAAATTTTCTCTAGATCTTATCATGGTGTCTATTATGTTATCCGGCGTTAATTCAGTGCTTACCTTGTTTTTTGTCTCTTCTCTTAGCTCTCTCCACCTGTTGCATAGAAATATTTTATTCATAAGATTTTAAGAGCCATAAAAGTTTTCTTTTTTGTCCCTTCCTGTGCCTACGGACTGTATTCTTTGTCGTCCCATTTTTTCTACCAGTCCTTTGAAATATAGGCACTTGATCTGGTCTGCCCTCTGACCCTCCACTTCACATTTTGTGCATCGTTCTGTATTTGTACACTCTTTGGTTATGTGCCCTTTTTGTCTACATTTGAGACATTCCCCACTGCGATCCATTTGCCCCGTACATTCATAGGTTTAATGTCGTACTCAAGGCATCTGAAGCACCTTTTTACGTACACCTTTTCTCTGATCCCGCAAGTTACCCATCCTCTCCTTATTTTTCTTGCTTTTACTTTTTCCGCTTGTCCCTTTGGAACCTCAACTTTAGCTGTTTGTTCTTCAAACTTCGCTTTTCGCATAGCTTTTATCTTAACATCCCAATTCTTTGCAATTGCTTCGTGCACTTCCTCTTCTTTTATGGTTGGGTCCATCCCCATTATATATATTGTCGCTACACCCGTCGTTCTTGTTTCAACCTGATATTCGTTCATTTTAGTTTTAATTTCTTGCTGTAGCATATTTGCCATCCTTCTATAGCCAGCAAGATATCCTCTTTTTCAGTTTTCCTAATCTTATTGATTTTCACTTCCATTTTCCCAATATCGACTTCCTGTTTCAGGGTCTTTATGACGTCCGTATAGCTCCTTCCTTCTGTTTTTACTGTCAGCATGCTCTCTTCTTTTCTCGTTTTTGCTTTTTTGGTTCGGATCCCGTTTCTTGAGCTCTAAGCTTTATCTGAATTCCCTCTCCTGCAAAGCTATGCTCACATATTTTCCTAACGTAGGTTACTTTTAGACCTTCACCTATGACTATGCAGGATGTAGGCTGATCATTTCCCTGAGTTTTTTTATCAGTTTATTTACTGTTTCCATGTCATTAATTACAGCCTTAACTATTTCCATGGAAAGGAGGTATACCGCGCTGATTTTTTCTTCTTTGTTTCCTTTGATAGTTTTTGTGCTAGCAGTTTGTATCATGTGACCTTCATTATTCTTAATAAGTTCCTCTAGCCCATCATGTTTTGTTTTAAGCGTTTCTATCTCCTTATTCCCCTCTACGTTTCTCGGGTCTATGAGAACTGCGTAGTCTCCTTGGCTTGCTTGTAGCAATTTGCTTTGCTCTTTCTATTTTCGTGATCTCATCTCTTGTGGCCATTTCTCATCTAGGATTACTTTGAGTCTGTCAAAATCTCCTTTTTCCTCTGGTATTCTTTTTATTTCCTGCTCCATTCCTAATCTCCTTTCTTCATATCCATTTTTAATATCCTTCTCTCCCACTTGTATTGACACCGACTTCTTCTCTATGCTAGCGGTTCTTGGTCTAACTCTCTTTTCCTGTTTATCTATTTCTTTCCATATATTGTTTACATCGTTTACCTGTCGACTCGATTTTTTAGCAATTATTTTAATTTCCGTTTTCGTTTCCGGGTCTCCCGAGGTAAGGTTTTGAGCAACTTCGTACACAGCACAGTTGGCATGCCACATGTTGGCCTGTTTCGGCAGGAATCCAGCGATCTTAGCATTTGCCTTGTTAGTTCCTGTGGCTTTGGAGGCCTGAGACAGTAAAGCGTTCCGCGATCCAAGTAGCCCTCAGGTGGTAAGTCGACCGGAATATTCATCTCCCTTTTCTGTTGATCTGCAACTTTACTTCTGCTCTAGGAATATTTCTCACATAACCCTTCCTATGAAGATAGGATACGTAGTCGCGCAAGTTTTGCTGCGTGAGTGCTTGATGCTCCGGATGCATCTCACACCACCGCTCATGCATGCGGGCCATGTATACCCGTCGATGCGGGCTACTGCTCGTGACACTGCAGAAGATCGTCCCTAAGACCGTCAGTCCACTCATGGCGTCCTTGTACATTGCGGTGGTCATCAACGAGCAATCCGTCCGGTTCTGGGCTCCCACCACCTTACTCATATCCGAACGAGCTAAACCATTGAGGCCCCTTCTCGTGTGACAGATAGAACCCACGAGTTGAAAGGTGCGAGGAGTGGGTAGCACCCGCCCCCGGCTGACATTGAAGAAGGAAAGATAGACACTCCTCGAGGTGCACCCTGCTTGTACAAGGTTGCCAGTCCTATTGCTCCTCTACAAAAGCTATGGCAGTACAGCTCGCCGAGCATGCCGTAGCAAAGAAAGAACGATCTTTCCCGGCCTGACTTTATTATTATTATTAATATTATTATTCTTAAAAGGCCCAACCGGATCTCTACCTAAGATCTAGGGTTGTGCTCATTAGTTTAGTATCCTATAGATAGAACTTTGCGAAGAATGTGGGCGGTGCCGAGCAGTATTTTTTTTATTTGTTCCGCCGATGTGTCACTCGAAATTTTTTCAATGACTCGCCAAAGCTCCTATTATGACAGGTATTACATTGGTTTGTGTTTTCCACATTTTGGCTATTTCATTTTCAAGGTTTTCATATTTACTTAATTTCTCAGTCTCTTTAATCGAAATGCTAACATCGTCTGGGACCGAGACATCGATAAGCAAACATTGTTTTTTTCATTTTGTCATAATATGTAACTGGCCGATTTGCCGATATTGTTTAGTGTGTTATTACTGGTTTATCATAAAGGATCGCATGTGTTTCGATTTTTAATCCTTTTTCAGGCTGGTGCTCGTACCACTGGTTTAGGACAAGTTAAGTTTTTTTAAGCATCGACCGGTGAAGGTAGGAAGCTGTTATGTCGTTGTGTGTACTCGGTTGGGGCTAGTATGCTACAACTATTATATGGCTAATGTGTTCCTCCTGTTGATAGCACATTCTGCATTTATTATCGACATTTTATTATAGAATCATTTTTCTTACGATATCGTGTCTTAAGTGCCTGATCTGGGGCAGCCAATAACAAGCATTCGGGTTCTGCTTTTAAGCAGAGCGCTTGGCATCCACTTTAAGGAAATTTGCTTACCTACATGATTTTTGCCTAGGTTATTGCAGAACTGTCCACGAAGTGGCTTGAATTTAAGATTGTTATTTATTTCTTCGATAAGCGCTTTCTTTTAGGTCACTATCGGTGTTTGAGATTACTGAGGTATTTTAGTTTATTGTAGATAGGTGGCTTTAATTTTTTTGCAATTTTTATACTTCGATTTTGATTGTTCATATACTTTGCTAGAATTTTTTTGAACTTGTCTTTGCCTTGTTCTATGGAATCACTGAGGCTTACTATCGTACTTTTAAACGCTTTTTCAAGTTCAAGTTCAAGTTCGTCAAATACAAAGTCGGTCTGTGTCTGCCTTTGGGTGATGAAATTTGTAGGTTGTTAGCATTTTTCGTGTGTTTCTATCCACTTGTTACATTTCATGTTTTCTCAGTAGATTAACCTGAAGCTATACTGAGCAGTACGGTATTGTTAGATTATTAATAGCGTGAATTTTATTTTTTGTATATCTGTAATATTAATTTTTTATATTTCCCTTCATGCTTTCGTGTCGTATATCATTACCCTCGTCTATACCAAGATATGTGCCACTTTGTTCTAAGCTTTAAATTTGTTGCCCTTTACGTATGGTGATTTTTGAATATTTATCTAAGCCGAACTCCATGTGCATATCATCACTAAACATTTTGACTATGTCTAATTCTTGGTTTAACTGTTTTATTTGTAGCAAAGAGCTTAAGACCATCCATGTACAGAAGATGGTTTGTGACTGATCAGTTGTCTATTTCGTACCCCGATTTGCCACTGTTTAACATGTTCGTCGGTGGTATAAATGGCAAACAAAAAAGTAACGGTTATAGTAAATCGCCCTGGAAAATTCCTCTTTTGACTTCTGTCTTTTCCGTCTTTATATTTCCGTTGGAATGAAAAAAATGCATTTTAATTTTCCACTGTTTCATGGGACAGTGACAGTTTAATTTTGTCGCTGTGATTTTTACTAACTTCTATTGTTTAAAATTTTTTAATTCCTATCTTAAGTTAAGCTGCTGTATTTTTATGAAACGGTTACACCGTGTAAGTTTGTCTTGCCTTGTTTTCAGGTTGTTTCCTAGAAGTGCTGATTTAATTGACTGCCTTTTATTTCATCCCAGTCAGCTTATTCATTTGCTCCCGATGCTTGTAGTTTGTTTTAACCTCTTTCTTTTGTTTGGGCCATGAATTTCGTTTTCTTCGCCTTGGTCGAAGTCCTCCCTATGCGTAGTCGCTCTTAATCTGTTTATGCTAGTTTTTTTTAATTTTACTTACATTTTCCTTTCTTGAAAATATTTTATTTACTTTTTCTTCTGACTTTGGAGCACCCTTAATTTACATATATGGTTTTTGGTCACATTGCCTTCACTGTCCTGGATTCCGCCCGTGATTTTTAACATTCTGTATTGTTTAAACGGCACTCTTTTTTCCAGATTTTTTTTATAAATTCTATAATTAATAAAATTCTTATATTGACATGTTAGTTTTTTGTTCTGACAGCTGTCAGTGTTTTCCAGTGTTGCCAATCTGGAGGTTCAAAATTTTTCCTGGTAGCCTTTAGGCATTTTCACGTGGTTTGGTGTTGTTAATTGTTTTAAGCCACCGGTTTGTAGCTGTTTTCACGACTTCCATTGGGGTTGTCGGCGCATGACGGAAATACTCGGTTCCCCATCTTGTGTCGGGGGTGGGGGACCTTTCCTGGTCTTTCAACGTGAATCACGAATTTTTCATCTAGAAGCCGTTGACACCGGGGCTTCGGTTCAGGTCTTTTGTCTTTTTATGACACGGTTGAGCCGAATTTAAAGGCCTGACTGATTATTTTTCATTTCCACGATGAAATTCATCCGCTTATGGTGGAGTTTTAAGGTCCCGTGTTGATGAGATGCCAATGAAGGGTGAGTGGTTTTTTTATATAAAGTTTTTTGGAATCTATACGTAGTTGCCACGTGTTTGGCGGAAATTTTGATCTTAATGGTCTTTTATTTATTTCTTTCAACAGTCATCCCCATCTGTTTGGTGCTGCTTGCCTGTAGCTGCCCTTTTGCTGGGATTTGTCTCATTGAATTTAGAATCTTTAGCCCTTCCTAGGAAGGTAAGTTTGACCTTGAACCTTTTACGTATATCGTGCTTTCTCAGATACGTTTTTTTAAACACTGATACCCATATGTTCTAATTAAAATTTAGCGATCATTGGTTATCGAAATTCTGCTTCACAGTAATATATTCTAAGACTCGAGTTTTTGGTAGCTCTTTGTGCTGCATCATATTTTGAATAATAATAACCAAGCTTCTCGATTGCTTTACTCTTAATTATTGGCTATCGTCAAATTTTGAATAATTTTTAAGACTTGTTCGTCTGCTTTAATATAATCTCTAAGCTATATCTAGAACCTCTTTATATCACCTTACGAGCCAATTGTAACGACTAGGCTTAGGTTTTATTCGACTTCTAGTAGGTTAAATACCATTAATAGGTACTTAGATTGTTTTTATCCAGGTTTCTTGACCTGCAAGTCATATTATCTTAACGTAGCACCTTGAAAAACGAACAGGTCCTAGTATCGACGTACGTAGCTTATTTTCTGATTTTATTTTGTGTATGGGTCTATCTGTAATCTTATCATATGTAATTTCAAACCGTAATTTATTGTTGAATAAAATACTGTAATAGAATGGTAAATATCTTGTATTGAAAAAGCCAAAACATTAGCAATTTTTTTTATAGTTTCATCAACTTAAAAAAATTATGATTATAAATTCTGCTGCTCTAGAACTATTTCCATCACGAAATACTCACGTTTGTCCGTAGCAAAGCATGCCATAAAAATACTACTCCACTAGGGCACAAAGAGCATGTTATAGATTTTAAGAATACCGAAGCGTGCAAAATTATTGACATCAATCTTTGTAGAGCCTAATTTGTACAAAGGCCTTGGTTGATCACAACTTTCAGTTTAATTGAAGAAGTACAAGAATTTTCTAAACCTAATTTTTAGGATGCATTTTTTGGACGGAAAGAGTTTTATAGCGATTTTGCAGACAGATTGGAAAAATATGTAAAAACAGCCACTTATTAGATTGGCTTATTTTCCAAAATAATATTTATGAAAATTAATAAATATGTCAGCGACTGCAAGTTTATTTACGTCATCTAGTACGAGAAAACTTCCTGTTTATAGGGAAAGTTTACTTAAAATGCGTTGCAGTGCAAACCTGAAAAAACGAGCTCTAAGCTCCCACCCAATGTATGAAACAGTACTGGTTGGACCATTTCAGATTTCAGTGACAAAACTCATTGATTCCAGCTTAACAGTTTTTATAATTTAACAAGAAACTATGCCCGGGCGCTATAGGCAACAAATTTTATTTTTAACGTATAATGTTTGGATCAGATGGCCCAATTTATATTTTATATCACGGATTACACCCGTTTCAGCAGACAATTTTCTAGCGAGATTGTAATAATTTTAACTGAACATATTTTCAAATCTGTGTGTATTGGTTAGTTGGTGTAATTTTTCGAATTATGTTGCGTTGCAGTAAATTAAAATAAGAAAATTACAAAGTACCAATCCAAATAGCCGCTTTACAGTTACTTTTAAGAAAAATGCAGAAACTTTACGCACATGTGCAGATACAGGTCGTTTTCTTAATTTCTGGCTACGATAAAACCTGCCTGCATTGCCCGTATCTACTGTAATACGCCTTTTTGGAATGGCCCAGTTCAAAGCGAATTCGATTTAAATTCACGCAATAAATTCAAAGTCGACTTACACAGGCTACTGTTATTCGCTTATTGTTAGGGACGGGTGTTTACTGGGTCGTGGCCAAAAATTAAGAAAATGACCTGTATATAAATTTTGATCAGTTGGCGTAATTTATTGAATTATGATTGGTCCTAATGTTTTTATATGTGCATGCATGTCCCAGGCTTGCCCACTGTATAAGTCGAGAAAAAAAATAAGACCAATTAATCAAAACAGGCTGATCTGCGGATCTACGCAAGTGCCCAGTTACTCTATAAAATAAAATTTGCTAAAATAGTTACAAGGTTTTGTCGGACTCTATTCTATATCATCCTTTGTTGCTAAGTCTAACGGGTTTCATCATCGAAGGTATCTAGGTAACGTCGCGGGTCCCGGTCCAGTCGCTGATGCCTTACTTTTGGAATCATTTATTTCAACAAAATATTCACAAAACAATTGGTCTACTATGTAAGTCCAAGAAAACGTCCTTCGTTTTCAGTGGCCAAACGTGGCGTTGACATGTGACATGGTTCTTTATTTTATTGTTAGCCTATGATTTTTTTTATTCATGTCAGATTACGGATGATACTTATCTGCAATTTTTGGAAAGGTGAATATTTTTAAAAGTACCATCACCTATATTAAAAGCATTTACAGAACTTAGTATGCGATATTTTGCCACATACTTCAAAAAACATTGGACAAAACAGGGTTTTGGAAAATATATCACAAAATTAATTATTAAAAAATTGCAGACAATTTTACCAGATTCGTTTATACAAAATGAATGCAAAGAGCATAGAGAATTTATTTTGCAGTTGTTAATCAGAACTTTAATTTTTAAGGAATGTAAGAACTTTTCTTTAAATATTAAAACAGACGACAAAGTCAAGACCTCAAAGAAGTCAAGTAAGCTATCAATTTTAAAACGTAACTAATCTTTGTCTAAGCTATGGTTACAAATTTCTGATAATAATTTACTTTCAGGTTTAGGTTCTTTTAGTAATAATTTAACAAAAATGAATATACCTTCTTCTTTCATTGGGAATTAAAGTTAGGTAATAAATATCGTTGTTTGAGGAATATCTTAAACAACGGTAGTATTAAGATTATATATATACATTATATATACAGTGTGGTCGTTTAAGTGTGCAACATATGGGAAAGTTTTTTATTACCGATTTCTCAGAAAATTTTATTTTTGATAAAAGTTGGTGCATGTTCGATAATTATATTGGGTGTACTTGGAATGGTTGCAAGTCAAACGGTGTACAGGGTAGGGCAAAAAATATAAAATTTCTACAAGAATAAAGTACCCCTATTTCAGAGAATTCAGCAAAATGTTATTAAGAAAATGTGTTTAGAATAAAAAGTTATGCATAGGTTTGAAAACGTGACTTCATAAAATAAAAAACAAATTTTTTTTGAAAATATTAATTATTTCCTAAAAAAAAATTTTTTTTTATTATCACCCTAAAAACCTTCATAAATTAAACAAAATCAATTAATTTCACACATCTTTGTTCAAATTCAAGCATATTTGTAAAATTAACTTAGCTTTTTAATTTATTAAGGAATCACAAACATCATGTTTGTTGCAAGGACATTAAACACAACTTTAAAATACCGTAAAAATTACTTTTAACAAGATAAAACATTAGTAATGATAATTTTTAAATTAAAAAACCCTCATTTAAATTACAAAATATTTATTTTAAATGTTTATTAGAAAATTGTACAAAATAATCTACAAACATGAAATCATTCTAACATAATGGCGTTGTGTGGCATTATTAACAAAACAATGCATGCATTATGTCTGCGTTTAGTGCAAAGTCAAGAAATACAATGTTCCTAAACGTATTTGAGTATGGTGCCAATGGTTTTGTCAATTTTTATCGGCTTCTTTTTATTATAACTTAACAATAAACAAATTTAAAAAAAATTAAACAGACAATATTTGAAATGCAGAAAAAAATTATATTAGGTATGTTTAAAAAAATTATCGACGCGTCTCCGTATGTCCACCTTCACGTTCAATGCATTTAATTGTCCGATCATAAAATTCACTAAGCGTGGATCGCAATACACTTGCTGGAATATTTCTGCAATGAAATCGTATCGAAATTTCAAGCTCCCCAACATTATTAAAGGGTCGATCCTTGTAAACTTTTTGCTTTAAATATCCCCATAAAAAAAAATCTAGTGGGGTGAGATCTGGCGAACGAGGAGGCCACCGTGGATCGGTATTTCGTCCTAACCATTTATCACCAAATTCTCCATTTAACCATTCAGAAACAATTCTAGCAGAATGAGCCGGACAACCATCATGTACAAACCATAATTTACGTCGTTCTTGTATACTCATATTATCCAAAAAATCTGTTAGTTCGTTTTCCAAAAAATGTAAATAGGTATCACCAGTTAGGTTTTGGCGAAAAAAGAACGGCCCTATTAATTTGTCGTTAATAATACCGCACCAAACGTTTGTTTTTTGGTAATACTGGTTTTTGTTGTCAATGACAAAATTTGGATTTTCGTCCGACCACCACCTACAATTTTGGGAAGAAACAACGCCATTTGTAGTGAACGTGGATTCATCCCCAAAAAGCATGTGTCTATGGAAATCACGTTGATCTTCTATTTCTCCTTGAATCCACATGCAGAAATCATACCGCAAGTCATAGTCTTGTCTTTGAAACGTGCAAATAAACATTGGCTTATAGACGTGATATTTTTGTTTTTTAAGAATCTCCTTAATAGAGGTTTTTTTATACCCGTATAAGCATGCACTTCTTGGGTGGATCTTCTAGGGTTTTCAACAACTGCTTGAAGTACTTGTAATTGATTTTCTTCAGTACATACAGTTTTGGTACGTTCATTTTTATATTTATACTCTAAAGACCCTGTCTGTTTAAAATTATTTAAAATTCTGCTTATGGTTGAATAGTGGACTTGTTTATCTGGATGTCGTTCATTGAATATATCTCCTGCTTCACGCACTGTTTTATAGTGTTCTCCACATATTAGCACTAATTCTGCCTTTTCGGCTAACGTTAACTTTACTGGAGGAGGCATTTGAGATCAGCTAATAACAATAATTATTTAAGAATGAATAATGCCACCAAACTGTCATAATGTTTACTTTTAACCCTTATTTGTTTTCTTTCCATAGGTATCTGCGATTATTTTAGTAGGATTTCATGTTTGTCGATTATTTTGTACAATTTTCTAATAAACATTTAAAATAAATATTTTGTAATTTAAATGAGAGTTTTTTAATTTGAAAATTATCATTACTAATGTTTTATCTTGTTAAAAATAATTTTTACGGTATTTTAAAGTTGTGTTTAATGTCCTTGCAACAAACATGAAGTTTGTGATTCCTTAATAAATTAAAAAGCTAAGTTAATTTTACAAATATGCTTGAATTTGAACAAAGATGTGTGAACTTGATTTGATTTTGTTTAATTTATGAAGGTTTTTAGGGTGATAATAAAAAAAAATTTTTTTTTAGGAAATAATTAATATTTTCAAAAAAATTTTCTTTTTTATTTTATGAGGTCATGTTTTCAAACCTATGCATAACTTTTAATTCTAAACACCTTTTCTTAATAACATTTTGCTGAATATTCTGAAATAGGGGTACTTTATTCTTGTAGAAATTTTTAATTTTTTGCCCTACCCTGTACACCGTTTGACTTGCAACCATTCCAAGTACACCCAATATGATTATCGAACGTGCACCAACTTTTATCAAGAATAAAATTTTCTGAGAAATCGGTAATAAAAAACTTTCCCATATGTTGCACACTTAAACGACCACACTGTATATATATATATATATATATATATATATATATATATATATATATATATTATACTCGTATCACTTTGTCTTTGTCTGTGATTCCTTGTAACTCGAGTCTTAAGGGGAACTTCGATTTTAGATGACTTGTAAAGTATAAATATTATTTAATAAATTTTAAAACTTGAATGATTTGCTGCTTCAATTCAGGATCCACTTGTGCCCATACACCACCAATTAGAAAGATTCGATGACAATTAGTAAGCAACTAAGTAAGAATTAGTAAAATTGTCCATATAGTTTGTCTTACACAAACAAATTTCTTTGCCAAGGAATTGCAGAAGTTTAAGATGCCAACTTAAATTCTACATTTTTCATGTAATTGTCAAAAATGGCTAATTTTACACTGAAACTTTTTCAATTTCTTAAACAAGAAACTGTCCCGTCTAAAACAAGCTTAAGAGTCAATATGCTTCTATATATTTTTATAACCTAGTAAAATTGTCTGCTTATTATGTATTTAAATATTTTATATTTTATCTTTAATCCATGGGACAAAAATAAAAATTGATTTTAAAATAATCCTTGAGATGAGCCATCGCAAAAACTTTTTTAAAAATTTTTATTGTGAAAAAATGATGTTTTCGAATGTAATACCTACCACAAGATTTTTCGGGATTACCGAATAATACTTTTACCTGACACGAAACGCGTTACCCGGCAACACTACGACTCCGAAGGAGTAGTAGTGTTGCCGGTATCGCGTTGTGTGTCAGGTAAAAGTATTAGGTAATCCCGAAACATCGAGTTGTATTCAACAGATTATACAACGAAATAAAGTACATATATACTTCTTATCTTAAACATAAAAGCTTGACCACACCTTCTTTATAATCGCTTCCATCGGATTTTCGCATATTATATGCCCAGTCTTTTAAAATGTTGCACAAATCCTCGTCTGTTGTCGTTTTCTCAATTTTGAAACTTCGTGCAAGGCAAAACTCAGTAAACTGCTTCCATACATATTTGCCTGAACGCTCGGTATTTTTTGGCTTCACATTTTAATAGCATCGTCGACTTGAGGCAACAAAATTTTACCGAATCTTTCTTTTGCCATTTTCTAACGAGAACTGACAGAAATGACTTCTGAAATAATTTGTCAAAAAATGACAATTACAATGTGGCCACCAAGCGATAATCACTTAAATGATTATCACTTATTAATTACATCCTTCTATATAGGAAAAATATACATGGAGTTCTATAATTTCAACATAATATTCTCTTATTTCGTAACAAGTATTGTTTTATACACAATTTGATCGTCCTTAAGCCGAGTTCGTTTTTGTCATCTGCAAGTCTTTAGGATAACAATAATGACATATACCACGTGAGAATCCCATTTAAATTCTAAACGTGATCACACGAAATCTGTCATTACTGTCCTCCAAAGCCTCGCAGGTGACAAAACGAAATCAGCATTAATGAGGTGTAATGTAACATGAATATATTTTTATTGTGAATAGATCTGTCGGGGAAGTCGGAGACAAATCAACTTTACTGTGGTGTGATGCATGTACAGAGCATTTTAAGTCTCACGATATAAAAAAATAAAAATATTTACTTACTATTATTTTATTTTATGTATAATGGTAATAGTTTCTTCGTTGATTATTTACAACATTCTATATCATGGAGGAAAGGCTTAAGTTTTACCTTTCCTCAAACAACAATAATATTGAATGTTGAGTTGTTTTCTTAGCTTAGGATATTATTGCATTATTCTGTATTGTAGAATTATAATTAAGGCTTCAGTTAGATAAATACCTATTTTGTATTATATTAATAAAAAATTACTTATTTTTTAAAATATCTGTTTTATTTTATGATACTGTATTTTATGTAGTTATTAAGTTATGTGTATTGCGACCCTTTAGTTAACTACAAATCAAAAAATTTTACCAGAGAAAAAAATTGAAACTAATTCTACGCATGAAATTAAAAATTTTTAAAATTTTACAATTTAAAGCCCAAACACTTCCTCAATAACAAAAAAAAAAAAACATTGAAATCTGACAATATTTCCTTTACTACTTTCTATATTTCATCAAAATAATTTTCCTTTGAGTCAGTTTCTCTTCAGAAGATATTTCATTATTTTAAAAACTGATCAGTTTTCTATTTTGTTTGATTATTTTTTGTTTCGAAGATACATAACTGCATTTAAAATTTTTGTCTACATGAAATGATAATCTTCAAATTTCTTTTCAACAAAGCTTAGTAAATGCTGCAAACCATAAAAAAAATGTAAAATAGAAATCAAAATAGGCCTTTTGAGCCAAATATGTCTAAGTACAATGTTACAGGTTAAAGGAATACAGGGTGTTGAATAAGAAAGTTACTCAAAAGACCTATTTTGATGTCTATTATCTCATCTCCGGTTGCTCTATAGAACATAAGTTATGGGACATCCTGTATATTTATTTTTACTCTATCCGCAACGCAGCATTTTCCGACGCTATTTTCCAAAAGGGACCTAATTTTCTTCCCATTTCATCTCCTTTACTTAGGTACATCAATATCAATATATTTTTAAAACTAAAATTCCTTTAGACGTCTAGCGTCCGTCGTTTTGTTTATTCTTCAATTTAACCACTGGTTTGGTAAATTTAATGGTTATAAGTTGGCTTAACTTCTGTCAAAAAACCATTTTAGTGACAAGTTCTTGATTTATATTGTTATCGAGACACTTAAAAAACATCAAGGCGTGCAGGCTTGTTGAAATTTACTATATACACGAATATCTATTTTTCTGTACCTATTTAGTGATATTTTTCTGCAAGAAAGTTACAGCACTTTTTAATTTGTCAATGTAATGTCGAGAAGAACATGGTCGATAATTTCACCCATCCCTAGAATGCGAGTAGCTCTGGCGGGAGGCCGCACACAGGCGAAAAATCGATAAAAGTCGGACAGAACCCTATTTTCAAAAAGTTCCTAGAATACAAAAATTAGGCCTTGGACCTCTACCTTAATGACCAATCTATGGTACCTGTGTGCGCGAGCACTGCGAGACCCCCCGTTACTTCGCTACGTTAGTGCGAAGAACGGTTTCTTGGAGAGCGTATGAGTTACAGAAGATAAAGTGCTATTTTGTCTATATGCATGTTGGTGTTTTTCGTGGATTATTTTATTAAAACTTTTGGGATAATTTGTATGTTTAAAATGAATTTCGTTTTTTGTTTATAAAATTAATAGGAGGATAACGGTTATGGTAACTGGCCAAGTAGCACAGTTGTTTGTATTTTTATCTTATTATTTACCTTTACATGGGGATAAAGTTAACAATACGGTCAGATTCCAGTTTAAAACTTTGATTAGACGTAAGCCTGAAGTCTTGTTTTGCAAATACAACAATGATTTTATGCGACCAAGTGCGACCCGTAACAAAAATGGCGCATTTATACAGTTACGTTTGCTCTAATCTGTACTATTAATAAAGTTGTTCAAAATGAAAAATCTGTACATAAAGCAGAATTGTAAAAAAGGGGTTTCTATCGTCTATTTAAGGTGTTCTGAACCAAAAGCAACAGTTTTTAGAATGTTTGTGTGTCTGTTTGTGTCTTTGTTCCGGCATCACTTAAAACTACTAAAAATAGATTTTAATTGGACTTTTACCAAAATATAGGTCTTATAGCCAGTTAAATATTGAGGTATATTTTATTAGGTTAGGTCAAGTATAGGTCAAGTTGACGAATAAAATGTTTAAACCAGTATTGCCTTTTTATTACAATACTTATTTTTTTTACTACAATTAGTTTTAATTTTAAAATGATTTAATAGACTAATGGTCGTTTGTACCACCAAACTTAAGGCAAGTCTAGTTATAAATACGTTTATTTTGAATCAGTAATAAATTACGTAATAGCATTTAAAACTATACTTAGCTTAAGTAAGCCTTAAATTTGGTTGTGCAAATGACCACACGTCTAATTACTCGCGCAAAGGGGTAGAATGAATAATAATCAGGAACTGGTTACTTAATAAAATACTTACCTATAGTCTGTACACCGAACGTACGGAGTAACAAAACTACCTGATATTCAGTAACAAAACTACCTGATATTAGGTTTAAATTGTTTTTGGTCATAATGGGAAACTAACATTATTATTGTTTTTTCCGAAAATTCTATCCTTAATAAAAGTAGAAAAATCATTTTAACGTAGCACTAGATTGTGATATACACATGGAGACGCAAAAATAAAAAAAAATAACTACTAAAAACCAATAATATTTAAAATCGAACAAGAAAATACAAAGAAGTAATCTAATTCTGCTTTCTAAAAAAATACTTATTTTATTGATTTTTAGAGCTACAGTTTTTAATCTTTTGGCTTCCTTGTATATTTTACATAAAATTTACCTATCAAAATTTATTTTTTCTTATACACTAACTTTTATCAAGAATCGCACTTTCTGAGAAATCAATATTAGAGAAGTTTTTTCGTTGGCCCCGACTTTTTTGCACTGTTCTTGGTACATAATCCTAATAATGTCATTACCATGAGATATGGTTCAATTTAATTAGGCTTAAAATATTTTTTTTAGTCAAATAGGGTTTAAAGGTAATATTAAAAATATTTTGTTCAACAATTAATAACGTGTAGGTTTTGTCCGACTTTTATCGATTTTTCGCCTGTGTGGGCCGTACCGAAAATTTAGCTGAAACTTTTATTTTAGCCGAAATTTCGAAAAAGTACCGCTTTGTCGCCACCTATTGAAATATCTATCTTTGTTTAATAAATTCTCAACACATTGGTTGGCTAACTATATACCTTTCCTCAAACAACGATTTGAGTATAAAACAGCATCTTTCATTTAGCTGCTCTTGCTTCACTGATGAGTGTATTACAATAAGCACTTTTGTAGTAACAACAGGTATCTGTTGTGTAAGCTGTGGTTAGAGAAGTGGGGATACTCTACTCCGCGTAAAAATTATGGTAAGACTCGTTCGCTCAAAACGCGAGTTTGGCATCGGTTAACATAAACACAAAAATCAAATTACTACACTAGCGACACACTTCAGCACGCTGTAAAAATCAGTACAAAAACACTCATGCATAAAAAGCTGTTTTTTCTATTAACTTTTTCTCTAACTAAAGTGGGTAAGCTATGGTGACCAGTAACATGGCTGACATATTTTTGTGATGTCATAAAAATTTCCTCCTCTTATCATAAACTCGCGTGAACGTAGTTCCATGCCTTTTTTACAATATTTATTTTACTTTTGGTTACTCTTGTAAAAATACCTAACCTACCTTGTCAAAAACATGTGAGGGCGGTACCTACCAACTGTCATGAGCAGTCACTGGAAAACGTTACGAAAGGTTTCAGCCTATCGCCAGGTCCAGTCGTCCAATACAATACAGTCAACCTGTCCTTTCTTGTTTGGATTATATTTATTATATGCGTATTGCCTATTACAGGAAAACATTTGGGCAGAAAGGGACTACAACCACCACCGTAATGGTAAAATGGGCGATTTTTGAAACATGTAGTGTCAACAAATCCCTTAATTTTGTGCTTCTTTTTGTAACCAAAGATAAAAAATAATAATTAATAAACAAAAAGTTATTAACTGTTCAAACCTCGTCGTGACTTATGGGTCACCGTGTTGAATGATATCAACATTTAGCCTGAAATTTACTAAACTTTGTTGTGTATTTTGTCAATATTAGAAAAATTTTACAGAGAGCATAGAAAAAAAATTAACTCAATATATCTTGGTATAACAAGGGCAATAATAGCAAAATGAAAACATTTCTTGTTGGTAGTATCTGGTATAATTTTATTTATTAAAAAATCAAATAAACCCCAGAAATATGGGTAAAATAAAATATGGTATTCCATACTAGATACCTTCGGTTACTCTGTAACTGTAGGTACATACGTATATAGTTTTTTATCACTCTCAAAGTCTTTTCAAAACATAATAAAAATTTCACAAATGGGACTAAAACCTGATTTACTTTATATGTTGAGTTGTTCGAACAAAAATATATATTTAATGGAACATCGACGATGTAAATATTCCCATCTCGTTCAGCATTAATGGCATCATCGAAATCTGAGTAGGGATCGTTGGGCACATTTCCCTAATTCGATGAAACAAATTGCAAGTAACCCGGAAAGTTAGGCGCCAAGGGCGCCGGGCCAATGTTTCCCGACCGTAAACGTTTTCGGCAAATGTTGATTGGTAATTGTGTTCCCTGCGGCCGCGAAGGCCCAATCAACGAGCGCGCGTAGTGGCGCGGAAACCGGCACTCCAAATTTACTTCTATAGAATAACAATGACTGAGGTTGAAATCATACTCTTTATAAGAACTCCCGTTATTTCTCTTCGCTTAAAATAATATAACTGAGTAGGTATAAAAAATCGCCACGTATTTATGTAGAGTCCCTCTCTTGGTCCCCCCATGCGTATCGTTCGTTCCGGAAAACTGCTGCAGGCATTCCCGGATCGAGGTGGCGGAACTCATGGTCCCTCCCGGTCTGTTCATTGACTAATTCCGGCTCGGAGCCGATTCGGAAGCGTCTCAGCTTCTGCACAATTCCGGGCGAGCCATCCCGACTGTCACCGGATACCCCTGAATTTGTCGAAAGATTAATTTGATTAATTTTGTACCCGGTATTGGATTCTCCCAGTAGATTCAATTGCTCCCTACTAGGTTGCATGGGTGTACGCTCCTCAGACGCGTACCCCAATTTGTAATCCGGGCTTCCACTCTTTTCCAGGTGGCTCTTAATTGTTGGAATCATATTGACTCTCCTAAAAGCGGCCTGGAACGAGCAGATCGAGGAGTCTCTACTTCCTACTGTGCTATTTTGAGCGTCTTTGTCCATGTTAAGAGATGCCAGGTACTTAAATACGAATTTACAAAGGACAAACCGCGCGTCTGTCTTTGTCGCTATGTGGTCTCGCCTCCTTTAACCCCGTTAGTTGGAATATACTAACGTTTCACCAAGAAGCGCAATGATGAAAATGTTTTCCCTAATGAAAATTTGAGTTAAGTTACAATTTCCAGTTATATTAAGCTTGGGGATAGGATGAAACCCGGAATTCCCCAAAATCATATGATTCAACTGGCAGTCTCGGACACATCCAGCGTATGTTTTATTCAAGTAAAAAACAATTCAAATTTTGTACTTAGAAATCACGGATGGCTTTTTCTCTTTTGTGTTTGTCAGTTATTTTTGTCTGACTTTAATTATCAGGGAAAGTCGTGGTAATTGTTTGTTGGCGAGTTTATTCCTAATCTGCCTATTTAGAAAGCTAGTTAGTTACTATCGAACTCTAAACTAATTTACCCAATATGACTGACAACACAGTCGTTGCTGTGCAACTGCACTTCCCTAATTAAATATTTCAACTAATCCTAATCACTTTATAAGCGTCACTATACACTCTATGAGCGTCTCTATACAGTTTGGTCTGTAATGAATGCGCCAAAAAGCAATCCTAGATTAATCTCGTGAAAATAATGATATTGAGCCAAATATGCCTTAATAAAATGTCGCTCATTAATGAGATACAGGGTGTTAAAGTTCAGTTCTCAGAATTGTTATTTCTGTATAGCTGAAGTCGTTTTTGAGATATCGACATGAAAACTGGGAATCGGGGGTTTTCAGGGAATGGGAATACGATGGTATTCCATTTATTGACATAATATGTAGAGGGCGCTATTTACACCTTGCACACTCATTATTTCATGCCATAACTTTCTTATTAGTACCGTTCTTTTATTTTTTATTGAAAATTTTGAAAGAGTGACGTTTTTTAAGAAAAAAAGGTATACTACCTTTATTTCGATTAAATAAGCCGTTTTCGAAATATTTGCATTTATTCGTTCTATTGCATAGTCAAAAAATATTAAACATTAAAACTGAGATAAGAGACTTGACTAACGAATAATGAATTGATCATGAACAAATAACAAAAAACCACTTCAACAAATGCGAAAAGTGTCCACCATTCACTTCCATGCATATTCTCAATCCCTTCACCAAATAGCGTCGTAGTTGGAATAAAGTTCCTTGCTTATTCCTGATAACATTGGTGGAACCATGCATTTTTTGCAAAAGTTGCTCACGGGTACGGATTTCTTCTGTGTACACTAAGGATTTGATAAAACCCCAAAGGGAGAAATCCAAAGGATTAAGATCCGGGCTACGCGGCGGCCATGGAATTTCACTGCCATGACCAAACCATCTATGAGGCAGCCATTCATCTAGATAGTTGCGAACTGCAACAGGTTAATGGTAACCAGTACTTGCAGTTTCTTAAAAATGGTTTGCGGGATCTACTCGATGATATACCCTTAAATTTACGACAAATCATGTGGTTTATGCACGATGGTGCTCCACCACATTATCCAGTTGCAGTTCGCAACTATTTAGATGAATGGCTGCCTCATAGATGGTTTGGTCATGGCAGTGAAATTCCATGGCCGCCGCGTAGCCCGGATCTTAATCCTTTGGATTTCTCCCTTTGGGGTTTTATCAAATCCTTAGTGTACACAGAAGAAATCCGTATCCGTGAGCAACTTTTGCAAAAAATGCATGGTTCCACCAATGTTATCACGAATAAGCAAGGAACTTTATTCCAACTACGACGCTATTTGGTGAAGGGATTGAGAATATGCATGGAAGTGAATGGTGGACACTTTTCGCATTTGTTGAAGTGATTTTTTGTTATTTGTTCATGATCAATTCATTATTCGTTAGTCAAGTCTGTTATCTCGGTTTTAATGTTTTATCTCGGTTTTAATGTTTAATATTTTTTGACTATGCAATAGAACGAATAAATGCAAATATTTCGAAAACGGCTTATTTAATCGAAATAAATGTAGTATACCTTTTTTTCTTAGAAAACGTCACTCTTTCAAAATTTTCAATAAAAAATAAAAGAACGGTACTAATAAGAAAGTTATGGCATGACATAGTGAGTGTATAAGGTGTAAATAGCGCCCTCTACATATTATGTCAATAAATGGAATACCATCGTATTCCCCATCCCTGAAAACCCCCGATTCCCAGTTTTCATGTCGATATCTCAAAAACGACTTGAGCTATAAAGAAATAACAATTCTGAGAACTGAACTTTAACACCCTGTATCTCATTAATGAGCGACATTTTATTAAGGCATATTTGGCTCAATATCATTATTTTCACGAGATTAGTCTAGGATTGCTTTTTGGCGCATTCATTACAGGCCACCCTGTATATACCGTGTCACTCTCTGAGCGTCTTTGCCCCTGTAACCTAATTTGAGAGGAAGGTCGTCCGCTCCCCAAACGCGTGTTTTTGAAGTGTATCGCCGTTTGGTCTTTAGACGCGTATTATCTGAAAAAACGTCCTACATTCCCCGGACGCGTATTTTCTAAGAATTCGACGTTCGTTCCCCAAACGCGTACTTATTTTCTATGAAGTCGTCTAATTTTCCCCCCAACGACGTAGGTATGTTACGGTAAGAATTTGTATCCTATCATTGGCCGGATACCACCTCCAGTTCGAGAACAGTACTGCCGCTGAATAGGGTACGAACTGTGGCTACAAAACTAATACCCTACAAACTAATAACCAAGATACCCTTTATCTTGGTTATTATCAACTTTGGAATTAGGCAACTTTGAATAAATCGCATTATTTTGACATAAGAAATCTGCTGATGCTCTGTATACCATTACTTATGGCCCACCCTGTATAATCGGAAAATAATTAGTATGAAAGTTATTATGAATTAGTTCATGTGTCTGTTAAACAGTTTGGTCTTTTTAAACATAACGTTTTAAATAGTGTGATCAGTTCAGCCACACGAAAACAAAAATGAGCCGGTAGTATTAAAAGTTTTATTCATAGTATCTAGGATACAGGTTGTCAAGTTATTTTCACAAAAATAAAATATGTTATATAGTAATATATAATACATAATACTTTTGAACGTTCCAGCGACGGCAGCTGTTCATCGGTGAGCACTAGGTTATGAGTTAATAATAATAATAATAATAATAATAATAATAATAATAATAATAATAATAAAAATAATAATAATAATAATAATAATCGACTTTATTAAATACACAGTTACAATAAGATGTTGGGTACAAAAAAAAAATTAAGGGCGAGGTTTCGCTAAGACCAGAAAGGAAACAGCTATTCTTACACCTAACCCTTCTTTATCTTAAATAAATATACAATATTGACTAATAATATTGCCTAATAATATTGCCTAATAATATTGCTAATAATATTGCTGGCTAACACAAGCAAAAAACACATAAAAAAGTCAGCAACCCAAAGGTAGCCAGCATCTCAAAAAAAAGCACAATAATTCTTAAATCTACTGTGAAGACAACAACACATATTTTAATTTTCTCTTAAAGGTATTAATACTTAAGTTATTAGGGCAAAAAGTTAGACCATTATATAAGCTTGCAGAACAGTAGGAAAAACATTTCTGAAACATAGCCGTCCGATGTCGAGGAATATGATATAAGGAACGTGATCTAACATTAACCGAGTGATAGTCAAGTCGTCTAAACATTTTCCTATATAGGTAGGGTGGACTTTTAGTAATTATGATTCGATACACAAAGGTAAGTAAAAGAAGCTTAGTACGGTTCTGCATATTAAGCCAGTTAAGTTGAGATATAAACGGGGAGACGTGTTCGAATTTGCGCAAGCCAAAAATATACCTACAGCAAGCATTTTGTACCTTTTGAACACGTCTCCTATCCAAAAGATTCAAGTAGTTACCGTAAACAGCAGCACCATAATTGAAGTGTGATAAGACAAGAGAGTCACCAAGCAGTTTTTTAAGTTCAACACTAAAGCAATGCCTGCTTGCATACAACAGCTTTAGGGATAAGTATGCTCGTGAAAGCAATCCACTAACATGATGATTAAAGTTTAAATTATTATCAAAAATTAGGCCTAGACTCTTTGATTTGTTCTGAGTGGGCAACACACTTTCACCTATCCTAACAGTGAAATCACGAAATGAATTGTTTACTCTTTTAGAGGCAAACAAAATCAGGTTACATTTACCTAGTTGGGTTCAGTATCAAATTATGACGAAGAGACAAAGCTCTTATCGTTTCCAGATCAGAGTTTAAACCATCACAGGCAGCAATGGCATCCCTCCGATCAAACCCAATGTACAGTTGTGTATCATCGGCATATGCTTGAATATTAGAAAATTTAATGCTGCCCAAAATGTCGGCTGTGTATAATGAAAACAGCAAGGGGCCCAAAACTGAGCCCTGGGGGACACCTGAGACAACAGGGGATAATGAAAAGTACTGGTTATTAAATGACACCCTTTGAAATCTTTGTACAAGATAGGATTTAATAAGAGAGACAGCACTCGGACAGAAGCCGTAGTATTCCAATTTAGAGAGCAATACATCATGACTTATGGTATCAAAGGTCTTCGAAAAGTCCAATAACACCAGCGCCGTGGCCCTCCCACCATCCATACCAGAAGTGACATCATCCGAAACCCGAGAAAGAGCCGTCACAGTGCTATGCCCCTCTCTAAAGCCCGACTGACAGGAACTCAATATATTATTATTGTTGACATACTCGTTTAATTGTTCAAAAAGTACCCTTTCAAACACCTTAGAAATTGCAGGAAGGATGCTTATTGGTCTCAGGTCTGAGATCGCATCAACAGTGCTCTTTTTAGGCAAAGGTACAATGATACTGCTTTTCCAGTGACTAGGAAAATACCCAACCTCAGTACACGAGTTGATAATATGCGTGATGTAGGCGTCGAGAAAAGGACTGCAATACTGCAACATCACAGGGGAAATGTCATCATCGCCACAAGCATTAGTTCGAAACCCCGCAATAAGTTTGGAAATCTGTCGAACTGAAGTCAATGCAAAACTAAACGAAGACTCACAAAACAAACTACCTTTATAAAAATTTACCAAATCAATATCACAGCCATCTTTAAAAGATGACACGAAGAAATCATTAATATCAGAAGCATTGCCGATGTTGTTTGGTATATCAACATTAGCACATTTTTTAACATTACATTCTTTAAGAGCCTTCCATATAACTTTAGAGTCATTTGTTCGACAAATATTCTGCATATATGTCTTTTTATCTCTTCTAATCAATGTTAAAGTTAAATTACGCAGAGCTCTATAAGCATTGGAATCATCTTTGTTTTTGGTTAGTTTATACCTATATACCCAGAGCTCTGTCGCGTCGACCCATAGTTAATTTGGTAGTATCAGAAAGCCAAGGACACTTAGGTCTACTTACTCGCGCTGTTACAACGGGGGCGTGAGTATTAAAAATATTAATCAAATAATCGTTGAATATCTGCACCTTCCTATCAATATTAGGCTCTCTCAAAATGTGGTAGAAAGGGGTTTGATGCAAATCATTCTGAAAATTCTCAAAATTAAAACCTTTAAAATTCCTATAGGTAATAAACTTTTGATTAAACTTAAATCTATCGACCTTAACCTCACAGAAGACACAAGAGTAATCAGAGATGTGGTCAGTATTAATAGTTCCGGAGTTTACGACCAACTCTCTAGTGGACACGAAAATAGGGTCAAGAAGTGTGGCAGTGCCTTGAAAAGAAATACGTGTAGGTTCGTTAATTACTTCAAAAAAGTCGTAAGATTCAAAGCACGGATTAAGTAAATTACTGGAATGTAAAAGGTCAATGTTAAAGTCACCCAGGCAAATCACCTCATCATATAAGGGCGTAAATTGTGATAAATTATTGTCAATGTGCTCGATACATTCAGCAACATTGGATTTGGGGGGACGGTAAAAAACACCCACTGCAAAGCTTTTGCCATTAAGCTTAAAGGATACCCAGAGGTGTTCAAGTAAGTCTTTGGAGTACTTAGCTTTAATTAGTTTAGCTTTCAACTGTGAACATACATATTATGCCCACCCCACCCCCTCTCGATCCTCTATCACATCTAAAAAAGTCAAAACGGGGCAAAGCAACCACATTATCATGAGTATCAGACTTAAGCCATGTTTCAGTGATGCCCATAATGTGGAACTGTTCATAAAGAACAAAATTCTTAAACTCAGTAAATTTGCTCAAGAGAGATCTTACATCTAATTGAGCAAACCTTAGTCTACGCATAATGAGTGCATTAATTTATTAAGCCCTATGGAAATTAACCGCCAAAAATAACTATATTAACAAACAAGAATACAAGGGGAGTAAATTTATTATTACACAACAGAAAAAAAAAGTTTTTGGTATTTAGAGTTGACTGGATTAAATCACAATAGCTCTGATAATAGACAAAACAGCACACCAGCACAGTAGATGGTTTTCACAGCTACCAGACCAATCCAAATCCAAAATCCAAATCCCCCCACTCTTCACCCCACCAAAATCCCCCCACTCTTCACCCCACCAAAATCCCCCCACCCTTCACCCCACCAAAATCCCCCCACTCTTCACATCCATAATAATAATAATAATAATAATAAAAATAATAATAATAATAATAATAATCGACTTTATTAAATACACAGTTACAATAAGATGTTGGGTACAAAAAAAAAATTAAGGGCGAGGTTTCGCTAAGACCAGAAAGGAAACAGCTATTCTTACACCTAACCCTTCTTTATCTTAAATAAATATACAATATTGACTAATAATATTGCCTAATAATATTGCCTAATAATATTGCTAATAATATTGCTGGCTAACACAAGCAAAAAACACATAAAAAAGTCAGCAACCCAAAGGTAGCCAGCATCTCAAAAAAAAGCACAATAATTCTTAAATCTACTGTGAAGACAACAACACATATTTTAATTTTCTCTTAAAGGTATTAATACTTAAGTTATTAGGGCAAAAAGTTAGACCATTATATAAGCTTGCAGAACAGTAGGAAAAACATTTCTGAAACATAGCCGTCCGATGTCGAGGAATATGATATAAGGAACGTGATCTAACATTAACCGAGTGATAGTCAAGTCGTCTAAACATTTTCCTATATAGGTAGGGTGGACTTTTAGTAATTATGATTCGATACACAAAGGTAAGTAAAAGAAGCTTAGTACGGTTCTGCATATTAAGCCAGTTAAGTTGAGATATAAACGGGGAGACGTGTTCGAATTTGCGCAAGCCAAAAATATACCTACAGCAAGCATTTTGTACCTTTTGAACACGTCTCCTATCCAAAAGATTCAAGTAGTTACCGTAAACAGCAGCACCATAATTGAAGTGTGATAAGACAAGAGAGTCACCAAGCAGTTTTTTAAGTTCAACACTAAAGCAATGCCTGCTTGCATACAACAGCTTTAGGGATAAGTATGCTCGTGAAAGCAATCCACTAACATGATGATTAAAGTTTAAATTATTATCAAAAATTAGGCCTAGACTCTTTGATTTGTTCTGAGTGGGCAACACACTTTCACCTATCCTAACAGTGAAATCACGAAATGAATTGTTTACTCTTTTAGAGGCAAACAAAATCAGGTTACATTTACCTAGTTGGGTTCAGTATCAAATTATGACGAAGAGACAAAGCTCTTATCGTTTCCAGATCAGAGTTTAAACCATCACAGGCAGCAATGGCATCCCTCCGATCAAACCCAATGTACAGTTGTGTATCATCGGCATATGCTTGAATATTAGAAAATTTAATGCTGCCCAAAATGTCGGCTGTGTATAATGAAAACAGCAAGGGGCCCAAAACTGAGCCCTGGGGGACACCTGAGACAACAGGGGATAATGAAAAGTACTGGTTATTAAATGACACCCTTTGAAATCTTTGTACAAGATAGGATTTAATAAGAGAGACAGCACTCGGACAGAAGCCGTAGTATTCCAATTTAGAGAGCAATACATCATGACTTATGGTATCAAAGGTCTTCGAAAAGTCCAATAACACCAGCGCCGTGGCCCTCCCACCATCCATACCAGAAGTGACATCATCCGAAACCCGAGAAAGAGCCGTCACAGTGCTATGCCCCTCTCTAAAGCCCGACTGACAGGAACTCAATATATTATTATTGTTGACATACTCGTTTAATTGTTCAAAAAGTACCCTTTCAAACACCTTAGAAATTGCAGGAAGGATGCTTATTGGTCTCAGGTCTGAGATCGCATCAACAGTGCTCTTTTTAGGCAAAGGTACAATGATACTGCTTTTCCAGTGACTAGGAAAATACCCAACCTCAGTACACGAGTTGATAATATGCGTGATGTAGGCGTCGAGAAAAGGACTGCAATACTGCAACATCACAGGGGAAATGTCATCATCGCCACAAGCATTAGTTCGAAACCCCGCAATAAGTTTGGAAATCTGTCGAACTGAAGTCAATGCAAAACTAAACGAAGACTCACAAAACAAACTACCTTTATAAAAATTTACCAAATCAATATCACAGCCATCTTTAAAAGATGACACGAAGAAATCATTAATATCAGAAGCATTGCCGATGTTGTTTGGTATATCAACATTAGCACATTTTTTAACATTACATTCTTTAAGAGCCTTCCATATAACTTTAGAGTCATTTGTTCGACAAATATTCTGCATATATGTCTTTTTATCTCTTCTAATCAATGTTAAAGTTAAATTACGCAGAGCTCTATAAGCATTGGAATCATCTTTGTTTTTGGTTAGTTTATACCTATATACCCAGAGCTCTGTCGCGTCGACCCATAGTTAATTTGGTAGTATCAGAAAGCCAAGGACACTTAGGTCTACTTACTCGCGCTGTTACAACGGGGGCGTGAGTATTAAAAATATTAATCAAATAATCGTTGAATATCTGCACCTTCCTATCAATATTAGGCTCTCTCAAAATGTGGTAGAAAGGGGTTTGATGCAAATCATTCTGAAAATTCTCAAAATTAAAACCTTTAAAATTCCTATAGGTAATAAACTTTTGATTAAACTTAAATCTATCGACCTTAACCTCACAGAAGACACAAGAGTAATCAGAGATGTGGTCAGTATTAATAGTTCCGGAGTTTACGACCAACTCTCTAGTGGACACGAAAATAGGGTCAAGAAGTGTGGCAGTGCCTTGAAAAGAAATACGTGTAGGTTCGTTAATTACTTCAAAAAAGTCGTAAGATTCAAAGCACGGATTAAGTAAATTACTGGAATGTAAAAGGTCAATGTTAAAGTCACCCAGGCAAATCACCTCATCATATAAGGGCGTAAATTGTGATAAATTATTGTCAATGTGCTCGATACATTCAGCAACATTGGATTTGGGGGGACGGTAAAAAACACCCACTGCAAAGCTTTTGCCATTAAGCTTAAAGGATACCCAGAGGTGTTCAAGTAAGTCTTTGGAGTACTTAGCTTTAATTAGTTTAGCTTTCAACTGTGAACATACATATTATGCCCACCCCACCCCCTCTCGATCCTCTATCACATCTAAAAAAGTCAAAACGGGGCAAAGCAACCACATTATCATGAGTATCAGACTTAAGCCATGTTTCAGTGATGCCCATAATGTGGAACTGTTCATAAAGAACAAAATTCTTAAACTCAGTAAATTTGCTCAAGAGAGATCTTACATCTAATTGAGCAAACCTTAGTCTACGCATAATGAGTGCATTAATTTATTAAGCCCTATGGAAATTAACCGCCAAAAATAACTATATTAACAAACAAGAATACAAGGGGAGTAAATTTATTATTACACAACAGAAAAAAAAAGTTTTTGGTATTTAGAGTTGACTGGATTAAATCACAATAGCTCTGATAATAGACAAAACAGCACACCAGCACAGTAGATGGTTTTCACAGCTACCAGACCAATCCAAATCCAAAATCCAAATCCCCCCACTCTTCACCCCACCAAAATCCCCCCACTCTTCACCCCACCAAAATCCCCCCACCCTTCACCCCACCAAAATCCCCCCACTCTTCACCCCACCAAAATCCCCCCACTCTTCACCTACCAGATCAAGGAGCTTCCAAAGAAGCTACCAAATCCCCCCACTCTTTACCCCACCAAAATCCCCCCACTCTTCACCCACCAAAATCCCCCCACTCTTCACCCCACCAAATCCCCCTCCCCCGCTACTCGTCACCCTATACATTTGAATGTCAATAGAAATGTGTTTTATCAGGGTTCACTGCTGTATCATATGTAGAAAAAAGCGGTAGAAAGGACCCGCTCAAACAACAAATTTTTTATTTGTAGCTTCACTATTGGAGTTATATTCTTAAAAGTGGGTGGTATAACAATAATAAAAATAATAAAAAATATATATATTTATGTTGGGTATTATTTATCTGTTGTTCAGTTAGTCTTTGGATTTAATTTTTAATTATTGCTATATTCTTTTACCACGGCTCCTCAGTCACATGTAATCGCTTGAGAGCTAGGTCGCGGGATCTTTTTTCCAGAATTTTTTGGGCGCCATCCAACCAAAGGGGTTGGAAAAGAGAGAAAGACAAAATGAAGAAAGAAAACAATTAATTAATTTATTAAATTTTCCCTATCCTCTGAAAGAGAAAATAATTCAATAATGCACGTCAATCTAAAACAATAATTTTATCGCAAGTAAGTACTATTTAAAGGCCAAGCCAATCATATTATTTATAACAATTGAAATTTCTATAAACACAGCAAGTTAAATGAATCTACAAAATATTAGACAAGACCTTAAAATACAGTATCTGTATTACCAGTTCCAAGTGGACCAAGACATAATATACCAAATTAATGACTTATAGATTAAGTAATAATCACATAATTCAAATTTCTTTATCTGAACTTGAAATTATTTCCTAGACAAAATATAATAATATGTATCTAAGATTTTTAAATAAAGGGTATTGACTTATTTTAACAAATTGAGGTATACAATTTTGCAGGGTTAAAGAGACAAGTATAGTGTAGGTAATAATGTAGGTAACGCTACTCTCGCGAGTCAGTGTTACCCTACTCAAAATAAACAAAAAGTTAAGCAGATTTTAAAGGAATAAACAAAAAGTTGAATGCTTTCATAAACTAAACAAAAAATGTAACTGGGGTCACGGGTTAACAAAAATCGTTTCACAGCACATCGTGAACGTATCTATAAATAGTAATTTAGAATAACCAACTGATTGCTTTCTATTAGCAAAAAGTTATATCATAGCCGAAAAGGAACTCAAAATACACCTTGAGGAGGTAAATCAAGGCCAATTAATAATATTTAATACAATTATAATTTATAATTATAATTTTAAGATATAAATGAGGGAGAGAAAAATCTCCTAATCAGTATAAATTTTATGAAAGGAAGTATTAGCTATATTTAAATAAAATACCAGATGATTACATTTAACCGAGCATTTAACATAGTTAAACTACTATATTTTTAAGTAAAAAGTAACAATTTGCCAGGACTTCGCATAATACTTCAGGGTGGGGAGAGGAGTTAAATAATTGATTTCAAGTTACTCATCTTTTATAGTTTGGTGACCACTCGAGCAGGTTCTCGGCTGGGCTGTGCATCCAGAGCTCTGGGCCACGGAAATGTCAGGCAGGACTACGGCTATTCACCAGATGGACTCTTCATCCAAAGACGTCCTTCACCAACAAAAGGAATCAACCCAGTACTCGGTCACACCCAAAACTGTCAGGCAGGACTACGGCTATTCACCAGATGGATTCTTCACCCAAAGTCGTCCTTCACCAACAAAATGCCTTAACCACTGCTCGATAACACCATAATTGTCAGGCAGGACTATGGCTATTCACCAGATGGACTCTTCATCCAAAGTCGTCCTTCACCAACAAACGTCTTGATCTCCCACAGGCCCTGAGACCTTGCTAATCCATATCTTCTTAGAATCAAAGGGGTGTCTATTCTTTAAATCCGGACGCTCACAGATTGGATAGGATAGAAGAGATATCTCGGTGAAAACTGGTTATTCCATATCTTCACAGAAATGAAGGGTTGTCTATTATTTAAATCCGGACGCTCACAGATTGGGGAGAATAGAAGAGATATTTCTAAGAAGCATGAGGACTGATTATCAGGACTTCGTGAAAGTGGACATCATTAGTATCTACTATGAAAATGTAATATCCAGGGTTAGAATGCAAAATATTAAAGGGGTTTCGTTCAGTTAAGAATGCAAAACCACGAAATACATGGCAGAGAGAATATATGATATAAAAATTAAGTGAAGAAAAATTGAAGTGATAAAAAATGTATGGTAGAAAAAATTAGGTGAAGATAAAAAATATGTATGGTAAAAAAAAACCTGAAACAAAATGGTGGCAATTAGCAACGACGTTGTGAAATCCTGAGGTTTCAACTTACCCGTTGGTCTGGTTTCTTCGGCAATTTAGAAAAGGAAAAATCCGAATTAACGGACGGAAAGGCGTTAGAAGTACATTTTTAAATCCGGCTGAGACCGCGACACTTTTAAAAGGTCATTTAATACTTAACGTACATTGACATTCACTTTTCTTTATGCTATCTTTGCCGGCTTCTCGATGAAAATAGGACGCAGTTCACTCAGACTTTTAGTTTTATTAAGACATGTCCACAAAAAATGAAGAATCGGAACCAATGAGGCAGACAATGGAACCCAGGTGACCCGTGAACTGTCACTCAACACATTTTAGCGTAAAATACTACATGAAAATCGTTCGAAAATCTAGGAAAACAGACTTATAATTGAAAATAGAATTGAATTCCCGACCTAAAAATATATTAATTCCGGAAAAAGATAGGTTAAAACCACCTAAATTTGCAGAAATACGGTTTGCTTCCGTCCTAGTCCGTCTAGCATGCCTTCCTCCTCGCACTCGCTGGACACGGTCAAAGTATTAGAGGTTGCCTGAAGTTAGGTTCGAAATTTGGCCTTCAACTCTTAAAAACCATAGGCGTAGGTATTAATTTTATGGACTTTAAGGTTTATGAAATAATGAAAGTAAAATAATATAAATGAGTTTTAACGTAAGTTGTAACAAGCATGAAATGGTTGTTAGAAATACCCCCTTTCACAAATTATAAATAAAAAATTTTAAATCACATAAATGTTAAACTACATAAATCATGGCAACAGCTGCCTTATACAAATTTTTCTTATAAACTAAACTTATATCTAAGTTAAGAACCTACTAACTAACCAGGGAAAGGTGTGAACCTTTCACTCGGAGTCTTCCGAATCGAGACTGGTGTCCAAAAACGGTTTCAAATCTTTAATATGATAACGTCCGATATTTCTATCGTTCTCATCCAACAATTCATATATCAGTGGAGAAATCTTTCTATTGATTCTACATTTAATGAATTTTTTCGCAAGCTTTTTTGAAAAATAATTTCCAGCATCAGATAATATGAAGTTTCTTTTATAAACTGTGTCACCCTCCTCAAACTCAAGGTGCCTCTTTCTTAAATTATAATACTTTTTATTTCTTTCATAAGCTTTATTAATACTTTTTGAAACTTGCTCATAGATTTCTGGCAGTTTTGAAAGTTCCTTAGCCAAAGTCTGTCTGTCCTCAAATTTATAGGGGGATAGATTTTTATTTTCAATAAGGCCAAAATAATCACCTGAGGTAGGTAAATTACGCCCAAAAGTTAAAAAAGCAGGTGAAAAGGAAGTGGATAAGTGAGTGGTGGTGTTTATAGCATTACAAATGTGGTGAATGTGTTTATCCCAATCACGGTGGTTATTCCCTTTGATGAAAGATCTAATCGCGGTACCTATCACTCTATTAGCGCGCTCTACATTATTAGTTTGTGGGTGGTATCTTGCGTTATACCAAATATTATTAATCTTGTAGTTTTTTAACATACTCGTGAACTCTTGTGATTTAAATTGGCTACCGTTGTCTACTACTATGGTTTGGGGAACCTCAAAGTATATAAAAACAAATTCATCAAGGAAGTTACAAATTTCCTTGGCCAAGGCACGTTTCATTTTATGAATGAAAGTGAATTTAGTAAACCAATCTACTACGACTAGCAGATAACAAAAGCCTGATTTAGATTTTGGAAAAGGTCCCTGTATATCTATAGAAAGTAATTTAAAAGGTACTGAAACATTTTTAGGTGCTCCCATTAGCCCTACCCGAGCAGATTGTGATACCTTTTGCTCATTACAAATCTGACAATGATAAATATACTTTTTTATGTCTGACCTCATTCCAGGCCACCAAAATTGTTCAAAAATTTTGTCAAAACACTTTCTAAAGCCAAAATGAGCTCCTAACGGGCTATCATGAAATTTTTCCAAAATTTCTTTTCTATTACTTTTAGAGACAACTACTTTCCAATTTTTCTGATTAATATTAATATTATGATCACTATGAAAATGTTTATATAGGTGTGACTCTCTACTCGAAAAAGTGGATAATCTTGAGGTCGATTTTGTACTTTATCTATTAATTTTGAATACCATTTATCTTTCGGTGAGTTAATTAAGGTTGAAATTTCCGGAAGACTGCGGCTAAGGGCGTCAGCAACCACATTTGATACTCCTGATCTATGCTTCAGTACGAAATTAAACTGTGACAATAGGATTGACATTCTAGCTAACCTACCCATGGGGTTTTCTAAACGAAAATGCCATTGTAACGAATAGTGGTCAGTCAAAATAGTAAAAGTGGGACCGCCTTCAATGTAGGATCTAAATTTAAAACGGGGCGTGTACTATGGCCAACAGCTCTTTTTCTGTGACAGTCATATTAATTTCAGATTTTGTTAATGTACGAGATGCATAAGCTATAACATATTCGTCCTCGCCGTCGAACTGGGTGAGCACAGAACCTATGGCCGCGTTAGATGCGTCGGTCTGAATGGTAAAGGGTTTCGAAAAATCAGGGTTGCGCAATACAGGGGTGGAAACTAATCTTTTTTTAATATTTTCAAAAGCCCGTTCTGCTTCTGGATTCCATTCTACTATTTGTTTTTTCTTTTTGCCTTTTGTAAGGTTATTTAAGGGGACAATAAGCTCAGAAAAATTTTTGATAAACTTACGATACCAGGATGCCATTCCTACAAAACGTTTGATACCTGTGACATCTTTAGGTTTTTGATAATTACAAATTGCCGAAATTTTATCAGGGTTCGCGTGTAGTCCGTTTTTATCTACTACGTAACCGAGGAAAGCAAGACTAGGTTGGCAAAATTTACATTTTTTCGCGTTGATAGTAAGACCAGCCCTTTTTAGGGTATTAAAAACTTTATCTAAGGTTCCAAGGTGAGAATCAAAATTACTGTTTACCACAACCAAATCATCCAAATATACAAAAATGTTCTTTTCTAAGGTCGGATCAAAAAGTCTATCCATGAGTTTTTGCAGCGTTTGAGCAGCATTACACAAACCAAAAGGCATACGTACGAACTCGAAATGTCCTCTATTAATAACGGTAAATGCGGTTTTAGCACACGAATCTTCACTAAGTTTGATTTGCCAGAAGGCGTGCTTTAAGTCTATAGAAGTTAGAAACTGTGCATCTCTAACCTTGTCCAGAATTCTGGACAAATACGGCAGCGCATATGGATCTTTAACCGTTACAGCGTTAATTGTACGTCCATCATAACACAACCGATATTCACCAGAATCTTTTTTAACAAGCAACACGTTAGCTGAATAAGGGCTAGTAGACGGCCTAACAACACCAAGGCTCAATAATCTGTCTATCTCGTCATTCATATGCTTTTGCATGTACGGGGAAAGAAGAAATGGTCTCTTTCGAAAGGGTTCCTTACAAGTAGCTTCAATTTTATGTTCTATCAGGTCTGTAATACCCAAGGTTTCGGAAACTAATTCATTAAATTTTTTAATTGTTGCCTCTAATCTACATTTTTGTTCAACTGTTAGGTCATTATAGAGCGCCAACAGCGCTCTATATAACGCCCCGTCAGTGAAAAATGTTCGTATGTTGTCGTAGCTTTTGACACTTGCCCATTCTCAATTTTTTTTCTCGAAAACGGTTAGAGGTGAGGCAATCAAATTTTCTGGGTTAATAGAGGGATAGTGCGACTAGCTTCGGTAAAAAAATCAGTTATACAGGGTGTTCCGTTTCGGAGTTATTAAACGTCAAAGTCGAAATTTCAGCGATTTCCGTTGAAATCGGGTACAGGTCGCAAAACTTAATTAAATCGATTTAAATTTTCCGAGGTTGTAGAGGACCGGGGTCTTCCGACACCTATTGAAATTGGCGGTATTCGGAAAATGGGAAGTAATTCTTTTGAATTTTTTTATGTCGAAAAATGGCACTTGCAGACCCATATTCAATTCTACATTGCTCGAAAACGCAGCGTCGGACAGAAAAACGGATTTGAACTTAAAACTAAAGAATCTCAAATACTTTCTTTTTGCAATACATTTGCCTATACCTAAAACGACTGGAAATTGGAAAAATTTGGGAAAAACAGGAAATTACGATTTTACATGCAAATTTTTGACGGTTGTCAATTTTTTTGGGGGTCAAAATGGATTCAAATCGAAATCCCATGTACCTTATCGGAAAGACCTCGCCGAAATACGTTACAAACGTATTTTTTAGTTCCTTTATTCCTAATATGAAAGGAGCAATTGATAATTAAATTTGGATTTTTGACCATTTTTTTCATGACATCTCTACATTCGAATCACTCTGTATTTTTTCCTATCTAATTTCTTCTAACTTTTTCAACGCTATCCCTTGGGGATATAATCAGGCTTTAAAATGAATCCCGAATGGGTGATCCTGGGCCGGATTTAGGGGGTAAAAACTCATTTTTTCTGTTTTTTTCCATCAAAATTCATCTTTAAAAGGCATTATTATATATTATTTCTCAGATTTAACAGTTCTTTTTTGGTTTATTTTCATCCCTTATCATCTGAGAACACTTCTAACTAATTAAAATTCCATATTTTTTCGTTAAAGTTATAAATAAATACCTTTTTTTGCATCGGTGCAGGAAAAATTTTAAAAAGTACATATATTAAAAGCCGTGCCTTGAAAAACAAATGAAACCGACCCTCTTTACATCAAAATTAAAATATGACCTGTCAAAATGTCATGAAAATAACAGTTTTTGTAGCGATATTGGAAGCTTCCTGGACCGATTTCGGCTTGAAATATACATGGCAAAGGTAAAACGGACTTTATATTTTTAGTTACAATACATTTCATTGGACGATTTAAGCATTAAATACGAATTTTTTTAATTTTTCCTAGACCATGCAAATGCATGTCAAAATCAGTTTTATGCGGAAAACCGTATTAAAATATGTGTCTAAATGTCGCAAAAATGCCAGTTTTTCTTGGGAGATTGGAAACCGTCTGGACCAACTTCGGCTTGAAATTGACCGGGCAAGGGAATTAGGGACCTTATACTTTCAGTAGAAAGACATTTCATTTCATAATATACCGATTAAATAACATTTTAATCGATTTTCCTATGACGCTACAAAGCATCATTGAAGATTCTAATATGGAGCTCAGTGGCTTCGAAAAAATCCAGAAATATGCATTTTATTTTCTAACCATGAGCGTGTATACCTTTGGGACAATATATTAATTATTATTGAATCATTTTAATTTAATTTTAGGGACATGACTTGATTCGGATCGTTTTAAAGTAACCAGAACGATTCGAAAACACATTTTATACCTTTCGGGCATGTGAATGGTTGTACATATGTCTACAGGGTGTCCGAAAAGTATTTGTATGCGCAAATATCTTTGTCATTAGCAAGAAGAGAAGAATAATTGAGCCTTATTTCAAGGAAATCGTAAATTTTTTATTCCTTTGTGTGGTTGTTTATGTTTGTATGTATACAGAATGTCCAAAAAGTCTTTGTATGCGCAAATATCTTTGTCATTAGAACGAAGAAAAACTTAAATGAGTCTTATTTGAAGGAAAACGTAAATTTTTTATTCCTTTGTGTGGCTGTTTATATGTTGGTATGTATACAGAATGTCCAAAATGTCTTTGTATGCGCAAACATCTCTGCAATTAGTACGAATATAAACGTAATTGAGCCGGTTTTCAATCGCAAAAATATAAAAATATAAAATATTTAAATTACTGTGTCGTGTTTGTTGTGTTTGTATGTATGTACAGTACAGGATGTCCGAAAAGTCTTTGTATGGACAAATTCCTTTGCTATTTGTACAACTATAAACTTAATTGTCGGATTTAAAGCAAATCGTATATATTTGCACTTCTATGTGTACGGAAATATATGTCTGTATACAGGCTGTCCAATAAGTGTTGGTTTGAGCAAATACTCCTAGTAGTACCAGGATAAATGTAATTAAACCGGATTTCATGCAAATCGATTATATTTGTTTTTATATGTGTTGTATATACGTATACAGGGTGTCCGAAAAGTCTTGGTATGGGCAAATACTTCTACTACAACCGAGATAAACCTAATTAATTCGGATTTTAAGTAAATCGACTATATTCCTATTTAAACGTGTGGGTGTTAGTTTGAATGTATACAGGGTGTCCAAAAATTCTTGTATGAGCAAATACTCCTATTATTATTTAGGTAAACTTTATTAGGTCGAATTTCAAACAAATCGAATATATTTGTATTAATATGTGTTTATGTTTGTATGTATGTATACAGGGTATCCGAAAAGTCTTGGTATGGGCAAATACTTCTACTAATACCGAGATAAACCTAATTAATTCAGATTTTAAATAAATCGACTAGATTCCTATTTAAACGTTTGGGTGTTAGTTTGAATGTATACAGGGTGTCCAAAAAGTCTTGGTATGGGCAAATACTCCTATTATTACTTAGATGAACTTTATTAGGTCGGATTTCACGCCAATCGAATATATTTGTATTAATATGTGTTTATGTTTGTATGTGTGTATACAGGGTGTCCAAAAAGTCTTGGTATGGGCAAATCCTTGTACTAGTACCGAGATAAACCTACTTAATCCGGATTTTAAGTAAACCGACTATATTCCTATTTAAACGTGTGGGTGTTAGTTTGAATGTATACAGGCTATCCAAAAAGTCTTGGTATGGGCAAATACTCCTATTATTACTTAGATAAACTTTATTAGGTCGGATTTCACGCAAATCGAATACATTTGTATTAATATGTGTTTATGTTTGTATGTATGTATACAGGGTGTCCGAAAAGTTTTTTGTTGGCAAAAATAGTTTCTACGTGTGGTGTTTGTATGTGTGTAGCGACACGGTTACGAAGGGCGCTCTATTCTGCATCATCAGTCCGTGGGAGTGTGATATCTTCCTTAATACATGGCCTAGAAACACGAAACTTTTAGGGCATGACAATAATGATATTACCGACCTTATAGAGTCCCCTCGGGGGCGATTAGGCGCTCTACGCGTGCTAGTTTTCAGACTGAATGGAAATTTTTTAAAATTTTTCTTTTACTATGATTTCGTCCAAATCCAAGGCTTTGACAAAATCATATGAATTATCTTTAAAGTTTAATTTTAAATTTACTCTTTGACAAAAGTCTATCCCTAAAATAAGTGTTTGCCGAATACTTGGAACTACAAGAACATCTAAATCCACCGTTCTATCACCTAAACTAAGAGGAATGGTTATTAAGCCTAAAGTTGATTGTGGGCTGCCGTCAGCAGTGGTTATCGATTCTTTAAAGGGTTTAATATTAATTTTGAATCCTAATTCAGAAATAAGTTTATAACCTCTTTTTCCTACTACACTTTGCATAGCCCCGGTATCTAACAAGGCGGTTACTACTTTATTCTGGATTGATACGTCTAAATAAGGTCTTTGGTCTCCATAGGACTCTTTTAAAAACAAAGGAGAAATCTCGTTATACCGAAAGAAATGTCTGATAGTATTTAACCAGTTTGACCAGTTGTTTGATAAATGAAAATTATCGGACCTTAATTTTGATTTATACCTCTCCCTGCCGGCGGTGGAGGGGTAATTTCTTCGTTTTTTGAGCATCTATTACATTTTGTTTTAATGACATTTTTCTGCCCACATCTATAACAGAAAATTTTTCTTTTTAACTTGCAATTTGGAAAAAGGTGACCTTCTTGGTCGCAATTGTAACAAACTATCTTTTTGCTTAAGGCTGATATATCCGAGGGATTAACTGAATTTAAATTTGTTTGAGTGGTTGAGGATTTGTCTTGAAAATTAATTAAATCTTCGAAGCCATTATCAGACCTATTTAATTGCTGATCTAAGCTCATGTCCTGAGGACTCTTATTTACGTTACCATGCTCACTTCGGGAGCTGACTAACTCGGAAACACTTTTGTTAACATTATGATATTTTAGATAAGGTTTTCTGTATGCCAATTCTGGTTCTAAGGTGGTTGAATTACATAATGGAGGAGCTTGAAAATTTCCCGCCCTAATTTTTGTGTCTTCCAAAATTCTACATAGGTTTTTAAGTTCAAACAAGGACACTGGTTGCCTTAAGGCTAACTGTTGTTGATAATAGGGTAATAAGTTTCTAATTATTAATTTTAACTGAACATTTCCATCTACCGGACTCATAAATCTCTTAAATAAGTTTTCCATGACCGCTATGAAAATTAGGGGTCTCTCCGTAGCACCCTGGGTACGAGATCTGATCTCATCCCATAACGCTACTTCATAATCAATGGGCAAAAAATTTAACCGTAAATGATAAACTAATTCATCCCAACTATTTATCAGGTTTCTAACCGAGCGAAACCATATTAAAACGTCACCTTCAAATAATTCATGAGAAAAGTTGAGAAGTCCTTCTCTGGGTATTTTATAAGCTAAGCAAAATTCTTCGACTCTTTCCAGAAAGCTATGCAAGCTTTGATTTTTTGCATCAAATTTTAAATTTAACCGATTTATGGGGGGTAACCTATAATTATCCTGACTATTAATCATGGAACTACCTACCGGGTGGTAATTTGGTATCGATCTAAATTGTGAGTTATTGCCTAAGTTTTGTGAAAATGGAAATGGCGCCGGCGCATTTAAGCTAGCTAAAAAACTATTTGCTAATCCCGAACTTTGACATATATTGGGGGGTAATTGCGAGTTTAGGTTAGAAATTTGGTAAGGCTGGGTTGCCTGTCCATGGCTAAATAGGCATGTGTTGTTTATGTTTTGGCTATTATTACTACTCATGTGTGGAATATTTGCCTGCGGCATAAAATTTGCTTGAGAAAATGGGTAAAGGTTTTGGTTATACGAAGGAAATGTTTGGCTGCGCGAAACAGGTCCTACAGGGTCTCTAAATAAACCATCGCGAAACATTGTATCTGGTAGCGCCATACGCGAAAAATTTTCTACCGCGTTCTTTTGATTATCGGTTTGTATCTGATCGCACCGTGGTGGTGCTAATTTTCCGTTATCTCTGGAGGTAGAGACAGTGTTTTGTATATGAGGGTGTGTGTATAAGGTTTCATGGTGAAATTGTGACACATTCTGGATATTCCCCTCCCTAACCTGAATTTGTTCCTGAGAATGAACAGGGTTATCTAAATTCTGCCCTTGATCATTATTAGATGGGTTATAATTATTGTTATTGGTGACTGGTAAGTCTTGAGGTAAAGTCAGGGGTAAGGATTCTTTTGTCGGCGGATGAACAAGCACATCTGAATGGACAACAACTTTAGGTTTCTCCATAGTACTAGGTAATTGCTCATCCCTTGCAAAAGACACCCTACGAGAGCTAGTTGCTATTACAGAACTTTCAGAATCGCTTTCAGCGGAGCTTTCTGATGACTCTTCATCAGAATCTCTTAAGTGTAATAAATTAACATCATTATTTTGAGCTTTCTCTTTTAAATTAGCAATGAGTGGCACTGTTTGATTTACTAATTCATCTTTTACAATTTGTTCCTCAGAATTACTGGGAGAAATATAGTTAAGTCTGTTCTGAACATGTAATAGACGTGACATCGCTTTTTTATAGTCGATGTGCCGCCTATCAAAATTAAAAATATTTACCAATCCTTGAAGGATTATAAGCTTTCGACGACAGATGGTAGCAGATTGCTGGAAATCCATCGGTACCATAGAATGAGGGATGATAGAACTATCCTTCTCAGCTTTAATGAGTTCCCGCAACAAAGACTTCAGATTCTTAACTTTTGAGTTTGGATCAGCCTCAATGTTTCGTACTCCAAGTTCAAATACAAGTTCGTCCTTCCATAGGTAGTTAGGGTCCATTTTTGACATTTTCTTTATAGAAATGATGTACCTACAACTTCCAAATACAATTAGAAATAATCAAAATGGTATCTCTGGCTAAGCCAAAAATACTGACAAAGTGGTATGCTTTGAACGGTAATACAGTAAGGAAAAAATTAGAATTTTCTGAAAATGTTGATATAAATTTAATTACAGATTCCGTGCGACTAAGCTTCCCAGAAAATCGTTACTTCAGGCCCCACGCTCAGGCGTCAATTTATAACAATAATAAAAATAATAAAAAATATATATATTTATGTTGGGTATTATTTATCTGTTGTTCAGTTAGTCTTTGGATTTAATTTTTAATTATTGCTATATTCTTTTACCACGGCTCCTCAGTCACATGTAATCGCTTGAGAGCTAGGTCGCGGGATTTTTTTTTCCAGAATTTTTTGGGCGCCATCCAACCAAAGGGGTTGGAAAAGAGAGAAAGACAAAATGAAGAAAGAAAACAATTAATTAATTTATTAAATTTTCCCTATCCTCTGAAAGAGAAAATAATTCAATAATGCACGTCAATCTAAAACAATAATTTTATTGCAAGTAAGTACTATTTAAAGGCCAAGCCAATCATATTATTTATAACAATTGAAATTTCTATAAACACAGCAAGTTAAATGAATCTACAAAATATTAGACAAGACAGTAAAATACAGTATCTGTATTACCAGTTCCAAGTGGACCAAGACATAATATACCAAATTAATGACTTATAGATTAAGTAATAATCACATAATTCAAATTTCTTTATCTGAACTTGAAATTATTTCCTAGACAAAATATATGTATCTAAGATTTTTAAATAAAGGGTATTGACTTATTTTAACAAATTGAGGTATACAATTTTGCAGGGTTAAAGAGACAAGTATAGTGTAGGTAATAATGTAGGTAACGGTACTCTCTCGAGTCAGTGTTACTCTACTCAAAATAAACAAAAAGTTAAACAGATTTTAAAGGAATAAACAAAAAGTTGAATGCTTTCATAAGCTAAACAAAAAATGTAACTGGGGTCACGGGTTAACAAAAATCGTTTCACAGCACATCGTGAACGTATCTATCAATAGTAATTTAGAATAACCAAATAAGCAAAAAGTTATATCATAGCCGAAAAGGCACTTAAAATACACCTTGAGGAGCTAAATCAAGGCCAATTAATAATATTTAATACAATTATAATTTATAATTATAATTTTAAGAGATAAATGAGGGAGAGAAAAATCTCCTAATCAGTATAAATTTTGTGAAAGGAAGTATTAGCTATATTTAAATAAAATACCAGATGATTACATTTAACCGAGCATTTAACATAGTTAAACTACTATATTTTTAAGTAAAAAGTAAAAATTTGCCAGGACTTCGCATAATACTACAGGGTGGGGAGAGGAGTTAAATAATTGATTTCAAGTTACTCATCTTTTATAGTTTGGTGACCACTCGAGCAGGTTCTCGGCTGGGCTGTGCATCCAGAGCTCTGGGCCACGGAAATGTCAGGCAGGACTACGGCTATTCACCAGATGGACTCTTCATCCAAAGACGTCCTTCACCAACAAAAGGAATCAACCCAGTACTCGGTCACACCCAAAACTGTCAGGCAGGACTACGGCTATTCACCAGATGGATTCTTCACCCAAAGTCGTCCTTCACCAACAAAATGCCTTAACCACTGCTCGATAACACCATAATTGTCAGGCAGAACTATGGCTATTAACCAGATGGACTCTTCATCCAAAGTCGTCCTTCACCAACAAACGTCTTGATCTCCCACAGGCCCTGAGACCTTGCTAATCCATATCTTCTTAGAATCAAAGGGGTGTCTATTCTTTAAATCCGGACGCTCACAGACTGGATAGGACAGAAGAGATATCTCGGTGAAAACTGGTTATTCCATATCTTCACAGAAATGAAGGGTTGTCTATTATTTAAATCCGGACGCTCACAGATTGGGGAGAATAGAAGAGATATTTCTAAGAAGCATGAGGACTGATTATCAGGACTTCGTGAAAGTGGACATCATTAGTATCTACTATGAAAATGTAATATCCAGGGTTAGAATGCAAAATATTAAAGGGGTTTCGTTCAGTTAAGAATGCAAAACCACGAAATACATGGCAGAGAGAATATATGATATAAAAATTAAGTGAAGAAAAATTTAAGTGATAAAGAATGTATGGTAGAAAAAATTAGGTGAAGATAAAAAATATGTATGGTAAAAAAAAAACCTGAAACAAAATGGTGGCAATTAGCAACGACGTTGTGAAATCCTGAGGTTTCAACTTACCCGTTGGTCTGGTTTCTTCGGCAATTTAGAAAAGGAAATTCCGAATTAACGGACGGAAAGGCGTTAGAAGTACATTTTTAAATCCGGCTGAGACCGCGACACTTTTAAAAGGTCATTTAATACTTAACGTACATTCACATTCACTTTTCTTTATGCTATCTTTGCCGGCTTCTCGATGAAAATAGGACGCAGTTCACTCAGATTTTTAGTTTTATTAAGACATGTCCACAAAAAATGGAGAATCGGAACCAATGAGGCAGACAATGGAACCCAGGTGACCCGTGAACTGTCACTCAACACATTTTAGCGTAAAATACTACATGAAAATCGTTCGAAAATCTAGGAAAACAGACTTATAATTGAAAATAGAATTGAATTCCCGACCTAAAAATATATTAATTCCGGAAAAAGATAGGTTAAAACCACCTAAATTTGCAGAAATACGGTTTGCTTCCATCCTAGTCCGTCTAGCATGCCTTCCTCCTCGCACTCGCTGGACACGGTCAAAGTATTAGAGGTTGCCTGAAGTTAGGTTCGAAATTTGGCCTTCAACTCTTAAAAACCATAGGCATAGGTATTAATTTTATGGACTTTAAGGTTTATGAAATAATGAAAGTAAAATAATATAAATGAGTTTTAACGTAAGTTGTAACAAGCATGAAATGGTTGTTACAGTGGGTTGGAATCATCGAGGTAGACCCAACTTGATTCTATCTCGATGGTTGGAATGTACACACCAAAGTACATCCCCTAACACTCCGTGCGCATGTCTAGCACGCTCGGTGTGCGCGTGGTACGCATTTTGGTCTACTTCGCACATAAAATAAAAAAGGCGTGTAAAAAAAAAGCGGATCAAAAAAAAAATGGCGGATCAAAAAAAAACGCAGACGACAAAAAAAAACGCTCCTCTCAGGAGCTTCCAAAGGAGCTACCAAATCCTACCACTCTTATATCAAATCCAGCTCCGAAGGAGCTTTCAAAACTCCCCCCACTCCTCTCCCCTCTCCTCTCCTCTCCTCTCCTCTCAGGAGCTTCCAAAGGAGCTACCAAATCCTACCACTCTTATATCAAATCCAGCTCCAAAGGAGCTTCCAAATGAGCTTTCAAAACTCCCCCACTCCTCTCCCCACTCCTCTCCTCTCCTCTCCTCTCGGGAGCTTCCAAAGGAGCTACCAAATCCTACCACTCTTATATCAAATCCAGCTCCAAAGGAGCTTCCAAATGAGCTTTCAAAACCATTCCTCCTACCCCCCCCCCCCCCCACACCACTTTTATTGCTATAAATTCTCAATATTTACAGTATTTATCACAATTCAGATCATGTCTGCAGCAGTCCCTATTGATTATTCGTGGGACGCAGAACATTGCGAAAGCTATAATCCACAAGAGTACATAGAAAACAATTTAATAATAATAAATCCACCTCCCAATCTATCTAAGAGTGCTAAAAAAAAGTTTCGAACTGAACAGATAAAGAAAGTTCAAGAATTGGAAGCAAAAAAGAAAAAAATTATGTCTTGCCCAACAGCAAATGTAATGTTTAGTCATGTAAGCGGAAAGAAAACCTTGACAGATTTTACTACAGAAGAACTAAAAATGTTACCATTGGAATATCTAATTAGTTATGCAGATCCTTTGGAGCTCTTGGATATATGGGGAAAATTACCAATGTCTTATAAATCAAGTTTTAATCTTCAAATTAAATTGCCATGTTTTATACATTACAATCGTCCTGACTGGAGCACACACTTCGATGGCCCCCTGTATCCCAGGAAGCATGTTTCATGTGCAATAGAAACATCAAGTACACTAATGTAGATAAACTTATTGTAATTTTTTTCAAAAATAAACCTGTATTTTAATAAATGTCAAACAAATAATTAGAATTATTATTCATTAATCCACCTATCACCAATCACCCTACCAAATCCCCCACTCTTCACCCCACCAATACTTCCAATCCATATTTAAAGCTTTAACAAACCATTTTGCGGTTAGTTATGTATCCTAAGTGGTTCTTTATTACTACATATAACTTTAGTGTTTTATCAAGGTGTCGTTGTTCAGTTTGTAAAAAATTAATAGTAAATAAATCAAGTGCTTGTATTCAATATTGTGCAAATTGTTGTCAACTGAGACCAGTTAAAATATCCCAAGAAGTCGTTGATTTTTAGAAAAGAAGAAAATGCTAAAACACGAAGTAAAAATTCATTTGTGATTTTAGAGAAGCACTATAAAGAAGGTAACATTTAACGAAAATATGAATAAAATCCATATATTGCTTGCATGGAAGTTTGCGTATAAACAAGCAAGGATTAGTGACTATGAGCAGTATGTATTGGATCGCTACCGCTTTCAAAATAGACTTCAATATGCTGAGAACCTCCTAAAGGATGTTTTGGATGAAAATTATAGGAAGAAAATATACAATGAACGTTTTAAATAATTTTTGTTTTATTACAACCAATTCAAGCTCATATCCTCCCACCTCACCCATGGGGCTTGACTTGAGTGGGGGATATCTATAAATTTATACGCACACGGTTTCTGAAACATTAGTTGCTAGAAATAATACATAAATATGATTCAAAAACGAGAGCTGGTTGGTTGCAGAAAATCGGTGAAAAAGCTTAAACAAGAAGACAGAAGCAGATGCCCTGTTTGTTTATATTCCATGAGAAGATAAGAAATTTGCACACCCAATTCGTGCACACACAAATTTTGTATAAAGTGTTTAACAGAGTGGACGAAAACAAACGCACATTGTCCTCTTTGCAGAAGATTCTATTTCTCAATTGTTTTAAAAGAGACTAAGGAAAAGATTCTTGTGAAGAAAACTGACATTGCTGATCAAGCTCTAGTGATATTGTTGTACATAAGTAACATGCATTTAATATAGATATATCAGAAGTACAAATCAGTATTAGGGCGAATGAAAGATGAATTTGCGGGCAAACCAATTTCACGTTTTTATGGGACGGGAGCTAAAGCTTACTGTGTAAATTTAGAAGATAAATCTGAAAAAAAGGCGAAAGGAGTTAAAAAATATGTTATAGAAAATTCCATTACTAAACAAGATTATAAAGACGTAGTTGAAAATTCTGAGATCAAATTTAGAAAAATGAATGTATTTCATTCAATTTTACATGATATGTTCACACAATTAAAAAATAAGGTTGCTTTGTCTCCAAAAGATGATAAACGCTATATAATTCCAGATTCTTTTAGAACTTTAGCTTGGGGACACAAACGTATAAGTATTTTGGAAGAGAAATCCAAGACTGATGATGACCAAGTTAATAATGTAATTGATATTCTAAAAGATTTAGTTCGTGACGAATATAAAACATAAGAACCCTGGGAAAACATTTTATTTTTAAAATGGCTCTGCTACCAGTAGGAGTTCTATTTCTATCAGCATTCGTTAACAATACTTTGTTCATACAAGTTGGTCCTAATGTTCGAGAAGCATTTATTTGTCTATCTGTGAATAATGTAAATAATGATAGTTGGCCTTCAACATGGAAAAGAATGAATATAAATAATGGTTTATTTACCCACAAAATAGATGATAATATTATAAATGAATCTACCGTTGTACAGTATAAGATAAGATTATATTATTTCAATAAAACTTCAATAGTGACACAGGAATGGAATCAGTTGTATAGAAAATCTTGTATAGAAGAATGTAATTCAAATGTGTGTGTAGTAAATATTATTAAGTATATTGTTAGTAGTGTTTATATGTTCAATAGGATATATATTATTCAAAGTATATTTGTATTATAAATAAAATTCAATAATGAAAAACATATATAATAAAGGTTTTTATTCATAACAATGCCTATAATTATATAACAATTTTACGTTTGCTAATGCACAATGCCATGGATTCACATTTTTGTGAAAATAACATTCTGGAATTTTCTTAAATTTACTTAATTTTGGTTCTTGTCCAATGGGAATAGCGTATATGAAATCTTCATCCAAAAACTTTTTTAAGAAGTTTATTTTTTCATTCCCTCTCATGTAAATTTTGGGCGATTGGTAAACTTCTAACACGTGCTTTAAAATATCATTAATTTCATTAAGTTCTATATTTCCAAAATTCCATTCCAATCCATGATACTCTTCGGCCCATTTAACCATTTTGAGATCGAGAGCAGATAACATATTTTTTTGAAATGGTGATTTAAACAGATAATTTGAGCAACGAATCCCATCATAAATCGCTAATTCTTTTGGAATGTATCCAAAGGAACTGTTATATCCTTGAATGTCGATAAAAAGTTCTGTCTTACACTCATTCATGGTTAGTCGCTAAATGATGTTTAAATCTATAAGATTAGTGTTTTAATCCCCCCACCACTCTTGCTATCCCCACTACCACGCTTGCTTATTTAAGCGCTCACCCACAGTTCTACAACCATTATTTCAAGCAAGCATCTGAAAATGTATCAACCAACAGGAAACCAACAAGAGTTTAGTAAGAAGCGCAATGCAGCTCTCATCAATGAAACCATTTACTACATAAACAAATCCAAATCCAAATGGGTCAGCCTTGGATTTTCCTTAGAGAGAAAATATATTCCTGTTGTTAAACTCTGTGGATACAAATATAATCAAAATGTGACATTTAATGAAGATCAATGGATCTCCTTCCTAAAACATCAAGGAATTATGATGAGCTTTATTTATTCCAACAACACCGGGTGGCAACCCATGAAGGGAAATGGTTATGAGATTCACTTTGTGTTTATTGGGGATGCAAGAATTATCAAGATTACACAAGATGGTGGTAATGAAGTATTCCTAGCTGGTGATACCATAAATGAATTAGTGAACTTGGCAAATTTAATCAAATATCGTTTTGATATCTTAAAAAACCAGGAATTTTCCAAATATTACAATATTTTGGTTAGTGGAATATCTATGAAAGATGGCGATTTGTTAAAAAATGTATATGATATTATTTCACCTATGGAAAATAGTTTAAATGTTTGCTGTGTTTTAGAATTATTAAACTTTTACTCATATTGTGTTGTGGAGGATGTAGAAACATTTGCGTGTAATGAATTTGTAAAAAGTTGTATTGAAAATAAAAATTTATAAGTATATTTTTCTTTTTATTCCTCCCACCTCCTAAATTAATATTTAAAGCTCTGAACTTATTTTAAGTCTGAACATTCTCCAACAAGATGTGGTTAGCATATGTTCGTGAACGAGTAGCATATAACCTAACAAGTGCTATAGAGAATCTATCACAACACTTTAGTAATTTAGAATTTGATGCTGCCCATAAAGCCGAGTATGGATCCGAAAGATTTTATACGTATGATGAATGTATAGAAATTGGTAAAAAATATGAAAAAGCTGCAGAAGCCTGTAACATATATTTACATACTTCTGATTTAAAGTCTTTTCTGTACACGATGCAAGAAATGGGATTTGAGGAGCATTTGGATGAAGTAAAGAAGTTTTTGTCACCTGAAATTGTTCAAGAAGTGCTTGAAACCTAATTTATAAGAAATAAAAATCTTTAATACATTTATTTGTTTTATTCAATCATTAAATAATTATATAAATTGTATACATTAGTAAGTCCTCATATACATGGTGATTTAGAATGATAAAAACAACGAGCTTCTTCTTCTTGTTGTAATTTTAAATTTATTTTTAGCAAAGTCTAAACAGCTCAAAACAGCTAAAAACCAGCTAAAAACCAGCTAAAAACAGCTAAAAACCAGCTAAAAACATGTTAGAAAATGCAATGCATGTCTTAATATTCCTGAAATTATTCAAGAAGTGTTTTAAACCTAATTTATAACAAATAAAAACTTTATTCCATTTATGTGTTTTATTCAATCATTAAATAATTATTATATAAATTGTATACATTAGTAAGTGCGCATATACATGGTGATTTAGAATGATAAAAACAATGAGCTTCTCCTTCTTGTAATTTTGGATTTTCATCAAGTTCTATGACTGGTTTTAATGAATATTTTCGGATGTATTCGGATTTCTCTCTCCCTTTCACATAAACTTGATCCGCCTTTTCTGTTAGATTCTTGATTATTTCAGAAAATTTGTGAATTGGTGTATATCCTTCAGTAGAGATAGGTGGGATGTTCAACGCCAAGAGCTCCCAAGCAAAGTGTGCAAACCCAAGCGTCGATACCGAGCAAACGAGAGCAAACCCAAGCAAAGTATAGTATAACCAGGCCTAAGTGAATCTCATAAATCTAAATTATTAAGATTTAAGTGGTATAAAAAGCCACACAAAGGCCTGCCGCTCATACCCGGCCTTGTCTCGTGAAGGAACACCTGCAGCGACGATTCGTTTTGTCTCTTTTCCACTAAGGGTAATATTATATTGGCGCATGCAGAGGAAGAAGTCATTTTATTATAATTAAGACGTTACGTAGACAGATGCTCGTTTGGAACATGATTTATGTGATATCGGCACTGCTGCGTCAAAGGTGTCGGCTTCGTTACTTTTTTTTGCGGTTTCACTTTCCATTAGTTAAAGTATATGCTCAAATCCATCAAACCCAGCCGATACCGAGTAAACCAGAGCAAACCCAACTCCCGATACCGAACGCACTCACTCAAACCCAGCCCGATACCGAACGCATCTAATCAAACCCAACTGTCAACTGTCATATTTATGTCAACTGTCATATGTCAACTGTCATATGTCATACGTCATCTGTCAACTGTCATGTGTCATCTGTCACACTCTTGGGTGCTAGTTATTTTGGTCTTAACTACTTGGGCACTATCTAGTCTTCTTCTTCTTTCTGCCGTTTTTGTTCACGATGACGTCACAAGCGTTTTAATCCTACCTAATTAAATATTGTATTTATTTCGTAAGTCGCATATGCACTGAAAAAAGTTTTCTGTCCAAGGCGCGGATCGAACCCGCACACACCATGTGTATAATTTCGTATTATATACGTTTCCCAGCTATAGAACCAAGTACGCCACGGCACCTAGTTGAATAAATAAACATGGAAAATGATATCTTCCGGGAGTTTGGACGTGACGTAGTAGGTATGTTTTATGTGTTTTTTGCGATATACAAATTAAAAAATACGTCACGTGCTCGAGGACGTTGTCAGAAGGCGTTTAAAAAAAGAATGGCGTTGATCGGCCCTTTGGTTCCGGAGAAAATAATAGTATTATGCTGCTACATACATATAAAGCGTCGTGCGCATGGCACGTTTTTGCGATATAAGAATTAAATCGCTCACTTTTTTTGTGTACTAGTGGTGTTGCTGTGCAGTGGTGACGCATCGCTCACTTTTTTTGTGTACTAGTGGTGTTGCTGTGCAGTGGTGACGCATCACTCACTTTTTTGTGTACTAGTGGTAACGCACCGCTCACTTTTCTTGTGTAGACGCGCTTGGGAACTTTGTTCGAGGTTCGAGGTATGAATATGTAATAAAACTAGGAATTATAGAAAATTATTTATTTAACCACAATTTATATCGATATTTAACAACTTTATATACAAAATTAGTTAATACTATTAAACAAGTTACAGCTATGAATACAAGTAAACTATTCCAAGCATTCAAACTGGATTAGGGTGCGAGGGCTATAACCAGCAGCAGTCAAGCTTTGCCCAAAAGAGACTAGAGTATACTGGGCACTTGATCGATTCATGTTGTCAACCAGATCCTGCGACATAGTTTCTGCTATCCGTTGCGGTAAGAATGTTTGAAAGATCACATCTTCCTGGGTCAAGTGAACCAATGTTGCCACAAGAGCTCTTCCAAAACGCGTTGTAACAAATTTCAGTGTTTGAATAGGATACGCTACTCCTATAGGTAGAGTGGAAAGTTTTCTGCATTCGGGAAAGTTCCCAACATCACTGTTAATACGAGCGTTAAGTTCCGCTAATATTTGCTTGGAAATACTCATTGTAGAATGCTGCTACTAAACAGGTTTCAACACACGTAAAAGTCACGAGAGATATCAGCAGGTTATAAATGTATGCAGCGAATGTGGAAGCAACTATGAGATCTCTGCTAGCATCGAGCTGTATGTATTAGTAACAGCAGAGGGACCGGTGGTGGGGAAAAAAAGAGAGAGAGAAGGGGAAAAATTAACCTAGAGCTTTAAAATATTTATTATTATGAGTCATCAGTATACATGTACAGTTTTTCAAAGTCATCGAGCAATTTTTGCGGATAATAATGCAATAATTCCAACATGTAATAACTTTGTTCGAACAGGTTTAAATTACAGAGATTGGTAATAATTTGAACAAAGTTGTCCTTAACATCAGCAAAACATAGGGCATACTGTAAAGTATCATCGTAATAGGTTCTAAATTGTAAACGTTTCACTAATTCTAATCTAAAATTAATTAAACTCTTAATGCTAACAATAGAATTTATATCATTACAAGAAAACGTTAAAGTTACATCATTGCTTCCAAGCCGGAATATTCGCTCGTTTAAAAGAATAGCACTGGATACGGTAAAATTTTCCGATGACGACATTAGCGTTGTTGTCACACTACCATCAATGTCTTCAAACATCTTGTCAATGATCTCCAAAAACTCGATCCAATCCGAATGGCTGAGGGAGACTGGTTGATATTCAGGTGTTGTGGGAACTAGTTTAACACTTAGTATCATCCCCCTGGCAACACTAAGGCCCACAATTACTGTAAAATTATCAGCAGAATAGCAAAATTCGCCCAAGAGTTTTTTCTCGTTGCTAATTTCTCTATTACTTCGGCGAATCATACTGTCTAGATAAGTCCAATAAGGCGATGTGCTTTGGGAACTATCGTCTTCTTCTTCTTCTAGCAACTCAGGAGCAGCAGCGGTACAACTTGTACTAGCCATGGTTCACACTACAATGGTGACGTCAACCTGCGTATTATTGTAATCAAAGAGAGAGAGAGAGAGAGAGAGAGAGAGCTATACCCCCACTCCGCATTTATTGATGTTAAGTTCGAGAAACAGTAGTTTGGATAACGCCCATCCGCTTCCCATCTCGGTAAATTCAGAAGCTTTTTCCACTAGAGACATCTGATATTCAGCGTAAAAGTCTTCCAAATTAGTGCTGAGAGAAATAACACTAAATTGTGTATTAAAAGATTTAATGTCTTGTTCTTGTGTTGATGCCAACAGATAGCAACCATATAGCTCCATATTAACTTTAAGTTGGGGATAAGTCTTTAAAGGATCAGCGAGTAGAGTGATAACAGTATCTTTTAGATCTCCTAAATATTGCTTGACATCAACCAAATGTAAATCACTTGTCAGATGATAAGTTAGTATGCGTTGTTTAAAAGCAGTTCGAACTAGTTTTACATGAGAGTACAAGTACTCACTACATTGCTGCTTATGTTTTGTGGTACGGTTATGAGCACTACGAGATAAAATTTCCGCGTCACACTCTTTGCAATAAGGCATGATTCCTACTGGTCAAAACAAAAAAATGCTGACTATTTATACAGGGAGCGAGCTTAAACCACATCCTTGTCCATATCTATCCAACTATTATGCGACTTATCAAACCCAAGCCATTTCACATACATCTTTTTGCCTTTTTTACGAAAAACTTGCTCAATAAGAAATACGTCAGATTGTGTGGTTTTTTGCAACTCTTCTTCATAGAACCCTCCGCTAATTGGCTGTCCGCTCGTATCCTCTAGCAAATAAGTTGTAGGGTTGGTGATCTTTACCTGCGATACTTTAAACAACTCAGTGGTCCAATTGGGTACATAACCATTTTCAAACACGTGCTTGGCCTTACTTATGCGAACAATGTCCCCAACTTTGAATTTTTGCTTTCCCACAACCTTTAAACGACTATAAACCGAGTCCAATATTTTCTTCTCGTTACTTTTGTTAACATCCTTCGGTTTCATGCGGATTGTGTGATGTTTGGTGTTGTTGTAATTATTTGTAACTTGTTCCAACAAGTCGATCCATTTATGATTACCATTCAAGGTAAACAACTTAAACAGGTGTTCTTTGAGCGTTCGAATTACTCGTTCGGTAATAGAAGCCTTTAAAATACTAAAGGTACTGTAATGATGTATCCCATGCTTCTTCATAAGACTTTGAAAGCTAGCGTTGTAATACTCTTTCCCATTATCCGTAACCAGCTTTTTCGGAATCCTCCGAGACTGTTTAAGTATATGATCCATTGCATTAGTCACATCCTGAGCATTTTTCGACTTTAAAGGCCTCGTCCAGAGAAATTTCGAAAAACAATCAATTACAACCAAGATGTATTTAAATCCCTTGTTTTCACGAGCGTACTGATCGAGTTGAGCAAGATCGGAAGCAAACGTATCATCTAAGCCATACTGGATAAATCGGCGGCGTTTAAATTTAATTCTAGCGGGTTTGTGTAGTTCCTTAACAACTTGTTCTCTCGCTTTTGTAATGTTCTTCGCCATAGTTCGCACTGGGTAATGACGCTTGGAACCTTCAAAATCTAATTATATAATGTCGTTACTAATTTTGACTTTAACGCAGCAAGCTCAGCACGAATTCGGTCCAGATCGTCAGTAAATGGTTGTAAAGAACTTTGAGTTGTACAGTCGACATATTCCTTTAAACTAATTTCAAGTTTATCCAGCTTATCATTAGCAGCTTGCAGAGTTGTATTACGCTCATTTAAATCCTGTAGTAATTTATGTAGTTGTTCAACCATCGAATCAGTATACTTCTTACCTGCACTCTCAATAACGGAGAGAGAATCGTCAAAATGTCGCTGAAGAACACTTATCGATTGATCAGTTCGTGTAATTATACTCTCAACAAACTTTTTATTTACAGCATCAGTGGCATCTGTCGGTGATTTCACGATACAAAGACGATGATCTTGAATATTGTAATCACCATCTTTTGTAAGAGTAATCAAGTTGGGTGTTTGCGACACTCGCAATCTTTTCTGATTAGACGAGCGGGGTAAGGAACGTCCAAACTTATTCATGATTACTGCGGTACTAAGACATAGTAGCTGTAAACAAACTTATTTATAGAATTCGATTACTCCAAGTTGCTCCAATTCCTGTAAAATGCTCCAAATCTCGTTCATGTTATTATTGTTACCAACCTCATTGGAAGCTTCCAATTTTTTTAAACGTTCAACTAACTCGTTGACGTCATCATAGTACACAAATTCTTTGGGTTTTTCGTTGTATTCCATTAAGACAGATCCTGATTTCGATGATTTTACTGATTGAGATCTCGTCTTTGAAGTAGTAGGAACACTCTTTGAATAAATGGCTACGAGTAGTGGCCTCACAATTGTAGTATATTTACGCGACTTATTACCTTTAATTTGACCAGTCTCATTGAGGTATAAGTCTGTTCGTTTTAAAATATCACCATAGTCTTTATCATCAGCCATGGTATTATATTTCGGATCCTTTAAAAACAATAAATCGTATAAACCCACAGTTCCTTTGTACTTAATGGGACCTACTTGAATATCACCGTTCTTCAAAAACTTGACGGGCTGTGTACCCAAATGCCAAGAATCAGTCGTTATATCATATTTCATGCCGTTATAATCTATTTCGGTCGAGTTAAACCAAAATGTTTTCAAATACCCTTGTGCAATTTTAGGATGTTGTTCGACAAAGCTGCTATACACCTCCGGTTGTCGAAGAGAAGCCTCAAACTCGGCTTTTAGATCTTGAACCGATTTCTCTGCTAGGTCTTGTTACGTACACATTCTCGAATTTTAAACCATTTTCATCAATCAAAAGACTAATCATTACATTGGTTTTGCCACAATTACTAGGTCCACATATTAACGACCGAATTGTAAAAGGTAAAAGTTGACCATGTTTGCTACTTTGGGATTTGTCTTTCTTCATATCGCAATTATAAACTTGGATTTTGAGTTTCTGCTTCTCTTGACGCATCTCTATAAATAGTAGTCTGCACCCTGCCAGGACTTCATTACTAATGAAGACTCTGCAGGGTGCAGGTGTATTAAATACAGTTATCAACAAGCTCCCATTCGAGCTTCATTTGCCTGGTTATTCCTATTGTAGTCCGGGAACCAAACTTCAAGAGCGGCTGGCTCGAGGCGATCAACCGAAGAACAAATTGGATAGTGCTTGTCGCGATCACGATATCGAATACGCAAAGTCCAAAGAGTTGGAACAAAGACATCAAGCCGATCGAGTGTTGGAGGACCGAGCTTGGGAACGAGTCAAGGCAAGCGATTCCAGTTTTGGAGAAAAAGCTTCAGCGTGGTTAGTAACTAACGCTATGGAGGTAACACGCAAGTTGGGTGCTGGCAAGAAGAAGATGAAACCCCTATCATCAGTAGTCACTCTGCTTAAGAAGCAATTTAAACATACGGGTGCTGGTGATGTTAGTAAGAAAAAAACTCTCAGTAAAATACTTAAAGCCGCACGAGTAACGGTTAAGAAGGTGGGAGGGCGTAGGAGGATCAACGATCACGAATAATACCATTACCGAAACAGGGTGGGTTCCTACCACTTATTCCCATATTTGCAGGACTTAGTGCCCTAGGAGCACTAAGCGGGGGCGCCGCGGGGATAGCGAAGGTCGTTAATGACGCTAAAAGTGCCAAGGATAAGTTAAAAGAATCAAAACGACACAACGGAACAATGGAAGCGATTGCATTGGGAAAAAAAGGGCAGCGGCCTGTATTTAAAGAAACACAAAACTGGCTATGGTTTGTTTTTACGTAAAATGTCAAAAAACTACCAATAAAGCTACCTGAAAAGCCGTTATCCGATCACGATATTAATTCGTATGTCACTCGATTATAAATACCGCATTTTAGAGGAGTATTTATGCGAGACACTTTACCGAACGCACCCCTCAAAACAGAGTGTGGTGTTATCAATTTGGATCGGGACACAGGATTCGGGACACATTGGGTAGCTTACAAGAAACACGGTAATTTAGTTGTTTATTTCGATAGTTTTGGCAACTTGAAACCGCCCAAGGAATTTGTCAAGTACATGAAAAATGTGACGATATATTTTAATTTCGAACAGTATCAGGATTATGGAATGACAAATTGTGGACATCTTGCTCTAGCATTTCTCTACAATGAAACTTTATAAATGTAGGTGTTGATGCTTATCAACATCAGTCATGTCACAGACATTCACGTTAAAAGGTCGCTCTCACCGTCTTGAAGCATACTTTGTACCTCCCGTAGAGCTGGATTCGAGATTCGATTACTCTTTAGCATTAATTTCGCTAGACACTTGGAACACAATCCCTAATATAGAAGAGGGGCGAAACAAGTTTTATTACATTGTCAATAATCAGGAGGAGGAGAGAGTATTGGAAATACCAACAGGATCCTATGAGTTGGGAGATATCGAACAGTTTCTACAACGTAATCTCCTAGATCCTAGTGCTTCCACAGACGAAAGGAATAGCATCTTATCGCTTAAGTCCAATAACAATACGTTAAAGTGCGAGTTAACCAGTGCCTACGACATAAACTTTAAGCCAAAAGACAGCATTGCAAAGATGTTGGGATTTTCGCCTCAACTGTTAAAGTCTGGTAAATTCCACGAATCAGACCAACCTGTGGATATTATACAAGTTGTTACTATTAGAGTCGAGTGTAACATCATTTCCGGTTCGTATTACACAAATAATCCCTCACATACTCTTTACGAATTTGCACCAACCGTCGATCCCGGGTACAGTATAAATATCGAGCCAAGGAATCTAATCTATTTACCTGTGAGCCAAAAAAGCATCTACACTCTACTCTCACGCTAGTAGACCAGGATTCTAGACCTATTAATTTTCGAGGCGAAGAAGTAGTCATTCGATTAGAACTTAGACGAAATGGTTCTAGTATTTAAAAGCTATTTAAGCACTAATACTTCAGCTAGCACTTCATTCAGTGATCAGAAGTCGAAGGGATCACTCACGTTTGCAAATATAGTATATTTGCAGTCTAGGCGCAGTCACTACCGCTACCATGTCAGAAAAACTTCAAATCTTCAATGAAATCAGGAGCGATGAGTCGGTTATTCGCGAAGAATGGCACACTTATCACCCCTTTACCAACTCGTTTAATAACAATGACGAAATCGAGATTGTTATCAATCAGCAAGGTGTCTTTTTGGATATGAGTGAAGCTCAACTCTACCTAAGCAGACGCTGCTGGTAAGACCGGTACTTGCGACCTAACCAATAATGCTGGCGCCTTTCTCTTTGACACCATTTCCTATGAAGTTAATGGCAAGGAGATTGAAAAGATTCGAGATCCTGGCATTGTTAGCACAGTTAAAAATATGCTATGTTTAAATGAGCAAGAAAGCCGAGCTCTGGACATAGCTGGATGGAATTGGCCTAGTGGAATTGTTAAGACCTTGGACGAAACTTCTAAAGACTTTAATTTTCGCATACCACTTTCAATATTGTTTGGCGTGTTTGCCGATTACCACAATATATTAATGGGTAAACAGAAAATTAAACTAGTTCGTGGTCGTCATGATGACAACTGCTATAAGTCTTCTGGTACTAAGAAGGCAACAATAATGTTAAAAACGGTTGAGTTGAAAGTTAGACATATTTACCCGAGTGATGCAGTGAAATTGAGACTTTTGGATGAAATTGCAAAGAACCAACCGATATATATCCCGTTTAGAAACTGGGAAATACATGAACTGCCTGCTTTGAGAACGACAAAGCGTGATATTTGGACCGTTAAGACTATGTCTGAGAGAGCCCGATATGTTATTGTATTTTTATGAAAAAGCGAAAATATAACTTTGAAGCTGATTGTACCTACTTTGATAATTTGGACATCACCGACGTCAAGTTGCATTTAAATTCTGAAGTTTACCCCTATGAATCGTTAAGCCTAAACTTTGCCAATAGACAGTTTACAGAAGCCTATCAGATGTATACGGACTTTCAAAATTCCTATTTGGGAAAACAACGGTGTGAACCGCTTTTGGATTTTGTCGCTTTCGCTAGTAGAACCCTCTTTGTTATTGACTGTTCCAAACAAAGTGAAGCCCTCAAGAGGAACACCATCGACGTGAAGTTTGAGTTTCAAAGTTCCGAAAACTTCTCAAATGAGTCACGTGATTTCTGTATAATTATTCACGATCGAGTGCTTGAGTATCAGGCTTTAACAGGTCAAGTACGTGATGTGTTGTAGTCAGTTACTCTCCAGCCCTGTCACGATGAGGTTTGTTGTGGTTGACGTTCAAGGACTCCGCGTGCAAACGAAGTGTTTCACTATTTATTAAACCTAACGCCACCCTAACACTACCCTAACACTACCCTAACACTACCCTAACACTACCCTAACACTACCCTAACACAACCCTATCACACCCCTATTAGCAACCTAACACCACCCTAAACAACTCCCCAACACTAGCTGACGTCCCTTATTCATGATCGAGTGCTTGAGTATCAGGCTTTAACAGGTCAAGTACGTGATGTGTTGTAGACAGTTACTCTCCAGCCCTGTCACGATGAGGTTTGTTGTGGTTGACGTTCAAGGATTCCGCGTTCCAGAATTCCAAGCTAAAGAATTGTCTATTTACGATGGAACGCAAATAAAGAACTATCTTTTTAAACCAGTTAAGCCCTTTTATGAGCTGTCCTATGATTGTCAGAAGCAAGCAATGTTTCTATATGGGAACCGACATGGCTTAAACTACAATTCCGGCGAAACCCACTACAATGAACTTTACCGCATTATCTACAACGATCTACAAGATGTTGATATTATCTATGTGAAGGGATATGTAAAGAAGGCCTTTTTACTTGAAACTTTTTCCACGATGAAATATTTTAAGAATATACCCGATATTGTTAATTTAGAATTTGCTAGGGATAGCGCTAATGTACCGAAATTATCTCTAAGTAAAACCACTTGCTCTTATCATGGTTTAGAATATTGTGCTTGTAGTGCTGAGAATTCAAAAATCTTGTATGCATATATTTATGATTTTTTGCCGAAATAAAGAAGTTGAATTGCATTACATGTTTAATTTTACCCTATATTACTAGAACCCCTTGATAAATTTAGACAGTTAGACTCGAGCACATGACGAAGACAGTCGACTTGTCAGTTAAATTAGACGAGCATTTGAAAAAAATACGCAAGCTGAAAAGTGACATTACGTTTTACAAAGAAAAGACATCTTTGGTTAGAATATTTTTAAAACTTACCATTTAAACTTACCAATGGCTTCCTCCTCCTCTTCCGGCTGGGGTAAGGTGTTTGAAGCTCCTTCTAGATGTCCCGATGTCCCAGTTCTTAAGACTAAGCCTAACCGAGTTTACGAGATTGATGACTTTATAACAGTCATTTTTGACACATCAGAAGTGGGACGCAAACAAGTAATTTTGGATACTATTGGTTATGGTAAACTTTATTTCTCCAGTGGTGAATTTGAAGAATTTCTAAGCACTTTTGATTGTTTCAATACCCATTGGGTGGATATAGTTATGATAATTGGACAGTGTACTTTAGTGTTTCATCGCAATGGCGATAAGAGAAGTCTCAAGTTTGAAGATGCCGCAACAGACAAGTATCTATTTAGATGGACGGAGAAGTTAATACACCTATTTGCAAAGCATATTTATGAATTGTATAAGCTTAATATTGAATATTATACTGTTACTAACTAGTACTCTGTTTATTTGTTTTATTCTAGCTACAGAAATAAGACAACAATTTAAACACAAAAAAACATTTAATACAGTGTAAAACATATAAAGTAAATAGAAACATACAGTAAATGGAGTAAATTGGGGTAAAATAAATACAATAATTAAATAAAGTGTAAAACATATAGTAAATAGAGTAGATTGGGGTAAAATAAATACAATAATTAAATAAATAAAATACATAAAATAAATTACTAGCCTAATATCACAGCCTCTAAAGTCACACATTTAGCCACCGAAAGGGATTGATGGAAAGTTAGCTGTCGGTGATCAGTCTTAGCTTATGGAATTTCCAATGGTTCCTTATACTTTTCATAATCTCTATGACCCCAAGCAAGCGTGTTCTCCGAGTCACCGGGAATAAGATAACGCTTATCGTCCGCGTGTGATAGGGCTACTTTATTTTTCAGTTCGACATACATATCATGTAAATGCGAACGAAAAGTGTTCATCTGCCGATGAATGTGAGTTCCTTCTACGTCAACCGCCTCCCTATAATCAACAAGAGTTAGTTCGTTCTGCGTGACGTAGTCAGGAACTCCCTTGGCTTTTTTCGTCAACTCTCCCTCAACATTTACACAATATGCTTTCGCCCCGGTGCCGTAGAAATCCCAAATGATTTTTCCTGCATACTCGTCTTTCATTTTACCCAAAATTGACTGGTTTACAGGAACATCATGTGGGTTATCTTGGGAGTAATTGGACATATCGAACCTATCTAAATTTTCTCGCATGTCATGGTAGAAATTTTCAGTTGTAATTTTCAACACAAGGGAATCGGTGTCAGTGTAGAGTAATACCGCGTTGTTACCATATTTTGGCTTGATATACCCGTACAGAAAGTCATATATAATTGTCTTGGATATTTCCAAGATACTAAAACCTACGTAAATAGGTTTATTATATACGACTTTCTATTTTTTCATCTGGATAGCTACCAGGTTCTCGCTGAAAATAGTACGGTCTTTAAAATGAGGTTTTGAAATTAACGCTTCGGCCCCCAACCTTCTACCAATATTTTCCCAATGAGAAACCAGCTTAACATCTACCCTTTTCTCTACATTTTCCATTGTTTTACCATATCACAGCATTGTTCATAAGTTTAAAGAAATCCTTCTCAAACTTATTTTTCGCTTTATTGCGCATTGCTGTGTTTAGATCTATATATTTCTTAAGCCATGGTGATTGGTCGAAACTTAATACGCGATGAATTTTTGTGAGCTTAAGCCCATGCTCTAAAGCCTGACGCAAATTTTGGCAATGAATTATATATTTACTTTTAGACTGGAAATTCTGAATTAATTTTTTGATATCTTTAAATTTGGATTCTGGAGAAGCAATGGATTGTGGGCAAAAGGGTAGTTCGTTGTGTAAATAATGCAACTGTTCCGGATATTCTAAATCTACCTCTAATACGTAGCCAGTTTTAGAATCATTCGCGACATTCATGTAATCTAAGTTTTGAATTTCGGTCTCATCTAACCACTTGAAATTCCCCGTTGGTAAATATTCTGACATGGCTGCACCATACAGGTTGGTAGCATCCAAATACATGATGTAGGAAGTAGGTTTGGAAGCGTCATAATGAGGCAGAAATTTATTGTTCGCAAAAGCTTTTCTAACGCTACACTGACTGACCCCGCCGCGAATACCGTGCTTAAAGAAGTGTACCATATCTAGATCTGTCAGTAACTCAAGCTTTACGTTCGTGGCCTTAAGGGCGGAATCTAGCGAAAGTCCTAGTGCGCTAAAATACTGCGCAGGATCGACGTGGTAAGTATATAGGCACACGTCTCTAAAACTTTCAAAGACATCTGTTAATAATAAAACGTCGGATTTTAAATAAATATCTGAATATTCGCCTAAAGTTTTACACTCAAATAAATTCCACACAGTCCAAGCACGCTTGTAATCCTCTTTGCTAACGTTTTCTTTCTTTAGTTGGTTGTAAAAGTCTTTATGCGATGGAAGCTCTGTATCGTTTAATTTTTCGAAACTGTCTACATAATTATATGGGAAGACACCCTTCTGCCGAATAAGCTGAAACTTATTTTCCTCCGCGAAATATTTTCTAACTTCCCGACATTGCTCTGGTTTTAAATTTTGACTAAGTTTATCTAGACCGCTGGCCATGAAACGAAAACTGTCGAGGAAGCGTAATTTTAAAAATACCCCGTCGTTGTTTGCCATCTTTGTTCTCGATGTTATCCACCAAAACATGCTTAGTAAATGATATATACTTTTCCTTGTTTTGGGGGATAACATCCAGCTTTTCTTCGTTGGCAGCCAATTCCTTGATAAACAGGTGGGAATCAAAGTTGGACATATTATGGAAAAAGATAGGTATAAATTGAGGGATTTTGTAATTTAGGTTGCATACAGAGTGCGCAGGCGCCCGACATGCGCCATCTGCGTGGTTATGGTCGTGCACGCGATCGTTTAATGCTACATCAAATTGCTTTTCGCAGATATGGCACAACGCAGCATTTTGATGCTCAATCTCTTGTGCCGCAGAAATAGGAATCATGGGTACTACTTCCTTCATAAAGCGATTATAGATTGATTTACAATCAGTCTCTAATCGCTTTACGAATTCTTTGTGGGCGTCCGGACCCCTATAACTTTGGTAAATCGAATGAGCATCATCAAAGTCACATTTGATGTAGTAACCGAAAGAGTACGGGACATGCTTGTGCGTCCTCATAGTGTATGACGTATCGGGATCCTGCACATTTTCCTCTGTATCGATAGGTTGAAGCATAGTCTCGAAATCGGCATAAACAACGAAAGGCACCTTTAATTTCCTTTCAAAGTTTGTAAATTTCAAAATATTCTCGGGAATCTCTTCGCCATATATATATTTTTTTAATCTGTTGTTGGGACTTTAGCTAAAACGTGCCCGCAATCATGTTCTTGATGTTCTTTTAATTTTTGCTCTGAATAAAAATAAGATAAACAACCATCACATAAATACTTTGTGCCGCAATGTAAGGATAACTGTCTTGAGATCAGGCGAGATAAACTTCTTATTAAGCAGTAATGACTATTGCCATAATCATTACTGATTACTAACAAATTTACATGTCGCTCCCTATTACGAGAATTTGTAAAGTATAAGGGCCCCACGACTTCAATACTATTTTTACCATTGTCAAAAACCCTTTCAAGTCCATAGACATTGATAGAAATATTATTGAGCCGCTCAAACTTTAATATATCGATAAGTTTAATCGGAAATTCCATACCTGTAAAGTCCAGCTCGTTTTCAAAAGGCAAATAGTTCGCGACTCTATTTGCATGTTGAGTCCAATGAACAGGATGTAGGGCGGCTAGGACTGACCACATGAAACATTTTTCATCCGCGTTCTGGATGTTCAGAACAGCTCTCTTTGCTTCAATCTCCTTTGGCAGTGGAATGTAGGAGGATGGCTTTAGAGGCTTGATCTTGTTAATCCCTAATTCCAAGTGGAGGAGTTGTTGGAGCACCCACCCTGCAACAATAGAAACAGCAATTTAGTATTAAGTTTTTACAGTGTTAGAAAGTATGTTATTTTTGTTGTGAAAAAATACTTACCGCTGTCTTTTTCCTTGAATTCAGAATACTTCTTGTCAAGGATCACAGCAAACTGGTTGAACAACCCCTCCAAATCGGTTGCCTCGCTAACCATCACATATTTGCTGTTAAACGACTTGACTTCATCTGTTTCTTTGGTCTGCAGAAGGAAGCGGTCAAAAAGCTCCAAACCGACTTTTAGGAGTTCGTACTGTTGTAAAATGTCCCCCACCAACTTGACAAATTTACCCCTTAGATTTTCGAGGTATCTCTTGATGTCGGTGGGGTCTTGGTTTGAAGAAAGTCGGTAGGTAGCAATTCGGCTTCTAAAGGACGTTTTCACGAGCTCTACACCTTCCTCCTGCACCACGCAGCATTGTTCTCGGTGACGTTGGGTTCTTAGATGTCCCAGCCATCGGTTGGTAGTGACATCTATCTGACATAGTGAACAGTGCTGCGTAGCTGACGTCGATGGTTCTTGCACTAGAAAAAAAATATTTAGAAAAAATAAGAGCAGATTTGCTATTAATCAAGCCCGTAATGAAACCCTGAAAAATTTAACTTACTCTCCGGAAGGTCAAGTCTAGCCTTTTTACTTGATTGGCTTGTAGGGAAGGTATTTGTCTTTTTGGAGCTCTGTGCTTCCTTTGCTGATGCTGTTGTAGAGCCCCTGTTGATTTACAAGTTTCCCCACAAGCTTCACACGTTTGCGCTATCAGACGGCAATCTCCATGTCGTGTGAGGTTGCTTTTCTTGGAGAACGACTGGTTGCAGTGCTGACAGACAAACATTTTCTGTAAAAAACAATATAGTTGCGGATGAGGGTTGAGGTTAGCAGCGATTGGTACTTTTTTAGCTATTTCATGATATTACGCACTTATATTTTTCAGCCTTATAGAACTATCGGTTTGTGTGACAGACGCATGAACAAATTATTATTCTTATTATGGGAATATTTCAATCCTTTTTAATTTTTTCTACAAGTAGAAGGCAAAACGGTATAACTAAGTATAAGCGTTTTTAATAATAGATCTATGATATACAGACAGACATATCTGTAATATTTTTAACACTGCTATACACATAAATAATAATTATTTGCTAAGCTACGACACAACAGATTTTTTTACTAGAGAATTGAAGTACTTTTTATTTGTTTCTTGATATAATACATATAAATGTACTTACCAAATACTATTACACACACTTTATAACACAAGAAAAAACAAAACCAACGTATATTTTTTCCAGAATCGACTGCTATGCACGAAACCTTGCTAACGACTGGTGAATAGACCAGCGTTCTCACACTTGAAAGCGTCCCCAAGCGCGTCTACACAAAAAAGTGAGCGGGGCGTTGCCTCTGCCCAGCAACAGCACGGTGCACAGGTGCACCTGCACAGCACAGGTGCCTCGTGTCGATCACTTTTAGCGCGCTTTACCTGGAAATTTTTCCGCCGATGATGCAATTTTTTTAGCATGTAATATCGTGGTATACGTGACAAGGCTCACGGCAGCAACACCGTTGTGTGTGTGTGTGTGTGTGTGTGTGTAGGGCCACCTGGAGCCGATGACGACGAGCCGTTGCCGTTATCGCCTTCTGCGAGTGCACAGGTTGACCGTACCTCGTGTCGATCAATTTTAGCGCGCTTTACCTGGAATTTTTTCCGCTGATGATGCAATTTTTTTTAGCATGTAATATTGTGGTATACGCGGTAAGACCCTCGACAACAACACCGTTTCGTGTGTAGGGTTACCTGGAACCGACGACGAGTCGACGCGAGTGCACAGGTTGGCACACGCGATGTATGTTAAATATAAAGAAACTATTTTATTATTATTATTATAGTAACCACCTAAAATACATACAACATGCCCACTACGTCACGTCTCATCACAGAGGCATTCTGCAGGCTCTAGCCTACTTTTTTACCCTACACTCAATGAGAGACAACCTCGGATAGACTCAGCAGAACTTTATATGTTAATACATGTAACTGAAATGTTTATTTTCTACGCCACTGAGAGCTTTCGTACGGGTCTACAATCAACTTTGGCATTACGTGGGCATTCCCCAGGCTCTAGCCCACTTTTTCACCCTACACTCAATGAGAGACAACCTCGGATAGACTCAGCAGAACTTTATATGTTAATACATGTTACAGTAATATTTCATTTCTACGCCTCTGAGAGCTTCCGTACGAGTCTCCAATCAACTTTGGCATTACGTCAACATTCAACAGACTCTAGCTCATGCTTTCCACCTACACTCATTGAGTGACAACCTCGGATAGACTCAGCAACACTGTATTTTTTAATACATGTAACTGAAATATTTATTTTCTACGCCACTGAGAGCTTTAGTACGGGTCTACAATCAACTTTGGCATTACGTCAACATTCAACAGACTCTAGCTCATGCTTTCCACCTACACTCAATGAGAGACAACCTCGGATAGACTCAGCAGAACTTTATATTTTAATACATGTTACAGCAATATTTAATTTCTACGCCTCTGAGAGCTTTCGTACGGGTCTACAATCAACTTTGGCATTATGTGAACATTCAACAGACTCTAGCTCACGTTCTAACTCGACACTCAATGAGGGACAACCTCGGATAGACTCAGCAGAACTTTATATTTTAATACATGTTACAGCATAAATTTAATTTCTATGCCTCTGAGAGCTTTCGTACGGGTCTACAATCAACTTTGGCATTATGTGAACATTCAACAGACTCTAGCTCATGCTTTCCACCTACACTCATTTAGTGACAGCCTCGGATAGTCTCAGCAGAACTTTGTATTTTAATACATGTTACAGCAATATTTAATTTCTACGCCACTGAGAGCTTCCGTACGAGTCTACAATCATGATCGGGAATTTTTTGCTAATTTTTAATTTAAATTTATTAATATTTTGGCGTCTAAGACTGCTTACCGCTAACACAACCGCCAGCCGGACCACGCTCATCGACCGGCCTGCGGTGACACACCGTCATCCACTGCGTTCTCACTCGGTTGCTCGGTAGTCCTCGGTGACTTTCGGCCCAACCTTCGGTTAGTTCGAAAATTGACCAGCGAGCGTTAGTGAGAGGGCGCTGCGAGTATGCTGGCGTAGTTCCAAGATTGGCCAGCGATCGTTAGTGAGGGGGCGCTGCGAACGTGATGGCAGTACTGGCAATGCTGGCAGCAATTTTGTACTCTCACCAAAGTCGAGGCGAAAAAAATCTATTTTGCGTTTTTTTCTCCGCGTCCTCAGCTAGAGTGTAAAATTGCTGCCAGTACTGCCAGCATTCGTGTCATGCGCACTACGCTTTATATGTATGTAGTAGCACAATACTATTATTTTCTCCGGAACCAAAGGGCCGATCAACGCCATTCTTTTTTTAAAACACCTCCTGACAACGCCCCCGAACACGTGACGTATTTTTGAATTTTTTATATCGCAACAACGTGCCATGCGCACGACGCTTTATATGTATGTAGCAGCATAATACTATTATTTCCTCCGGAACCAAAGGGCCGATCAACGCCATTCTTTTTTTAAACGCCTTCTGACAACGTCCTCGAGCACGTGACGTATTTTTTAATTTGTATATCGCAAAAAACACATAAAACATACCTACTACGTCACGTCCAAACTCCCGGAAAATATCATTTTCCATGTTTATTTATTCAACTATGTGCCGTGGCGTACTTGGTTCTATAGCTGGGAAACGTATATAATACGAAATTATACACATGGTGTGTGCGGGTTCGATCCGCGCCTTGGACAGAAAACTTTTTTCAGTGCATATGCGACTTACGAAATAAATACAATATTTAATTAGGTAGGATTAAAACGCTTGTGACGTCATCGTGAACAAAAACGGCAGCAAGAAGAAGAAGACTAGATAGTGCCCAAGTAGTTAAGACCAAAATAACTAGCGCCCAAGAGTGTGACAGATGACATATGACAGTTGACAGATGACGTATGACATATGACAGTTGACATCTGACAGTTGACAGTTGGGTTTGATTAGATGCGTTCGGTATCGGGCTGGGTTTGAGTGAGTGCGTTCGGTATCGGGAGTTGGGTTTGCTCTGGTTTACTCGGTATCGGCTGGGTTTGATGGATTTGAGCATACTTTGCTTGGGTTTGCTCTCGTTTGCTCGGTATCGACGCTTGGGTTTGCACACTTTGCTTGGGAGCTCTTGGCGTTGAACATCCCACCTATCTCTACTTCCTTCATTCCAAGGAATACAGTGATGATTTTTCATTAACCATAGACCTTGTTTATGTAAGTCAGGTGGTAGGTATTTTATATCGAATGGTGATTTAAAGATATAGTGACATTTTGTGTCCATCATAGGCAGCCAACTCTTTGGGAATAAACTTCTTATTTTCTATGTTAAATCCTTGCACATCGACAATTAGTAACCTCATAATTTCAAAAATGAGAATTGTTAAATCATAGATGTCTTGTCAGAATATTCTTGTCGTTGTTGTTTTAATTTTTCAGTTCTTTTAAAAAGTAGGATAAGCGAAGTTCCAGTTCTTCACCAATAATGGTATGAAAGAATAGCAGAGCATTGATTTTATTTAAAATATTAGACATGCGCTTTAAAGTTGACTAACATTTTTGGTTAATGGATTGTAGCTAAATGTCTAACTTCCTGAAGCGCTCCTCCCCATTTTTCTACTTCGTAGTTCCCATCGCTAGTGTCTTAGCTGTCTTCGATTAATTTTCTCCTTTGGATTTCTTTTTGAAATTTTAAAAATTTTAAATATTTCGTATTTTTCTTTTTAGCCAGTATATTATCCATTTCTTTATAAGTGCTTCGGGGGGGGGGATAGCTTTTTAATAATATTTACATACTTCCAACCAGACGATGAACTAATGCGTTCACACCGTTTAAAGTTTCTTTTGTGGGCATTTGTTAGAACTAAAATGTTTCTATATTGTAAGAGGTCGTTATCGGTGTACTCTACAGGGTGTTCCTCAGTCAGGAGATTTAGTAGGCCATCGGTTAACTTAAACTCTTTCCCACTAATAATTAGAGTAGTTCCTTTAAAAACAGCTGGCACATTTCCAAGAAACCAACTAGAGCACACCTCTCGAAAACCAAACACGATTTTATTTGGCATTTCCATCAACTTTAAAGTTATTTTGCTGCTAGCCATCTTATCTCTTTGACGTCTAACTTGATAATGAAGCTTTCTTAGTGATAGTAGGATATTTATTAACACGTAATGGCGTCGTAACATAGACGTAAAATAGACGTAACATAGACGTAACATAGACGTAACATAGACGTAAAATACTAGTAGCATACATTATATTATATATAACCTTCACTTATAAAAATAGATGTAACATAGACGTAAAATACTAGTAACATACATTATATTATATATAAACTTCTCGTATATGTTACGTCTATGTTACGTCTATTTTACGCCTATTTTTATACGTGAAGGTTATATATAATATAATGTATGCGCCTATAAAAATAGGCGTAAAATAGACGTAACATATACGTGAAGGTTATATATAATATAATGTATGCTACTAGTATTTTACGTCTATGTTACGTCTATGTTACGTCTATGTTACGTCTATTTTACGTCTATGTTACGACGCCATTACGTGTTAATAAATATCCTACTATCACTAAGAAAGCTTCATTATCAAGTTTGACGTCAAAGAGATAAGATGGCTAGCAGCAAAATAACTTTAAAGTTGATGGAAATGCCAAATAAAAACGTGTTTGGTTTTCGAGAGGTGTGCTCTAGTTGGTTTCTTGGCAATGTGCCAGCTGTTTTTAAAGGAACTACTCTAATTATTAGTGGGAAAGAGTTTAAGTTAACAGATGGCCTACTAAATCTCCTGACTGAGGAACACCCTGTAGAGTACACCGATAACGACCTCTTACAATATAGAAACATTTTAGTTCTAACAAATGCCCACAAAAGAAACTTTAAACGGTGTGAACGCATTAGTTCATCGTCTGGTTGGAAGTATGTAAATATTATTAAAAAGCTATCCCCCCCCCCCCCCCCCGAAGCACTTATAAAGAAATGGATAATATACTGGCTAAAAAGAAAAATACGAAATATTTAAAATTTTTAAAATTTCAAAATGAAATCCAAAGGAGAAAATTAATCGAAGACAGCTAGGACACTAGCGATGGGAACTACGAAGTAGAAAAATGGGGAGGAGGGCTTCAGGAAGTTAGACATTTAGCTACAATCCATTAACCAAAAATGTTAGTCAACTTTAAAGCGCATGTCTAATATTTTAAATAAAATCAATGCTCTGCTATTCTTTCATACCATTATTGGTGAAGAACTGGAACTTCGCTTATCCTACTTTTTAAAAGAACTGAAAAATTAAAACAACAACTACAAGAATATTCTGACAAGACATCTATGATTTAACAATTCTCATTTTTGACATTATGAGGTTACTAATTGTCGATGTGCAAGGATTTAACATAGAAAATAAGAAGTTTATACCCAAAGAGTTGGCTTCCTATGATGGACACAAAATGTCACTATATCTTTAAATCACCATTCGATATAAAATACCTACCACCTGACTTACATAAACAAGCTCTATGGTTAATGAAAAATCATCACTGTATTCCTTGGAATGAAGGATATACACCAATTCACAAATTTTCTGAAATAATCAAGAATCTAACAGAAAAGGCGGATCAAGTTTATGTGAAAGGGAGAGAGAAATCCGAATACATCCGAAAATATTCATTAAAACCAGTCATAGAACTTGATGAAAATCCAAAATTACAAGGAGAAGCTCATTGTTTTTATCATTCTAAATCACCATGTATATGCGCACTTACTAATGTATACAATTTATATAATAATTATTTAATGATTGAATAAAACACAAATGAAATAAAGTTTTTATTTGTTATAAATTAGGTTTAAAACACTTCTTGAATAATTTCAGGAATATTAAGACATGCATTGCATTTTCTAACATGTTTTTAGCTGGTTTTTAGCTGGTTTTAGCTGGTTTTTAGCTGTTTTTTAACTGTTTTTAGGTGTTTTTAGCTGGTTTTAGCTGGTTTTTAGCTGGTTTTTAACTGTTTTTAGGTGTTTTTAGCTGGTTTTTAGCTGGTTTTTAGCTGTTTAGACTTTGCTAAAAATAAATTTAAAATTACAAGAAGAAGAAGAAGCTCGTTGTTTTTATCATTCTAAATCACCATGTATATGCGGACTTACTAATGTATACAATTTATATAATTATTTAATGATTGAATAAAACAAATAAATGTATTAAAGATTTTTATTTCTTATAAATTAGGTTTCAAGCACTTCTTGAATAATTTCAGGTGACAAAAACTTCTTTACTTCATCCAAATGCTCCTCAAATCCCATTTCTTTCATCGTGTACAGAAAAGACTTTAAATCAGAAGTATGTAAATATATGTTACAGGCTTCTGCAGCTTTTTCATATTTTCTACCTATTTCTATACATTCTTCATACGTATAAAATCTTTCGGATCCATACTCGGCTTTATGGGCAGCATCAAATTCTAAATTACTAAAGTGTTGTGATAGATTCTCTATAGCACTTGTTAGGTTATAGGTATGCTACTCGTTAACGAACATATGCTAACCACATCTTGTTGGAGAATGTTCAGACTTAAAATAAGTTCAGAGCTTTAAATATTAATTTAGGAGGTGGGAGGAATAAAAAGAAAAATATACTTATAAATTTTTATTTTCAATACAACTTTTTACTAATTCATTACACGCAAATGTTTCTACATCCTCCACAACACAATCTGAGTAAAAGTTTAATAATTCTAAAACACAGCAAACATTTAAACTATTTTCCATAGGTGAAATAACATCATATACATTTTTTAACAAATCACCATTTTTCATAGAGATTCCACTAACTAAAATATTGTAATATTTGGAAAATTTCTGGTTTTTTAAGATAAGAAACGATATTTGATTAAATTTGTCAAGTTCACTAATTCATTGATAGTATCACCAGCTAGGAATACTTCATTACCGCCATCTTGTGTAATCTTAATTATCTTGCATCACCAATAAACACAAAGTGAATCTCATAACCGTTTCCCTCCATGGGTTGCCACCCGGTGTTGTTGGAATAAATGAAACTTAACATAATTCTTTTTTTTTTATCTAAGACATCCCACGTAGACTTCAAGCCTAAGTACTAACGTACCGTGGGTGTCTGAAGAGAAGGGAAATGTAGTCTATTGACACGGGATTTGAAGGATTGGAGGTTGGGACGGGAAGGGAAGACATCTGCAGGCAATTTGTTCCATAATTTGGAGACCCTAGGTATGAATGAGCGAGAGAAGTGGTCTGTTCTAGGCTTTTGTAGCTGGACAGTAAAGGGATGCATACGTAACGCGCCTCTGGTTGTTCTGTTAGGGACATTCAGGGGGGGAATAATGCCGGCTAGTTCTTCAGAGCAAAATCCGTGGAAGTAGCGGTAGAACAGGGATAAATCCCCCACAGCGTGGCGATGAGCGAGAGAAGGGAGTTTTCTCGTGAGGGCTGGGTCATTGATAAGTCGAATGGCTCTCTTTTGGATAGAATCAAGGCTCTTAAGTGTCGAAGGTGATGCCGCTCCCCAGATGTGGGAGCAGTACTCTAGGTTAGGTCTTATTTGAGAAACATAGAGAGTGTATAAGTTGGAAGGGGAGAAGTATTTTCTGGCTCGAAAGAGAAAACCAAGCTTTTTAGCTGCCGATGTGACTACTTGATTATTTAAGAAGGAAATCCATTGATCTTCATTAAAAATCACATTTTGATTATATTTGTATCCACAGAGTTTAACAACAATAATATATTTTCTCTCTAAGGAAAATCCAATGCTGACCCATTTGGATTTGGATTTCTGATGGGATTCGTTGCTCAAATTATCTGTTTAAATCGCCATTTCAAAAAAAATATACCCAACCTGCCCCTGATATCAAACTGGTTAAATGGGTCGAAGAGTATCATGGACTAAAATGGGAATTTGGAAATATAGAACTCAATGATTAGGAGGTGGGAGGAATAAAAAGGAAAATATATTTTAAAAATTTATTTTTCAATACAGCTCTTTACAAATTTATTACATGCGAATGATTCTATATCCTCCACAACACAATCTGAGTAAAAGTTTAATAATTCTAAAACACAGCAAACATTTAAACTATTTTCCATAGGTGAAATAACATCATATACATTCTTTAACAAATCGCCATCTCTCATAGATATTCCACTAACCAAAATATTGTAATATTTGGAAAATTCCTGGTTTTTTAAGATATCAAAACGATATTTGATTAAATTTGCCAAGTTCACTAATTCATTTATGGTATCACCAGCTAGGAATACTTCATTACCACCATCTTGTGTAATCTTGATAATTCTTGCATCCCCAATAAACACAAAGTGAATCTCATAACCATTTCCCTTCATGGGTTGCCACCCGGTGTTGTTGGAATAAATAAAGCTCATCATAATTCCTTGATGTTTTAGGAAGGAGGTCCATTGATCTTCATTAAATGTCACATTTTGATTATATTTGTATCCACAGAGTTTAACAACAGGAATATATTTTCTCTCTAAGGAAAATCCAATGCTGACCCATTTGGATTTGGATTTGTTTATGTAGTAAATGGTTTCATTGATGAGAGCTGCATTGCGCTTCTTACTAAACTCTTGTTGGTTTCCTGTTGGTTGATACATTTTCAGATGCTTGCTTGAAATAATGGTTGTAGAACTGTGGGTGAGCGCTTAAATAAGCAAGCGTGTTAGTGGGGATAGCAAGAGTGGTGGGGGGATTAAAACACTAATCTTATAGATTTAAACATCATTTAGCGACTAACCATGTAAGTGTAAGACAGAACTTTTTATCGACATTCAAGGATATAACAGTTCCTTTGGATACATTCCAAAAGAATTAGCGATTTATGATTGGATTCGTTGCTCAAATTATCTGTTTAAATCACCATTTCAAAAAAATATGTTATCTGCTCTCGATCTCAAAATGGTTAAATGGGCCGAAGAGTATCATGGATTGGAATGGAATTTTGGAAATATAGAACTTAATGAAATTGATGATATTTTAAAGCACGTGTTAGAAGTTTACCAATCGCCCAAAATTTACGTGAAAGAGAATGAAAAAATAAACTTCTTAAAAAAGTTTTTGGATGAAGATTTCATATACGCTATTCCCATTGGACAAGAACCAAAATTAAGTAAATTTAAGAAAATTCCAGAATGTTATTTTCACAAAAATGTGAATCCATGGCATTGTGCATAGCAAACGTAAAATTGTTATATAATTATAGGCATTGTTATGAATAAAAATCTTTATTATATATATGTTTTTTATTATTGAATTTTATTTATAATACAAATATACTTTGAATAATATATATATATATATATATCCTATTGAACATATAAACACTACTAACAATATACTTAATAATACTACACACACATTTGAATTACATTCTTCTATACAAGATTTTCTATACAACTGATTCCATTCCTGTGTCACTATTGAACTTTTATTGAAATAATATAATCTTAACTTATACTGTACAACGGTAGATTCATTTATAATATTATCATCTATTTTGTGGGTAAATAAACCATTATTTATATTCATTCTTTTCCATGTTGAAGGCCAACTATCATTATTTACATTATTCACAGATAGACAAATAAATGCTTCTCGAACATTAGGATCAACTTGTATGAACAAAGTATATCAATTATATTATTAACTTGGTCATCATCAGTCTTGGATTTCTCTTCCAAAATACTTATATGTTTGTGTCCCCAAGCTAAAGTTCTAAAAGAATCTGGAATTATATAGCGTTTATCATCTTTTGGAGACAAAGCAACCTTATTTTTTAATTGTGTGAACATATCATGTAAAATTGAATGAAATACATTCATTTTTCTAAATTTGATCTCAGAATTTTCAACTACGTCTTTATAATCTTGTTTAGTAATGGAATTTTCTATAACATATTTTTTAACTCCTTTCGCCTTTTTTTCAGATTTATCATCTAAATTTACACAGTAAGCTTTAGCTCCCGTCCCATAAAAACTTGAAATTGGTTTGCCCGCAAATTCATCTTTCATTCGCCCTAATACTGATTTGTACTTCTGATATATCTATATTAAATTCATGTCACTTATGTACAACAATATCACTAGAGCTTGCTCAGCACTGTCATTTTTCTTCACAAGAATCTTTTCCTTAGTCTCTTTTAAAACAATTGAGAAATAGAATCTTCTTCAAAGAGGACAATGTGCGTTTGTTTTCGTCCACTCTGTTAAACACTTTATACAAAATTTGTGTGTGCACGAATTGGGTGTGCAAATTTCTTCTCTTCTCATGGAATATAAACAAACAGGGCATCTGCTTCTGTCTTCTTGTTTAAGCTTTTTCACCGATTTTCTGCAACCAACCAGCTCTCGTTTTTGAATCATATTTATGTATTATTTCTAGCAACTAATGTTTCAGAAACCGTGTGCGTATAAATTTATAGATATCCCCCACTCAAGTCAAGCCCCATGGGTGAGGTGGGAGGATATGAGCTTGAATTGGTTGTAATAAAACAAAAATTATTTAAAACGTTCATTGAATATTTTCTTCCTATAATTTTCATCCAAAACATCCTTTAGGAGGTTCTCAGCATATTGAAATCTATTTTGAAAGCGGTAGCGATCCAATACATACTGCTCATAGTCACTAATCCTTGCTTGTTTATACGCAAACTTCCATGCAAACAATATATGGATTTTATTCATATTTTCGTTAAATGTTACCTTCTTCATAGTGCTTCTCTAAAATCACAAATGAACTGAGAAGACGAACTGTATAAACTTAACGTTGTAATGGATTTTATTCTTCAGCAATCAATCTTCTCATTACATTATAGGATTCATGTGAATCTAATCCCAAATTTATTATCATCAAATGATCATTAAAATGTTTAACTGTTATAGATTCCTTTAGTAGATTATCACATAAAATAATAGCTTCATCATACAATGTTAGTATTTCACTACCATAATTTTTCTGAAAAAGTCTGTATTTTACTTTAATAAGATGGTATTACACGACTTCTTGGGATAATTTAACTGGTCTCAGTTGACAACAATTTGCACAATATTGAATACAAGCACTTGATTTATTTACTATTCGTTTTTTACAAACTGAACAACGACACCTTGATAAAACACTAAAGTTATATGTAGTAATAAAGAACCACTTAGGATACATAACTAACCGCAAAATGGTTTGTTAAAGCTTTAAATATGGATTGGAAGTAGTGGTGGGGTGAAGAGTGGGGGATTTGGTAGGGTGATTGGTGATAGGTGGATTAATGAATAATACTTCTAATTATTTGTTTGACATTTATTAAAATACAGGTTTATTTTTGAAAAAAATTACAATAAGTTTATCTACATCAGTCTACTTGATGTTTCTATTGCACATGAAACATGCTTCCTGGGATACAGGGGGGCCATCGAAGTGTGTGCTCCAGTCAGGACGATTGTAATGTATAAAACATGGCAATTTAATTTGAAGATTAAAACATGATTTATAAGACATTGGTAATTTTACCCATACATCCAAGAGCTCCAAAGGATCTGCATAACTAATTAGATATTCCAATGGTAACATTTTTAGTTCTTCTGTAGTAAAATCTGTCAAGGTTTTCTTTCCGCTTACATGACTAAACATTACATTTGCTGTTGGGCAAGACATAGTTTTTTCTTTTTTGCTTCCAATTCTTGAACTTTCTTTATCTGTTCAGTTCGAAACTTTTTTTTAGCACTCTTAGATAGATTGGGAGGTGGATTTATTATTATTAAATTGTTTTCTATGTACTCTTGTGGATTATAGCTTTCGCAATGTTCTGCGTCCCACGAATAATCAATAGGGACTGCTGCAGACATGATCTGAATTGTGATAAATACTGTAAATATTGAGAATTTATAGCAATAAAAGTGGTGGGGGGGGGTAGGAGGAATGGTTTTGAAAGCTCATTTGGAAGCTCCTTTGGAGCTGGATTTGATATAAGAGTGGTAGGATTTGGTAGCTCCTTTGGAAGCTCCTGAGAGGAGAGGAGAGGAGTGGGGAGTTTTGAAAGCTCATTTGGAAGCTCCTTTGGAGCTGGATTTGATATAAGAGTGGTAGGATTTGGTAGCTCCTTTGGAAGCTCCTGAGAGGAGAGGAGAGGAGAGGGGAGAGGAGTGGGGGGAGTTTTGAAAGCTCCTGCGGAGCTGGATTTGATATAAGAGTGGTAGGATTTGGTAGCTCCTTTGGAAGCTCCTGAGAGGAGCGTTTTTTTTGTCGTCTGCGGTTTATTATTTTTTTTTTGATCCTCCATTTTTTTTTGATCCGCTTTTTTTTACACGCCTTTTTTATTTTATGTGCGCAGTAGACCAAAATGCATACCACGCGCACACCGAGCGTGCTAGACATGCGCACGGAGTGTTAGGGGATGTACTTTGGTGTGTACATTCCAACCCACCCACTTTTAAGAATATAACTCCAATAGTGAAGCTACAAATAAAAAAATTGTTGTTTGAGCGGGTCCTTTCTACCGCTTTTTTCTACATATGGGGGTCTGTATTGACCTGTATGCCCATCGATACAGCAGTGAACCCTGATAAAACACATTTCTATTGACATTCAAATGTATAGGGTGAAGAGTGGCGGGGGAGGGGGATTTGGTGGGGTGAAGAGTGGGGGGGATTTTGGTGGGTGAAGAGTGGGGGGATTTTGGTGGGGTAAAGAGTGGGGGGATTTGGTAGCTCCTTTGGAAGCTCCTTGATCTGGTAGGTGAAGAGTGGGGGGATTTTGGTGGGGTGAAGAGTGGGGGGATTTTGGTGGGGTGAAGAGTGGGGGATTTTGGTGGGGTGAAGAGTGGGGGGATTTGGATTTTGGATTTGGATTTGTCTGGTACCGGCGAAAGCACACTACTCAGCACGCTCGCCCCATCAGGCAAGCAAGCAGTGTCAAAAGTACAAATCGAACTTAGAAGGAAATAACTTCAACTAGTAAGTGCATACTTATATAATGAAAGGAAAGAAGACAAAAAATCACTACTTACTTTTAGAACCAGAGCGAGTAGTAATGGCCTGCTGTTTTTTTTTGTATCTTTAACGCACTCTCCACAACCTTAGAAGGAGAATTATCCAATTTTCTTTTCTTATCCAAATCGACAGTAGAGTTCTTACGAATATTTTGTCGAGACCCCACAGCAGCGCCGTCTACTTCTTCACCATTGTCAAAAGGATCCAGTTCGGGTGTTTCAGAAGCCACTGGGGTCGCCAAGCAGTTATTATCACCCTCAGTATGCCCTTTCGAATAGTTCAAGTCTTGTGCGCTGTAAGTAGTACCATCCACTATTAATTTTTTTCCTCGTATATTTGCGGAATGCTTATTAACCTTAGCCTCCTTTAACTTCTGTACGAGAAATTTTCTTTCCGCACGCTCTTTAGTAGTGTGGTTCACTGAACAACGACACCTTGATAAAACACTAAAGTTATATGTAGTAATAAAGAACCACTTAGGATACATAACTAACCGCAAAATGGTTTGTTAAAGCTTTAAATATGGATTGGAAGTAGTGGTGGGGTGAAGAGTGGGGGATTTGGTAGGGTGATTGGTGATAGGTGGATTAATGAATAATACTTCTAATTATTTGTTTGACATTTATTAAAATACAGGTTTATTTTTGAAAAAAATTACAATAAGTTTATCTACATCAGTCTACTTGATGTTTCTATTGCACATGAAACATGCTTCCTGGGATACAGGGGGGCCATCGAAGTGTGTGCTCCAGTCAGGACGATTGTAATGTATAAAACATGGCAATTTAATTTGAAGATTAAAACATGATTTATAAGACATTGGTAATTTTACCCATACATCCAAGAGCTCCAAAGGATCTGCATAACTAATTAGATATTCCAATGGTAACATTTTTAGTTCTTCTGTAGTAAAATCTGTCAAGGTTTTCTTTCCGCTTACATGACTAAACATTACATTTGCTGTTGGGCAAGACATAGTTTTTTCTTTTTTGCTTCCAATTCTTGAACTTTCTTTATCTGTTCAGTTCGAAACTTTTTTTTAGCACTCTTAGATAGATTGGGAGGTGGATTTATTATTATTAAATTGTTTTCTATGTACTCTTGTGGATTATAGCTTTCGCAATGTTCTGCGTCCCACGAATAATCAATAGGGACTGCTGCAGACATGATCTGAATTGTGATAAATACTGTAAATATTGAGAATTTATAGCAATAAAAGTGGTGTGGGGGGGGGGTAGGAGGAATGGTTTTGAAAGCTCATTTGGAAGCTCCTTTGGAGCTGGATTTGATATAAGAGTGGTAGGATTTGGTAGCTCCTTTGGAAGCTCCTGAGAGGAGAGGAGAGGAGTGGGGAGTTTTGAAAGCTCATTTGGAAGCTCCTTTGGAGCTGGATTTGATATAAGAGTGGTAGGATTTGGTAGCTCCTTTGGAAGCGCCTGAGAGGAGAGGAGAGGAGAGGGGAGAGGAGTGGGGGGAGTTTTGAAAGCTCCTGCGGAGCTGGATTTGATATAAGAGTGGTAGGATTTGGTAGCTCCTTTGGAAGCTCCTGAGAGGAGCGTTTTTTTTTGTCGTCTGCGGTTTATTATTTTTTTTTTGATCCTCCATTTTTTTTTGATCCGCTTTTTTTTACACGCCTTTTTTATTTTATGTGCGCAGTAGACCAAAATGCATACCACGCGCACACCGAGCGTGCTAGACATGCGCACGGAGTGTTAGGGGATGTACTTTGGTGTGTACATTCCAACCCACCCACTTTTAAGAATATAACTCCAATAGTGAAGCTACAAATAAAAAAATTGTTGTTTGAGCGGGTCCTTTCTACCGCTTTTTTCTACATATGGGGGTCTGTATTGACCTGTATGCCCATCGATACAGCAGTGAACCCTGATAAAACACATTTCTATTGACATTCAAATGTATAGGGTGAAGAGTGGCGGGGGAGGGGGATTTGGTGGGGTGAAGAGTGGGGGGGATTTTGGTGGGTGAAGAGTGGGGGGATTTTGGTGGGGTAAAGAGTGGGGGGATTTGGTAGCTCCTTTGGAAGCTCCTTGATCTGGTAGGTGAAGAGTGGGGGGATTTTGGTGGGGTGAAGAGTGGGGGGATTTTGGTGGGGTGAAGAGTGGGGGGATTTTGGTGGGGTGAAGAGTGGGGGGATTTTGGTGGGGTGAAGAGTGGGGGGATTTGGATTTTGGATTTGGATTGGTCTGGTACCGGCAAAAGCACACTACTCAGCACGCTCGCCCCATTAGGCAAGCAAGCAGTGTCAAAAGTACAAATCGAACTTAGAAGGAAATAACTTCAACTAGTAAGTGCATACTTATATAATGAAAGGAAAGAAGACAAAAAATCACTACTTACTTTTAGAACCAGAGCGAGTAGTAATGGCCTGCTGTTTTTTTTTGTATCTTTAACGCACTCTCCACAACCTTAGAAGGAGAATTATCCAATTTTCTTTTCTTATCCAAATCGACAGTAGAGTTCTTACGAATATTTTGTCGAGACCCCACAGCAGCGCCGTCTACTTCTTCACCATTGTCAAAAGGATCCAGTTCGGGTGTTTCAGAAGCCACTGGGGTCGCCAAGCAGTTATTATCACCCTCAGTATGCCCTTTCGAATAGTTCAAGTCTTGTGCGCTGTAAGTAGTACCATCCACTATTAATTTTTTTCCTCGTATACTTGCGGAATGCTTATTAACCTTAGCCTCCTTTAACTTCTGTACGAGAAATTTTCTTTCCGCACGCTCTTTAGTAGTGTGGTTCACTTTTCTAACTAGGCGCCACCCAGTCTGTATAATTTGCTTTAAGTGAAGAAGAACCCCCAGAGTGGGAGATGAATTCTTAGAAAAGAACAACATGGCCGCGAAGGATAAAGTCCGACGAGAATTAAGTGCTCTTACAAAAGACAAACTAATTGAAATAATACTTTTAAAAAAAATTCCCACTGGATGTAACCTAAGTGAGGGAGTAATAAAGTTCACTGAAAGTGCATTTAACAGTGAAATTTGTGAAAGTGTTAGTGATGCAAGCACAAATGCCGCCAGTATCCCAAATTTTGAGGTTAGTGAATCTCTTAAGGAGGTACGACTTAATTGTGAACTAAAAATAGCCCAAAATGAGTTGGAATGTGGCAAGGCACTAATAAAAGAACTAAATCGTACCGTAGAAAATCAAGAATTAATTATTTCGCTACTTAAAAGTGAATATAATGTAAATACTATTCAGAGTAGAGTCACTAGCAACGAAGGCGGCGTTGCCGTTGTGCAAAAATCTAAGGACGAAACTGGACAGGGATTCTCTTCACAAGGGCCAAGCGAAAGGAATACGAACGACGGGCAGAGGCATCTTGAGCCCACCCTTAATCAAGAAACAAAAATGTCCCGGATCGTATGGGGTTCCTGTGATAACAGCAACAATGACGATGCCGAGTCGTTTGCAGCGGCTACAAGAAGAGCTTGGTTATTTCTGGGAAAGGTAGAAGAGAAAGTTGAATCTTCCAAGATAAAAAATTACCTTGAAAGGAAGTTTGGAGGGTATACTTTCGTTGTGGAAAAATTGCAGTCCCACAAAGATGCCAGGAGCGTCTCATACAAAATTGGCGCGGATTTCGCATTGCTTGATAAACTCAATAAACCTGAAACATGGCCCAAGGGGGTATTAATAAAAAAGTTTGTGTTTTTTCGACGAGACAGTGCAAGATACCGCAGAACTGATTAACTATAAAATAAACCTCAAAATTGGGCATATTAATGTGCAGTGTATTTCAATAAACAAAATCTCTAGTATAGAGGTATTCAACGGGCAAGTGAGTCCGGATATACTGTGTGTGACGGAACATTGGTGCACTGATGAGGGAATTAAACAAATGTATATACCTGAATATGTCCTGATCACGGGATTCTGTCGAGAGCAACGTATGCATGGTGGATCAGCAATTTATACAAGGGAGAATGCTAGTTTTAAGGCAAAAACTATAGACTGTTCTAGGTACTCTGTGGAAATGCATTTTGAAGCGTGTGCGATGCTACTGCAGGTAAATAACAAACAAATAGCTGTAGTCTGCGCGTATAGACCCCCAAATGGGGATATCGATTTGTTCTTGTCAGGGACACAGAGTTTACTAATGCATGTATTGTACAGGAAAGTCAGATTGTTTGTATTTTTGTGGTGATTTTAATATAGATTTTCTGTCAGCTTCTCGGGAAAAGGTTTTATTGTTAGATTTGCTTTCAAGTTTTAATCTGGAGATCAGCTCTCAGGAACCCACTCGAACTGCAGTTAGTAAGAATGCAGGGATTAGTAACACTAAGATCGATTATCTACTCACAAATGAACAACAAAATATTTATAATACAATTGTGATACAACCGAACATAGGTGATAGTTCAGGAGTTTTATATAGAGGCGAAGGGGCGAAATGATAAGACTGATTATGATAATACGAGTAAAGAGATAAACTGGTTTAGAAGTATGTCTGATTTTCACTGGGGTATGTTGAAATCGTTTTTATTAAATATGAAGTTTGATGATGTATACAGTATGAGTAATGATGTAAATCGGGCATATGCGTGTTTTCTGAATACTTTAGACTGGGCAATAATGGCAAACTGTCCTATGACTTCAAATAAAAATAAAGACAAAACACACAAAAAAAATCTTTGGGTCAATCACACCATAGTAAAAAGTAGTAGTGATCTGAAAAACTTGTTTACTCTGGCAAGGCAGGTCAACGACCCTGAAATGTTTGCATATTACAAGAACCAAAAAACTGAACATAGAAGACTTATCGTCCAAACTAAAAAAGAGTATTACAGTAATATTATTAGTAACAGTACAAATAAACAAAAAACTACATGGTCTCTAGTAAATAAAAACTTAGGAAGGGCAAAAAAACGAATCGAATTAATATTTTACATAATAATGAAAACATTACTGATCCGCTTAATATTGCAAACTTGTTTGCAAATGAATTTTCGAATGCCACTCGGTTGACACTGCAGCGGAGATTTAATGGTGTAGTGTCTGAAACGTGCACTATGCCATTTCGTTTAGTTAGAATAGCATCTTAATAACGGAGGTTACTGATTCGGAAATTACTGATGTAATTTGTAAAATGAAAAACAAAGACAGTGTGGGTTTAGATAATATATCAACCAAAATTATAAAAAAAGTTAAAGAGGAAATCTGTACACCGTTGGTTTTTTTGGCAAATCAAATGCTTGCGCAGGGTATTTTTCCTGCACAGATGAAGGGTGGCATAGTAGTACCGATCTACAAGAAACAGGATCCTAAGGACTGTAATAACTATAGGCCTGTCACTCTGCTGACAGGGTTTTCTAAAATATTTGAAAGGCTAATTTATAATTGGTTGATTCAGTTTATTGACAGGTATAATGTTATGACAGAATGTCAACATGGGTTTCGCGTGGGTAGATCGACAGAGAGCGCGGCCTGTGACTTCTTAAATTCGATATATAAAAAGATTGACGACGGTAAGCTAGTGGCCGGGCTCTTTTTTGATCTGTCCCGCGCTTTTGACAGCTTGCCTATAGATTTTTTGCTGCGGAAGCTATCTGCTTACGGTATCAGGGGCTCGTTCCTTAACCTGATGGAATCGTATTTGAAAGGAAGATCCTTTTGTGTAAAAGTTGAGAGCCAGATTTCGGATTTTTATGAAAATGATATGGGAGTTCCACAGGGGTCCGTGTTGGGGCCACTACTCTTTTTAATATTCGTGAATGAATTGCCAGAGTTTATCAATGATGGGAAAACAATTATGTTTGCAGATGACACATCTGTAGTGGTTACAGCACAGTCTCCGGAGGAACTTAAAATGGGAATCAAGCGTGTTCTCGATGATTTTAATTTGTGGTGCTGTAGAAATAATTTGATTCTAAATGTAGAAAAAACAGTATATGTAAATTTTAGAACAAGAGAGTGTAAGCCTGCTATAGAAGTTGACCTTTTTAAATGTTCAAATGTAACTAAGTTTCTCGGATTATATATAGATGAGCTGATGTCTTGGCAGAGGCATTTGGACCATGTCGCCAAAAAACTTAGTTCGGGTTTTTTTGCTGTTTCTCGTCTTAGGGACACAGTATCTAACAATACATTATTGGATGTCTATTATGCGCTAATCTATTGTCATCTCTCTTAAAATGTAATCCTTTGGGGAAATTGTGTGAATAATGAAAGAATACTAATCTCACAAAAACGTATAATACGACTTATCTATAACATAGCTACTAGAGAAAGTTGTAAACCTTATTCCATTAAGCATAAAATTTTAACATTTCCTTGTATATTTATATACAAGGTGTTACTGTATGTAAAACACAATGTTCACAAGTTTGATATGAATGCAACGTTTCATTCTTATAATACGAGAAACTCATAAAAATTAGTATTGGAGGTCCATAGGCTTAGTAAATATGAGAGATCCCCCGAATACTTAGGGAAAAACTATACAATAAGTTGCCTGATAAGATCAGAAATTTAAGTTTTAATCTATTTAAAAGAAAAGTACAGGATATGCTTTTAAGCAAGGCTTACTATTGTATAAACGATTTTATTTATGAAAATTTTTAACTAATGTAACATAGTGTAATTAAGTGTAATTAATTGTATCATGTGATTTTAAAACTGACGTGTACATCCAAATTTTATAGTTGGCAAAAGTACTAATAAAGGTCTTATGTCTTATGTCTTATGACGTTAAAATAAAAAGCAGATTACCATTGACTAAATTTAATAAGTATTTTTAGTTTTGTAGCCACAAAACAACTCATAACACAGCAATAGGTGGAGGTATCTACAAGTCGTGTTCCAACTCCCTCCCACCCATTACCTTAGTATTTAGTTTGCGGTTTACTTGCAGAAATCTCTCTTGGTCTCAATTTGGGGTTGCTTTTATAGTGATGAAATTTTAGTTCATATTAAGCGATCCCTTGCAGTAGTTCCACAAACTAAGGAAAATGCTTCTGTTACTATCCTAATATGCCTTTCAACAGCCTGAGTGTGACATTAAATTTTTATTCTTTCAGTCTCATTCGGAACTTATAAAATCATCTCACAAAGTACTTTTTCACTAATATGCTTAGTTAAAGAGGGTTCAGTTATAATTACAGACTGTCAGTCAATCAACTCAGTATATTATGTAGCTCCAAAATTAATTTCTGGTACTTTAAATTCACTTGTACAGTTCTCCATAAGGCGTGAAGTTCGGCTTTTAAGTATTCGACGTAATACTAATTCACGAACACGCCTTCAACTGTCTGCTAATCTGGCGAGCAAAAGATTTTCTGGATGAGCGTAGTAGCTATTGCGTTAAATAACCAAATCAAATCAATCAAATCAAAAAATACTTTATTGTCAAAAAGATAATTTTTGTTGACAAAGTCTTATACATAAATTAATATAATTATATAATATTCCACACACTCGGATTTTACGTCAATAATAAATAATTACATTTAAATAATAGAAGAAACACTAAATAAAAGTCTCACAAAATTTACAATACAATCGCACCAAATATACACGTATATAAAATCAATTAAATAAATCTACATAATATTCCTCCACTTTATAATAGACTCTCCCAATCAGAAGTTCCTTTACAAGCTTTTTAAATTTTTTTTGACATACGATCAGTCGTATACGTCTGGGAAGGTGATTAAACATTTTCTTACCATTATAGATTACCAAACTTTTTACCAAACTCGAGTTAGGGATCGGAAGTCTCAGGGTAAAGTCACTGTTTCTCGTCGGATAACCAGTCTGCTCAAGTAATTCTGATCTAAATTTCTCTCGCACCAAACACACTGTCTCCAGGATGAAAAGAGAAGCCAATGTCAGTATTCCCAACGAGCGAAACAAAGGTTTACAGGAATCACGAGCTTTTGCCCTAGAGATAAATCTTATTGTCCTTTTTTGTAGCATAAAAACTGAATTAAGTAAGTATTCTGGGCAACATCCCCAAAAACATAGACCATAGCGCAACCGTGATTCCATTAGGGCATAATAGACACTGACCGCTAGTTTCTTGTTTAGAGTAGTAATATGTTTATCAAACTTAAGCTTTTCGTCAATTTGTAACCCCAGGAATTTGCTGACCGATCATTACTAATAATACGATCACCCACCGATACATTCGTGCTACATTTAAAACATAGAATATTGGTTTTATCGATGTTTAATGGTAAAAAATTCGACGAGCACCATGTTTCCAAGATGGCCAGGTCTTTTTAAATATTAACCTCAAGCTGAAAAGGATCTCTGTGTCGCCACAAGATCGTTGTGTCATCCGCAAATATTGTAAAGGACCCACTTAGTTTAAGATGGGGTAAGTCGTTCACATAAAGTAGAAACAACAAGGGACCAAGGACAGATCCCTAAGGAATACCGGCAGAGATCCCCATTGAACGCGACCTACTATTGCTGACAATGACACGTTGACATCTTTCGGAAAAAAACGATGCAAACCAAGCCAGAGATTTCCCCCTGAACCAATATGCTTCCAGCTTGCTCAGCAGTACCCCGTGATTCACACAATCGAACGCCTTTGCGAGGTCGCAGAACACCGCCGCAGCAACCTCTCCCTCATTCAGGCTAAAATACAGTGTCCGAAGAAATGAGAAAATAGCATCCTTAGTACCTCTAGAATCCCGAAATCCAAATTGTAACATATGGAGGACACTATGTTTATAAAGAAAATTCAACATTCGCCACTTCACAAGTCTTTCTATAATCTTTGCAAGAGTTGGCAGAAGTGAAATCGGCCTGTAATTTGAAAATAGCCTTGCATCACCTCTCTTGAAAAGAGGGATCACTAACGCCTGTCAACCCAATCAAACAAGGTGGAAATATCCCTGTTGAAAAGGACCAATTTATAACCTCTGCCAAAGTACAGAGGGCAAGATAGGGGAGTTTCATGAAAACCTTTATGGACATCCCACCCCATCCATTGGCGTTGTTGTTTTTTAAGGCTTTAAAAGTTTGTTCCAACTAATTGACGTCAGTTGGCAAAAAGAAAAAAGTCTCCCGCACAGAAATGTCCTTCAGAAAATCCCAAGCATCCTCTCGATGGATCGGTCCATTTGATAGTTTTTCCGCAATTGAACAGTAAAAGAAATTTAGTTCATTTACATCAAGATCGCAATATTATTTTTTGTTCCGCTTAAATCTTTAACAATATTCCAAGATTCTTTTTGTCTGTTTTGACTGTTTTTAATTCTTTTCTGAAAATATAGGTTTTTTGCCGCTTTAATCACCTTCCTATAGACACTGCGATATTTACTGTAGTAGCCCAAAAAGAATGTACTCTCAGGAGTAAAATTTTCTCATCTCATGTAAAATTCGCATGTTGTGAGCAGGCACCTTGAGACCCTTAGTAATCCAAGGTTTTCTATTTTTAATTTTTATAGTTCTGATTGGAAAAGACTCATTAAACTTGTTTATTAACACTGAATGAAACCGTTCAAGGGGATTTTCACAGTCGAAAATCGTATTCCAATCTACAGTCATACATAATTTGGAGAAGCTGGTATAATTACGTTTTGTAAATAGCCTACCTTGACGTTTTCGCACCGGCGTTCTTTTGAGCTTATCAAAAATTCTAAATTTAGCTACCACGGCTTCGTGGTCAGATAAGCCTGCACCATGAACAGAACACTTTATAACATTAAACTTATCGTTTTCATTTGAACATACATAGTCAATCATAGTAGCACAGGAGTGAGTAATTCTTGTCGCTCCCTTCACGTGCATGCTCATATCAAAAGAATTAAGCAAATTACTTATTAACTGAGTATTTGCGTGGGATTTATCGTAAAAATTTATATTAAAATCTCCGGACAAAACAATACTGGCATGTAAAGGAAGTTTAGAAATTAATTGTTCTAACCTATTTATAAAGACCAGCACGTCAGCACTTGGCGGCCTATACAGACAAACAATATATACATTCAATTTAAAAGAGTAAACCACACAAAATTCAAACTCACATTCGACCAACAAAACATTTAACTTTTCATAGTTGATAAAAGAAAATAAATTTAAGGACTGTTCACTAACTAAAATCAACGTGCCACCATGAATGATATTTGATCTAGAATATTTAGACACTGTATGGTAGTTAGGTAAATGAATAATTTCGTTTTCATTTAGCCAATGCTCACTTAAAAGGATTAAATCTGGATAATCAATAGAATCAACAAAAAGTATGAGTTCATCAGTCTTATTTCTAGCACACTGAACATTTATGTGCATGACCCTAATAGTCACACCGACGCCTTGTCTAAAAAATCATTACTTCCAGTCCGTGAAGAGATTGGTTCATTCACTGCTATTGCTGGTAGCATATTGCCGTCGTAATTACGTACACTTATTAGTCCGGGATTTAAAGAAATTATTTCGGTGTAAATAAACCTAGAGAGTAATTTTTTTTGCATTATATGATGGTTCCGCATACCACGTTCTTTCTGAAAAATGCATAAATCTGTCAAATGATATCAACGTGATCTTTTTACAATCACTACGAATCGTAGAACAGATTGAACCATTATCAATATAATAGTATATTATTTAACGAGCGATAATGTAGGCCATAACTCACGCAGATGAAGTTTGCAGCACGAGCCGCAGGCGTGTGATGTAATTCATCAAGTGAGTTATGACCATTACCGCAAGTTGAATACTATACTTTATCTACGACTATAACAATAAATACTAAGATACAAGTACAGAGAAAGAACTTTATTAACTTTATTAACTTAATTTGAAAACGTCAAAATTATTCGAGTGACATTACTTCCCTCGGTAACAATAATGGACTGTTTCCTTTCAGCCAATCGGCTTGTACAGAGCCACCTTGATATTCGGTTCGTAAAGCTTTTCCGATTTATTATAGTGAGTTATAGCAGTGAGTTATTATAACTCACGCTGTTTGTTTATAGATACTATTAATTGTTCAAAAGTAGTTGAATAATTAATATATAATTTAATAGGAGTAGATAAATAAAATTATTAAACACTTTCCGATTCACGGCAAAAGGGCTTCCAATAACAATCAAATTAGTTTTTTCTGAGAGAGGTCCAAGTTTCTTAATTTCCTCCTGTGTGATAGTTACTCCCCTCACAGAATTTTCTGATCCCACGAATATATCTACAAGGTCGTTCTTTGTTAATTTGTCGCAATAAAGTGATGTCTTTGCCAAAACATCAGTAAATAATAATCCTCTTTCATACTGACCATTTATGTCGTACTCAGATCTGGTAAGGAATTTAAATAAGTGTGCGCAACCCTTAACATTAGATTCTTCGCCTATTAGAACTATTTGGGACGATCCCGGTTTTACATTGACAGGTCGTTGATAGTCAGACTTCATTTCTAATTCTTTCCTTAGTGTAGAAAGTTCTCGTTCAAAGATCGTATTATCTTTTCCTAGTTCTCTAATGGTTTCCACCATGTCCCTGTTAATTTTAGTCATATCATGGAACTGATCCTTTAATGATTCATATTCATTATTTATCGAAACAATCTCCTCCTTCAAATTTGTATTACGCTCCCGTATCGCTTCTTTATTCAAGCTGGAAGCTTGTTCAGTGCGCTCCTTTAATTGAGTCAAATATTTTTGTTCAGTTTCTACAACATCATCTGTAAAGTCCTGAGTACGTTTTCTCTCTCTTTTAAGCTGCACATCTTTGTCCTTCATATCCTTGCTTACTCTTTCGAGTTTGGCTTTTAAGTTGTCCACCTCTAAAGAATGCTTGATTCTAAGATGTTCCAATTTTTCCTCGTACTTGCCAGAAATGACTGTAATTTTAGCTGTTAGTTCATTTATAAGTAAGTCTGAATTGTTGTCAGGTTCAGCAGAACATTTATTTGAACATAAATTTCGATGTCTGTCGAAATTAACACATGACTGCCTCTCTGTACAGCTCTTATGGAAGACATTAAAACAGCGTATGCAGAAATAATTAACTACGGTGGCGTCGGCGTCGTCGCTCTGAGAAAAATCGATACCCGAATTTGGAGAGGATGAGTGTGGCACCACGAGCTTCATTTCTTTTCATGAACATATCGCGTTGTCGTCAGCATCAGCATTCTGTCGTCTTAGAGACACAAAAAAAATGGATTTTGGAATGCGGTGCTATTATTCTTCTTCCGCTTTATTGTGTTACTTGCCTTTTTGGCGTTAGGTTGTTTGATCCAGTGAGGCCGTTTGAGTTTTTAGGCGGAAGAATTACAACGTTTTTGTTGGATTCATACGACAATAGCGGACATGTTAATTTAGACCCGACATAACACCTGCAGGTAAGCTCTTTTGCTACTCTTAAACCATTAAATCTCTAAGTTCCGCGTTCAGACTGCTAATTTAATTGATTTTCTCTGATATTCTTTTGATCTTTTTAACGACATCCGCGTTTTTAATTAGTTTCCTTTTAATTAAACATTTGCTAAATACCAGTAGATCGCTATATTTCGTGCTAAGTATTTAATTAATTAGGTACAGACTATTTTTATTGAGGATTAAAGCGTTTTATTTCATTTGTCCTTCACTATGTTTTCTAGGTAATTTTTTTTACCGATACATATTTGCGTTATCATAACGGGTGTTTTAGCTGCCATAGCTTGTTTTTCTCCCTTCTTTTGATAATGTTGGACATAGCTGTACAGGGTGACCCAAAGTTAAATTTTATTTTGTTCTATTTTAAGCAACCCAAAACCAGAGTGAATTGGTCAGTAGTGGATATACGTTGAGTACGAATTTAATGAGTTTGTTTTTATCAAATAATTATATTAATGGTCAATAGCCATGTTGTCAAAATTAATGTCTTGTAATTAAAAATTAATAATTTAAATGTTTTAAATTTCTGACTGTCAGTAGTACTGATTTTCATATTTATCTTTTTTTTTTAATTGGCTTATAATTAATAATGCGTTTGACATGGACAAGGCTTATCTTTAAGGATTATATCTGATTAGTAATTTGAGGGTGGGGTACTACCGTAACTTTAACTATTCACTATGGTATTTGGTTACTCTTGGGTTAAGCAGTACAACAACTGTATGGTTAATTTCCTTGTAAATATATTAAGCTACGATTTCTATATTTTGATCTATGCGTTTAGTAGCAGTGATACTGAATTTTTCTTTTTCATTGCATTTAACGTTCCAAATTTTATGAGAACACTGTATTTTGCGGCTATAACTTTTTCTTTTGTATAACCAGTGCCGGTTCATCCATTGGGCGCTTGGGGCTGGCGCCCAGGGGCCCGGGCCCCGGAGGGGCCCGGAATTAAGTTTGCTTAAAATAAAGTAAAGTGGTTTGGGGCTCTCAATTATTTTTCGATGCGATGCCCGGCTTCCGGCCCATCCACCACTGAAACGAAGCATGGGATCCTAAATACAACAAAAATTATCAAAATTTGCTTCGACTTGCAACGCCACTGATTAAACGAATACGTGAATACCCGAATGACCTGATCAAAATCAAGGCCTGGCACGCGGAACAAGCCGATCACCATAGCAACGAGCGATGCGGTTCTTTCGGGCGGCCACCCGCCATTTCGCAATTGAAGGGTTAAGCGTTGTTGTCTGGTTTAATAGTTTGGAATTCTTTCTAAGGCCCTGTGTTGCAAATACTAATACTATTTAAAAAAGTTAATTCTTTCTTACATAAGTGAATACTGAATTTAGGCATAGGCGGTTCTAGACCTCTATTTTTGAGGGGGCTTAAGCCCCCGGTTTACATATTTGGGGGGGCTTAAGTACCTGGTTTATATATAGGCGGTTAGGCCACTCAGTTGGATTTGGGGGGGCTAATTCGAGATTTGGGGGGTTTAGCCCCCCCCAAGCCCCCACCTAGAAACGCCTATGAATTTAGGGATAGTACTGGCTTAGAAATCAATCGTGATTGTGAGTATCTATATTTTATTTCGCTTAAAAAAGATAATAAAGACAATAGGAGGCAATACTTTCTGAAAACTTGGCAATATAGCCCGCTCGAATGTTTCCACATTCCGTTTGTAGCTTATAACAAGTGGGTAGTGGATCAAACTGTGTACTGTACAGTCGTATAGTTTATTATTATTATTATATTGTTATGAACATACGGGGGTGCGACGTTGCCAAATTTACGCTTTCCCTTAGTCAGGGAAATTGTGCACAACTTGGCAACACCGCATGGGGGTGCCTGGGGATGACCCCCCAACCACGAAGTCTCAACCCCCTAGGGCCTAAAATAACCGAGATACCCATTAAACCCCATGTATTTTTGGTATCCACCCAGCCTCTCAGTAGTCTCAGTCGTCGAAGGGGTCACTACTTATCGACGGGGACGGCCCGTCCTGTATACAGGGGCCCGTCCCGGACGGGCCCCTGTATACAGGACTGACGTCGTCGCTTCCCGAATCTTTAATACCAGATGATTCCAGAAGAGAATTCTAGAAAAGTCTAGTCCAGGGATGCACACACCGCGGCCCGCGGGCCGCATGCGGCCCGCTGTCGATGTTTATGCGGCCCGCCAACGAATTTTAAAAGCGATATTTGTGCGGCCTGCCATCGACTTTTAAAAGTATTCGTCGCCGCGCTCCGGTCCAAGCATATTGTTACGAGACTAGAAATCTGTAGCATCAACTAGATTACAGATTCGCGAAACACGTCGGTAGATCCCCGAAGAAAGTGGATGGTTCTCGATGTTTGGTAACTCGTATAAATTCGACGCATCGCCGGCTACCGGGGCAGTTAAGTTTTGACTACGGATAAGCGAACGTTATACTGTTTGAGAACTGTAATCTGTGACGAGTAAATATTTCGTCGTTCGAACTTGGCTTTTACCGACTGTAACAATATAATATTAAATTTGATATGGATAAACCAGGCCCCAGTAAGAAACGTAGTCGTAAGGTTGAAGATGAAAATCGACAGTTTCATGATATTTGGACCGAAAAATACTTTTTTATTTCATCGCATAACAAAATTGTCTGTTTAATATGCAAGAGTAGTGTTTCTATTCCGAAGGAATATAATGTGAAAAGGCACTATGAAACCCAGCATCCTACTTTTACCACATTAACTGGCGAAAATCGAACGCAAAGAATTTCCACTTTACAACGGGAACTAATAAGCCAGCAATCTATGTTTACAAAACCAATTCAAGATGCTGAAACAGCCACTGCAGTTAGCTTTGAAATATCTCGAATAATAGCGAAAACTTGTCGGCCTTTTAAAGATGGTGAGTTTGTTAAGCAATGTTTGGATATCGCCGCAAAAAAAATTTGTCCGGAAAATGTAAAGAAGTTTGAAAAAATTCAGTTAAATCGGATGACTGTTCAAAGAAGAATTACCGCATTAGCAGATAATATAGAAGAGCAATTAGCTACGAAATCGAGAAGTTTTGAGTATTTTTCTATAGCGCTCGACGAATCTACAGATATAAGTTCAACTGCTCAACTATTAATATTTTTACGAGGTGTAACGCAAAATTTTGAAGTGAGTGAAGAACTGATTGGTATGAGTTCTTTGACAAGTCAAACCAAGGGAAGTGACATGCTCAAAGCTCTTCTAGAAAAATGTTCTATAATGGATTTGGATTTAACGAAAATATCTGGAATTACAACTGACGGAGCACCTTCAATGGTTGGAAGTACATCTGGGATAGTAACTATGTTAAAAACATATTTACAAACTAAAAACATAAATACCAAGGAATTAATGCAGTTTCATTGTATTATACATCAAGAGGCCCTCTGTTCAAAATTATTGGGATTTGAAAATGTTATGAAAGTTGTAGTACCTACCGTAAACTTTATAAAATCACGAGGTCTCAATCACAGACAATTCAAACAATTTCTCGAGGATATTGAAAGCGAATATGGTGATCTCCTGTTTTACACTGAAGTAAGGTGGCTAAGTCGTGGGTTGACACTACAGCGGTTTCTTAACTTAATTGAAGAAATCCAACTATTTCTGGCGGAAAAGAAAAACGACGTCCCCGAACTCGACAACCCTGATTGGCTGTGTGACTTAGCGTTTCTTGTAGACATCACAAATCACTTGAATGTCTTAAATACGCGACTCCAAGGCAAAGATCAATTGATTTCGCAGCTATACTCTCATGTTTCGTCCTTTCAATGCAAATTGAGTCTTTTCAGGACACAAATCAATTCAGCCAATTACGGCCATTTTCCGAACTACAAAAAAATTATGGAGAAGTTTAATAAAACTGACGTCAATTTCGCTCATGTTGAAAAAATTGATATTTTGATACAAGCTTTTGAAAATCGTTTTGTAGACTTCAAAAAAGTTAAACCGCTATTGGACATTTTCAGCAATCCTTTCACCATTTCACCCGAAAATGCGCCGGAATCAATGCAGCTGGAATTAATAGACATGCAAAATGATGATAATTTAAGAAACAAATTTAATGAAGGTAATTTACTCAACTTCTACCTTTGCGTTGATAAAAACGCTTATAAAGAGTTGCGAATAAATGCATTGAAATGCGCAAGCTTATTTGGATCGACGTATATTTGTGAACAAACGTTTTCAGTGATGAAACTTAACAAAACGAAAAACCGAAACCGCCTGGCAAATGAAAATTTGGAAGCAATTATACGTGTGGCTACAAGTAATGTGGAGCCAAATATAAAAAAACTTGTTAGTTCAATGCAATGTCATGCATCAAAATAATAAAACATGAAATATTACATTGTAATGATTACATAATTATTACAACAAACATTTTTGAAGGTTCTTTTATTTTTATCATTGTATTTCATACTATTTAAAAATAAAAATTTTTGTGTTAATAAATATTGTTTGTAGTGGCCCGTCCTTGGCTTATATTTTTCCCGAGTGGCCCCTGCTCCCTATAAGTCTGTGCATCCCTGGTCTAGTCGTACGAAAGGTGTATATAATTTTGTTTTGTATTTTCTAGAATGTTTTATTTCTTTGTTTGTTTTTGTTTTGTATTGTTTGCAATATTCTGTTTTTAGTATTTTTTGAAATGCTATTTTGTGGAACTGTTTTTCATTTTGTTTTTTCTATGAAATGTACCTATAATATTGCAGTTTATATAATAAACATTTAACAAAACATGTTTTTACTTGGTAAAAAATGTTTTATTTCTTTGTTTGTTTTTGTTTTGTATTGTTTGCAATATTCTGTTTTTGTATTTTTTCAAATATTATTTTTTGGAATTCTTTTTTCTTTTTGATTTGTTCTAAGAAATGTACCTACATTATAGTTTATATTGTCACCAATCGTTTTTTTCGTCCACCCTGGCTGGTCACCCTTGCGGCTTAGTGTCGAAGTCCGGTAGCGACGACGCAGGTCATTTCGACTCGCGTCGGCCTATCGGCCTGGAGCGGGGCAGATGGGTCTACCTGCTAGGTGGGATGAGAGGCGAGACGTCAGTTGGTACCTGAAGCCAAGCGAGTCTACGACGTCCCGAGTGATTTTCCTCCGGCCACGCGCTTTTAGACAGTTATTTTAGTATGGGTTATTTTAGAAATGTGTAAAATATAAATTATTTCTTTTTAAATTAATAAATATAGCTGCAGAATTAGTAATGAAGCCAGGGTTTTAGTATTTTAGTTAAGGTCCCGTGACAATTTTAGTGGAGGCGCCGTGTTTCGGCCAGAACGGCCGTGTTTTCTGAGTAATTGCCTTTTTGGTTTCGTTATTAATTTTTGCAAAATTCGCAAACTACTTATAGGTATCGATTTCATATTTTGTTTTACAGGGAAAAATATATTTTTGAAATAAATATGAAATTATTAAGGTAATATTTGCTGGTAAAATTGCAAAAGAGTTCATGGTCAAAGTTATCGTTTTTTACTTACTTTTTGCGATTGACAAAATGTTTTTTTAAGCACATTCCTGGTGCGAAGTGAACAATCTTTCATGCTTTTAACGATATTATTTTATATTTGAAATTTATTTAGAGCGTTTTTAAACAAATATTTTATTGGCTTATGTTACATTTTGATACGTTTTCGTTGGAAAAACTTAGTTTATTTTCAAATGATTTTTAATTTCTCGGTTTCTGTAAAATACATATTGAATTTTTTTTAATTATTGGGTTTTTTCTTAGTAACTAATGCCGGTAGAAAACTTGTTTAAAATTTCTTTTTAACTTTATTGAGTTGTTTTTATTTAACAAATATCTTCTGCCTTTTTGGGTTTAAATGCTAAAAATAAGCAAAATTAAAATTATGCCAGTTATACAGTATGAAAATTGCTACGTATTTTTTTACTAGTTTGGAGAAAGACTTAAAAATAAATTTTTGATCGCGGTTTTAATATTTAAGGATGCGTTATTTTTTAAAATGTGCACTTTTCTTACTACATGGAAAAATTAATGGTGTTAAGAAGTCATTCTAAGAAGGCAGGAAATAAAGTAACAGAAAATAAAAATAAGGCGGAAAACAAGGAAATAAGCGGTACTAAAGAAAACGACAAAGTTGTTGAAACGTCATCAACCCCTAAAAGTAAAGACAGTGTTAGAAGGTCATTAATATTTAATAACTCGCCGGAAAGCATACAGTCGTCAATTTCAGCGGAAAATAGCAGTAGCAATAGCTCCAGTTCTCAAAATTTTTTAAACGAGTCACTAACTTTATTGCCAAGTAACGACCAGGTAACCCCAAAATCTGATAAAAATATTTTTTCAAAAATGCCGAACACCTTGAATTGCGCGTTAGGAAATCTAATAAACCCAGCCCGAACGCCCGCTGTTCCACGATTTGTAGCGCCGCGTTCGTATAATCCGGATTGCGATAATTTAAGTGTATTTTTGGAAGACTATGAAAGAAAAGCTTTGATTAATAACTGGGATGACAATCTTAAGCTATGTTATTTTTCATCGTATTTATTGGGACAAGCGCAAACCTGGTTACAAATTTATGCAATACGAAACCCAGGTTCCGATTGGAAAGCGACAGTAGAAGACCTGAAAAAAGAATTTTCGTTTAGCACGTATGTAAACGAAACAAAACTAAAATTATGTTATAGAAGACAGCAGCCAGGTGAAAACGTAATGAATTATCTACGGGAAATGGTGTACTTAAGCGACAAAGTAGATCCAAAAATGAAGGACGAAATTAGAAGGGAACATTTTGAACAAGGTCTACTACCCACATACGCCTACCAAATCAAGCTTAGGCAGCCAAAAAATTTTGCAGAAGTACAAGAGCTCGTTAAAACCATAAACGACGCTGAAAAAGAAATTAGCCATGCTTCGGAAATTTTCGCACAACTGTCAATGTCTGAAAAACTAACAGGGACGAGTCAGCAGGTTCAGCCAGAAAAAACAGGATCGAATTTAATAGATGAAATTACACAAGTTGTGAGAGAAGAAATTGGAAAAGCGATGCTAAATAAAAATCAAGACAGAAGAGAAATCCGAAATTTTAAAAACTGGCAAACACGTACTACCGACAGTCGGCCTGTATGTTTTCAGTGTGGAAAACAAGGTCACAATGCAAGAGTTTGTTTCAGCAACCCGCAGAACAGAAATAACCAAAACTACAGGGGTCCACGAAATTTAGAAAACCAAAGACCAAGATGGACGCCAAATCAACATGGACGAGAACAAAATGGCCGCCGTCCAGAGCAGCAAACTGGTAGATATCAAAATTGGCAACAACAGCAGTCGGAAAACTCCAACGGACAGTGTTAACACACATAAGCACTGTCCAGAAACAGAAAGAAAATCAGAATCAGCAAGAAGCAGCAACAGATGTTCTCTCCGTAAAAGGAAGTTTAAATAATGTAAATATTAAGGTTATAATAGACACTGCGTCAGTTAAAAATATTGTAGATAGTAAATATTTAAATAAAAATGAAATAAAGCCCGGCACAGGCATAACTTTTATTAAAGTAGCGAATAGTTCGCTGGTAAAAATTATTGGTTACGCAGAAATAAATGTTTGTTTTATTGGTTGTACCTTTTCCTTGGAAGCATTAGTTATAGAAAATCTACCCCAACCCGTTTTATTAGGATTAGAATTTCTTAAGGCCCATGAAGCTATGGTAAATTTAAAAGCGAACGAAATTAGTTTGAAGACGGATGAAAATGAAGTAGTTACCTTGGCAATGAATTTAGGAGATAATAGTAGTCATAAAGAAATTGTAAATAGTCAAATCAGTAATGTAAATAGTTGTTTTTGGGATGAGCTACCTGTAGAAATTGAAAACTGCAGAACAGACAATGCGAAAATTACGTTGCGTAGTGATACGGTAATTGCGAAAGACATTATTAAATGCGAAGTGAACTTTAAAACAACTGGTGAAAATAAAATAAACTTTAACCCGAACTATGATTTTTTAATAAAAAATGGACTTCAAATAAATAAAATTTTTAGTGATAATTTGACGTGTTACGCCGAAATAAAAAACTACGGTAGAAAGACAAAAAAACTTTTTGCAGGCACATGCATCGCGTTTAAAGCAGATAGTGACTCTATAAAAAATATAAGCGAATCTTTAGTGACTTTACCGAACGATAATCTAGTAAAAAGTTATAATGTAAATAGGGACTTGTGTAAAAATGACTTTCAAAGTGTAAGTAAGTTAGTTCGAGATTTTGAACATACTTTTGCTTGGAGCATCAGCGACCTAGGAAAAACGGATTTAGTGAAGCACCGAATTGAGACAACCGATGACGTTCCAGTGGTTTCCAGACCATACCGAGTTTCTCACACAGAACGAAGAATTATTAATAAACAAGTGGAAGAAATGTTGGAAAATGAGGTAATAAGAAAATCTGTAAGTCCGTATTCCAGTCCAGTAGTCCTAGTTCCCAAAAAAGATGGAGATATGAGGTTCTGCGTAAACTATAAAAAATTAAACGCAAAAACAATAAAGAATGTGTATCCTCTGCCAGTTATAGACGACATTTTGACCTACCTGGGAGAAGCTAGATATTTTACTACGTTGGACATGTTTTCAGGGTACTGGCAAGTAGAAATTGATGAGAAAGACAGGCATAAAACGGCATTCGTCACTACAGATGGCTTGTTCGAATTTAACCGCCTAAGTTTTGGTCTTACAACAGCACCAAGCACTTTTCAGCAGTTGGCAGACGCAATTTTGGGAGACATGAAGTGGAATGGAGCAATGACGTACTTAGATGACATCTTAATCTATGGAAAAAATTTGGAAGAACATAACGAGAACCTAAGAAAAGTACTGCCAAAGCTGAGAGCAACTGGTCTAAAGCTAAAACCATCTAAGTGCCAGTTTGCGTATAAAGAACTAACAGTACTAGGCCACACTATTAGTGAGCGAGGTATTCTTCCAGATTCTTCAAAACTTGAAGCAGTACACCATTTTGCAACTCCACGAAATAAAAAATCACTTCAAAGTTTTCTAGGACTCGCCAACTACTATAGAAAATTTATAGAAAAATTTAGTGTCACTGCCAGGCCGTTATACGATTTGCTGAAGAAAGATATACCGTTTTGGTGGACATCAGCTCAAGAAGAAGCTTTCCAGATATTAAAAAGAAAATTAGAATCGCCTCCAGTGTTAACCCACTACCTTCCCAACGCAGAAAAAGAGCTACATGTAGACGCATCCGACCAAGGGATAGCAGCAGTACTCTTACAAAAAATGAACGAGGAAATGCATCCCATTTGCTATGTGTCTAGAACGCTCACAAGAGCCGAAAAAAATTATGGAGTTGGAGAAAAGAAGGTCTAGCCATAGTGTGGAGTCTAACGTATCTGAGAAGCTATATTTGGGGAGAACATATAAAAAAAATTTCGGATCACCAGCCACTGTGTTATCTAAAAAGTCTCAAAAATGTCACAGGGAGATTAGCTAGATGGAGCTGCAGACTACAAGAATTTGATTTCGAAATAATCCACAAATCAGGAAAATGCAATCAAGACGCAGACTGTCTTTCCAGACAACCCTGTGTACAGGCAACACTAAAGGACGAGTATGATGCCAATGAAATTTCCACATTTTTGCTACCCTTAGTGGACATCATGGAGTTCCAAGAAGAAGATACAGTTGTGTCAGACTTACTACAGGCAGTCCAGGATCCGAATTATGGCAATTCACATTTGCAACGTCGTGCAAAAAATTTTACAGTGAAAGATGGTGTGCTATATAAAAAGTCGGCTGTCCCAAACCAGGAGGACAAGTTGGTAATCCCTCAAGGACTGAAAGCACAACTGATGCAACAGCTGCATTGTGAGCCATTGTCAGGACACCTAGGATATGCAAGAACTTACGACAGAATAAACACACGCTATTATTGGGATAAAATGCATTTTGACGTTAAGAAATTTATTAGGGGATGTCCTGATTGTCAGACGAGAAAAGGGCCAAACAATGAAAAACCAGCAGGTGATCTGCAACCAATAAAGATTGATGATTTGCAGCCTTTCGAAATGATAGGCATAGATATTTTAGGAAAACAAAAAGTCAAAATAATAATATAGTTGTTTGTACAGATTATGTGACCCGTTATGCAATAACCAAAGCAATACCAAGTGCAAAAGCAGAAGAAATAGCAGCGTTTCTGGTGGACCAAGTAATAAGCATACATGGAGTACCAAAAAAAATATTGAGCGACAGAGGTCAAGTTTTTAGGTCAGAATTGGTAAGAAAATGGTGCAGAATATGGGCGCAGAAAATGTATACACTACGTCATACCACCCGCAGACTAATGGGCTAACTGAGCGATTTAACAAAACCGTAGCAGATATGCTCAGCCTGTATGTGTCTACGTCACAGGATGACTGGGATAAGTACCTGCCAATGGTAACATTTGCCTATAATTCAAGTAAACAGGACGCAACGCAGTTTTCGCCATTTTACTTAGTTTTTGGAAGGAACCCACAGTTTATACCGGACGCCATGTTTTTAAAATCAGCCACTATGCTTATTCCGAACCCGAATATAGAGAAACATAGACAGGAAGCAAAAAGAAATATTACTATGAAACAGAAAAAGGACAAAACCCGATATGACAGTAACCACAAAAAAGTGACATATGAAACTGGAGATAAAGTCAAACTTAGAGTTTACATTAGAAAGAAAGGAAAAAGTGACAAGTGGCAGTGCAAGTATCACGGACCATTTGTAATAGTAAGAAAAGCATCGCCAGTAAATTACATTATCCAGAGAGGTGAAGGAGCAAGAGCTAAACAGGAAATAGTCCATGTATATAGATTGGCCCCGTACCACGAACCATATAATTTTGAAGGGTAGTAGGAACAATGCATATAGTTATTTTTTTGTTTTTGAAAGCCACTAGTGAAAATAGGTAGTAAAATAAATAAAAGGTTTTTTGATTTTTTCCCCCCAGTAATAAAGAGGTATAAGGTAATAAACGGTATTAAAGGAATATAGAGAGTGAAAAATTAAACGTTTGTGTGTTAAGAGATAAAAGCAAGAGAGATCGTGAACGGTTGCACGAGGCTCTGTGCAGTTGAGCGTTGCTTGAAAGCGTGCCTGATCAACACGCATAATCTGGCAATGTTCAATGATGCTGTGTCGTTATTTTTGTTTTTGTGTTTGTTAAGGGATAAACAGTAATAAGTAAAGCCCCTAAATAATCGTGTTTTTTTTTCGGTAGGGGAGGGGGAGAAATAAGTAATTTGCGGAAAATTTTTGGTAAATGGAAAATTGAAATTTTTGGAAAAAGTAAAAAGTTTTAAGCGATGAAATTATTTAAAGAAAGGTAATTGTTCCGAGCACGGTCGTGCTGGGTGGCCACGGGGGCCAAACACCGAAGTTGGACGGGAAAGAAATTACTGCTTCACTAGATATAAAATTGTAAATAAATTGTGTAAATAGTTTTTGTAGCGTCTAACTCCCTGTTTTATTTTTCATGTACACAAACCACTGAGGTCCTAAGAAGCGAGCCAACCAGGGGCGGCGACGACCTGCCAGGCCAGCGGACCCGTGACAGTGCCAGAGGATGACAAGCCCACCTTGGGACCACAACACCTTGGGACCACAACACCATAGGACCACAACGCCTTGGGACCGCAACCTGGGGAACGGCGACGACCTTCCAGGCCAGCGGACCACTGACGGTGCCAGCGGGGGACAAGCCCACCCTGGGACCACAACACATGCGGACCACACTAGGGACAAATCAAACAAGAGGGAGGAAGACCTGCCTTGAGGAAGAAGAGAAAGAATAAAGACAAACGCAAAAAATGCAGCTTTTTAAATTGTATATTCTTATTTTTTTATTAGACCCAAAGGAGATTGTTTTTTATTGTAATAGAGAATAGAATTAGGGAATTGAGACACAAAAATCCTTCAGATTTTTGTTTTCCGTGGAGGGGGAAAGTGTCACCAATCGTTTTTTTCGTCCACCCTGGCTGGTCACCCTTGCGGCTTAGTGTCGAAGTCCGGTAGCGACGACGCAGGTCATTTCGACTCGCGTCGGCCTATCGGCCTGGAGCGAGGCAGAGGGGGTCTAGCTGCTAGGACTCGCGTCTACAGGGACCTCGGAATTTCGGCTGATTGGCTTCTTGACGTTTGACCCGATTAATTTTTTGCTCGGATCCCGCTTCGCTTGCGAGGAAAGAGACTGGTCAGGGCCCCTAACCAGGTGCTAACCCTGTTCCGACCTTAGGGTGCCCTCCGATCCACCGTTCTGGACAACAAACAAAACATAATTTTTAGGTTAAGGTAGGTTCCTAGACACGATTAATTTTTTGCTCGAGACCTTCAAAAAATGACAAAACAAAATTTTTATCGAGGAAGGAGAGCTAATCCGTTTCCAATACACCTTTTAGAGCCGATTTCCCAATTTTGTGTATTTTAAATGACAAAAATTTAAAAAAAAATTTCCGTCCGGGCACGGAATCGAACCAACGCCTGCGGGCCAATAAGCGAGTCCTTTAACCACTGGACTATGCGGTTGATGCTACAAAATCGGTGAACTTGTTAACAACACAAACTGAAAGCTTCAAACGTCAAGAAGTCAGCCGAAATTCCGGGGTCCCTGTAGACGCGATTCCTGCTAGGTGGGATGAGAGGCGATACGTCAGTTGGTACCTGAAGCCAAGCGAGTCTACGACGTCCCGTCCGAGCCATTTTCTTCCGGCCACGCGCTTTTAGACAGTATACAGGTAGGACTCATTTTGGGTTATTTTAGAAATATGTAAAATATAAATTATTTCTTTTTAAATTAATAAATATAGCTGCAGAATTAGTAATGAAGCCAGGGTTTTAGTATTTTAGTTAAGATCCCGTGACAATTTAATAAACATTTAACAATTAAACCACGTTTTTACTTGGTGAAAAAAACCAACAGCAATGGGGGCCCCTATGTCTCCAGTGCCCAGGGCCCGAAGTTAGGTTAAACCGGCACTGTGTATAACCAAGTTATTACCTAAATACCTTGGTTATGTCTATTACCAGTGTACGAGTACATTTTGTAAATATTTTTGTACCTGTGTTCCATGTGTAAATATAATTAGTTTGTAATGAATATTTTTCTGTCAGGTAGCGCACAGCTTTTCTTATGTAAGTTTTATTTTCACTTTCTTCTGTTAATTAAATGGTTCCGGTAATGCCAATAGTTTTTCTTGGACCTGATGCTTTCTGTTTAATTTAAAGTATTTATTTTCGTTTACTTTCAGTCGTATTGATATAAATAAATAATCGCTTAAGGCCTTCAGTCAGTAACAGTTTTGCTTTTTATTTGAATTTAATATTTTGAAAATTATATTTGCGTAGTACCTGAACTTTACTTTGCCTTGGCGGGTACTTTTTGTTTTATTAGGGTCTTTGTGCTGGGAGACACATCTCTTTTCGCTGGGAGACAACTGTCTTTTTGTGGGGAGAGACAGCTATCTTCCCACTGTCTTTCTACTGGGAGGCGGTCTTCTTTTTACTGTGAGGCGCAGCAACTTCTTTTCGCTGGGAGACATCTGCTCACCTGTAGACATATCTTCCCACTGGAAGGGAATCAATACCACACAGGCAACATTTTATCTTTTACTATTTTTTTTTTGATAACAACTTTGCTCGATACTGGCCTTAACTATGGTTGGCACAATTTAAATATTTTTTCTCGATATCGTTGACTAATCCCTGTCACTCTTTCCTGTTCTCACTGGGGAGCAATTTGTTTTAGAGATACCTTTGCGACAGGATCAGTTAGCTATGCGATAGAATGTTTACACCTATCTTTTGTTGCACTAGGGTTGAAACTTTAAATTTTGTTGTTTGACGATGATTTTTTAGTGTAACTTTAGCTTGAAATCAATTTGAAGCGAATCGATACGTATTTTAATAGTATTCCTTTTTATTTCCCCCTCCAGGGTTTGGGTTCTCAAAACATAAAACTGGTCACGCGACCAACTAATTTTTTTTTAGTGTAAATTAATTGTAAATTTGTTTTTAAATTGGTGTTTTATTTGACTCACCGGACAACACAGTTTCCAGTTAATTTTTAGTATGCTGACTTTAGTGAGTGCGTGAGTTGAAAGCGAGGTCCCAACGGTACCTTGGAGGGTTTCTGTTTTTAACCCGGCTTCAAAAACAGCGGCGCCCTCATAAACCCATCCCAATCTCTCTGGCATTTGAGCTACGGCATTCTTTGGCACGTATGCGCAAGCCTCTCGCATTCAGCTCGACTCGTTACGGGGCTTAAATTTTGGATTTCTCAAATTGTTGAATTTTTATTGAACTTTGGATTTTAATTTTGGAGGGTAAGTAGAAGTAAATTAAATTCTTCTTCATTGCGGAAAAGAGCATGGCAAAGTAATATACCAAACTTAAAGAAACCTGATCAAACCCAAAAAAAGTTCGTTTAGGTTTGTTCAGGATCTTTTTTCCTCTTTTTTCATTAAGATTTTTCAAACTACTAGAGTTCATAATTTACTTTTTATACTATTTTGGAAAATATAATTTGCGAAAATGTACCTATTTTTTTTTAATTATTTTTTGAAGACAAATTTGAAAAAATGTACTTTCGAAATACGTGTTTTCGAGATAATATTTCATAAATCCGTTTTCAAAAGAGCATCCTTGAAAAAGTCATCAGGACATTTTTCAAAAATTGTACTTTCGAAATATGTATGTGTATTCGAGAAAATATTTTTGAAAAGTTTTGTTAATCTGTTTTCGAAAAAATTTACTTTCAAAAGAATGCTTTTTGAAAAACAAACTATGTAGATGCTTGGTTAGTTTTTGTTTCCTTTAGAATTCAAAACAAGGAATGTTTTCAGAAACAACCAAAGAGCATGTAAATTAAAAATGCCAAAAAAGGCTTGCATTTTTATATAACTTATTAATGTTGACCTACATATTCATATTTTTGTGGTATAAATCATTTCAAAGACCTTACATATACGGCAAATGTTTGTTATTGTTTATAATATTTTGCAGAATATGTAGGAATGGTTAATGTTTATGATGATACAATATTTATTTTTATAAAATTCGCTGTTGACATCCTTGACGCTTAATGTGGGACCTACTTGTCCTTCCGAAGAGCTTCAATGCGGCTAGCCAAAACTGCTAGTTGTTCTTGACGCTTCTGTGCCATCACACAATACATTGCACTACACCACACTAAATTTATAAAGTAATAATTCACAAACACACACACAAAAATCACCAAAATCTGTTATAAAACGCTGAAAACTAAAAAAAAAAATGTTTGAGCCGCAAATGGATCAACAATGTCTCATAACGTCAAATGTCTCGCCTCGTATGATTGCATCACGTCAGTCACGAAGAGAAATGCCAAAGTTAGTAAAAGACAGACTAATCCACCATCGGCAAATAATGAACAAAGAAGCAAAATAAAAATTTTGCAGATCAAATCCAGCCACGCGTAACCGGTGGGGCATGCGTCTCTATGTAGCAGCCGTACGTTAAGCTTCGGAAATAAATGTAAACGTATTGACTAGTACACGTTACCTCTGGATTGCCCTCCTGTTATCTTATATGTGTGGGGTCCCAATTTGATTTCACCTTTTTCTTTTCCTTTTTGGTCCTGAATCTCATTTTCTTTGCGTTGTTCCAAGTTCTCACTATCGATGAAAGTTGCATTCAGTTTATTTACCACTAATTAATTGGTTTCACCTACCTAATTTCTTTTCTTTCTTGAGAATGTGTATTTTTTTATTTCTTTTTTTCGGTTGACGTTGGAACTATGTATTTCCTTCATTAGTTATTTCATATTATTATATCTTTAACGTACTTAAGTTTTGCGATTCAGTTCAAGCCAATGCCTGCGTTCAACGCAAGTTAGCGGTCGACAGCGCTAACATTTAGCGCTTACTAGCGCTTAGTGGCCCGATGAACGGGGGTTTTGCACAGATTTTTAGATGACTGCAAACGTCAACTATCGTTCCGTTGATCCGTGTTTATTTTTTTAAATTTTATTTATTTTCCACAAAATGGATCCACATTTAGTTGCTAATTTTCTTGAAGAAGATTATTTTAATGCGGCGCAAGTCGTGGCTCCGTTATTATTAAACGAGGCCCAGTGTTTGGTCACGAATGCTTTTGAAGTAGCAAGTAACCTCAATTAGTGTCGTTACTATCCATGTTTCACAAAATACAACGAAATAAATGTAAAAATTCTTGAAAACAAGTTGGTATTTTTACCAAAACATAAACTAGTTAAACTGTCAAACACCATCCGCCATTTTCGCTAACTAAAAAAGCGCTTTTATTTAGCGCTAACTCCGCTGCTGGTCGCTTTTGTGTCCGTTCAACGTAGATTCATTAGTAAGCGCTTGCAAGCGCTAACAACCGCTAACTCGCGTTGAACGCAGGCAATGGCTTTCTCTTTTAATATTAAGCTTTTATTTAACGTACCTAAATTTTGATATTTAGTTCAAGTCAATTGTTTCACTTCAAATATTGATTTTTTTATTAACGTAATTTCATACTTGTTTCGTGGTTGATTAAATATTTTGTTTATTCTTTATTTTTATTACTTTAACTACTAGGAATTATTTTCCTAGGTTCTTCCGGAGGGGACGATTTTCCCCAAGACACTTTTTTTTCGGTGGGTGCTAAAGAGCCTACCTTTGTTTTCCCGACTGGCGTCGGTGATAAGGAACAGGACCGGATTGACAGATTTTTTTTACCGAGCTGGGTTCAGACCGGTCTCCAGTCGGCGCTGCCTCCTTGGTACTCTTAGGAGGCAAATACAATACAAATGAGTTTAAGACTTTTAATATTTAAAATTAAAAGAGTAAATATTCTGTTGAACATAAATATATTCTAATGATTCACTAACAAAACGATATACAAAACAGAAAACCCAAAAATAAAAGAATACTCTATTAGCCTTAAACAATAAAAATAAAATGTCATTGTGAAAAAAAATCATAGTTAATAACAAAGAAGCTTTCTTATTTTGTCACTTTTTTCGGCCATAAAATCTATTACATCTTTATTTAAAAAATCACGGTTTTAACGCACAACGAATTGTCAAACGTGAAACAATGTTCTACGTTCTACCTACAGTTTCGAGTTTTAAATTTATAAATATATCATTTTTTTCGAAAAACCTTTTAACAAATATTTAGGTTTATCGGTGTCGCGGGTAATTTAAGGCCAGTGCGGGTATTTTAGACACTCGAAGTGGGGAAGGTTGGATGATTGTATTGACAGCACTGAACGCGATTGCGTCGCACAGTGTAACGGATTTGATAATTCATGGACATAGGGCAAAACAGCGACTATCGAATTTTAATTTGTTTTGTCTCTAGATTATTCGTAAAATGTCTGGAGTTTAGTCGTTTACTAGTTTTTTTCAAATGTATCACCGTAAAGTACTTCCTTTTTAAGCAGAAACTTGACTTTTCTGAGAGAAATAAAAAAGATGCGAAAATAAGTCCAAGTTTAAAAAATTCATATGCGTTCTATGAAAAATTTGAAAGCAATTTTTGTTGTAGCTATAGTATGCTAACTACTCTTGATATTTCCAATTTGTAGTGGAAATACTTGTGAAGTTTACTTACATAATTCCATATTATGGAATTTTACAGAACCGTGTTCCTAGTCGAAGAAAAAACAAAGTTTGGTGTGGTTTTTAAAAAAATGCCTAAATATGCCTAAGTTGTCACATACATTAGATTACACTACTCTTATACATTAGGAATATCCAAAAATCTCATCCAACTTGGTCCGATTATTGAAAAAAATAATATTTTTCTTTAGGAATGTCGCACATGCAGGAATCCAAAGTTGCTTTTTAATGCCGCTTTGATAATTTTCCATATGTTATTAATCATATTTAATTTTAGAAGTTACAAGTAAATTTTAACTAATTTAAGTTTTACTAAGAAAAGTGGCTGGAATAATATTAAATAAAATATTCATGAATCAAAGTACATACCTATATAGTTTTAAAAATACCTTATTACAGCCGGTTCGAAAATCGTATTTTATTAAACATTATTTCATTCTAAGAAGTGGGTAATAAGTTAACTCATTAAGTACGCTTTGTAATTTAATTAAGGATGCCACTAAGCGTGAAAAGAAAGTAATAAAAGAGCAAAGAAAAAAGGAAATACAAAATGAACTTGGGATATAATTATAATAGACGTTGTAAAATAGAGTGAGGGCACTACAAACGACGGCGATACTGCTGGAACTTTTTTCCAACATTACGAAAAATCAGCAGCAATCACTGGATTTAACAAAAAGTTAATTAAAAAAATTGCTGTAATTTTTTAAGCCCTTTCTTCGGGTCAAAACTTAAATGTTGATTGGGTTTGATACTGTAAAGCTGTATTTGTCATTATATAGTTGGTACTATATACCATCAAGTGTCCACATTTTATTAACACATGGGGCAGGAATTTGCGAAAACATTTTCTATATTCCAATTGGACATTTATCTGAAGAGGCTTAAGAAGCTAGAAATAAAGAGTTTCGTAAATTCCGAGAACATTACGCGCGAAAGCGAGAATGGACCGAGAATATTGAGGACATACTGCATAACTTGTTAATTTCTTTAAATCTCCTTATTTCTTTTATTAGATCGAAATAAATTCCAAAAAAAAAATAATTATCTGTTCTCAGAAACCGAAACAATTATTTTTAAAGTAACTAACGTTGAGGAAGACAATTCTGATAGATTAGTCTCCAGCTCAGATGGTGCAAATTAGGTAAATTAAAGTATGTTTTTTATAATTAGTATTTAAGTCTATTAAACTTAGTGACTTTAAACCGAAAACAGTATTTTTCCATTTATTTTGTCGAAAAATAATTATATTTTTTGAGCGACCGATACCTATACCGTATCCATTTAATTTTAAGAATGATGACAGAAACCCATTTTACAACGGAGAGATACATTATGTCTCTCTCTCATGTTCTTTCTCTCTCATTTTTTTCTCTCTCTTCTTTCTCTCTCATACTCGTAAAATTTGTACAGCTGGTAGAAAGTTAGGTTATATGAAAGATAAACATGACATATTATTTGAAGCCTGACCCATTATATAAGTTTTTTTTGCAGTGTAAAAATATACTTAAAAAGTTTATATAAAGTACCTATTAGCAGCTTAAATTCCTGTGTTCTATGAATCTGGGACTGACTAACAACTATTGAAATATTACGCAAGGTACATATTTGTTCTCCTTTACATTACTTGGACCGGGCGATATGGGAATGAGTAACAGGAACGCCGACCCGATATAAAGTTGAGAATAGTAGGCATTACAGAAAATTTCTTTAGTTATTGAGAAAATAGTGAAAATTGCGCACTAGAAACGTTTGGTTTCAGTTTAAAGCTGAAGTCACAGTGCCATTACAAAGTGTATCTATCCTTCTGGAACTAAGACTCAACATTTACAGTTAAAAATTGTGAAACTGCTTGGTATATTCGATTAAATAACTTTTATCGTGTCTTTAACTTACACAAATGTCACTGTTCGCAGGTAGGCTGTATTATAGATCCATTTTCATTATATATCGGAGAATAGGGAATATTTTTAACCTTATTGTAAATTGTTTATCTTAATAAAAATATTTACTCATTTTTGCCCTTTTTTCTTTATTTATTTAAAAACTTTTCATCCGATCCTTTTATTGCAAATTATTGGTTAGAGGGAGTATTGTTACTTGGGTAGGAAACAATTTTAAGTAGTATAAAATAAGAAAGTTAATGTGGCTATGCTGACACTGTTCTTGCTTAATAAAACGAGATTTTTGCAAATGCTGTTTGTGTTCAGTAAAAACAAAGGTCGTTTGCTATAAAATCATAAAACTTACGTAAGTATTTTGTCAGGTTAGAAATTTATTTTTTATGACAATTCGGATTAAACTTTCACAGTAGGCGTAATCACAGTAGGTGGTAGAGGATCTTTTGCTCGGTTTCCAGCCCTGAGTGCGTGAGACGGTTTTTTCTTTTCCTTTCCTCTTCAGACTGTCATTCTTTCTCTGCTCTTTTGTGTTCCTTCTCTCTTCTAACTATCCACCTCTTCAAAAAAAAAAACGTAAAAATGATGATGGCGCTCCCAGGAGTCCCAGGGGTAAAAAATTCCGGAGGTAAACTACCCCTCCATTCGGATCTCCGGGGTGCTCATGGGGCCCACCATCGAAGAATTCCAAGAGCATAGTAACCTTTGCCAACATCTGCGGGCTTAATTCCAATTTGGACTCTGTCCACCACTATCTCCAATCATGCAAACCCCACATTCTATTTCTGACCGAAACCCAAATCAGTTCCAAATCCTCAACCAATCATCTCCTGTTTCCAGGCTATGAACTTCTGTCATCTTTTCGTCTTCATGGTGGGGTATGTGCCTACGTTCGCAGCAGTCTTTCTTGCACCAGACTTCCGAACCTGGAATCAGGTCAGCCCGATATTCTCTGGCTAAAACTCGCCCTTAAATCTTCTACTAAATTTATCTGTTGCATCTATCGCTCCCCATCAGACAAATCCTACAATGAGTTCTTTGACTATCTCTCGGCAAAAATCGATCATCTCATCTCCGAATTTCCCTCCGCTGAAGTTATCGTCCTAGGCGACTTCAACGTCCATAGCAAGGAATGGTTAGGATCCACAAAAACTGACCCAGAAGGTAGAGCAGCAGAAAACTTCGCAATCAACAACTCGCTCACCAATTTGATCAGAGAACCAACATACTTTCCCCGCGTTTCTACCCATAATGCAAATCCACTAGATCTTTTTCTTACCACCCATCCTGAGCCTTACTTAACATCTGTATACGCTCCCCTTGGTCGTTCAGATCATGGCCTCATTACCGTCTCTTGTCCCATACATCCCGAGTTTGCTGAAATCATGCCGGAACGCACGATCTGGCACTACAATTCTGCCGACTGGGATGGTCTTCGAAACTTCTTCTCTGCTTTCCCTTGGAACCCTGTTTGTTTTTCCACTCCCGATCCCTCCGAAATTTGCTCTCATATCACAGACATTATTCAAGCAGGTATTGAAGGTATCATTCCACATACCCGCAAGAAACCTAAACTCCATCATCAAAAGCCATGGTTCTCCAAGGCCTGTGACAAAGCCAGGCTCAAAAAAGCCAAAGCTCGCAAAAGGTATCTTCAAAATCCTACACCCGAAAATCGTCAAATCTTCACCGAGGCCAGAAATCAGTACAACGAAACTATCTTAGAGTCCAAAAATGCTTTTAACAACCGCATAAAAGATAGGGTGCTTTCCTGTCCCAACGGCGTCAAAGCTTTCTGGTCACTTGCCAAAAACATTAGTCAGAACTTATGAAGAAGCACTTTTCCTCCCCTAACCTCTGACAACGAAGTTATCTCCACCTCTAAAGGGAAAGCAGAACTATTCGCCAAACAATTCGCTGCCAATTCCACCCTGATCCCTCCCCCCAATTTCGCTCTCCCAACTGCTAAGTCTGTACCCCACAAAATGCCCGATATAATACTTAAGGTCAAACAAGTTCAAAAAATTCTTCTATCCCTTGACACCAAAAAGTCCTTTGGTCTGGATGGCATACCAGCAATTGTTCTAAAAAAATGCGCTTCAGAACTCGCACCCATCTTATCTCGTCTTTTCCAGATCTCTTATGACAAGAGTATCTTCCCAGATAGCTGGAAGACTGCTCGTGTGCAGCCTGTCCCGAAGAAAGATTCCAAGTCCCTTCCATCCAATTATAGACCTATCTCTCTTCTCTCCATTGTCAGCTAAGTTATGGAGAAAGTAATCAACTTGCAAATTCTAAAATATCCAGAAAAACACAATATCATCCATGACAGACAGTACGGATTTCGTCACCAAAGATCCACAGCTGATCTCCTTAGTTTTGTCACACATAACTGGAACAAGTCTCTTGAATTTCATGGCGAGCTTCAGATTGTTGCTCTTGATATTTCCAAGGGCTTTGACCAAGTATGGCATGCCGCACTCCTCAACAAACTACCTTCTTACGGTCTTCCTACCAAACTATGTACCTGGATCGGCAGCTTCCTCTCTAATCGGCGCATATCTGTTGTGGTTGACGGTCACTCATCTAACTTCCATCCTATCAATGCTGGTGTCCCCCAAGGTTCAGTTCTGGCACCAACCCTATTTCTTCTTCACATTAATGACCTACTCTTTTCAACTACCAATCCCATCCACAGTTATGCTGACGATAGTACTCTTCACTCCAGTATTCATTTTTCCAGACAAGTTTCGAATCAGGAGTTGGATAATAGACGCAGATCTATGTACCTATCCCTTTCCCAAGATCTTCAATTAATCTTAGACTGGGGTGCCAAGAACCTTGTTCAGTTCAACGCCTCCAAAACCCAGTCTTGCTCCCTCTCACGCAAAAAATCTGGCAACGCTTACGCCATCCACATGAATGGCCAAGCCCTACAAAACAACGAAACCTTCAATCTCGTTGGCGTCGCTTTCGAACATGATCTCAGCTGGCACAAATACATTACTTCAGTAGCCACATCGGCAGCTAAAAGCTTGGTTTTCTCTTTCGAGCCAGAACATACTTCTCCCCTTCCAAATTATACACTCTCTATGTTTCCCAAATAAGACCTAACCTAGAGTACTGCTCCCACATCTGGGGAGCGGCATCACCTTTGACACTTAAGAGCCTTGATTCTATCCAAAAGAGAGCCATTCGACTTATCAATGATCCAGCCCTCACGAGAAAACTCCCTTCTCTCGCCCATCGCCGCGCTGTAGGGGATCTATGTCTTTTCTACCGCTACTTCCACGGATTTTGCTCTGAAGAACTAGCCGGTATTATTCCCCCCTTGAATGTCCCTAACCGAACAAGAGGCGCGTTACGTATGCATCCCTTTACTGTCCAGCTACAAAAGCCTAGAACAGGCCACTTCTCTCGCTCACTCATACCTAGAATCTCCAGATTATAGAACCAACTGCCTGCAGATGTTTTCCCTTGCCGTCCCAACCTCCAATCCTTCACATCCCGTGTCAATAGACTACATTTCCCTTCTCTTCAGATACCCACGGTACGTTAGTACTTAGGCTTGAAGTCTACGTGGGATGTCTTAGATAAAAAAAAGGCAACCAGAAATACTTGCACAAACAAACCCGATTGTGATAAAATGTTTGATTATTCTTTATTATTGGCAACAACATCGTTTTTATTTGTCATTTACTAATGCCTCTTTTGCTAACAAGGATAGAAAGAAATCGGATTCCGTTGGGATTTTATCAGGAAAAAAAAAATAATTTTGCGATGACTAATCTTTCAAAGTATATAACAAGCAATACTTCCACAAGCAAAAAATGTACGATACAAATTTGAACAAATTCTTTTTTTATTTGTCTTTGTCTAATGCACTTTCGCCAACACGGATAGAAAGTAATCTGATTCCTCCGTGATTATCAGGAAAGAAAAGATGAATATTGTGATCATGAAATATGTTCTGGTGTAAACTGTCCATAGAACTGACTAAGGTGAATTCTTGTTCAATTGTTTTTTCTGTCATCATTCTCACATAAAATTGGATACAATATAGTACGGTACTACACGTAGGTCTAAATTTAGTACAGTAATAACGTACTACAATGTTTTTATGTTTTTATACGCCACAATTTTTGCAAAAAAGCGAAGTAAAGTACCAATGTCCACGAATTTTCGATTTCGTTACACTGTGCGTCGGTCTAGTAATTCTTCACTGACGAGGAATTACTAATCGAGGATTTAGTTGTGTACGGTCCAGTTTTGCCAACTCGTGGGGAATTTTCCGTTTTCTTGGATTTCTTTAACGAAACGGAAGATTTTCTGTTTTTTTTTCAACAAAAGTCGGAAATTTTGTATTAACAAATATTGTAACAATTTCTGAGTTTTGACTTGTAATTTGAATTTGACAGCAAAAATGTCAAAATCTTCATGTTCATTATGTTGGAAAGAATTCAAGAATTCAGCCATTTGTGATTCTTGCTTGAAGAAAATTTGTAACAATTACTTTAAACTTACAGTGAAAGAATATAACTGTGCTATTATGTCAACAAGAAAACTTAAATTCCATTGCCCTATTTGTGAAAATAATCATAACATTTTCTCACAAGACCTATTTCCTACACAAGATTTAACATGTGAAAGTCAGAATATAGTTAATGATACACAAGAATATATAAAAAAACAAAATTTTGAAGAAGAAATGAAGAAAGTTTCTGATTACTTGGAAGTTATAAAAAATTAAATAACTAACCTTAGAGAGTCGAATATTGATTTGGTTAAATTTCTTTCTTCAGATGATGACATTAAAATAGCTAAATTTCAAAACTTCGAAAAAACTCAAGCTCCAACAACATCAAATAATGTAAAACTATCATTTTCGGAAGTTATAAAAAATTCTCAACAAAAAGACATAAATAAATCTACCAGCAATAAATTGATAACCAATAATGACAAAGTCAATGTGAATTTGTCAACTTTTAGTCAAAATATAGAAGAAAATATACAGTGCAATAAAAATCTAAATATAAATAGAATGTCAGGTAAAAGAAGTGAAGAAAGAAAAAGTAAAGCCATATATGGTTCAAAAAAGACAAATTGTTTATTGTCTACTAAGAAATTTTGGATATATACGTCTGGTTACTCTAAAACAACAACGGAAGCTGATATTATTAATTATCTGAAACAACAGAAAACCATTGAATACAGTTGCGAAAGAGTTTCAACAAAGAATACATACTCAAATGCGTACAAAATTGGTATACCAATCCTAATGAAGGATGAATCCTTGTGTGAAGATGTTTGGCCAATGGGCATTTGCGTTAACCAGTATTTTCCTCCAAAAAAAAAAATTCAAGAAACAAGCAGTACAAAAAACTAAATAATGAATGACGCCAATGACGATAGTATACTGGTGGCTCACTTTAATATACGATCATTAAAATCTTCTTTTTTTGAATTTAAAGAATTTGTTTTAGATATAAATCCTGATATTTTAGATGTAACTGAATCTTGGTTAAATCATAATGATTCATCTACTTATTTTGAGATTTTTTAGATTGAATAGGAATACTAAAGGTGGTGAAATTAGCGTTTACGTTAAAAATTATTTACAAGTCAAAGTAATAACTGTTCTTGACACTAGACCTTTGGAAACATTTTGGCTTAATATTCTAATTAATAAGAAAAATCTAGGTTTTGGAATCATTTATAAACCACCAAACATTAGTTTCAATTCATTTCTTATTCTTAACCAGGTAATTCCACAAGTTTACTTATCGGTTGATAGACTGATCATAACAGGTGATTTTAATGTTGATCTGTACAATAAAAATCAAGATGGTTATCTTCTTGAAAATTTATTTGCCACTTTCAGTTTGAAACAAATTATTTCAGAGCCTACAAGAAAAGAAACGTCACCAAAAATAATTGATCATCTTTATATAGATGAAAATATCAATATCACAGATTCTGGTATATTCAAAACACAATTAATAAAAAATCCTTCGGGAATTTCTCTAACTGATCATTCAATGGTATTTTGTAAACTTGGAATGCAATTGAAAACATTAATAATTTTGATACTAAAATTGAAATATTTAACAATAATATCCTAAATTTATTTAACAAACATGCACCAGTTCAAATAAATAAAAATAAAAAAACAAATTCATGGATTAATTCAAATATAAAAATTTTTGCAAAATTAAAAAAAAGCTTTAAAAAATATTGTAAAAATAAATCTGAATCAAATTGGAAAGATTATGTACAAATAAGAAACATTCTATCTAAATTTATAAAGAAAGAAAAGCAAGCATTTTTAAAGAATAATATGAATCCAAATAATCCGACACTTTTTTGGAAAAACTTGAAAAAATTTAATATTAATTTAAAAGAATCTAAATCAGTAAATGAATATCCTTGTGCACAGGTACTAAATAATCAATTTATAAATTATGTAAAAAATGGATCACCAAATCAAAATTTCCTATCTTTTTATTTGAATAACAAGTTTTCTAAAATTGATAAAGATGTGTTTCTAAATTTAAAACCAATTACGAATTATGATATTGTTAAAATATTATCAAAAATTAAAACAGAATCATGTGGAACAGATGGTATTACTTTACGCATGTTAAATCTGTGTATAAGAAATAATTTTTTAAATACTATTAAACATATATAATAAATTGTTCTATTTTAAATAATTATTTTTCTAATATCTGGAAAACTACTAATGATTTTAGACATATTTCTCTACTTTCTATAATATCTACAATTTTAGAACGTATAGTTTTTGACCAAGTAATAGAGTATTTAAAAAAATATGATATTTTACAACCAATCAGGTTTTAGAGAAAATTTTAGTACTTCTACTTTACTCTGTAAACTTAAAGATGATATTTTAGAAAATTGGGATTCAGGTTTTGCTACTAATATAGTCTTTCTTGATTTGGCTAAAGCCTTCGATTCTCTAAATCATGAAATGTTATTAGCAAAGCTTAAATATATAGGTTTTAGTCAAAAATCTTGTCAGTGGTTCAAAGATTATTTATCTGACAGAAAACAGGTGACAAAAATTGCAAACGAATACATTTGTGACATTTAAAATTCACTGCCGATTTCTAGAGGTGTTCCACAAGGATCAGTATTAGGCCCTTTCTTGTTTATTATATACACTTTTGATTTTCATTTATCAACTAAACACGGCAATGTTTTAGCTTTTGCAGATGATACTCAAATATACCACTCAATCAAATACACAGACTTAAAAAATAGTATTTCTTTAATCATCATTAAGGATCTTTTAAATATTTCAAAAACTATAACTGATCACGGATTAAAAATAAATGAAAATAAAACTAACTTAATTTTAACTGGCCCTAAAACATTAATCACTAAAATAAAAAATAATTCTGATTTCAAAATTGTTCTTAACAATAATTTTAAGATAACTTCAGTCGAATATGGTAAAAATCTTGGAGTAATTTTTGATCAGTATCTAAATTTTAATGAACATATAAAAAATATAATTAAAAAAGCATACGACAAACTAAGAATTTTATATAAATTTATGGACTACTTAAATACCGATACTAAATTTAGGCTGGTTGATTCAATTATTCTGTGGATTAGATTACTGTGATGTAATTTATCACAAAAATATCAGTAACGAAGATAAACAGAAATTACAAATTCTTCAAAATAACTGTGTTCGCTTTTCAATAGGACTAAAAAAATATGATCACGTATCACCTACCTTTAACAAAAATAATATAATTAAATTAGAAAAAAGACGCGAAATCCACTTATCCTGATTTATATATAAAATAATTTTAACTCAGAAACCTAGATATTTATTTGAAAAAATTGAATTCAGGAATAATATTCATCATGTTAATAGTAGAAATCAGAACGCAATAGAAATACCTAAACATCATACTGAAAAATATAAGTATTCGTTTAAATATACATCTTCTGTAATTTTTATTAATATTCCTTCTAGTCTAAGGGGCTTAAGCTATATAACTTTTAAAAATAATATAAAAAATTATTTAGTAGGGGTAGGATTGGAAGAATGATTTCTTATAAATCAAAATCCTACCTATTTATGCCAACTAGTATACTACTGTCATTTTTTGGTTTTCTTTTTTTTATTTTTATCAATTTTATATTCATATTTTAAATTAAATTGTTTTTATTGGCATAAATAAACATCTTTATTATTATTATTATTATTATTATTATTATTATTATTATTATTACAAATTGTAAATCAAATACGTTTGAACGTTTGCTTTGCACATTCCTCCTGAATAATAACCAAATATAAATTTGACACATACGCACATAGCGGAACGCCCCAAAAAGTTTATATTTTAATTTTATTTCACACGTGAGGTAAATGATATTGAAAAATATAATATTTAATATAAAAAACAAATAAGTAAAAATTAATATTTAAATAATAATTTATATCGTTTTCAAGGTTTTTCCTTTTCATGTTTGGGGTTGGGAAATCTTATGATTCCAAGTTTCAAAGTGGGATAGAGTATAGGTGGCCAGGCCTTCGGCCTCACCGGCTCCATCGGGCCGGCCGCCCACCGAGATTTTCTCGCTCACTCGCTTGTTCCAATCGGGGCCTTGGAAGGAAACTTGGATGCTGTCATTTTTTATCTGTTTGTATGCGGTATCGTCAATAATTGGTCATGTGTGTACCTTTTCTTTTTGTGTACAAATGTGTATATATATATATATATATATATATATATATATATATATATATATATATATATATATATATATATATATATATATAGGGTACCCTGTTGTTTCTGTTTTTCTCTAGTGTACCTTTCTGAATTACTTTAATGTTCTTTTCTTTTAAGTACTTGGTCAAATATACTCATCATAGTATCTTTGACAGTTTTTAACTCAACACTGTTTCTTTAACAAACTCCGTCGCACTCTCAAACCAGAAAGCGTGCTGTCGCGGCGACGCGACGTCTACGCGAATACTCGCGTCTACAGGGGCACCGCAATTTCGGCTGATTGGCTTCTTGACGTTTGACCCGATTAATTTTTTGCTCGGATCCCGCTTCGCTTGCGAGGAAAGAGACTGGTCCTGACCAGCCTCTTTCCTCGCAAGCGAAGCGGGATCCGAGCAAAAAATTAATCGGGTCAAACGTCAAGAAGCCAATCAGCCGAAATTCCGGTGCCCCTGTAGGGGCCCTGGCCCCTAACCAGGTGCTAATCCTGTTCCGACCTTAGGGTGCCCTCCGATCCACCGTTCTGGACAACAAACAGAACATAATTTTTAGGTTAAGGTAGGTACCTAGACACGATTAATTTTTTGCTCGAGACCTTCAAAAAATGACAAAACACAATTTTTATCGAGGAAGGAGTGCTAACCCGTTTCCAATACACCTTTTAGAGCCGATTTCCCAATTTTGTGTATTTTAAATGACAAAAATTTAAAAAAAAAAGTTCCGTCCGGGCACGGAATCGAACCAACGCCTGCGGGCCAACACTTACTTTCAAACATATTTATTTATAACATACTATTTACAACATCAATTGGGTACTTAAAACTACTAACAGTTTGGCATAGTGGCACGCGTTACAACCCCTAGCTAGGGAGGTCCAACGCAGCAAAGCGGCCGGGGCTGGTGTTAGCCCTTGGTATCCATTTGACGTGAAGGCGCATATAGACGGCTCTTACCGCAGTAAGCTTGCAGCCCGGTGCTTTGTTATTAGGTTGGGCCAACAAGCGAGTCCTTTAACCACTGGACTATGCGGTTGATGCTACAAAATCGGTGAACTTGTTAACAACACAAACTGAAAGCTTCAAACGTCAAGAAGCCAGTCAGCCGAAATTCCGGGGTCCCTGTAGACGCGATTTACGAGAATACTATGCACTTGCAACTATCTCCATGGAGTTATTTTGCTTCGGAAAACGCTGGTAAGATAAAAACGATATACAAAGAGCCGGTGTTTAAAACTAGATTGTGTGCAGTGTTGCCGACTTAGAAATTACCAATATCTCTAGCGAAACTCTTCGCAGAGGTTGTAGGAAGAAAGTGAGATATGTATCATTATTTGAATGGTGTCGGCGTTTACTGGATGGAAATCCATTATACACATAATGATAGACAATTTGGGCCAAATTTCCACTTTTATTTAATATTATGACATGACGCGTTTCGTTCACTATAGCTTCATCGGATGTTTGTTACAGGCTAAATCTTAAACTAAAAGTTCACAAAGATGTCATAAAATACAACAATCTAGGTAGATAACTTAGGTTTTATTATTATACTAATTTAGTATGGGGAATTCCCACTGGGCTTCATTTCTGTTAGGCAAATAAGTTTAATAAGGGTGAGTTTTTTAATTCTAATTGATCATATATATCTGTCGGAATTTTTCAACCGATTTGTCTCAAGACTTTCAAGTAAATTCAATTTTTTACCTTTATTTTCTACATGTAGTTTTCAAATTGTTATCAAATGTATGTCGATTCCGTAAAAGAATTGTTTTTTTTTTTCTTAATAAAACTTCTTTTATGTTCTGTTATACGTGTTAAAAATGATCTGGCTGTTTGGCCTACGAATCTTTTCGGACATGATCCACATGTTAACTGATATATACCTGATTTATTATTTTTATTAGTTTTACCTTTTGAAATTTTCAGAAATTTTCTTAGTAAATTATTTGTTTTGAATGCTACTTTTACGTTTTTCTGACTGATAAATTTTTAATTTTTTTCTGCTGGTTTCCCGAAATAAGTAATTGTTTTAAAAGTATTGGGTTTTTCTTATATCTTAGGGTAGACTGTAGCAGCAGCTGTATTTTTCAGTTTTTTTTTGATAAAATTCTGTCAATACTTGATGGGCAATAACCGTTATTTATTGCAGCTTGTTTAATTAAATTTATGTAATTCGTAACTGAACTTTTCCGGGGATAAAGGGGCACTTATTAACCTATGTACCATACTACCTATGATACGCTGATAACTTATGTTGTATAGGATATTATGTGTGCGATGGTTTGTGGTAAATTGAAAAACTGTGTTTATTTGAAATTTTGGTAATGGTTAAATCTAAAAAATTTAAAGAGCTGTTAGTTTCAATCTCTATTGTAAATTTTACGTATGGCAAAGTTGGTGGATACCATGTTAATAAACCAAAAAGTAAATCCCATCATAAGAATAGACATCATTAACCTTCTAAAAACTTGTTTAAAACAAAACTATTTTTCTTTTAATAACGAATTTTCTAATAGCAATAAAGGTCTTATAATGGGCAGCCCATTAAGTCCACTTTTAGCCGAAATATTTATGAATAACATAGAAACAATAATACACAATATCACGGTAACAAATAACACGTTGTACTGGTTCTGGCAATTAGATACATTTTTAGAATATTTAAATTGATTACATAAAAACATAAAATTTACAATAGAAATTGAAACCAACAGCTCTTTAAATTTTTTAGATTTAACAATTACAAAAATTTCAAATAAACACTGTTTTTCAATTTACCACAAACCGTCGCATACACAGAGAGAAAAAAATAGTTGGTGGGTATTAAATCACATTCTATAATTTTTTAAATAAAAAAATAATTCCCTGGATAAAACCATATTTCAAATAAAAAAGCGATACTTGCAACAAAATTTCTTTTATATTTTGCATAATTACTGTAATTAAAATATTTAGTTGCGAAATATATTCTTAAAAAAATTAAATTATTTTTCCGCCAATGAAAGCTTTGATAATTAATAGAAAAATTCGCATAATTAAACATTGTATTGAACGTTTCATTGTACAAATTAAATTGTATTGTCGCAATAACGAAGAAAATCTACTGACAATTATAATTTAATTTTCCTAATAAGGGAAAAACAGAACTAAATATGCAATTCCAAAAATTAAAGTTTATTCCTGACAACTAAATCGCGGCTTATGAGAATAAAATTATTCTTTACGCTAGCCCTAACCGCCATGCCATCCCGTCGACATAAATTATCCCGGCGTGCATCGCATTTACCCATCGTCCCTTGATGAGAAGGCAGACTAAGCGGCTACTCCGGTAGTAACAGTGAAGGTGACGGCCATTTGGTCTATTTTTGTTAGTGTATATATTTATGGATAATATAATAGCCTTTTGTTGTTTTATTTTGTAGGGATATACCTATAAATGTACCATGTATTCAGTGATAAGTAAATGTACCATGTATTCAGTGATATGTAAATGTACCATGTATTCAGTGATAATTACAATTTAAAGTTTCTTTGTATTTGGTAAATATTTGTTGGCGTTATAGTATAGATCTTTTATAGAACAAAAAATAAAAATATACGTTTCTGTATGGCGACTTTATTGCAGGGTTTTATTGTGTCATTTTAAAAATGATTGTATCACATTAAATGCAATAAATATGTGAAACGAAAGTAGACATTTTCATCTTTTGTTTTATAAAAGCTCTATATTTTAACATCAAGAAATATTTTCTTACTGCTTAAGGTTCTCTTTGCTCCGCTATGTTTGGTATTGTCAACCTAATTCAGTTTTTTTACGTTTATCTGCTTTACTTTAGCATTTGAAAAAAGTTATGTATAATATGATATTCGTTAAGCAAATCATTACTAGGCTAGTATGAACGCATATTTCAATCTATTTCTTAACTGTTTGGCCCGCAAAAAATTTACGATCATGGTGTCAGAAAAAATGTCACTAAATTTTTTGAGGGCCAAACATTTAAAAAATAGATTGAGATATGCGTTCATACTAAACTAGTATATAATGATTTGCTTAACGAATAGCATATTATACATAACTTTTTTCAAATGCTAAAGTAAAGCAAATAAACCTAAAAAAACTGAATCAATTTTTTTTTGGGAACTATATCGGGATTGCAAATAGTATATATCTTTTTTAGTAAAACTAAGGTTTACTTCACGTAATTAAATTAAGATATTTTTATTAACCAATATTAGTTGTAGGTATCATACCTTCACATTAAATGAATTAAATGATAATTGATACAATTAAGTCATATTTTACTTTATCGTGTAAATTTACTTACAGAAATTATGATTTACTTCAGTTAATTAAACCTGCCAATTAAATTCGCTGAATTATATATTTAATTGCTCGATACCAATTAAATAATTTAATTGAAAGAAAAATATTTTACTTGTGTAAATTAATTCTTTCTCTCTGTGTACAGACACAACAATTCACAAAAATTCCACCCATCCTATACAACATAAGTTAGCAGCGTATCATAGTATGGTACAAAGGTTAATAAGTGTCCCTTTATTCCCGGAAAATTTCAGTTGTGAATTATATTTAATTAAACAAGTTGCAATAAATAATGGCTATTGCCAATCAGGTATTGATAGAATTTTGTCAAAAAACTTAAAAATACAGCTATTGCTACAGTCTACCCTAAGATAAACGAAAACCCCAATACTTTTAAAACAATTACTTATCTCGGGAAACCAGCAGAAAAAATTTAAGAATTTATCAACCAGAAAAACGAAAAAGTAACATTCAAAACAATTAAATCACTGGGAAAATTCCTGAAAATTTCAAAAAGTAAAACTAATAAAAATAATAAATCAGGTATATATCAGTTAACATGTGGATCATGTCCAAAAAGATACATCCAAACAGGCAGATCATTTTTAACACGTATAACAGAATATAAAAGAAGTTTTATTAATAATAAAAATAATTCTTTATTTTTATTATTAATATTTAATTACAGAATCGACATACATTTGATAACAATTTTAAAATACTACATGTAGAAAATCAAGGTAAAAAATTGAATTTACTTGAAAGTCTTGAGATAAATCGGTTGAAAAATTCCGACATATTACTTAATGATCAATTAGAATTAAATAACTCACCCGTATTAAACTTATTTACATAATTGAAATGAAGCCCAGTGGGAATTCCCCATACTAAATTACTTAAAAAGTTAAGTTCACTGATGATTACAAAGAACTTCCTATGCGTTATAGATATTTAGACTTGTCACAACAGTTGGCTTCGCTTGCTTGAAACATGGTACACTGAAAAAATCTTGATCTAATTTGAAAATTAGAGTATTCTGGGAAAATTAGCCTTACATGAAGCGCTACTATTCTTGTGTCAAGCGAAAATTGTTAGTGCAAGTAAAGGCTACTCTTGAATCGAGAAACGTTCTATTATTGGCATCCAAGACACTAGTAATATTTGTTTAAGTACTGCTACTCTTCAGGCAAGAAAAAGAGTTAGTTTAAGATGATGAATAGGAGTAACTACTTACTTACGGCCCCCTGTCAGTCTAATCCACTGATATCGTAGCGATCCTTTGGCGAAAGCGCTTTTTTCTTTCGCCATCCCTTTTACAATACTCCCCTCTACCCTAATCCACTCGTATTTTTAGTGCCCCTTTGGCGCAAGCGCAAATATGCCTTTTGGACACTCATCCTTCTAATCCACTGATATCTTAGCGATCTTAGTCTTGAACGAAGTATAGATGTGCGTATTGGTTTAAGAATAACATGCCTTTTGGAAGGACTTGCTCTTGCGGATATACAAGACTAAGCTATCCTTCACTGAAGACTATTACTCTTGACTCTAGTATACCTCTTTTTCAGTGTACACACGAAATTGCAGAAAAACTGGAACTTCCTGAGTGTTATAGATTTTATATATTTGTAATACGACTCATAATGGGCTCTACAGGTTTTCATAAATTTAATTAGTTAGTTTGGGGTCTTGGTTAAAATATAGGTTATCAATTTCGATCAAAAATCCGTGAGCGTAAAAGACGGAACACATTAGCCGTGTGATACATAAGCTTGGGATTTCTAATCTGAATAAACCTGAATAAAAATAAGGCCTCTTTATTACTCATACATATACAGGGAAAGTCACCGAGTTGCATCACAGGATTTATTACATGGAGTAAACTTGTGCAAAGCCGCGGGTACTGATTTAACAGATGCCTAGTAATGGTTTTTTTTCTCAAAATAGAAAATAATAAGTCATTAATCAGGATCAAAACTTATGGAAGCCAGACCTTTGAACTAAATCTATACAATAGTCAGAAATAATTGTTCAACAATAAATTAAACATGCCTACGCATCTAGAAATAAAAGATCTACATTCTACATACATCTTAATTGGGAATTCCATTAATTTATAATCTGTATATCTTTTCACTTACCTACCATAAATTAGTATGCCATTTCTTCTGCAGGAAAGATAGAAAAGCCATTTTCAGTTGGTAATCTAAATAGTTTAAAGTTACCGCAATAGAAAAGTTTTGCGCAACTGAAGTAATAATAAAATAAGTTGAGCTCGGCTCAAATATAATTTGCCGGGACAAGCAGTTGGCAGCCGGGAGTCATTACTTTTAACGATGTCTAATGAAACAATCCACAAAGCAATTAGGAGAAATGACACATTCAGCAGTCACTCCCTAAATACCTATATATTACAGAAAATGGACCCACCGGCACTATTTAGCTTCAAATTTTGTTTTTTTCTGCCTAGTAATTTAGAAATTCATTAGTGCTTAGAATGAAATAACATACATATGTATATTTATTCCGCACATTTAAACAGAATATAGTAAAAGTATTTATTACCAATCAGGATTAAAACTAATTTAAGCGCTATAAACATAGGTAATGTGAGGTTCGGTTAGGCTTGAGATCACTTTTTTTGTTTAAAGGAATTTGAACGTTAGGTACTGAAAAAAAATATCCCAATCTTAGAATGTTGGATGTTATTTTTAATTTATTTCAATGAAAGTATCAGAACTACATTTAACTGTATTATGTATATTTAAACCCGGCATTACTTCTTTAGCTTCAATAAGCTTTTAAAATAACCTTATTTTTTAAAATAAATACGTTATAATTCGAGACAAATACTTTCTGAATATTGACTGTGACTTTTTTAATCTTCTCTTTTTTTTATTTCTTCATCTCCTTGGATACGAATCTTCAGGGGCGCAAAATTCTGTAAATATGTAAATAAATAACGTAAAATCCTTCATATGTCGCCCGTGTTGAAAAGTTTAGTATTCACAAAAAAAATAATAATAAATTAAGAACCGCTTCAGCCGATTTGCTGCTATAACGGCCATAACCACTGCCCTGGTTCATTAGCTACTTTTTACGAATTCTGAACTAATATACGAGTAAATATTCCAACTAGGCCACAAGCTCTAGACTTCTAGACTCTAGAGCTATTACTGTAGAAGCAATTTTCTTGACAACTGATTTGTTTAAAATTATTTTCTTAGGGAATAGGTACTAGATATTGAGTCCCCGATTAAAAATCGGGAAGAAGTTAACAGCATAAGGTCATTTGAATCATTGGTAAGTGGGATAGTATAACGGAAATCAAGACAATCCTCAATTTGCATCAGTAAGGTAATCATTTCTTTATAATTTAAAATAGAATTGCCAATAACTCTTTTTAGATGAAATTTTGCCGCTTTAACGGCTTCCCACAACCCACCTACATATGGAGATTTAAGAGGTATGAAATGCCATCTTATTAGATCTTTCGTGAAAAATGAAGACGCTTCATTATTATGGCTTCTATTATGCCACAAGTTTTATAGCTCGATAATAGTTATTTACGGAACAAGTGTGATATTGACATTATTTCCGCACTCACGTAAAAATTGTAGGTACGACGAGGCCATCAGGCCGAGTCGGGAAATCACATCAGTACGATAATAATGTAATATCCCACGTGCTACGTACAAAACTTTGTCTACAATCATTATAAATTCACAAAAAAACATTATATTTCTTTAAAAAAAACAGTTATACAAAACACAAGTTATTTATGGATTAATTCTAAACGGTGGCAACCAGGTTGCTAAGGACGCGTGTGTTGTCAATAAGTTTATTTGTCAAAAGTTTTAAATAAGTACGTTCAGTGGCGTAGCTACCGGGGTGGCGTATTGCGATTTTTCTGTAGACTTCAGGCGCCAAAGTAACTCTAGCCAACTGAGTACGTTCAAACGTGGCGTGCGCATTCCCGCACTTTTTCAGATCTGTGAAAGTTTATTTCCCGGCAGCTCAGAGGGCCCAGGAGGGGCAGTATATTTTTGATCACGGCCTTATAGGGTGTGTTTAAAGAGTCTAGGGGATGGGTGCCAGTTTTATCCGGGGCTTCCGCATGCGTAATATCCTCAAAAATATAATAAATGATGCACTTGTTAATAAGTTTACTGATACCAGTGGTAAAAAGAATCCGATTATTGACCGAGATGTGTTGGTTCGAATTCGTGCTCGGCTGCATCTTTTTTTAGTTTTTGTCACTTAAAACATTATAAAAAATTAGGAAATCGGCTCTAAAAGGTGTATTGGAAACGGGTTAGCACTCCTTCCTCGATAAAAATTTTGTTTTGTCTTTTTTTATAGGTCCCGAGCAAAAAATTTATCGTGTCTAGGTACCTTAACCTAAAAATTATGTTTTGTTTGTTGTCCAGAAAATCTAGCGAACGGTGGATCGGAGGGCACCCTAAGGTCGGAACAGGGTTAGCACCTGGTTAGGGGCCCTGATCAGTCTCTTTCCTCGCAGGCGAAGAGGGATCGGTGCGAAAAAAATCCACTATTGTTCCTTCCTCTGCGCATGCGCAAGCCCGGGATAAAAACGGTACCCGTCTCCTAGACTCTTGTGGGTGTGTGGTGCAAGTGAGAACTACTTTGTCTCTCTCGCGCAGAACATCCGTAAAGCTGTGAATCTGTTTGCTTAACGCATACGCACGTCAACGCGAATCATCATGTTTTCTTGTTACTGCGCCATTCTAATATTTTAAATTTGAATAGAACGTATTTTAATAGTATATTGTGATTTATTTATTTGGAAAAATTGTTTAAATATAAATTTAGTGACAACAAACTATGTTTGTCAGTGTCCAGTGATAAGTTTGCGATAATAATTTAGTCCTTATTCAGGTGTACATTGAAATGGAATCAATATTGACAAAATTATATTTGTCAAGTGAAAACCTCAAAACCGTTTTCTGGTGACATATCAATAATCTGTTTTATTTCAATGTGACGTCAGCTTACAGTTGTCTGAAAATTTGTCAGAATTGATATTCAGGTGGCCAATTTTTAGCAACATTTTATATTGTTTGTTGATAATTTGAAAAAGTACTACTGCCTACTTTTTAAGTATTGGTTATTGATAAAAAAATAAAAATGGCGGATTTGTTGGATTTTCCTTTACTTGTTCATGCTCTAATTAATGAACATGAGACATAAGTTTTTTTGATAATCTCTGAAATTTAGGATTTTTTTAAGAGGCGTTGTACCGCCAATCGGTGGGTCAGAGATCCTTATTTTTTGTACATAAACATACAGAAAGGTAGTTTTTTATTTACATTGATATAACATTTTTTAGCCTAGAACATAATCTCTTGAAAAAGGAATTAAGGCAACAGTCAAGCCCTTTAGATCTACCCAATGGGGTCTTTAAGAAAATTTACAGATGCGATAAAACCACAGCTGAGTTTTTGATAAATGAACTAAGTCCACTTCTTCCGGACCCAGACAGAGATACGGAGGCAATTCCTAAAGATGTAACGATTTTATGTGCTCTAAATTTCTATGCACAGGGCAGCTATCAGAAGGCAGTAGGGCAGGACATGAACTGTCCGATGAGCCAGTCTGCTGTCAGTCGCTGTATAGAAGTGGTTACCAATGCAATTATAGAGCGCTTCCAACATAAAGTAAAATTTCCAACTAGTAATGATGAAAAAGAGAATGAAAAACAGAAATTTTTTGAACTCTTAAATGGTTTCCCAGGTATTGATGATTTCTATTTTTTAGTTATACAGACATGTATTATGCAGAGTAGCCAAAACATTCATAGTTCCTCTTTATAACTATGATATATATTGGTAAATATTTAGGTTGTGAACTGCTTGTATGAATTTTTGACTGCTAGGGGGGTTCTTCAATTTGAATTTGTCTTGTCACATGAAAAATTTGAGCTGCCTCTTTCTAACCAATGAAAATGTCACGTGGCAAGAAGGCAAATCGAGAACACCCCAGTACCTTTAAAATTACTTTATTGTAGGTACCTACTTATCTTTTTTAGGCACTATAGGAGTTATTGACGGAACACATGTGAGAATTCAAGCACCCTCAGTAGATGATGAAGAGTTTCCTGCCATATTGTTTTATAACCGTAAAGGGTATTACAGCCTCAACGTCCAAATAATATGTGGTGCCGATCGTCGTATTCTGGCTGTTAATCCTCGATTCCCTGGCAGTGTGCATGATTCAGCTGTTTGGGCTAGTAGTATAATAAGAAGTCATGTACGTCAGAATTACTTACATGGGGATAGATCTTCCTGGTTAATCGGCGACTCTGGATACCCTCTAGAGCCTTGGCTCATGATACCATTTTTGGATAGGAATCTTGGGGAACAGGAGAGAAATTTCAATATAGTATTAAGAAGGGTTAGAAATGTAATTGAAAGAGTAATAGGGATATTAAAATCACGCTTTAGCTGCTGTTTTTCACACAGAATACTACATTACAGTCCGCCTAAGGCTGCTAAAATAGTTTTAGCTTGTTGCATTTTGCACAATATTTTCATAGAACAAAATGATTTGGATGAAGATGAAGAGATCATCGAACATGATGAAGCTTTGGTGGCCCCTTCCCAGATTTTCGCTATGATCCCTGGATCCTGACTTGGCTCTAATTTTCCGGTCCTCAGCACATTATAATCTTTTAAATATGTTAGATATATTTCAAATTGTGTCCTAGTAGTCCTTTTTTTACAATTTCAGTCATTTTTGTCCAAAATATTATGTTTTTTTTTTAATTAGCAAGATAACCCATACATACAACCAAAAAATTGAGGTTATATATACTGGTTCCGGTTAAAAAAGAGCGCGCGATTTAAAATTTTTGACAGATTAGAATTGCATGCATGCCAGATGATTGAAGTTAATTTTCAATATTCATCCAAGTTTCAACTACTTTTCAACCTGGGCACCAGAATACGAAAAATAACCAATATTGAAAAGTTTCAATAATCAAGATTGATAATTGAAAAATAGTCAATGGACACCTGAATAAGGTCGAATAAAAACATAAGTTAGAGTTTATGCTGATTTGTTTACTTTTCTGTCTATTTTAGATAAGTAGGTACAAAAGAAAAACATTTTTTTATTTTATTTTATGAATACCTATTTTTAAATTATTCTCACCACTAAATATAATGAATACAAAGTTTACCTACTATAGTTTTGTGAGCATGTGGGATGGTGTACTAAATACAAGTGATTTACTACTAAAATTGCAACTAAATACAAGTGATTTACTACGGTTTCTCATGACTAAAGCTTTGCAAACGAGGGGGATTCCAGGGACGGCTCTAACCTAGCTGTAAATAAATTTAGGATCCGATTTTAAAATAAAATACAAATATTTAAGTAAATTAAAGTAATATAACATACAGGGTATCTAAAAAGTCTTAGTATGGGTAAATATCTTTGCTATTAATAAAGATAGAGACTCCAAATTTTAGTTGTATCTTATTGGTTAATAAATCTACTTTTCTACGTAACTTGACTTTTTCAACCCCCTTGAGGTGGGGGGGGGGGGGGGGTGACGCTAGGGAGTTGAGGTCAAAAATTTCGGCAAACCTATGCCGTTAAAAGTCTTGAAAAAAGAAATATTTTACCGCAAACCCCGTATTTTAATTCATTTTTAAATGGCAAGCCTATCAGAATTATAAATCGTATAATCGGGCGGGGCATAAGTCGACCGTTAGTCGCCCTCTTGTGTCATACAGTACCAGTCTGCGCGCACATTTATTTTTTGTTTCGTGGGGCACTCTTTTTCTAACTTTTTTCTGACTTTTTCGACTTCTTCATTTGTCGTTTTTTATATTTTTCGTTTTTTGATATCTGCGAAGTAGATCCTAAATGCGTACCAAGCGCAAACCGAGCGAGCTAGACATGCGCACGGAATTTCAGAAGATGTATTTGAGTGTCTACATTCGAACCCATTCATTTTTAAGAATATCTCCAATAGTAAAGGCACCACTACGTATTTAATTTTATAACTTTTTTCCCAATTTTTTGCCGACTTCTTTATTTTTCGTTTTTGCGCAGTAGACCAAATTGCCTACCACGCGCAAACCGAGCGTGCTAGACATGCGTAAGCAATTTCAGGAAATGTACGTAGGTGTCTACATTCGAACCCATTTTTAAGAATGTATCTCCAATAGTCAAGGTACCACTATGTATTTAACTTTCTAACTTGTGTCTCAAGTTTTTTTCGACTTTATTTTTCGTTTTTTGCCATCTGCGTAGTAGACCAAAATGCGTACCACGCGCAAACTGAGCGTGCTAGACCTGCGCACGGAATTTCAGGAGATGGACTTTGGTGTCTACATTTGAACCCGTTCACTTTTAAAAATATATCCAATAGTCAACTTTATTACTTTTTTCTCAAGTTTTTTTGACTTTAATTTTCGTTTTGTGCCATCTGCGCAGTAGACCAAAATGCGTACCACGCGCAAGCCAAGAGGGCTAGACATGCGCACGAAATTTCAAGGGATGTACTTTGGTGTCGACATTCAAACCTACCCACTTTCAAGAATAAATCTCCAATAGTAAAACTACAACTACGTATATTTACCTTATTTCTACGATTTAATGACGTCTTATTATTTTGAACTTTCTTAACTATGTGACATTGTGACACCGCACAACAAGAATATGGGATGAAACATCAGCAAATTTATTAAAAATATATAAACACAATCTTACGGTAGTACGGAACCCTATATGCTCGAGTCGAACTCGCACTTGACTGTTTTTTTTATTTTACACAATCACAGCAACGCCCATGAATAAAATTATTTTTGTCAAATACCGTATATGTATGTACTTATTTTCGGCATTGACGCCTCTGAGAACAGACCAACCGTGCCAGCCTTACTAATCAGTTATATAACCTACACGCACTGACTTATTTCCGGCATGGCCGCCTCTTGTTATTTATTCAAGGGTTAGCCTTACCATAGTTATTGAGACTTTTGCGTCCTGTGAGAAATTCACAATATTGTATGTGGCACGGAACCCTCTATGCGCGAGTCGAACACTCAACCGTTTTTTTTTTATTTCACACAATCACGGCAACGTCCATGAATTAAATTATTTCTGTCAAATACCGTATACGTACGTACTTATTTTCGGCATCGACGCCTCTGCTAACAGGCCTTGCCTGTCTTACTTATTACGTTGAAAGTTGTTTAGAATGACCATCATGAACTTCTTGCCAGTAATAAAGTCAATTTTGGAACTCTGCCAAGAAGTAACATCTGCCATTCTCGAAAAGACCTTAAAATGAGCTACCACACGGCATCGGCTTGCATTTAGAATTTTTGACCTCAACTCCCCAGCGTAACCCCCTAGGGGGTTAAAAAAGTCAGATTACATAAAAAGTAGATTTATTAACCAATAAGATACAATTAAAATTCGGTGTCTCTATCTTTATTAATAGTAAAGATTATTACGGTTTGTTTTGTCATACGAAATTAAAGTATTATTATTATAGCAGTTGCAACAATTAGTTGATTTTTAAGATTTCGACCTACCTTTTTGAATATATTCCCTTATTCCTTGAACGTTTTATTTTGATTTGTTTTCCATTTAGTCAAAATTTTTCCTAACCTCGAATTTAATTTTTACAAATTTTCCGTCACTAGTCTGTCTTGGATCCAGCCTTGTTCTTCCTCATTCTGTATAGTTAATCCCTAAGGAAATATGTCCGAATTTGGCCCTAAAAACTATATTTGGCTATTAATATAAATTAGAATTTATTTACATGACGAAATAACACGTCATTTTTGACATTTGAACAGCTGTAATTTCTTTGGTCGAACCTGTTGTAGATCCTGGTTTTCTGTCCTGAGCCGCCCTCTGTGACTTTTAGAGAAGACCGTCTAAGCCATGTAACGTTGGAATCTGTTATTTCAAGTTCTAGTACTCTTGATTTGACGCCGTGTGGTCGGTATCGGTCCCTACCTGTGATCGCAGGTGGTCATGGGATTTAGTTTCGTACAGCTTTATGACTTGGACGATAGAGGTCAGACGAGGTACTGGATTTTTGAACCCCAACTGTGTTAGTTGCCCATTTTGTTTTACTTCACTAGTAATTTGGACGAGCCTAGAAGCTGTTTTTTTTTGGTCGTATTTCCTAATTTTTGGTTAAAATGGGTAAGGGATGATAGCCCCTTTTCAACAATTAATTTTAGTTTGTGCCTATGCCACCTAGGGAGCGCAAGTTGAACCTCGGGGTTTCGCCTTCGAGGTTTCTAATGTTCTTCTGTGCCTCTACCTTTAGTGCCAGTAAAATTGTACCAAGTTGGATGCAGTTGTACTAAATAATAATGACTTGTCTGTTTATGGATACGGAAAAATGTATTTGATAGTTGGTATATTGCCGTTGTTCATTGGTTAAGTTAATTTTTACTGGCAGAACATCGTGCCAATGCGTTGAAGGGAATACTATCGCACCAAAGCTTTCGAAAATGTACGTAATTGAGTACCAAAGTGTACTTAGAAACAACCCCGTCGTGTCTTCATTTTGGAAGAAAAAAAAATCGATAATGGAATTTTTGGCAAGGATTGGGTGTGGCACCGGAGCAGAGGTTCTTTTCACAAACTGATCGCGTCGTCGACAGTATCGTCATTCTAAAAGTCTTTTGAAAGGCACCCAAAAGTTGGATCTGTGAATGCGGTACCACCAATTTCTTCTGCTTTGATTTGTTATTTGCCATTTTGGCGTTACCTTGTGGTCGAGGGAGACTGTTTTGAGTTTGTTTGCAGAAGAAATACGACGTTTTCGTCGGTTCTTAGGACGACAGCGGCCATGTTAATTTAGACCCGACACAACATCGACAGGTATGCCTTTTTGCCACTATTAAACCCTTAAAATCACCGAATTCCGCGATTAAACTGCTATTTTAAATAATTTTTGTTGACTTCCTTTTGATTCTATTTTTTTTCGACGTCCACGTTTTTAATTAGTTGTTCTGTAATTAAAAATTTTCTAAATACGAGTAGATCGCTACTTTTCGTGGTAAGTAAATTCTGTAAATTATGTACAGATGGGTTCTTTTATTAAGAATTAAATGGGATATACATGTGACCTTCACATGTCTTGTAGGTCAAATTATTATCGATACCTGATTTTTTTGTCAGCTATTCAAGCTTGATTTACTTTGCTCTTTGATAATGTTGGCTAAGACTGTACAGGGTGACCCAAGGTTAAATTTTATTTTGTTATTTTGCAAGCAAAACCATCGTGAGCTGGTTATTGGTGTATATCCGTGAATTTGAAGTTAATGATTTTTTTTTATCCACTAATTATGTTAATAATCAATATAAGTTAAAAATCAATAATAGCCAGGTTGTTCAAATTAATATTTTGTGTTTTGGAATATCAGCTGATAGCGTTAGAGACCGGCAATTTAAATTTTTTATATTTTGGCTGTCAGTGGGTCTGTACTTTAGTAATTTGAGCAAATATTAAAAATTTCTGAGAGTCAGTAGTAGTAATTTTCACATTTCTCAGATTTTTTTTTGTGTTAACAAGCTTTTAAGTAATATAGGGTATGACATTGACAAGGCTGATTCTGAATTATGATATTTGGTTACCAAAATTTCAGGGTGGGTAAAGGATAGTACCGTTAACTACTCACGGTGGCATTTGTTGATTCTTGGGTTACGCTTACAGATACTGTATGGTTATTTTATATTCATAAATATTAAGCTAGGTTATCATATTTTGATGTATGTGTTTAGTAGTAGTAATGCGGAAATTATCTTTCTCTTTTGACTGATTGTATTTAACCTTCCAAATTTTATAACACTGTATTTTGCGGCTATAACTTTTCATTGGTGTAATTTGAGTGCTTACCTAACTATTTTGGTTATTTTGTTACCTGTGTATAGTTTAATTGTTTAATATTTTTGTATCCGCATTACTTATGTAAATATAATTAGTTTATAATGAATATTTTGCTGTGTACAGTAGCGCACAATGGCTATGCCTATGTAAATTTTATCTCAACTTTGTTTTGTTAACTATTAGGCTTCGATAACGCCTGTTTAATTTTTTTTTTTTTTGGACCTGATGTCACTGTTTAATCTCAAATATTTTTTTTGTTTACTTTCTCGATTTAAATTAATGATCCCTTAAGGCTTTCAGCCAGCAACCATTTTTTTTTTATTATTGAAATTTAATATGTTTGAAATTATATTTGCGTAGTACTTGAATTTTGACTTGCCTTGACGCCTACCTTTTATTTTATCAGGGTCTTTTCTTTTGCTGGGGAACAATCCTTTTTACTGGGAGACTCCAAGCGTCTTTTGCTGGGAGACAGCAATCCTTTCACTGGAGGACACCGATCCTTCTTTTGTGGCTGGGAGACATCTCCAGTCTTTCATCGTGCTGTAAGTCAGCTAAGCTGCCTAGGCCAGTTCAGCATTGACCTGAGACATCGTCAACAGGGGACGAACCCCTTCAGGCAACTTTTTTTTAATTTTATAATTAGCGTTACCTATTCTTCTTGATAACAAATTTGTTCGATATCGACTCTAACCATGGTTGGCATTATTTAATTTAAAGCGGATTAGTACCTTACCTTTCTTTTAGTTTATTTCCCCCTCAGGGTTTGAACTTAGTTACTACAAAACCGGTCATGAGACCTACAAATTGTTATAATAATAACCATAATACCAATAATAATAGTAATAACATTAATAATTTTATTTAATAATAATAATACCTAATAATTTCACTGTATCGAATGTCACAAAAGGACAAAATACACTGATGCGTTATCAAAATTTTTGCCCTAACCAATCTGTAAATAAATTGTAAATTTGTTTTTAAGGGTAGTGTTTTATTTGCCTCACCAGACAGCGCAGTTTCTTGGATTTTTTTTTTTGGATAATATGGTAACTATAATAATATGTGAGTGAGTGAGCTGAAAGCGAGATCCCAATACTATCTAGGAGGGTTTCTGTTTTTCACGCGGCATTAAAAACAGTGGCGCCCCCAAACCCCCCCCCCCTCTCTCAGGCATAGGAGCTAGGGCAATTTTTTTTGGCACGCATGCGCAAGCCTCTCGCCTTCAACTCAACTCTTTACGTGAGTTAATTTTGCAAATTCTCAATAATTGTTTTTTTTTTAATTTTTCCCTAACTTTGAATTTTAATTATGAATGGTAAGTAGAAGTAAAATTCTTCTTCTTGGCGGAAAAGTGCGTGGCAAAATTTGGCGCCCAACGTGGGGCATTCAAACAAAAAGAAACTGCGTTTGGTGAGACCAGATAGAGCACTTTGGTACTAGCATTATCAAAAAAAATTTTTTTAATTTGTCATTTATCGATTTTTGCGCTTCTGATATGTTGTCTTACCTCTGATGAGATTTTTTCTGATAATGCAATATTTTTTTTTGCGGCCTACCTATTGTTTTGTTGTAGCCATCAGAACTTCGCTGTTCTGACGAGTTTTCGTTATTCTTTCTGTTAGGACATCGCTGTCCTAACCGGCTTATTTTTTTTTAAATCTTTTTGGTGAAGTTTAATTAGTGAAACTTATCTGAAAATTTAGTTGTGCAAATTATTTGCAGTTTACAGTGTCAAGTGCAATCAGTGTTAATATTTTATTGATTTTTCTTTTAATTTATATTGGTTTGAGTATTATTTGACTCGTAATAAGTTACGATGGATTACAGTATGAGAGTGCATTACCTTAGAAAGGACATGCTCATTTATGAGTTGCAAGTTCGTGGCATTCCAGCTGATGAAACGAAAACTGTCGAAAGCCTTCGTGCATCTTTACGCCCATTGTTGCAGATGGAGAAAGTTAGTAAGTCAATAAGTCACCCTCCCTACGATCTGGATTTTGCTGAAGAAAAAGCTTATGTGGCGACTAACTTGAGGAAGACTAGATTGGCGATTAAGTCCGTTTCTGGAGAAAAAGCGAAGACCAAATTTGAACGTCTACAGACACACTTGGCCCATCTTCTCAACCGGATCGATCGTGTACCAGTTAACCAACTGTCGTCAGAGGACGCTGACACACGAGCAATATTAATTGCAGAAACCTTATCTGCTCTTGACGAGCTAGAGCAAGTATCCAGACGAGATCCTAACTTGAGTGTCTTATTGGATGCAGCACACTCGGGATGTTCTGATTCTGATGATTCGTCAGAAGATGAAGTGCCTAGACCAACTCAACCTGGTTCAACCCCAAATAGACAGCCAGTGTCGAACTTCAAGGCACTACGTATTGAAAAACGGGGCCTTAAATTTACAGGAGATCCCAAGAGTATGTCAGTCCATGGATTCTTGGAGAGAGTAAACGTGCTGAGATTGGCTCGTAATGGATCGGAAAGGGAACTGTTTGAGTCTGCCATAGATTTATTTGAAGGCAAGGCCTTGAATTGGTTTAGAGCGAACCGTTCCCGGTTTAACAACTGGAGAGAACTAGCTGAACTGCTTTGCAGACACTTTGAACCACCAGATTATCGTGCTCGACTCTTTAAAGAAATGCTCGAGAGGACTCAAGATCCATCAGAAAGCATAGTGGACTATCTTTCAAGCATGCAGGCTCTGTTTCGGCGTTATGGTTCCCTCAGTGAGGATGCAAAGTTGGATATGATAAATAGAAACTCAGTTACCAATAGTGAACTCAGTTACCAATAGTGAACTCATTAGAAGAATTAGAGGAGCAGTGTCTGATTTTAGAAGCCAAGAAATACCATGCAGAACATTATGTACCGCCATCTCGTAAACGACAAGGATTTGTAGAACCTGATTTCACCTTCGTCTCAGATATGCAAGAAGCCTTACCTCCAACTAAGGTCAATGAAGTGAGACATGTCAACCCTCCTACTACCAATAGAGGTTCTAGAGAATTAGTCTGTTGGAATTGTCAACAAACTGGACATTTTAATCGAGATTGTCAAAGCCCAAGAAAAACACACTGTTATCGTTGTGGAACACCTAATGTCACCGTAAGATCTTGCCCTAAATGTGCTAATTCGGGAAACGCTTCCCGGGGGAATCAATAGGTCGTACGATTTCTCCCAATACCAAGCGTGTAACGACCAATGATTTTGATTTTTCATCCAAATTCTTCTAGATTTTATCATTAGTCACGCACGAGGAGATCAACGTCCATATTTGGAAGTTTCTGTTATAGGCACACCTATACGAGGTTTGCTGGATTCTGGTGCCACTCGAACACTTGTTGGCCTTCCTGGATATGAGTTGCTACGGAGTTTGGGACTACAACTTTTAGGTAAAGAAACAAGATGTACAGTTGCTAATGGAGAGAGCTGTTCCGCTATTGGTTACATGCAAGTGCCGTTTAGTTTAATGGGGAAAACCCGCATGATAGATGTGTTAGTCCTGCCTGCACTGGCTCATACCTTAATTTTGGGAGTCGATTTCTGGAAGAGCATGGGAATCGTACCAGATTTGAATCAGGATGTTTGGCATTTCGCAGATGAAACGAATTCTACTCAATTACTTAGCATACGGGATGAGAGTACCCTTACTACTGCTCAGCGAACGACTCTTGATAACTTAGTCAAAGAAAAACTTGCTTTGATGGGTACAGGCCTGGGATGTTGTAAGGTGGCTGAACATGTTATTGAAGTAGAGCCAGGTACGAAGCCTGTCAAACAAAGGTATTACCCTGTGTCTCCATTTAAGCAGAAAATTATTGATGAAGAACTTAAGCAACTGCTGGAGGACGGAGTCATCGAACCGTCGAAGAGTGCCTGGTCTAGTCCGATATGTTTAGTGCAAAAGAAGGATGATTCCTACAGATTTTGTGTAGATTACAGAATTTTGAACAGTTTGAGCAAGAAAGACGCATATCCCTTGCCCTACATTTCTGCCATTTTGGACCGCCTGAGAGATGCAACTTACCTCAGTTCCATCGATATCAAATCCGCATTTTGGACAGTTCCCTTGAGTGAATCCTCGCGTGAATATACCGCATTTACCGTCCCTGGAAGAGGACTATTTCAGTTCCGTCGCATGCCTTTTGGTTTAACCAATTCACCAGCAACCTGGCAGCGCATAGTAGATACCGTCCTTGGAGCAGACCTTCAACCAGCGGTCATGGTATATCTGGATGATATTATTCTCATATCTCAGGACTTTGATGAACACCTACGTCTATTGGGCTTAGTTTTCGACCGACTACATGAAGCGGGACTCATAGTTTCACTAGAAAAATGTCAGTTTTGCCTGCCAGAATTGAAGTACTTAGGATATGTTGTGGACCGTCAGGGACTCCGACCAGATCCATTAAAAGTGGAGGCAATTGTAAACATTATACCACCAAAGAATGTCACCGAAATTCGCCGATTTATTGGTACAGCATCTTGGTACCGTCGGTTTGTTCCGAATTTTTCATCCACCATAGCTCCGCTAACTAACTTGACTAAGAAAAATGTCAGATGGTCATGGACAACCGACTGTGATAGAGCCTTTAAAGCGATCAAGGAAGCTTTGGTTACAGCACCGATTCTTACCTGTCCTGATTTTAACCGTCCTTTCGTCCTGCAAACCGATGCAAGCGCATATGGCCTTGTTGCAGTTTTAACACAGACTTTTGATGATGGTGAGAAAGTAATATGCTTCCTGTCACGTTCACTGACTAAGCAAGAAATGAAATACACAGTCACCGAAAAAGAATGTTTGGCAGTGATTTGGAGTGTGGAGAAATTAAGACATTATTTGGAAGGGATACACTTCACGGTAGTAACTGACCACCATTCGTTACTATGGCTGCATAGACTAAAAGACCCTCAAGGTCGTTTAGCGCGATGGGCGCTTCGTCTGCAACCCTATGATTTTACCTTAATCCATCGCCCTGGTAAAGAGCACATTGTTGCCGATTTTCTGTCCAGATCCGTTCCTGTCTCCGCAGAAGCTATTGACGCCGATGATAGTGATGTTCCGATGTCTTCCACCACTGATGGATGGTATAAAAATATGTTTGTAAGGCTTGAACAACGACCGGACAAATTTCCTGCTTGGCGTGTAGAAAACAACATGTTGTACAAATATGCTAGAACCAATCATCCGGACCTTGGTACTCCATCCAGTTCTTGGAAAGTTGTCGTTCCTAAGGATAAAAGGCGCAAGATACTGGCTCGTTGCCATGATATACCTGCTTCAGGTCACGTAGGCGTATTCAAGACCTACTGGAAAGTATGTCAACGCTATTATTGGCCCAAGATGAGGAGTGACGTCACGAGTTTTGTGAAAGCTTGTCGAGTTTGTGCCCAGCACAAAGTGGAACAAAAACCTCCCGCCGGATTAATGGGTGACCGTCCAGTGATGAATCAACCTTGGCAGTGTATCAGCCTGGATTATATTGGACCGTTTCCTCGTTCGAGGTCAGGTAACACTTACGTTCTTGTGGTTACCGATTATTTCACCAAATTCTCCGTTTTATTTCCTTCTCGTTCAGCGACAGCTAAATCCCTCACCAAACAGGTTGAAGAAGGTATTTTCCTAATGTTTGGATCACCACAGTTCCTAATGTGTGATAATGGAGTACAAATGAAGTCCAAGGAATTTCAGAACCTTTGTTAACGGTATAAAACGAAATTATTCTACACAGCATCTTATCATCCACAAGCTGATCCGACCGAACGAGTCAACAGAGTCGTAAAGACCATGATGCGAGCTTATATCAAGAACAATAACCACCGTACCTGGGACGAGAACCTAGCTTCTATAGGCTGTGCTTTGCGAACATCAAGACATGAGACCACTGGCTTTACTCCGCATTTTCTTACTTTTGGGAGAGAACATAAATTGTATGGACAAGACTTTGCAGAAGAGACTGCTAACACCAATGCAGACCTTCAAGATTATGTCAGGAAAAGACAAGCCGCCTTTGTGAAATTGTATCGCGAAGTCCAGGATAAAATCAAGTCATCCCATGTTAAAAATCAACGAAGATACAACTTACGTAGACGACCCGTTGAGTATGCACCTGGACAAGAGGTTTGGCGTAAAAACAAAAGTCTTTCCGATGCCGCGAACTATTATAGTGCCAAACTGGCTCCGGCTTATGTGGGCCCGTTCATTATTAAGAAGAAAACAGGGTCCTGCACCTACGAACTTCAAGATCGAGCAGGACAAAGTAAAGGTGTTTGGCACGTAAAAGATCTCAAACTGTATAATCCATCGACCACAAATGAGAGTTCAGATAAGGATTAGTTTTACCTTTGAATATTTTTCTTTAATGTTGCCTTATTCCGTTTACCTTTAATACATTTTTTATGCCCTGCAGTGGCGGGCGCAGTGGTGTTTGGATCCATCTGGGCGCGAGACTTGATGGATTTGAACACTATCGCTTAGAATTGTGCTGCACTGGTGAACTAGTGGAGGTAGGAGCCCTCCGAAAGCCGTGGCAAGATATGCCTTCAGCCAACTTGCTTCTATTGCGCGTAGTAAGTCTGCCTTCAGCATTTTTACTACTTTCACTTGCTATCATCGCTTTACGTCTTTTCTTATGGTATCATCTATCTTTACCTTATATAAATTTCTTTAACTTTTGTGGCTTTAGTAACGTTAACTTAGAGTTTTTTTTAGCGGTGTCGTGCGGACACCCATCTTGGCGCGAGACATGATGGGGTAGACACGACGCATGGTCATTAGTTTTTTTTTTTCCTTTCTTAAGGCGATGATTTATTTTATTTGTTGGTTCAACTACCTGAAATTTAGCATATTTTTATTTGAGTCATTAATTCATTAATATCTTTTAGTAACTATAAATTTACCTTATCTGAACTTACCTTAGATTTACCTTATCTGAACTTACCTCAAAATTACCTTATTTGAATTTACCTTAAATTTACCTATTTTGAATTTCGTAATACACTGATTGCAATGTACTTGACAATTTGTTTTGGATAATTTAATTTACCGTAACTTGATTTGACTTATGACCTTAATCTGTATCTTGCTGTGTGATTTCGTTATCCTAGCTTGATCTGATTTAGTGTCCTTATTGTGACTTTCTTATCTTACCTTACGTTACCATGATTACCTTATCTTACCTTATCTTTATTACTCTATTTTATTTTGGGTTTAATTATTCAGTTAATTTTACCTTCATATCTTCAAGCCTTATTTGAGTCTTTGGCTTGGTACCTTACCTTACCTTACCTCGAGTTACTTTACCTTACCTTGGGGTTTAATTATTCGGTTAATTTTACCTCGATATCTTCAAGTCTTATTTAAGTATTTGACTTGGTGTTTCTTACCTTCCCTTGATTTACCTTATCTTTTCTTGTGTTTAATTATTAATTTAATTTTACCTTGATATTTCTTTATAGTCTTATTTGACTTGCTATTTTCGTTATCCTGGATTTGACTGGCCTAGGTCTTTGTACCTAGACCCCTAGTTTGTCGTTCTATATTTGGTCTATAGTTTAACTAGACAAAATAGAACTTTCCCGATTTTGACTTATCTTTATTACTCTATTTTATTTTGGGTTTAATTATTCAGTTAATTTTACCTTCATATCTTCAAGCCTTATTTGAGTCTTTGGCTTGGTACCTTACCTTACCTTACCTCGAGTTACTTTACCTTACCTTGGGGTTTAATTATTCGGTTAATTTTACCTCGATATCTTCAAGTCTTATTTAAGTATTTGACTTGGTGTTTCTTACCTTCCCTTGATTTACCTTATCTTTTCTTGTGTTTAATTATTAATTTAATTTTACCTTGATATTTCTTTATAGTCTTATTTGACTTGCTATTTTCGTTATCCTGGATTTGACTGGCCTAGGTCTTTGTACCTAGACCCCTAGTTTGTCGTTCTATATTTGGTCTATAGTTTAACTAGACAAAATAGAACTTTCCCGATTTTGACTTATTTGTCCCTATCTCCTTTTATAGGCTGCGCGGTGTTGGGTGCTACCGAATGTCGCTTCGACGTTCTTTGTTGGAACTATTGATCCTTCGGAGAGCAGACCGACTGGAAGGGCTGTTCAGGGGGGGCGGAAGTCTGACCCCTGGGGTAACATTTTGCCCATCGAACTTGTTCGGCGGGCCAGGGGAGGGCCAAGCTACTTTGTTCTGCCTGAGCTCAAGTCGGCCTATTAGGTTGCGACAGGCCGGTGGCAGTGCCACCATTCAGAGTACCCTATTTAATTTATTTTGTTTCATACAGGAACTGATGTGCTACCCATTCGGTGCATCTTTTAGTTTGGTGTATACTATAATTCACTTCCTTATGCTCGGTGGAACATATGGGCTATCCCTTTTTCTTCTTAAATTACCTTGGTTGTATATTAGTTATCTTTTCTTTTTAGTTTTTCCACCCTTTGGTTGACTCGACGCGTGACAGTTGGATATCTGTTCTGGGACGCTCTGGAGTGAGGCTAGTACACGAGGTACCTCGCGCTTTCTTCGAGTGTTACGCAATGCTAGCCCCCTTATCATCTTTGGGTTAATGTTACCAGGATGTGCTTTTCGCACCCTGAAGTTTTATTCCACCCCGGATACTCCTGGAGGGGTCGTTGGTTGTCTAGCGACGAGGGGACCAAAGTTAATTTTTATTTTGAATTATTTTGGTTATTGAAATATTTTGGGTTGGCGATTACCTGAGTTGGTGGGTTTAGTAATCCACTAAGCTGTGGGTATTATTTTTAGTAGGTATTGTCTTGGTAGGCAGTTTGAGAAGTTACCTCATTATGCCTTTGGGTTGTTTTCGTCTTTGTATCGGAACCACACTGATTCGTGAATTTTTATTTGATTTCTTTTGTTGGTTAATTTCGGTTGGCTAGGGTTGTCGGTCATGGTGATGCTTGGCCTAGCGGAAATTTCGGTTTCTCGGGTGTCAAATCCGGACCGATCTATGTGGCCCTACACTATAAAAAGCACATTTGGTTTTCTTGGTGCTGGAGTGTTTGGCTGCCTTCAAGCGTGCCATGATCTACAAACCCGGTTTGGCTTTTCACTGTCTTACTTTTCTTTGAAAATTTAATCTTTAACTTTAACTTAGTAGGTTTTTGCCAAACCCAGACCATACCTTTAGTAACTTATTTCTTTATTTTCTTTTATTGGAGGCTGATAGGATGAGTACGGGTGTCTTATGACCTTGGTGGAAATTCCGGAGCTGGGGACACATCTTCCCAGTGTTGGTCTATGTGGCCACTATACCATTGAGGCACAGTTGACTTTTCGGTGCGGAAATGGTGGCTGCCGTCAGAAACACTCGGGCCGGTCATGTCATGTCAGAGTTTCTTTTCGGTTTAGTTATTCTTCTGGTTGTGTGAGTATATATTTTGTTAGTAGCGATCCACTAGTATCTTTCACTCTCTTCCGTTGCTTCCTAGGGGAATACCCCCGGAGCTCCGGTAGTTATTTTTTTTTTTGCCTTACCTTGTAAATACTGTAGATTTTTGGAGTACTTATCGTCGGTTAATTTTCTTGAGAAAATTTCCCTCCTTTCGTAGGAGAGGGGGAGTTATTACGGTTTGTTTTGTCATACGAAATTAAAGTATTATTATTATAGCAGTTGCAACAATTAGTTGATTTTTAAGATTTCGACCTACCTTTTTGAATATATTCCCTTATTCCTTGAACGTTTTATTTTGATTTGTTTTCCATTTAGTCAAAATTTTTCCTAACCTCGAATTTAATTTTTACAAATTTTCCGTCACTAGTCTGTCTTGGATCCAGCCTTGTTCTTCCTCATTCTGTATAGTTAATCCCTAAGGAAATATGTCCGAATTTGGCCCTAAAAACTATATTTGGCTATTAATATAAATTAGAATTTATTTACATGACGAAATAACACGTCATTTTTGACATTTGAACAGCTGTAATTTCTTTGGTCGAACCTGTTGTAGATCCTGGTTTTCTGTCCTGAGCCGCCCTCTGTGACTTTTAGAGAAGACCGTCTAAGCCATGTAACGTTGGAATCTGTTATTTCAAGTTCTAGTACTCTTGATTTTACGCCGTGTGGTCGGTATCGGTCCCTACCTGTGATCGCAGGTGGTCATGGGATTTAGTTTCGTACAGCTTTATGACTTGGACGATAGAGGTCAGACGAGGTACTGGATTTTTGAACCCCAACTGTGTTAGTTGCCCATTTTGTTTTACTTCACTAGTAATTTGGACGAGCCTAGAAGCTGCTTTTTTTTGGTCGTATTTCCTAATTTTTGGTTAAAATAGGTAAGAGATGATAGCCCCTTTTCAACAATTAATTTTAGTTTGTGCCTATGCCACCTAGGGAGCGCAAGTTGAACCTCGGGGTTTCGCCTTCGAGGTTTCTAATGTTCTTCTGTGCCTCTACCTTTAGTGCCAGTAAAATTGTACCAAGTTGGATGCAGTTGTACTAAATAATAATGACTTGTCTGTTTATGGATACGGAAAAATGTATTTGATAGTTGGTATATTGCCGTTGTTCATTGGTTAAGTTAATTTTTACTGGCAGAACATCGTGCCAATGCGTTGAAGGGAATACTATCGAACCAAAGCTTTCGAAAATGTACGTAATTGAGTACCAAAGTGTACTTAGAAACAACCCCGTCGTGTCTTCACTTTGGAAGAAAAAAAAATCGATAATGGAATTTTTGGCAAGGATTGGGTGTGGCACCGGAGCAGAGGTTCTTTTCACAAACTGATCGCGTCGTCGACAGTATCGTCATTCTAAAAGTCTTTTGAAAGGCACCCAAAAGTTGGATCTGTGAATGCGGTACCACCAATTTCTTCTGCTTTGATTTGTTATTTGCCATTTTGGCGTTACCTTGTGGTCGAGGGAGACCGTTTTGAGTTTGTTTGCAGAAGAAATACGACGTTTTCGTCGGTTCTTAGGACGACAGCGGCCATGTTAATTTAGACCCGACACAACATCGACAGGTATGCCTTTTTGCCACTATTAAACCCTTAAAAACACCGAATTCCGCGATTAAACTGCTATTTTAAATAATTTTTGTTGATTTCCTTTTGATTCTATTTTTTTTCGACGTCCACGTTTTTAATTAGTTGTTCTGTAATTAAAAATTTTCTAAATACGAGTAGATCGCTACTTTTCGTGGTAAGTAAATTCTGTAAATTATGTACAGATGGGTTCTTTTATAAAGAATTAAATGGGATATACATGTGACCTTCACATGTCCTGTAGGTCAAATTATTATCGATACCTGATTTTTTTTGTCAGCTATTCAAGCTTGATTTACTTTGCTCTTTGATAATGTTGGCTAAGACTGTACAGGGTGACCCAAGGTTAAATTTTATTTTGTTATTTTGCAAGCAAAACCATCGTGAGCTGGTTATTGGTGTATATCCGTGAATTTGAAGTTAATGATTTTTTTTTATCCACTAATTATGTTAATAATCAATATAAGTTAAAAATCAATAATAGCCAGGTTGTTCAAATTAATATTTTGTGTTTTGGAACATCAGCTGATAGCGTTAGAAACCGGCAATTTAAATGTTTTATATTTTGGCTGTCAGTGGGTCTGTACTTTAGTAATTTGAGCAAATATTAAAAATTTCTGACAGTCAGTAGTAGTAATTTTCACATTTCTCAGATTTTTTTTTGTGTTAACAAGCTTTTAAGTAATATAGGGTATGACATTGACAAGGCTGATTCTTAATTATGATATTTGGTTACCAAAATTTCAGGGTGGGTAAAGGATAGTACCGTTAACTACTCACGGTGGCATTTGTTGATTCTTGGGTTACGCTTACAGATACTGTAGGGTTATTTTATATTCATAAATATTAAGCTACGTTATCATATTTTGATGTATGTGTTTAGTAGTAGTAATGCGGAAATTATCTTTCTCTTTTGACTGATTGTATTTAACCTTCCAAATTTTATAACACTGTATTTTGCGGCTATAACTTTTCATTGGTGTAATTTGAGTGCTTACCTAACTATTTTGGTTATTTTGTTACCTGTGTATAGTTTAATTGTTTAATATTTTTGTATCCGCATTACTTATGTAAATATAATTAGTTTATAATGAATATTTTGCTGTGTACAGTAGCGCATAATGGCTATGCCTATGTAAATTTTATCTCAACTTTGTTTTGTTAACTATTAGGCTTCGATAACGCCTGTTTAATTTTTTTTTTTTTGGACCTGATGTCACTGTTTAATCTCAAATATTTTTTTGTTTACTTTCTCGATTTAAATTAATGATCCCTTAAGGCTTTCAGCCAGCAACCATTTTTTTTTGTTATTGAAATTTAATATGTTTGAAATTATATTTGCGTGGTACTTGAATTTTGACTTGCCTTGACGCCTACCTTTTATTTTATCAGGGTCTTTTCTTTTGCTGGGGAACAATCCTTTTTACTGGGAGACTCCAAGCGTCTTTTGCTGGGAGACAGCAATCCTTTCACTGGAGGACACCGATCCTTCTTTTGTGGTTGGGAGACATCTCCAGTCTTTCATCGTGCTGTGAGTCAGCTAAGCTGCCTAGGCCAGTTCAGCATTGACCTGAGACATCATCAACAGGGGACGAACCCCTTCAGGCAACTTTTTTTTAATTTTATAATTAGCGTTACCTATTCTTCTTGATAACAAATTTGTTCGATATCGACTCTAACCATGGTTGGCATTATTTAATTTAAAGCGGATTAGTACCTTACCTTTCTTTTAGTTTATTACCCCCTCAGGGTTTGAACTTAGTTACTACAAAACCGGTCATGAGACCTACAAATTGATATAATAATAACCATAATACCAATAATAATAGTAATAACATTAATAATTTTATTTAATAATAATAATACCTAATAATTTCACTGTATCGAATTTCACAAAAGGACAAAATACACTGATGCGTTATCAAAATTTTTGCCCTAACCAATCTGTAAATAAATTGTAAATTTGTTTTTAAGGGTAGTGTTTTATTTGCCTCACCAGACAGCGCAGTTTCTTGGATTTTTTTTTTGGATAATATGGTAACTATATGTGAGTGAGTGAGCTGAAAGCGAGATCCCTATACTATCTAGGAGGGTTTCTGTTTTTCACTCGGCATTAAAAACAGTGGCGCCCCCAAACCCCCCCTCTCTCCGGCATAGGAGCTAGGGCAATTTTTTTTGGCACGCATGCGCAAGCCTCTCGCCTTCAACTCAACCCTTTACGTGAGTTAATTTTGCAAATTCTCAATAATTGTTTTTTTTTTATTTTTCCCTAACTTTGAATTTTAATTATGAATGGTAAGTAGAAGTAAAATTCTTCTTCTTGGCGGAAAAGTGCGTGGCAAGATATTTGACCATGCTAAGACTTTTCAGACACCCTGTATGGTATATCCCTGTAACCGAAGTATTGTCGTATTTCGCATTTTCAAATAACACAATGTGGGTAGAGATGTTTTCAAAGTTGATTGGTACAGGAGCGTTATCAACGTGAAAACCATGGATCTATTATAATAAGGATTCCATATCCGTATACTGTGAGCGTAGCGAACGTCAAGCCTTATATAATATAAATATTTTGTTGTTTGTTATTCTCTTGGGAGAGCAGTTTACGAACTACGAACATAGACAAGACTACGAATTACTACGTAATTGACTCAAGAATGGTAGTAGAAAGAGATAAAATAGCATTGGAGTGTTGGAGCTCAGAAGTGTTGCTGTCTGCTGGGTGCTTAGGAAAAACGTCTGCGAACGCTCGGCTACACGTACGTCTTTGTCTAATGAACTAGAAAAGAAAAAGTGCGACGTATAGATTTATAAATGACTCGGAGCGACATTAAATAAACACCTTTAGAAATAACATAACTTATAAATAATAAAACCTTTTTAACTTAAATTTATTATTATTTAGCAGAAAAATAAAATATTTTGGGGCTTTTATTACTTTTAGTAAAACTTGTGATGCTTGTAACGTATTTTTGTACAAAAATACAAGGTAAAATAAGATGTGGCCAATGTTTACAAATTGTGTTTACAGTGTCGTTTAGAATGGTTTGTTTTGGCTTCAAAGAATGTGAAATCGTCCCGTATCCAGTCCTAATAGATCCATGGTGAAAACGGACAACGTGTTCTATCTCACTTTCACGCCAGTGGCGTAGTCCGTTGAAAAAACTAATATAATAATAAAATATTAATTTATATGTAAGAAGTAAAAGTGACAATGATTTAACGATGTAATAGATTGTGTGGTTTTATTTGCTACTTTATACTAACTGAGTCAAGTAAACTAAAATTCCATTACATTAATAGATATTTGAAAAGTTTAGTGGGAAGTTAACAAATATATATATATATATATATATATATATATATATATATATATATATATATATATATATATATATATATATATATATATTTAAATAGCATACAACTTTTGTTAACACAAGTAACGTATTGTTTAAACAAAAAAAAATGGTTAGTCGCTCTCAGAATCAAGACGCGAACATCCCAGGTTATCCTCTGATGAGGTATTATCACTCTCGCTGTGTTCACTTTCTTCTGATGAACCCGTAGTCACTGTAAATCTGAAGTGATCGAGAGTGTCGTCTTTCTGTATTAGCTCTTCTTCATATTTTTTTACATGTAGGCAAATATTGTACCACTCTTGTTCAGATACCTCCTGAAATGTTTGTCTAGTTAGAGCCTCCGTATCAGCCAATTTAAATGTGACGTCGCGAGCGGCTACTCAATTCTTTACTAAAGCCCATATTTTTTCTATGGGATTCAGTTCCGGGTGATAAGGAGGCAAGCGTAGTACGTCGTGACCATGTCGGTTTAAGTATTTTTAAGGTCAAAGTAATTTTGCCTAAGTAAGGTTGTGACGGATATCCTCGAGAATCTATTTTTGAAGAACGGAACTGGAGAACAATTATTGAGACATTGCAAAAGGACGAGAATGAACGAAGATGACATACCGTAGTGAAACAATAACGTTTTCTGAGTTTCAATACTATATGTATAACTATATCATGTTTCGTAATGCTCATAAATACTTGTAATTAATGACTACATTATTTACAACCTTCTCACCGAATTAAAGCATGATATTTAAAGTTAAGACATAAATTAGTTACATACTTGTAGTTTTTTAAAGGAATAGTAATTCCTTCATCTGCTTCTTTCTTCATAAACTTAGTAACATTGCTTACAATTTCTCTGCCTGTACTAGGTATAACAACACCTCTCTTTCCAACTTTTTTTGGGGACATTGCAAAAAATAATTTCATCAATAATATTTAAATACACTAATACCGTAAACACACAGTAAACTACGGCACAATGACAACTACACACAGAGAAACTGAACTCAATAAAGAAACCTATCGCATCTAATCCGAGAAGAGTCATCAACGAGAAGCTACAATCCCTAAGTTATAGCTCATTCACTCAAGTTTGCATTTCTATTATTTAATATTAATAGGATGTTCCCTAATGGATATTTTTATTATTATACTGCCTTCTTGTTTTGTTTACTATAGATAGATTATGGTTGTTTAGGTATAAAAATAAGGTACAATAGTATTTTATTTAGACCCAGGTAGTGCCTATTTTAGGTAATTACATTAAATATTTTGATATTTAAATTTATTGTTTTTTTTTTAAATGTGTATCATTTTGGGATTCAGTAGGAATAAAAAAATCATTATATTTAATATTTTGTAAAATCTTCGGCTTTACTATAGCTTACTATAATTTAAATTTTTATAAAAAAAAGTAGCTGACACATTACTATGTCAAAAAGTTCTAAACAAAAAAAAACAAGGGCATTATTCTATTATTAAATATTATTGAAATTTTCTCCCAATGCATATTTTAATTATTATAGTGCCTTCTTCCTTCTTGTTTATTAAAAATTATGGTTGTTTAGGTATAAAAATAAGTTATACTGGTACCTGCTTTCCTATTTGGACCCAGGTAGTATCTATTTTAGGTAGTACTTAAATTTAGTGTGTTTCTACAAACTTTTGATAAGTTCAGAATTCAATTGGAATGAAAAATAATAAATACAGTGAAACCTCTATAACAGTTTCCCAAATAGGCAGGTTTAAAATGACGGTTGTCTTATTTATAGGGGGTCCCGCTAAGAGAGGTCGAAATGTACCGTTTTTCATTTATAGAGGTGAAAATGTTAATGAAAAATGCATATTTTATATTGTTACATATGTATTATGTAGTATTTTTATTTCTCAAAACAATACAAAACTTATGGCTTAAAAAAATCAGTTATATTGGTTTGTATTTGAGTGCTAGTAGCTTTAAGGTGTTTCTCGATACTATAAATTTGATCAAATATGCCAGGATTTTCGTACACAGTTCGTCACGCGACTTTCCACTGTCACAATCCAACAATAGCTGTAATTTATCAGCGGCTGTTAATGAATTATACTTTCGTTTCGACATTTTGTGCACTTTTATTCACTTGTTTATCGTACAAAACCTTAGATAGTATTGAAAAACAAAGCACGTGCGGAAGAAATTCGAATGTCCCTGTCCAACCTGATAAATTGTCTTACTTACACAGGTTATTGAGCTACAAAGTCCCAATTATAGAGGTAAACATCGAAAAAATCTAAGAAATCAAATCTCAATTAAAAAGGTTTGAAAATTCCCAGTAACAGAGGTATTTCAATGCAAAAGTGTCGGGACTTAATTGTAATTATCAGTAACAGAGGTTTCTCATATATCCAGGGCCCATTTAACCAGGTTTCACTGTATATATTATATTTACTTCCTAGGACAAACGTAATAACAGTAAGGTTGGCAACATCGAAGAGCCGCTATCTAGACTCGCAATAATAAAGGGATGATGTTTCAAGGACCGGTCCTCTCCGCATACTGATTTGGGCACGCAAAAGTCGTGCAGCGTTGTCAAATCATTTAACAACAGCTTTTCTATCTTAAGAATACAGAACAATAGTAGGGCACGCTTCTGACGCTTAGGTTGATCAAAATGGGCGGGTACTAAGCGAGAAGACAATAGATGCGGACTTTGTCAGGTATGACGCTCCTGTACCAATCAACTTTGAAAACATCTATAAATAAATATTTGTATTTTATTTTCAAATCGGATCCTAAATTTATTTACATCTAGGTTAGAGCCGTCCCTGGAATAACCCCCATTTGCAAAGCTTTACTCATGACACAATAATTATTTGAAACACCTTTAAGAATCCATATTTAAGAATCATCAGTTACTACTAAAATAAAACTACACCGAGACTTTACTTATTGGATGAACCACACCGAACATTTCAGAATGAGGGAGGAAAAGACTCTTTGGACCTCATACATAATTAAAAAAAAAACTTTGTTAAAAATATTATTTTCATATAAATTAGGCAATATCAGGTTAAGAAGAATGACAAGAAAAATATCTTGTGCAAGCACAGTTTAGAAACAATCGTCTTAAATAATACAGTGTTTTTTCCGTGACGGGAAAAACGTTTGACATTTTATCTCTGTTGACAGGTAACAAAATGTCACTTTTTATGATACTTTTTTTCCCGGGAAAAAAGTGAGTACTTTTTTCCCGGATATATATATATATATATATATATATATATATATATATATATATATATATATATATATATATATATATATATAATAATATATATATTCACATAAGTAAAGGTAGAATTCCAAAAATCTTGAATACGCGGTTTCGTAAATTTTCCGCAATTTAGCTGGCAATAATTTTTGTGACGCTACTTTCGCTGCTTCTACTAACTCCGGTGTATATTATTCAAAATGACTACTAAACAACCACTGTTCGCAATTTTTAAATCAAATCACACAATTAAAATGACAGATGTTTGATTACTTTAAAGGTTTCCTTAGCAACGCAGGTCTAATTGTCGCTATAAGTACCTACAACAGCCTACCGGTTTAAAAATTCAAATTTCACATCGATAATTTTCTGACTTTAATATATTGTAATAATATGTTTTTTCAATATTAAATCGTCGTTTTTCCCGTCACAGAAAAAAATAGTGTATTATACACGGCAAAAATATTAGATTTTAGCTCTCGGTTTTTTGTCTCCCTCTGCTTCGCGTCGGGAGACAACACAACCTCGAGCTAAAATCTAATATTTTTTTCCCTTGTATAATAAATAACTATTTATAGTATTTTTAAAAGCCCTTTCGTCTAATGCTGTTATTAAGTAATGTGTGAAAGATGTGTGCACTTTTTAAGTATGAATGAAACAAAACTTTGTATTAAGTGCAAAAATTTAATTAATTAGCAGAGCGCTTTCGACCCTATAGGTCATCATCAGTGCTTCTTGTCAAGATGCCAGTCAGAAAGCCATTTGAACGAACAACAGTTAAACATATTAAAATATTTTTCATTACAATTAAAATCAAAAAATCATTTTACAAAACAACTTTAAATTCTGCTCAAACGGTCACATTTTTGAGGGTGTGAGATCTCACCACCATCAGAAATGTGACCGTTTGAGCAGAATTTAAAGTTGTTTTTTAAAATGATTTTTTGACTTTAATTGTAATGTAAAATATTTTAGTATGTTTAACTGTTGTTCGTTCAAATGGCTTTCTGACTGGCATCTTGACAAGAAGCACTGATGATGACCTATAGGGTCGAAAGCGCTCTGCTAATTAATTAAATTTTTGCACTTAATACAAAGTTTTGTTTCATTCATAATGCTGTTATTCACTATCCTCTTGTACATATAAGTACATATTTAAATATTTTAAAATGGTGATGTTGTGTAAAGTCTAAAATAGAGCGTTTTAATGTATTGAAACTGATCGATCCCCAGTCTACTAATCACGTGACAAAGTCAATCACGTTGGCTGTAATCGTCTGGATGTGTTACCTTATTTTCCTACGTTGTGCTTATTTCAGGTTCTGTTAAAGCTTGGTACAACGGCAAATTTTATATCAGATTTTGATAGTTTTTAATTTTATTGTCCCCTTTTTAATCTGTCGCATTGTAGATATAATAAGTCAAAGAATCAATCTATTTTTATCATTTATTTATTTGTACACCAGTTAGTTATCAATTTCACATTCAAAATAACAATAAAATATTTATAACAATTAACAATTCAATATATTAATATAGGCCTTCAGTAGGGGTCCCAGGATTTTAATATGGGGGGGGGGGGGGTTGTGTGGGCGAAAAGTAGGACAACGCCGCCGACGAAAATTTTTTACGGCGCATTCACCAGTTTTTCACAAATATATGTTTGTTCTTTTTGGTGGTAAATCTAGGAAAGACACGTATAATATTAGAACAAAAACAAACCTATTATTTTTGAAATTTTTTATTTGCAAAAAAATGTCAACTCGACACTCAAGTCTCAAGTGCAATAAAAGCAGCAACAAAAAAAACGACATCAAAAACAAAAATACAAACTCTAACTCAAAGAAAGAAATACAATAAGGATAAAAACAAGAAACAAATATAGGAAAAGGGATGGAATAGTAGCAGGTAATTAAAACATCATAAATTAAAAAAGGTAAAAAAATGGTATGGAATGGATGGATGGATGGTATGGAAAAAATAGGTATGAATATTTTATCGAGCAATAAATGCTACTATTTATTACATGTTATTATCCTTTTTATTAGTGGTAAAAATGTAACCCACTTGTGGGATTTTAATAAAAATTGTATATTTTGTTTTCTTAAAACTGGGATTTTTCTTGCTATACAAAACTGTCGTTAAATTTTTTTAGTTATACACCCTTTTTTATTAAAAGTGTGAGGAATGGAAAAAGCAACAACTTTTATGTTTAGTTCCTATTACTTTTTATTTAAAACATGGTCAGAGTCAATTCGACGACCTGTCTTGTTAATTAGTAATTAATTATGGACTATCGGTAGCTTCATTTTTGGAAAAAAATAAGGGCTGCTAATAAAAAAAGGCAAGTAATTATTTCTGCTGCGATTTAAATAAGTTGGTAGGTAAGCCCAACCGGCAAAAAAATTACTCGGGCGGTATAATAATTTTCTGTCAATACTTTAAATAAACTGCCTGTGAAACAATGATGGGCAAAATATAGTTCATGTGGTCGGCATAATAAAACTTTAAGTAACAAATAATTATCCCGTTGGGCAGTCCGAAATCTATTCGAGCAGTAAAATTATTAATTGGGCGGTGAAATTATTAGTCGGCTGGTGACAAAATAAATTAGGCTGTTAATAAAATGTGCTCGGTATTTAAATATCGTTCAGCAGTTTTTAAGCAGCGTTTCCTTTTCTGCAAAATATTTACTTTAGAAGCCAGAAAGTCAAATGACCTGTATTTAATATTTTTAGTTGGCAAGGGTTTGAAGATACCGGCGAGATTCGTTAGTTCGGTCGGTGGGCAGCATGGGCGCCCACAGGAATTTTAAAGTTGTATATCTCTGTTGCTACATACGGGACCCATACCAAATTCAGGTGAGCCTACTAGGAATGTTTTGGTAAAGAAAAAAAATATTTTGTAATTTGCGAAAAAAAGTTAAATTTTTGCTTGCCCCCCCCCCCCCTGAGAAAAAAATGAACACGTTTAGGTATTTTATTTATTACTTTTTCTAAATAAATTTTACACCATTTCGTCGAAAATTTTTAAATTTTAAGAGAAAAAATGTGTTGAAACTTAAAGTCATTTGAATTTTTTTAAACTTAAAACGTAATTTATAAAATAAAAAAATCAAATGACTATAACTTTCTACTAACACATTTTTTTCTCTTAAAATTTAAAAATTGTCGTCGAAATGATGTAAAATTTGTTTAGAAAAATTAATGAATAAAATACCTAAACGTGTTCATTTTTTTCTCAGGGGGGGGGGGGGCAAGCAAAAATTTAACTTTTTTTCTTTACCACAACATTCCTAGTAGGCTCACCTGAATTTGGTATGGGTCCCGTATGTAGCAACAGAGATATACAACTTTAAAATTCCTGTGGGCGCTCATGGTGGGCAGCCTTACTAATAATACCATGAAATGTATGTGCTTTTACATTAATCAATATTTGGAGTTTTCTAATTAAATGCTTTATTTTTTACGTAATTAATTACCCCTTATTACACGCTAAGTTAATTTTAGAGCAGTCAGAACAGTATTAGATTACCCATCAATTTGTAATGTTACAATATTTTTTCAGCAGTCAACTTGATTTTGGAGCAGGCAAAAAAAAATAAAATGTAATTTATTTCGCACAGACCAAATATTTATTTAGTTGCAACTTATTTTTTTTTACTACTTAAAACATTTTGAAGCTGCTTGTTCAAATCTAAAACGCAGACCAATTTTTGTTTTATTACCTGATCAAGCTGCGCCGCCCAATCCATCATTTCGCCGGCCAATCGTATATTACGATGTGTCAAAATTGTAAAATTTCGCTGCCCGTTTAAATCACACCCATAAAAAACTTCCAATAAACACAGCATTCTCTTTTTAAAGCTTTTTGTTGCTATTAGCTTTTGAAACGGACAAATTACCAGTTACCCACACTTTTTCTTTAACGAATCAAAGTGTGGGTTACTAACTAAACTGTGTCTAGAAACTTGAAATTTTGCACAGAGGTTTCTTATATACCGTAGGCATATATTAAGGAAGGGTTTTTCAAAATGTTTTACCGCGAAAGCTAGTTTATTATTAAATGAGGTTGTTTCTGCCTATTTTTATGCAATATAGAATAAACCAATACTAGTAAACAGCAAATTTTCAGTAAGTTTTTGTTAAATGATGTACGTATATGCGAAAAATATTTTCAACTGTTTAGCATGATACTACTATCAGAAATTAAACTTGGGGTTAAAATATTTGCAACATACACTATTTCTTTTTCACCCAGAAGTGCAAAATGCAAATGGCGTCGACCCGGTTCTGTTTGCCGAGTTGCCGTCATCGAGTTAACCATTCACTTTTGCTAGACGTCCCGAGTGCGCGTGCCTCGAGAGAACAGAGTTTTAAAAACCTGACTGGCGCCAAATGCGTACAAACGCACTTTTTGCCCATATATTGGACGGATTCAGCTGGTGTCGCCAATACGTCGTGAAGGTCTAAATATATCTTGTCTGTGGATAGAGTCCAGGCGCGGCCCGTCCATAAGGTCATTTGGTCAATGACCCACATAAAATTTTCAGTGATCTACCTAATAATTTATTTTTTTAATTTTTTAAAACCAAAAAAGAATCTTTTGTTTCAAAGTTCCATGCGAAAACTCCCCAAGAAAGAATCAAGCCAAGCCATCGTCAAAGGCTATCCAAGCTTGTTCCGGGCTGGGTCATATTGTAAATTGATCTTATAGGTTTATATGGACGATATAAATTCATTAAAAGCAAGAGAGAAACAGACATACGCGCTTTAGGAAGTTATAAAGAGACACAATTGGTCGACGGCCCACCAATAATATCTGGCCACTCCCACTATGGAAATACTCTCAAACCGCCCTCTAAAATATACTATTTCAAAACATTTGGTTCGGAAAAAGAAAAACTAATTAGGTACCTAATATGCGCATTGTATTTGCATCGTATGAATAATAGATATTAATTAGTGGTTAAACAAAAAAAAATTATAAATAAGATTTCTGTCAGGCCAGCGCTAGGCATCAAATTTAACGGTATCGGACCAATTTTCTGACATAACCAGCGTAGTCCAAGAGGTACAACCTCAGCGAGTTAATCAGACACTCGCTGGTTCGAATCTGTGTTGGGGCAAGAACTTTTTTTTTTAATTTTTTTTTATTTAAAAAATTAGATCGGCTCTAAAAGGTGTATTGGCAACAAGTTGTTCCTCGATAAAATATTTTTAAAATTGTTGGCAATCTCATATTTACTACAGCTTACAGCCTGCACGTAGTGCACGTGCGTAGACGAATATCGTATTACTATGTCTAGTCGCCAGCATTGCATTTATTAAAGAAAACGGAGTTTCGGCAGCGTTCCTAATTTTATTTTACGAATAACATACTTTCAGAGTTCAGAATTTTGTTCTGTTTATATTCTGGGCTTTTAGTACAAGGCGCGACATCTATTGAGGAGAAGCTAAACTTAACACAACGGAAGCCGCTAAAATCTGCTAATTTAGAGTATTAAAACACATAGAAAAAATCCATAAACAGAAAAGTGATACTAAAAGTCATAAACATCAAGAGTAGTAATGTTCAATATTCTGCAGTACCTATTTTATGATTTTTGCAGTGTTTATTTGTAGGTAAATAATTTCTTGGCCCATTATTAAAAAACCTTTGTTAATTAAAACAGTGTATTTTGCTTGTTGCGTTAATATCACTAGTTGCCCACAAAATTTTGACCCACCTGTAAAAAAACTCACGGGCCGCGCCTGGAATAGACCAAAACAAAACAAACCTCGGATCACTGATTAGCAAGTGAACAGCGCGGTTTTTATTGGTTAAATCGGAGGAAGTGTAATAAAATATTTATTTCGTTGTGGTTGTTTTGATTTAACTTCTTATTGAGTGGAATGATTGGATGTTATTAAAAAAAACATGGAGGCAACCCTATGGGGGGGCCGGGCCCCTATGGCCCCCCCTTGGGACCGCTACTGTAGGCCTTTGTCTGTCTCCCGTAATTTGTACCCTTTTTCACCTGTTTATGTCTGCGACGCTACAGGTGAGTTTCTTGACTACACTTTACCGGTGATTTTCTTGGCTGCGCCTTTCCCATTCATAGCTCACACATCTAATGTCTGCGACACTGATGGTAATCCTCGTGAACTGTTTCTTTACCTATTTCTTTACCTAAAGCCTTATACTTGTTACTGTGCATCAGCGTTTGTACACCGTCTGCTTAAATCGGCGTACGAGGTACTCCACTAAATAAAACGATATCCAATTTTATATAGAATTATTAATGAGATAAAACTATATTTGTAAGCAGTTTCATGGATTTAATTTCGTTACCAAAGATGCCTAAACCCACCAGTTAGATCAGCCTCGGCGTTTGTACACCGTCAGCTGGAATCGGAGTACGAGGTATCTCACTAAATAAAAATAAATCCAATTTTACTACTTGCTTAATAATACAAAAACAAATTAACGTAACTGTACTTTGGACAAAGAGCAAAGGACTTACTGGTAGTTTCTCAACACAAAGAAAAATCGTTTAAAAGGAGAAACCCTATTGGCATCGTAACGACTTAACTTTTAAGAAGAGGAAAATTTTAATGTCTGTCTGATATCTAAATCTGAATGCGAATCGAATGTGAATCCCTTTCTGCGGTCGCGTCGAGCGCCTCAGCATACGCGCTTCCCCGGGTGCGGGGGAGGTAGCGTGGCTTGGTAATGCAACAGTAACGGGCCATTTGATTTTATGTAATTTAAAGAATTTGACATAGAAGACCCTTTTTATGCAAGCTTTTATATTTGTCGACGTTTTAAGACTATTTTTAAAGCAGATGTTTTTATGTATGCATATTATTAAAATTTTTTATAGAAGAATATTCATTCTTCTTTAGAGATCCTTCAAAAATTTCAACTGATATAGCGACCCGAGTACGGGCAGTTTCAGTATTTGAAACACCTTTTATAGATTTTAGTTTAAAGTATCAGTATTAATTAAAATATGAGTAGAAAATTCCTTAAAATCTTAAGGATTAGATATGTACTGTAAATGATGTAAAAATGGAGCAAAATACCTTTCTTTATATAAATTATGGACTAAACTATTACTGAAGACTACAGAATATCTGTAAACTTGACTACCACTAATTGTTTTTTAAATCCAAATAAAAATATACATAAAATGAAAAACTGTTATTTATTGCAAATAAAATATAAAATATGTTTTTAGATTCCTGGGAAAATGAGGATATTAATTGGCTAGAAAGAACAAATAGCTCCACTACATCATCAAATAGGTACATCTTCAATTCATGGTATCCTGCTTGGTCTAACAATGGAGGCAGTACTTCGTACATGCTTAGGAAATGAGAATATTAATAAGCAAATATGAACAAGTGTTATAAAATCGAATAAAAATTCCTCTCTGTTAGGAACAAATATTATAAATCCCAGTAACAGTTACACTATTAAATACACCTGCGTAGTTCCTGGTGGTATTACATTACATACAGGTTCTACTAAAACAGCAGAAAGTGTTTTAATGAAGCCTGTTATGCCTGCTGATGTTATAATAAGGCCTATACAAGTCATTCATTGGTTGCTTGTGTTTTAATGGAAGATACGCACAATACATCGCAGAAGCTAAATACAGTGGGATGTTTCACTCCAAAAAGTAATTGCTTTATACCAGGGGCGTGCGGTGAAATTTGGGAGAAGGGAAGCAATTTTCAAAACTGTGGAATAATTATTTCGAATAATTATTTGCAATAATTATTTGGAATAGTTATTTGGAATAGTTATTTGGAATAATTATTTGAAATAATTATTTTTAATAATTATTTAGAATAATTAATTGCAATAATTATGTGGAATAATTATTTAGAATAATTATTGCAACTACACAATTGTACAGTTTGAACACTTTCAACCGCCGAAACATGATTTTCCTGGAAATCATCTGATGTAAATGTATTTAATCAATCCGAGTAACTGCTTATTCGGCAGCAAACCGCCCGCAACTTGAACTCTCCACTTTTGCATTTGACCCCGAAATTTGTTTATCTACGGCCAGTGGCGCAGCCAGGACTACGCTCTTTTTGACAAAAAATTTTGACAAAAACGCTCGGGGGGGGGGGGGTGACAAAATTTTTTGACAAATATTGCTTTATTTTCGTTAATTTGGGAAATGGGTAGGGTAATCTTTAGGCCTGGGGGGGGTTTAACCATAACCCCCCCCCCCCCGTGGCTGCGCCACTGTCTACGGCAATAAGATGGAAGGCGGCGAGATCACGATGCAGTGCGCGATAGCGCGATCATCTCCGATGAGAGGAGAAAGACGGGAGACGTATGAAGCAGAAACTGGCTCAATGGCTGCACTGTTATTAGTACGACAAAGACAGAGTAATGTGTTATTGTCTTTTATCAACTTTTCTGCCGCATATTTAACTTGGTGGGTAACACACAAGGCCCACTATTTTTTGGAGGCTTGTTGATCTATGTTTATTTAGGATGAGATGAATTTCTAATGAAAAATAAAGAATTAAAGATATTATGACGATTTTATTTGACTTTTATTCCTCTATATTTTAGAGGAAGCGATGCTTCCCTTGCTTCCATGGACGCAGCACGCCCCTGCTTTATACATTTTTATAAATAAGACTATAAAAAATGTAAATAAAGGTATTTCCCATTTTTTCAAATCTGGAGGACACTGGACTTACATATGTCTTTCATTTGTAAATTAAATATTGTAAAAAGGATTTTCTTAACTTTGCAGGGCAGTTGAAATTATTGTCTGAAGCTAATGTGTCTCGATTTAAAAACTTGTCCCCAAAAGCTTGACATTTTTATAAAAGGCCTCTTCAGTTAAAAAAACAATTTCATCAAAGCAGGGACACAAGACACAATTGTTTATAAGGAAAAAATTAGCACAAGCTAAGAAATTTACAAGTTCCTTATTCAAAAATATCGTCATCATCAGTATATATCGAATAAAGGAAAGATTTTTTGTTTGTCAAGTAGAAATCCTAAACAGAAAACTCAAAGGTAAGCTGTACTCATTAGAAGAAAAGGTGTATTTCCTCTAAAAACTTCAATTTTTGTAATGTGATGTTCTTATTTGCGCACGTGCATTTGCTCAAACTATCATGTATCTTTTTTCCTTTCCAATTTAATACATTGTTTTGTTCCAAAATATATATTTTATTTTACTCAAGCCAGAAATAAAAACTCAACTTTGTCTTTTCAAGTACTGACCCCATATTTTGAAAAATAACTGAAGACCTAGTAGAGACACCCGTCGTACAAAATTCTACAAATACTCTGTGTAATTGACCATGTTGAAACAATATTAAAAATAAAGATATGAGCATATTCTTTGGCTTTACTAATATCACAGTATATTATACAGGGTGTCCGGTAAGTATATGTCAAACTCTCGGCAGTGTACAGACGTCAAAATAAATCTAGTGTGTCATACAATTTTTTTCCTAAGGTGCTCCATAACGGATATATGGGGCCCAAAAGGGGTACCCAGTGATTTACGTTTTGGGCTGTAACTTTTGACCAGACTTATATATTTTAATGATATTTTGGCGTGTTGTATAACCGATAAAGACCTACAAATCCAGACCGTAAACAATCTTTGACATTACCAAGGATGTCAGAAACGGACTTGCCACCACACTCGTGGGCCCAAAATTTTGAGAGGTGTCACTTTTGAGAGCTAAAACCCATTTTATTAGATACTTTGGACAATTATCTAAAAAATCAACCATTTTCGAAAAATTAACAATTTTCGAGAAAATCTGGACCATGCATACCCTAGTAATAATAGCAGTTATTACCATAGAGCGGAAATTTGGATGCGCTAACAGATCGGACTGCCGGCGTACCTTATATTACTAGACATTTTCAGTCGCGTAAAACACAATATTTTAACGTATTTTATTTTTACTGGCTTTTCATTCAATACAGAATTTTAAATTATATCAGTTATTATATGAATAATAACCTACGATATACAAAAAATGTGTTTTTGGGTACTTTAAATAATGATATTTTGTGCCACGTCCGAAGCGACTAGACTATAGCTCGCACTGTTAGAGCTCATGAACGTTAGGTATTTACACCAGAGTATTTAGTTGAAATTTGAAAATAAGTTGAAATTATGGCATTATACCAGTATATTCTTAAATTATGGATTCCTAATAATTATATTTATATATCAGTCGATTAAAACTATTAAAATACCGTTAAATAACATCACCTGCCATCGTGTTGAAATTAGAAGAAATATGAGATCCGATGGTGTAAACGCTTAAGTCTCATTGCTATAGAAGAGTCAACCAAGCATGAGTGGCAAGTTGTAGGTAAGGGAAAAGAAACTTAAAATTTCAATTAAAACATTTGTTATATTAAAAAGCTTAACAAGGTTATATTAAAAACAAGTTCTTAAATCTTGTGTGCAAAATAAATTATTAAATTTGTTTCTCAATTTCTTAGCAATAGTTTATTGCTTTTCGTTTTAAAAATCCACTTATTGATCGATGTTTCTATTTCTACCGAAGTTATAGATTTTGCAGGTTCAACATTGTTCCTTTGATTGAAACAGATGTTTTTCTTGCACAAGACTCACATCATGAGTGGTTTCACAATGTTTCATGAATTTTGGCCGAAAACATACCTTACATATAAAGAACAATTTTTGTCTTTTATTCTGAAGCCTGAATCGGTTGCACCATGGACTCTTTTTTGTGCGCCCTAAAGTTTCTTTCTGCAGTAAATTTTTTCCCACATACACAATTAAACTTACAATTATTGTTAGGATTTTTATATACCTACTATAGCTTTCGAGTTGTCCATTTTTAGCCTCCTGAACACAAATAGAGCTCAAAATAGATAGAATATGCGATCTCTTTGGTTTGAAAGGAAAACCTAGCTTAGGGATTTTCTTCTATTTGAATATCAATGGCAAAAAATAAATCAAAATTTTGTGTGCCTACATACCTTTTCATACAAAATAAACTCAAACATTGGTTTGTGCTAAGGTATCCGCTTATGGATCGGACCAGTTGGTAGTGGATTCAGTGCCGGGCCCGACTGGTCTTTTGTTTTAAATTCTTGTCAAATTCATACTAAATGAGACTCCACGCTGGCGCTTCGAAGCTCCCGAGTTCCTGTGTCAGGGATATTTTTTAATGACTTATACGGGCCGAGCGTAGCAAGGTCCGTATCACTACGTCAAATGTGCATGTGCGGACATAAATGAAATTTTAAATTAAATTAAATAGTCCCGCCGGACGTAGAAGCCGAGAAGCGCAACAAGCTTATCGCAAAATGTGTATGCAGGCAGCAGCAGCCAAAGTACAGTTGGTATGGCTAGCCGCTTGTTATAGTGAGCTGTCGCGCGGGGCCGGGCGTTGGACCGTCGCGGTTTTTTAATAATGTGCCTAGTTTCGCCAAGAAATTATTTACCTACAAATAAACATCGCAAAAAAAAATAAAATAGATACCGTAGTATATTAAACATTGCTACTCTAGATGTTTATGACTTTTAGTTTTAGTATTGCTTTTCTATGTGATTTTAAAGTCTAAGATTGTTAGCCGCTTCCCGTTTTGATACATCTCCTCAATAGATGTCGCGCCTTGTACTAAAAGTATGATTATTCGTAATGTGTTAGAATAAATAGGCAATACAAGGAATCAAGGAATGTACTGTACCATGAACCATTTTCGTTAAACATGTATTTTTAGTCATTTACAATAAATCTAAGTTTTTCTACAGTTTATCCGTTTCATTATTTAATCCGACTATGCTACAGGGTACTAAAACTGCATTTTTGCTGTAACTTGACCGAAATATCAAATAATACCCAAACACATATTGATTACACAATGAAATAGGAAAGCTAGCCGAAACACCGTTTTCTTTAATAAATACAATAGACATAAAATGCGCATATTAGTTAATTAGTTTTTCTTTGTCAAACCCAAATGTTTTTTAAATAGTATATTTCACGGGGCGGTTCGAGTGTATTGCAGCAAACCCAACCGGGACCGGCATATTGAGGAACTTGCAATTTTCTAAAAGAAACGTTTGGTTTTACAAAATGGATTATTAAGTTGGTCATTGATAAATGACCTTATGGACGAGCCGCGCCTGTTAGAATATAAAGTCCAGAACATTATATATATATATATATATATATATATATATATATATATATATATATATATATATATATATATGTTGAGGTTTGTTTTTGTTTTCTTGGACTTTTCAATATATTTTTTTATTTATTCTTGGGTTTTGTTAGTCCTGGATAAAAATTAAAAATTGTACGTTGGTCTTTACATACTTTTTATTTATTAAATTTTGACGTTTCGGTCCTTTTCTTTAGACCTTCTTCAGAAATATTTATATGTTGCTTGAAGGAAAATCATTGGCAAGTTTCTCCAAACATTCCACAAATTGCCTCATGTATTGGTTTAATTTACAAAACAAAGAATTTCAAAAGTAAAACACACACACACATTCTTTTAAAATATTGCAACTTGGACAACAACATATAAGTTAAAACTGAGATATATATATATATATATATATATATATATATATATATATATATATATATATATATATATATATATATATATATATATATATATATATATATATATATATATATATATATCATTAAATACAATTTTTATAATAGGTGTATATATAAAAAATAACGTTATATTTAGCTACAACTATTTTCATTTATGATTTCTGCGAAAGAACAATACTTGCAACCATGCAAAACCCATGCAACTCCAAGCGTTGTTTATCAGAAAGGAATGTTAGGAATGTATGTATATATTCTACTGTAAAATCTGTTTAGTATTTGGAAACAATTAATAACTTAATAACATGTAAAATAGCTTTTGTCCTGAGTGCGACTCTGTTGTCGCATCGTGATTCTGCTCACTGGTTATTACACATTATACGAAATTAATTAAACCCTTTGTTATCAACTAAATTAACAATTACTAAACGAAATCTAATAATAAGCTACTACTATACATTTAATTAATACTAGTTATCCTTAGAAAACAATGGACTTAATAATTTAGAGCAATGCTAATTTATGGACAATCATAAGGCAATTCTCTAGAGGCAAGAGGAATTTATGTCCAGAAATTTCCAAATCGAAATTTACCGGATCGAAGAACACTTGATAGGGTTGATGGTAACTTAAGAGAAACAGATGAAGCGTAACTAAAGCATTAACGACAAATAAAAATTTATTTTTATTAAAATTTTGGAAATCACTAAATTGTAAAATTGCGCAAAACAGTTAAGTACAACTTTTTGTGTTTAATTAACAAGATGTTCAAAATGGGCGCCTTGTACTTCAATACACTGTCTTATCCTGCGGATTTTTTCTCACTGCATTTGAAACAAGATTTCAGGATCATTTCGAATAATGTTGCAGAAATTGGTTATCATTTTAAGCAACTCTTCCCTGGTGTTCACTGGCGTTGAATAAACAAGTCCTTTGAGATGCCTCCAAAAAAAGGAATCTAACGAATTTAGGTCAGGAGATCTTGGTGGCCATAAAGCAGGTCCGCCTCGGCCCATCCAACGATTACCAAAAGTATCTGTTAAATGGCGGCACACTAAATTGTTAAGATGTGGTGGACATCTGAGCTCTAACTTGGTAGGGTACATTTTCTAAAAGGTTATTTCAATTTTATTGTAAAAATTGTAAATATAGTGCACCAGTTAATCCTTCTTACAAAACGAAAGCCTCAATCAAATAATTCTCAATGTTCCCCGCCCAAACGTTAACCATAAATATTTGTTGATGCCTAGTCTGTATTACCGCATGGGGATTTTCTTCATGCCAAACGTGTAAATTATGAGAATTTATAATGCCGTCCCTAGTGAAGCCAGTTTCATCCGTAAATAAACAGTTCCAGTAAAATGTGGATTTTCTCTAAATTTTTGTAAAAACCAGTTTGAGTAATTTAGTCTTGCAGGATAATCGTCTGGAGACATTGCGTATACCTCTTGGACATGGAAAGGATGAAGCAATTGTTCTAACTCAAGATTTCTTGCTCTTCTTGGAGGTCCGTCGCCACCACGACTCGGTAAAACATTTTCTAAAATGGATTTGTAAAGATTAATTTAAGCTGAATTCTGTTTTAATTTACTGATCACCTGTTTCTCTTAGGCTGCGGTCAACCCTTTCAAATGTTCTTCGATCCGGTAAATTTCGATTTGGAAATCTCTCGGCATAAATTCTTCTTGCGTCCAGAGAGCTGTATTGAGCGTGTCCATAAATTAAATGCATGTCATCATATTCTGCGTGGGAATAGGACTCCAGTACTTCATTAAGATTTGATGGCTTTGAGAATCTTGTCATATTAAGGGTTACCATGGTAGAAATCTAAATTATTTGAATTAATCGTATCTGCAAGTAAACAAATTGATTTTTCTCGAAAATTGGTGATTTTTTCGAAATAAATGTGTACCTTTTTTTAGATAATTGTCCAAAGTATCTAACAAAATGGGTTTTAACTCTGAAAAAAGACACCTGGGCCCACGAGTGTGGTGGCAAGTCCGTTCCTGACTTCCTTGGTAATGTCGAGGGTTGTTTATGGTCTCGATTTGTAGGTCTTTGTCGGTTATACAACACGCCAAAATATCATTAAAATATACAAGTCTGGTCAAAAGTTACAGCCCAAAAGGTAAATCACTGGGAATCCTTTTTGGGCCCCATATCTCCGTTATGTAGCACCTTAGGAAAACAAATTAAATGACACACTAGGGTTATTTTTATGTATCCTGTACACTGCCGAAAGTTTGACATATACTTGCCGGACACCCCGTATATAACAATGTTTTTGTAATAACCGCCTTATGTACTTAGGTCCTCAATTATTAAATATATATGGACATGAATGGTTTTGTATAAGTTTAAGTTCTTGGATTATTAACTTGTTAGTTCCCATTCTAATTTTTCTAAATTAATTTCTTTCATAAATAAGTATTTTTGTAAGATTATGCAAAAACAATTTTTAATTGTTATTTTAAATTTTAGGTTTGCTGAGTTATTAACTATAACTAAGCAAACCTAAAGTTTTAATCCCAGACAATAAGGTATTTGTGCTGGTTTACACTGTTATTTATTGTCAGGGTCGTCAAGAGGGGGGGGGCAACGGAAGGTGAGTGCCCCGGGCCCCATCTTTCTTTGGGGCCCCATCTTTCTTTGGGAGCCCATCTCACGTAAGTTGCGGCCCCATCTCACATAAGCTGGGGCCCCAGGAGTATTTGTTGCCCCAGGCCCCCAAATAGCCCTCGGCGGCCCTGTTTATTCTTGCTGATTTTACCAGTAGAATAGAAAAGATAAAATTTCTTATTATGTGGGGATTAAAAATTCAATGTATAGACTAGTTGTTCGAAACTGTCATATACTTTTCTAATAAGTAGCTTACTCAAATCTCAATTGCTTAAGAAAAATACTGTTGTAAATTTGACCAAACTGTTGAAAAAATGTATTATCTCTATTTGAATTTCTATTGCCCAGATAATATTTGCCACTTTATCTTTTTTCTTTATTGGTAAAACCAGTTACAATAAATAGGTTGGTAAACTGTTATAATGTTTCTGATAAAATGACGAACGAACAGGAAATCTACCAAGCCAATGAAAGCGCAATCTCTTACAATGCATTTCAACTACTTATTAGTTTCTTTCCACTCCGCTAGAGGCGCCAAAATGCGTTCAAAATTTGACAAGAGGAAAGAGTCCATTCTATCTAACTAAATTTTTATATATGCGTCCAAATTAATAGTCATGTCTGATTATACCGTCTGATCAAGAGTAAAATATGAGTTAACATTGCCACGCTCCTTTCCGCAATGAAGAAGAATTTAATTTACTTTCACTTACCCTCCAAAATTAGTAATCAAATATAATAATTAAAGATAAGCCTTGTCAATTTCAAACACAATATTAATAAGCTAGTTAACAAAAGAAAACGAGTAAGAGAAATATGAAAATCTACTACTGACTGTCAGAAATTTAAAATATTGACTTGAATTACTAAAGTTCAATTACAAGCCAGTCAACAAAAAAAAACAGAATCAGAGAACTATGAAAATCAATCTCACAGACAGCCAAAAATATAAAACATTTAAATTACCGGTTTCTAATGCTTTCAGCTGATATCCCAAAACACAAGATATTAATTTTGACAACCTGGCTATTGATCATTAACATAATTAGTTGGAAAAAAAACTCATTAAATTTAAATTCACGTACATACACTACTGACAAATTCACTATGGTTTTCGGCCGCTTACTATATGATGAAATAAAAGTTAACTTTGGGTCACCCTGTACAGCTATGTCCAACATCATCAAAAGATGGAGGAAAAACTAGTATCTGACATAAAAAAATTTGTGTCGATAATAAACTAGATTGCGTAGAGCGCCTAATCGCCCCCCGAGGGGGCTCTACAAGGTCGGTAATATCATCATTGTCATGCCCTGAAAGTTTCGTGTTTCTAGGCCATGTATTAAGGAAGATATCACACTCGGACGGACTGATGATGCAGAATAGAGCGCCCTTCGTAACCGTATCGCTACATACATACAAACACCTATTACATATAAATACAATATATACGATTTCGCTGAAACCCTACTAAATTAAGCTTGTCATCTTTCGATCGGCTTGGAATCATACATTTGATAACATCATCTTCCTGAAATGGTCGAGCTGGACGAAGATTGGTGGCGAGCCCTTCGGGCACGACACTGATGTCTCAATGAAAAAAAATTGTGCATACATATTATGAACGTCGCTTCTTTCAATCTAAGAAGCCGTTCGCGGGTTGTAAGTTCTTAACTTTACCCCTAATCGTTGCTATGGCAATCATCAAAATTGAAAATTGCAAAAATATTTTTCCATGATTTACCGAATTCTACTTAGATGCAAAATTTCTACTCTGCAACTCAATAAATAACGGAGAAATCAAATTGATCGTCGTCATGACTACCAAAAATCGAAATTATTTTCAAATAAAAAAGTAGTTTACTTCCATCCCTTTCGATTGCCACATCACTCTTTTCAATCGAATAAGCCGTTCTCAATTAATAACAAATCTAAGCAAAATTTAAATCATCAGTCATTGTGATTTACCCCGTATAGTACCTAATGAAATAACCTTTCTCTGATGCTTCGCCGCGTCATCGAAAAATTGTTAAAATTAGTATTTAATGAGTAAGTTTCAAATTATAAGTTCCGGAATTCACACGGGAATGCCTATAGAGGCATTGCCCGGTATTTGTCATGCCGAAAACGATTGAGAAACCCTAAAATCTCGCAAGAAAAACGGGCATTTTTGCGACATTTTGACACTTCATATTTGAATACATTTCTCCATATAAAAGTGATTTTGAGATCCATTTGCATGGCCTCAGAAAAATAAAAAAAAATGGTATTTAATGCTTAAATCGTCCAATGAAATGTACCGTAATTATAAATATAAAGTCCGTTTTACCTTTGCCATGTATATTTCAAGTCGAAATCGGTTCAGGAAGCTTCCAATATCGCTACAAAACCTGGTATTTTCATGACATTTTGACAGGTCATATTTTAATTTCGATGTAAAGGGAGTCCGTTTCATTTGTTTCTCCAAGGCAAGCCATTTAAAATATGTACTTTTTAAAATTTTTCCTGCACCGATGGAAACACAGCTCTTTATTTATAACTTTAACGCAAAAATATGGAGTGTTAATTAGTTAGCAGTGTTCTCAGATGATGAGGGAATAAAATAAACCAAAAAAGAGCTGTTACATAAGAGAAATAATACATAATAATGCCATTTAAAGATGAATTTTGATGAAAAAAAACAGAAAAAATGTGTTTTTACCCCCTAAATCCGGCCCAGGATCACCCATTCGGGATTCATTTTAAAGCCTGATTATATCCCCAAGGGATAGCGTTGAAAAAGTTGGAAGAAATTAGATAGGAAAAGATACAGAGTGTTTCGAATGTAGAGATGTCATGAAAAAAAAATCGTAAAAAATCCATTTTTAATTATCGATTGCTCCTTTCCTATTAAGAATGAAGGAACCAAAAAATACGTTTATAAAGTAGTTCGGCGAGGTCATTCCGATAAGGTACATGGGATTTCGATTTGAATCCATTTTGACCCCCAAAAAAATTGACAACCGTCAAAAATTTGCATGAAAAATCGTAATTTCCAGTTTTTCCCAAATTTTTCCAATTTCCAGTCGTTTTAGGTATTGGTAAATGTATTGCAAAAAGAAAGTATTTGAGATTCTTTAGATTTATGTTCAAATCCGCTTTTCTGTCCGACGCTGCGTTTTCGAGCAATGTAGAGTTGAATATGGGTCTGCAAGTGCCATTTTTCGACATAAAAAAATTCAAAAGAATTACTTCCCATTTTCCGAATACCGCCAATTTCAATAGGGTTCTGGAGCTCCCAGTCCTCTACGACCTATAAAAATTTAAATCGATTTAATTAAGTTTTGCGACCTGTAATCGATCCCATAGGAATTCGCGGAAATTTCGACTTTCACGTTTAATAACTCCGAAAGGGAACACCCTGTATAACTGAATTTTTTACCGAAGCTAGATGCACTATCCCTCTATTAATCCAGAAAATTTGAACGTTCCACCTGCAACCATCTCGGAGAAAAAAAATTGAGATTGTCGAAAAACCGGCGAACATTTTCTGACTGACGCATGACGGGGCGTTATATAGAGCGCCGTTGGCGCTCTATAAAAACTTGACCTATAAAACAAGTGAAGGACAAATATAAACCAATTTAATTCTTTAAAAAAAAAGTCTGTACCTAATTAACTACTTAACACGACATATAGCAATCTACTTGTATTAATAAAATGTTTAATTACTAAAGCTTTGCAAATGGGGGTAATTCCAGGGCGGGAGTTACCAAGCGACGGACGACGTCGACGGCAGGCGACAGAGCGGCTACTCGGCTAGTTGTGCAGCAGCAAGCACTGGAGCACCGCGGGCTGTTATCCATTCGCGTTTAGCATGGCGAATTACATCAGATGGCTATGTCTAAAGTCTAAACAAACTGAAATATTTAGGTATTTTTACCCACTTGTTTGTTCTTGATACTTATCACGCGAATTGTTTTATGTTTTTAGTTATTTCAAAGCCATAAAACAGACAAAGCTCGGGGCCTTCTCCTTCAGCTTCGTCTGAGATTCTGATAGATTCGACACCTGCTAGTACAAGTGGTATATCTGAAGCCGAAGGGAAATCAAATTTGGAGAATATCTTTGCCCCAGAAGCTGCAATTGTTGCTAATTGTCAGGAGCAAAGTGAATCAGAAAAGAGTGAGGATCAGCCATCATTGATAGCTGCTGATACAACATCAGTTATTGTACGTGTAGTAGTATGCTAATGGGTAATTATTTAGATTACCGGAAACAGCGAAATATAGCACAGACCCTAATTTTGGGCCGTAGAACACGAATCCGAAGTCAGTTTTTGGCGGTCTCGTATGGTTTTTCCAAAAAAAAAATTTTTTTGGAAAACTTTTAGGTTAACTCTTAGGTTACCTTTTTTTTATAGATTCCTTTAAGTTTCGACACTTTCACTTAAACATATCTGTAAACTTATAATTTTTATTATTTTTCGTCACACAAAACACCACATTTAGGCAAAAATAGATAAGAAAATTGCTTTTTTCGATAGAAAATTCCATTTTACGGGCTAACAGCCGCCATTATTTTCCTACCTGTGTTGAACAATATTTCTGTGTCCGGCGTTGCCACGTTTATTTATTTTTTATGAAAAAGTTGTATGTGTATACCAAACCCAAGCAAACCTGAGCAAAAAGGTGGTCAGGTTAGCTCAGTTTTGATTGATATAGATACATATATATCTATATCAATGAAAACTGAGCAAACCTGACCACCTTTTTGCTCATCCAATCTGAACAAAAATGTGGTCAGGTTTGCTCAGTTTTGATTGATATAGATATATATGTATCTATATCAATCAAAACTGAGCAAACCTGACCACCTTTTTGCTCAGGTTTGCTTGGGTTGGGTATACACCTTTTTGTTCAGATATGGTTGCATGCATCAGCATGCAGGTGTTGGATTACTGATCAATAGGATTTTGGTTGGGTCTGATGTAGGTTAAAATTAAAAAATGTTGTTGACTAAGTTGGACAGAATAGTAACTTTAGTTTGTTTAGCTTTTTTATTATTCCTAATTTACAACTTTTTCATGAAAAATAAGTAAACCTGGCAACGCCGGACATTTGACAGCTGGGAAAATAATGGCGGTTAGTAGCAATTAAAATGGAATTTTCTATAGGAAAAAGCAATTTTCTTAGCTATTTTTGCCTAAATGTGGTGTTTTGTGTGACGAAATAAAATAAAAATTATAAGTTTACAGATATGTTTAAGTGAAAGTCTCGAAACTTAAAGGAATCTATAAAAAAAAAGGTAATCTAAAAGTTATCCTAAAAGTTTTCCAAAAAAAAAATTTTTTTTGGAAGAACCATACGAGACCGCCAAAAACTGACTTCGGATTCGTGTTCTACGACCCAAAATTAGGGTCTGTGCAAAATTTCATGAAAAAATTCGCTGTTTCCGGTAATCTAAATAATTACCGCTAAATGCTGTTATTTTTTAATATTTATTCTAATTTTTAGGATAAAAGCAATCGAAGAAAACTTTCTTATGTACAAAAATTCAGTGGAAGCTAAAAGAAATGAAATACTCCATTATAATTGACGAGACAACTGATGTGTCCGTTAAAAAGTGCCTAGCTATCTTACAGTCATTTGCACGGACTTTTTCTTATGAGACCCTTAAGCTAATGGTCCATTAAAGTATCATTAATGCTTTTCATGCTTTGCACCGTTAATTATAATTAAGTAATGGACCCTTATGGATTCCTTAAAGCGTTCTTAGTTAATTCGCCAAATTTGGTCAATTAAAGCGAACTTAACGGTCCGTTAAGGTGCGTTTCCTATGGAGCGGCTGAGGCTTGCGGCTGCCGCACAGCGTCTGACGCCTAGTACTGCTCATGTGACAATTTAATGTATCCGATTCTTTTCGAGCGTCAGACGCAAGCTTCAACGTCAATGGATTACTGGCATCAGCCGGCCGCTGAGCGGCAGCCGCGAGCGTCAGCCGCCCCATAGGAAATGCACCTTAAAGGTGCATTTCCTATGGGGCGGCTGACGCTCGCGGCTGCCGCTCAGCGGCCGGCTGACAGTAATCCATTGACGTTGAAGCTGACGCTCGAAAAGAAACGGATACATTAAATTGTCACATGAGCAGTACTAGGCGTCAGACGCTGATCGGCAGCCGCGAGCGTCAGCCGCTCCATAGGAAATGCACCTTAAAGCTACTTTTGCATTTTTTATATTATTAAAAAAGGTAAAAAAAAAATAATAACAAAGTGTTTGTGCATACATTTTTAGGTAAGTGTGACTTGTATTTGAAGTCCAGGATATTTTCAGGAATTTTTTTAGTTGTTTTTCAAAATTTGATTTTTTTTGCAAAATTCTGTTTAGAATACGTAGTATAGTACTATATAGCCCAAAAATTACATTTATCTTGTTTCATTAATAATCATATAATTATGTTAATATTATGTAGGTATTATTAAGTATTACAGAAGAGATGGACTATGTTAATGTTGTGGGCGACCAATTATTGGAGGAAATATTTGAGGATGACATTGAAGTTGTTGATTTTGGGTTTCCTCGGAGGCTCAACCCGAGACCTAATTATTTCCATGACATGGATGACTTGAGCTTTTTTAGAAGGTTTCGATTAACAAAGCCCACCATGCTTCATCTTTTGGAACTCATAGAGGATCAACTGGAATATCCAGATGATAGGTAAGTCTGTTGTGCTCAATCTTTTTTAATATATTATATTATTTTATAATATTGTTTTAGAAATAACAGTCTATCACCAATAAACCAATTACTTTTAACACTTCGCTTTTATGCAAGTAGTGGACAACTAATTCAGTGTGCAGACTTCATGAATGTACACGTGTCAACTGGAAGCCGACTTGTGGCTCATGTTTCTAGGGTCATTGCATCTTTACGCCCTCAAAAAGTAAAAATGCAAGATCCTCAAGAATCAATTCGAGCACAGAATGAATTTTTCAATATAGCTAGATTTCCCATAGTACAAGCGTTAATAGATTGTACCCATGTAAAAATCCAGTCTCCAGGTAAAAAGTAACTTAAATTGAATTTAAAATCGTTTTTGTGTCATTCTTAATATGAAAATTTTGATGTGAAGGTAGTTTTTTGCACCAAGTATAATTAAAAGAAAAATACAGAACTATATGGGCCAAAAATTTATTGCTAATAACAACAACAAGCAAAAAGCAAGATTCACCTTTAAAGTAATGCCTTTTTTTGTATGAAATAATTTGTTACAATGAGATTTGACTAATAAATAATAATTTGTGTTATTCTGATTTCCAATAACAATTTCAACTTGAAGGTATTTTTTTATTATTTAAGGTGGACATAATGCTGAAGTGTACAGAAATAGAAAACAATATTTCTCAATTAACGTACAGTGCGTTACAGATGCTCATCTTAAATTTCTTGATGTGGTCGCTCGTTGGCCTGGATCAACGCATGATGCTACCATTTTTGCTAACTCAGCAATTAGGGCAAGATTTGAAGCAGGACAGTTTCCAGGATGTGTAATTATAGGGATTATTAACATGTAAATTTTAAAGATTTTAAATAAAGAAAAATATTTTTCTAATACTGCCTATGAAGATTCAGAAAAGAATTAATATGATATAATTACTTAAAAATAGAGTAAGGGCACCTGTAGCCAAAACGAATGTATAGGTAGTTCACTATCTATTTTTACATGGATTTGTACCATGGTTTAATATTAAGATTGCAAACTACCTGTAGGTACGTTTTTCTTTGTGTAATTCTGCAATTCTGCGTGTTTAATCCGAAAGTAATATTTTTATTATTTTTAGGGGACAGTGGTTACCCATTGAAGACCTACCTAATGACACCTTTAGCAAATCCTGCTACACCAGGAGAACAACTATACAATGAATCATTGATGCGAACAAGAAATGCTATTGAGAGGGTGTTCGGAATATGGAAACGTCGATTTCCAGTAATGGCTTATGGGCTCAGACTGAAAACTGACACAGTGCTAGCTATCATAGTAGCAACTACTGTCCTCCATAATATAGCGCGAGATATGAATGAACCCGAACCACCAATACCACAAGACATAAATGAAGAAGAATTGAATTATCTAATAGAAACACAACAAATTGAAATGGAGCAACAAGATGGTAGGGTGTTTAACGCTGTTCAAAATGAAATAATTAGGTATTTCAACCAATTATAATTTGAATTAGTTTATTTTTTTTTATTCTAAAGCCTGTGACTTCTTATATATATAATAGATGTTTCTTTTTAGATTTGGTTATTTTATTTGTTTAGGTTATGTGCAAGTACCGTTTTAATTTCCAACTTGTTTTTAATTATATGATTTTATATTATATTTTCCTAAATAATGGAGATTTCACCTTTTATCCCATTTTTTAATTAGTCATAAGGGAGGCCACATTAAGTAGGTTGTCGATTTCAATCAATCTTTGAAGTTTGATGGGAGATACCTACATATAAAAATATTGTAAGCAGAAATAAAAAAATAAATAAAAATGGCGGACACTAAAGTCATTATTTTATAATTAAGAAAATTCTATTCCGTAGTCGGGGTAGTAATTTTTGCTCTACGACTATATATTTTCAGACCATAAATACATATATAAAAATAAAACAAAAATCAAGATAACTTTAATATAAGAATCAGTGCACTGACACAAGTACGTTTTTTAAATGGAATCATCCCTAAAAGTTAGATTGAAATCAATGAACCACTCACTGTAAGTCTTTTTTTCTTGTATTGTTATCTACGAATTCACTTAGAAGGAAAAACAATAATAACAAAATATTCACTTTATTTTTTAAAGCAAACTTTAACAAAAATATACGTATATAAACACCACAAAGAGTTAACAGAAGAGTAATAAATCATTTCATTATACAAACTAATACTATACTTACTACTATAGTACTAACAGTGAAAAAACAAAAAACTAAAAAAACCTTACATTTTTTCCAATTTTTTTTTTTAATCTTAACATCAAGCTCTAAAATTTGTATTTTTAATTCATGCTCTTTTTCAGCATAAAATCTTTCCCTCTCTACTTTCCTTATAGTGTGATCAGCAATAATATCTTTTTTTCAGCAAGAATATTGTATTTTTGTGCCAAAGCACTTGATGCAAGTGCTTTAACAATAATTGTTGCAGTTGGCCTCCTTCTATCTAGCCCCTAAAACATTTTAGACATTGTTTAAATTAGTGACGTTATAAAAAAGGGGCTTCTGTTTTCGGCTGTTATGTATGTATGAATGTCCACGATTTTCTCACAGACCATTAAGCAGATTTAAAAAAAACATTTTTTCATTATGAACCACCTACCCTCAGTGGCGATCGGTAAAATTTCAAAGTTGTATATCTCTGTCCCTACTTACAGTATCTGTACCAAATTTAGGGGTTTTAATAATGAGCCCACTGGGAATGTTTTGGTAAAGAAAAAAAACATTTTGTAGTTTGCCAAAAAAAGTTGAATTTTTGCTCTGCCTCACCTGGGAAAAAAATGAATACATTTTGGTATTTTATTTGTTAGTTTTTCTGAACAAATTTTACATCATTTTGTCGAGAATTTTTAATTTTAAGAGAAAAAAATGTGTTAGTAGAAAGTTATAGCCATTTGATTTTGGTAAAAATTATATTAGGTTTAAAACAATTCAAATGGCTATAACTTTCTACTAACACATTTTTTTTCTCTCAAAATTTAAAAATTCTCGACAAAATGATGTCAAATTTGTTCAGAAAAAATAATAAATAAAGTACCTAGGGTCAACCTACCTATAATTGACCAGTTAAGCAAACTTTTCACCAAATTTCAAAAACTAAAGTCTTTCTCATAGTTATATAAGGAAACCAACGCTCATATAATCCAACTTTGTGCTTCTTCTTTTTGGAAAATCAAAATAATGTGTTAAGCTTAGGCAAGTTGATTTTTTTATTAATTAATAAAAAATAGTTGCAAATTAACCTATAATTGACCAGAGTGCGCCAGAATTTGACCACTTTCTTACCAGTAATTGACCAGAACAAAAAAAAAACAAATAGGTATTAAAAATACCAAACCAACAAGCAGTTAACACAAAACAGAAATAAAATCGATAACATAAAAGGTTTATAGCCTAACGAAATGAACAAAAATATATTACAGTGGTACTATATCTTGAACAGGGCATAAAAACTCGTATTTTATGCGATCTCCTACAGTTAAAATATTTGGCGCTTCTAGTCGTCTTAATATTTGGTTTGAAGAGACGGTACTGATGTCATTTTCTATAATTCTAAAAACTAAGTTTTCTAAATTGCAGGGTCTCAAAGCTAGTACCTCAATTTCCTCCTCATTAAAGTAATTTTGGACTATGCAAACATAGTTGTAAGTTCGGTTCTTTTTTCCCGGGAATGCAACAACTACAAATTCGCCTTTAGGGATTGCAGTACCAGTTGAAACAGAAACATCATCATCATCATCACTAGATCCACTTTCCACCCACTCATCATCTTCTGTTTCGGATTCTTCAACTACCTTCTTCTTTTTTCGTGACGTAGTTTTGATAAGCTTTTCTTCTTGTTTTCTTTTTCGCTCAATGGACTTTCAACTTTTTAGTTTCTTCTTGCGTCTTTTTCAAAGTGTCTTCTTCGTCGTGATATTGAAGCCATCTCTTAGACGTTGTTGCATATGGCAGCCTCCCTCTTTTCCTGTTAGATAACTTTTTCTCAGGGGATTCTTCGGGCCAGTATATATGATCAAGAAAGGAAGAACTGATAGATGACCCCGAAGCAATGGGATTTGACGAGATGTCTTGTAAAATTTGATGGCCATTACAGGATGTGGTTGGTTTGACTGTGATATTTTGAAAAAGGTTAATGGATTTTTGTGGCATTTTAACTTTTTCTGCATTCTGGGGGGATATATTTTTAGCTAAGCTTCCAATATCGCTACAAAACCTGGTATTTTCATGACATTTTGACAGGTCATATTTTAATTTCGATGTAAAGGGAGTCCGTTTCATTTGTTTCTCCAAGGCAAGCCATTTAAAATATGTACTTTTTAAAATTTTTCCTGCACCGATGGAAACACAGCTCTTTATTTATAACTTTAACGCAAAAATATGGAGTGTTAATTAGTTAGCAGTGTTCTCAGATGATGAGGGAATAAAATAAACCAAAAAAGAGCTGTTACATAAGAGAAATAATACATAATAATGCCATTTAAAGATGAATTTTGATGAAAAAAAACAGAAAAAATGTGTTTTTACCCCCTAAATCCGGCCCAGGATCACCCATTCGGGATTCATTTTAAAGCCTGATTATATCCCCAAGGGATAGCGTTGAAAAAGTTGGAAGAAATTAGATAGGAAAAGATACAGAGTGTTTCGAATGTAGAGATGTCATGAAAAAAAAATCGTAAAAAATCCATTTTTAATTATCGATTGCTCCTTTCCTATTAAGAATGAAGGAACCAAAAAATACGTTTATAAAGTAGTTCGGCGAGGTCATTCCGATAAGGTACATGGGATTTCGATTTGAATCCATTTTGACCCCCAAAAAAATTGACAACCGTCAAAAATTTGCATGAAAAATCGTAATTTCCAGTTTTTCCCAAATTTTTCCAATTTCCAGTCGTTTTAGGTATTGGTAAATGTATTGCAAAAAGAAAGTATTTGAGATTCTTTAGATTTATGTTCAAATCCGCTTTTCTGTCCGACGCTGCGTTTTCGAGCAATGTAGAGTTGAATATGGGTCTGCAAGTGCCATTTTTCGACATAAAAAAATTCAAAAGAATTACTTCCCATTTTCCGAATACCGCCAATTTCAATAGGGTTCTGGAGCTCCCAGTCCTCTACAACCTATAAAAATTTAAATCGATTTAATTAAGTTTTGCGACCTGTAATCGATCCCATAGGAATTCGCGGAAATTTCGACTTTCACGTTTAATAACTCCGAAACGGAACACCCTGTATAACTGAATTTTTTACCGAAGCTAGATGCACTATCCCTCTATTAATCCAGAAAATTTGAACGTTCCACCTGCAACCATCTCGGAGAAAAAAAATTGAGATTGTCGAAAAACCGGCGAACATTTTCTGACTGACGCATGACGGGGCGTTATATAGAGCGCCGTTGGCGCTCTATAAAAACTTGACCTATAAAACAAGTGAAGGACAAATATAAACCAATTTAATTCTTTAAAAAAAAAGTCTGTACCTAATTAACTACTTAACACGACATATAGCAATCTACTTGTATTAATAAAATGTTTAATTACTAAAGCTTTGCAAATGGGGGTAATTCCAGGGCGGGAGTTACCAAGCGACGGACGACGTCGACGGCAGGCGACAGAGCGGCTACTCGGCTAGTTGTGCAGCAGCAAGCACTGGAGCACCGCGGGCTGTTATCCATTCGCGTTTAGCATGGCGAATTACATCAGATGGCTATGTCTAAAGTCTAAACAAACTGAAATATTTAGGTATTTTTACCCACTTGTTTGTTCTTGATACTTATCACGCGAATTGTTTTATGTTTTTAGTTATTTCAAAGCCATAAAACAGACAAAGCTCGGGGCCTTCTCCTTCAGCTTCGTCTGAGATTCTGATAGATTCGACACCTGCTAGTACAAGTGGTATATCTGAAGCCGAAGGGAAATCAAATTTGGAGAATATCTTTGCCCCAGAAGCTGCAATTGTTGCTAATTGTCAGGAGCAAAGTGAATCAGAAAAGAGTGAGGATCAGCCATCATTGATAGCTGCTGATACAACATCAGTTATTGTACGTGTAGTAGTATGCTAATGGGTAATTATTTAGATTACCGGAAACAGCGAAATATAGCACAGACCCTAATTTTGGGCCGTAGAACACGAATCCGAAGTCAGTTTTTGGCGGTCTCGTATGGTTTTTACAAAAAAAAAATTTTTTTGGAAAACTTTTAGGTTAACTCTTAGGTTACCTTTTTTTTATAGATTCCTTTAAGTTTCGACACTTTCACTTAAACATATCTGTAAACTTATAATTTTTATTATTTTTCGTCACACAAAACACCACATTTAGGCAAAAATAGATAAGAAAATTGCTTTTTTCGATAGAAAATTCCATTTTACGGGCTAACAGCCGCCATTATTTTCCTACCTGTGTTGAACAATATTTCTGTGTCCGGCGTTGCCACGTTTATTTATTTTTTATGAAAAAGTTGTATGTGTATACCAAACCCAAGCAAACCTGAGCAAAAAGGTGGTCAGGTTAGCTCAGTTTTGATTGATATAAATACATATATATCTATATCAATGAAAACTGAGCAAACCTGACCACCTTTTTGCTCATCCAATCTGAACAAAAATGTGGTCAGGTTTGCTCAGTTTTGATTGATATAGATATATATGTATCTATATCAATCAAAACTGAGCAAACCTGACCACCTTTTTGCTCAGGTTTGCTTGGGTTGGGTATACACCTTTTTGTTCAGATATGGTTGCATGCATCAGCATGCAGGTGTTGGATTACTGATCAATAGGATTTTGGTTGGGTCTGATGTAGGTTAAAATTAAAAAATGTTGTTGACTAAGTTGGACAGAATAGTAACTTTAGTTTGTTTAGCTTTTTTATTATTCCTAATTTACAACTTTTTCATGAAAAATAAGTAAACCTGGCAACGCCGGACATTTGACAGCTGGGAAAATAATGGCGGTTAGTAGCAATTAAAATGGAATTTTCTATAGGAAAAAGCAATTTTCTTAGCTATTTTTGCCTAAATGTGGTGTTTTGTGTGACGAAATAAAATAAAAATTATAAGTTTACAGATATGTTTAAGTGAAAGTCTCGAAACTTAAAGGAATCTATAAAAAAAAAGGTAATCTAAAAGTTATCCTAAAAGTTTTCCAAAAAAAAAATTTTTTTTGGAAGAACCATACGAGACCGCCAAAAACTGACTTCGGATTCGTGTTCTACGACCCAAAATTAGGGTCTGTGCAAAATTTCATGAAAAAATTCGCTGTTTCCGGTAATCTAAATAATTACCGCTAAATGCTGTTATTTTTTAATATTTATTCTAATTTTTAGGATAAAAGCAATCGAAGAAAACTTTCTTATGTACAAAAATTCAGTGGAAGCTAAAAGAAATGAAATACTCCATTATAATTGACGAGACAACTGATGTGTCCGTTAAAAAGTGCCTAGCTATCTTACAGTCATTTGCACGGACTTTTTCTTATGAGACCCTTAAGCTAATGGTCCATTAAAGTATCATTAATGCTTTTCATGCTTTGCACCGTTAATTATAATTAAGTAATGGACCCTTATGGATTCCTTAAAGCGTTCTTAGTTAATTCGCCAAATTTGGTCAATTAAAGCGAACTTAACGGTCCGTTAAGGTGCGTTTCCTATGGAGCGGCTGAGGCTTGCGGCTGCCGCACAGCGTCTGACGCCTAGTACTGCTCATGTGACAATTTAATGTATCCGATTCTTTTCGAGCGTCAGACGCAAGCTTCAACGTCAATGGATTACTGGCATCAGCCGGCCGCTGAGCGGCAGCCGCGAGCGTCAGCCGCCCCATAGGAAATGCACCTTAAAGGTGCATTTCCTATGGGGCGGCTGACGCTCGCGGCTGCCGCTCAGCGGCCGGCTGACAGTAATCCATTGACGTTGAAGCTGACGCTCGAAAAGAAACGGATACATTAAATTGTCACATGAGCAGTACTAGGCGTCAGACGCTGATCGGCAGCCGCGAGCGTCAGCCGCTCCATAGGAAATGCACCTTAAAGCTACTTTTGCATTTTTTATATTATTAAAAAAGGTAAAAAAAAAATAATAACAAAGTGTTTGTGCATACATTTTTAGGTAAGTGTGACTTGTATTTGAAGTCCAGGATATTTTCAGGAATTTTTTTAGTTGTTTTTCAAAATTTGATTTTTTTTGCAAAATTCTGTTTAGAATACGTAGTATAGTACTATATAGCCCAAAAATTACATTTATCTTGTTTCATTAATAATCATATAATTATGTTAATATTATGTAGGTATTATTAAGTATTACAGAAGAGATGGACTATGTTAATGTTGTGGGCGACCAATTATTGGAGGAAATATTTGAGGATGACATTGAAGTTGTTGATTTTGGGTTTCCTCGGAGGCTCAACCCGAGACCTAATTATTTCCATGACATGGATGACTTGAGCTTTTTTAGAAGGTTTCGATTAACAAAGCCCACCATGCTTCATCTTTTGGAACTCATAGAGGATCAACTGGAATATCCAGATGATAGGTAAGTCTGTTGTGCTCAATCTTTTTTAATATATTATATTATTTTATAATATTGTTTTAGAAATAACAGTCTATCACCAATAAACCAATTACTTTTAACACTTCGCTTTTATGCAAGTAGTGGACAACTAATTCAGTGTGCAGACTTCATGAATGTACACGTGTCAACTGGAAGCCGACTTGTGGCTCATGTTTCTAGGGTCATTGCATCTTTACGCCCTCAAAAAGTAAAAATGCAAGATCCTCAAGAATCAATTCGAGCACAGAATGAATTTTTCAATATAGCTAGATTTCCCATAGTACAAGCGTTAATAGATTGTACCCATGTAAAAATCCAGTCTCCAGGTAAAAAGTAACTTAAATTGAATTTAAAATCGTTTTTGTGTCATTCTTAATATGAAAATTTTGATGTGAAGGTAGTTTTTTGCACCAAGTATAATTAAAAGAAAAATACAGAACTATATGGGCCAAAAATTTATTGCTAATAACAACAACCAGCAAAAAGCAAGATTCACCTTTAAAGTAATGCCTTTTTTTGTATGAAATAATTTGTTACAATGAGATTTGACTAATAAATAATAATTTGTGTTATTCTGATTTCCAATAACAATTTCAACTTGAAGGTATTTTTTTATTATTTAAGGTGGACATAATGCTGAAGTGTACAGAAATAGAAAACAATATTTCTCAATTAACGTACAGTGCGTTACAGATGCTCATCTTAAATTTCTTGATGTGGTCGCTCGTTGGCCTGGATCAACGCATGATGTCAAATTTGTTCAGAAAAAATAATAAATAAAGTACCTAGGGTCAACCTACCTATAATTGACCAGTTAAGCAAACTTTTCACCAAATTTCAAAAACTAAAGTCTTTCTCATAGTTATATAAGGAAACCAACGCTCATATAATCCAACTTTGTGCTTCTTCTTTTTGGAAAATCAAAATAATGTGTTAAGCTTAGGCAAGTTGATTTTTTTATTAATTAATAAAAAATAGTTGCAAATTAACCTATAATTGACCAGAGTGCGCCAGAATTTGACCACTTTCTTACCAGTAATTGACCAGAACAAAAAAAAAACAAATAGGTATTAAAAATACCAAACCAACAAGCAGTTAACACAAAACAGAAATAAAATCGATAACATAAAAGGTTTATAGCCTAACGAAATGAACAAAAATATATTACAGTGGTACTATATCTTGAACAGGGCATAAAAACTCGTATTTTATGCGATCTCCTACAGTTAAAATATTTGGCGCTTCTAGTCGTCTTAATATTTGGTTTGAAGAGACGGTACTGATGTCATTTTCTATAATTCTAAAAACTAAGTTTTCTAAATTGCAGGGTCTCAAAGCTAGTACCTCAATTTCCTCCTCATTAAAGTAATTTTGGACTATGCAAACATAGTTGTAAGTTCGGTTCTTTTTTCCCGGGAATGCAACAACTACAAATTCGCCTTTAGGGATTGCAGTACCAGTTGAAACAGAAACATCATCATCATCATCACTAGATCCACTTTCCACCCACTCATCATCTTCTGTTTCGGATTCTTCAACTACCTTCTTCTTTTTTCGTGACGTAGTTTTGATAAGCTTTTCTTCTTGTTTTCTTTTTCGCTCAATGGACTTTCAACTTTTTAGTTTCTTCTTGCGTCTTTTTCAAAGTGTCTTCTTCGTCGTGATATTGAAGCCATCTCTTAGACGTTGTTGCATATGGCAGCCTCCCTCTTTTCCTGTTAGATAACTTTTTCTCAGGGGATTCTTCGGGCCAGTATATATGATCAAGAAAGGAAGAACTGATAGATGACCCCGAAGCAATGGGATTTGACGAGATGTCTTGTAAAATTTGATGGCCATTACAGGATGTGGTTGGTTTGACTGTGATATTTTGAAAAAGGTTAATGGATTTTTGTGGCATTTTAACTTTTTCTGCATTCTGGGGGGATATATTTTTAGCTAAGCTTCCAATATCGCTACAAAACCTGGTATTTTCATGACATTTTGACAGGTCATATTTTAATTTCGATGTAAAGGGAGTCCGTTTCATTTGTTTCTCCAAGGCAAGCCATTTAAAATATGTACTTTTTAAAATTTTTCCTGCACCGATGGAAACACAGCTCTTTATTTATAACTTTAACGCAAAAATATGGAGTGTTAATTAGTTAGCAGTGTTCTCAGATGATGAGGGAATAAAATAAACCAAAAAAGAGCTGTTACATAAGAGAAATAATACATAATAATGCCATTTAAAGATGAATTTTGATGAAAAAAAACAGAAAAAATGTGTTTTTACCCCCTAAATCCGGCCCAGGATCACCCATTCGGGATTCATTTTAAAGCCTGATTATATCCCCAAGGGATAGCGTTGAAAAAGTTGGAAGAAATTAGATAGGAAAAGATACAGAGTGTTTCGAATGTAGAGATGTCATGAAAAAAAAATCGTAAAAAATCCATTTTTAATTATCGATTGCTCCTTTCCTATTAAGAATGAAGGAACCAAAAAATACGTTTAGAAAGTAGTTCGGCGAGGTCATTCCGATAAGGTACATGGGATTTCGATTTGAATCCATTTTGACCCCCAAAAAAATTGACAACCGTCAAAAATTTGCATGAAAAATCGTAATTTCCAGTTTTTCCCAAATTTTTCCAATTTCCAGTCGTTTTAGGTATTGGTAAATGTATTGCAAAAAGAAAGTATTTGAGATTCTTTAGATTTATGTTCAAATCCGCTTTTCTGTCCGACGCTGCGTTTTCGAGCAATGTAGAGTTGAATATGGGTCTGCAAGTGCCATTTTTCGACATAAAAAAATTCAAAAGAATTACTTCCCATTTTCCGAATACCGCCAATTTCAATAGGGTTCTGGAGCTCCCAGTCCTCTACAACCTATAAAAATTTAAATCGATTTAATTAAGTTTTGCGACCTGTAATCGATCCCATAGGAATTCGCGGAAATTTCGACTTTCACGTTTAATAACTCCGAAACGGAACACCCTGTATAACTGAATTTTTTACCGAAGCTAGATGCACTATCCCTCTATTAATCCAGAAAATTTGAACGTTCCACCTGCAACCATCTCGGAGAAAAAAAATTGAGATTGTCGAAAAACCGGCGAACATTTTCTGACTGACGCATGACGGGGCGTTATATAGAGCGCCGTTGGCGCTCTATAAAAACTTGACCTATAAAACACGTGAAGGACAAATATAAACCAATTTAATTCTTTAAAAAAAAAGTCTGTACCTAATTAACTACTTAACACGACATATAGCAATCTACTTGTATTAATAAAATGTTTAATTACTAAAGCTTTGCAAATGGGGGTAATTCCAGGGCGGGAGTTACCAAGCGACGGACGACGTCGACGGCAGGCGACAGAGCGGCTACTCGGCTAGTTGTGCAGCAGCAAGCACTGGAGCACCGCGGGCTGTTATCCATTCGCGTTTAGCATGGCGAATTACATCAGATGGCTATGTCTAAAGTCTAAACAAACTGAAATATTTAGGTATTTTTACCCACTTGTTTGTTCTTGATACTTATCACGCGAATTGTTTTATGTTTTTAGTTATTTCAAAGCCATAAAACAGACAAAGCTCGGGGCCTTCAGCTTCGTCTGAGATTCTGATAGATTCGACACCTGCTAGTACAAGTGGTATATCTGAAGCCGAAGGGAAATCAAATTTGGAGAATATCTTTGCCCCAGAAGCTGCAATTGTTGCTAATTGTCAGGAGCAAAGTGAATCAGAAAAGAGTGAGGATCAGCCATCATTGATAGCTGCTGATACAACATCAGTTATTGTACGTGTAGTAGTATGCTAATGGGTAATTATTTAGATTACCGGAAACAGCGAAATATAGCACAGACCCTAATTTTGGGCCGTAGAACACGAATCCGAAGTCAGTTTTTGGCGGTCTCGTATGGTTTTTCCAAAAAAAAAATTTTTTTGGAAAACTTTTAGGTTAACTCTTAGGTTACCTTTTTTTTATAGATTCCTTTAAGTTTCGACACTTTCACTTAAACATATCTGTAAACTTATAATTTTTATTATTTTTCGTCACACAAAACACCACATTTAGGCAAAAATAGATAAGAAAATTGCTTTTTTCGATAGAAAATTCCATTTTACGGGCTAACAGCCGCCATTATTTTCCTACCTGTGTTGAACAATATTTCTGTGTCCGGCGTTGCCACGTTTAATTATTTTTTATGAAAAAGTTGTATGTGTATACCAAACCCAAGCAAACCTGAGCAAAAAGGTGGTCAGGTTAGCTCAGTTTTGATTGATATAGATACATATATATCTATATCAATGAAAACTGAGCAAACCTGACCACCTTTTTGCTCATCCAATCTGAACAAAAATGTGGTCAGGTTTGCTCAGTTTTGATTGATATAGATATATATGTATCTATATCAATCAAAACTGAGCAAACCTGACCACCTTTTTGCTCAGGTTTGCTTGGGTTGGGTATACACCTTTTTGTTCAGATATGGTTGCATGCATCAGCATGCAGGTGTTGGATTACTGATCAATAGGATTTTGGTTGGGTCTGATGTAGGTTAAAATTAAAAAATGTTGTTGACTAAGTTGGACAGAATAGTAACTTTAGTTTGTTTAGCTTTTTTATTATTCCTAATTTACAACTTTTTCATGAAAAATAAGTAAACCTGGCAACGCCGGACATTTGACAGCTGGGAAAATAATGGCGGTTAGTAGCAATTAAAATGGAATTTTCTATAGGAAAAAGCAATTTTCTTAGCTATTTTTGCCTAAATGTGGTGTTTTGTGTGACGAAATAAAATAAAAATTATAAGTTTACAGATATGTTTAAGTGAAAGTCTCGAAACTTAAAGGAATCTATAAAAAAAAAGGTAATCTAAAAGTTATCCTAAAAGTTTTCCAAAAAAAAAATTTTTTTTGGAAGAACCATACGAGACCGCCAAAAACTGACTTCGGATTCGTGTTCTACGACCCAAAATTAGGGTCTGTGCAAAATTTCATGAAAAAATTCGCTGTTTCCGGTAATCTAAATAATTACCGCTAAATGCTGTTATTTTTTAATATTTATTCTAATTTTTAGGATAAAAGCAATCGAAGAAAACTTTCTTATGTACAAAAATTCAGTGGAAGCTAAAAGAAATGAAATACTCCATTATAATTGACGAGACAACTGATGTGTCCGTTAAAAAGTGCCTAGCTATCTTACAGTCATTTGCACGGACTTTTTCTTATGAGACCCTTAAGCTAATGGTCCATTAAAGTATCATTAATGCTTTTCATGCTTTGCACCGTTAATTATAATTAAGTAATGGACCCTTATGGATTCCTTAAAGCGTTCTTAGTTAATTCGCCAAATTTGGTCAATTAAAGCGAACTTAACGGTCCGTTAAGGTGCGTTTCCTATGGAGCGGCTGAGGCTTGCGGCTGCCGCACAGCGTCTGACGCCTAGTACTGCTCATGTGACAATTTAATGTATCCGATTCTTTTCGAGCGTCAGACGCAAGCTTCAACGTCAATGGATTACTGGCATCAGCCGGCCGCTGAGCGGCAGCCGCGAGCGTCAGCCGCCCCATAGGAAATGCACCTTAAAGGTGCATTTCCTATGGGGCGGCTGACGCTCGCGGCTGCCGCTCAGCGGCCGGCTGACAGTAATCCATTGACGTTGAAGCTGACGCTCGAAAAGAAACGGATACATTAAATTGTCACATGAGCAGTACTAGGCGTCAGACGCTGATCGGCAGCCGCGAGCGTCAGCCGCTCCATAGGAAATGCACCTTAAAGCTACTTTTGCATTTTTTATATTATTAAAAAAGGTAAAAAAAAAATAATAACAAAGTGTTTGTGCATACATTTTTAGGTAAGTGTGACTTGTATTTGAAGTCCAGGATATTTTCAGGAATTTTTTTAGTTGTTTTTCAAAATTTGATTTTTTTTGCAAAATTCTGTTTAGAATACGTAGTATAGTACTATATAGCCCAAAAATTACATTTATCTTGTTTCATTAATAATCATATAATTATGTTAATATTATGTAGGTATTATTAAGTATTACAGAAGAGATGGACTATGTTAATGTTGTGGGCGACCAATTATTGGAGGAAATATTTGAGGATGACATTGAAGTTGTTGATTTTGGGTTTCCTCGGAGGCTCAACCCGAGACCTAATTATTTCCATGACATGGATGACTTGAGCTTTTTTAGAAGGTTTCGATTAACAAAGCCCACCATGCTTCATCTTTTGGAACTCATAGAGGATCAACTGGAATATCCAGATGATAGGTAAGTCTGTTGTGCTCAATCTTTTTTAATATATTATATTATTTTATAATATTGTTTTAGAAATAACAGTCTATCACCAATAAACCAATTACTTTTAACACTTCGCTTTTATGCAAGTAGTGGACAACTAATTCAGTGTGCAGACTTCATGAATGTACACGTGTCAACTGGAAGCCGACTTGTGGCTCATGTTTCTAGGGTCATTGCATCTTTACGCCCTCAAAAAGTAAAAATGCAAGATCCTCAAGAATCAATTCGAGCACAGAATGAATTTTTCAATATAGCTAGATTTCCCATAGTACAAGCGTTAATAGATTGTACCCATGTAAAAATCCAGTCTCCAGGTAAAAAGTAACTTAAATTGAATTTAAAATCGTTTTTGTGTCATTCTTAATATGAAAATTTTGATGTGAAGGTAGTTTTTTGCACCAAGTATAATTAAAAGAAAAATACAGAACTATATGGGCCAAAAATTTATTGCTAATAACAACAACAAGCAAAAAGCAAGATTCACCTTTAAAGTAATGCCTTTTTTTGTATGAAATAATTTGTTACAATGAGATTTGACTAATAAATAATAATTTGTGTTATTCTGATTTCCAATAACAATTTCAACTTGAAGGTATTTTTTTATTATTTAAGGTGGACATAATGCTGAAGTGTACAGAAATAGAAAACAATATTTCTCAATTAACGTACAGTGCGTTACAGATGCTCATCTTAAATTTCTTGATGTGGTCGCTCGTTGGCCTGGATCAACGCATGATGCTACCATTTTTGCTAACTCAGCAATTAGGGCAAGATTTGAAGCAGGACAGTTTCCAGGATGTGTAATTATAGGGATTATTAACATGTAAATTTTAAAGATTTTAAATAAAGAAAAATATTTTTCTAATACTGCCTATGAAGATTCAGAAAAGAATTAATATGATATAATTACTTAAAAATAGAGTAAGGGCACCTGTAGCCAAAACGAATGTATAGGTAGTTCACTATCTATTTTTACATGGATTTGTACCATGGTTTAATATTAAGATTGCAAACTACCTGTAGGTACGTTTTTCTTTGTGTAATTCTGCAATTCTGCGTGTTTAATCCGAAAGTAATATTTTTATTATTTTTAGGGGACAGTGGTTACCCATTGAAGACCTACCTAATGACACCTTTAGCAAATCCTGCTACACCAGGAGAACAACTATACAATGAATCATTGATTCGAACAAGAAATGCTATTGAGAGGGTGTTCGGAATATGGAAACGTCGATTTCCAGTAATGGCTTATGGGCTCAGACTGAAAACTGACACAGTGCTAGCTATCATAGTAGCAACTACTGTCCTCCATAATATAGCGCGAGATATGAATGAACCCGAACCACCAATACCACAAGACATAAATGAAGAAGAATTGAATTATCTAATAGAAACACAACAAATTGAAATGGAGCAACAAGATGGTAGGGTGTTTAACGCTGTTCAAAATGAAATAATTAGGTATTTCAACCAATTATAATTTGAATTAGTTTATTTTTTTTTATTCTAAAGCCTGTGACTTCTTATATATATAATAGATGTTTCTTTTTAGATTTGGTTATTTTATTTGTTTAGGTTATGTGCAAGTACCGTTTTAATTTCCAACTTGTTTTTAATTATATGATTTTATATTATATTTTCCTAAATAATGGAGATTTCACCTTTTATCCCATTTTTTAATTAGTCATAAGGGAGGCCACATTAAGTAGGTTGTCGATTTCAATCAATCTTTGAAGTTTGATGGGAGATACCTACATATAAAAATATTGTAAGCAGAAATAAAAAAATAAATAAAAATGGCGGACACTAAAGTCATTATTTTATAATTAAGAAAATTCTATTCCGTAGTCGGGGTAGTAATTTTTGCTCTACGACTATATATTTTCAGACCATAAATACATATATAAAAATAAAACAAAAATCAAGATAACTTTAATATAAGAATCAGTGCACTGACACAAGTACGTTTTTTAAATGGAATCATCCCTAAAAGTTAGATTGAAATCAATGAACCACTCACTGTAAGTCTTTTTTTCTTGTATTGTTATCTACGAATTCACTTAGAAGGAAAAACAATAATAACAAAATATTCACTTTATTTTTTAAAGCAAACTTTAACAAAAATATACGTATATAAACACCACAAAGAGTTAACAGAAGAGTAATAAATCATTTCATTATACAAACTAATACTATACTTACTACTATAGTACTAACAGTGAAAAAACAAAAAACTAAAAAAACCTTACATTTTTTCCAATTTTTTTTTTTAATCTTAACATCAAGCTCTAAAATTTGTATTTTTAATTCATGCTCTTTTTCAGCATAAAATCTTTCCCTCTCTACTTTCCTTATAGTGTGATCAGCAATAATATCTTTTTTTCAGCAAGAATATTGTATTTTTGTGCCAAAGCACTTGATGCAAGTGCTTTAACAATAATTGTTGCAGTTGGCCTCCTTCTATCTAGCCCCTAAAACATTTTAGACATTGTTTAAATTAGTGACGTTATAAAAAAGGGGCTTCTGTTTTCGGCTGTTATGTATGTATGAATGTCCACGATTTTCTCACAGACCATTAAGCAGATTTAAAAAAAACATTTTTTCATTATGAACCACCTACCCTCAGTGGCGATCGGTAAAATTTCAAAGTTGTATATCTCTGTCCCTACTTACAGTATCTGTACCAAATTTAGGGGTTTTAATAATGAGCCCACTGGGAATGTTTTGGTAAAGAAAAAAAACATTTTGTAGTTTGCCAAAAAAAGTTGAATTTTTGCTCTGCCTCACCTGGGAAAAAAATGAATACATTTTGGTATTTTATTTGTTAGTTTTTCTGAACAAATTTTACATCATTTTGTCGAGAATTTTTAATTTTAAGAGAAAAAAATGTGTTAGTAGAAAGTTATAGCCATTTGATTTTGGTAAAAATTATATTAGGTTTAAAACAATTCAAATGGCTATAACTTTCTACTAACACATTTTTTTTCTCTCAAAATTTAAAAATTCTCGACAAAATGATGTCAAATTTGTTCAGAAAAAATAATAAATAAAGTACCTAGGGTCAACCTACCTATAATTGACCAGTTAAGCAAACTTTTCACCAAATTTCAAAAACTAAAGTCTTTCTCATAGTTATATAAGGAAACCAACGCTCATATAATCCAACTTTGTGCTTCTTCTTTTTGGAAAATCAAAATAATGTGTTAAGCTTAGGCAAGTTGATTTTTTTATTAATTAATAAAAAATAGTTGCAAATTAACCTATAATTGACCAGAGTGCGCCAGAATTTGACCACTTTCTTACCAGTAATTGACCAGAACAAAAAAAAAACAAATAGGTATTAAAAATACCAAACCAACAAGCAGTTAACACAAAACAGAAATAAAATCGATAACATAAAAGGTTTATAGCCTAACGAAATGAACAAAAATATATTACAGTGGTACTATATCTTGAACAGGGCATAAAAACTCGTATTTTATGCGATCTCCTACAGTTAAAATATTTGGCGCTTCTAGTCGTCTTAATATTTGGTTTGAAGAGACGGTACTGATGTCATTTTCTATAATTCTAAAAACTAAGTTTTCTAAATTGCAGGGTCTCAAAGCTAGTACCTCAATTTCCTCCTCATTAAAGTAATTTTGGACTATGCAAACATAGTTGTAAGTTCGGTTCTTTTTTCCCGGGAATGCAACAACTACAAATTCGCCTTTAGGGATTGCAGTACCAGTTGAAACAGAAACATCATCATCATCATCACTAGATCCACTTTCCACCCACTCATCATCTTCTGTTTCGGATTCTTCAACTACCTTCTTCTTTTTTCGTGACGTAGTTTTGATAAGCTTTTCTTCTTGTTTTCTTTTTCGCTCAATGGACTTTCAACTTTTTAGTTTCTTCTTGCGTCTTTTTCAAAGTGTCTTCTTCGTCGTGATATTGAAGCCATCTCTTAGACGTTGTTGCATATGGCAGCCTCCCTCTTTTCCTGTTAGATAACTTTTTCTCAGGGGATTCTTCGGGCCAGTATATATGATCAAGAAAGGAAGAACTGATAGATGACCCCGAAGCAATGGGATTTGACGAGATGTCTTGTAAAATTTGATGGCCATTACAGGATGTGGTTGGTTTGACTGTGATATTTTGAAAAAGGTTAATGGATTTTTGTGGCATTTTAACTTTTTCTGCATTCTGGGGGGATATATTTTTAGCTAAATTTTGATCTGTATATATGGGCTTATTTCTGTCAATAAATTTTCTTTTTCTTCCGATTTTTTCTCATTATTTTCAATGGGTATTATTTCTAGTTCGCAATTCGGATTGTCACTTGCAGGATTTTCATTCTTATTTGTTGCTCTATCTAATCTGTGATATAACTTTTTCCACACACAAAAAAGTTCTTTTGCTGACTCATCCCCAGTCCAGTCTCTATCTTCCTTTAGAACTTTTCTAAACTCAGCAGCTCTTCCAGCCGACATGACTGATTCGAGGTATAGCAGGTGTTGAACAGAGAAATCAGTAGGTTTAATTTTTAAGGGGTTTTCTGGATCATCTGTAACTCTGGATATGTCAGACATACATTTGGTAAAGTCAATTGCATCAACATTAAATGGATAAATGCCACATTTTCTAAAACCATTTTGTATTGTACTGGTTGTGACATCTTCTATTGCCTTTTTTAAAAGCAATGGGAAGGTCGGTTTGGTTACATTCTGATTTTTGTTAATCCTCTTCCAGTCATAAACAACCTTTTTCCAGTTATTTTTTAATGGCCTAAACAAAGATACATCCGCCGGTTGTAAAATGTGGGTAGCGTTTGGAAACAAAGCGTAGAGAATAATCCCATTGTCCCGGCAAAACTTTGAAACATTGTACGTCAAATGCGATTTGTGCCCATCAACCAAATATAATATCGGAAATTGTATGCCCCTTTTATTAAGTTCGGCCACCAAGGAGTTGCAAACGTAACTATGAAAGGTTTGTCCTGTCATCCATCCACTTTTTGATCTTCCAATGGCCCAATCTTCAGGGGTAGTTCTTGCGATCTCGGCCGGAATTCGTTCGTATGGGTATACAATCATGGGAGGGTATATATCTCCACTGGCTGATATTGTAAATAACACTGTGATCTGTTCCTTTTCGGCACCTGACTTAACATGGTAAAAATTCTTCATGCCCTTGGGCCCTAAAACAAGTCCTGTTTTAGGATTAGTTTCGAAACCTGATTCGTCCGAATTAAAAATCCGCGTAGGATCATTTAATATATCCTCGCAAATTTCTTCTTGGAGGTATATTTTAAGGTCTCTATGCCACCTTTTAATGGATTCTTCCGTAACAGTGGCCCATCCCATATTAATGGATTCAGCATGCCGTAAACTTATTTGAGGGTGTCTTCCTAAAAATCCTTTAAACCACTTATCGCCGGGGATTCCATTCGTAAAGGGGTTGGGACGTTGATCGCTTTGTATTATGTCCATTACCGTATCTGATAATACTTTTTTATTTATTGGTATTCCTTTCTTTGCATTTGCCAAAAGCCATCTTTCCAATAAATCCTCTTCATCAGTTGTCAAAACAGAGGGAGGTCCCATTTTTCTTCTTAATGGGGTGGTACGTGTGAGTCACTGGATATTGCTGCGAAAGCTCGAGCACTATGGTTTTAGGGGTGTTTCTCTGAGGTGGTCCTACCTTAGGGGACGAAGACAGGTTGTTTCGTCGGGCGGGGTAACGTCCGATGAGGCATCCATTGACTGTGGAGTGCCTCAGGGATCGGTGCTTGCTCCTATATTATTCTTGCTCTATGTGAACGACCTTGCATCTCTCAATATCCAAGGTAAATTCACTATGTTTGCGGACGACACCACGATATTGTGGCACGACAGGGATCGGGAGCGACTCTATGAGACTATTAATAGTGACATCATAAGAGTAAAAATGTGGTGCGATTCTAACTTGCTGTCCTTTAACATTAAAAAGACAAATATCATGTCATTTAAATGCTCTCTTGATAACATCACACTAGAAAATCAAGATATCAATAATTCCCTGTGCTCTAAATTCTTAGGCTTACACATTGACAGTAAGTTGTCATTTCATGACCATATCCTTAATCTATGTAGCAATTTGGCTAAAGGCTGTTATGCCATAAGAATTATCTCTAAAGAGTTGGATGTCTCTATTGCAAAATTATTTTACTTTTCTTTAATAGAATCACATCTTAGGTACGGAGTATGCTTCTGGGGAAACTGCAGTAGGGGTCTGGTAAATTCGGTTTTTGTGCTAAAAAAAAGGGCAGTTAGGTACCTCTCCGGTGCAGGATATCGTGACTCCTGCCGGCCACTGTTTAAATCACACAGAACTCTAACGCTTACGTCTCTTTTCATAGTCGAAACGGTCCGTTTAATGTATAAAAAGCACAAGTCTAGCATTGACAGCAGGTCAATGTATAGTATAACTAAAGGAAAGTGAAACCGCAAAAAAAAGGTAACGAAGCCGACACCTTTGACGCAGCCGTGCCGATAAGGTCCAGCCATAGGCGTCCCAAAATATTATAACCAATTTAAGATGGGACACAATAAAAAGTTTTAACATTTTAACCAAATAATATTTATAGGTATATCAAAACCATAGACAAGATATATTTAGACCATCACAACGTATTCGCGACACCAGCTGAATCCGTCCAATGTATGGGCGAAAAAGTGCGTTTGTGCGCAGTGGGCGCCAGTCAGATTTTTAAACGACGGTCCTCTCGAGGCATGCGCACTCGAGACGTCTAGCAAAAGTGGTTGTTGAACTCAATGACGCAACGCGGCGAACAGAACCGGGCCGAAAAAATCTCAGTCATTTGTGTGTTATGGTATTTTTGGTTGGGGTGGCGAATATAGCGAACCTCTGAAGCTTGTTATTTCGATACAAAAATAGTCTTTACAAAGTGTTACAGACATTTCATATGTTTCGCCAATTATGTATCCAACTTTTAAATATAAGGAATTATTTCGTAGTCTATTTCTTACAAGTAGTGCATAAATAGAAATAGTTTAATTCCAAATTTAAATTATATGAATATGTGAAAGAATAGGAGGTAAAAAATATAATTTATCTTAAATGCACTCCGGTGTTGAAGTGAATACACACACGGAGAAGTAGAAATATTTGTCAGTGACGTATATTGAGTGTGGTCAAGGTGTCAGAAAGGCACTGATGGGGTGTGTGTGTGTATTAGGGGCATTGTATAAGGGGTAACATGGTGTAAGAAGGTCATATATAGTGTCAATGCCTCCTTCCCCTATATTGCATAAGGGTGAGTGTGTCCAAAAGGCATATTTGCGCTTTCGCCAAAGGGGCACTAAAAATACTAGTGGATTAGGGTAGAGGGGAGTATTTTAAAACGGATGGCGAAAGAAGAAAGCGCTTTCGCCAAAGGATCGCTAAGATATCGGTGGATTAGATTGACATGGGGCCGTAAGTAGTAGCGCTTTCAGCAAAGTATCAAGTGCACACACTGTAAATAGGTGTAAAAATATTTACATCTTACCCTAGAACTTGCTTTGTTCAAGAATTATACAGGATGGGATGCCAATCCAATAAAATAGACACATGTAATTTTTTTGATTTACTATTTTACTTCTTAAAACAGTTGCATATTTTATTTCTATTGTTTAGAATACTATGTTTATATTTTATTTCAACTTTCAATTTTGTAAATGTAACGTTTAAAAACATTAAAGAGAGAGTATATATATAAACTGAGCTATTTTCGAGGAATTATCGACAGTTTTGTATAGCAAGACAACTCAGATTTAAGCCAACAAACTATACACTTTTTGTTAAAATCTCACTAATGGTTACATTTTTATCATTAATAAAAAGAATAATTACAAGTAATATAAACTGCTGGCCAATTCAAGCGGGACAAACTAAATTTTTGATAAAATTTAGAGTGGAATATTTTCGAAACGAAAAAAGATTTTGATTTAACTTTTTCAGTATGTAATTGAATAGTTCTTCTAGTTTTTATACTTCAAGGCACTATTGCTAGCAGTCGCTGCAACTCTATTTTACAGGGTGTTAAGTGAAACCCTGACTTTTTTGGAAAAGTTTTCCAGTTCCGAGAATCTAGGAAGAATTTTTTTTGAATTTTCTTTTCATACTAAAATGATCCATGGTCAAATACAAAAAAACAATTTCTCCGGATTTTCTCTATTTTCATTTGTTTTCCGTATACAGGGGTTAGTCGAAATTATCGACTTCTTCTTACAAAGGAACCCCTAATTTGGCCGTTTATTCACAAAAAGCGAAAGACCCAGTAAATTTGTAGTTTGAAGTAGTCCAGCTAACAAAATTAATACAAATTTTTGTACAGGGTGTAGCAAGTTTGGATCACGGGCTAGTAAATTATTATTTTTTAATTTCTACTACTTTTTCCTAAGTTAACTATTAATTATCACGTGCTACGTTAAAGGGTTAAAATTTGTTAGGTCCGATAACAGTACTGGTTAGAAAGATCCTTTTTGCCCAAACGGGTTTTTCATTTTTTGTCTAGTCCCATTTTTAGTGATTAAACGGCTCGCATTTTGAACCTAACTTTTTGCAATTGCATCCATGAACGATTGAAGTGAGAGTGCTTTTTTGGTGGTACATAATGAATGTTTTATCCAACCAAAAAACATGTAGTGGCCAAACAGCTAATGATGCTTATTCGAAGAATTTTTTAGCATTATACAGGGTTGCAAAAAATATACCACCTATACTTTATATGGAAGTCATGTGATTTTCAAATTAATTGAATATAGTCCCAATTTTCTTGGAACTTTTTGCCGAAACTGTTTTTGAATTTTTTTGTCTGGTCCCATTTTTAGTGATACAAATGGCTTGCGTTTAAAACTTAACTTTTTGCGATTGCATTCATGAACTATTGAAGTGGACATCGTTTATTGGTTTAACCAACCAATAAAAAAGTGTCGTGGCCATAGAGCTAAAGATGCTTATTCGCTGCTTTTGTCCGCGTTTGCCCAAAACATATCACCTACATTTTATATGAAAATCATGTGATTTTAGAGTCCTTTAGGTATTCATAAAGTTCCTTTTTGCTATATTAATAATTATTAAAGAAAATGTCCTACTTATTATTAATAAAATCTAGTAACGATACAGATAAAAAGAATAATATTCATTCGGAACTTTTTCACATTATACAGGATTGTGCAGAAGTTACTACTTATAATAGAAGCCACGTGTTTCTCGATATCTTTGGATTTTCGTAAACTTCGATTATTCATTATAAAAGAAAAATATTTTACCACTGCTCTAAAAAGTCAGTACATGGCATTGAGAAATTTTAATTAATAAGAAGTGTCTTAAATTAATAGTCACGGAGTACATTTTTCTCGTCAAAAATTGGAGATGGATAGTGAATTCAACTGAACAAGTTATAAAATTCTGTATAGCGTAGTTTTTAGAAGGTATAGAAATTTCAGAAGATTTAATTACTTTTGAAAGTACTCGAAAAGATACGTAATTTTCAAATTTAGTAGTTATTTTTCCCGGCATTACTTTAGGAGATCCAAAATGTAAATTTTGGTTGTTACTTTTATAGGTAAACAGAAAACGTTTTAAATTATAGAACATTTTTTTTACTTGAAGGTATTATAAAAACTTGCAACTAACGAAAACAAAACAAATCTTAATACCTAGTAGGACCTCCCCTTACATTTATTATCTCTTGGCATCTTCGAGGCATGCTTATTACCAAATTATTGACAAATTCTTGCTGAATATTTTCCCACTCCTGAACAATGGCGTCTGCAAGTTGTTCTAGAGTCTGAGGAGGATCTTCCCTAGAACTTACCAATAATTTCAATTTAGACCAGACGTGTTCGATAATATTCATGTCTGGTGATTTTGCAGGCCAGACCATCCTGGTAATATTATTAGCTTCCAAAAACTCTTGCACAATGCGTGCTCTATGAGGTCTGGCGTTATCGTCAATTAGCACAAAATCGTTCCCAAAATTGTTTGCAAATGGTAGAACGATATTGCTTAAAATTTCGTCCCTATATACCTGACCGTTAATGGGCTCCAATGTTAAAAAAAGTTCCGTTTTGCCATTAAACATTACACCACCCCAAACAGTAACGCCTCCACCACCAAAAGGTTCCTGAGGAGCCATATTCTCCTCCATATACCGTTCGCCACGTTCACGCCAAACTAATATTCTGCCGTCCGAGTGAATTAAATTAAATCTTGACTCGTCTACAAACATGCAGTTTTCCCAGTTATCTAATGGCCAATTGCGATGTTCATATGCCCACTGGAGACGTCTTCGCCTATGCTGTGGTAGAAGTCGCACACATTTAGCACGTCGCCGAGCTCTAAAATTAAAATTTTGGCTTAAAAATCTGTAGTATAGGTGTAGGGAATGAACCAATAAATAAGCCAACAGTAGCTTTTATTATACTAAAATGCAAAATTAGGTCAATTTTCATAACGTTAGTTCTAGGGAAGAACTAAGGAACACAACGCTGCAAGCACAAATAATGTGTTTAGGGTCGCCTATCAAAACTTTAATTTATGAACAACTTAGTTCAAGTTTACATTTATAATATCGGTGCGCAAAATCCAAGATTCACGCCTCAGCTGACGTCGATATTATAATAGCCGACTTACTAAAATGAAACACTAAAAATATTGGTACAAAAAATAAGATCTCATTTGAAGTAACTCACCTTAAGTTATTATTGTTTAAAGTTCTTCTAATGGTCCTATTGCTCACACGAATGTGTGTTCTTGCTCTGAACTCCTGGTTAATTTTCTCTGATGGAATTTTTCGCCTTCGACGAGCCTCTCTAACCAACCATCTTTCATCTGCAATGCCGACTTTCTTTTGGCGACCTCCCCCATAACGATAGTTTGCACTTCCCGTTTCGTGGAAGCGTTGACGCAGTCGAGATATTGTACTTCGCCCAACCCCGTACATATCCGCAATAATACTAATTTTTACCCCATCTTGTAGTAAACGCAAACAATTAGCTTGTTCTTTTGCACTTAATCGAGCCATTATAAAGGATAATAACGCACCAATTCAAAGAAGAATACTTTGTTGCCTTGGTAACTGTCAATAGCAAAGAAAATGTTTTATTTTTTGGCCTACTAGATCTTTTGACTAAGAAATAGAAACGCCGCTAAATTAACAGAAATCCACCTGCAAAGTATAGGTGGTATATTTTTTGCAACCCTGTATAATGCTAAAAAATTCTTCGAATAAGCATCATTAGCTGTTTGGCCACTACATGTTTTTTGGTTGGATAAAACATTCATTATGTACCACCAAAAAAGCACTCTCACTTCAATCGTTCATGGATGCAATTGCAAAAAGTTAGGTTCAAAATGCGAGCCGTTTAATCACTAAAAATGGGACTAGACAAAAAATGAAAAACCCGTTTGGGCAAAAAGGATCTTTCTATCCAGTACTGTTATCGGACCTAACAAATTTTAACCCTTTAACGTAGCACGTGATAATTAATAGTTAACTTAGGAAAAAGTAGTAGAAATTAAAAAATAATAATTTACTAGCCCGTGATCCAAACTTGCTACACCCTGTACAAAAATTTGTATTAATTTTGTTAGCTGGACTACTTCAAACTACAAATTTACTTGGTCTTTCGCTTTTTGTGAATAAACGGCCAAATTAGGGGTTCCTTTGTAAGAAGAAGTCGATAATTTCGACTAACCCCTGTATACGGAAAACAAATGAAAATAGAGAAAATCCGGAGAAACTGTTTTTTTGTATTTGACCATGGATCATTTTAGTATGAAAAGAAAATTCAAAAAAAATTCTTCCTAGATTCTCGGAACTGGAAAACTTTTCCAAAAAAGTCAGGGTTTCACTTAACACCCTGTAAAATAGAGTTGCAGCGACTGCTAGCAATAGTGCCTTAAAGTATAAAAACTAGAAGAACTATTCAATTACATACTGAAAAAGTTAAATCAAAATTTTTTTTCGTTTCGAAAATATTCCACTCTAAATTTTATCAAAAATTTAGTTTGTCCCGCTTGAATTGGCCAGCAGTTTATTTAGCATTTATTACTCGATAAAAGATTCACGTCATGTAAAATAAATTTTGAAGTACGGTCCTGTCTATCACAAGGCAAACGTTCGACAATGCGCAAGCCCGCAGAGGACCGTCTTTGTTTACGGATTCAGCTCGGTAAATTTGCCGCATTCGTAATTGACATTATTTCTCTACTATATATTTTCTCTATGATCAAAACCTAACTGAATCTGCAAAAACGATGTTTAACCATAGAAATAATTGTATTCATGGGCGTACCGTCGACCGATAATTAAGACTTTAAATTAATGGCATAAATACGTTGTTATTTTTATGATCGTTTTGTAGTAAGTGTAACTATATTATATTGTAACTATATCTATTGTCATGATCGAGATCAGCTATTCAACTGAGAACCAAGGACACACATAAGGGCTCGGATGCGTTCCCGAGAATCTTGAAATTATTGGAGTTTCTTACGTGACCATGGCCATCGTAATACTGTCTATTTTTTTTTGGGGGGTAAGAGGAGGTGAATCTTCCAAAGATACCCACATGCGAAATTCGTGGGTTATGTCACGATTTTTACTGACTAAACACCCCCCCCCCCTAGAGTAGTTGGTTTCGGACCGGAGTCTATAAACCAAGTATCTCTCGATAGATTATAACCGCTCGCATGACCCGTTGTCATGCCGAACTTTTATAACCCTCCCATATTTTCGCATACAAATATGGGGTTTATCTCTGTCCTGAAAGGAAAATTTTTACAATATTGCCTTAAGGTAACAAAAGTCCTACTTAAGATAATATTTGTCTCTAGCCTTAAGATATTTGTATGTTACATACGGTGTTAAGTAACTAAGTGTGCATGACATGCTATTTACCTAAGTAATCTTAAGATGTGAGAACTTAGATATTTGACTTAATTATTGGTATTCAGGCCCGCTCGCACTCGCACTTGCGCTCGCGTTCGCACTCACACTATCGCTAGCATTCGCACTACACTCGCACTAGCACTTCACTTTTGCCTTTTCATTACTCTATTTGATTCCTTGGTCTTCTTTTGTATCACCTATTTTGCCTATATCCTGAAGCAATCGAGACCGTCATAGACGCAATGTTGCTGTAAAAGCTCAATAAACGTCTTTTCTTGAAAACTTTCGAAGTTTTCATAAGATCTTTGTCTTCCAAAAGTATATTTATCCGCTTTTGAAAGAATTTCGTTCAAAACTTGAATTTCTATCAAGGTTTCTCTGTATTTTCTGGAAGAGCATTGTGAAAAGCGGTTTTCACAACAAATGCTATATATTTTAGAAACCTGTAAAATCCATTATCAACAATAAAACAAAAATATCTACATGCTGTTGGAATCGTCAGAAAATTCGGAACTAGAATCATTCGCATTTTGAATCACAAGTGGCGCTACTGGCGGTAAAATAGGATATTCGTCTTCTTTTTTTATAACGTGGGCTACACAGTTTCTCCAAATATCACGGCTCAATTCACTTATTACTCGTCGAATATTATCCAGTACCACTGCACTTAATGTTGGTGACTGATTACATTTACGAAGACGTTTTTTTATAGTGCCCCAAATCATTTCAATTGGATTAAATATGCAATAATAAGGAGGTAACCGCAACAGGGTATGGCCGTGTCTAGTGCAAAGATTATCAATTACATATTCATTTTTAAAATTTCGACTCTTTATCATTTTTATCAGCTCTTTTTTTACCGGGACCTTTTCAGGAATTTCCATATTTTTATGCCTCATAAAATTTAAAATGTCTTCCTTTTTAGTATTATTATTCGGTATTTTGTTTAATATACGCGAATGGTATGGTGCATTGTCCATGACGATTACCGAGTTTGGTGGAATGTTCGGTAAAAGCTGATCAACAAACCACTTTTCAAATAAATCCCCAGTCATGTCCTCATGATAATCGGCAGAAGATTGGGTTATGTTTTTGGCAGACAAAAGCAGTGCATTGGGCACGAAACCATTTTCACCTCCGGCATGAAGTATTATCACGCGCTTTCCTCTTGAACACGGTGCATTTAAACTGCAATTTTGAGTTTCATCTACCCAACCGTACTGAACAACATCATGAGTATCAAACCATGTCTCATCTAGATACACTATATACCGATTTGATTCCCGGTGTTCTTTTATTTTACGCAAATATTCTTGACGATGTTCAACAAGACGGCGCGATTCCATTATAACCATCCGATTATCAATTTTTTTGTGTTTAAATCCGCAATCTAATAAAATTCCTCGAAGAGTTTCCAATGACTGGTAATTGTAATCAGGGTAATCGCGTAACTTATCCCGGATCATTTCTAATGTTGGCACCGTATTTTCCTTATATAGATTGTACACAATTCGTCTAATGACATCTTTTGCTGCATGGTCAACTTTCTGAAACTTTTGATTAGTTTTCTTTCGCTTTACCGAATGATCTGTAACATCTCTTGTTTTAATTACGCGATAAATTGTAGATATCGAAAGTTGTGTTAATTCGTTAACTCTTTTTATAATGGCTTTATCTGACTGTGCCGGATTTTCTTTTTTTAAACAGCCGTAAATATTTAGAATTATTCGTTGACTTTGAACATGTAAATCTTTATTAAACTCCGGACATGTTTCGACTGGCGGTGCCACGGTCGGTACCGAAGGTAATTCAACATGTAATAATTCGCTTTCATCTACCTCAAAAGGTCGCCAAAAAGCCATTATTATAATAAAAATTCACTTACATAAACCAAGTATCTAAAAACAAAAATAATACGCACTTCACTGGTCAAAACCTAAAACTTAAACTGTTTCACATAAATCATGTTCCAAACGAGCATCTGTCTAGACCTAACGTCTTAATTATAATAAAACGACTCCTTCCACTGCATCCGCCAATATAATATTACCCTGAGTGGAAAAGAGACAAAACGAATCGTCGCTGCAGGTGTCCCTTCACGAGACAGGTAGCTGCTCTTTGAATTATATACGGGAGTTATCACTAACAAATCTGAATGAAATGTGGGATACTTGCTATGGTAAATCGAGCGAGCCCCGTATGAGCGGCAGGCGTTTGTCTGGCTTTTTATACCACTTAAATCTTAATAATTTAGATTTATGAGATTCACTTAGGACTGGCAAAACTATACTCTGGCTATGCCACCAGGCAAACACAAAATATAGAAGTACCGATCCCATACTCTACTCTGATTAAAAAATCAGTTGTGTATGATTCGAAAAAAATATTCAATCACTTAATCAAAAATCGCTAGGTCTGAGAAGATATTTGTGACAATGGTGAAGGGTCTCCTATTGGAAAAAGCCTATTATTCTTTGGAAGAGTACTTTCACGATAGGTACTTTAGTTATGAACTGAACGTCTATATTAGTAGTACCTAATGTTTGTGTCAAATGTCACGATTGTATTGTAGAGGGCTGTGCCCACATTTTTGACTTGTTCTTTTGTTCTTTTGTATGACCTTCCTGACCAAAGTTATATTTATATATTATTTTTATAATTACTATTTATACTAGTCTGCCTAGCTTTGTCAACAAGATTATATCTTATGATAATAAAGCACTTTGAAATTGAAATTGAAACATTAACAGTAACTAGTAGTTGACCATCCAATAATTGACCAACAAAAATTGGTGGTCAATTATTGGATAAAAATAAGATACAGCTTTAAGAAAAAGTATGTATTAAAAGTTTTGGTTGGTATATTGTTTAGAAGCACTTTAACCATACAAAAAAGTTATTTTATTCAAAGGCCAGTGTTTGACCATTTGGTCAAATACCGGCCAAAGTTTGGAAATGTGAAACTAGTAATTGACCACTTAAGTTTTTTTACCTTAAATCTTGGTTATAAAAGAAAATACAAACAAATATCTCTAAGCTGATCCTAGGACAATAAAGTAATCCATTATGTAAGAAAAAATATTAGGTGATGTCAAAAATAAAAGCAGATTTTTAAAGTGCTGTTCACAGTACACGGAATTTATAGTAAAGACAGTTCGGCTTTCCCGCCCAAAATTGTTAGCTTAGAAGTACAGGTATGGGAGGGCGCTGACCATGAAACCCGTCTATCGCTACCTACAATGAAACTGTACTTTTCCATATTAATATTTTCAACATTAATCATTAAGATGGCACCGCAAGTCTCAAAAGGGGTTGGTTTTTAACTTTTTGGGGTGAAGGGAAAGGAAGAACCGAAGAATCGCCATTTGGTTGCTGTTTTAATTTGCGTTACGCCACAGAAGACTTTTGGAAGTTAAATTTTCTGTGGTTACTCATTGTTATTTTCCATCGAGTGTTTAATAGTGTTAGAAAGGAGACAAAAAAGCAACTTTTGAAAACCAAGGATGTAACTTGACGTGTAAAAATTAGAAAAGTGAGTTTGGTACTACGAATTTTTTTAAAGATTTGTGGCAAGGTTATGAACAAAAAACCAATAATAATGTAAGTACCTAGGAATGTATTTTCCACACTCATCTAATTAAATTTATTTTACTGCTCATTTGGTCTTAGCTTTCTACATTGGTCTTGTAGGATATTTAATTTCATGTATCGATATGTAATTCATTAAAATATTATGTTACTAAATATTTTATGTTCTTTTTTTAATTATTACCTTTTAACCAAGTATGGCATCCTTGCCTTCTGCTCTATATGATATAGGTTGTATGTGCAACCTTTACTTTGCAAAAACCCATACTTCGTCCATCGGAACCACCATAATAGTATACACTTACATGGCACAGAAATTGACCAACTACACAATTTTGAAATCGAACGCATTTTCTTAGAAATCAGTCATCTTTTAAATAAAAAAAAAGACATCTCGATTGATCTAGACCCACTGTAATTTGAATTAAATGGTCTTTCATAAGATAAGTATACTTTTTGTAATTAAACTGGTAAATGGTTTCTTAAAAAAGCATAAAAAGCATTCAATTTTGAAGTATGATGATGTGGGTCGATGCACGTAAAATACATGCAGTGTGTCCATGGATGGAGTTGACACGAGGGAAAATATCTTTGTTATTAATTTTACCACCAAAAGTCATTCTTTATAAACAAAGTCTGCTTGTCAATAGATAAGTATACCATATAAAGATCTGAGATCAGATGTACAGGGTGTTAGTAAATTAAGAAAAATTAAAATGTTTTACGAAAGAAGTACCAGTATTTAGTACTTTCAACCAAATGTTCATAAAACAAAGTTGTTTATGATCCAAAATAAAGCCTAAATACAAATTTTGTAATCAGAATTCTATCTTTTAACTTCATGGTAATAGTAGTGTTTTGTTGCGACTCTTTGCAGCATGTGACAAAAAATCAAAATAGTCTAGTTAGTTAACGTCAATGTTACATGAGCATCGTCTTTACGTCTGTCAGGATTTTGCTTTCGTGACGGTAGTTTCCAAAATGTTCACAAAAGAAGAGCGTATTCATTTAATATAGTGGGATGGGAGGTAGCTATGTAGAATAGATTAGAATTTTGATTTCAAAATTTGCATTTAGGCTTTGTTTAGGATTACAAACCACTTGTTTTACGAACATTTTATTTAAAATAATAAATGCTCCTCTCCCAAAGCATTTCAATTTTTCTTAATTTATTACCATCCTGTACATGTGATCTCAGATTTTTATATGGTAAACATATTTTTTCAACAAGCACAATTTTTTTTTATAAACAATGCCTTTTGATCGTAAAATTGATAATAAAGATATTTTTCCTCTTGTTAACTCCATCCGTGGACATACTGTATATTTCAATAAAGAGCGCCGTATACTCTGTCGGCAAAGCAGGATTTCAAAAATGTGCTCCCAATAATAATGATTTCTTTGTTTTTTAAGTTAGATTCGATCGATCATTAAAGCAAGCTTTTAAGTACAATCCAAGGATGGCGCCACGCAACAGATTAGAAAGAGATGAAGTATTCAGTTTGCCACGCTCTTTTCCGCACAGAAGAAGAATTTTACTTCTACTTACCCTTCATAATTAAAAATCCAAAGGTCGGTAAAAATTTAAGAAAATAAAAATATTGGGAATTTCCGAAATTGACTCACGTAAAGAGTTGAGTTGAAGGCGAGAGGCTTGCGCATGCGTGCCAAAAAAATTGCCCTAGCTCCAATGCCGGAGAGAGGCGGGGTTTGAGGGCGCCACTGTCTTTAATGCCGGGCTAAAAACAGAAACCCTCCTAGATAGTGTTGGGATCTCGCTTTCAGCTCACTCACTCACATAAAGCTACCATATGTTAAAGTTAACAACTTTCTTTCCAAGGAGTTCGGGGTGTCATCGGGGGTGCCGCAGGGATCTCACTGTGGTCCGATTCTCTTTAAACTCTTCACCAATGACGTTGGCAGAGACTTGGAGTCTGACCATCTGCTGTTTGCGGATGACTTGAAACTATACCGAGCTATGGCTGTGTACCGTTGTCAAACCTGGTTAACCGCTCGGTTTCTTCGGTGACATTAATGACAGATATTGCGTTTCCAATCTGTCAACTGCAGTGGGACTCTGCGTCGTTATAGTAATCTACTATAGCTTTCTACTATAGAAATCTATTAGCGTTTTCTACTATCGTCAAATATGCAACTCTGTTTAGTTGTAGACAATGATCGGGTATCTTCGGAACTCGCCAAAGGGTAACTATCTGAGCTAAAAACATTACGGAAATTCTAGGGATTTTTAATTTTATAACTAGAAGTTTTGGACAGAAGAAAACGTTTGGTTATATTTATGTTCAAAAGCATAGTAGAATTGGGAGATATAGTGATTTTTCGATATCTGTTAGAACAGAGATGGTGATTTAAGAATAGCCGTTACTTTTAACGGTGATTTTTCACTACAGCGATTTTTATTTTTAAGGCGAAAAGGAGCAGCATAGTTGCTTTTACAAGACTGATATTCCATATAAATATTGAATAATGCAGCTACAATTGGAAGTAAAATTATAAGTTGATTTGGTTAGTAAGTTATTATGGTAAAAATAGTATTTTTTCGAAACGCCCAGTGCCAGAAGCGTAGCGAATATTAATCGAAAATGGCCTTTATTCTTGATTTTTGCGCTAGATTAAGTTAAAAATATTACATTTTTTCCGAAATTAGAATTATAATGCTTTTGGTAATTTTGAGTATAGGTATACCTGAAAATGATTTTATGACGCTGAATTTAAATACGACAATAAATTAATAAAATTATAATCTCTTAGATACTTTTCAGATTTGAAATTAACCATCTGAAACTGCAAAAAAAAATCCCATTTAATAGCTTAAAATTGAGGACACACTGAGTCTAAAGGAGATTATAAAATACTTAATAACTCACAACATAAATAACAAAAGAATTATAAACAATAGTATCAGAAAATATAATAAAAAAAAAACATTCCCTTTTATATCTAGCTATGTCCTGCAGTGGGACTCTGCGTCGTTATAGAAAACTACTATTGCTTTCTACTATAGAAATCTATTCGCGTTTTCTACTACAGAAAATTTGCAACTCTATTTAATTGTAGACTAATGATCGGGTATCTTCGGAACTCGGCAAAGGGATAACTATCGGAGCTAAAAACATTTGCGAAAATTCTAGGGATTTTAAATTTTATAACTAGAAGTTTTGGATAGAAAGAAAAGTTTGGTTATATTTAATGTTCAAGGTTCATGTTCAAAAGTATTTTACCCTTTACCTAAGTTCAATTTTTTCATTTTTTCCATGTGCCATCCAAAGCCCTTCTAGAACTAGTAACACCTATATAAGTATAGCTTATACAATAACACAGCTACCTAAGTAAGTTAAACAGGGGCGCACCCAGGATTTTGTCTCAGTAGTAGTTTGTAGGAGTGTTTCAGGGATCACGCGATTTGGTGGATTTTTTCAATTATTAGTGCACTTTTTTAATTTTTGTGTGTCTAGGATGTTAGTGTAGGGGGAACTGCCCCCCCCCCCTCGTACGCCGCTGAAGTTAAACACCGCAACGCAAGTCGCAACGTCATCAGCCGAGAACTTACTGCCGCTGTCGACTGGTGACGTTGCGGTGTTGTAACTTAAAGAAGGTCCTCACCTCACGGGCAGAAGAAGCGGAACAGCGGACAGGAACTTCGTTTATTAAACATGGCGGAATTCAACTAATCATATAACGAAGCGCCTCTCCGCTGTTCCGCTTCCTCCGCCCGTGAGGACCACTTTTACAGCGTTACTAGTTCTAGCATCTTTGGCTATTTATTTGGATATTTTTATTTCTGGATGAGATTCAGCGAAGTTGATCAAATAAAGCCAGTGTTCACTTCTTACGCGCATTTTACTACAAAGATACTTTTTGTTTGTTGCTTATTTAAAACTATTTAGTAAAAAATGTATGTATTTCGATCTCAAAATTTTCAACTGAGTAATTTGTATCCAAATTATAAGCAAAGTGCATAAAAGCAAAGTAAGGAGCTTTTACTGGTCCTTTTTATTTTTTATAAGCTCTGCACTTAGGACAATTTGTGGTTATACCTAATGCCAGAGTGAAAATGCACAAAATTTTGAGACTCAGACTCATTAGGAATAATCTTAAACAGAAAAAGCAATAGTTCAAACATATGACCTCTAAAGCCTTCGTTCACCGAACACCGAACCGGCAGTGCTCTGATCCAAAAACATGTAAACAACTTGATCCATAACCTCACAAAACCGATAACTACAGCATTGGCGATGTCGTTTCAAGACGACAAGATGGCTGTCACATAATCGACTTCGAACCATACGCAGAGTACGAAACGATCGTTCCGTTTCTACAAATAGAATTCTATGACATCGTGGAGTCCCACTGCAGCGTTAGCGATGTCGCTTTCGTTTCAAGACGACAATATGGCTGCCACATAATCGACTTCGAAACCTACGCGGAGTACGAAACGATCGCTTTGTTTCTACAAATAGAATTCTACGACATCGCGGAGTCCCACTGCTGATTACCGATACTTACGGGACACAAAACCGTAACCAAAGTTGACAACGGTACACGCCCTATAAGAAATGATTTTGACAATCAAAGACTACAGCGCGATCTGGATAGGCTGATCTCCTGGTCTGACTCAAATGGTCTAAGCTTGAATACATCGAAATGTACAGTGGTTACGTTTTCCAGGCGTCACGACTTTAAACGATTTGTTTATAACATTAATGGGGATGAGTTGACTCGATCTTGTCAGATTAGGGATTTGGGGATAGAGTTGGATAGAGAACTAAGCTTTCGTGGTCATTTCACCAAAATTATTGGTCAAGCATCCAGGCGGCTGGGGTTTATATCGCGCCATAGTAGTGCCTTTTGCTCTCAGACTTTTAAATTGTTGTATTTTGCCTACGTACGACCATGCCTGGAGTACTGTTCCTTGATATGGTCGCCTTATTACCGGGCTCATATAGACTCTAAAGAGAGTGTGCAAAGGAGATTTCTTAGAGCCTATGCTTTTAGGACTGGTTTGAACGTTGCTGGTCTGGAATATCCTGAGAGGTGTAGGTTGTTGGGTGTGCAGTCCTTGGAATTCCGTAGATTACGCGGTGAATTGGGTTTCCTACATATGCTGGTCAATGGCGTTGTGGAGTCGGCTGAACTGCTGGCGCTGCTGAATTTTAATGCTCCTATCGGTTCTTGCCGTTTGAGGCATCGGCCTTTGTTTGGGTGTTCCTATCATCGCACGAATTATGGATACTATTGTCCTATGCCCAGGATGCAAAGAAGTTATAATGACTATTCCGGGGGGCTTGATCTGGCGGTGTCGTGCAGGGCTTTTGGGAGAATGTGTGATGGACTGTGGGTTGAACGGAGGGTGTGAATTAGTTCATTCGGTATTGTTACTTTTCAGGATCTATTTAGTCTACTGTACCAAGTACTGTTGATTCAATTACTTAATGAAATAGCGATCATCCGTCATCTGATTGTAATTTGTTAATTTTTAAGTACTTTATTGTAAAAATGGTGTAATGCCGTATATATTGAATAAATAAATAAATAAATAAATAAATAAATATAAAAAAATCCAAGAAACTGCGCTGTCTGGTGAGGCAAATAAAACACTACCTTTAAAAACAAATTGTAAGGTAGGTTCGCCAAATAAGGCCCGGGTTCCTAATAAGGCCCATGCTGGTAAAAACCAATACTGGATAAAAATTTGTTAACTCTGTCGCAGCTTCCTAATAATAAAGGTCCATCTAGCTTCAGACAAGTATAATTCGCGGCGACTGCGTGCGCCGGGCCGTTTTATATTTTCAGTTTCATAGAATTCGAACAAATGGAAACATCTGATATAATTTAAAGGAGGTGCATTATTTCATATTTTTACGTATCATATTACCGAATTGCAAATTATTGTGTGCTATTTTTTTAGCTTAACCTCTGTAGATTTAAAGTACGTACATAGTTTTTGCTTATAAAATGTCCAAACTAAAAAAAAAAATGAAAATGGGGGATGATGTAGGATGATCCTAATAAAGCCCGGGTGGGCTTGTTTGAAACACGGATTAGAACAGGGCTTTTCTATTTGATTTAACATTTTTTTGCTTCACACCACGTACCCCATCTATGTATATAGGTACCTTTTTTTAGATAAGAAAAGCTCAAGATGCCGAAAAGAGAAATTTATGGACTTCGTCTCAAATGGCACAGGCATCGCAAGCATAGGGAATGGAATATCTACACTACAAGAACCGTAATATTTAATTGTTCTTCATTTTTTAATGTTCAAACCTTTGACAAATACTTCAAAATAAAGATTATTCGCAGATTTTAAGCTTTATTATTTTTAGGCACATTCTAACTAACGTACTTTAGCACGGGCCTTATTAGGAACAGGGTGTTCCTAAGAAGGCCCCCATACAGTCTTTTTTCTAAAGGCCTTAAAACCAGGGTAAACCTATTTTTTTATTTTAAATTGCAGTTGATACTGTTAGCCAGGTGTATAAAGTATCTTAACCCATAATAACGAACGCATTTTTTCAGTGCAACCCAAAAAAAAAAGCAAACTTCTCTTAAGTGGGCCTTATTTGGCGCACTTACCTTAGTAAGTGATTTTAAATCTCGCGCTTATTTTCAATTTGCCGCCTTAGTCGGTAAAGCAGATTCCTCTGCACGGTTAAATCTTCATCGTTTTAGGCTGTGTACCGTTGTCAAACCTGGTTAACCGCTCGGTTTCTTCGGTGACATTAATGACAGATATTGCGTTTCCAATCTGCCAATTTTTCAGATTACCGATACTTACGGGACACAAAACCGTAACCGAAGTTGACAACGGTACACGCCCTTAATTTATATAACCCTCTACAATTCATCAGGTGTGGGGGTGGGGTTAGCGCCATGCTGTGAGCATATTAGTGCTTATGAAAAGGTCCCATGGTTAAGCAACGTGGTGGGGCCCGAAGCTTATTTTATGCAAGGTAAATTTATGTTTTCCAATTCAATTATGGCTACAAATGACCAAAATACTGGTGCTGGAGCACACAGTGGTGAAACTGTAAACCTTACTTTGGAAGAATTGGTGGTAACGACTGTTCGTGCCATGCACATGCAAAATCAGGGTCTTATATCCAACAGAGACTTAGAAGTTCTTATTCCTCAATTCAGAGGTGGAATTGATGATGATGTCAATGTCTGGTTTGAAAGAATTGATAAAATTATGGTAAAATATCAAGCTTCCGAAGACAAACTTTTACTCGTTATTGCCAGTAAACTTACAGGCAAAGCGCTAGAATGGTATCATTCAAAACCCGATTATGTATCACTTAGTTTCAATGAGTTAAGAAGGGAAATGGTTAGCATGTTTGGAGTTAAAGAAGATTTAATTGTATTGAGAAGGAAGTTCGAAGGTCGTAGGTGGAGAAAAATGGAACCGTTTTCCAGTTATTTTATGGACAAGGTTTTTCTTGGAAATAAGTTAGGTATTCCTGAACAGGATATGATTAATTACGTTATAGATGGTTTTGATAACCCACACTTACAATCCTTAGCCAAATTTAAAGAATTTACAAGTCTTAATCAACTATTAACAAAAATGAATGAAATCTCCTTAAGTGAAAGGCACCCGAGTGCCAGTACTGCATTTCAAAGGAGGGGTCCACCCGGTCCATCAGGAGTCAGGCCCCCAATGTCTAGTTCATCCTCTCCAAGGTGTTATAACTGTAATGAAGTTGGGCATGTAGCTCCTCGGTGCCCAAAACCCAGAAGAGAAAAAGGATCATGTTATAATTGTGGATCTCAAGGCCATATTAAGAAAGATTGTCCAGCTCTCAAGAAAGTACAAGTCAGTCCAGCAGATAGCACTACTATGGTAGTCGAGATGGTTTCATCAAGAGCAGCGTATGAGGTACCAATGAAATTAGAATTTTGTGATGAAGGTAGTGACTATTTGATTAATGTTAAAGCTTTGTTAGATACTGGTAGTCCAATAAGTTTAATTAAAGCTCAGTGTTTACCGTCTTCTGTTATATCTTTAGATTTTGATTGTAGTATTGATTATTGTGGTATTAACGGATCAAAACTTAACCTTTTAGGTATCTATGATAAAAGAGTAGTCATCCAAGGTATAGTTATCCCTATCAAATTTTATGTCCTACCAAATGAGACAATGGCTTTTTCTGCAATATTAGGTAGAGATTTTACTGGATTAAAAGGTATCGAAATCACCTTAGGGGAGTTTTTAACTATTAAAACGGTGTCAAATAAAAGTAAAGTTGGTAATCATGTTTCCCAAGAAATTAACGAATTAATGTTTATTAGTTGTTTTGATCAAAAAGATGAGATTTCTTTAAAAATAAATAATCACATTGATCCCAAAATTAGACAGGTTGTTGAGAAAGATTTCATTAATAAATATTTAAAGGCCGATAGACCTGATAAGCCTGTGAGATGAAAATATGTCTTACCCATGATCAACCCTTTTCTTTTAGACCTAGGAAATTATCCTTTTACGAAAAAAATAAGTTACAGCTTATATTAGATGACCTTATTGAGAAGAAAGTAATTCGAGAAAGTAATTCCCCTTATTGTAGCCCTATTGTTTTGCAAGACAAAAGAAACGGAGACCTTAGGTTGTGTTGCGATTACCGCTCTCTTAACAAAATTTCAGTTAAGGACCATTATCCCATTCCATTAATTGATGATCAGCTTGATTTACTTAAAAATAAAAAGTATTTTTCATGCTTAGACTTAAAAAATGGTTTTCACCATATTAAGGTAGCAGACGATTCGATCAAATATACATCTTTTATTACTCAATTAGGACAGTTTGAATACTTGAAAATGCCTTTTGGTCTTTCGAATGGTCCATCTACTTTTCAAAGATATATTAATTTGATTTTTAGGGATTTGATTAAAGAAAACAAAATTCTTATCTATATATATGGATGACATTTTAGTAGCTACTACGGACATTTCAAGTCATTTGGAAATTTTGTCACGCGTGTATGATTTGGCTGTTCGAAGTTGCCTGGAATTTCGAATGGACAAGTGTTCATTTCTTCAGAATGAAATTATCTATCTTGGTTATTTAATTGATGAAAATGGAATTCAGCCGAATCCATTGAATGTAAAAGCAGTCGTAGACTATCCTATACCAAATGACGTAAAAAAGGTTCAAAGATTTTTAGGACTTGTTTTTTATTTCAGAAGATTCATACCATCATTTTCTGTTATTGCTAAACCTCTTTATGACTTGCTCAGAAAAGATAGTACTTTTATATTTGAACAAGAAGAATTAGATGCTTTTAATTATTTGAAAAATAAACTTACTTCAGCTCCTGTTTTAGCTATTTATTCCCCGACTTTAGAAACAGAACTGCATACGGACGCATGTTCACATGGATTCGGTGGAATCCTTATGCAAAAACAAAAAAATAACCTATTTCAACCGGTATCTTATTTTAGTAAACGTACCACACCAGCTCAAGCCAATTATCACAGTTATGAATTGGAATTGATGGCTATTGTATTTTCTTTAGAAAGGTTTAGAGTATATCTTCAAGGTATTTCCTTTAAAATTATAACGGACTGCAATTCAATTAAGCTTGCTTTAAATAAAAAAGAAATTAATCGCAGAATTAACCGGTGGGCTTTAATTTTGTCCAACTATGATTATAAAATTGAACATCGTGATAATAACCGAATGAGGCATGTCGATGCCTTAAGTCGTGCCAATAATATTCTGGTTTTAGAAGAAAATACTTTCGAGCAAAACTTATCAGTTTCTCAGAATTTAGATCCTACCATATCAAGTTTAAAAAATCAACTTTCTACTACTGAAGATAAAACTTATGAAATGCGAAATGGACTTGTTTACAGAAAATTAGGTACTAAATCATTGTTTTATGTTCCCAAATTAATGGAAAATCAAGTTATTTATAATAGTCATGACAAATTAGGCCATGTAGGAATAGATAAAACCACTGATTACTTATCGAGAGTTTATTGGTTTCCTCAAATGCGCGAAAAAGTTAAAAATTACATTAGCAATTGTATTAAATGTATTACTTATTCCACAAATAGGGGGAAAATTGAGGGTTCTTTACATAATATTCCAAAAAGTGATAAACCTTTTGTAACCTTACATATTGACCATTATGGGCCTTTAGAGAAAACTCCCTCTAACAAAAAATACATTTTTGAGGTGATAGATAGTTTTACTAAATTTGTCAAATTTTATGCAGTTAAATCCACTAAAACCATTGAAGTTATACACAAATTGGAAGATTATTTTAGTAACTACAGTAAACCAATCAGAATTGTATCTGATAGGGGCTCTTCTTTTACCTCTTCAGAATTTGATAAATTTCTGCAAAAGTTTGATATCGTACATGTTAAGATAGCTACTGCATCCCCAAAATCAAATTGTCAGATTGAACGTATAAATCGTGATTTAACTCCTATCTTATCAAAACTTTCAGATTTAAAGAATAAGTGGGATAAACATTTAAACGAAGTGGAGTTTGCCATTAACAATTCAGTTTGTAGGTCTACGGGGAAAAGTCCTTCTGTGTTACTATTTGGAGTCGAACAACGACACCCTGATGATTTTCTTAGAAACCATATTGACATTCAAAACGATAACTCAATTGATCTAAATTCTCTTAGGTCAGAGGCCAAATTACAGAACCAAAGAATTCAAGAATATAATAAGAACTATTTTGATTTAAAACATAAAACTGCTTTCCAATACAAAACGGGTGATTATAAGTATAATGATAAAAAATGTTGACATAACTCCTGGAGTAAATAAAAAATTATTACCTAAGTACAGAGGTCCTTATGAAATAAAGAAAGTGTTTGATAAGGACAGATACTTGATTTCTGATATCGACAACTTTCAAGTAACTCAAAAGCCTTTTGAAGGTATTTATGGGCCAGAAAATATGAAGCTTTGGCTTCACGAATAAGTTATTTTGGCTGGGTACTTATTTTACATAGAATCATGTAAAATTAACCTGATTATGACAATCCTTACCTATTTAGACCTTTAATTTACTTAATTTGACATTTACTTACCAAATTGTGACATTTTTAACCTTATGCATGACTTAAGATTTAAACCTTATGAATACCCTTATGTGAACTTATGATTATTGATAATTTATGAAACCTTATGAATGCCCTTATGTGAACTTATGATTATTGATAATTTACGAAACCTTATGAATACCCTTATGTGAACTTATGATTATTGATAATTTACGAAACCTTATGAATACCCTTATGTGAACTTATGATTATTGATAATTTATGAAACCTTATGCTTATGATTGATGTATCTCTTTATTTTTATGACTGTTAACCCTTATGCCGTATGATTCCACTTAAGAGTTTTGACGATTACTTGAGTAATGAATGTATTCCTCAAGACAGTCTAATGTTAGACTTGATTATGCCCATATTTTGATGTTAGATAAGTTTAGCTAATTGAGCTAGGATTTGTATAACCTTCTTATAAAATAGCTTAGTTTATCTTTGAAATGTAAATTAGGATTTTTATCTTATTTAAGTAAGATTCCTTATGAAAACTGCTTTTATATATGTTTATTACCGAAATATTCATCTATGCCATTGGATCAGATCGAGGACGATCAGTATGTCAGGTTCGCCGAATTGTAGTAAGTGATTTTAAATCTCACGCTTATTTTCAATTTGCCGCCTTAGTCGGTAAAGCAGATTCCTCTGCACGGTGACGTTACTGACTGTCATCGGTCAATCTCGCTCTCGAAAAATGGCGCTCTAACCCAAAGCTGTGTTTAACGTGTTTTCTCTAAAATATGGAATAAAATCCTTGTTAATCTTGCAAATCTTCATCGTTTTAATTTATATAACCCTCTACAAAATTTACAATTTATTTACACCCTAAAGGGGAATAGCTGGTCGCGTGACCACTTTGTTTACAATTTATTTACCAACAAAAAAAAATGTCATTTTTAAATTCATTTAACTCACAACAAAAAAAAAATCAAACCCTGAGGGGGAAATTAAAGAAGGCATGTAGAGATTCGAATCGATTCGACTTTAGACGCTAATGATCGTTATTATAAATCTAGACGTTATATATAGATATTTAGTACGGTTATCAATCCAGATTACTAATAATAATAATAAAAATTGCCTGAAGGGGTGTCACCCCTGAAGAAGGTCTCTGGGCTCCAGGCTGGAATGGCCTAGTCTGCTTTTGTCGACTCCCAGCTAAAGAGTTGTGGGGTGGCCTACCAGAAGGAAGACGTTGCCCAGCAAAAAGAGTGCTGTCTCCCAGCAAAAAGAAAGACTGTAGGTGTCTGTCTCTCAGTAAGCAGAAAGATTGCTGTCTCCCAGCAAAAAGATGCTTGGAGTCTCCCAGTAACAAGGGAAGGATAGGTGTCCCCCAGTAAAAAAGAAGACCCTGTCGTTTTTGTGGCGGGTCTTAGATCAACATGTCCGCTGTCGTCCCAAAATCCGACGAAAAGACGTCGTACTTCTTCTACAAACAAACTCAAAATGGTCTCCCTCGACCACAAGGTAACGCCAAAATGGCAAATAACAAAACAAAATAGAAGAAATTAGTTGTACCGCATTCACAAATCCAAATTTTTGGGTGTCTTTCAAAAGACTTCAGAATAAAGGTACTTCGACGACGCGATGTGTTTGTGAAAAAAGCCTCTGGTCCGGTGCCACACCCAATCCTTGCCAAAAATTCCATTATCGATTTTTTCCTTCCAAAGTGAAGACACGACGGGGTTGTTTCTAAGTACACTTTGGTACTCAATTACGTACATTTTCGAAAGCTTTGGTTTGATGGCATTCCCTTCAACGCATTGGCACAATGTTCTGCCAGTAACATTAACCTAACCAATGAACGACGGCAATATTCCAACAAAACTAACAATTAAATACATTTTTCCATGTCCATAAGCCGACATTCATTAATAGTTTGGTACAATTCAATCCAGTTTGTACAACTGGAAACAACTTACGGTTTCTCGTCAACCAGGAATACGGGTAGGCATGGATCAGCAGAACCCTTGAATGCTGAACCCTGAGGTGCCACTTGTGCTCCCTAGGTGGCGCATGCACAACCTAAAATTAATTGTTGAAAAGGGGCTATCATCCCTTACCTATTTTAACCAAAAATTAGGAAATACGACCAAAAAAAAAACAGCTTCTAGGCTCGTCCAAATTACTAGTGAAGTAAAACAAAATGGGCAACTAACACAGTTGGGGTTCAAAAATCCAGTACCTCGTCTGACCTCTATCGTCCAAGTCATAAAGCTGTACGAAACTAAATCCCATGACCACCTGCGATCACAGGTAGGGACCGATACCGACCACACGGCGTAAAATCAAGAGTACTAGAACTTGAAATAACAGATTCCAACGTTACATGGCTTAGACGGTCTTCTCAAAAAGTCACAGAGGGCGGCTCAGGACAGAAAACCAGGATCTACAGGCTTCGAAGACGATAATCCCAGCTGATTTAAATGTCAAAAATGACGTATTATTTCGTCATTGTAAACAGATTCTAGTTTATATTAATAGGCAAATATAGTTTTTAGGGCCAAATTCAGACGTAATTCCCTAGGGATTAACTATACCGAAGGAGGACAAACAAGGCTGGATCCAAGACAAACCTGTTACGGAAAATTTATTAAAAATGAAATTCGAGGTTAAGCAAATCTTGACGAAATGGACTGGATGGAAAACAATTCAATGTAAAATGTTCAAGGTATCAGGGAATATCTTCAACAAGGTAGAACGAAATCTTAAAAATCAACTAATAGCTGCAACTGCTATCATAATTGTTGGAGAACTCTCCAACTAGATTTACGTTTTTCTCAAATATTTGGACCACTCAGTATAAAAATAAAATAAGATTTTCCTTTGTAAAATTCTCTCTCTAAAAGAATAAAAAAGGTATTATTTGCCAAATAAATTTCCCGTTGAAACTCGCATAACAAAGAATACCGCGTCGTTAAAATGCTAAAAATAGATGTTTTATTGCTTTTTGCCCGAGATCCTAGACAGCTTAAATTCTACGAAACCCTTTGTCGGCCGCAGCTTATACCGCAGTTTCATCGGCCATGATTTTTGATGACGTGAAAAAGGGTTGTGCTGCAAAGACCCTCCTAGCGCTCTAATGGAACCCACGCTGCTTTCATTAATTGGTCTAGTTGCAGTACCGTTATGTGATTGGCCTATTTAGACCAGTGAAATGCATGATGGGCGCTTACCCCGTGACGTAAACTAGAAGACGCTCCAAGTCGAGACCCCCGACGGAAGATCAGTATCACTCTCGATCAGTCAACGGTGGAGGCAAGTTGGCCTCGCCACTCTCTCTCTGTAACCCGCGTATTCCCTCGCGGACTCTAGTAAATCACTTTGTGTTCAACAGGCAGCAAAGTCGCTGCACCTCGCTCTCGCTCCGTAATCCGCGTATTGTCTCGCGCCCCCTAGTGAATTGCTCTGCGTTCAACAAGCAGCAAAAGTTGCTGCAAGTTCTCTGAAAGCGAAAAACTCGCTACAAAGGCCGTAAATGCAGCAAGTTGCTTTACGGGCCTTCTCTAATTGAAATTTATCGTGTTTGTACCCATTAGTTTGAATTTCGTCGTTTATATTCGTGTTGAAATACGCTTACACTCTAGCGTAAAAGAATTATCTGTTTACGCTCAAGCAGTATAATTTAAAGTAAATGCAAACGTGCAACAGTGAACTACAAAAGTTATTATTCTTCGAAGTCTCAGCCGCTGATGCTCTGGCGGTCCTCAAGTGTTGGTTGTTGAACAAGAAATTGTTATTGCTCGGAAATTCCTAGAAAAACCCACCAGTTTGCTGAAATTAAGGTAGGATAAACCCAGTTATAATATTTGAAGAAAGATTATGCAAGCAACTTACTTATTTTCTCATGTGAAAAGAAACACTCTCTCCTGGTTTCAAAGCTAGCAGATCAGCTGCTTGCTTCTCGTTTTTAATATAAAAAATGGTCCTTCGAACCCAACACATACTAGTGATTAAAAGTTGAAATATCAACATAACTCTTTTGATTCAATTTGACGTTAAATGAAATAAATAAACACTGAACTTTCAACCAGTGCAGTGCGCTAAAAGTCAACAAAAGTTGTCAATAGTTTGAATATTTATTCCAGTAAATTAAACCCATCATTTCTGAATTTTGACTAATTTATCACAGTGCGTCCGCTTTTTATTATTGTCGGGCAAGGTACTTAGGTACTTGTATTTTCTTTTATTAGGTAATATTTGTGCAACATGTTTAATGTAGTAGTTAGATACTAACCCACAGTAATCATTTAAATTTATTTATATATTTAAAGGTAAATATTTTCTTTGTTTTTTAAAGTATAATAAAGATACTTTATATTGTTGTTTTGTTAGAAAACATACTTGAATTTTTGAACCACCCTCATACAGTCTAAATTCTCGGTTGCTTATTCAAATAAGTAACCACCCCAAGTTTGTGTTTGTGAAGTCTTCATAGGTTTCCCAAATATAAAAATGGTCCTTCGAGCCGGATTCAAAATGGCGGCCAATAATTGCCATTTTTTGTAAATTTTTGACGTAAAAAATTCTCTCTGTTTACTTTTTGGGTGTGTACAAATATTTTGCTCGCTGAATAAGCTCTCTAATAATTTATAGATCCCTTCTCTGTTGTAAAAGCTGCTTGCATAAACACTTGTGTTTCTTTTAACGAAAAATTTCTCACCAATTTTTTGAATTTTGATATTTTATTTGATTTAAAATGACTGAAAAGGAGGAACTTGTTCGCCAACGTGGTGGTTATAAAGGTATTATAACCAGAATCAGCAACTGGTTTGACTCTAACCAAAACACGGAAGAAAATCATTGTCAATTTAAAGTTAGATTTGAAGCATTAGCAAAGGCTTTCTCAGATTATGAAAGGGTACAGGGTGAAATCGAAAAGTTTGATCCGACGGACGATGATCGACAAACAGTCGAGGATAAATATTTTACTTTATATGCAAATTTAGAAATCAAAATTATGTCTCTTTTAGAAGTACGGAACGCACGCCCAGTTAGCCCTACATCTAGTGTACGGTCTCTCTCTCCGCCTAACGTAAGGCTACCTGAACTAAATATAAAACATTTTAAGGGTGATATCACAGAATGGGTATCATTTTATCAGTTATTCTCAGCTCTTGTAATAGACAACTCTTCTCTAAGCGATATTCAAAGGTTTATGTATTTAAAGTCGTTTTTAAAGGACGAGCCTTTAAAATTAATTGACACTCTCTCTGTAACAAATGAAAATTTCTCCACTGCTATAAACATTTTAAAAGAAAGGTACGAAAATAAAGTTTCTATAATAAATAATCGATTTGGTAGATGCGCCTCCACTTACAAAAGGTAATGTTCAAAATTTACGTGACTTTGTAACAAACTGTAAACGAAATTTAGAATCGCTAAAAAATTTAAATTTAACTTTTGAAGACCTCTGGAATATTTTGATCATTTATTTACTAGAGAAAAAATTGGATTTTGTAGCTCGCAAGGCATTTGAATCTGAGCGTGATTTAAACACAATTCCGACGGTAGAAAACTTCTTAAAATTTTTGGATAGACGATGTTTAGTGTTAGAAAATTTGTCTAGTTTAGAAGGCGCCGCGCCGAAGGCAACACAACGAACACAATGTCATCTCAATAATAATAATAATAACTTTGGTAGCGATCATTGCACATTTTGTAACGAATCTCACAAAATTTATAGTTGTGATAAATTTAAAAATTTAAAATTCTTTGAAAAGCAAAATTTTGTTAAGTCAAAAAGATTATGTTATAATTGCTTAGGTTCGCAACATAGTGTAGCTCAGTGTTCATCAACTAAAACATGCTCTGTCTGTGCCCAAAGACATCATACGCTCTTACATGCTCCTAGTAATAATAATAATAATAATTCTCAACAACAAACTTTCTCGCCTAACCAAAATAGGCAAAATAATCAAAATAATTTTTCTCGCTCAAATGAAACCTCGCCGCCCCAAAGAGGCAACACTTTCTATGCACAAATAGCGCTCAAAATTCTGGAAATGCGTCAAACCCAAATTCTAGAACATTTCATAATAATAATGGACAGGGCCGCACTCAGCCCCAAAACTCATCCGCAAATTCAGGTCAGCATACTTTGCAAAACAATAGTCAACAAAGAAATGCACAAACGGGTGCACACGTTACTCATTCTCTTTCTGCTGTGTCTGTCAATTCCCATGTTCTCTTAGCTACTGCTCAAGTTTATATTTATAGTGCTCAAGGTCTCCGCGTCTCTGCTCGCGTTTTGCTTGACAGTGGATCACAAAACTCTTTTATAACTCAAAATCTTGTGGACAAGCTCCACGCTCACACTTATGATAGAAATCTCAACATTTCGGGAATCTCCCAGACAGGATCCACTACAAATAAAATGATTGATTTTACTCTTCACTCTTATGTCCATCCTCAGAAAAAATTCCGATTATCTTGCGCAGTACTTCCCAATATAACATGTAAGCTTCCCCAAGTTAGCATAAATGCTGCCAGACTTAACATTCCCCGACATCTGCAGTTAGCAGACCCTAATTTTTCTCAACCTTTGGACATTGACATCTTAATAGGTGCTGACTTGTACTATGACCTTTTGCTACAATGTATGTTCCGCTTAGGAAAAAATCTCCCCGTTCTTCAAGAAACCCACTTAGGTTGGGTAATTGCTGGTTGCATACCCACTCGTATGACCTTTGCTCGCCGTAGCACACAGCTGTGTACTACGTCACCTCTCTCTTACCCCGCACTTCACAATGTGCAAGAAAATGTCTCTCTCTTTTTGCAAACGGAAAACTCTGACTTTAGTTTAAATAGTTTAGTTGAAAAATTTTGGACAGTCGAGGAACTGCCGCAAAAGACACCTCTTAGCCCTGAAGACGAACAAATTGAAAAGCTCTTTGTAAACACTACAAAAGTTTTGCCCGATGGTACATATCAAGTAGATATGCCATTAAAATCTCCCAAAGAAAATGAAAAATTAGGTGACTCATTCTACATAGCGAAGAAACGATTTTTGAATCTCGAAAATAAACTCAAAAATAATCCCACTTTGAAAAAAGATTACACTAAATTTATCGACGACTACACAGATCTAAACCACGGCAAATATGTACCTCTCTCTCTACATAAGGACACTACAGAAAACAAACAAGTTAATAAATATTTTTTACCTCATCACGCAGTCCTCCGCGAAAATAGTATAAGTACAAAAATTCGAGTAGTGTTTGATGCCAGCTGCAAAACAAGTTCTGGCAACTCTCTTAATGACGTAACCCTCAAAGGTTTTCAGGTGCAGCCTGACCTCTATGACATTTTGTGTAGATTTCGCTCCTTTAATTTTGTATTAACGTCGGACATAGAAAAAATGTATCGCCAGATAAAAATTAATCCTGAACATCGGTTTTTGCTAAATATTCTCTGGAGAAGTAACCCTGATGAAGAACTTAAGTGTATCGAGCTCTCTACCGTTACTTATGGTACCAACTGTGCCCCTTATTTAGCCACGCGCGTATTAAATGATTTGGCATTGAAAAATCGTGAAAACTTTCCCTTGGTATCCGATGCTTTATTAACGCAAACTTATGTCGATGACATAATTTGTGGTTGTGACAATATTGAAGATTTAAATAAGTTATATCTTGAACTCAATACCCTATTAAACTCTGCCGGTTTTCATTTACACAAGTGGTGTTCCAATTCTCAGAATTTTTTGGAAAAAATTTCACAAGAAAAAATACTTGAATATGATTTAAATTTTGATGAATCCCCAAGCTCGGTTTTAGGTTTAAAGTGGAACCCTATTTCAGATAATTTTATTTTTTCTGCCCCTGATAGCTTAAGTGAAACCTCTCTAACAAAACGAAAGATTTTGTCTCTTATCGCGAAAATGTATGACCCTCTCGGTTTAGTCTCGTGTGTAGTAGTGGTAGGAAAGTTAATTATGCAAAAATTATTGCTCCTAAAAATAGATTGGGACACAGAAATCACAGACCCTCAGATTATCACACTTTGGAAAAATTTTATAAACAATATTAGTAATTTGTCTCAAATCAAATTTTCTAGAAATTTATTTTTTAATAAAGGTAAAGTTAAAATTCAATTACATGGATTTGCTGACGCCAGTATGTCCGCATATGCCGCATGCGCATACTTTCGCACTCTTTATTCTGATGGAACGGTCTCAGTCAATTTAATTTCATCCAAGTCTCGTGTCGCACCGCTTAAAACGATATCCCTTCCCCGATTGGAGTTATGTGCCATGGTTTTGTTGTCAAAACTTATTCAAAATTTACTCTCAATTTATGAACCAAGAATCTCCATAGATACCGTGCATTTATGGACTGACTCAACCATTGCCTTATGCTGGATTCAATCCCACGCATCAAGATGGTCAGTTTTTGTCTCAAACAGGGTGGCACAGATTCAAGAATTGACTTCCAGTTTCACGTGGCGACATATAGACACTAAAAGTAACCCTGCAGATTTACCCTCGCGTGGCTGCATGCCACAAGATTTAGTTAATTGTTCACTTTGGTTCCATGGCCCTAATATCCTCTTAAGTAAAGAAAATTTTGATTCGCCTAATGTGCAAAACCATACAGACATAGAGTCAAACTCGGAAATTCAAAATGCAATTCTCACTGAAGAAAGAAAAGTATCTCTTCTCGCTCTCGATAATTTCACAGACCAGAATAATTTCTGGGATCGACTTCTTTCGAAATTTTCTAGTTTTTTGAAACTTCAACGCGTAATCGCATATTGTCTTCGATTTGCCACTAATACTCGAAACCCAACTAAAAAATTGTCCGATAACTTATCAGTTGCAGAACTAGAGAGCTCTCTAAATATAATTATCAAGGTTTTGCAAAATAAATATTTTTCGAAAGAAATATTTGAACTCAAAAACGGTAGGCCCTTATCAAATAAAAACCTGTTGCCTTTTAAACCCTTCTTTTGTGAAGCTGACGGTTTCTTGCGCGTGGGAGGTAGGTTAGAATATGCAGACATCCCCTTTGATCAGAAGCATCCCATTTTGTTACCCGCCCACAACAATGTTGTTACTCTCATGCTTACCTTAGAACATAACCGTTTGGGACACGCAGGAGCTCAGACTGTTCTCTCCAATTTTAGACTTCGTTTTTGGCCTTTAAATGGGTTGAAAGAAGTAAAACGAGTAATTAGAAATTGCGTAACATGCTATCGGTTTAGTGCCCAACCTGCGCAACAAATTATGGCTGATTTACCCAAAGATAGAGTCCAGATTTGTAAACCCTTTCAAAAAGTAGGTGTCGACTTTGGTGGTCCTTTCCTCATTAAGTCATCTCGACTACGTAAGGCCCCTGTAACAAAGTGTTACATTTCTATTTTTGTATGTATGACCACCAAGGCAGTTCATATAGAGCTCGTTTCAAGTTTATCTACAGAGGCTTTTATTGCCTGTCTTAAACGTTTCATTGCCAGACGAGGCAATCCCTCAATCATCTATAGCGACAATGCCTCAAATTTCTCCGGAGCTAAAAATATGCTCTATGACCTTTATGAGTTTTTTCAGCTAAAGGCAAATTCCGACACCATTGAAAATTTTCTCGCAACAAACAAAACTGAATGGAAATTTATCCCTCCCAGATCTCCACATTGGGGTGGAATTTGGGAATCCGCTATCAAAAGCGCAAAATATCACATGCGCAGACTTATAGGCAACGCTCAACTCACATTCGAAGAACTTAGCACGGTGCTAACGCAAATAGAAGCAATCTTGAATTCCAGACCCCTGTGTGCGTTGTCAAACGATCCCTCTGATTTGCAAAGCTTAACGCCCGGCCATTTTCTGATAGGCACTAGCCTAACAGCTTACCCTGAAAAAGATCTTTCTCAAACCCCTGAAAACAGATTAACCTTTTGGAATAGGTGTAGTCAAATCCAGCAAGTTTTCTGGAAACGCTGGTCAGTTGAATCTTGAATCGATTGCAGAATCGTCCGAAGTGGCTTCACCCCACGGAGGATGTAAAGGAAAATGACATTGTTCTGTTGAAAGATGACGACAGCCCTCCTCTAAAATGGCCGCTAGCAAGAATCGTAGAAACAACCCCCGGACGTGACGGGAAAGTAAGAATGGTAACCGTTAAAACTCTTGATGGGATTTATAAAAGATCCATTGCTAAAATTTGCCCCTTACCCAAAAATGTTAACTCTTGTTAAGCTTCGCCTTCCCTCCTTGTAAATTGTAGTAACAAAAACTCACATTTAGTAATTTCTCTTGTCAAGGTCATTACAATGACGTCTCTTCTCTTTGTTTATTTTTTGAAGTTAGGTAACTTCAAGGGGGGGAATATGTTGGAGAACTCTCCAACTAGATTTACGTTTTTCTCAAATATTTGGACCACTCAGTATAAAAATAAAATAAGATTTTCCTTTGTAAAATTCTCTCTCTAAAAGAATAAAAAAGGTATTATTTGCCAAATAAATTTCCCGTTGAAACTCGCATAACAAAGAATACCGCGTCGTTAAAATGCTAAAAATAGATGTTTTATTGCTTTTTGCCCGAGATCCTAGACAGCTTAAATTCTACGAAACCCTTTGGCGGCCGCAGCTTATACCGCAGTTTCATCGGCCATGATTTTTGATGACGTGAAAAAGGGTTGTGCTGCAAAGACCCTCCTAGCGCTCTAATGGAACCCACGCTGCTTTCATTAATTGGTCTAGTTGCAGTACCGTTATGTGATTGGCCTATTTAGACCAGTGAAATGCATGATGGGCGCTTACCCCGTGACGTAAACTAGAAGACGCTCCAAGTCGAGACCCCCGACGGAAGATCAGTATCACTCTCGATCAGTCAACGGTGGAGGCAAGTTGGCCTCGCCACTCTCTCTCTGTAACCCGCGTATTCCCTCGCGGACTCTAGTAAATCACTTTGTGTTCAACAGGCAGCAAAGTCGCTGCACCTCGCTCTCGCTCCGTAATCCGCGTATTGTCTCGCGCCCCCTAGTGAATTGCTCTGCGTTCAACAAGCAGCAAAAGTTGCTGCAAGTTCTCTGAAAGCGAAAAACTCGCTACAAAGGCCGTAAATGCAGCAAGTTGCTTTACGGGCCTTCTCTAATTGAAATTTATCGTGTTTGTACCCATTAGTTTGAATTTCGTCGTTTATATTCGTGTTGAAATACGCTTACACTCTAGCGTAAAAGAATTATCTGTTTACGCTCAAACAGTATAATTTAAAGTAAATGCAAACGTGCAACAGTGAACTACAAAAGTTATTATTCTTCGAAGTCTCAGCCGCTGATGCTCTGGCGGTCCTCAAGTGTTGGTTGTTGAACAAGAAATTGTTATTGCTCGGAAATTCCTAGAAAAACCCACCAGTTTGCTGAAATTAAGGTAGGATAAACCCAGTTATAATATTTGAAGAAAGATTATGCAAGCAACTTACTTATTTTCTCATGTGAAAAGAAACACTCTCTCCTGGTTTCAAAGCTAGCAGATCAGCTGCTTGCTTCTCGTTTTTAATATAAAAAATGGTCCTTCGAACCCAACACATACTAGTGATTAAAAGTTGAAATATCAACATAACTCTTTTGATTCAATTTGACGTTAAATGAAATAAATAAACACTGAACTTTCAACCAGTGCAGTGCGCTAAAAGTCAACAAAAGTTGTCAATAGTTTGAATATTTATTCCAGTAAATTAAACCCATCATTTCTGAATTTTGACTAATTTATCACAGTGCGTCCGCTTTTTATTATTGTCGGGCAAGGTACTTAGGTACTTGTATTTTCTTTTATTAGGTAATATTTGTGCAACATGTTTAATGTAGTAGTTAGATACTAACCCACAGTAATCATTTAAATTTATTTATATATTTAAAGGTAAATATTTTCTTTGTTTTTTAAAGTATAATAAAGATACTTCATATTGTTGTTTTGTTAGAAAACATACTTGAATTTTTGAACCACCCTCATACAGTCTAAATTCTCGGTTGCTTATTCAAATAAGTAACCACCCCAAGTTTGTGTTTGTGAAGTCTTCATAGGTTTCCCAAATAATAATAATATTTCAATTTTGTACAACAAAAACAAACCGTAATAACTCCCCCTCTCCTACGAAAGGAGGGAAATTTTTTCAAGAAAATTAGCCGACGATAAGGACTCCAAAAACCTACGGTATTTACAAGGTAAGGCAAAAATTAACTACCGGAGCTCCGGGGGTATTCCCCTAGGAAGCAACGGAAGAGAGTGAAAGACACTAGTGGATCGCTACTAACGAAATTTATACTCACAACCAGAAGAAAAACTAAACCAAAAAGAAACTCTGGCATGACATGACTGGTCTGAGTGTTTCTGACGGCAGCCACCATCTCCGCACCGAAAAGTCAACTGTGCCTCAATGGTATAGTCGCCACATAGACCAAAACTGGGAAGGCGTGTCCCCAGCTCCGGAATTTTCACCAAGGTCATAAGACACCCGTACTCATCCTATCAGTCCCCAATAAAAAAAATAAAGAAATAAAATACCAAAGGTATGGTCTGGGTTTGGCAAAAACCTACTAAGTTAAAGTTGAAGATAAATTTTCAAAGAAAGGTAAGACAGTGAAAAGCCAAACCGGGTTCGTAGATCGTGGCACGCCTGACGGCAGCCAAACACTTCAGCACCAAGAAAACCAAATGTGCTTTTTGTAGTGTAGGGCCATGTAGATCGGTCCGGATTGGACACCCGAGAACCGAAATTTCCGCTAGGCCAAGCATCACCATGGCCGACAACCCTAGCCAACCGAAATCAATCACCAAAAGAAATCAAATACAAATTCACGAACCAGTGTGGTTCCGATACAAAGACGAACACAACCCAAAGGCATAATGAGGTAATTTCCCAAACTGCCTACCAAGACAATACCTACTAAAAATAGTACCCACAGCTTAGTGGATTACTACACCCACCAACTCAGGTAATCGCCAACCCAAAATATTACAATAACCAAAATAATTCAAAATAAAAATTAACTTTGGTCCCCTTGTCGCTAGACAACCAGCGACCACTCCAGGAGTATCCGGGGTGGAATAAAACTTCAGGGTGCGAAAAGCACATCCTGGTAACATTAACCCAAAGATGATAAGGGGGCTAGCATTGCGTAACACTCGAAGAAAGCGTGAGGTACCTCGTGTTCTAGCCTCACTCCAGAGCGTCCCAGAACAGATATCCAACCGACACGCGTCAAGTCAACCAAAGGGTGGAAAAACTAAAAAGAAAAGATAACTAATATACAACCAAGGTAATTTAACAAGAAAAAGGGATAGCCCATATGTTCCACCGAGCATAAGGAAGTGAATTATAGTAGACACTAAACTAAAAGATGCACCGAATGGGTAGTACATCAGTCCCTGTATAAAACAAAATAAATTAGGTAGGGTACTCTGAAAGGTGGCACTGCCACCGGCCTGTCGCAACCTAATAGGCCGACTTGAGCTCAGGCCGAACAAAGTAGCTTGTCCCTCCCCTGGCCCGCCGAACAAGTTCGATGGGCAAACTGTTACCCCAGGGGTCAGACTTCCGCCCCCCCTGAACAGCCCTTCCAGTCGGTCTGCTCTCCGAAGGATCAATAGTTCCAACAAAGAACGTCGAAGCGACATTCGGTAGCACCCAACACCGCGCAGCCTAAACAAGGAGATAGGAACAAATAAGTCAAAATCGGGAGAGTTTTATTTTGTCTAGTTAAACTATAGACCAAATATAGAACGACGAAAATAGGGGTCTAGGTACAAAGACCTAGGCCAAAGTCAAATCCAGGATAACGAAAATAGCAAGTCAAATAAGACTATAAAGAAATATCAAGGTAAAAATTAAATTAATAATTGAACACAAGAAAAGATAAGGTAATTCAAGGAAAAATAAGGAACACCAAGTCAAATACTTAAATAAGACTTGAAGATATCAAGGTAAAACTAACCGAATAATTAAACTCAAGGTAAGATAAAGTAACCAAGCCAATGACTTAAATAAGGCTTGGAAGATATGAAGGTAAAATTAACTGAATAATTAAACCCAAAATAAAATAAAGTAATAAAGGTAAGGTAAGATAAGATAATCAAGGTAAGGTAAGATAATCAAGGTGAGGTAAGATAATCAAGGTAACGTAAGGTAATATAAGAAAGTCACAATAAGGACACTAAATCAGATCAAGCTAGGATACCGAAATCACTCAGCAAGATACAGATTAAGGTCATAAGCCAAATCAAGTTACGGTAAATTAAATTATCCAAAACAAATTATCAAGTATCATTGCAATCAGTGTATTACGAAATTCAAAATAGGTAAGTTTAAGGTAAATTAAAATAAGGTAATTTAAGGTAAGTTCAGATAAGGTAAATTTAAGGTAAGTTCAGATAAGGTAAATTTATAGTTACTAAAAGATTAATGAATTTATGACTCAAATAAAAATATGCTAAATTTCAGGTAGTTGAGCTAACAAATAAAATAAATCATCGCCTTAAGAGAAAAACAAACTAATGACCATGTGTCACGTCTACTCCCATCTCGTCTCGCGCCAAGATGGGCGTCTGCAAGACACCGCCAAAAGAAAAAAAACTCTAAATTAATGTTACTAAAGCCACAAAAGTTAAAGAAATTTAAAGATAAGGTAAAGATAGATCATACCATAAGCAAAGACGCAAAGCGATGATAGCAAGTAAAAGTAGTAAAAATGCTGAAGGCAGACTTACTACGCGCAATAGAAACAAGTTTGCTGAAGGCCTAGCTTGCCACGGCTTTCGGAGGACTCCTACCTCCACTAGTGCAGCACAATTCTAAGCCATAGTGTTCAAATCCATCAAGTCTCGCGCCCAGATGGATCCAAACACCACTGCGCCCGCCACTGTAGGGCATAAAAAAAAACAAGGTATTAAAGGAAAACGGAATAAGGTAACATTAAAGAAAAATATTTAAAAGTAAAACTAATCATTATCTGAACTCTCATTTGCGGTCGATGGATTATACAGTTTGAGATCTTTTACGTGCCAAACACCTTTACTTTGTCCTGCTCGATCTTGAAGTTCGTAGGTGCAGGACCCTGTTTTCTTCTTAATAATGAACGGGCCCACATAAGCCGGAACCAGTTTGGCACTATAGTAGTTCGCGGCATCGGAAAGACTTTTGTTTTTACGCCAAACCTCTTGTCCAGGTGCATACTCAACGGGTCGTCTACGTAAGTTGTATCTTCGTTGATTTTTAACATGGGATGACTTGATTTTGTCCTGGACTTCGCGATACAATTTCACAAAGGTGGCTTGTCTTTTCCTGACATAAACTTGAAGGTCTGCATTGGCGTTAGCAGTCTCTTCTGCAGAGTCTTGTCCGTACAATTTATGTTCTCTCCCAAAATTAAGAAAATGCGGAGTAAAGCCAGTGGTCTCATGTCTTAATGTTCGCAAAGCACAGCCTATAGAAGATAGGTTCTCGTCCCAGGTACGGTGGTTATTGTTCTTGATATAAGCTCGCATCATGGCCTTTACGACTCTGTTGACTCGTTCGGTCGGATCAGCTTGTGGATGATAAGATGCTATGTAGAATAATTTCGTTTTATACCGTTAACAAAGGTTCTGAAATTCCTTGGACTTCATTTGTACTCCATTATCACACATTAGGAACTGTGGTGATCCAAACATTAGGAAAATTCCTTCTTCAACCTGTTTGGTGAGAGATTTAGCTGTCGCTGAACGAGAAGGAAATAAAACGGAGAATTTGGTGAAATAATCGGTAACCACAAGAACGTAAGTGTTACCTGACCTCGAACGAGGAAACGGTCCAATATAATCCAGGCTGATACACTGCCAAGGTTGATTTATTACAGGACGGTCACCCATTAATCCTGCAGGAGGTTTTTGTTCTACTTTGTGCTGGGCACAAACTCGACAAGCTTTCACATAACTCGTGACGTCACTCCTCATCTTAGGCCAATAATAACGTTGGCATACTTTCCAGTAGGTCTTGAATACGCCTACGTGACCAGAAGCAGGTATATCATGGCAACGGGCGAGTATCTTGCGCCTTTTATCCTTAGGAACGACAATTTTCCAAGAACTGGATGGAGTACCAAGGTCCGGATGATTGGTTCTTGCATATTTATACAACATGTTGTTTTCTACACGCCGAGCAGGAAATTTGTCCGGTCGTTGTTCAAGCCTTACAAACATATTTTTATACCATCCATCAGTGGTGGAAGACATCGGAACATCACTATCATCGGTGTCAATAGCTTCTGCGGAGACAGGAACGGATCTAGACAGAAAATCGGCAACAATGTGCTCTTTACCAGGGCGATGGATTAAGGTAAAATCATAGGGTTGCAGACGAAGCGCCCATCGCGCTAAAGTCTATGCAGCCATAGTAACGAGTGGTGGTCAGTTACTACCGTGAAGTGTACCCCTTCCAAATAATGTCTCAACTTCTCCACACTCCAAATCACTGCCAAACATTCTTTTTCGGTGACTGTATATTTCATTTCTTGTTTAGTCAGTGAACGTGATAGGAAGCATATTACTTTCTCACCATCATCAAAAGTCTGTGTTAAAACTGCACCAAGGCCATATGCGCTTGCATCGGTTTGCAGGACGAAAGGACGGTTAAAATCAGGACAGGTAAAAATCGGTGCTGTAACTAAAGCTTCCTTGATCGCTTTAAAGGCTCTATCACAGTCGGTTGTCCATGACCATCTGACATTTTTCTTAGTTAAGTTAGTTAGCGGAGCTATGGTGGATGAAAAATTCGGAACAAAGCGACGGTACCAAGATGCTGTACCAATAAATCGGCGAATTTCTGTGACATTCTTTGGTGGTATAATGTTTACAATTGCCTCCACTTTTAACGGGTCTGGTCGGAGTCCCTGGCGGTCCACAACATATCCTAAGTACTTCAATTCTGGCAGGCAAAACTGACATTTTTCTAGCGAAACTATGAGTCCCGCTTCATGTAGTCGGTCGAAAACTAAGCCCAACAGACGTAGGTGTTCATCAAAGTCCTGAGAAATAAGAATTATATCATCTAGATATACCATGACCGCTGGTTGAGGTCTGCTCCAAGGACGGTATCTACTATGCGCTGCCAAGTTGCTGGTGAATTGGTTAAACTAAAAGGCATGCGACGGAACTGAAATAGTCCTCTTCCAGGGACGGTAAATGCAGTATATTCACGCGAAGATTCACTTAAGGGAACTGTCCAAAATGCGGATTTGATATCGATGGAACTGAGGTAAGTTGCATCTCTCAGGCGGTCCAAAATGGCAGAAATGTAGGGCAAGGGATATGCGTCTTTCTTGCTCAAACTGTTCAAAATTCTGTAATCTACACAAAATCTGCAGGAATCATCCTTCTTGCGCACTAAACATATCGGACTGGACCAAGCACTCTTCGACGGTTCGATGACTCCGTCCTCCAGCATTTGCTTAAGTTCTTCATCAATAATTTTCTGCTTAAATGGAGACACAGGGTAATACCTTTGTTTGACAGGCTTCGTACCTGGCTCTACTTCAATAACATGTTCAGCCACCTTACAACATTTCAGACCTGTACCCATTAAAGCAAGTTTTTCTTTGACTAAGTTATCAAGAGTCATTCGCTGAGCAATAGTAAGGGTACTCTCATCCCGTATGCTAAGTACTTGAGTAGAATTCGTTTCATTTGCGAAATGCCAAACATCCTGATTCAAATCTGGTACGATTCCCATGCTCTTCCAGAAATCGACTCCCAAAATTAAGGTATGAGCCAGTGCAGGCAGGACTAACACATCTATCATGCGGGTTTTCCCCATTAAACTAAACGGCACTTGCATGTAACCAATAGCGGAACAGCTCTCTCCATTAGCAACTGTACATCCTGTTTCTTTACCTAAAAGTTGCAGTCCCAAACTCCGTAGCAACTCGTATCCAGGAAGGCCAACAAGTGTTCGAGTGGCACCAGAATCCAGCAAAACTCGTATAGGTGTGCCTATAACAGAAACTTCCAAATATGGACGTTGATCTCCTCGTGCGTGACTAATGATGAAATCTAGAAGAATTTTGGATGAAAAATCAAAATCATTGGTCGTTACACGCTTGGTATTGGGAGAAATCGTACGACCTATTGATTCCCCTGGGAAGCGTTTCTCGAATTAGCACATTTTGGGCAAGATCTTACAGTGACATTAGGTGTTCCACACCGATAACAGTGTGTTTTTCTTGGGCTTTGACAATCTCGATTAAAATGTCCAGTTTGTTGACAGTTCCAACAGACTAATTCTTTAGGACCTCTATTGGTAGTAGGTGTGTTGACATGTCTCACTTCATTGGCCCTAGTTGGAGGTAAGGGTTCTTGCATATATGAGACGAAGGCGAAATCAGGTTCTACAAATCCTTGTCGTTTTCGAGATGGCGGTACATAATGTTCTGCACGGTATTTCTTGGCTTCTAAAACCAGGCACTGCTCCTCTAATTCTTCTAATGAGTTTACTATCGGTAACTGAGTGGTGTAAAAAGGAGCTAAATTCCTACTTATCATATCCAACTTTGCATCCTCACCGAGGTAACCATAACGCCTAAACAAAGCCTGCATGCTTGAAAGATAGTCCACTATGCTTTCTGATGGGTCTTGAGTTCTCTCGGGAATTTCTTTAAAGAGACGAGCACGATAATCTGGTGGTTCAAAGTGTCTGCAAAGCAGTTCAGCAAGTCCTTTCCAGTTGTTAAACCGGGAACGGTTCGCTCTAAACCAATTCAATGCCTTGCCTTCAAATAAATCTATGGCAGACTCAAACAGTTCTCCTTCTGATACGTTACGAGCCAATCTCAGCTCTGCTACTCTCTCCAAGAATCCATGGACTGACATACTCTTGGGGTCTCCTGTAAATTTAAGGCACCATTTTTCTATACGTAGTGCCTTGAAGTTTGACACTGGCTGTCTATTCGGGGTTGAACCATGCTGAGTTGGTCGAGGCACTTCCTCTTCTGACGAATCATCAGAATCAGAACCTCCCGAACGTGCTGCGTCCAATAATACGCTCAAGTTGGGATCTCGTCTGGATACTTGCTCTAGCTCGTCAAGAGCAGATAAGGTTTCTGCAATTAATATTGCTCGTGTGTCAGCGTCCTCTGACGACAGTTGGTTAACTGGTACACGATCAATTCGGTTGAGAAGATGGACCAAGTGTGTCTGTAGACGTTCAAATTTGGTCTTGGCTTTTTCTCCAGAAACGGACTTAATCGCCAATCTAGTCTTCCTCAAGTTAGTCGCCACATAAGCTTTTTCTTCAGCAAAATCCAGATCGTAGGGAGGGTGACTTATTGACTTACTAACTTTCTCCATCTGCAACAATGGGCGTAAAGATGCACCAAGACTTTCGACAGTTTTCGTTTCATCAGCTGGAATGCCACGAACTTGCAACTCATAAATGAGCATGTCCTTTCTAAGGTAATGCACTCTCATACTGTAATCCATCGTATCTTATTTCGAGTCAAATAATACTCAAGCCAATATAAATTAAAAGAAAAATCAATAAAATATTAACACTGATTGCACTTGACACTGTAAACTGCAAATAATTTGCACAACTAAATTTTCAGATAAGTTTCACTAATTAAACTTCACCAAAAAGATTTAAAAAAAAAATAAACCGGTTAGGACAGCGATGTCCTAACAGAAAGAATAACGAAAACTCGTCAGAACAGCGAAGTTCTGATGGCTACAACAAAACAATAGGTAGGCCGCAAAAAAAAATATTGCATTATCAGAAAAAATCTCATCAGAGGTAAGACAACATATCAGAAGCGCAAAAATCGATAAATGAAAAATTTAAAAAAAATTTTTGATAATGTTAGTACCAAAGTGCTCTATCTGGTCTCACCAAACGCAGTTTCTTTTTGTTTGAATGCCCCACGTTGGGCGCCAAAATTTGCCACGCTGTTTTCCGCACAGAAGAAGAATTTTACTTCTACTTACCTTTCATAATTAAAAATCCAAAGGTCGGTAAAAATTTAAGAAAATAAAAATATTGGGAATTTCCAAAATTGACTCACGTAAAGAGTCGAGTTGAAGGCGAGAGGCTTGCGCATGCGTGCCAAAAAAATTGCCCTAGCTCCAATGCCGGAGAGAGGGGGGGTTTGAGGGCGCCACTGTTTTTAATGCAGGGCTAAAAACAGAAACCCTCCTAGATAGTGTTGGGATCTCGCTTTCAGCTCACTCACTCACATAAAGCTACCATATAAAAAAAAATCCAAGAAACTGCGCTGTCTGGTGAGGCAAATAAAACACTACCTTTAAATACAAATTTAAAATTTATTTACACCCTAAAGGGGAATAGCTGGTCGCGTGACCACTTTGTTTACAATTTATTTACCAACAAAAAAAAATGTCATTTTTAAATTCATTTAACTCACAACAAAAAAAAATCAAACCCTGAGGGGGAAATTAAAGAAGAAATGTAGAGATTCGAATCGATTCGACTTTAGACGCTAATGATCGTTATTATAAATCTAGATGTTATATATAGATATTTAGTACGGTTATCAATCCAGATTACTAATAATAATAATAAAAAATTGCCTGAAGGGGTGTCACCTCTGAAGGAGGTCTCTGGGCTCCAGGCTGGAATGGCCTAGTCTGCTTTTGTCGACTCCCAGCTAAAGAGTTGTGGGGTGGCCTACCAGTAGGAAGACGTTGCCCAGCAAAAAGAGTGCTGTCTCCCAGCAAAAAGAAAGACTGTAGGTGTCTGTCTCTCAGTAAGCAGAAAGATTGCTGTCTCCCAGCAAAAAGATGCTTGGAGTCTCCCAGTAACAAGGGAAGGATAGGTGTCCCCCAGTAAAAAAGAAGACCCTGTCGTTTGTGTGGCGGGTCTTAGATCAACATGTCCGCTGTCGTCCCAAAATCCGACGAAAAGACGTCGTACTTCTTCTACAAACAAACTCAAAACGGTCTCCCTCGACCACAAGGTAACGCCAAAATGGCAAATAACAAAACAAAATAGAAGAAATTAGTTGTACCGCATTCACAAATCCAAATTTTTGGGTGTCTTTCAAAAGACTTCAGAATAAAGGTACTTCGACGACGCGATGTGTTTGTGAAAAAAGCCTCTGCTCCGGTGCCACACCCAATCCTTGCCAAAAATTCCATTATCGATTTTTCCTTCCAAAGTGAAGACACGACGGGGTTGTTTCTAAGTACACTTTGGTACTCAATTACGTATATTTTCGAAAGCTTTGGTTTGATGGTATTCCCTTCAACGCATTGGCACAATGTTCTGCCAGTAAAATTAACCTAACCAATGAACGACGGCAATATTCCAACAAAACTAACAATTAAATACATTTTTCCATGTCCATAAGCCGACATTCATTAATAGTTTGGTACAATTCAATCCAGTTTGTACAACTGGAAACAACTTACTGTTTCTCGTCAACCAGGAATACGGGTAGGCATGGATCAGCAGAACCCTTGAATGCTGAACCCTGAGGTGCCACTTGTGCTCCCTAGGTGGCGCATGCACAACCTAAAATTAATTGTTGAAAAGGGGCTATCATCCCTTACCTATTTTAACCAAAAATTAGGAAATACGACCAAAAAAAAACAGCTTCTAGGCTCGTCCAAATTACTAGTGAAGTAAAACAAAATGGGCAACTAACACAGTTGGGGTTCAAAAATCCAGTACCTCGTCTGACCTCTATCGTCCATGTCATAAAGCTGTACGAAACTAAATCCCATGACCACCTGCGATCACAGGTAGGGACCGATACCGGCCACACGGCGTAAAATCAAGAGTACTAGAACTTGAAATAACAGATTCCAACGTTACATGGCTTAGACGGTCTTCTCAAAAAGTCACAGAGGGCGGCTCAGGACAGAAAACCAGGATCTACAGGCTTCGAAGACGATAATCCCAGCTGATTTAAATGTCAAAAATGACGTATTATTTCGTCATTGTAAACAGATTCTAGTTTATATTAATAGGCAAATATAGTTTTTAGGGCCAAATTCAGACGTAATTCCCTAGGGATTAACTATACCGAAGGGGCCAAACAAGGCTGGATCCAAGACAAACCTGTTACGGAAAATTTATTAAAAATGAAATTCGAGGTTAAGCAAATCTTGACTAAATGGACTGGATGGAAAACAATTCAATGTAAAATGTTCAAGGTATCAGGGAATATCTTCAACAAGGTAGAACGAAATCTTAAAAATCAACTAATAGCTGCAACTGCTATCATAATCATATTTCAATTTTGTACAACAAAAACAAACCGTAGGTAATAAGTTTCTTGTCTATAAACTTTGTTAGCCTATGGTGCTGTTAACTTACCTTCCTTATAACACAACCTACACTTATCGATAAAAATATGCTCTTACCACGTTGGCACTTGTTTGCATACTGTAATTTTTTCATTCTGTTTCAGCATATCCTTCACCAACTTTCTTGGCTTTAGTTGTGATAATTAAAATTTGTATCAATTTTAGTAAAAATGTAACTCAATACTATGTTATTTTAAATGGACAAAATTTTTAAGAAATCAGGTTTTTACATTTCTTATAAGTAGGTATATAAACTTACTCTTCTGTCTCCTCTTCTCCTTGTTGTTCCTCCTCTAGCATGATTTTCACATCTTGTTCCTATGTTTTCTGATTCTCCTACTACTCGCTCTGGATCTGCTTGTTCGTCTTCTTTCATGGTTGAAGTAGCTACATTACTTCTTACGATTTTCGATAACATTTTTGTATTTAAGTGCAATCGAAAACAATAGGTTTTGTTCTCGCATTGTAAAATTCACAGCTCGTTTTCTTTTAGTATCTGCCATCCAACTCACAACCTCACAACACATCAAACCCTTTTATTTTCTTTGGCAAACCCTTTTATTTTCTTTTTAGCTACGTTCGGGATTGCCAACGGATTTGGAGTGGAGTGAAAGTAGATTTTTGTCACGTGACTTCGGAGTTTTGGGAGTAAATCTTTCAAAGACGAACGCTCTACGCCAAAAGTGCAAAAACATATCCTTAAAAATAAACATGTGTGTAACTTGCATATGGGTTAAATTTTAGACAAGGATTTAATTAAAACTATTAAATATGTTCAATTCTCTCATCCCCATTTTAAACTTTGCCAAGGAAGAATTTTGTGAAAAGCTCCGAAAACGAAGAAATTTCTGTAGAAAAAGTTGAGAATTCTGCGGAAATAACGGTCCCATCAATGACGGACCAAAACTTTAAAATGCATTTTAGAATGAACCCAGCTTAGAATGAAAACATTCCAATTTAACCGACATAAACAAAAAATTAACTTAACCATAAAATTTGCAAACGCAGTTGCGCATGCCCGCTCCTAAAGCACCTCTCAGCGAGACGGGACTTTTGGAGTAAACACTTTTCACTCTGTTTTCGATACCCGAACGCCAGCGGATTCACTCTTTTTGCTCCGAATTTAATACTCGAACGGACGGAGTGAACTTAGGTACGTCCGGAGTGAAAAGAGTGCTAATCTCAAATGCACCTTTTGCACAACAGATAAAACGATAAACTGCTCGGATCAAAAGTTGGGATGAACAACAAAAGAAACTTAGGCTGTGTACCGTTGTCAAACCTGGTTAACCGCTCGGTTTCTTCGGTGACATTAATGACAGATATTGCGTTTCCAATCTGTCAACTTTTCAGATTACCGATACTTACGGGACACAAAACCGTAACCGAAGTTGACAACGGTACACGCCCTTATTTAGGTGTCTTCCTTTCACCCCAAGGAGGAGCTCCTGTACAGCTCCTGAGCAGCACACAGTTGTTCCATTCAACTGGGGCATCAAGCACCTGAACCCCCAGCAGTGGCACTCTGTAAGAAAAATAGCGATAGCGACAGGTGTCTCTTCGAAACATACCGAACGGTGATACATAGGAAGAATCTGCAAAGAGACGCCGGTCGCTATCGCTATTTTTCTTACACAGTACCACTGCTGGAACCGTTCGAGCCCTATCCCCCCTGCCCTCTCGTGCATTACTTATGACTTGAGCTTAATGTCAAACTTGTCAATTGTTCCTTTCGGAACGGTGTCGAGTGACTCCGGGGCGAGTCGCTCCGGGGCGCATATCCGTATCGGACGTCGCGTATTGCAAAGTCGGAAGCTATCGAATTGAGCCGATGGAGACGCATAACGGACGCGCGAAATCGCACTTGCGGATGCAATATCGCGCGTCCGATAAGCTAACAGCTGACGCCTGCCTGACATGATGTCATTTTTCAGACCTATTCTGTTTTCTTTACAAAGTTGTGCAAAGTGTTATCTAATTATTGCAATTGTATAAAATTACCTAATTGGCCTTGTAAAATAGATATTTATTCCCAGAATTATGAATACAAACCAAATGAAGCAATAAATGCTTCTTGTGTAGCTTATGACAAAAACCTGAAATCCACATTAACGTTATAAGTGGATTATTTGGAATGTTTAAATTTCATCATCAGCCTCAACCTTCAAGCATTGTTAAAAAAAACACAAAGAAAAGGGAAAAAGATAAGCGTCCAACCAACATATCTATTGCCCGAAGAAAATCAATAGCCACAGGGAAAAGAAGATTGCAGGCAGGAGGTAGAATTCAATCCATCAGAAAGAAAAAGAAGAAAACATCCCATTCTTTGAATCTGTTAATTCAAATGTCAGCTTAGGTGATAATAAGTTCTCAAAATAAAATGTTTTAATAATATGATTATTAATTAATTTTAATTTTTTAATTAATAATAGTAAATACTTAATTCATTTATTAAAGTTAATAATTTAATAAAATAACAAACAAATAATAAATTATTGTTATATATTTTAAAATCTTAAAATATCTATTTTTTAACTATGAAAAAATATGTCACTACCAATCTGTCTCAAATTTAATTTAAATTACAATTTACAAAATTTGCAGCCATGTTTTATTACTGAATATTATACATAATATTATAACCACATTAATTCCAAATCTTAAAATAATTGCACAAAAAAATAAACACTGGTATATCATTAAAAAAAACCTCAAGACGTTACAATTTTTTAAAACAATCTAAATATTTACCGATTTTTTAAAAATGTGTACTAACGTATCTCCTATTATAATATCACATTCAACTTTTTTTTATATTATCCATATTAACACAGATCTCGAACTGCCATGCATTAACAATCAAATGATAGGGCAAGGCGTATCGGACAACTGATATCGCACATACCTTTGCGACCACGGTCGTCCGATACGAGATTGAGTTCGGCATTTGCCAATCTGCAATACGCGACGTCCGATACGGATATGCCTCCGGGGCGTCAGACACCTGAAAGGAATATTACTATTGAGCACTCCTATCTATTAGTACCCTTGATTTGCACCTACACATTTTCAACAAACTTTTACTATGGGGCCTTTAACAGCTCGTTACTTGGAACACAATATGACAACGTCGCATTTATTTAGGGACTTTGGTGTCTTCTGGTAGTTTTGGTTATATTTATGTCAAAGTGAAATGCCAAATGGTTAAAACAAAAGTAATATTCCTTTCAGCTCTGACGCCCCGGAGCGACTCGCCACGGAGTAATTCGACACCGTTCCGAAAGGAACAATTGACAATTTTGACATTAACCTCAAGTCATGGGTGATGCACGAGAGGGCAGGGGGGATAGGGCTAGAACGGTTCAGGTGCTTGATGCACAAGTTGAATGGAACAACTGTGTGCTGCTCTGGAGCTGTACGGGAGCTCCTCCTTGGGGTGAAATGAAGACACCTAATGACGACGTATGTCTAATATTTATTCGTGTTCGTAGTACGAACTTCGTTCGTACTGGTTTGGGATTGGGAACGATTAACGAATCGAATCATTCGAATCAACAACCTGTTACGCGCATCTGATTTTTTTGGATCGGTTTGTAAATATTTAAAAGTTTGAATTTGAAAAACTGTTTTTAAAATGGGAAAGTGGGCCGTTTACGAAAAAAAAAATACAAACCTTCTTGGGAAGCCCTACCTGAAATTAAAGGTATGTATTGTAAAACAAATGATAATTATTATGCCGGGACGCTGGGTATAATAATGTTAAATTACTTAATAAGCTTAATTTTAAGTTAATTTTGTTCTAAGCTTCAAATTATTTATTGATTCAGAGTAGTTTAGATTTAGGTACTGTTATAAGTAGGGAGTAGGGTTTTCCTTAGTGTAACGATTTATTATTATGATTGAAATTGGCAGTAGGGAAAATTGGTTTTGGTTTTGCTGCATGTTAAGTTTTGATTATTTATTAGGGTGGCTTACAAGAAGTAATGGCGATGTAGTTGGCAAGGAGGCGTACGTTTCAATTTCGAGCCTCCAAAACTGCGATTTTGGGCTATTTTAAGATTTGGCAACGTCTGCGATTTTGGGCTACTCCAGCAGCTGAACTCTGCGACCTACGTCCATATTTATTGGCAACCCTGGCTCTGGCAACACTGATTGCATTTCTGTCAGCCATCTGAAAACGTCTCTAGATTTGTATTTTTGGTAACAAGTAAATTTTCGTATTTTGGCGTTATTTTAAGTTGTTATGTGTGTCAATATTTTTCTCTTCTGAGTTTGCAACACATTTTTAACGATACAAGAATTTGTTTTAAAAAATTCAAAGGCAAGTTTACGAAATTTATAGAACTAGAGAGTGACGTCGGAAAACTGGTTTAAGTTAATCATATTATCAGTCTTGATTTTAACATTTGTTTTAATCATATAAATATGACTTCAACAAAGTCATGGACATCATCCACCTCATTGCAGAATTCATTGCAGCTTATGAGAAATCAAAATTGTGATCGATCCGACACCTTTGGTAGACCAGCCCCAGTTTTGCCACCAAGGCCACTTACACAGAGAGTTAATACGTATAACATGCCCTATTCATATTCTAGTGAGTATTTTATAAATTGTCTTAATTAGCTTAGTGCTAAGTCAGTGTCGGAACTTATATAGTCGAATGTACAATAAACTTGCTGCTTTTCGCAATTGAACATCAAGAATTATTATTTTATTACAATAAAAGTCACCTCATATTAGGCAGCAGTCTTTCTGCATAGCAAAGGAATGCTCTTTAGCGTTTTTTATCGAGTCCCAGATTGTTTGTTTAGGTATTGTTAATGAGACATAAAACAGCTACAACCTACTGAAATCTAATTGTTGTAAGTGGCATCTTTGTAGTATACACGACTATACATCTTAATAAATAAATATTATTAATGGATTAGGTATACCATTTTACAATTTACAATAGATAAGTACCAGAAAATTATTAAATTTGGCAAAGTTAAATTTCAGGCACAAATATAAAATACTTATAACAATATTAAATTAAACAAACAAAATCCCAGCCACTAAAGATAGCTCCTTAAAAAGTTTTTAAACTGTGTCAATGACACAATGAATATGTCGAAGATTGCATGTTCTCTGAATAATTTATTAGCCAAGCTACACATTCTATTAATAGGGTCATACATTCCATAATTTGTCCTATGTGCATCAACCGAAAATACTTCAACATGCCTTATCATTCTTTGAGGGACATTAAAGTCTATAATTTCAATTAGTTGTGGACTATCAATGATACCGTTTACAATCTTAAAAGGACAAAGCAAGTCAAAGTACTCTCGCCGGCTCTCGAGAGACTTTCAATTAAGTTGAAGCAAGAGAGAAGTAGAGTTGGGAGATATATCAATCAGCAGGATCCAATCACCGTGAAAGACAAATCACTATCGCTAACGGCGATTGAAATATCTCTAACCCAGTTATTCAGTATTCAGTGATTAACAAATCTGCATACGCCACGGACATGTCACCGAAACAAAATAGATCACGGCGACCGCGTAATCGCCACTTATTAAAATAAATATTTCTTGTATCGAGGAACAAAATCGCTGCTTGAACTGTTGCCTGATATTATCGCTTCTTATGTTGTGGCTGTTGCTGATTCTTTCAATATTTACTATGTTTAATTGTTCAGTGATATGTCGTTTATCGGTCCGGTCGGTCGTAGTCGATGTTGTTGGTGAATTAGCCATTTATTCTTCATTGCGCATAGTAACGATTATAGTGTAACTGATAAATTAGTTTTTATACTTTTAATTATAGCAAAATTCAATACCTGCAATATATTTAGATTCACAAAATGTCCACAAAAAAACAGAAAACCATTGAAATGTGGAATTTTTTTACACCACTTAAAGGTGAAAATTTTTCTGAAAAGTGCAATATTTGCAAAAAAAAAATACTAAAATTTAAAAGAACATATAATGTCAAGTCATCCTTCGGTCTCAACCTGAATTCTGAATTTTACCAAAAATTAGTTAAATATAAACGAGAATGTTTTTTTTGTTTATATTTTTTATATTAGCTAGATATAAAAGAGATTTTTTTTGATTATATTTTCTTATTCTATTGTTTCTAATTATTTTGTTATTTATGTTGTGGGTTATTAAGCATTTTATAATCTACTTTAGACTCAGTTTGCCCTCATTTTTAAGCTATTAAATGGGATTTTTTGCAGTTTTAGATGGTTAATTTCAAATCTGAAAAGTATCTAAGAAATTATAATTTTATTAATTATTGTCGAATTTAGATTCAGCGTCACAAAAACATTTTCAGGTATACCTATACTCAAAACCCAACCCAGCCTAAAGCATTATGATTCTAATTCCAGAAAAAATATAATATTTTTAACTTAATCTAGCGCAAAAATCAAGAATAACCTATGGCACTGGCCGTATCGAAAAAATACTATTTTTACCCTAATAATAACTTACTAACCAAATCAAGTTATAATTTTACTTCCAATTGTAGCTGCATTATTCAATATTTATACCGAATATCAGTCTTGTAAAAGCAACTACTCTGCTCCTTTTCACCTTAAAAATAAAAATCGCTGTAGTGAAAAATCACGGTTAAAAATAATGACTATTCTTAAATCACTATCGCTGTTTTAACAGATATTGAAAAATCAGTATATCTCCCAACTCTAGCAGAGAAGTATAGTCAATGTCATCCCTGGGTATACCCATCTTATAACCCAAAAATCTTAAAAATCGTTTTTGAGCTTTCTCCAACTGTGATTTAAGTATATAGATTAGTATAGCAACCATACCGGTGATGCGTACTCCAAAATGGAATGAACAACACAACAATACACATTCTTTAGACACGAAATATCATTAAAATCCAATAAATTTCGGGATATCAAGCCAATGAGTTTTTAGCCCCCTATTAGCAATATCACTCATATGCTCACCAAGAAGCCAAGTGATCATCAAGCAGAACCCCAATGTCTCTAATAGATTCCACACTATCAATCGAAACAACACCCAGTTTATAATCAAAATCAAGTGTTGTCCTCTTCCTACAAAACCGCACAATTTTGCATTTTTTGACATTTTATTATTAGAACACCATGAAAAGAATGAATCCAAATCAGCTTGCATATCAATGCAGTCTTGGATTGTTTCAATGCGTTTAAAAACTTTTAAGTCATCCTCAAAGAGAAGTGCCGTTTCATGTGAAAAGGACTAGTTACGTCATTAGGAAACAGATTGAATAGAAGGGGAGTCATGTGCACCCCTTGAGGGACTCCAGACTCCACAATAATCTCGCGAGACAAATAGTTCTTATAGCGAACGACCTGCCTCCTCCCAGTCAGGTAGCTCTGCATCCATGAGAGAAGAGATCCATAAATTCCAATAGATCCCAATTTTGATATTAAGAGATCATGATTAACCCTGTCAAAGGCCTTGGAGAAATCGGTGTACACAGCATCTACTTGGCACTGACTCTCCAGTGCCCCCAACAGTCCTACATAAATTAAAAGATTTGTAACAGTGGATCTGCCTGTGCAAAACCCATGCTGCTCAGAAACAATGTAATTCTTATAAAGTGGTGTCAGATTATCTTTCACTATAGATTCAAATATTTTAGAGACAATAGAGATTTTAGAAATTGGTCTGTAATTTTCAATCTGCGCTCTATTTAAGCTTTTATAAATGGGGCTCACATAACTCCTCTGCCATTCACCAGGAGAAACTCCACTATGAAGGGATGAGTTATACAGTTTCCTCAAGATCAATGATAACACAAAGCGACATCCCTTAATAAGCACAGTCGTTAGCCCATCCCGGCCAGCGCCCGGATTATCTCTCAGTTTATCAATCTTATTCAAAATATCAACCGCTGAGATCTTACACATAGATACAGCAACTCCAGAATACAGCTAAAACTATGTGTTCCAAAGGTTCAGAAGTCCAGGAAACAGCGCTTCATGGTTGGTGTAAATCCAGACTTGAAAGACGTTGTTTACACGCCTGAATTCTGGCCAAAAGGAGTAGCCTTTGAAAGATTTAATTTTAGATTAGGTCAAAATTTTTTAGACCGATAGTTGAGGGCTGCGATGGTGCCCAGGGGGACACCCATTCCAGTCAACCTAAACCAACACTTCCAAAGGACATACTGAATAAAACAATCCCAGGTACAACCACCAGCAACAGAATGTCAGGTATGAACGTCTCAAATGTTCCGAATACTTACGTGCAATCACAGGAAAGTGTTTCAATGCTCCACCTAAATATACAAAGCATTAATAATGGTCTCCTCGGTGGAGGCGGGATGCCAAGTCGATGTCATTTACACCGATTTGTCAAAGGCATTTGATACTGTTTGTCACAAGCTGCTCCTAAAAAAGCTCTATAATATTGGCGTTTGTGGAACTTACCTGGAATGGATTGCATCATACTTGACATTACGAAGTCAGCGCGTTACTGTATGTGGATCAGTATCCTGTGAAGTTTCCGTGACATCTGGAGTCCCTCAAGGATCACATATCGGACCTATTTTGTTTGTTCTTTTTGTAAATGACGTCCATCATTGCTTTCAAAAATCTCGCTTTCTTTTGTATGCGGACGATCTAAAGTTGTACTCGGCTGTCTCACCTAATGAGATGTGTTTGCAAGCTGACCTTAATAGTTTTGTGGAGTGGTGTAATAGTAACTACCTGAAGCTTAACGTAAAAAAGTGTAAGGTTTTAAAATTTTTCAAGTGTAACAATCCGCAAAATCAGACTTATTCCATTAATAATGTTAACCTGGAAGAGGTGTCCTATTTTAACGATCTTGGTGTGATTTTCGACAGTAGCCTTTCATTCACCCTGCATATAGACAGTATAATACTTAAAGGTTTTAGGATGTTGGGTTTTATAAAACGACATACAAGACATATCTATGATACCAAGGCGCTGACTGCTCTTTACAACTGCTTGGTCCGCAGTATATTGGAGTATTGTTCTATAATATGGAACCCCTACTACCAGTATCATATCACTAGACTAGAAAGAGTTCAAAATAAATTTACGAAATATCTGCTGTTCAAATATAATTTTCCATACAATAATATTCCTTATGGAACTAGAATTCTTTTATGCGGTCTTCAATCCTTACAATACCGAAGACAAAGAGCCCTTATGATTTTTCTTCATAAGCTGCTTAACGGTTCAGTGGACTGCAGGGGCTTACTTGAAGCTGTTTTGTTTCACGTACCATTGCGGAGAACCAGGCAGGTGCAGTTATTGCATAATCAAACACATAGAACTAACTACGGTCGCAGTGCTTTCATCGAGAGGCTGTTATACAACTATAATAGACATTTTTTAAATTGTGACATTTTTGCCATAAGTCTTTCGGTATTAAAGAGAGATTTACTTTTATATTTTAATTCTTAACATTTATAATGTGTTGTACCATTTAGACGTAAGTTCTGTAGTGTACTGTTTGAATAAATAAATAAATAAATAATAAAATATTGGAGTTGAAGGTAGTTCTGGCTGACATTTCACCTGAAATCTTATGCTTAACGGAGCACTGGCTTCAAAAAGAGGATATTACTCATGTATTTATCGAAGGCTACAAACTGATTGCCTACTCCTCAAGGATCAATCATAGAGGGGGAGGTACAGCAATTTTTTCTAAAATTAATTTTAACATAACCTCGGCGAAGGCTAATGTGGAATCCCTTGAGAAGCACTGTGAATTTTGCATGGATTTATTAAATCCATGGAGTATTGTATTGCTGAACTCATGGTAAATAAAAAAATATATAATTTTATCTGTATATATCGTTTTCCAAATGGAAATATTGATACATTTTTCTCTGTATTGTCTGAAATTTTATGTGTATATATCGTTCTCCAAATGGAAATATTGATAAATTTTTCTCTGTATTGTCTGAAATGATTGATAAAGTATATTGTGCCTATAAACATCTTATCGTCTGTGGAGACTTCAACATTAATTTTGCCTCAAACAGTAACACAGTGATCTTTTGCTCTCAACTTCTGCTTAGTTATGGACTGGAGTCACATGTGCATGAGGCAACCAGGATTGGGACTGCTTCTGCTACGCTGATAGACAATGTCTTCAGCAACATTGGAGAGGGTGCAAATTGAAAGTTGCTTACTACCAACATATCTGATCAAGACAATGTCTTCAGCAACATTGGAGAGAGTGCAAATTGTAAGTTGCTTACTACCAACATATCTGATCACTTTGGTCAAATACACTGCCGAGCATTAAATTAGGGTCGCCCCGGAATTTAAAATTATTTTAGAAATGTTTAGTTTTTTTGTATTTTTTTCGGTGGTAACGTCGTTTACTAACTTTATGCATAAAAAAAAGTTTTTGTTGTTTTGTTCAAAATTTATTGAAAGTAATGACAATGAAAATTTTATTTTGATATGCTTTTAGTGGAAACAAAAGAAATTTGAAGGACTTCAGTACTGAGTATTCCCTCCTCTGGCAGTGATGACAGCTTGCAAATGACGAGGCATGCTTTGAATCAGATTTTGGATCACATCCTGCAGAAGATTGTCCCATTCCTGCACCAGTATGTCGCGAAGCTCTTTAGAATTTCTGGGGGCCGGCACATGTCTCCGTAAACGTCTCCCCATCTCATCCCAAACATCTTCAATGGGATTTAAGTCTGGACTGCGAGCAGGCCATATAAATCGCGTGATTTGAACCTCGTCAAGATAAGCAGTAACTATCCGAGCAGTGTGGGGCCGTGCATTATCATGCATAAAGGTTTCGTCTTCTCCAAGAATAACCATGAATGGTACAACATAATAATAATAATAATAATAATAAATGTCTTTTTATTAATTAATTACAATATTACGGTAAAAAATAAATGCAAAGTGTGGCGAGATCCAGCACAGCTGTCCATCTAACCACCACGATCAACTTATACACAAGTAGTATATTATTCTAAAGTACTAAATAGTATTAAGTAACTACAAACGAATAATAATATGGGTACTAAAAATTAACCTTAATTAAAATTGACATATTGTAGAATGCATACTGAAACATGAAATAGTATGCCTGGAAGGAAGAAGAAAATAGAAATTAACAAAAGTCAAATCATGTTTAACAAAGATTTAACGGTACGCACCTCAGCCTCTCTCTCCAATCACGTATCTCTTCAGATGAAGCTTAAAACCATCTACAGATGAGCACGATTTAATCACTGGCGGTAGTCTGTTATAGAGCCTAATGGCATTATAGGTAAAACTGCGTTGGAATGCAGCGGTGTTGTGGCGGGGCATCTGATAAAGTTCATTGTAACGCGTCGCCCTGTTATGAACTTCATGGCCTTTGACTAATTTTTCATAAAGATATAGGGGCTCCCCTGAATTACTTATTTTATAAACCAAAGAACCCAGATGAATGCGATATCTTTCATCCAGATGGAACCATCCCGAAGCATTAAATGACGATGTTATATGGTCAAATTTCCTCAAGTTAGCAATATCTGATGCATGAATTTTGCAGTTTTTGTAAGCTACTTCTAGATGCCAAAGTCAGCGCAGGCCAATAAAGAACATTTGCATAATCTAGATAAGAAATAATTAAGCTATCACACAACCTAAGTCTAATGTCCAAAGCCAAAATATCCCTATGGATATACAAGGTCTTTAACTTACAGAAAGACTTTTGCAAAATATGTGAGACATGATGCTCGAATCGTAGATCAACATCGAAGTAAACGCCCAGGTTTTTACACACTGATGATGGGTTTATTATAACATAATTTATATAAATATTAAGATTATTCGCGATGATATCTCTATTTCGTCCGAACACCATCATCTGGGTTTTACTGCCATTAAGCACAAGGTCATGGGCCACCGTTAACTCCGAAATAGTTGCGAGGTCGTTAGTAATGCATACCGATGGCTGCACACCGGAATCACTGGAAAAAGAATAATAAATTTGCATATCATCGGCGTACTGATGAGACCTGCAATGAACCAAATGACAGGAAAAATCAGCATTATAGACAGAAAACAACAAGGGCCCCAGTATGCTACCCTGTGGCACCCCTCTGTTTGTCGAAATGAAACCAGACGTACCGCTAGGCAATACCACACACTGATCTCTCCCACTCAGATAGCTTTCCACAAATTTTAGCGACGAGGCTCTCAGGCCAAAAAACTTTAATTTAGTCAGCAATATTGAATGATTCAATGTGTCAAACGCCTTGCTGAAGTCCAACAGGATGAGACAAGTATTTTTCCCCCATCCTGAGCCCTCAGCAAGTCGTCCGTCACATTAAGAAGCGCAGTCGTGGTACTATGAGCCCTCCTAAAACCGGACTGCGTTGGCGGTAGTACTTTACTTTGTAAAAAGTGTTGATTTAGTTGTTCGTTTACTACCTTCTCCAGAATTTTAGACATGCAACAGAGCAAACTTATGGGTCGAAAATCTGAATGTGAGGAAGGGTTGTTATTTTTAGGTACAGGGACAACGTTTGCTCTCTTCCACAGGGAAGGAAACTTACTGGACACCAGGCACCTGTTAATCAAAAAAGAGATATGGGGGGTAAGATGAGGAGTTACCAAAGAAATTATTTTTATATCAATACCATCCACCCCTCTGGCTTGTGTTTTTATTTGTGAAATTATTCTGTCAATTCTCTCTTCCGTGACCTCAGAAAACGAAAATTGATTTTGCACAGATTGAAAAACAGCACTAGCGTATAAGTCACTAATTACATTGCTCTGATTGCCAGCAGGAAGAGGTATACTGTTAATAAAATAGTTGTTAAAGGAATCCGCGGTACCAATGTCGGGTGGAACAGTAGACCGTGTAGCGTTAATGTTCAAATATTTAAGTGTTTGCCAGAAACCTTTGGGGTCAACCCTAAATTTGTGATTTAGGTATGCTTTTTTTTCGTTCCGAACAGCCATTGTTACAAAATTTCTAAGTTGTTTGAATTCATTTTTTGACGCTTCAGTTTTTCCTTTTTTATATTTTGTTAGTGCTTTCCTTTTTAACTTTATCATAGATCTCAGGTTATCAGTAAGCCAGGGCGCTGGCGCCTTTGTAAATCTAGACGTTTTTATAGGGGCGTGAATATTAAGAAGATAGTCCAAGTTTGAATTTAAAAATTCAAGCATATGATCCACATCGTCATAGCCATATATAGTATTCCAGTTTATATTGTATAGATCATTTAAAAAATTATTATAGTCGAAATATTTATAATCCCTGTAAGTTCTAAATTTAATTTCTTTATGTGGCTTTTCTAGTTTTAAATCGCAAAGAACAAGAGAGTGATCTGATATGTTGTACATGTCTATAACATTGGTACTGGAAACCACAGACGGAGAGGAAGTAATAATTAAATCTATAAGAGTTTGAGAATTATTAGTTACGCGGGTGGGTTGTGAAATAATTGGGAATAGGCCATATTTGTTTAAAAAACCCTCTAAAAAGTACACTGCTGTTAGTGTTGTCCATTAAGTTGACATTAAAGTCGCCCCCGATAAAAACATAATCGAACTCGGGAAAATATTCTATAACACTACTCTCCAGTTCATCCAAACAAAGCTTTAAATTTGTGTCCAGCGGTCGGTATAGAGATCCGAAGCACAGCTTTTTGTTATTAATCTTTAGGCTAATCCATATTTGTTCAAGACCGCTATACCCTAGAGGAATGCCCAAGACTTTAAATTTCAGTGATTTCCTTATATATATTGCCACTCCCCCTCCCCTCCCATCCCTATCACGTCTCACCAATATATACCCCGGCATGCACACACCATCACTGCTAATTCCAGGATGCAACCAAGTTTCCGAAAGACCAATGACATCTACTTGCTCATCCGAGACAAAATCCAAAAACAGATGAAAGCGTGATGTTAATGAACGCACATTAAAGTGAGAAAAACTGAAATGCGTATCCACACCATGCATTCTTTCTTGATTTACTAATTAAATCAGAACTCGCTCCATTAAATTTAAGTATTTTTACTGATATTGACTTATCGATGTTGTTTTTAAAGTACTAGAAGTAGTATATTTATTAAGCCCAGAAGGGACATATTGTTTCACTACATCTGTGTTTCCTCTAAAGAATTTTGGTCTATTGATTATTTAACGTAAATACATATAACCTAAAAATGAATCATAGGGTAAACAAATTATATAAATATAAAGCGTACCATCCGTACACAAACCCTAGGTAATAAATAAGGAAGCACATATGCATATCCTACGTATCGGTTATGTTTAGTATAAAATAATAGGTTTCACTATACATTTATGATATCCAACATTAAAAAACTCAAATAAATTTATGTTCAGTTAATACATTTTTAAGTGAATTTTCAGAGATCATTTTTGCTTGTGGCCATTATTTTTTTTCCTGTTCCGTCAATGAAGTAGATTTTACCACCAAATGACCACGCATTCGTTCTTCCATACTTTTTCTTGGCTTCAGCCAGCAGTTCATAAGAATGAGTAGTGAGGTCTTCAAATATTGCGTAGTTCTTGTCCTTAAAAAGCTTCTTGGCAAGAAACACAGCATTTCGTTTGTGGTTTCTAACGAAACTGCACGCGGGCGTTCAGGAGTCTTCTTCCCTACACGAAAGGCATAGTCTATGTCATCAGCAACACATGGGATTTGAAGGGTATTAGTAAATAAGTTCGCAAGCACCTGTATCAAATCATCATCATCCTCAGATATACCACACACGCGCAGGGTGTTGCGCCTAGACCGCTGATCTAAAGATTTCGATCTGTCTTGGAGCTCCCCTATAGCTTTACTATTTTCACTTATATTGGAGCTAATTTTTTTCATTGTGTCGCAAGCATCAGTGAGGCTTCTGCTCAACTCGTCTAGCTTACCTGTAAACTTTCCCTCTAACTGGGTGACAAAGTTAGAGCATACTTTACCAATAAGCTTTTCCAGCTCCTCATCTGCCCTCGAAGCACCCCGTGTTGGACCCATATTTAGATATTTCAGGCTACGACTTTATTCAAATGGAACAGCCACAGACCGACGTCACAACTCCCAGAAACAGTTTATTGCATAAAACAACTTAACCGGCTAGCACAAAGTTGAAAAAACAGCAGGAATATATGGCCAAGTTTAGCAGAAAACACATGAGCAAAGTACGAAAATTTTAATTTCACTTTAACCACCGATATTAATATTTGAATCGGAGCACGTTTTACTGTCTATTCACGGTCGGCAATCATGGAATCGAACGTTGGTTGAACATGGTCTTCTAGAACCTCTGTCAGGTACAGGGTCTTCCAACGAGAACTGAACAGGGGCTCATTCTTGAGCTTCCTTGTATTTAAAGAAAAATCTAAAATAGCCAATCGATGTACTTTTTCCTGCAGAATTCAAAAATGAAACCAAAAATTTATTTGAACCAGAAACAAAAGAGTTACGCTATGGATAAGGTATTTTTTAAATGGAACATAGCTTTTTTTATACGATTTTCGGAACGAGTATTTTTTTATGTCCGTTCTGATTAAAATATTTAATATTGTGACAGCTATTTTTATTAAATTTTAATGTTTTATCCAGTATAATTTAACTTCAACCTGTTTGAAACATACACTAGGTAATAAAGGTAAAATCACCTTGAAATCCTTCAAAGCCAAAAAATTTGATAAATTTACTATAATATTGCCGAAATGAAATATTCATTAGATGAGAGATTGCAGATTGTTATCTTGTTCTACAAATGCCAAGAAAATACAAGAGAAGCAAGGAGAAGATTTATTGCAAATTTTCACAGAAATATATTTCTGTGAAAATTTGCAATAAATCTTCTCCTTGCTTCTCTTGCATTTTCTTGGCATTTGTAGAACAAGATAACAATCTGCAATCTCTCATCTAATGAATATTTCATTTCGGCAATATTATAGTAAATTTGTCAAATTTTTTGACTTTGAAGGATTTCAAGGTGATTTTACCTTTATTACCTAGTGTATGTTTCAAACAGGTTGAAGTTAAATTATACTGGATAAAACATTAAAATTTAATAAAAATAGCTGTCACAATATTAAATATTTTAATCAGAACGGACATAAAAAAAATCACTCGTTCCGAAAATCGTATAAAAAAAGCTATGTTCCATTTAAAAAACACCTTATCCATAGCGTAACTCTTTTGTTTCTGGTTCAAATAAATTTTTGGTTTCATTTTTGAATTCTGCAGGAAAAAGTACATCGATTGGCTATTTTAGATTTTTCTTTAAATACAAGGAAGCTCAAAAATGAGCCCCTGTTCAGTCCTCGTTGGAAGACCCTGTACCTACGCGCAGTCAACGTCCCATTCTGGATAAAGACAAACTCCGTGCGAGCTTCAAAAGATATGCCTCCCCATGCTATAACTGATCCTCCACCAAATGGAAGTCGCTCGGCAATACACGCTTGAGCATATCTCTCGCCTTGTCGTCGCCACACTCTTACACGTCTATCTGAACCCGTAAGACAGAATCGCGATTCATCCGAAAACAATACGCGACTCCAATCCTCTATTGTCCAAGCCATACTCTCGCCTTGTCGTCGCCACACTCTTACACGTCTATCTGAACCCGTAAGACAGAATCGCGATTCATCCGAAAACAATACGCGACTCCAATCCTCTATTGTCCAAGCCAAGTATTCTCGTGCAAAATTCAACCTTGCAATCCGGTGTTCACGGGAAAGCGGCGGTCCAGTAGCTCTAGTTCGAGAAGATAATCCAGCAGCATGAAGTCGCCTCCTAACTGTCCACTCACTTATGTTTACATTTCTCACTTCTTGCAGATGATTTCGAAGGGAAACTGCCGTGGCCGTTCGATTTCTCAAAGCACTAGAAACGAGAAAGCGGTCATCTCTAGCTGTTGTAGTCCTTCCTCGTCCTGAACCAGGTCTTCGAGTGAGCAGACCAGTCTCTTCGTACCGCTGAAATACTCGTTGCACACTAGAAAGAGTTACACCAACGTTTCTCGCAGTTTCGCGCTGACCGCGGCCATCTTCTATAGCCGCCACAATTCGTGGTGCAACAACAGGATTTATGGCAATTTTAATACACTTACAATGACAATACTACACAAACAGTTTGCAATAGAGAGATAAATCCACAGCAACACAAAACTATGCTGATAATGGTTTTTAGGAATTTGGGTGAGGAGCCCTTTTTTTGTGAAACGCTTATCGCGAGGCTTATCGCAACAACAAAAACTTTTTTTTATTCAAGCAATCACGAAAAAATCATCGTATAAAGTTAGTAAACTACGTTACAACCGAAAAAAATACAAAAAAACTGGATTTCTAAAAGAATTTCAAATTACGGGGTGACCCTAATTTAATGCTCGGCAGAGTATTTGAATTTAAGGTGGAAAAAACCATTGCTCCTCCAACTTATATACATATAAAAAAAGATTTTACTCCACGGAAAACCTAAATAGATTAAAGAACTTCTTAGCAAGTGAAACTTGGCTGGAATGATATGAAGCTGAGGGGGGTTGACCATAAATTTAAAACCTTTTTAAATATTTTCTTCTATTATTTTGATCTAAGCTTCCCTATCAATACTTCAAAAATTAAAAACAATTCTTCAACGTGGGTGAGTACTGAAATAAAGAATTACTCACAACACATTAAGGATATCTTTGTTTGGTATAAAACAACTAATTCTCCTGTAATCAACAACACAAACGAGAACGAAAGGTTTATCAAAAATATATATCCGACTATAAAAAATCACTTAATGAAAAAATGATCAATTCAAATAACAAAATAAAAACAGCCTGGCAAATATTTAACCTTGAAACTAACAAGAAGAAAGTAAATTCCGATATAACTTTCAAAACAGAAAATGGGAATCTAGTCGATGATCCCCAAACTATTGTTCGGATGTTATGTAGACATTTTGATCTGCCTCGGGCTCCGGGCGGTGACACTGGTCAGAGTCCACCCTTTGAATACCCCACTATCTTTCTCAGTCCTGTGGATGGACAAGAGGTACTTTGAATAATAGCGAAACTCCCTAATAAGTTCTCAGCGGGGATCGATGAAATCCCAATCAACACACTGAAGCAATCTGCTGAGTGGATTAGCCAACCACTTGCAGCCATCATTAACGCATGCTTCAGCCTGGGAAAATTTCTATCGGAGCTAAAATTAGCAAAAGTGATACCAGTGAAAAGGTGACCGTTGTGATATGGGGAACTACCGCCCAGTGTCACTGCTCTCATCAATATCAAAGGTCTTTGAAAGGGCCATATATAACAGAATGTGGTATTTTTTAAACAGATATGCTATTTTGACAGAACAACAGTATGGCTTCAGACCGGGAAAATCTACCGAACTGGCAATCTTTCATGCAATCTCCTATATAGTAGAAAGAATTGATAGAGGTGAAAAAGTTGCTGGTCTCTATTTCGACCTGTCAAAAGCCTTTGACACCATTGATCATAAGCTACTCCTCCAAAGGCTTGAGGGATGTGGATTTAGAGGACTATGTGCCTCATTGATAGAATCCTACCTATATGAGCGTAGACAGGTTGTTAGCGTTACTCACAAAGGAGAAGACTATTATTCAAATTTCATTCATATTCAACAGGGAGTACCGCAGGGCTCTATATTGGGACCTGTACTGTTTCTGCTTTACGCGAACGGTCTCGGTGGTGGGCTGGACGCTGGGTTGGTTTGTCAGTATGCTGACGATACTTCCGTAATACTGTCGGCCTTGTCCCTGCCTATGCTCTCCGGGGCCTGTTCGGGTGCAGCGGAGCAGATGCGGGAGTGGTGCTGCGGTAGCTACCTTAAACTTAACGCCGAAAAAACCGGACTTATACAGTTTGGAAAGACGGCAAACACGCAAGAGTCTTTATACGTAAAACTAAATCAAAAGTCAATCCCTTCCGTATACCATATTGGTTTTTTAGGAGTCTATCTTGACCCTACGCTAAACTGGGAATTCCACATAAATACTTTAAGAAATAAATTAAATAGCGCATGTGCAATACTACGTCGTTCAACACTAGTATTATAGTCAGTAAACACTAGATCAAGAAAATCATTATTACAATTACTGATCTTATTCAGCTGTTGCAAATTATAGAAAGCCATCAGATCACTCAAAACCCGAACAGATTGGGAAGTAGTACCAGATGGCGTGGCCCCCAAGACATCGTTCTCCCAGACAGTACTCGGCAGATTGAAATCACCACATACAATCATTCTCATTCCATCATAAGCAACATGCGCCAAAGCAGCCTCAATAGATGCATAGAACTGTTCATAAATCACTAATGGAGAGGCTGGAGGCAAGTAAGTCGCCACCACAATCAATTTGTGCCTCCCGACAGCCACTCTTACAATTTACAACTGTTCAATAGTCTCTACTGTATTTGCAAGTTCAAGCACTGAGTACTGATCGCGAACCGCCACCAGAACTCCACCACTATGCTTAAGATCACTTGTAATTTTTGTCCTGTCACTCCGAAATACTTGATAATCAGAAAGTCCTAGCTCACCACTTGATATTTCAGCAGTCATCCAAGTCTCGGCTAAAATCAAGATATCATATAATTCAGTACTAACATTCAACATTAACTGCTTGGCCCTATCTCCAGATCTGATGCTACGAACATTCTGATGGTACCATCAAATTCCTTGTTTTTTGTCTGTCTGCAATAGAGTCCCCCCTAAAATTTATATCTCTCTGTGAAGATCTCTCAGCTTCAGCTTTGAAGAAAGGATAACTACTAGGTCTTGATAGTCGTTTACGATTTGTTTTAAAGTTAAATCTGCGATAAATAATAATAATAATAATAATTTATTGATGTCATATACAATGCATTTACACAAGTCATAAAATAAAATTTAACATTACATTTAACAGTACAGTCCTTTTTCTGTAAGATACAAACACTAGATAGTTAACAAACTGAATCCAACAAGTAACAATAAGGGCCAATTAGAATGACATTTGTCCAGCAACATAATATAGTCAAACACATTTATTACAAACACAGTCAATGTCACAATTGAAAGTCCCTAAAATTCAAGTACTCGTCGATACTATAGAATGCCTGACTGATGAGAAAATCCTGGACCTTCCTTTTAGATTGAGATTCAGATTCTTTATTAATGCTAAATTTGTAAATACAATGTGCACATATCAGAGGAAAAAAAATTAATTCAATGTCACAATTTAAAATATCTATTTAAACATGGTTAAAAATACTTAAAAATATAAATAACACTAAACACATTAAAATCACACAAAATTTAAGACATGTAAGCTCAAACAAGTATAGTATAATTAACATTTAAAAATACATTACATTAATCAAGCACAAACATAACTTTACAAACATCAGTCATTAAACTTATAGGTATCTCCTCCGTGCTGTAAAATGCATTACCAATCAGTAATAATTTTATTGGTACTTTAAACCTTACAAGAGGCAAATCTCTTATTTGATCTGGCAACACATTAAAAAGTTTAACTGCGGAATATTCCGGTCTGCCCTGACATTTTCCTAGTCTGCAGTGGACTGGCACAAAGTTGGTATTGTTTCTCGTGTCGTACTCATGTATGTCCTGGTGCATTCGCAAGTCTTCCCTCTGTTTCACATACAGAAGACTTTCCAAGATGTAGACCGATGGGACGGTAAGTATCCCCAATCCGACGAAGGCACATGAACCTTAAGCTAGCGGCCACGGCTACCGGCTGGATGACGAAATCTTTAATGCTGACTGTACCTATCCGGTATTGGAAATCAAATAATTAAATGCATACCATAAGCCGATTATGCCCTTTAATGGCTAAATTTTTATACGCACTTGGTGAGGAGGTTTCAGATTTTATAAATTACCAAAATTACTAGAAAAATCAAAAAAGTAGCAACTACAGGGCTCACCCAAAAAATTGTAAAACTTCTTAAAAATACAAGCAGTTCACGTTTATACTTAGTGGAGAGATTTAAAATAAGGAAAAAAATAACGTACATAAGAGATTTGACTAAAATGAGAGGCTACGGGGTCGTTTCAAAAGTTTAAAATTTTCGTCATTTTATTAAATATAGCAGCATATTTTAGTTCATGTTTATACTGGGTGGAGAGATTTAAAATAAGGCAAAACATACCACACATAAAGGGTTTGACTAAAATCAGAAGCTACGGGGTCATTTCAAAAGTTTAAAGGTTTCGTATATAGCACCATATTTTAGTTCACGTTTATACTTGGTGGAAAGATTTAAAATTAATCAAAAAAATGACATACATAAAGGATTTGACGAAATTCAGAGGCTACGGGGTATTTTCAAAAGATTAACATTTTCGTCATTTTATTAAGTAGGTATTGCAGCATATTTCAGTTAACGTTAATACTTGGTGAAGAGATTTAAAATAAAGCAAGAAATAACGTACATAAAGGATTTGACAAAAATCAGAGACTACGGGGTTGTTTCTAAAGTTTAAAATTTTCATTATTTGATTAAAAAGAGCATAATTTTTTAGTTCACGTTTATAATTGGCGGAGAGATATAAAATTAATCAAAAAATAACACATATAATGGATTTGACAAAATTCAGAGACTACGGCGTCGTTTCAAAAGTATAAAATTTTCATCATTTTATTAAACATAGCAGCATATTTTAGTTCACGTTAATACTTGGTGGAGAGATTTAAAATATGGCAAAAAACACAAGTTTAAAATTTTCGTCAATTTATTAAACATAGCATAGCATAGCATATTTTCGTTCACGTTCATACTTGGTGGAGAAATTTAAAATAAATCAAGAAATAACATACATAAAAGATTAGACAAAAATCAGAGGCGACGGGGTATTTTCAAAAGTTTAAAATTTTCGCTATTTTCTTAAATATAGCAGCATATTTTAGTTCACGTCTATACTTGGTGGAGAGATTTAAAATAAAGCAAAAAATAACATACATAAAGGATTTGACGAAAATCAGATGCTACGGGGTCTTTTCAAAAGATTAAAATTTTCGTCATTTTATTAAACATGCAGCATATTTTAGTTCACGTTAGTACTTGGTGGAGCCTCTGATTTTTGTCAAATCCTTTATGTATGTTATTTTTTGCCTTATTTTAAATCTCTACCAAGAATTAACGTGAACTAAAATATGCTGTATGGGTATTTTTTTTAATTTTTAAAATTTGCTGTCTTAGTAAAATTTTTCTGCTAGAACATTAGATCTTGACTGAATGTCATGTTCTAAAGTAATTTGCATATGTAGACCTTACTAAAACAAAAATAAAAATCTAATGTCTCATATTTAAATTTGGTGAAATTATTTGGCAAAAACAAAAATATCGCCCTCTCTCCATGTCCCCAGTGAAAAAATTCTTGATGTTAACTCGTTTTGTACCCCTAAAAAGTTTTAAATAATATTCGCTGCTAAAGAATATGAATCTTTCAAGTATTTTTTTTTTGGAATACATCAGTTACAAGGGAAAAATATTTAAAATATAAAATTTTCTAAAAAAATTGGGTTGTCCCCAGTGTTTCTGTCCCTTCTGTTCTACCTTGTTCTAAATGCTGCAACCTGATAACAGTTGGCACTAGTGTCGATAAGTTAAGCCTAAATGAATTTCTAACCTGTCGTTTTTAGTTTAGATTTGTTTCTAGTAAGTGCACATGCTTATATTTCCGAAGAAAACACTGAAAGGTCATAGAAAGGTAGGCAATAGTGATTTTAGTCTTTACTGTCCTTTGACAAAAACCCGTTTAATGTAGAATTTAATGGAATTTTATAGTAAATATTATTAATTTACGTGTTCGGTTGAAAAACAAATATGCAGCCGGTACGAAACATAACCTGACTTTTCCAAAATCGAGTTAAATCGTTAAAATCGTCCCTTCTGTCCCAGTCCCCTCTGTCCCATTTACTTTATTTTTAAAACTGGGACAGAAGGGACTTGAGGAGACAGAAGGGATAAATAAATTATTATTTTGTTTTTTTTTCAGAATGGATTATAATGGCAATAAAAAAAATTATTGACATCCAAAGATTGATTGGAAAGCTGAAAACTGATAAAGAAAATGCTTATAAAAGGAGAGAGCAAGGAAAAAAATCAAAATATGAGCAGAGAAGGCGCAGAGAAAAGGAAAGATATCATGCAAAAAAAGCTTTGAAACAGCAAAACGTTTCGGAAACATCAGACAAAACATTTCTAAGTGTGCACAAAAAAACTAATAGCGTCAGTTCGAGTGAGAAAAAAAATTGACAGAAATGCAAGAACATGGCAAAACGGCAGGAAAAAATGATACTGAGAATGCCGAGAATCCTAAAAATACATCAAGAGGTCAACGGAAAAAAAGAGCACAATATCAGTTGAGGAGAAACGAAGAAAAGAACGTGAAAGAAAGAGAAGACAACGAGAAAAATTAAGGCAAAATGAAGAAAAACACAAAAAATACTGTAGAAAAGAAAGAGAAATTTATCAAAACAAAAAACGCCTAAAGAAAAGAAAATCAATTACAGAAATGTCTAAGCGCGACGACCCAACCAAGCAACACAAAGAGGAAAGTGGCGCATTAAAAAGCAAAAACAGCGACAGAAACTTAAAGAAATAAAAAAAGGAGAAGATTTCATTTCAGTCAATAGTCCACAAGAAAGTAGATGTGGAACACCAATGCAAGAAAGATTTGATATTGATAGTTCAGAAGAAAATCGATCAGCTACACCAATGCGAGGCGTTACACCAGACAGACCTATCAGAGACATGTCGAAAAGTCCCCCAAAGTTGATAGAGAAACCTCATGACAAAAATGATTCTTTAAAATATAAGATAGAAAAAGACCAGCTTTTAAGAGAAATGAATGATCTGAAACAATTGTTAAATAAAACAAGTCATGAACTTAAAGTGGAGAAGCTTAAAGCTGAGTGTTACAAGAAAAAGCTTCAGAGGCTTTCAAAAAACACTCATCAACCTAATACACCTTCACCGGGAACAAAAGTTAAGGAAATTATGAAAAGAGGTGATCCAGAAACTATAAAGAAACAACTACTACAAATCAGCAGTAAGAAAATGTTCCAATGAAACTGACAAAAAAGTTGTAGCCAAAATAATCAGAGGAAGAATTCAAACAAATATAAAGTAACTAAAAATGTAAAAGGACTAATTTCTTATTACAGGTATAACAGGTCTGTCTTGCAACCAAACATAATACCTTTAAAACAATCAAGAATGAACTTACAACGTGAAAAAATCAAAAGAGAAATTCATGGACGCTGCATCCATTCAAGCTCCCGGCAAAAAAGATTGTGTAACCATTGGTAAAAATAAGAAACAAAAACGCTATCTTAGTTATAATCCCGTGAGAACTCAAGCTTATTTAGTATTACGCAATCTAATGAAATCCTTATCTATTTTCTTAGATTTTCTTAGCGTCGTTCCCATGCTTTGTCAGCAGATTAGAAACTTATAAATATATGTAAAGTGCATAATAAAGTCAGTCATATTGTACACGCCTCTGGCATAATAGAAAATTTTTTAAAAATAAACTCTCGAGAATCGAGTTGTTAACTGGCGCAGTCGGGTCTGATTTTGTCAACGGTTTGCGCATCGTGCGTGTCCTCCGTCTTCGTATCAACGATTAGTGACAAAAACGGACAAACAAAAATTTTCGAAAATCCTGTGGGTGCGTGCAATATCGCTCACTGACCAGGGAAAAAGGAACAAGCATCGTCCTACGTCCTATTGGTGCGAGTCAAGGGAACAAGCATCGTCCCAAACCTCATAGAAGTTAGTTCCAGGGAGAAGACAAGAATCGCTCCTCCTATTGGGCCCTAGTTTTAAGAAGAAAAAGAAATCAATGAAAATCACCACAATCTTCATTGTATCACTGTAAGTGCTTCCTTTCAATTATTCCCGCATTTATTATTTTACCGAATTAATCTATTGATATTCTCTGTTTATTAGTGTTATTGTTTTATAAATTTTTAAAGTGGAAGATCTTAACGAAATTTTGGCTAATCTATTTTTAAATCAAAACATGCCTAACGCTAATCAACCAAATTACCAACTAATTCGATATCAAGCGGATAATATTCCAACCTTCGATGGAAATCCGAAACAAATAAATAGATTTATAAATGCTTGCGAAAACTTTTTCAATAATCATAAAGATCGAACAGATAATGGTGCAACCATAAATGTCTGTCTGTTTGACACTGTTTTAAATAAACTAATTGGCAGAGCAGCCGATTTAATTGCCTCTAGAGTAGAATTAAATACTTGGCCTTTGTTAAAAACAGCAATAATTTCTACATTTTCCGATCAAAGATCTATTGATTGTTTATTGCAAGATGTAATAACATCAAAACCGGAAAGAAACGAAACACCGCAACAATTTGGTCTGCGTCTACAAGATGCACGTAGTTTATTATTCTCAAAAATTAATATGTCAAATGACACAAACGAAATTAAACTATTAAAAATCACGGAATACGAAAATTTAATTTTAAAAACATTTATTAATGGTCTAAATTATCACATGCAATTAGTAGTACGATTAAAAAATCCAACAGCTCTCGAAGAAGCAATGAGTTTTGCTTTAGAAGAAGAAAACTTTATTTACTATAAAAATAGAAGTAATATAAGCAACAAAACTTCTGTCAATTTAAATGTACCTAAAAATAAATTAAATATGCCTCAACAAACGCATAATTATAACCGCAATTATTCTCAAGTACCCTCGCAACAATCAACACCACATTTTAATAATTATACACCCAATTATTCAACTAATCGTATGCCAATCGCCCAAAATCAAAGTAAACCCCAATTTTTAGGTTACGGACAATTTAGACAACCCTCTAATGTTTTTAGACAAGGACCTATACATCGTCCAAATTTTAACAACCAAAATTTCAGACCTAATTTTAATCCTAGATCAAATTTTAATTATCAGCATAATATGCATAACAAATCCTCTGGAATCTCTAGGCTGAGAAGACCAGAACCAATGGATATTTCTTCAGGCAATACCGTATTAAACCAAAATACACCACCTAAACGCGATTTTATTGTTGAAGAATTATTTAACCAATCTGTAGAAAACATTAACAACGAATCTACCGAATGTGAAAATAACCCTGATGATGACTCTCAGTATTACCAAGAATTTAACGAAACATTGTACCCATATAATAACCCAACATATGATTTTTCTCAAGAAGAAAATAACGAATACGAGAACCCGTATGACTATGAAATACTTTATAAAAAAGGGAAACAAAATACCAACGCTGACGCACTTAGTCGTATCCAGTTACATGCAATCGAATCAGAATCAGTAATTAATAATCCCGGAGATATAAGTCGTGACATCGAAAACTTGTTAAAAGACAGCTATAGTCAATTTAACCCCGAAAATTTAGATCCCGATGATGCTAGCAAGCAACTGGAAAAAGTCAATGAACCCAGTCAAAAAATTAAAATTTTACAAAATATACAAATAAAACCCCCAGATAACAATTCCGATAATACAATACACACTACAAACGCGGAAGAAAACTATTCTAACATGACTATATTAGACGAAATAATTAATAACAAAGCACGTCAAATTATTGTCAAAAAATCTCCTTATGACGCATATATTAAAACTGAACGTGAAAATTTTGATGGTCACCAAATTATTAATACAACTTTACCTACTAATATGTCAATAATTATTAATTTCTTAAAGGAATACCTGACAAATAAAAATACTTACATTTACTTCTTTTCAAAAGAATTACGGCCTTATTTCCAACAAGCCATGAACAATCATTTTAAAAATCTTAAATTGATAGAGTGTACCAAATTAATAAATAACGCCCAACCAGAAGAACGAGAATTACTAATCAAATATCGACACGAAAGTAAAACAAATCACCGTGGAATCGAAGAAACATGTAAATTCTTAAAAGCTAATTATTATTGGAAATCCCTTAAACCCGATGTAACGAAATATATTAATAATTGCGAGATTTGCCAAAGAGCAAAATATAATAGGAAACCACCTGATCAGCCTCTCGTATTAACAGAAACCCCAAGTAAACCATTCGAAATAATACATATCGATACCTTTATTATTGCTAAACAAAAATTTGTAACTATCATAGACAAATTCTCAAAATACGCTCAAGCGCTTCCTTATACCGGAAATGCAGTGTCGTGCTGTGAACAATTAATTAAATTCTTTTCATTTTTACGCGTGCCAAAACAAATAGTATCAGATAACGGCTCAGAATTTCAAAATGAAGTAATCGACGGCTTATTAAAAGCACATAATATCAAAATTCATTTTACTACCCCTTATCACCACGAATCAAATTCCCCTGTAGAAAGACTACACTCTACCCTTATCGAGCATATACGCATTTTAAGAGAATCAGACCCAAACGCAGACGTAATAAAATTAATGCCATACGCAATTATTGCCTATAACAACACTATACATTCAAGTACAAATTATACCCCTTATGAACTTGTTTTCGGACATACCGACTCAAGAGACCCTATGGACTTAATACCCTCTCATGTATATACAGAATACATAAATAACCACAAAAATAACACACAAATTCTTTATGAAAATATTGCAAAGCAATCTACGGAATTAAAGCAAAAAATTATAGATCAAAGAAATAAAGACAAAACCCCGAAAGATTTAATAATAGGTTCACAAGTTTACAAAAAATCCGATAATAGATCGGGCAAAATTAAAAACAAATTTTTAGGACCATACACCCTAACGAAAGTCCTAGAAAATAATAAAATTGAAATCGAACACCCAAAAACAAAACGTAAAGAAATTATTCATATAAATGAATCTAAAATTATGCCCCTTGTTCCAGATGGAGCTGGACCATCGCATCAGGAATAGTAAAATTCCACGATTTAAACGATCATCCTGGAATACTGCCTTTTAGACTAGGAACTGCTCAAATAGAATCCAACAGTTGGACCTTTATCCAAAATTTTGACCTTGCACCCTTAATTATAAAATTTGAGACAATTAAACAACAAACACAAGATCTTTCTTATAGCATTAGAAATAATAGCGAATATTATAAAGGATATCTTAATTCTTTTAATTCATTATATACGCTTGAACAAAGAACTGAAAACTTAATAAAGCAAATTATTCCTACAAAATATGTCCATAGAAACAAAAGAGGCCTATTTAATCCTTTAGGCTCATTTATTAAATGTATCACTGGAAATTTAGATCAAAATGACGCAGAGCAAATCGATGCAAAAATTAAAAAATTACAAGAAAATCAAAATAAAATAAAAATTGACGCAATAAATCAAATTACACTCTTGCAGTCTACGATCAGTAAATTTAAATCAATGATATCAAATATCACTCACAATGAAATGATGTTAAAATCACACGTCTTAAAAATAGAAGAGACAATAAAACAAGTCGAAATTCACCAAACCAATACAACACAATATTTCTTAATATATATAGTTATTAATCAAATAACAACAATGTATCAATCAATTTATGATATTTTCAATAAAATTGAAACTTCAATTACTTTTGCGAAAATTAATACTTTACATAATACGATACTAGATCCAAACGAATTATTAACTGAAATTCAGAATATTAATAGCCATTTAAGTACAGACAAACTACCACTAGAAAGTAACCCTCAAAATATACTTATATTTGAAAAAATATTAAACATTAAAAGTTACATAAAAGATTTTACTATTGTATTTGTAATAGAACTGCCTCTTGTTGAATCAGAGATATATCAATATTTTAATTTATTTCCTTTACCAATTCCTGATAATCAATCATTTGTCGTCAATATCCCGTATAAACCCTACCTAGCACTTAGCAGCTATAAATACGCCTATATGGACCAGGGATGTCAAGAAATTCAACCCCACAACTTTCTATGCAAAGAAACCCATTCTAGTTTCATCGAAAACAGCCCTTCCTGTGCAGTTCAACTAATTAAGCATCATACAAATGTTACTTCCTGTCACCCCTTTAGAACGCAACTTCACGAAATTCAAGTAAGAAAAATTATTGATGGAAAATGGCTAATCACCGCACCAAATCGTCTAATTGGTACAGTCAATTGCCAAAAATCATTGGACAATGAACCCTTGTTTGGATCCTACCTGGTGGAATCCCCGACCGACTGTAAAATACAAATAAAATCAATCATATTGGAACCATACAAGTCAAGCCGACTTAGCTACTCCGAAGTCAATCTTCCAGTATTGAACTTCAGCAAGATTGAATGGCATCGATCAACCCAATACAACCCTCCTACTATGGACCTCAACTATGTCAATCTAAAAGCAACGAAAGAAATCGAAACCAAACTAGAAGAACAGAAGAGAAACCTTCAAGAAATGTCATCGATAATTTATATTAATCGAACTAGTTTTTGGACAATATTTCTATATATTATTATTGCTTTAATTATTATCCTTATTATATATCTTAAATGTAAAAGGAAATCTAAGAATATTATTATTCGTAAATCAGATATTGAAAGTAATGAACAAAATCAATCAATTTTCTAAATATATGTATATATTTATTGAAATCACGTTTTTTAAAGGTACGTGCTTTCAACTAAGAGGGGAGGAGTTATAATCCCGTGAGAACTCAAGCTTATTTAGTATTACGCAATCTAATGAAATCCTTATCTATTTTCTTAGATTTTCTTAGCGTCGTTCCCATGCTTTGTCAGCAGATTAGAAACTTATAAATATATGTAAAGTGCATAATAAAGTCAGTCATATTGTACACGCCTCTGGCATAATAGAAAATTTTTTAAAAATAAACTCTCGAGAATCGAGTTGTTAACTTCTTACAGATTCAGTAAAAAACCTACATAAGAAATTTAAAGAGAATTATGAGAATTATGTTAGCCTTGCAATATTTTACAAATACAAACCATTTTGGGTTGTTAAGCGCAATATTGAATCCAGAGATATATGTCTGTGTCAAGCATGCAAATTTTGAAGACATTTTTAAAAAAATGTTATAGTCGCACCAGTTTTGCACTGAAATAGAATCGATTGAAGACCTATTTGCGAATATATCTTCCGAAATCCCAACGGACGAATGCATGTCTAGAAAATGCAGTGTATGTTTTGAAAAAACAAGACAAATGATAAGCCAAGATAATGATTTAAACCAGCAAGTATCACACTATAAATGGGTAACGAAAATGGAAGATAGGATAGATAAAAACCGAAAAGAAATAAAAGTTAAAGTCACTACGAAATCCTTAGTTAGAACAAGCCTCCAGGACTTGAGAAAAACATTTGAAGATAATTTAGAAGTTGTGATCCCCCATCACTACAAAGCAAAGCACCAACAAGAGCAAATAAGAGTTTTGAGAGATACCATTACCGAAAAAGAGGCTGTAATAAATATAGATTTCTCAGAAAATTTTAACTGCAAATTTAACGAAGAGGTACAAAGCATTCATTTTGGAGGTTCGCGTCGTCAAATATCTCTACACACTGGTGCTTTATATTTGAGAATAAATGCAGAATTGCAGTGTTTTCCGTTTTCTGGAGTTTCTGATCATTTGTTACATAATGCATGCGCCATTTGGGCCTATTTAAAACCTATTATTGATATATCTCTTGAAAAAGGCATCAAAATCTTGCATTTTGTAAGTCCCCCACATCACAATACTAGGGTGCATAGACCGCCTAATCGCCCCCCGAGGGGCTCTATAAGGTCGGTAATATCATTGTCATGCCCTGAAAATTTCGTGTTGCTAGGCCATATATTAAGGAAGATATCACACTCCTTCGGACTGATGATGGAGAATAGACCGCCCTTCGTAACCGTATCGCTACAAACATAAAAACGCCTACACGTAGAAACTATTTTTGCCAACGAAAAACTTTTCGGACACCCTGTATACATACATACAAACATAAACACATATTAATACAAATGTATTCGATTTGCGTGAAATCCGACCTAATAAAGTTTATCTAAGTAATAATAGGAATCCCATATCAAGACTTTTCGGACACCCTGTATACATTCAAACTAACACCCACACGTTTAAATAGGAATAAAGTCGATTTACTTAAAATCCGAATTAATTAGGTTTATTTCGGTACTATTAGAAGTATTTGCCCATACCAAGACTTTTCGAACACCCTGTATAGGTATATACAACACATATAAAAACAAATATAATCGATTTTGCATGAAATCCGGTTTAATTACATTTATCCTGGTACTACTAGGAGTATTTGCTCCTACAATGACTTTTTGGACAGCTTGTATACAGACATATATCTCCGTACACATAGAAATGCAAATTTATACGATTTGCTTTAAATCCGACAATTAAGTTTATATTTGTACAAATAGCAAAGGTATTTGTCCATACAAAGACTTTTCGGACACCCTGTACTATACATACATACAAACACAACAAACACGACACATAGTACACAACTATCCAAATCAATACATTACGGAAATATCAAATTATAAAAAATTATTTTCACATAAAAAAGTAGCTTACTTCCTTCCCTTTCGATTGCCACTTCAGTCGTTTCAATCAGATAAACCGTGCGTGATATTGTCACTGAGGGTTGTAACCGAGATTATGTATAATGGCAAAATCGGGAATGAAGTTAAAAACATGTATCAAAAAGAAAGTCAATTAGATTTCAACAAGGAAGATAAAACAAGTTTTTGCCTAGAATTAAACAAGAATTGAGTACTTACATTACCTGTGTAACGGGCAGTGGCGGCTGGTGAAATTTCAAAGTTGTATATCTCTGTTCCTACTTACAGGACCCGAACCAAATTTAAGTGTTTTAATAGTGAGCCCACTGGGAGTGTTTTGGTAAAGAAAAAAAACATTTTGTAATTTGCGAAAAAAAGTTACATTTTTGGTGTGCCCCTCCTAGGAAAAAAATGAAAACGTCTAGGTATTTTATTTATTCTTTTTTCTAAACAAATTGTACATCATTTTGTCGACAGTTTTTAAATTTTGTGAGAAAAAAATGTGTTAGTACAAAGTTATAGTCATTTGAATTTTTTTAAGCCTAAAATAAAATTAAAGCAAAAATTCAAATGACTAACTTTCTACTAACACATTATTTTCTTTCAAAATTTAAAAACTGTCTACAAAATGATGTAAAATTTGTTTAGAAAAAAGAATAAATAACATACCTAGACGTTTTCATTTTTTTCCTAGGAGGGGCACGCCAAAAAATTAACTTTTTTTCGCAAATTACAAAATGATTTTTTTCTTTACCAAAACATTCCCAGTGGGCTGACTATTAAAACCCTTAAATTTGGTTCGGGCCCTGTAAGTAGGAACAGAGATATACAACTTCGAAATTTCACCAGCCGCCACTGGTAACGGGTGGTTTTTCTTTCATTTCTTTCATTCATGACGACACTCATGTAAGCTGTAGTGAATAAACAAATATTTTTTTTTAGATTACAATTCCCCGTATAACTCGTATGGAAATTTTGGTTCAGCTTACAGGAATCCGCTCCCTGGACCCTATAGATCATATGGAGAATACAATAATTATAACGTATATGATTACTCGAACTTTCCCAGAGATGATTATGAAAGACGATTCATTCAGTCTGCCGAAGAAAGCTCTAGACAAACATTCGCCAGTATTGAAAGTATAGTACGTGCTTTTAATAGTCTAGCTACGATGTTGGACAATACTTTTTTTGCAATGACTAGCTCTTTCAGAGCTATTTTGGGCGTGGCAGAAAATTTTGGTAGGCTTAGGACAATGTTCGGTGATATTTGGTATTCAATTAACATATTTAGATTTTTTACATGGTTTTATAGAAAAATCAGACAGTTCTTAGGCTTCGGTGTATCTCACAACCCAACATATTTAGCTTGGAAAGAAGCAAGTTATAGTGTTGGAAATGGCAGGCCATCTGGTTCCAACTGGCCTACTTTAGCATTTTTGGGAGTAATTGTTTCAGCACCATATATAATCAGCAAATTTTTACCAAAATATGAAGGTAAGCCAGTTTTACTGAAATAAAATAATAGTTTCAAGTTTATTACCATATAACCATTTCCACTTTATGTCAAAAAGGCACTTAAGACGAATTAATAGTTATGTGACTACTAATTATAAGATTTAGAAAATCAAATTACAAATAAAATGGTATTAAACAATATGAAGCGAGCATATTAGGAAAACAGTTAAACTGTAACAAATAAGCATAATATAGGCAATGGGAAGGGCAGTATTCATTTGTCTTTACCATTCTACAGGTATCACAAGCAACAACATTGGCATCTTTTTGGAAAAATTCGATTCATTATTGGAATTAGCTGCAAAATTTGATTTACTCTGTGTGGACGGGTATATTAATATCGACATTTTTAACAAAAGCTATTATAGTGGAGATTCACTTACATTATAAAGTTATAGCCTAAATATCACTGATTCTGAGACGACACGCCTCAAATCTGTTTATATTACCTCCCTTTATCAAATTTATTTTCACAGACTGTGAATCTAGTACATCCTATTTAAAAAGCACAGGTTTTTCTGATCAATTGACAATCATTTTAGAAATGGGTGAAAGTAATGAAAAACGACATGAGATGATGTTGAGTAGATTTTAACGTTCAGATTCACTAAAAAGGTTTAAGATTTAGTACTGGTTTAAATTAAGATCTTCTAGTTGATCACTTAGGTTTTGACAAGTTTTTGTCCTGTCACTGTTAATAAGTCGTCATTAAAAGCTTATGAGTTATGCTAATATTTCAGCAATTTGCTTGGTTTCCAAATGATTTTAATCTTGGAACGTGTTGCTAGAATGAATTTAGTTATATTACTGTGAAAAGTACGTACTAAAATTGCATTTAAAATAATACTGTGCCGAAAAAGTAAAATTTCCACAGCGATGCCAATCACACGTCCAAAGGTCAACGCACTATTCACTATCAATCCGACATTCCGACCACTATGTCACTCCCCGGACACTTAACTATTCACTTTTAGACAATTTCAGCTTAACGCGACGATTTTCACTGTACTGACTTACAGAAACGGGGATTTTCCCCGTTTCTGTAAGCAAAAATCGCAGTAAATATTTCAGAATTTGAAATTTATTTTGACAAAATAATAAGCAGCTGTATAAACATTATTCAAAGAAAAACTCGAATCACGAGTCGAATTTATTTTGCGCAGTTGCAAAAATGGTGGTTTTGCGAAAAGTAAAATTAAAAGTTAAAACGTATTTTATTTTTATTTGAATTCATATTTGTGCAGTGGCGGCGCCAGGGTTGGGCGAGCGCCCAACCCAAATAGTTCTCGCCCAACCATTCGCCCAACCTGCTAAATCGAGCATGAGAGCAAAAAAATAAAGAAAAACCCAGTAGTTAAAATTAAAAAAGATAAACCATGGCTTTCGACATTATAAATGTATAGACCTTATATGTCAATAATTATACGTAAACTATTAAAAGAAAAACTATACAGACTACTGTCCTATACCTACATAAACGAATAAATAAAATATAAGTCATTTTATTGCATGTTCGGCACGCGATATAATGCGCTTATCGATCCGGTCAATCGGAAGGCCTTTGTGGAAATCCAAATAAACACCGCCCTGTAGGCACTACATTACAAAATTTGAGGACCTTTGTTTTTATTAGTGGATCATTCGTATATAATGCGTTTTTACAAATCCAAAAAGAGCTACATCCAGAAGATAAACCTGTGGAACTAAAAAGACTTAGTGATACGAGGTGGACGTCACACGTCACACGTATCAATCTGTTTGGCTGTAAAAAAAACACTGCCAGCAATAATAATTTTATTAAACCAATATACATAACAGAAAACAACGTTCGCTCTCCCGAAGGAAACGGACACAATATTAATTTTACCTTTTTATTCAATTTAGAAGTTTTTTGTGAATGCTTGTCAAAAATAAAAAATGTTTCTGATTATTTACAAAGCCAAAATAGTGATATTTTTATCATATAGGCAAGATTCTGAATTTGAAAAGTTATGGACTGCGACTCTAGAACACGCCTTCGCTAATAATATTAACTTAGATGATGTAAGTAATAAAAGATCAAAAAAAAATACCATCTAAATTTAATAATTCTATGATCATACAAAAAATTACCTCACTTAAAGAGGACAGATGTGTTACTAAAAAATGAATGAATGAATGAATTTCAAGCTAAATTATATTATCCCGTTATTGATCGAATTACTTCAGAACTTTGTCGGAGATTTGATGAAAATGCTAGTATTCTAAAGATCTAAACCCCTTTAGAACACTAGCATTTTCATCAAACCCGCTGAATAATATATTTGTAAATTTTGAGCAATTAACTCCATTAGTTATTCATTATGGATATACAGGATATAGCATCCGTCGAAAATGAATTAAAATTACTACCGAAAACCGTTGAAAGGTATGAAATTAATCAAGATGTTAAAATAAAGACCTTATCAGATCTTGCATCTGCAGGAATTTAATTTAGTATATCACGAAATAAATAATTTGTGCAACATTACGATAACCGTACCCCTTCAAGTGTCAGTTGTGAAAGGTCGGTTAATGGCTTAAAAAGAATAAAAAATTATTTAAGGACAACAATGTCACAAGAGAGGATCACGGATTTGGGAATTTAATACGTTTAAAAAAATATTGCAAAAACATTGGACATAGATGTAGTTGTAGACTCTTTTGACACTAAACATAATAATAGAAAGAGCTCTTTTTTAATGTTTACTGTTCTGTAATCATGTTACTGTGTAAAATAAACTGAAATATTTTCAGTGTTTCTTATTCAATTTTTTAATTTTAGTTTGATTTTCAAAAATCCAAAATAATTTTATTTTAAACTTCACAAATCCAAAATATCTAAATTGTACAAAAATCTGTTACCCGAAATAATGCACATTTTTGCTGCCCACCCTACAAATTGTTTTTGCCGGGTGCCGCCCAACCGAAAAGAAAAAGCTGGCGCCGCCACTGTATTTGTGTAGTTTTTTTAAGCAGAATATTCGACTTCTGATTTTAAAATGTAAGATTTAAACTTTCTTTTAGAACTTAGGTATTTCGTTTTGCTAATATTTTTTGATTAAATCTATTCTGCACCTCGTATTTTAATTAAATGTTTTCTGGTCAGTTGGCGAGTGTTGGAAAATTTTATTATAATATTTTCTCCTTGTTTCGGACTTCTCCATTTTTCCCCCGAGGTCAAAAAATAAACTAAAACAAGTATTTTTTGTGAATAATTCTTCAAAAAATGTTATTATATTTTGCATTGAATTGCAAACTGATATATAAAAATCTAATTTTATATTTTCGTTTAAATTTTAAATGGCAAAATAAATAAAAGCTGAGTTAAATATGTTCTTTTAATTTATTTTTAATATTTTTATATTTTTTAAAGGTATCACAATACTCTGATCTTTCCAAAAAGAAGGTAAATATCCTGATTTCTTCTAATTGCCTTTATAGTAAGCAAGTACTGTTAAGGTCTAATTTCCTTACGTCTTGCATTTTGTCTTATTCGACTTTTGTTTATGCCTGAAATCGACATGCCCTCATAAAATTTGATTGCCTGAAGGTCAAACTGAATTTGTTTATATTTACGCTTTCTCGTATTTGTTAATACGGACAGAGTAGAGATCTACCGTGATACGGATATATCATATTATCCTGGTTATGATTAATCTGCATTAATGCAAATATTAATCATTGACGAATAAGTGTCTGTGTTTACATCACGTTATCTTTCTATCTATTTACACAGTACCACAGATTTATCCACACCAGATGCGAATAGCGTGGGACCTGTTTTCGTGACCTTGTCAAGGCGGAAAGTAACTTGTTGTACCAGTGGTAGTGGCAAGGATTTTAATATTTCTTTTTCGTCCTTGGGTAATAAGCATGCCATTCATTCACTTGAAAAATTTAAGTGATAAAAATCCATTTAATAAAATAATTTGCAATTACTATATGACTAAGTAAGTAAAAGTAGCATTATAGTTTGTTTATAATTATATTAAATAGGTAATGAATATTTTCAATAGGTACTTTTTAATTTATGTAGGTGAAGTTTGCCTAACCTCAAACATGAACTAAAAGCAGGTTGGGTTGGTAAACTATTCGCGCTTTTTTCATATTTACGCGAAATAAAGGAAGATTCGCGGTGCTTGACTTTTTTTTTGACGGGGTCACATAGGCAAAAAATTGATAAAAACACATAAAACTAAGGGCTTCTCCAGAACCAAAAATGTATTCACAGTTTTCGCCCGTATACATCAAATAGGGATACCCTCCGCGGCTCTAGGTATATTTAAAAAAAACTTTTTAAAGGGACCATAAAGGCTGTATACTACAAAGATATACTACACCAAAGCAAACAATTTTTCGCAGTTCTCTCCCGTACACCTGAAAGACTGAGAACCTTTCGGAGCACCTCATACATTTTTTATTTTTTAAGAAAAATATTTATAGGGGGTCACAAAAGGAAAAATCGACAAAAATACACTATAGTCAGGTGTTCTCCAAAAGAATTTTTTTTTCAGTTATCTACCGTCTACAGGGTCTTCGTATTGACTCACCTCCTACAGCCGATATTTAAAGAGTAAGAAATAAAATTGCATGTGTACAAGATTTAGATTTTGTCCAAATTTTTAGAATGCCTTGCCTGAAAAAACAAGTGAACATCGCAAATGTCAAATTTTTAGGAAACCTTATTTTTTAATGTAATACAGAGTATATAAGTCATTGCCCTTCAGCAAGAGGAGACGCAACCGTTTATTCATAACTGGCCTTTTGTTTTGTTTCATAGGTTGTGTGTGTGTAAGACAAAGAACGACCGCTATTATTCCGACTCCGCGCGCCCCGTAATGGCTTTCCTGTATTCTGTATCCCACCGGGCAAACCTCTCAAAAGACAGTTCCGGATGAAAAGAATCCATCCAAAAACCAAAAATCACTTAAGATTTTACTGCAGACGTATATTTCGACCTGCCAGGAACGTTCACACAAAATTACAACTTTAAATCATCAGATTCATCAACAGACGACGCCACGTGAAGCGAGGTTGCTACGCTCACTCTAAATTTCGTCACCATGCGATGGGAATAAATTACTAAAAATGTATTATGATGAGAAATGATAATGGTACATTTTGGTATTATATCTTATTAATCCGTAGTCATATGCTTTAGCCTGTGGTATTAAGAATTGCCGATATTAACTTACAGTTGTTGCGTTGTTTTAGTATAGTTTATCAATCTGAAAAAATGCCACAAAACTGAACGCCTGGCAACAGCCATTCTCAAGTAGGTGGGGGTCACACAGTTGGCTGGGTTATAAATAATTTGGGAATCCCTGATCGCTCTGAAATGTAAATAATGGCATCGCGCTGCATATGCTTGTTTAAGCTGTTTTTGAGATCTTAGATCGTAGAATTTGTAAAAATAGTATGTAGTAAATCATAGTAGCCATGCATCTTAGTAACTGTAACACTGAACTGATTAACGTTTCGTGTATATGTCAACTTTTATTCTTTTCAGTCAAGAAAATGTCATAACTAAAGAGTTGCAAATGTATGTAATTCCAGGGCTATATCGGTAGTACACAGCGACGGCACGCGGGCAGTCAGCAGAGCGGCTATTTTTAGTTTCGCAGTAGCAAGTATTGGTGTCACCGGCGCACAGTGGTTCCCAGAGCCATTCTGGGAGATCGAAATGTGAAAAACCTTAAGTGATCTATTCGTCTTTAAGATACATTGAAAGTGACCTTACTAATCATGTAATACATAACAATAAAGATTCAGTCGAAGTTCGCATAGCCGACCGACCGAGGGGAGGTAAAAACTCACTTTTATTCGAATGTCGTGGCCTAAGGCGCCAGTCGCTACCAAGTAATAATTGTTATTAGATGTGTTTGTGCAATTACTTAACTCTAAAAGTTTTTCCTATGGATACACCTAACAGGTGTATTTTGAGAAAACTAACTGAAGCTAAGTATTGTGGGCTATATATTTACTTAAGATACATATTTATGACATACTAAAATTACGTAAGTTTGAATGGAGTTTGTTAGACCCGAAAAAACTTGATCACGCTTTAACTGTTAAAGTTGCTAAACGAACATGACTATTGGCATTTTGGCTTGTCACTGATATCCATATTGCGTGCTACTTAGCGCTACTACTTATAAAAAAAAATGGTTTCAGTTTTTTATGACAGCATCCTACGCCAGGACCTATATAGAGTGTGGAAAGGCCAAACCAGTTCCGTTAGAAAAATTGAAGATGTTTTTAAAGTTTATCACAGAAAACAATGATTTTAAAGACTATGAAGAAGACTTTCAGTGTCCTTTTTGAATTTATTTATTTTATAAATTTTATAACCCTCAATTTTGTGTTTGATTAATTTTACTTGTCTTATAGACCCTAAAAGGTGGTTTTTCTGTTCTAAGTTTGCATATTTTAAGTCTACATAATTTCGATCTCTCAGATTGGGTCAGAGAACCACTGTGCGGGGGGTTGATTCTCGGATACATTCCCCTTTAGCGTGGCCATGGCGATGCCTCGTCGCTCTTTGCCGTTTGGGTACAAAGTGCAAAGATTTTTATATCGCTTTCCTGACCTAAAGTACAATGGAAAGGAAATAAATTGTTCTCTTTGTGACACGTGCATCGTGAGTTGGAGTTCCTTTTGTTGCAGACAACATATTCAGAGTAAAAAAACATATGTTAAACCGGAAGCTGCAGATGCCGTATTGATTATTTACATATGATCTAATAGTTGTATTAATATGTTGCAATATTCCTTTCCGCGTGCTTTAAAACGAACATTTGTTATCTTTTTTGAAAAAATATGTGCATGAGTGGCCCCTACCGACCCAGTGGCAATTACGGTAAGCTTTTCTTCGTGTCAAAAAACGGATAATACCATTAGATCCGAATTACATAATAAAAAACTTTGGATAAAAAGTACAGATACCAAAAATAACCAAGTAGGGAATGTTTTAGTGCGCATATTAACACAGAATTCACCAACGAAGCAAGTAAACGATTAGAAAAAGGCAACGCTGAAACAATCCAACAACTACTAGCGCAAACTGTAGAAAAGTTTGACATTAATACGAACAATATTGTAATATTAGTTACAGACGGTGCTGCGTATTTGATAAAAGCAGTGAGGTGGCTTAAAACTTTGTGTCCTAATTAAGATGGGGAACGTGGCTGAATGCTGCATTTTATTACAATCAACATTTCCACGCTGTCAAATCTGTAGTTTCTCAGTTCGACACAAAAATTGCCATCTGCGTTAAATTTTATATTCTAAATCAACAACAGTTTAATAACCCTAAAATCGAAGCAGATTTGCGTATTATAAACGCACATTATCTTGTATTAGTAGATGCTATTGACAGGCTTCAACATAGTTATCTGTCAATTCCTCACTCGTTGCACATAGTTGATAATATATGTAAATACAGCTCTACAAACTTTAAGAGATTGGTGACCCTGGTGTTGAAGCTGCGATCAAGTTTAAGCCTTTGTTACAGAAGAATCCGGATTTCGCGCAACTACGTGATATTGTGCAGTGCGTAAGTGCTGACAATTGCGGCAGTAACTTGCAGTGTTTTACATCTCTGGATGTAGAGCGTTCATTTTCAAAATACGGTGCAATCTTTACTTTAAAGCGTGCGAGATTAAGAGTATAGCGTGGAAGGTATTTTAATGCTACAGGCTTTTACACAGACTCAAAACTAGATTACACGCGTTTGGCCTCAGGGTATATTGTGGTATCCATACATTGGTCGAGTAAAATATTTTTCTGTTACTTTAACCGAAGATTTTTCATATTTCGCTTTTTCAAATTACACAATGTAGGTAAATAAATATTTGTATTCTATTTTTAAATCGGATCCTAATTTTACTTCCAAATAGTGTAGAGACGCCCATAGAATAACCAGTATTTACAACTCTTTAGTCAACAGATGAGGAATAGTCATCGAAATTCATTGCTGCTATGATTTATTCTATATTATTTTGACAAATTTTAATATCTCAAAAACGGCTTAACCAAGCATAGGCAAATTACATACAGTGTGTCCTCGGATGAACCTAACTGTAGTAGGTACTTGTAAGCTTTCTTATTTGGCATTTTAGGAGAAAGGTCATTCTTAATAACAAGAAAGTTGCTTATTTAAAAAGTTCATAGCCATTTTCAAAATAACATACCGGGTGGTTGAAAAACAAAAAATACCTAGTAAAAGTAAGTCTAGAACAGAGTACCTGCTATTTGAAAGAAGAGTAAAAATGCTACCAGGAAAAGATGTTTGTAATATCAATAAAAGTCCAGATATTAAATTTAAACCTTGTATCTCAAAGCAAAGTTGATTTTTTTGCCTTCATTAGGATTAAAGTAATAATTATACAAATTTAACCAGTGATTATTGCAGTTACCCACAACAACAGTAAACTCAGTTGACATTTAACCCCAATTAGGTATTTAAAGTCAAAAAACCTTCAGTCAAAAATTTTGAATAATCGAGCAGCGGTTCTAAAACTTTTTTTCGCGTACTATTCATATGTATTGTGGATCAATCGCGTGCCACTAAACTTTAAAAAAAAATCTTTACAACCTTGCGGTAAGTAAGACTTTTTATTGCACTGGCTTAAGCGCAGTAAGTAGTACTTTAACGCTGTGATTTCACTGCCGTAAGTACCTAATTGCTTGCCGAATTTCGTGCGGATAGTGATTGCTAACATACTGAGTTAAAAAAAAGATTTTCTATTATTTTTTGTATAAAAACACGGTTGTAGATAAAATATTGTACGATACCATGTGCGGTAGGTCCTTACCGCACTTGCGTGATATTTGGAAAACGAACCGAAGGTAGGTTTTTAACTTCACGCAAACATCTGCAGGCAATTTGTTCCATAATCTGTAGACCCTGGGTATGAATGAGCGAGAGAAGTGGGATGTTCTAGGCTTTTGTAGCTGTACAGGGTGTCCAATTTTCGATGTTTTATAGGATATCTCCCTTATGAGTTAAGATAGAGGGATGCGGTTGTCGCGACACTGCTGTTTTTTTGAGAAACCGCAACCAGGATTTTCACAGCCCCTTGGTTTTTGCTATACAGAGCCCCTCGTATCTCGGTTATCTTTTATGTTATCAAAAAGGTAAAAAAGTAATAATCATAGAGTTTTTTTTTTGGTGGAGTCCATTGGCGCAGTCATTTTTTTTCTAGATGCCACCATTTTTTACAATAAACCAAAGTTATGTGTCTTTAAATGGAAGATCCTGTATATTTATAATTTTTCTGATTGGGCTTACTAAGCTTTTCAAAAATATATAATAGTATAAACCTGTTTCTAATAATATGGCCAAAATTTATTATTTTGTCGAATTTCGCGTATTACTAATAGTAGGCCGTGGTCAAACTTGGCCGCTTCCTTATAATATCAGCTTTTTTCTACGTGACAAGCTTAATTTTCGGAGCAGGTTAAAATGAATTTAGAAACAAATTATCTTTAGCATTTTGTTGACATATTTAATTAAATCTAACAAAATAACTTTTTTAAATAGATGTAAACGAAAAATATAAAAATTTTGGGAAATAAGTAGTGGCGAATGATATGTCCTGCATCAAGAGCTCCAAGTCCTCTGCGCATGCGTCAGAGCTGTTTTGTAACTGTTTGAGAGCTGTTTACAGAAACAGGGTCTGTTTTGTACCTGTATAGGAGCTGTTTCCAGAAACAGGGTCTGTTTTGTAGCTGTTTCCAGAAATAGGGTCTGTTTTGTAGTTGCTTTCGGAGACAGATCATGTTTATGGAAACAGCTACCGGTTCTGGAAACAGCTCCCAAACAGTTATAAAACAGCTCTGACACATGCGCAGAGGGCTTGGTGCTCTTGATTCAGACCATATCTACCACCACTGAAATATGATATGCTTGTATGTTTTATCGAATGTAATGAAAATATCGATTAGGCCAGCGAACTATACAGTAAAGATCACCTAACTGCAAACATAGGAATCTTCAGGACGAATTTATCTATGGTCGTATTAACTGCGGTGAAGGCCGAAAACTGTCGAGCTCTGCCCGATCGCTACAGTAATACAGACGTTCCCGCTCCCCGCTAGCCCAGATTTTGTCGAGCCGCCAGCCGCCGTCAATTCGTCAATACATCAGTGTATGTGCGCGGGTAGACTTTTTTTTTAATTTTTGTTATTTAAAAAATTAGATCGGCTCTAAAAGGTGTATTGGCAACAAGTTTAGCACTGGTTCCTCGATAAAATACTTTTAAAATTATTAGTAATCTCATATCTACTACAACTGGCAGCCTGCTCGTGTGTAGACAAAGATCGTATTACTATGACTAGCCGCCAGTATTGTAATTTATTAAAGAAAACGGAGTCTCGGCTACCTGTCCTAATTTTATTTTGCGAATAATCATACTTTTAGTACAAGGCGCGACCTCTATTGAGGGCGGACGTATCAAAACACATAGAAAAGTAATACTAAAAGTCATAAACATCTAGAGTAGCAATGTTCAATGTACTACAGTGCCTATTTTATGATTTATGCGGTGTTTATTTGTAGGTAAATAATTTCTTGGCAAAACTAGGCACATTACTAAAAAGTCTTCCTTAATTAAAGAAGTGTATTTTGTTTGTTGCGTTGATATCACTAGGCACCCACAAGATTTTGACCCACCTGAAAAAACTCACGGGCCGCGCGTGTTGACCTGGTAAACAATATGCAAAAAAAAAAAAATTACACATTCTTATTGATTTCCCGATACAAAGTACCAGATTTGCCCTTTATAAATTTTGTTGCATTTTTAAAAAGTTTTTAAAGATAAAAGTTACATTCAGTTTTTAACGAGCTTATCAACGAGCCGTCATTTGACATGGGTTGCCATTTGAAAAAAAAAGTTAGGGTGGCTGGGGGAGACAGGGTTAAAGGGAGACCGTTGAAAATATTACGGAAAAATGAGTAAACAGTTCAATAATTAATTCACGTCTTTTAGCGTTTTACTCAAAACCAACGCTTTAAAGAAATGAATTTTATGCGGGACTTCTGAACCACCCTGTGTATTGCCGAAGCGGACATCAGCTCAATCAATGTCAATCTTTCTTGATCAATCACGAATTATTAAATTGTTTTGTTCTTTATTTTTTTAATATATTTACTTATATTTTCCAGATAAACTCAATCCAGTGAACTGGAAAGCACCGGGAATTATGGCGAAAGCATGTTTTGATTTTATTGCTACCTCACCAAATGAGCTAACTATTCACACAAATGACAATGTAATACTAGCACCCACTTATATTCAAGAAGAAATGAATTTGAGAAATACTGGTTGGGCTTATGCTATACGAAATGGTAAATCTGGTGTAATTCCATTAAATTATATTATTATAAATAAAAACGTAGGCTCAGATAAAGTGTCGGGGTCTAGAGATAATGTAGCTGCAGAAGGCAATAAAACTGTTCCTGTAAAAAATAACACCAAAAGAGTTAGCTTTGGCGATATTCAAATATTTGAAAGTGATAAACCGCCACCGGAGAAACAAAACTTACATGCAGAAAGCACTAATGATAATAAAAAATTCTCGGGACTGATAAATAATTAGTTGTATTATTTATAAGCAGAACTATATAATTTAAGTAAAGTTTTATTTAAACAATTTCTATAATTTAATTCTTGTTTTTATTTTAATGTATTAATTTTCCAGTTATAATCTTTTAATATATAGCCTCCCTTTATACGCCTCGGCAATCCTTTTTAAAAAATTTCTGGTAACTAGAAAAGGAAGATTATCAGTTTTTTTTGTATTCTTATTTTACATGTATGTGTTGTTATATAGATTGGTATATAGATGTTATTTTTATAATTTATAAGAATTTGTCTAAAATAGCACTAGAATCTTCTAAAACCAGTAGAGATTTTGAAGCGCGTCTACTCGAACAGGACAAGAGTATATTGTGCGCGAAATGCACCTTCGTCTTGTGAAAATTTTAAAGATTGGAGCTGCCATTTAAAATCTACTCTAGTAGAAATAATTAGAACTTTACTTATTGTTTTAGGGTTTGTTTTAAGATTTTAGAATTAAGGTTTATTTGTTGGGTAGATAACTCTTTTTATTAAATATTAATCTATTTATTTTGTATTCAGAGTAAAAAATCAGTACAGGCAGAGAGAAGATTTTCTGTTTATTTTATCAAAAAACGCTCGGATCCGCCAATTTTATTTAGTATTATACCTAATTTAAATATCTTATACAAGTTGGCTCGAAAAAGCTTGGCATATAGCAATTCTGAAACTAAATAGTATAAAGTAAAATCACCAAATTCCGCACCCAATCCTAATTTCATATCCCTTTGGTATTTTAAAAACTACTTTGCTATGCCTAAGCTCAGTAGCAGAACTAAATCATTTTAAGGTTAATCGGTCCTATTGACAGTGTGAGTACTAGAGCGTCGCGCCACTCGGTTTAAGGAAAAAAGGTTTCCAAGTTTTAATTGAAATATATAATGTTATGCTTGCTATAAGAAATAACATATCCATTAAAGTTATGTTGTTGATTTACTTGATAGGCTTGAAGATGAAACACGATTACTTCACTTTGAGCTTATATCCACGTGTTTCACGGAACAATACTGCCGTTATAATTTAAAATACAGTGCAAAATTACCTAAAATTATATTTTTATTGCTTCGTACCAATTTGTGGTCGCGGAATAAGAATTTTTGTTTTAAATTACGCAATCGACAACCAATTTTGAGATACAAAAGAATATTTCATGCAGTAAATACAAAATGAGCTAAATATCATAAGTTAAAACATAGTACTTACCATTGCATAAGAAAAAACACATCAACTGCACTAGGGTAGCTAGCTTGCAGATTGTATGTGTATATAATTTTTTAACTTAAGACTTGTAGAGTCCTGGACCGAAAAAAGTCTAAAAATGCTTGAGTTTTTAGATTTAAAATGCACAAATTAATTAAAAATAAAACATCCGCAATATTTGCTGGCAAAGCCCTTAAATCGAGCTACCAGTTTCTCCTAGAAAATGATAAAATAGCCCGTGAATAATTTTTATTTTTTGGTGTGTATTACAGTAATATTTATTTTCTTTAGATTACACTATTGCCATATTCGCGCCTGTTGATATCAAGTGCATGTGATAAATATATTTTCTAAAAGTCCGTAAGTATTAAAAATCCAACTTAATTTTATACGCAATTCACGTACCGGATGTTGCATCGTCGAGCGGGACATAGGAAATCCCATGTAATTTTAAATGGGGTCAATTATTGGCTTCCCTAATTATTTTAGTGAAAAATTCTATTTAGGTTTATTAAAGAGCCCTATAACCCACATTCAAAAGAATAACTTTAGATATTTTTGATTAGCCCGTTTATGAGTTATCGCCGATTTCTTTTTTAAATATTTCTGCTTTTTTATGGCCCCGTATTTGCGAGCACCAGTCAAGGTAAAAGATGACTGTTGTAAAATAAGATATCTCTTATTTTATATTATAAAACGAAATGACTTTATAGACAAGTTGACAAGTTGTTTATTATCCACCAGTTGTAACAAACGTTAAACTAAATTACAATATAAGGTATAAACAATAACACCAACTATACCTACATCTCTATTTTTCAATTAAATGTTTAATCTGTTTGGCATTTTGACAATACGACCTGAACAAGTGGTTCTTATAAAACTGTCATTTGACCCCCCATTCTTTTGAATAACACTACGTTGCAAATTACTTTCACTCGGTACTTCTCTATGATCTACTACATTCGTTTTTCTATAACTTTTCTCAGAACTATTTCCGTTATCCTCATCTCTTTCACAATATACAATATTTTCGTCCTTTTCACCTTCACCATTTCTTTCACCCGCACACTCTAAACATTTTTGTTTGTGAATTCTTATGCAAGCTTGGGTTATATTTTCGCTCACCACCAACCCTTGAATTTTGAATTGAGCTATGGTTGCTATTGTTACCTGTACTTTTAATAGCCCTGTTCGCAGAACAGTTTCAAACCAGTCAGAGCCAATGAAATTACTGGAAACCAGTCCGCAAACTGTCACGTTACCAAATAACTAAAATTTGATTGGCGCTGATCGGTTTGATTGGGTTGGGTTTGGGTTGTACGAACAGAGCTAATAAATTTACGGTTTCTTATTAACACAAAACCATTGCTCATTTTCACTTTATAGGTCCTCTCTCTTATTTTTTCAATTATGATTCCACGTTTCCAGACATCACGTGGTTTTGTCTGAACATAAACCTCCGATCCTATACTAATTTCTGGTAAGTTTCGAGATTTTGAGTTATAGTATATTGTTTGAGATTCTTGTCTAGTTTTAATAAAATTTTCTTTACGCTTGAAAATTTTTGACCTCAGAGAATTTGTTGTACTTGGTAAATTTGACCTAAGTTTCCTAGAAAACATTATTTGAGCAGGTGAAATATTATCTTCTAAAGGTGTATTCCTGTAATTTAATAGTGCCAGATGTAAGTCTTTTTCTCTTCTATAACCTTTTTAAACATTTTTTTTAAAGTCTGAATATGGCTTTCTTCCATACCGTTACTCTGAGCATTTGTGGATGACGATATTTTATGAGAAAAACCCCATTCCTCAGCAAATTTTTTAAATTGAAATGATTGAATTAGCTTGAAATTTACTGACATAAGTAAGCATACCTAGCAGTCTCTGAACGTCGTTTTTATTTTCCGGTTTTGGAATGTCTAGAATACCTTCAATTTTTGATTTATTTGGACTAATGCCATTTGCTGAAAATGTATGTCCCATATAATCTATTTTAGTTTTTCCAAATTTGCATTTTTCTAGATTAAATCGGACGTTATTTTCCTTAGCAATTTCAAGGACCTTCCCCAGATTTTGATCATGTTCTAATTTGGTTTTTTCCCAAATCCGAATATCAATATAAATTTCACATCCTTTCATAGAGAACAAATTCTTAAACCTATCGTGAAATACTTCCGGAGCGGATTTGATTCCGAATGGCATTCTCAAAAATTTGTACCGTCCAAAAGGTGTTCCAAAAGTACACAGGTCAGAACTTTTCTCATCTAAAGGAATTTGATAAAAACCTTGCGTAGCATCAAGAGTACTAAAATATTGTGCACCTAATAACTGACTGGTAATTTCATCTATAGTTGGAATATTGCAGTATTCACGTTTGATATAATTGTTTAGATCCTTAGGATCCAAACATATTCGTAAAATAAGGGTATGGTTTCCTTACAAGAACCATTGCATTGACCCAATCAGATGCACCATTTACTTTTTTAATAATGTTCGATGATTCCAGCTCATCCAAAGCTTGTTGTAAACTGTCCATTAAAGGTAATGCAACCTTCCTTACAGGATGTACAACTGGTACTGCACTGTCAGCTAACTCTATGTGATAAGGTGTAGTTGCTATAGAACCAACACCTGAAAATACCGCGCTGTACTGAGTAATTAATTTATTATATTCACCTATATTTTTGATATCGTCTACGCGCATAATTAAATTTAAATTAATTAATGTTTTTAAACCTAAAATGCATTGTGTGTTAGAGTTTACTATGTAAAAATCAATCGTATGTTGCTCATTATTTTTTATGCATAGCAAAGTACTTTTTCCCAAAATCTGAATATTATTACCTGTATAAGATTTAAGTTTGCTATCAGTTTTACAAATTTATTTTATGGACAGTCCTAATTTTTTAAATACAGATAAAGACATAATATCAGCCATGGAACCAGTATAAAATTTAAACTTAACAGATTGATTATTTATTTGTAAATCTGTAAACCACTCTTTATTTTGTTGTTTATTCTGTTCCATGCAACCAACAAACATATATTTCTCGTGTTCGTTCTTATCATTTACACTGTCACAAACATAATCGTCTACCTGTACATTCTGTATATTTTTCTCTTGATTAGCATTCATTCGCTTAAAACATGCAGAAGCAAAATGATTCAGTTTACCACAAAAGCTACATTTTCGTTGATAAGCTGGACATTTGTTAATAGGATGGTTTCCCAGGCAATTTCTGCAGTTTTCAATAAGCTTGTTTATAAATTTCCTTGAATCATTCAAACCTTTTCGGACGACGTTGACTTCATTTGAAGAATTTTCCATATCCTGACATCTTTCCTTGGCTTTTTCCATCATATGACTGATTTCTATCGTTTTTTCCAAAGTTGCAGGATCTTCTTGTAATAATTTTTCTCTTATCACACTGTTTGTCAAACCACAAATAATAAATGCCTTTATAAGATCGGCTTGTAAATTGCTTAGCTTGCATTTCATGCCTTGCTTCTTAACGTCTGATAAATTGCTCTAGTGATTGATATGTACCTTGTCTCATACTGAAGAACTTGTACCTTTCATAAGTAATATTTTCTTTAGGGAGAAAATGTTGATCATATTTGTCCAATAAAATGTCTATTTTATTTTGGTCTTCTTTAGGTATAGAAAAAGTTGAAAAAATTCTAAAACCTTCTTCGCCAATATAATGCAACAGTTACAGAATCATCCTTTTTATTTGTTTCACTTGCAATTAGGTAATTAGTAAATCTTGCCTTCCATATCTGCCAATTTTCAGCGACATTTCCTGACATATCCATATGGGAAATTCCACGATTGTCCCCCATTTTGACCCTTTTCTTTTTTAGGTTCCTCGTATGCTTAGAAATGGTTAGAAATAAGTTTTACAACCGACTGCGCCATGTAAAATAAGATATCTCTTATTTTATATTATAAAACGAAATGACTTTATAGACAAGTTGACAAGTTGTTTATTATCCACCAGTTGTAACAAACGTTAAACTAAATTACAATATAAGGTATAAACAATAACACCAACTATACCTACAACTGTCAAATGAAGTTGTCATTTTGAAATGTGTGCTTTATTGTTATAAAAACTCGTACATCGCAAATATTAAAGGTGTATTCATGAATACAAATTAATCTGAAATAAACTAAAATAAAGTATCCAACTACAAGGTTAATTATGACATTTTACATGCTTCAATAACTTACTAAGTAATAGGTACTATTAAATTGTTACAACTTTAGGATTTAAGAAGATGTTCCTCCATTGACTGCTTGACAATAACCGAGGCGATCATAAAATTCTCTTCTTACATTCGCTAGTTGGTAAACTGAAATTCTTGCATTCCGCAGAAATAGCATTTTTAACTCGTCTAGATTTGGGAATTTTTTATCCTTGTATATCCTGTTTTTTAAATGGCCCCAGAGAAAGAAATCATTTGGCGAAAGATCGGGAGTCCTGGCTGACCAATTTACTGTATGATTTAGACCAATATCATTTCCATTAAAAGCATGGTTTAAATATTCCCGGACAGCCAGGGTACTATGTGCCGGGCAGCCATCCATTTGGTACCAAACTTCCTGATTTTCCCTGGCGGCATCATGTAAAGTAGGTAAAATATGATCTTCGAGTAGTTCCAAATAATATTCTGCATTTAAATTTCGTGTAAGAAATAATGGCTCGATAATATTTTGTCCGAAAATCCCTGCCCAAACATTAACTTTCTGTGGATATTGCATCCTTGTTTCGACAAACCTGTGTTGGTCTCCTTTGCTCCAATATCGATAATTTTGAACATTGGGTTCATTGTTTAAGGTAAATGTGCATTCGTCAGTTTTTTAAAAATTCCTTATCCATATTTGCTCTTTCCATCATATCAGAACAAAACTCCTGCCGTCGTATTTCGTCCCTATCTCTTAGCTCTTGGTGCTTTTCATATTTGTATGAATAATATCCATTTCGTTCCAAAACTCGTAACGCTGTGGTGTGATCTAATCCTATGTCATCCTCAAGTTTCCTTGTCCTGATCTTCCCATCATTCTCGTCCACGCACAATAAAACTTGCAAGTCATTATCATTTCTTACATCTTCTCTTTGTTCCTGCCTTGCTTCACATCTGCAGTTATTTATTACAGTGGCTTCTGTCTCAAATTTCTTGATAATCCTTTCGACTATAGATTTTGCAGGTATCGGTCTATTCGGATACAGAGCAGCAAACATGTCTGACACATTTTGATAACTATTTCCTTGATAATTACATTTAATCATCAATATTTTTTCTTCTAACGTGTAATTCATGGCTAATATTTCCGATGTACGAGTTTTTATAACAATAAAGCACACATTTCAAAATGACAACTTCATTTGACAGTCCTCTTTTACCTTGACTGGTGCTCGCAAATACGGGGCCATGAAACAGGAGAAATATTTAAAAAGAAATCGGCGATAACTAGGAGAACGGGCTGCATTTAAACATAATGGTATAGGTTTCGGCACCTGTGCAAAATTTGATTGGCTTATTTCAAATATCAGACCAATAAGAGTGAAGTGCCGAACCTAAGGTCAAAATGTTAAACAGTGCCCAAGCGCAGGTTGGAATGTTGTAAATCAGCCATTGTGAAGTATCGAAACTAAGGTCAAAATGTTAAACAGTGCCCAAGCATAGATTGGAATGTTACCGTATTTGGCTTATTTAAAATAATAGTTAGTTAAATAAGATAAAAAATGATGGTGTTTTGTTTGTTAGGTAAATAGTATTGGAAGTCACATAACAGAATATAAGTTTTCTAATATTCCATTTTTCCTATCTCTAAAATAAAAATAAAAGGCAAAGTTGCAAAGAAGCTAAAATCATCGGAAAAAAATATCGAAGTTAATTAATATTATCGAACGAAATAACATCGATATAAACGCCGAAAATCGAAACCGAAATATCGATATCGATAGTTTTTGGTAGGATGGATTTCCCGCAATTATTACCATAAATAATAATCACAGTCATGCAGTGAATGTCGCGGAATCGCTATCATTTTTACGGCCTAATAAAGAAAGAAGGCAAATCTTTGAAGGATACTTCGATGATGGTATATTCATTAGAGAAGCCATAACCTTTCATGAATCAAAACTTGAACTGGAATTTCCTTTAGGCAGCGTAGAACTTGCAAATGCTTCAATAAATCCAAAATATCGAACTATACAGTTTTGGCATGATGTATGACGGAACAGTAATTTGGGTCCGCGTTTTGGAAAAGGCATAGTAGAGGTAGGTACTTAATACGCATTTTTGCAAATAATAGTATTGTGACAATGTAAATTTTTTCGCAGAAATTACAAGAAAAACATGAGGCATATTCCGAAAAAGGGTTTATCGTAAGATTTCAGGAAGACCCCTTTGCTTTCCTTATTATGACTAGCATAATGCAAAGAGCTCATATGCTGCCATTTTCTAGTGATATTGCATTCGTTGATAGTACAGCATCTTGTGATGCTGCACAGCATTCAGTGACTTTCATGTTAACACCCTGTGAAATTGGAGCTGTGCCATTAGCCGTTTTTATAAGCAAAGGTCAGACAATCAAAGATTACACTGCAGCATTTCAGCTTTTGAAAAAAAATTTCAAGAATGCATTTGGTAATCATGGATATCCAAAAATATTTATTACTGATGACAGCGACGCTGAAAGGAAGGCGCTTACAAATGTTTGGCCCCTAAGTACACCGTTATTACGTCGATTTCATGTTTCCCAGTCAATATGGCGTTGGCTATGGGAGAACAAAAATGGCGTTCTGAAGGATCATCGGCCCATTTTATACAAATGTTTTCAAACTATTTTAATTTCACAATCTTTTGATGGCGCATCAAAAGCATTTGATATTGCTACAGCTAAGAACGAAGAGAACGAAGAAGCAGATTCACAAATTAGGAGTGTCGCTCTCAAATATATAAATTGGGTTGCTTACTTGGAGGATTACTGGGATCGGAAACAATTATGGGACATGGCATTTAGAGACGCCACAACTCGTGGGCACCAAACAAACAACTTCAGCGAGGTTAATGTTAGATTATACAAAGACATTGTTTTATCACGGAATAAGGCATACAATGCTATTGCCTTGGTTGATTTTACATGTACTAGTATGGAGCAGTACTATCTTAGTCGGCTTAGAACTTTTGTTCACGGACGAAATGCAGCACCACGCCTATTTCTTCAAATGCAACTTGCAAAAGCTTCTTACGTCAAAAAGGACCATACAAGAAAAATGTCAAATACCTTATACAAAGTGAAAAAAATTCTAAAGTGTTTTATGAAGTTGACTGCGATGCTGGATTCTGTAGCTGTGTGCATGGTAGATTAGGAAATTTTTGGAAGCATCAGACCGCAATGTATTTATACTATGATAAATCACTACCAAGTGCCCAATCATATTACGCAATGGCAAAATTGGCATTTGGTGAAAATGTTCAGCCTACATCATTTTATATGCCAATGAAACTGCAAGAAGTAAGTGAAAAATCTGTTCCTAATGTGAATGGTAATATTGTTCCGGAAAATATAATTGAATGCGAAAGCATTCCTGATAGCAATGATGCAAGTGCTACCTCAGATACATCAGAAAAAACCGATATAGCTAAGGTTCTTGAATTGATGACAAAGCGCTATGTAAATTTTGGCACATCTGCTACAGTACTGAGTAAAGCTATTCAGCGGCTGGAAACCATAAAAACGAGAACTTCTTGGGAAAGTTTCCTAACCACTGCTGGTAGTTATCTGCCACTACGACATCGGCATAATGTGCATATTAAGGTGCAGACACATCCATCAGTAGACGGCACCCTGAAATTACCAAAGGTAGTAAACGATTACCTACTGGTCGCCCAGTACACGGTAAAACTGAAAAAATCGTAAAAAACGAAAAAGAAATTTAGCTTTAGCAGTCAAGTGCAATCAACCTAACGCCAAGTCACATGGCATGGGGCATTAGATATGCCAATAATTGTAAGATATGTCTAAGATTTCTAAAATGATTTGTTTAACATGCTTATTTCTTAGCAAAAATAAATAAATTTTATTTGTGGTTTAACTTGTTGATTCAGCGTTCCACGCTGGCTGATTTACTGCAACATTCCAACCTGCGCTTGGGCACTGTTCAACATTTTGACCCTAGATTCAGCACTTCTCCCTTATTGGTCTAATATTTAAAATAAACCAATCAAATACGCACAGGTGCCGAAACCTATACCATTATGTTTAAATGCGAACGGGCTAATCAAAAATATCTAAAGTTATTATTTTGAATGTGGGTTTTAGTGCTCTTTAATAAACCTAAATAGAATTTTTCTCTAAAATAATTAGGGAAGCCAATAATTGACCCCATTTAAAATTACATGGGATTTCGTATGTCCCGCTCGACGATGCAACACCCGTTATATAACATTAAGCAGTTATGTTATAGGGGATTATCCATCCCAGTTTGTTTGATTGGGTTGGGTTTGATTGGGTCAACCCAATCTAAATTACTTGGACCCGTGGTCCATATAATTTTAAATTGTTGTGTATAAATTAAGTTGTTTCTAATAGGAGATTTTTAAGAACACATGACACGGGATTGTGCATTCTTCCACAATAAAAAGTTCCTTATTTTGCTTACAAAATTTTTTAAAGCTCTCAAGTGTAGAGAACTATTACCATTACCTCTAGTAAAATTTAATCCCACCAAAAACATACATGTAAAAAACCAGCCCAAGTTCTCGTCAGGACTGTGTGCTTTGTTATCTGAAAAAAGGGTCTCAATATTGCTCAGTTCTTTAATGAAAACTTGCCAAGTTTGGTCTATAAATTTATCAATTCACACAATATTTTTCTGTGCTTATCAAAACACTGCTAATAAGTGTAGGCATTATTTTTACATTTCAGTTATTTTTTCAGATAACAAAACACACAGTCCTGACGAGAACTTGGCCTGTTTTTACATGTATGTTTTTGGTGGGATTTCATAACTTTTTTTTCAGATACCAAATGATATTTATTTATTAGCATATGTGTATACACATGAACGGTATTTTTCCAAGCAAAATTTTTTAATAATGACTTTTTGTCGATAAGGTTGCATGCATTCCTGGCATTTATGTTTGTTGCAATTACCATAAAATAGAGGTATATGAAAGTAAATGAATTTTAAAAAATTTGTTTAAGTCCGGGATCGAACCGGGGACCTAACGCGTGTTAGGCGGATGTGATATCCACTACACTACGTACCCATATAACTTTCTAAAGCAAAATTCCTACCTATTTCGTGTCAGAATCCGCCGTCATGTTGGATTTTTCGCCATGTTGAATTATTATTGATTTTTGATTTTTCTCGTAATTATCACCTTAAACACTATTTATGCTCCAAATTCCAAAGCTCTAGCTCGATTGGAAGTATCCTAGATTTATGATGATCTATCAGTCAGTCAGTCAGTGAGTGCCCGAAATTGTGATTTTTGGACACTCGTGTCTTGAAAAATATTCCACCTAGACGTATGAAATTTGGAATACTGTCTCTTTTTGGTAACCTTAACACCCCAGAAAAAATTCAGTCTTGTAAGGCAACTAGCCTCGAAGATAAAGGGGGGTCGAAAAGTGACTCGTAAATGATATTGCATTTTTCTATGGTATAAGTTAACATGTTTGACATTAGTCGTTAGTCTGGCTACTCACTGCTGATTGTTTTTCAGCTTCTTACTTGAATTGTTCGCTACTGGCGTTCCGCTGATCGGCTTTTCGCACTATGTAGTACCATTATACCAAGCGGGTAAAGTAATGTGCAAAATATACCGTTGGCTTTTACTGCCATAAATCAACTACCTGATTGAACCCCATTGTGTTGATCCCAACATCTTTAAACTGCAATGAATGGGCGCAGGGGTGGATTTTGTTTTTATATGCATACATATTCTCTTATTTCAAAATTATTTATTCATGTTAATATACCTACACAGCACTTACAAAAAATATATCATTATTTAACATATAATTTTGAATTTCTGGCTTGGTGCTATTGGAATTTGGGACTAATTTTGTCTGATGACTGTGATAACTAGCATTATCCATTACAATAACGCTATTTTTGGGAATATTTTTAAGAAGGCGATATTCAAACCATTCTTCAAAAAGCTTTGCATTCGTATCTTGATGGTAGTCCAAATAGGAATCTGCAATGTTCTTGGCTGAAAGCAACAAACAGTTTTGAACAAATCCATTTTCTGAACCTGCATGTGTGATGGTAATTCTTTTGCCTTTATTCGAAGGAGCCTTGGTTTGACATTTTTTTGAAAAATCATTCCATCCTTTTTTTGGGGTGTCATGAGTATCAAACCATGTTTCATCAAGGTAGATAATTGGCCGATTCTCCAATCTATACTGTTTAATACTCGTCAAATATTTAAGACGCCATTTCCGTAAACGCTCCGATTCCATTAAAACTTGTTTTTTGTCAATGGCGCGATACTTAAAACCCATTTGAAGTAAAATTCTCCTTAGGCTTGATATGCTGCATGAAATATTTGTTTCGTCTTTTGCTAGCCTAATTTTTAATGATTTTAATGTGGGTACAGATTGTTCTTCATACATAGCATAAATTTTTCTTCTTAATAGGTCCTTATCACTCTCGTCTATACTTCTTAATTGGCCAACGTCGTTTCGTTGTTTTCTTGCATTAATAGGTTTCATTGTTATGTCCTTTATCGAAGTTAAGGGAATTTTAGCTAAAGCACTAGTTTCTGCTAAAGCAGCATTTTTATTCAAACCCCTTCTTAGTAAAGATGAATATACATTTTTGACTATTTCTTTCGCATCGGGTGATAAATGCTTTCTTTTTAAAGATACACTACTAGCTGCACCATCAGCATGAGTCCATGGACGCCACATTATACTTAAAAAATAGTTTAACTAAGCAAACTAAATAGTTAAAATAAAAAGACAAAATTAGCGCACACAACTCGCACCTCACACAGGAAAGCTAAAAAGGTGACTGAAGGTGCCTTAATAAAATATCATTATATATTATTAATATTAAGTGCTTAAGTTACAGGTAATTAATTTAATTACCTGTAAAAATTTAATTTTAACCATTTTTTCCTAAAATGAATTGGAAAATAATAATCTTAACAATTGGTATAATTCATGTCGCAGGTTAAATATTAAGGGCCAGCCCTGTCTGAAAGGGATGGACATTTATGAGCTTTTATAGCCTAAGACATCATTAAGGATTTATTGCAGTCAAAAAATAAACGGTATATTTTGAATTTTTCTATACGTAATTTTGGGTGATACAGAGTGTGTGTGATATTTGAAGTTTAAATAAGAATTCTACGTACACGTAGGAAGGGGTGATACGAATAATAAAATGCAGATTGTCAGTAAAAAATGGGTTATAATAATAATAATAGCCTCTGGTGTTAAATGCAAGCAAGCGATACGCTGCACAGTGTATTATAGGCGGAAAAAATGTATATTTTTCGTATATGGAATAAAAACTTAATTCTGTCTTTTTGTGGTCTAGACAATGAGTAATTTATTTTACCGTTATATGCTAATTTACTTTCAGCTGAAGTAACAATATGTGTTTAAAGTTAACTAAAATCGTACTTTAAAAAATCATGAAAATCTGTTTTAAATTCCAGGTTAAATTTGTGTGTTTAACAAAGGCCTGCATGGATTTAAACGTGTTTGCTGAGCAAATAGGGACTTGAATTCTCAGAAATAATAATGTACTTGAATTGTATATAACACAGTTAGGGCAAATTTTGCAAAATCCTAACATAAAACCATGTTATGTAGGGTTTTATAAACTTGTAGTACAGCCAGATTCTCCAACGCTAGTCCGCTCTAATTTGACAGCCAAAAGTTTTAAATTGACAAGTGTAAGAATAAGACAACTAGGTTTTATACTATGAATTTATTTCTGAGCTTTTTCGCAAATCTATAAAGAAAAGAGCAATTTTAGTACGTCTTTTCGACAATAATAAAGCTATATTCATTACAGCAACTCATTCCAAGATGAAAATCATTTGGAAACCAAGCAAATCGCTTAAATATCAAATAATTCATAAGTTTTTAATGACGACTTATTAACAATAACAGGACAAAAACCTGTCAAAACATAACTGATCAACTATAAGATCTTTAAACCAGTACTAAATCTTAAACCTTCTTAGTGAATCTGAACGGTAGAGTTTTAATTACTAACACCTACATCTTCTTATCAGTTTAGTTATTTTGCTTGTACTTTGGTTAAAGCGATTAGGCAAAAATCAGCTGCGGATAAACACATAGTTGGCAGCGCTGCGGCTGATGTTACCGCGACACACAAGGTCAGTGGGTCGTTATAGGATGAATAGTTACAGTTTTGTGTCGTGCAAATATTCGAATACAGAACGGTCTTCAGAGACTACATTTTATAATTTTTTATTGCTTTTAAAATGGCATCTGTTCCGATATGTATTCGGCAGCTTACTGAAGAATTTATTCGATGTGGCCGTAAAAGTGAGAGGTTAATGAAGTTTCTTCGGAATAAATTTCCTTTTTATGAAGAAGATAAAATTTTAGTCCAAATTAAAAAAAAGATATGTAAGCGGCTTCAATTCCAAGTGGAACCAGTGTCAGAAAAAAGATCCTATTATTTCAAAATCATTCTGCATGGTTCTTCTCATCTTCAGAAAGCGTTTGCTGTGGTAATGGATGCTCAGTTATCTAAGCATCAATACGATGTTATACGTAGTGTACTTAAAGACTTCGACTGTGATGTGTTGTCACCATACTATAAAGTTCGGGAAGAAAAAGAAAAGTGTTATCCTGAAAACATTACTATTAAACCAGTGTCTGTTCAAGTTGATTTGCAAAGTTTTGCTCAATCATACAGCAAGGGGAATATTATCCATTGAGAATGTAACAAATGTAGAATACATTCCAGAAGTACTGACTTTAACTTCGAAATGGGGATGTGATGGTTCATCGAACCGAAGTCAGTATCATCAAACTTTCCCTGATGAATTTGATGGTGTGTCCGATGCAAACTTATTTATGGTGTCCATGGTGCCTTTACTTCTTGAAACTACAGACCATATACACATATGGAAAAATTTGAGACCTTCGTCACCAAAATTTTGCCAAGCAATTCAGTTTGAATACGCAAAGGAAACTTCAGACAAGACTAAAGAACTTGTTGGAAGGATGCAAAGGACTATAAAGAGCCTGTTGCCAACTTCTGTAAATATAACAAACGAACTGAGGTTCGTCACAATCTTTTTACTATGATGAATACCAAAGTAGTTCAAGCAGCCAGTGGTTGCTGTTATATATGTAAAGCACATCCAAAAGAAATGAATAACCTAAATTTAGTTATCAACAAGCCATGCAGTCAGGAAGCGCTTAGGATGGGCATTTCTCCCTTACATGACAGAATTAAGACTATGGAATTTGTTTTACATGTTGGGTATAATTTAACATTACAGAGGTGGTCTACTAATGCAGAAACTAAACCCTAAAATGAAGCAAATAAAAGTATAATTCAGAAAGAATTGCGTGAGAAATTGGGTATTAGGGTTGATTTTGTCCAACACGTCTAGAATTTTTTTTCAAAATCCGGAGATAGTGTCAGAGGTTGGGTGGTGTAGATTTAGGTAACAAGTAATCACATGTGGGGAAAGTGTAGACTCAACCAAGTATGGGAAGTATGCTTTAGGTACAGTTAGGCGCTTTATTATAACTGGATTTCATGCCAGTCATAATACATAAAATCCTTATACACGGAGAAAGCATAATCAGTAATTCTTTTCTCCCTATCGGCTATTTATCCGAAGAGGCATAGGAGGCCCGGAATAAGGACTACAGGACCTATCGTCTTCGTTACGAGGAAATGCAGTCAAACTGCAACCAACGAAGATATTCTAAAGCGATTGCTAGTTAGTTCTGATCCATTATTATCAAATATAAGGGTCAAAACTGTAAAAAACATGGATCTGCCGGAGGCAGCAAAACAGTTAATTTTTGGATGACTTGAAAATTCAATAAGCAAACATAAATAAATGCTTTTTCTTTGTGTTTTATGTTATTAGATCTCTTTGTAAAGCGTTCTTATGCTGCTGCACTTAGTTTGTATAATCTTGTGTATTTAAATTTGTTATGCAATTTTTATTTTGTTTTAATAAATGAGCCAAAAGTATGATCACGTAGTCTGAAGTATTTCGTATACTAAATGTGATCTAAAGATAACAATACTCTTTTTTCCTATATGCTATTTTTTTCGGACACGACTTTGAATTTTACCCTGTATACCAAATAGTGTAAAATTTTTACCGACTCTGTACTACTCTACAATACTAAAATATACGTTCTACTACTACCATTTACAAAAACCAACACCATTATCCAAGCGTTTATAAGATAAAGGACTTTTTCCGGAAACGACCTATTTTGTGCACTACAGACGCAAAATAAAATGTATATTATTTTAGTAAAGAAATATTCTAGGAAAAACCCCACGAGGGCCACCATCAGTGTCGTAGACATTGGATGGTGAGCTATGGGAAAAGGGTAGCCAAGAAAATTACCTGTATTGTTGCAGACCTGAACGAGGTTATATTACAACGCGTAAAGTCGCTATTATTGTCGGAGATAGGTGACTAATGGCACCGTATACAGACAAAGATAAGTAAGAGCACTCGATCTCGGGCCTTTGATAATTCGAGATCTAAATTAAATACAACAAAGCATAAAATACCAAAACATAAATTAACGAATGGTAGATACCAGCAATGCCCTTGAAGCTTTGCAAAAGTGTGATAGAAACTATTTTCCAATAGTTCACCAAATTTTACAAATTTTATGCACTTTTACTATTTCCGCAGCAACGGCAGAAAGAAGCTTTGCCAGCTTAAGGTTATTAAAAAGCTACTTAAGATCTACTATGGCAGAAGATCGCCTAAATGGATTAGCTTTATTATATATACACCGAAATATTGAAATAAATATTGAAGGTATCATTAACCGATTCGCCAACCAAAAAAGGAGGCTAGATTTTGTAATTTAGTTTTTACATTTTTTGACATTAATATTTGTATTAAATAAATTAATATTTTTATGTTTTCTTCTCCTTTTTTAAAATTGTTTTTCATAAATACCTGGTAACAGGAATTACTTGTTACATAAGTAAATAATATCGGTAGATCTTCCTTTTTTTTAATCTTTGTGATTTTTGGGTGTGGTTACTACATATTTTTTTATTTTCCATTTGTTTTGAATTTAGAATTTTCATGTTTTGTTGTTCTTTTTATATATTTAGATTTAAAAGTTGATAAATATATATTTTATAGTTTCATTTTCTTTTAATTTAACCCAATACCTAATTTATGATTTGCTTGCGCCCCCCCCCCCCCCAAGACCAAATCCTAAAGCCGCCACTGGAAAAGACTGTATAATTTAAACAAACTACACGTACAATTTAAAATTTAAAATACTTGGAAAAATGTTTGTTTACTAAACTATGGAACAGAATACCATGTTTCAAGACATGTATTGAGGTAATTATTCGGATTGCCGGAAACAGCGAATTTTTTCATGAAATTTTGCACAGACCCTAATTGTGGGTCGTAGAACACGAATCCGAAGTCAGTTTTTGGCGGACTCGTATGGTTTTTCCAAAAAAAAAAAATTTTTTTGGAAAACTTTTAGGTTAGCTTTTTCAATGAAATTCTTTAAATTTCGGCACTTTTACTTAAACACATCTATACAAGTCACTACACACTATTTTTCTGGACTATATTTAGGCAAATTTATGTAAAAACACATTAAAAAACAGAGAAAATATCAAAAAACTGAAATAAACTAAACACGCAATCCGTGGTACAATACTGGAAATTTCTGCACTGTTGCCAAATTTACAAATCGTTTTTCCCGAAATGAACCAATATGCGTAAAAAGGTGTATACACCCAAGCAAACCTGAGCAAAAAGGTGATCAGGTTAGCTCAGTTTTGATTGATATAGATACATATATATCTATATCAATGAAAACTGAGCAAACCTGACCACCTTTTTGCTCAGGTTGGGTGAGCAAAAAGGTGGTCAGGTTTGCTCAGTTTTCATTAATATAGATATATATGTATCTATATCAATCAAAACTGAGCTAACCTGACCACCTTTTTGCTCAGGTTTGCTTGAGTTGGGTATACACCTTTTTGTTCAGATATGGTTGCATGCGTCAGCATATGCAGGTGTTGGATTGCTGATCAATAGGATTTTGGTTAGGTCTGATGTAGGTTAAAATTAAAAAATGTCGTTGACTAAGTTGGACAGAATAGTAACTTTAGTTTGTTATGGTTAGCTTTTTTATTATTCCTAATTTACAACTTTTTCATGAAAAATAAGTAAACCTGGCAACGCCGGACACTTGACAGCTGGGAAAGTAATGGCAATAATTAAGCAATTTTCTTAGCTATTTTTGCCTAAATGTGGTGTTTTGTGTGACGAAATAAAATAAAAATTATAAGTTTACAGATATGTTTAAGTAAAAGTGTCGAAACTTAAAGGAATCTATAAAAAAAGGTAACCTAAAAGTTTTCCAAAAAAAAAAATTTTTTTCGGAAAAACCGTACGAGACCGCCAAAAACTGACTTCGGATTCGTGTTCTACGACCCAAAATTAGGGTCTGTGCAAAATTTCATGAAAAAATTCGCTGTTTCCGGTAATCCGAATAATTACCTGTATTGATAATAGGCTATGTTTTTCATTAATACAAAAGAACACTTACCTGGAAAAGTAATAAAGCCCTAATTTGCTTTTCTAAGCCGATGAATTGTGATTAAAATCACACATAAAATAGCGTTCATCTTCTCACGAAATTATAAAATGGCTGACTGACAAGACAATCGAGAATAAATTAACCTGATTGGTCTAATGTTGACGTTTCTGTTGTCTCTATGGCAAGTTCGCTAACTAAATGTGACAAGTGGCAGCTGCAATAATCCGTTTTTAAAGTTTCAGGGCCCTGCTGGGGGCTGAACAGTCCCTTTTATTTTCTGTGCTATAGTGATGTGTCAAACCGTATAGACGTTTTCAGCTGGCTTTTGTTACGGTAGCGGCTTACAGATAAGCAATGGACGAAACTATGACTAAGGCTGTGTACCGTTGTCAAACCTGGTTAACCATTCGGTACAATGCGGTAAACCAATGGTAACGCCGGTTCCTGAAAAACCCGGATTTACAACGGAACGCAGATCGGTCGTTTCTGTCAGTTGTCAGTTTCCGATAATAGCTGGCAAATTATTGTGTATGAATTTCCGAATATTTGCATTTTTAGCTTTTTTCTATTTTCTGAGTTTATTTTTCTGACTTTCGCGTTAGTCTGCAAGGAGGATCGGTTGTTTGTTTTTTTATTGAGGCAAAATGGAGGACTTTTGTGTGCAAGAGCTTTTGAGCTCTGCTGAGAGTTCAAGTGACGAAGACATTGAAGTACGAGGTCCTATGCAAAAAATACAAATAGAGAGAAGAGCGGGTCCTATGTAAAATGAGATACAAGACAAATAGACATTAATGACATTTCACTACTAGCGCCACCAACACAAGGTGCATGGTGAACTAAAATTCCTTTTGGCTTTTAGGTTTTTAGTATTTTTAATGTCAGTTTTATCGAAAATGAATATTAATAAAGGTTTCATAACACTATCCGGACACCTTTAATTTTGGAATTTTAACACTTTTCTTTATTGATATCGATGCTACTTACGTTTATAAATCATCTTTAATGTGGAAAATGCAATATTTTAACTCAGAAATTACTTTATTAGTAAAAAAACATGATTTTTATCACCTATCTGATGGTTTTCCAACATATTTGAGGTTATGATAAAAATCAATTTTGAATGACGTTTTGGATTTATGGGAACACAGTGTTGCCACATTTGTAATTTTTTTGGTGTATTAATTCTTTTTTGTAAAAATTTGGCATTAAAGCTGTTGTTAAAAATAATATAATTTCTTCTTGTGGCCAAGGAGTTGTGAAATACATTCTCGGACAGGTTTGCTCAGTTTTAGGTTTCATCAGTATATTTTTAATTTGTTTTATCTTTGTTGAGTTTTTACTGTGACTGCGTGATACGTGTGCGTATAAAATTTTGGCACCACCGCATAGAACTGACATTTTATTGTGCAATTTTTCAAATTTCAATAATTTTTTTTAAGAAAAATACTGAATATTCCGCAAATTTTTTTGCAGAAATATACTATTTGAAATCCATATTTTTCGATGACATGTGAAAAGATTCTTAATTCGGGTGTCCGGAAAGCGTTCCGGACCCTTATGTTTGTTTTATTTTTACAGATATCGACCCAACCCAAAAACATACCTCTCCTCCTGCTTTAAACATTTTGAAACTAAAGACGATTTTTAATTGTGAAAAAATAAAATTTGAAACATAAACAACAAAATGACATAACAAACCGAAAAACCAGCGGGGAAGCATCGGTTCCTTCGGTGACATTAATGACAGATATTTTCAGAAACCGCGTTTCCAATCTTACCAACTTTTCAGGTTACCGATACTTACGGGACACAAAACCGTAACCGAAGTTGACAACGGTACACGCCCGGGAAGCATCGGTTCCTTCGGTGACATTAATGACAGATATTTTTCAGAAACCGCGTTTCCAATCTTACCAACTTTTCAGGTTACCGATACTTACGGGACACAAAACCGTAACCGAAGTTGACAACGGTACACGCCCTAAACTTCATTTGTCAACCAAACTGGTGACAAATGAAGAAGTTTTATTCATTACTTAACTGTCAACCGTAACTAAAACCAAAGCCACCTGAAAATGTCTTATGTATTCGTTACCAAGTAACTGAAGTAACGGGTATAAATTTGAAGTACCGACTCGTTTCCACGGATTTCATAAAATAAAATGGATCGCTGACATTTAAGAAGAAAAGTGTCGCCAGCAGTGGGACTCTGCGTCGTTATAGTAATCTGCTATAGCGTTTAGCGTTTTCTACTATCGTCAAATGTGCAACTCTGTTTAGTTGTAGACAATAGTAATATTCCTTTCAGGTGTCCGACGCCCCGGAGTCACTCGACACCGTTCCGAAAGGAACAATTGACAAGTTTGACATTAAGCTCAAGGCATAAGTAATACACGAGGGGGCAGGGGGGATAGGGCTCGAACGGTTCAGGTGCTTGATGCCCCAGTTGAATGGAACAACTGTGGGCTGCTCTGGAGCTGTACGGGAGCTCCTCCTTGGGGTGAAAGGAAGACACCTAATAGTAATATTCCTTTCAGCAGCCGAACTCTATAACAAAAAAAGCGCCGATGATCGCTTTCCACCAAAGAAAATAAAACGGTATGAGAAAAGACGGAACAGCGTATTTCCATTGCAACACTGTTTATTGACAAAACAGCTAACCTCTTTACCGATTGAGAAGACCTGGCGCTGGACACCCAGTCATAAATTTTTAAAAATTCCTGAATGCGTTTCCCACGCCAAGTTTTCTCAGTCGGTAAAGAGGTTAGCTGTTTTGTCAATAAACAGTGTTACAACAGAAATACACTGTTCCGTCTTTTCTCATACCGTTTTATTTTCTTTGGTGGAAAGCGATCATCGTCGCTTTTTTTGTTACAGAGTTCGGCTGTCTTAGTAGTGCACTTTTTTAATTGGTGTGTCTCTAGGATGTTATTTAGGGGGGACTGCAGCCCCCAACCCCCCTGGGTGCGCCACTGAAGTTAAACACCGCAACGCAAGTCGCAACGTCATCAGCCGAGAACTTACTGCCGTTTTCGACTGGTGATGTTGCGGTGTTTAACTTAAAGAAGGTCCTCACGGGCGGAAGAAGCGGAACAGCGTACAGGCGCATCGTTTGTTAAACATGGCGACATTCAACTAATCATATAACGAAGCGCCTTTCCGCTGTTCCGCTTCCTCCGCCCGTGAGGACCCACTTTTACAGCGTTAGCAGTTCTAGCATCTTTGGCTGTTTATAATTTTTATCCAAATTATAAGCAAAATTGCTTATAATTTGGATAAAAATTACTCAGTTGAAAATTTTGAGATCGAAATACATCCATTTTTTACTAAATAGTTTTAAATAAGCAACAAACAAAAAGGAGTTTTGTAGTAAAATGCGCGTAAGAAATGAACACTGGCTTTATTTGATTAACTTCGCTGAAGCTCATCCAGAAAAAAAAAGATCCAAATAAACAGCCAAAGATGCTAGAACTAGTAACTCTGTAAAAGTGGGTCCTCACGGGCGGAGGAACAGCGGAGAGGCGCTTCGTTACGATTAGTTGAATGTCGCCATGTTTAACAAACGATGCGCCGGTACGCTGTTCCGCTTCTTCCGCCCGTGAGGACCTTCTTTAAGTTAAACACCGCAACGTCACCAGTCGACAACGGCAGTAAGTTCTCGGCTGATGACGTTGCGGTGTCTAACTTCAGTGGCGTACTCAGGGGGTTTGGGGGCTGCAGTCCCCCTAAACTAACATCCTAGGCACACAAAAAATAAAAAAGTGCACTACTAATTGAAAAAATCCACCGAATTGCGTAATTCCTGACACACTCCTACAGACTACTACTGAGACAAAATCCTGGGTGCGCCCCTGTTTAACTTACTTTGGTCACAGCTGTGTTATAGTATAAGCTGTACTTAGGTGTTACTAGTTCTAGAAGGGCTTTGGATGGCACATGGAAAAACTGAAAAAGTTGAAGTCAGGTCGAGGGTAAAATACTTTTGAACATGAACCTTGAACATTAAATATAACCAAACTTTTCTTTCTATCCAAACCTTCTAGTTATAACATTAAAAATTCCTAGAATTTCCGCAAATGTTTTTAGCTCCGATAGCTACCCCTTTGGCGAGTTCCGAAGATACCCGATCATTAGTCTACAATTAAATAGAGTTGCAAATTTTCTTTAGTAGAAAACGCTAATAGATTTCTATAGTCTTAGAAAGCAATAGTGGTTTTCTATACCGACGCAGAGTCCCACTGCAGGGTAGACAAGTCACGTAAAAGATAAATGACACAAAGTTTAAGAAACACAAGTCTCAAAAATAAAATCTATAATAATACTCTTCTTCTTAACTATTCATATGAGAAAAAATTAAATGTCGTGGGTTGTATTCAATAAAAGCCTGTTCACATTACGTGTAAGTTATAGCATGCAAGTTATTACAAGGCAATTAATTGCATTGCATGACCGTTGACACATAAATCAATTTTTTTATGCAAGTATCCTGACAAGATATGTCGTCAACTTTATAAATATATCTAAATCTAGATGAAGAATAAAAAATATATTAAATTCGCAAAATAAACCACTCAAACGCCATCCAAAACACAAGCGATATTAATTTTTTGGGGTTATGTTTACTTTTTATATTTATGGTTGGTGCTTCGAAATGTTACTAGAAAAGTTCCTAAAAATGCGTGCTACTTGCAATTAAATTAGAACAAGTCCTAATTTCATGCAATGCAAGTAAAATTGCATCAGCTGATCGAAAAGCCAGCATGCTTGGAGGCAATTTTTTCTTGCATAGCACCAACTTGCAGGTAATGTAAACAGGCTAAATAGAATTTCGAAAGGCCACTCAACATAACCATACTTTTGAACATAAATATCACCAAACTTTTTCTTCTATCCAAAACTTCTAGTTATAAAATTTAAAATCCCTAGAATTTCCGCAATGTTTTTAGCTCCGACAGTTACCACTTTGGCGAGTTCCGAACATACCCAATCATTGTCTACAACTAAACAGAGTTGCACATTTGACGATAGTAGAAAACGCTAATAGATTTCTATAGTAGATTACTATAACGACGCAGAGTCCCACTGCTGGCGACACATTTCTTCTTAAATGTCAGCGATCCAATTTATTTTATGAAATCCGTGGTAACGAGTCGGTACTTTAAATCTATACCCGTTACTTCAGTTGCTTGGTAACGAATACATTAGACATTTTCAGGTGGCTCTGCAGTGAGACTCCGCGTCGTTATAGTAATCTACTATAGCTTTCTACTATAGAAATCTATTAGCGTTTTCTACTATCGTCAAATGTGCAACTCTGTTTAGTTGTAGACAATGATCGGGTATCTTCGGTACTCGCCAAAGTGATAACTGTCGGAGCTAAAAACATTGCGGAAATTCTAGGGATTTTAAATTTTATAACTAGAAGTTTTGGATAGAAGAAAAAGTTTGGTGATATTTATGTTTAAAAGTATGGTTATGTTGAGTGACCTTTAGAAAGTCTATTTAGCCTGTTTACATTACGTGAAAGTTGGTGCTATGCAAGAAAAAATTGCCTCCAAGCATACGCATTGGTGGCTTTTCGATCAGCTGATTCAATTTTACTTGCATTGCATGAAATTAGGACTTGTTCTAATTTAATTGCAAGTAGTACGCAGTTTTAGTAACTTTTCTAGTAATATTTCGAAGCACCAACCATAAATATAAAAAAGTAAACATAACCTCAAAAAATTAATATCGCTTTTGTTTTGGATGGCGTTTGAGTGGTTTATTTTGCGAATTTAATATATTTTCTATTCTTCATCTAGATTTAGATATATTTATAAAGTTGGCGACATATCTTGTCAGGATACTTGCATAAAAAAATTGCTTTATGTGTAAACGGTCATGCAATGCAATTAATTGCCTTGCTATAACTTGCATGCCATAACTTTCACGTAATGCGAACAGGCTTTTAGAGAATACAACCCACGTGATCCAATAGGCGGTTGTGAGTAAATATAAATGACATTTAGTTGTTGCTCATATGAACAGTTAAGAAATATTATTATAGGTTTTATTTTTGAGACTGGTGTTTCTTAAAATTTGTGTCATTTATCTTTTACGTGACTTGTCTACCCTGCAGTGGGACTCTGCGTCGTTATAAAAACCACTATTGCTTTCTAAGACTATAGAAATCTATTAGCGTTTTCTACTAAAGAAAATTTGCAACTCTATTTAATTGTAGACTACTGATCGGGTATTTTCGGAACTAAAAGGGGTAACTATCGGAGCTAAAAACATTTGCGAAAATTCTAGGGATTTTTAATTTTATAACTAGAAGTTTTGGATATAAAGAAAAGTTTGGTTATATTTAATGTTCAAAGATCATATGTTAAAACGTATTTTATCCTCTACCTGAGTTCAACTTTTTCAGTTTTTCCATGTACAGTCCAAAGCCCTTCTAGAACTAGTAACACAGCTTATACTATAACACAGCCGCGACCTAAGTAAGTTAAACAGAGGCGCACCCAGGATTTTGTCTCAATAGGAGTGTCTCAGGAATTACGCAATTCGGTGTATTTTTTTAATTAATGCACTTTTTTAATTGTTGTGTGTCTAGGATGTTAGTTTAGGGGGGCAGCAGCCCCAACCCCCCTGGGTACGCCACTGAAGTTAAACACCGCAACGCAAGTCGCAACGTCATCAGCCGAGAACTTACTGCCGTTTTCGACTGGTGATGTTCCGTGTTTAACTTAAAGAAGGTCCTCACGGGCGGAAGAAGCGGAACAGCGTACACACGCATCGTTTGTTAAACATGGCGACATTCAAGCGCCTTTCCGCAGTTTCGCTTCCTCCGCCCGTGAGGACCCACTTTTCCAGCGTTACTAGTTCTAGCATCTTTGGCTGTTTATTTGGATCTTTTTACTTCTGGATGAGCTTCAGCGAAGTTAATCAAATAAAGCCAGTGTTCATTTCTTACGCGCATTTTACTACAAAAGTCCTTTTTGTTTGTTGCTTATTTAAAACTATTTAGTAAAAAATGTATGTATTTCGATCTCAAAATTTTCAACTGAGTAATTTTTATCCAAATTATAAGCAAAGTGCCATGTATGCATAAAATCAAAGTAAGGAGCTTTCACTGGTCCTTTTTATTTTTTATAAGCTCTGCACTTAGGATGATTTGTGGTTATACCTAATGCCAGAGTGAAACTGTTCATAATTTTGAGACTCGTTTGGTATAATCTTAAACTGAAAAGCAGAGTAGTTCAAACATGTGGCCTCTAGAGCCTTCGTTCTCCGAACCAGCAGTGCTCTGATCCAAAAATATGTAAACAGCTTGATTCATAACCTCACAAAACCGATAACAGCGTTGGCGATGTCGTTTCAAGTGGACAAGATGGCTGCCACATAATCGACTTCGAAACCTACGCAGACTACGAAAGGATTGCTGCGTTTCTACAAATAGAATTCTACGACATCGCGGAGTCCCACCGCAGCGTTGGCGATGTCGGTGTCGTTTCAAGACGACAATATGGCTGCCACATAATCTACTTCGAAACCTACGCGGAGTACGAAACGATCGCTTCGTTTCAACAAATAGAATTCTACGACATCGCGGAGTCCCACTGCTGGTTTTAGTTACGGTTGACAGTTAAGTAATGAATAAAACTTCATTTGTCACCAGTTTGGTTGACAAATGAAGTTTAGTCCATTGTTTATCTGTCAACCGCTACCGTAACAAAAGCCATCTGAAAACGTCTATATGGTTTGACACGTCACTATAGGACAGAAAATAAAAGGGACTGCTCAGCCCCCAGCAGGGCCCTGAAACTTTAAATAAGTATTTTCCTTGCACCCCAAGGACAAGCTCCCGTACAGCTCCAGAGCAGCATACAGTTGTTCCATTCAACTTGTGCATCAAGCATCTGAACCGTTCTAGCCCTACCCCTCCTGCCCTCTCGTGCATCACCTACGACTTGAGCTTAAGGTCAAAAATTGTCAATTGTTCCTTTCAGGAACGGTGTGAGTTACTCTGGGGCGAGTAGCTCCGGGGCATTAAACACCTGAAAGGAATATTACTAATACGGATTATCGCAGCTGCCACTTGTCACATTTAGTTAGCGAACTTACCATAGAGGCCCTTGCGTCCATTCGACAGACAACAGATACGTCAAAATTATACCAATCAGGTTATTTTATTCTCGATTGTCTTGTCCGTCAGCCATTTTATAATATCGTGAGAAGATGAAAGTTATTTTATGTGTGATTTTAATCACAATTCATCGGCTTAGAAAAGCAAATTAGGGCTTTATTACTTTTCCAGGTAGGTGTTATTCTGTATTAATGAAAAATATAGCCTATTACATGTCTTGAAACATGGTATTCTGTTCCATAGTTTAGTCAACAAACATTTTTCCAAGTATTTTTAAATTTAAATTGTACGTGTAGTTCGTTTAAATTATAGTTTTTTCGTTTTTTGTTATTTTAAAGTGCAGTTATCAGCAAGTCTGTCAGCAAAATATACTGTGAGCATTCAAAAATAATACACACTCGAATGTATTTCCAATACCAAGAGACAAATAACTTCGTTGATCATTATTGTAACTAGAATATAACGGTTGTTGTACTTGTTGTTCAGTCAAGCAAAAAGCTTAATTCGTGTGGGTTGACAAAAAAGTTAATACAGTTAGATTTTACGGGAGATCACCCCCGCTGATTTTCTAGTTTTATTTCGGCGATTAAACCTACATTTAACTTTGTTAGTGAAAATTAACATTGTTACAAACTTTTTTTCTTGTAGATGTAAACAGACAAATCAGATATTGTAGTTTGGTACGTATCATTTTGTTAATCATATTTAAAACATATTATTTCGTGCTAGGTGTAACTATTTAGATGATTTTAATTCCAGAACATTCAATGTGATTTATATTTTTATCATATGTTTTCTGCTTGTCGGAAAAAGTCATTTTGTAGTTTGCCACCCATACCTACATCTTACTATCTCTGTATTTTCTCTAACATGGCTGCAGCGGCTGCAGTCATAGCAACTTCTTCCTTTGGCAGAGTTTAGTACTCATGTAAATATCCATCATGTAAGAATTCCTATACACTAATGTTCCAAAGGATTATAAAAACATTTTCTTTTATTTTCCCAAAACTCTTGCCACATTAGAAGCTTGAAAAACAGCTTACTGAATAAGTCCTAAAAACTGTGTCAATATCTGTGTATGTAGAGACCATTTTTCAATATCAGATTTTAATAATGCCGATGTCAGGTACAAAATGAGCATACTTAGTCAGACTACAGTCAAAAGTGTTATTTTCTGAAGAAACATCCTCTCTATTTAAAAGCCTTTCTGAGCAACTGCTATCTTGACAAATATGCACACTCTGTTGGTCTGGAGGACAAGTTTCTTAAAATTTACAGTAATGAATTTCAAAAATGTGTTTTTTTGTGACTAATAAAAAGGTGAAACTCAACTAGAGTTTTTTTTATGTCCCATTCAATTAATGAGTAAAGTTAAATAGTGCACCTGATTTGTGTGATATAAATAACTATTAGGTACTTAGTGTATAAGATGATTCTGCCGAAATTTTCGCTTTGTTTCATGTTAAATGCTCGATGGAATGGACCTCCACACAAGCCCAGCGTGATGTTAACGGAACTGAAGAAATCTGATTAGAACCTTCACCCGATTGTGACTTTTACCTTGCTTTAACATTCTCATGTGAGCCATGTTACGAGTTGACTTGATAAAAATTTCATTATATTTATATTGACTAAATTAAGAAATTAGTAAAAAACTAGTAAAAATGAGACATAGTTGTTTTACTTTTAAATACAATACAGTTTTGTATTGCTTTTAAAGGTTAATTTATGTTTTGGTATTTTATGTTTTGTTGTATTTAAATATTTGTTTTAGCAAATAGCCGCCATTGACATTTTTTATATGTTCTCTGAAAATTCTTTTATAAGTCCAATAATAGTATATTATTTAACGAGCGGTAATGTAGGTCATAACTCACGCAGATGAAGTTTGCAGTACGAGCCGCAGGCGAGTGCTGTAATTCATCAAGTGAGTTATGACCATTACCGCAAGTTGAATACTATACTTTATCTACGACTATAACAATAAATACTAAGATACAAGTACAGAGAAAGAACTTTATTCGCAAATCTTGATAGTTACCTATAACAAAGCTATAAAAATTAACTTAATTTGAAAACGTCAAAATTATTCGAGTGACATTACTTCCCTCAATAACAATAATGGATTGTTTCCTTTCGGCCAATCGGCTTGTACAGAGCCACCTTGATATTCGGTTCCTAAATCTTTTCCGATTTATTATAGTGAGTTATAGCAGTGAGTTATTACAACTCACGTTGTTTGTTTATAGATACTATTAATTGTTCAAAAGTAGTTGAATAATTAATATATAATTTAATAGGAGTAGATAAAATATTTTTTAACATCATGTAAATACAACAAGGTTATAAAATGTCAAAACATTAATTGACCTTTAACTGGTCAATGATCATATGGTGGATACCTCCGCGTCCCGCTTCTGCCTCGAGTACTTTCGGACTTACAACGGAGGGCGCCACCATTGAAATCGACGTCACAATTGTTGCGACCAATTAGCAGGCACTTAACGTTTCTTTTACCTGTTCTGTGGCCCCCCACACCAATATTTAAAAAGTTTACACCAAAGAAAATAAAAGGGTACCTATGCTTAGGTGTTTATGTTTATACACACCACAAAATTGTTCAAGAAAAACTTGACCGGAAACAACAGGGGTTACCTGTTGGTTGTTATTAAAATGAAGAAAGAAAGCAGGTTTGTTTCTAACACATTTTTGGTAATAGTGCATCCTAACCACAAAGCCGATGGCGGAAAAGAAAAACAGTTTTTTATTTAATTGTAAAACAAAGTTTCGGGGCGGAGGAGCGAATTGGAGTGCTGGGTGGAGTAGAAGTAACTATATAAAACAGTCACCAAAATAACACATTTGCACTTTATCGTTCAAATTAGGATTTAGTACCCAAATAGGTTTCATAACACTATCCGGACACCTTTCATTTTGAAATTTTCACATATTTTTTTATTAATATTGATATTACTTACGTTTATAAATCACCTTTAATGCGGAAAACACAATATTTTTACTCAGAAATTACTTTATTAGTAAAAAAACATAATTTTTATAAACTATTTTGTTTTTGACGTTTTTGGAACATATTTGAGGTTATGGTATAAATCAATTTGGGAGTATGGCAACAGTGTTGCCACATTTATTATTGTTTTTTTGGTGTTTTTATTCTTTTTTGTCAAATTTAGACATTTAAGCAAATATATTTATTTGTCCTCAAAAAAGTAAGTCACGGGCAGCAATAATACATTTATATCGAAAATATTAGATCTGTCACCTAATTCACCGACTTAGAAAAGTTTTTTATGCGAACGGTGGATCGGAGGGCACCCTAAGGTCGGAACAGGGTTAGCACCTGGTTAGGGGCCCTGACAAGTCTCCTCTCAGGCGAAGAGGGATCGGTGCGCCAGGGTGTTGGTTGGGGTCCTCTTCGGCTGTGTTGTAGAAGCGGTACAAAGTTCGCCAAGATTAATTTCATTTGGGACTCATTTTCGGTGACACTTCTACTATTTTGAAACCCAATACAATATTATTTCCAAGTAATTCTTAATTAATATTTAGGTACTTAAGCGTTTTAGATATTATTTTGTAATTCAATTTAGGTGACAGATCTACAGTTATGGGAACAAATATTATTTATTAGGTCATTGAAAATGCATTTATTAGGTAATTGGTAAAAGATAAAATCATAACCATTTTTTATCTTTGTTGAGTTATCGAGCACAAAATATCTATAGGAAACTCTGTCAACTTTGGCAACACTTCATATAACTGACATTTTATTATGCAATTTTTCAATTTTCAATAATTTTTTTTAAAGAAAAATACTGAATATTCCGCAAGTTTTTTTGCAGAAAAATACCATTTGAAATACCTATTTTTCGATGACACGTGAAAAAATGCATAATGCGGGTGTCCGGATACCGTTCCGGACCCCTTAAATATTTATAGAATTTTTAATAATAGAAATGGGAAATGTAAAAAAATGCAATGCTATAACCTCAAAACTGACCAGAGAATTAGGGAATCCAAACCACGTGATCCAATATGATGGCCGGGCAGTGCCGGTAGGCAAACAAAAATGACCTTGAAACGTTCCCCATAAGAAGACTTGCAAATTGACAGTGATTATCGATTTTATTTTTCATAGTTTTTGAGAGTTGTGGTTGCTAAAATTCGTGATATTTGTCTTTAACGTGACTTGTCAACCCTGAACTTTATTTATTTAACAATGGCTAGTATTTATCTGCAGAATTTATTGGCAGAAAGTCCTGATGATGGCGAGAGGTAAGTTGAGGATATTTTTTATTTAAAACTAGCTTAAAATGATTATCTATGTATTTCTCTGAAAATAATCAACTGTTTTATGTTTTCAGGTATCTACAGAAGTTAAAACTAATTAGTTCTGTAGATCCTTTTACTTTAAAAGATGAAGATTTAGACTTCTCTATTGATCGAGTTCCTCCAGTTTCCAGTAGGGGTATTGGTTCATATTTACTGGCAAGTAATTATTTCTGCTGCGATTTAAATAAGTAGGTAGGTAAGCCCAACCGGCAAAAAAATTACTCGGGCGGTATAATAATTTTCTGTCAATACTTTAAATAAACTGCCTGTGAAACAATGATGGGCAAAATATAGGGTAATTATTGATATTACTGGAAACAGCGAATTTGGTAATTATTGATATTACTGGAAACAGCGAATTTTTTCATGAAATTTTGCACATACCCTAATTTTGGGTCGTAGAACACGAATCCGAAGTCAGCTTTTGGCGGTCTCGTATGGTTTTTCCAAAAAAAAATTGTTTTTGGAAAACTTTTAGGTTAACTTTTAGGTTACCTTTTTGTTATAGATTCCTTTAAGTTTCGACACTTTCACTTCAACATATCTGTAAACTTATAATTTTTATTAGTTTTCGTCACACAAAACACCACATTTAGGCAAAAATAGCTAAGAAAATTGCTGTTTTCTATAGGAAATTCCATTTTAACGCTCTAGACGTCATTATTTTGCCAGCTGTCAATTTTCCGGCGTTGCCACGTTTACAAAATATTTTTCTCGCAAATTTTAACAATTTCCGGCCATAAATAAATCCAAAAAAAGAGATGGCAATATGAGAGTAAAATAAGACAGATAGCATTTTATTTTCCCTAAAAGGGCAAAAAGATGACCCCAACCAACACCCTGGGGCACCGATCCCTCTTCGCCTGCGAGGAAAGAGACTGGTCAGGGCCCCTAACCAGGTGCTAACCCTGCTCCGACCTTAGGGTGCCCTCCGATCCACCGTTATACCACCGTTATATCGAAAATATTAGATCTGTCACCTAATTCACCGACTTAGAAAAGTTTTTGATACGAACGGTGGATCGGAGGGCACCCTAAGGTCGGAACAGGGTTAGCACCTGGTTAGGGGCCCTGACCAGTCTCTTTCCTCGCAGGCGAAGAGGGATCGGTGCCCCAGGGTGTTGGTTGGGGTCATCTTTTTGCCCTTTTGGTTAAATTTGGTTCATTTTCGCATTTTCCCGCCAACTTTTTATTATTCCTAATTTACAACTTTGTCTTGAAAAATAAGTAAACCTGGCAACGCCGGACATTTGACAGCTGGGAACGTAATACCAAATACAATGGAATTTTATATAGGAAAAAGCAATTTTCTTAACTATTTTTGGCTAAATGTGGTGTTTTGTGTGACGAAATAAAATAAAAATTATAAGTTTACAGATATGTTTAAGTGAAAGTGTCGAAACTTAAAGGAATCTATAAAAAAAGGTAACCTAAAAGTTAAAAAAATTTTTTGCGGAAAAACCATTCGAGACCGCCAAAAACTGACTTCGGATTCGTGTTCTACGACCCAAAATTAGGGTCTGTGCAAAATTTCATGAAAAAATTCGCTGTTTACAGTAATATCAATAATTACCATATGTTGAAGTGAAAGTGTCGAAACTTAAAGGAATCTATAACAAAAAGGTAACCTAAAAGTTAACCTAAAAGTTTTCCAAAAACAATTTTTTTTTGGAAAAACCATACGAGACCGCCAAAAGCTGACTTCGGATTCGTGTTCTACGACCCAAACTTAGGGTATGTGCAAAATTTCATGAAAAAATTCGCTGTTTCCAGTAATATCAATAATTACCTTTTTCATGAAATTTTGCACATACCCTAATTTTGGGTCGTAGAACACGAATCCGAAGTCAGCTTTTGACGGTCTCGTATGGTTTTTCCAAAAAAAAAATTGTTTTTGGAAAACTTTTAGGTTAACTTTTAGGTTACCTTTTTGTTATAGATTCCTTTAAGTTTCGACACTTTCACTTCAACATATCTGTAAACTTATAATTTTTATTAGTTTTCGGCACACAAAACACCACATTTAGGCAAAAATAGCTAAGAAAATTGCTTTTTTCTATAGAAAATTCCATTGTATTTGGTAGTAGACGCCATTACGTTCCCAGCTGTCAAATGTCCGGCGTTGCCACGTTTACAAAGCATTTTTCTCGCAAATTTTAACAATTTCCGGCCATAAATAAATCCAAAAAAAGAGATGGCAATATGAGAGTAAAATAAGACAGATAGCATTTTATTTTCCCTAAAAGGGCAAAAAGATGACCCCAACCAACACCCTGGGGCACCGATCCCTCTTCGCCTGCGAGGAAAGAGACTGGTCAGGGCCCCTAACCAGGTGCTAACCCTGCTCCGACCTTAGGGTGCCCTCCGATCCACCGTTATACCACCGTTATATCGAAAATATTAGATCTGTCACCTAATTCACCGACTTAGAAAAGTTTTTGATACGAACGGTGGATCGGAGGGCACCCTAAGGTCGGAACAGGGTTAGCACCTGGTTAGGGGCCCTGACCAGTCTCTTTCCTCGCAGGCGAAGAGGGATCGGTGCCCCAGGGTGTTGGTTGGGGTCATCTTTTTGCCCTTTTGGTTAAATTTGGTTCATTTTCGCATTTTCCCGCCAACTTTTTATTATTCCTAATTTACAACTTTGTCTTGAAAAATAAGTAAACCTGGCAACGCCGGACATTTGACAGCTGGGAACGTAATGGCGTCTACTACCAAATACAATGGAATTTTATATAGGAAAAAGCAATTTTCTTAGCTATTTTTGGCTAAATGTGGTGTTTTGTGTGACGAAATAAAATAAAAATTATAAGTTTACAGATATGTTTAAGTGAAAGTGTCGAAACTTAAAGGAATCTATAAAAAAATTTAACCTAAAAGTTAAAAAAATTTTTTGCGGAAAAACCATTCGAGACCGCCAAAAACTGACTTCGGATTCGTGTTCTACGACCCAAAATTAGGGTCTGTGCAAAATTTCATGAAAAAATTCGCTGTTTCCAGTAATATCAATAATTACCAAATATAGTTCATGTGGTCAGCATAATAAAACTTTAAGTAACAAATAACTATCCAGTTGGGCAGTCCGAAATCTATTCGAGCAGTAAAATTATTAATTGGGCGGTGAAATTATTAGTCGGCTGGTGACAAAATAAATTAGGCTGTGAACAAAATGTGCTCGGTATTTAAATATCGTTCAGCAGTTTTTAAGCAGCGTTTCGTTTTCTGCAAAATATTTACTTTAGAAGCCAGAAAGTCAAATGACCTGTATTTAATATTTTTAGTTGGCAAGGGTTTGAAGATACCGGCGAGATTCGTTAGTTCGGTCGGTGGGCAGCATGGGCGCCCACAGGAATTTTAAAGTTGTATATCTCTGTTGCTACATACGGGACCCATACCAAATTCAGGTGAGCCTACTAGGAATGTTTTGGTAAAGAAAAAAAATATTTTGTAATTTTCGAAAAAAAGTTAAATTTTTGCTTGACCCCCCCTGAGAAAAAAATGAACACGTTTAGATATTTTATTCATTATTTTTTCTAAATAAATTTTACACCATTTCGTCGAAAATTTTTAAATTTTAAGAAAAAAAATGTGTTAGTTGAAACTTAAAGTCATTTGAATTTTTTTAAACTTAAAACGTAATTTATAAAAAAATCAAATGACTATAACTTTCTACTAACACATTTTTTTCTCTTAAAATTTAAAAATTGTCGTCGAAATGATGTAAAATTTGTTTAGAAAAATTAATGAATAAAATACCTAAACGTGTTCATTTTTTTCTCAGGGGGGGGGGGGCAAGCAAAAATTTAACTTTTTTTCTTTACCAAAACATTCCTAGTAGGCTCACCTGAATTTGGTATGGGTCCCGTATGTAGCAACAGAGATATACAACTTTAAAATTCCTGTGGGCGCTCATGGTGGGCAGCCTTACTAATAATACCATGAAATGTATGTGCTTTTACATTAATCAATATTTGGAGTTTTCTAATTAAATGCTTTATACGTAATTAATTACCCCTTATTACACGCTAAGTTAATTTTAGAGCAGTCAGAACAGTATTAGATTACCCATCAATTTGTAATGTTACAATATTTTTTCAGCAGTCAACTTGATTTTGGAGCAGGCAAAAAAAAATAAAATGTAATTTATTTCGCACAGAGCAAATATTTATTTAGTTGCAACTTATTTTTTTTTACTACTTAAAAGATTTTGAAGCTGCTTGTTCAAATCTAAAACGCAGTCCAATTTTTGTTTTATTACCTGATCAAGCTTCACCGCCCAATCCATCATTTCGCCGGCCAATCGTATATTACCATGTTACAAAATTGTAAAATTTCGCTGCCCGTTTAAATCACACCCATATTTAATCCTGACACACAGTTATCACCCCAAATGAAAGCAAAGTCTGCAGTGTTATAAATATTTTGAGGCAGGATTTGTAACAAAAGTTGGAGTAAAGGTGGTTAAGGATGCGTATCATGCGTATATTTTAGTCGACAAGTAATTTTCTAAACTTTGTACTTTATGTTTAATTTTCAGTAACTTTAAAATAAAAATAGAAGGATAATGTTTACAGAGTGTTTTTTTTTTCAGGTAAGACATTCTCAAAGAGCAAACTTAAGACCGTTAGATGTGTGGAGTATTATAGCACAAGATGAAAGCATATGTACAGTGAAATACGAGGAACTGCTATACTGGATTATCAGTGTGTTGGCGCTTCTTCAAGAAAACACAGTATTGGTGGAGGAACGGCACAAGCCAAACATGGAAGCCCAACCCATTGACTTTATTTTAGATTTTAATGTGGAAAAGTGTATTGAATTGTCATGTGTTTACTTTAAGGATTTTAGTATGTATATTTTAGTTATTTACAGATCTCCATCAGGCAGTTTTGATACTTTTATATCTATCCTAGAGGACCTCTTAACTGAATGGGGTATCAACAAGAACCTGGTGTTGGCTGGGGACTAATGTGCACTTTGGAACGGACCAATGTGAGGCGGTTGAACTCGATGACCTACTAAGCAGCTATGGGTTTACCAGAACTATAAACGGTGAAACTAGAGCAGGTTACTGTTTAGATATCATTTTCTTAAACTTTCAAGTAGAAGCCCTGGAAACATTTAACTTAAATACAGATTTCTCAGACCATAGTTCACAATTAATAAAATTCAACTCTCCTTCTCTTAGCTCTGCCCATCAGCTGGAGCATAAAATATGTAGACCAATAACACAGCAGGGCATAATGAAATTCTTTAATTTAATTGAAAATACATCTTTTGATTTTGTATCAGATGAGTGTGTCCGAGTTGATCAGAAGTTTACAAAATTCATAGAAAAAATCCTGGAAAAATCATTTCTTGATGCTTTTCCTACAAAAATTATTACCATGCAAAGTGATCAACCTGGTAACACATCCTGGTTTGGTGGCGATCTGAGGGTGATGAGGGAACATCTTAATTTTCTTGGTGAATTATGTAAACAATATAAAAATGAGGGAAATATCAGGGAATATAAGAATTTTAAAAAACAGTACAAAAAAGCAATAAAAGAAGCAAAGATAGGAGCGAATGATACGGCTATACTTTCTGCTAGGAACCCCACAAAGACTATGTGGAATATTAACGCTCAACGAAAGATGGGCCGTGAAGACCCCCCTTTTTCTGACTTGTCACCGGACAGCTTCAATGACTTTTTTTGTAATTTATTTATTTATTTAATTAGTAATGTACCACTTTACAAGTTGACAATACAAAATATATAGTTACTACAAGTAACATATACCTATTGTAAAATTGTCCTTTTGGCCAGATTCTTGAAATTACAATATGATACATCTGTTCCGTTTTCCCACTAATTTTCTTTAACTTTATTAATGATTTTCTTTGGTTTGTTTGAATTAAACCTTCGCGATATTGTTCGCGCCACATCCCTTCCGTAATAGGTCGATTGTGACGCGCTAGTGTGCGCGTCGGACGATGTTAGTACCGGCAGTTCGGAACTACCAAAATTCTAAAACCACACACATGAACAAAACTTGAAGTGAGTTGGTGTGTCCCGCAATTATTGTCGTGTGAGTTAGTGAACCGCTGATGTTGATCCCGTAGCAAGGCCTTGCAGAAGACCCAATTTTAGGACACTGGTAAGATCATTGCGTAAGGGATTCGTTCGCCGCTATACATTTTAATTTTCGTTAAAATTAATCTATTTTTGCTAAATTGAATGAACCAGCGATTTCATTCTTAAAACAAATAAAATATATTTTTTTTGGTCCCTCGATGCCGATTTTGTCTTTAAATTCAATGGCAAAATTGATTGAAAAATAATTCAATTAGCAATTAATTTTATTTACTAATTTGATTGATAATTTAATAATTTTAATTGCATTAATTAGTTTGCTAATTAATGTCAAACAATTTATGGCATATTTGCTTATTGTGCTTTACCCAGCATTTTAGCCGAATTTTCGTTAATAAAGGGTAACTTTGCAAAAATAAATTTGGAGACATTCCAGTTTGTTTTTTGTAGTTTTTTTTTGCTTCGCTTATCGTCGGTATTGATTGCCGATGTGATAAATGCAGGTTTATTGTACCAATTTATGTTTGAATTTGATTTAAATATTCTGCATCAAAAACATATTTTCCCAAATATTTTAATTAAAAGGTCTTTATTGCGTATTACAAATTTAAATAGTTCAGATCTTCGCAAGGACTTATATTTTTTATATATTGTTGTTTATTCGATAGTTGCTAATAATTGATATCGACATTTTATTGGAACAAATTAATTTAAAATGTGTTTAATCATCTTTTAAGAGTCCCAATTTATTTTCAAAAATAAATTGTGGTAGTTTACTTTTCGTTAATAAAATATCTATAATTAATTGCTATTTTCTCTATAAAGATAAAATTTGATTGCTGTTTCCTTAAATTAAATTAAAAATGAGTAGCAATAAATATGAAGCGCTTAAATTAAAGCGATCTACGACAATCACACGTGTACAGGAGTTGTATGATATTGCTACAACTTGCATGGGTGATCGAAAACAAGAAGAAAACTTTCAAGTCCGTTGCGAACATTTGAAAGATTATTATGATAGTTTCGAACAGTATCATTTTGCGATTATAACGCATAAAGATATGGAAGAGGCGCATTTAGATAGCGAGGAAATTATACGGAAAAACTTTGACGATCAATATTTTGCTATAAAATGTATTCATAGGGAATTGTTTGCAAAAGCTGATGTAAAACCTAACGATTTAAATGTTAGTAATTCAGGAGGTACGGCTCAGCCTTCAAGCAATGCCAAGCTGCCTAAAATAACTACCCGTTTTTGAGGGAAATTATAAACACTGGTCTACTTTTTTTGATTTATTTAAAAGTCTTATCCATAATCAACAAACCCTTTCCAATACTGAAAAATTTCAATACTTATTAACTTTTTTACGAGGTGAACCTTTAAATACTATTAGAAGTATACCGCTAGTAGACGATAATTACCAAATTGCCTTTGATACTTTAGTCAATAGGTATCAGAATAAAAGAGTTTTAGCTAATACTTATTGGCATGAGCTGAATAATATATCACCATTGACAAAAGGTACTAAAGGAACTCATTCTGCTTTACGTTATATTTTAGACACATTTTCAGAAAATACTGAAGCTTTAAAATTATTAGGATTTCCGGTTAGTAGTTGGGTTTTCGTGCTTTTTAATTTACTTTTACAAAAATTAGATGCAGAACTTGTTCATAAATTTGAAATGGCACATGGTCATTTGGAAATACCAACATTTAACCATTTAAAAATATTTTTGGCAAATCACTGCAAAGTATTAGAAACTATCGCTAATTCAACTTCTGATTCTACAAAAAATTATTCGTCGCCTCGAGGAAAGGGAAAAGGGCCTATGAGTGCCTACTCATTCCACACTAATATTTCTAATAAGGGCAGTAACAGCCATAAGCTGAAATGTAAATTTTGTAAATTTAATCATTTTCCGTCTAACTGTGCAAATTTCCTTCAAAAATCCCCAAAAGAAAGATATCAGCTTTGCAAACAGCACGGAGTATGTATAAATTGTTTAAGTGTATCGCATACATTTATCAAATGCAATTCAAATTCAACGTGTCGCCATTGTCATTCCCGCCATCATACTTTACTTCATTTTGACAATGCTCACGTTTCTGTTTCTGATGAAGAAACACCGCTTTTACATAATAGTCCTTCTACGTCAGGCCATGTTAATCATACGTATAATCACTCGCCAATTCCCCCTGCTGCAAGCGTGCAGCACCCATCTGTCGCTGTACCTACCGTGGTTACTTCTTCAACCTCTTCTAATGTTAATGCTTTGCTAAGCGCGGCTCAACCACATGGATTTGTGTTGTTGGCCACTGCAAACGTAGAGGTAGTGGATTCAAACGATAATCCACATAGAATACGAGTTTTGCTCGATAGTGCCAGCCAAGCTAATTTTATAGCAGAACACTGTTTTAACAGATTACATTTGAAGCGTTCGGCATGTAATATTGCTATAAAGGGTTTAGATCAAATGGCCTCTATGTCTTCCAAGGGTATAACTTCATTAGTTATTCGACCTATAGAGCAGCCAAATCTATCGTTTGCTGTTGAGGCAGTTATTTTGCCTCAGGTGTGTGCAGATATGCCAAATGAATTCTTTAAGATTCCTGACTGGGATCATTTAAAGAATTTAAAATTGGCGGACCCAAAGTTTAACACCCCCGGTAGTATAGATCTATTACTTGGAGGTGATCTCTTTCCCTTTATTATCCAGTCGGGAAAAGTTTGTGGTAAGAAAAATGAACCAATTGCCCTTAACACTGTCTTTGGCTGGGTACTGATGGGAAAAATTACCTTACCTGCTCCGCAACCCTTGTATTCATTTTCTACGGCATTAGAGGATGATTCACTTGGTGCTACATTGCAAAAATTTTGGGATCTTGAGGAAATCCCAGCGTTGGCCACTCTGTCTAAGGAAGACATCGCAGCTGAACAAAACTTTGTGGAAACACACTCCCGCCTTCTTTCCGGTCGTTTTATGGTCACATTACCCTTTAAAGAGGGCGAACCGCTGTTCTCGAACTCTCGCTCTGTAGCGGAGAGGCGTTTTTATTCGTTGGAAAAACGTCTTTTGCAAAATCTGGCTTTGCACCAGACTTATAATCAATTTATGAAGGAATATTTGGATTTAGGTCATATGGAACCGGTGTCATGCGTTCCTAATGATTCGGCTTCCGAAAAAAGCTATTACATTCCGCATCACTGCGTTACAAATATTTATAGCTCCACTACCAAGTTACGTGTAGTGTTTGATGCATCCGCTAAAACCCAAGATGGTTATTCTTTAAACGATTGTCTTCTTGTAGGTCCGAAGTTACAGTATGACATATTTTCTATTTTGCTAAATTTTCGCTGTTTCCCAATTGTGTTCACAGCAGACATCAAAATGATGTATCGACAAATATTAGTCAACCCTAGTCACACTGACTATCAGAGAATTGTATTTCGTTTCTCTCCTCATGAGAGGCTTCAAGACTTTGTCTTAAAAACCGTTACGTATGGGGTATCTTCGGCACCCTTTTTAGCCCTTAGATGCATTCAGGAGTTGGCTATAAAGGAAAAACTTAATTTTCCCAAGGCTTCTAAGGCGCTACAAAACCAAATCTTTGTGGATGATATTGTTTACGGTTCTATATCCCTAGAGAAAACTCTAGCCACAAAGGAAGAACTCATTTCACTTCTTAAACAAGGCTGCTTCGAACTGAGAAAATGGTCTAGTAATAGTCAAGAATTCCTAGCCACAATCCCTACTGATATTCATCAGTCTCCTTTGTTATTAGATTCCGATCATAACAACTATTTTAAAGTGTTAGGACTGCATTGGTGCCCGGTGAAAGATATATTTTCCTATCAAATTAAAGTTTTAAGTACCGAATGTACAAAACGTTCTATCTTGTCTGAGGTAGCACGTATATTTGATCCACTGGGGTTTCTTTCTCCAGTAACTTTTCTTCTGAAGCATATGCTGCAATTGCTTTAGACTCAGGGGCTAGACTGGGATGATACACCTTCTACTAATATAGTTGATCAATGGCAAGATTACAAATCGGAATTGTCAGTCCTGTCAGTAGACAGTATTCCCCGATATTGCTTTATAGGTCATTATATTTCCTGGAGGATTCTCAAAATCAAATATATACTTTCTTGGTGTGTGCAAAAAGTAAAGTAGCACCCTTGAAATCTATTACCCTCCCTCGTCTTGAGTTGTGTGCGGCAGGCTTGCTCGCAAAATTGATTCAATCTGTTTTGAAAACTTATTCAGACTTAAACTTTGCTGTTTCTGCATGGTCTGATTCAGCCGTTGCTTTATCATGGATAAAGGCTCCACCGTATAAGTGGAAAACTTTTGTTGCCAACCGCGTGAGCCAAATTCAGCAAATTGTTGCTCCTGAATTATGGCATCATATCGCCTCAGAGGACAATCCAGCCGATTGCTCTTCAAGAGGTTTGCTTCCATCGAAATTAATTGAATTTTCATTATGGTGGAAGGGCCCTCCGTGGCTTTCTCTGCCCGATTATCGCTGGCCAAAATCCAAACTTGTCCCGGATAAGTGCGAGGATTCGGTCAAGGAAGCAAAACCATTAGTACTTCTGGTCTCTCAAGATACACACCCTCTTCAAATGTTGCTAGAGAGGTTTTCTTCAATTCAGAAGATTTTACGAGTTTTAGGTTATTGCTTAAAATTTCTAGGTCTGCTTAAAACGAGTATTTCCTTCACCCTAGGTACTGCGTTTACAGAACAAGATTTAAATTTTAGTCTTATGGTTCTTGTTAAATATGTCCAACGCACCTGTTTACATGATGATGTTGATAGTTTGTCGAAAACTGGGCGCTGTTCAAAGTCGTTGCAAAAGTTGTCCCCTTTTTTGGACGACCAGGGAGTCCTCAGGGTGGGCGGTCGTCTTACCAATTCACAACTGTCTTTTGACCAGAAGCACCCTATACTACTTCCCCGTCAACATCGGTTGACAGTTTTAATTATAGAAGACTTTCACCTCAAGTACTTACACTGCGGCGTTCAAAATCTACATTTCTTGATTTCACAACAGTTTTGGATTATTGGCGGCAAGAAGTTTGTTCGCAGCATTATATCCAAATGTCTTAAATGTTTTCGAGTCAACCCCTCTTCTTTACAGCCTAAAATGGGCAATTTGTCCCCTTATAGAGTGACCCAGATGAAACCTTTTCTGTGTACAGCAGTAGATTTCGGCGGTCCCTTATTTATCACCATGATCAGATCTAGGGGTGCGAAAGCTCAAAAGGCTTATTTGTGCCTTTTTGTGTGCTGTGCCACGAAGGCGGTCCACTTAGAACTGGTCTCTGACTTATCAACCCCAGCTTTTCTGGCTGCATTACGCCGTTTTATTGGCCGTCGGGGAAAAGTAGGTTATTTTCATTCTGATTGTGGTACGAATATCGTGGGGTTCTGATATTTTTGAGAAAGCTTGTGCAGAAGAAAAAATTGCCTGGCGGTTTCAGCCTCCGTCCGCACCTCATTTTGGTGGCTTGCACGAAGCTGGTATAAAAAGTGTTAAGTCACACCTCATAAGAATTATTGGGGAACAAATATTGTCTTATGAGGAGCTCTATACCGTACTAGTGCAAATTGAAGCTGTCGTCAATTCGCGACCCTTGGGTCCATTAAGCGCTGATCCTAATGATCTGTTACCCTTAACTCCAGGTCACTTTTTAACTATGGCCCCTTTATCTTGCATCCCCGATCCGGACCTTACCTCCCCACATATTAAATGTTTGGTGCAATTTCATCAAGCATTTTGGAAGAGGTGGCATACTGAATACCTTCATACGTTACAACAACGTAGTAAATGGCTTAAGGACTCCGATCAGATTCAGCCAGGAGCACTAGTATTAATAAAGGAGAACTTAGCGCCCCCATTAAAATGGCGGCTAGGTCGTGTAAAATCGGTTTTTCCGGGAAAAGATGGCATTGTACGAGTTGTTTTATTACAAACCGCTAACGGACTTTTAAAAAGGCCCGTGATAAAGGTTTGCCCCTTACCTGTGTAGTAAGTTTACTATGCCTAAACGATTTGTACATATTGTGCTGTTCCAATATTTTGTTAGGAATTTTTTTTGTATTTGGGAAAAATATGAATTTGAACTTACTTTTTTTTTCGGTTAAAATGATCGGCAATATTTTCTGTAGTAATATATTAAGGGATGGGGAAATTATCGAAAATCATTCCGAAGATTTTTTGCCGTGGAAATCGCTCGAGGGCTTGCCCGAGAGCGATTTCCTAATGGCAAAAAATCTGAGAATGATTTTCTGATTATTTCCCAATCCCGAAATGTATTTTGAAGATTATTTACCAATTCTTCGAGAGAAAAATCTCCAAAACGTTCCATTTTTGTAAAACGTTTAAATGATATCTCGAAATGACACTTTGACGTTTGTTTGTATTTTATTTGTTGTCCATAGTAACAACCAAAAACGCCATTGTTCGTTATCTAGATAATCATCAAACATCACCACGACAATAAAAAACCTGTTGTTACAGACGTGTGATTTAACTGTTGACAAGGGCGATTTTCAGTTCTGACGGGGGAGATTTTCACTTTTGACAAGGGTGATTTTCACCGGAGAGCGGGAGATTATCGCTGAATAATCAGGTGAAAATCAACCCGCTTTTATAATGGATGAGGTAAATAATCATTGGAAATGCTGTTGCATTTTGTAGGGCGGTTATGTTCCGTTTTCCCACTAATTTTCTTTAACTTTATTAATGATTTTCTTTGGTTTGTTTTAATTAAACCTTCGCGATATTGTTCGCGCCACATCCCTTCCGTAATAGGTCGATTGTGACGCGCTAGTGTGCCCGTCGGACGATGTTAGTACCGGCAGTTCGGAACTACCAAAATTCTAAAACCACACACATGAACAAAACTTGAAGTGAGTTGGTGTGTCCCGCAATTATTGTCGTGTGAGTTAGTGAACCGCTGATGTTGATCCCGTAGCAAGGCCTTGCAGAAGCCCCAATTTTAGGACACTGGTAAGATCATTGCGTAAGGGATTCGTTCGCCGCTATACATTTTAATTTTCGTTAAAATTAATCTATTTTTGCTAAATTGAAGGAACCAGCGATTTCATTCTTAAAACAAATAAAATACAACATCATTAAAGAAGTCCAATCTATCACAGTACTTATTTACACTTGCTGATATTCTATTGACAGGATTATACAATAAATACCAAGTACGACAAAGGGGCAGGTGCAGAAGAGTTATACTACGAGTTTGACGAAGAGGAACATGAATTTGAAAGTGCTGTAAACATTCAGGACTATTTATGTGATTATTAAACGTCTTATACGCAAAACAAATGTCATAGTATTCTCTTCTGCGCTCCAGGGGAGCAAGTCCCAAGTATACCATAGTCTGATCGTCATTCAGATAAATTCCATTGACAGAGAGTTTAAAACGCGCGTATTTAATAAATTTTCGCTGTACGTTCTCTAGTCTGGCTATATGAACAGAGTAATATGCCAATATGGTGACCAGACTATGTTAGAAAATTCCAAAATAGATCTCACAAATGAAGTAAACAATACCTTAAGGGCATCTAAAGATGTAAAGTCTTTACTTAATATAGCTAATAACTTAATAAGGGAGATACCGGCAAATCAGACGGATCCTCTGGGAAATTTTAAAAACATATTTCCCCCTACTGGCCACTTCTCTTTTACTGAATTTACATTTAATGAAATGAGAAATATAGTGGACAGTTTAAAAAACAAAACTAGTCGTGACATCTTTGGGCTAAACGTAAACCTTATCAAGAATATTAAAAACATAATCATTTTTCCACTAACAAGGCTAGTCAACTTGTGCTTTAGGGAAAACACCTTCCCAGATATACTGAAAAGGGCAATGGTTATACCAATTTTCAAAAAAGGTGACAGAAAAGATATATCAAATTATAGACCCATTAGTTTGTTACCGATAATTTCAAAAATTGTTGAGAAGTGTATGGCCATACGAATGGTGAATTTCTTAGAGGATAACGGCTGTTTTGCGGATGGTCAGTTTGGATTTCGTAAGAAGAGAAACACTGTGTTGGGAATTTTAGATCTGGTGGACAAGATTATTGATTCCTTTGAAGGTATGGAGTATAGAGCTGTCCTTTTTTGCGATTTGAGTAAAGCCTTTGACTGTGTCACCCACAGTCTCCTACTACAAAAGCTGACATATTACAATTTTACAAATAATAGTTTATCTCTTTTAAAATCTTATTTACAGAATAGGACCCAAGTTGTGGGGGGGGGGGGGGTGACGTCTGCCGAAAGTGCACTGAATATCGGGGTTCCCCAAGGTCAGTCCTGGGCCCCATACTTTTCTTGATTTACATCAATGGTCTGCCCTTTGGTGATACAAGGGCTACATACACACTCTTTGCGGACGACACCACTGCTTCCCTTTCAGCCGGCACCTTGGAAGAGGCTACAAGGGAGCTGGGGGTGGCACGGTCCATGGCTGAGGAATGGTTTGGTGCCAACAGGCTGCTTCTGAATCAGGCAAAGACACAGCAATTAGTGTTTTCACTTAGAAACATGGGTGAGGTTAATGATGGAGCATCGCACGTAGGATTCTTGGGTGTGATGATCGATCAGGAACTTAAGTGGCATACCCAAATTAAGCAGATTGCCAAGAAGCTTGGAAGCGGTCTGTTTACATTGAGGCGTCTTAGCGAGCATGTTAGTGTTCCCGTACTTAGAACTTCTTACTTTGCTTTATTCCACTCAATAATGTCTTATGCTCTGTTGGCTTGGGGTCACGTACCCAGGCCAAAGCGTGTTTTTGGCCTCCAGAGGAAGGCTGTGCGGGTTGTGGCGGGGTTGGGATTCAGGGAGGACTGTAGACGGGCCTTTGCTGCCCTTGACATCTTGACTTTCCCATCCCAGTACATGCTGGATAGCCTGACATATGTTAAATCCAACAGGGGAACGTACAAAGTGCATGGTGAAGTCCACAGCCACGACACCAGAAATAAAAATAACTTAATACCAGAACATTCCCGCCTGGAGAGGTGTCGAAATGGCCCAAGATATTTGGGAATAAACTTTTTTAACCATTTGCCAGACAGTATCAAACAACTGCCTGAAAATAATTTTAGGGGTAAAATAAAACAAATTTTAATAGAAAATGCTTTTTATTCACATGAAGAATTTTTGAATTTTAACTTCAATATTTTGTAGTTTTAGCGTTTTATAGATTTTGTATATGTAGTGAAATTTTTAATATGTGACGTTCTTAAATGTCGGTTTGTATTATTGTAAACAAGCTGTCTATATATATATATATATATATATATATATATATATATATATATATATATATATATATATATATATATATATATATATATATATATATATATATATATATATATATATATATATATATATATATAATGCTCTTCCTGACAATGTCAAGGAACTTTCGTTTGCGAATTTTAAACAGAAGATGAAACACTTCTTGATAACCAGGGCTTTTTATTCTTTTAACGAATATTTTGACACGGATTTTAACACGTTGTGACAAGTCCTCTTAGTGATATCACGATTTTAAATATTATTTTAATGTGTTTAACATGTCGTAGATGTCCCATTTTTTATGCATTTTATTGGTACTTACTTTTATATCATATATATATATATATATATATATATATATATATATATATATATATATATATATATATATATATATATATATATATTGACGTTCTGTATTATTTCTATATTATTGTTTGTATTGTAGTTTGATAAATACATAATGCACGTTTTATTTATATGTATGTATTTTTTATTTAATAATATCTTGGTATGCATAGTTACATTTGCTTGAACTAGAAAGACATTTCAGTTTAAAAATAAATTACATCGAGATCAATTTTCTAGTTATTACTAACTTAATAATTAATATATTACAAAAACTAAAATACATTCTCAATAGAATAAGCTGAAATTTTTACAAGGGGCCAGGAGGCACCACCAAAAAAATATCTTAAGTTTTAGTTTTCCGTTGACATTACCGAAGACTAAAAAACAATGCTCGGTTGTTGACATCGGGTGGCATATTAAAGTTAAAAGTTATTTGTTAAAAAAAGTGATTATTATTTTTAAACTTTTCTAGGTAGATAAAGTAGTTAAGTTAACCGAGAAAATAACTTGGAAATGATTAATCTGTTATAAAATGCTTGCTGCAAACTCTTTGATTCTTTAACATAGACTATGTACCTAAGATTGTCCCTTTTGAGAGCAGCCAGCCATCGTTCCCTACGCCTTTTGGATAAATCATTTAAATTAGTTAAAAACCTATGCTTTAAGATGGTAGGCACACAATAAAAACTAATCTGGTCTCTGTTGGAGCGACTTTTTATTCACATGAAGAATTTTTGAATTTTAACTTCAATATTTTGTAGTTTTAGCGTTTTATAGATTTTGTATATGTAGTGAAATTTTTAATATGTGACGTTCTTAAATGTCGGTTTGTATTATTGTAAACAAGCTGTCTATATATATATATATATATATATATATATATATATATATATATATATATATATAATGCTCTTCCTGACAATGTCAAGGAACTTTCGTTTGCGAATTTTAAACAGAAGATGAAACACTTCTTGATAACCAGGGCTTTTTATTCTTTTAACGAATATTTTGACACGGATTTTAACACGTTGTGACAAGTCCTCTTAGTGATATCACGATTTTAAATATTATTTTAATGTGTTTAACATGTCGTAGATGTCCCATTTTTTATGCATTTTATTGGTACTTACTTTTATATCATATATATATATATATATATATATATATATATATATATATATATATATATATATATATATATATATATATATATACATATATATATATATATATATATATATATATATATATATATATATATATATATATATATATATATATATATATATATATATATATTGACGTTCTGTATTATTTCTATATTATTGTTTGTATTGTAGTTTGATAAATACATAATGCACGTTTTATTTATATGTATGTATTTTTTATTTAATAATATCTTGGTATGCATAGTTACATTTGCTTGAACTAGAAAGACATTTCAGTTTAAAAATAAATTACATCGAGATCAATTTTCTAGTTATTACTAACTTAATAATTAATATATTACAAAAACTAAAATAAATTCTCAATAGAATAAGCTGAAATTTTTACAAGGGGCCTGGAGGCACCACCAAAAAAATATCTTAAGTTTTAGTTTTCCGTTGACATTACCGAAGACTAAAAAACAATGCTCGGTTGTTGACATCGGGTGGCATATTAAAGTTAAAAGTTATTTGTTAAAAAAAGTGATTATTATTTTTAAACTTTTCTAGGTAGATAAAGTAGTTAAGTTAACCGAGAAAATAACTTGGAAATGATTAATCTGTTATAAAATGCTTGCTGCAAACTCTTTGATTCTTTAACATAGACTATGTACCTAAGATTGTCCCTTTTGAGAGCAGCCAGCCATCGTTCCCTACGCCTTTTGGATAAATCATTTAAATTAGTTAAAAACCTATGCTTTAAGATGGTAGGCACACAATAAAAACTAATCTGGTCTCTGTTGGAGCGACTTCCACAACCGACTGCAAGACAAGTCATCGGCATTATTGTTTGGTCAATACACCCACTAAATCACTATAAAAATGTATTTTACTGCAAAAAAAACCTTTTCAGCGCTCACTAGAACAGTAAACAAACAAACTAAAATAACCTGATGATTCCTTAATAAATATAAACAATTTTATCGGGATTTAGGATGCGCACGCTCAAATGTAAACAAACGCATTCCTTGCAATGTTTGCCCACCGGCCACCATTTTGAATTAATTTGACACATCGTTGGATTGCCTAATAAAAGCAACAATAGACAGCCTAAGTCTGACGTCACAAGAGAGGGTGGAGCTTCTACTGGCTCCAAACAAAGCGTCATTCTGTGGTGAAATCTCGTAAGAGTGTTTTCGTTTTATGTTTTTTGATTTTTTAAGAGAAAATAAGACTTCTGCCTGCCATATTGAGTTGCAAGAAAGTGATATCCACTCGAATTGTATTAGTTTTTTTGCCAAGTAAGTTGATTTGATCCTATAATTTTTATTTGAAACATTTGGAGGTTATGTTACTGGTTGTGTTTTCATTTGAAATTTATCATTTTTCAGATTTTCTATTCTTAAAATAGCAAGAATAATGGCTTCAAAACACGTTTTGAAACTTTCCAGCATCAATGCGTTCTTTGAGAATGATAACAAAACGATTAGAAAAGGTGAAAATGCCTTAGAGTCTAACCACATCAAGAAGATGGAGTTTGACTCTGATTTATCTATAATAAGGGGAGAAGTATTTGCCAGCATGAAAAATAAGAGCTAGGTACATGGTGTCTATTGGTATGATTTTGTTGTCTCTCCGCAATGAAGATATTGAATAGTTTGGTGTTTTTTTACAGAGTTGGAAACAAATAGTGATATCTCCTCAGCTACGTGTACATGTCCAAAAGGCATAAAATGCCATCACATTGCCGCTTTGGCACTTTTTGGACATTACAATATCTCAGTGACAGACAAAGCATGCTCATGGAATGCACCGTCAAAGCCAAAGTCTGGGCCAGTGAAGTCTGCTGAAGAGCTGTATCCTCCAAAGCCTTATACAGCGCTCGCAGGGAAGGTACCAGAAGAGTCTTTAAAGATACTTAAAGAGAAGTTGGGCATCTTTGGGAATACTGTGGGGTTTACCTGGTTGTTAAATGAAGAACCTGTAGACTCTGTAAATAATTTCCCTATAATAGAAGAAATAATTTCCTCCAAGGAGTTTTTGGAAGCAACCGATAAAATTAAAGTATTTAAAGAAAAATGTGCAATCAATGACCAAATGGTCCAAGATACAGCTGCTGCAACTGTTGGTCAGGCTACAAATGAGAAGTGGTTCCTTGCAAGAAAATTTCGCTTGACTGCCAGTAACTTTGGCCTCATTATTGCAGCTTGTGCGAGAAACAAGTACCCACCTAGTTTGTTCAAGACTCTTTTAGGTGAGTGAAAGGAGAGCCAGAATTTTACTCCAATTAATATTGATAATTGACTATTTTTTACAGGTGAATACAACCTAGATGGTGTAAAAGCCATACAATGGGGTAGAACTCATGAAAAAGATGCGATAGGGCATTTGAAGCAGTTTTACAATTTATCCATTAAACCAACAGGAGTATGGCTCAAAAATTCTGGACTACTTGCTTCTAGTCCTGATGGACTCATTGAGGAAGAGAGAGCAATTGTAGAAGTTAAATGTCCATATTCTTTCAGGAACGATCTTTTGTCAGAAAAATTAAGAAACAATAACAAATATGTAATTTATTATGATAGTGACGGAACTTTAATTTTAAACACTAATCACAATTATTACCACCAAATACAAGGCATTTTGCATATCCTGAAGAAAAAAAAAATGTTATTTATGTATATGGACATTGAAAGAAACGGTAGTAACGGCTATAGAGTATGATGATGAGTGGAAGGATAATCTTGAACTGCTGGAAAATTTTTATATAGAGCAGTATACCAAAATTGTTGGAGAATTATTACTATATCAAGATTTTTAAATATATGAGTTTTATTGTAGAGTAACCAGTCCGAATTAAATTTGTTTATTGCTAAACTTGTACCTATTAAGTAATGGCTCCTGAAATTAGACAAAAAAAAGTGTCTTTGGTAATTTGCTATATTAAAAATAAATATCAATGTTAAATACAAACTAGCCTATCATTTTTATAGTTTTAATTTAAAATGTGTACATTACAATTCTAATTTTTTTAGTAATATTCTTCAACTTCTTTAATTAGGGGATACTGGAAGTTGGTAAGAGCGGCACAAACTTGAAAAAGAACTGAAATTTGGGGTATATAATATACTGGAACTTGCTGTAGAATATTAAAACATTTTATTCTACGAATAGCTCTTTCGACATGAATCCTGGCTTTGGCTATTTGCTGCGTTTCGTACACTTGAGACTCCGTAAACTGAGGTGTGGTTAAAAATGGGGGAATGTTTAAAGATACCCCTGCAGGAAGAAGGTCCTTGATTAAAAATCCTTTATCGGCCAATATCAGATCTCCAGCTACCATCTGATCCAAAACTTTGCTCTGCTCTACAATATTCTTATCCGTTGTTGATCCTGGATAAGCCTTGCTTACGAATGTTAGTACCCCATTTGGTGCAACACCCACCAATATTTTCCACGTATTCCTATGTTTATACGAACTGTATGTAAGCCTTTGATTTTCCATGCTTGCTGGTACTGCAGAATATATTTCCGTACAGTCCAAAATAATTCTACAATTTTTAAAGTTAGTGAATGCAACAGGGAGGCAGGCTTGATTTTTTTGGGGTGTGATTTAAACGGGCAGCGAAATTTTACAATTTTGACACATCGTAATATATGATTGGCTGGCGAAATGATGGATTGGGCGGTGAAGCTTGATCAGGTAATAAAACAAAAATTGGTCTGCGTTTTAGATTTGAACAAGCAGCTTCAAAATCTTTTAAGTAGTAAAAAAAAATAAGTTGCAACTAAATAAATATTTGGTCTGTGCGAAATAAATTACATTTTATTTTTTTTTGCCTGCTCCAAAATCAAGTTGACTGCTGAAAAAATATTGTAACATTACAAATTGATGGGTAATCTAATACTGTTCTGACTGCTCTAAAATTAACTTAGCGTGTAATAGGGGGTAATTAATTACGTAAAAAATAAAGCATTTAATTAGAAAACTCCAAATATTGATTAATGTAAAAGCACATACATTTCATGGTACTATTAGTAAGGCTGCCCACCATGAGCGCCCACAGGAATTTTAAAGTTGTATATCTCTGTTGCTACATACGGGTTGGGTTCAGGTGAGCCTACTAGGAATGTTTTGGTAAAGAAAAAAAGTTAAATTTTTGCTTGCCCCCTGAGAAAAAAATGAACACGTTTAGGTATTTTATTCATTAATTTTTCTAAACAAATTTTACATCATTTCGACGACAATTTTTAAATTTTAAGAGAAAAAAATGTGTTAGTAGAAAGGTATAGTCATTTGATTTTTTTATAAATTACGTTTTTCTACAAACGTGTTAAAAATGCATTTTTTATCACGCCGCAGATGCCTTAAAAATGTTACTTTATGGCACTAGTGTTAAAAGTACTTTATAGCACTAGTGTTAAAAGTAATGCTATGGCAACTACGACGCCAACAATGGTTGTTGGTTTTTTTGACAAATGTCAACTTCATAATTTTATATTATATCTACGATGCTACTTAAAACTATGTGTTTCCAATATGTTAAACTTTCTAAAAATTGTAATTGTGTTTTTGTTTTTTATTGGCGTTTGTAGAAAAAATTTGTATGATATTTGTGTTAAAAGTACTTTTAAGGCACTCATTTGAATTGCAGAATTCGCTTCGCTCATTCTGCAAACTTTCAAATTCGTGCCGTAAAATTGTACTTTTAACACTTATATCATAAATAACTATTTAAGTTTAAAAAAATTCAAATGACTTTAAGTTTCAACTAACACATTTTTTCTCTTAAAATTTAAAAATTTTCGACGAAATGGTGTAAAATTTATTTAGAAAAAATAATAAATAAAATACCTAAACGTGTTCATTTTTTCTCAGGGGGGGCCAAGCAAAAATTTAACTTTTTTTCGCAAATTACAAAATATTTTTTTTCTTTACCAAAACATTCCTAGTAGGCTCACCTGAATTTGGTATGGGTTCCGTATGTAGCAACAGAGATATACAACTTTAAAATTCCTGTGGGCGCCCATGCTGCCCACCGACCGAACTAACGAATCTCGCCGGTATCTTCAAACCCTTGCCAACTAAAAATATTAAATACAGGTCATTTGACTTTCTGGCTTCTAAAGTAAATATTTTGCAGAAAACGAAACGCTGCTTAAAAACTGCTGAACGATATTTAAATACCGAGCACATTTTATTCACAGCCTAATTTATTTTGTCACCAGCCGACTAATAATTTCACCGCCCAATTAATAATTTTACTGCTCGAATAGATTTCGGACTGCCCAACGGGATAGTTATTTGTTACTTAAAGTTTTATTATGCCGACCACATGAACTATATTTTGCCCATCATTGTTTCACAGGCAGTTTATTTAAAGTATTGACAGAAAATTATTATACCGCCCGAGTAATTTTTTTGCCGGTTGGGCTTACCTACCTACTTATTTAAATCGCAGCAGAAATAATTACTTGCCATTTTTTTGTCTAGATGGTATAGTCTTCATAACCTTTTGAAAGAGAACTTCGTGGAGGCCATAGATCCAAGTCATGATAATATTTGTTACTGTGGCTGTACTACAGTTGAATCTTATGCCTAAATCTTCATGAGGCAAATTGAGTCTCAACTTCATAAGAGTCATTAAAAGCTGATCAACCTTTGGAATCATCTGAACTGTCCACTGTCCACCCAGCATAATATTTTATTTCTAGACTGTCCATGAGGTTAAAAAGAATAATGAATAGCTCATTGGTTGGTATGCCTGTATACATCATAATATGAGCATTTTTTTTTTCAGCATCTCATAGCTAAATCGTGTTGACAATTTTTCCAGCTTCTCAGTCAATTCTGCCACCTGCTGCTTTAAAACATAATTCTCAGCTTCCAAGGAAGCAGATGACTTAAAAATAAACTGTCAAGGTTAATTTTAGTCACTTGCTGATCATCACTGCAAGACTCCTTTGAAGTTCCTGGCACCGGCTCGCTGGATGAAGGAAGATTATCTACGCAAAAAGCTCCCTGTTTTATAGTCCGCTTCCTGAAACAAAAGTCTGTATTAAACTAAATTTGTAAACAGAGTAAGAGGATACCAGAGTAAAGGGCATAGAAAAATTGTTCTACTCTTTGTTTTTCTTCAGACTTTTTAGAAAATCATCCCTCAGATTACAAGAAAATTTTATTCTTGTTCAAGGAGCCCTTGTTAAAACAATATAAGTACCTTAGTGTGTGTTACATACCTTTTTTCAGGAGTAACCATAGTGAACTTTTTGTCTTTGTTAAATTCAAAGAGTGTGGGTCCATTTTTCTTTTCTCTGTTTATGAAATGACAATCACAGACTTTGGAAGATTCACCTGGCTCTCTATATTTTCTCCTATAAGATAGTAAGGAATAAATCAAAGCACTTCAAAAACTAGAAAGCCTTTCTTACCTTATCAGAGAAATCCATCTTTTATATTCCGTTTTGGCTTTTGGAAACCGAAAAAATTTGCAAGTATGCTTGGAACTGTAATGCTTGCAACCAGGCACGAAGCACATTCCCATTGTTACAAGTAGCTTCAGAAAACTGAAAAATTATTGATAGTTACTAATTTAGAAAAAAAATAAACACAACCAGTAACATAACCTCCAAATGTTTCAAAGAAAAATTATAGCATCAAATCAACTTACTTGGCAAAAAAACTAATACAATTCGAGTGGATATCACTTTCTTGCAACTAAATATGGCAGGCAGAAGTCTTATTTTCTCATAAAAAATCAAAATCAAAAAAACTAATACAATTCGAGTGGATATCACTTTCTTGCAACTAAATATGGCAGGCAGAAGTCTTATTTTCTCATAAAAAATCAAAAAACACAAAACGAAAACACTCTTATGAGATGTCAACACAGGATGACGCTTTGTTTGGAGCCAGTGTTGGAGAACTCTCCAACTAGATTTACGTTTTTCTCAAATATTTGGACCACTCGGTATAAAAATAAAATAAGATTCTCTTTCATAAAAATTCGATCTCTAAAAGCATAAAAATGTTTTATTCTGCAACAGAAATTTCCCTTAATATTCGCATTACAACGCGTAGCGACTAGTCAAAATGCTAAAAATAGACATTTTATTGCCTCAAAACTCAGTTAAACAGATAGCATAAATTCTTAGAATCCTTTGAGATCTACCGCGGACCAACGCAGTCAGCCGTGAGCCGTTTTCTGACGCGACCTAGTTGAGCCAATGAAATGCATGACTTTTACCCTCGTGACCCGACTCAAGAAGGCTTGTTGGAAAGAAAACGTAAAACGCCCGTAGCACTCGCTCTCCAGTCGTACAGCCAGCAAGTCGCTGCGCTCTCTCTCTGTAAAAACCGCGTATTTTTCTCGCGGACTCTAGTAAATTGCTCTACGTTCAACAAGCAGCAAAGTTGCTGCAAGTTTCTCTGAAAGTTCTCTCTTTTGATTCGTTTACGCTCTAACGATCAAACTCAAGTAAAATTAGTGAAAGTTCTCTCTTTTGATTCGTTTATTCTCTAACGATCAAACTCCCGGAAAATCAGTGAAAAGCACTCTCTCTCAAGTCGTAAAGGCAGCCAGTTGCTGCAGCTCTCTCTGTAAAATCTCGCGGCCCGCTTACGCTCTAGCTGGGTCGCTTCTCTGTTCTCTGAAAGTGAAAAACTCTCACTACAAAAGCCGTAAATGCAGCAAGTTGCTTTACGGGCTTTCTATGATTGAAATTTTACCGTTGTTTTTATTCGTGTTGAATACTCGTGTTTGTACTCATGTTTTTTACTCTTGTTTGAAACTCATGTTGAATTCCGTTTATTCTCTAACGGTATTAGTCGCATACTCTATTGTCACAACCCAAGTTAAATTAACTGCTTCACTCTAGCAGTTAAGCAAAAGCTAATTCAACAGTGCAACGGTGAACTACGAAAGTTATTATTCTCTGAAGTCTCTAATCCGCCTATGTTCTGGCAGTCCTCAAGTGTTAAGTAATGGAAAATAGTTGTGATTTCCTCTGAAAGTCTTAAAGAAAAGATACACCCAGTTGGCTGAAATTAAGGTAGGATAAACCCAGTTATAATATTTGAAGAAAGTTTATGCAAGTAACTTCTCTTATGTAAAAACATTTACTCTTCTGTTTGAGCAAGCAAATCAAACTGCTTGCTTCTCTTTTTTAATATAAAAAATGGTCCTTCGAACCCAACACAGACTAGTGATTAAAAGTTGAAATATCAACATAACTCTTTTGATTCAAATTGAAGTTAAATGAAATAAACACCCACTGACTTACAACCAGTGCAGTGCGCTTAAAATTGTCATTGAATTATTTCCGTAAATTAAAAACATTGCTACAAAATTTTGACTGATTTATTACAGTGCGTCCGCTTTTTTATTATTGTCGGGCAAGGTACTTGTATTTTCTTTTATTAGGTAATATTTGTGCAACATGTTTAATGTAGTAGTTAGATACTAACCCACAGTAATCATTTTAATTCATTTATATATTTAAAGGTAAATATTTCCTTTGTTTTTTAAAGTATAATAAAGATACTTTATATTGTTGTTTTGTTAGAAAACATACTTGTATTTTTGAACCACCCTCATACAGTCTAAATTCCCGGTTGCTTATTCAAATAAGTAACCACCCCAAATTTGTGTTTGTGAAGTCTTCATAGGTTTCTCAAATATAAAAATGGTCCTTCGAGCCGGATTCAAAATGGCGGCCAATAATTGCCATTTTTTGTAAAATTTTGATGTAAAAATTTCTCTCTATTTACTGTTGGGTGTGCGCAAATATTTTGTCTCGCTGAATAAGCTCTCTAATAATTTATAGATCTCTTCTCTGTTGTAAAGGCTGCTTGCATAAACACTTGTGTTTCTTTTAAAGAAAAAACTCTCACAAATTTTTTGAAATTTGATATTTTATTTGATTTAAAATGACTGAAAAGGAGGAACTTGTTCGCCAACGCGGTGGTTATAAAAGTATTATAACCAGAATCAGCAACTGGTTTGATGCTCACCAAAACACGGAAGAAAATGATTGTCAATTTAAAGTTAGATTTGAAATGTTATCAAAAGCCTTTTCAGATTATGAAAGGGTACAAGGGGAAATCGAAAGGTTTGATCCGACGGATGATGATCGACAAACAATCGAGGATAAATATTGCACTTTATATGCAAATTTAGAAAACAAAATTAGGTCTCTTTTAGAAGTACGGAATGTACGCCCAGTTAGCCCTACATCTAGTGTACGGTCTCTCTCTCCGCCTAACGTAAGGCTACCTGAATTGAATATAAAACATTTTAAGGGTGATATCACAGAATGGGTATCATTTTATCAGTTATTCTCAGCTCTTGTAATAGACAACTCTTCTCTAAGCGATATTCAAAAGTTCATGTATTTAAAGTCGTTCTTAAAAGACGAGCCCTTAAAATTAATTGACACTCTCTCTGTAACGAATGAAAATTTCTCCACGGCCATAAATATTTTAAAAGAAAGATACGAAAACAAAGTTTCTATAATAAATAATCTCTTAATCGGTTTGGTAGATGCGCCTCCTCTTACAAAAGGTAATGTTCAAAATTTACGTGACTTTGTAACAAATTGTAAAAGAAATTTAGAATCGCTGAAAAATTTAAATTTGAATTTTGAAGACCTCTGGAATATTTTGATCATTTATTTATTAGAGAAAAAATTGGATTTTGTAGCCCGCAAGGCATTTGAATCTGAGCGTGATTTAAACTCAATTCCGACTGTAGAAAACTTCTTAAAATTCTTGGATAGACGATGTTTAGTGTTAGAAAATTTGTCTAGTTTAGAAGGTGCCGCGCCAAAGACAACCCAAAGGACACAATGCCATTTAAATAATAATAATAATAACTTTGGTAGCGATCATTGCACATTTTGTAACGAATCTCACAAAATTTATAGTTGTAATAAATTTAAAAATTTAAAATTCTTTGAAAAGCAAAATTTTGTTAAGTCAAAAAGATTGTGTTATAATTGTTTAGGTTCACGACATGGTGTAGCTCAGTGTTCATCAACTCGAACATGCTCTGTCTGTGCCCAAAGACATCATACGCTCTTACATGCTCCCAATAATAATAATAATAATTCTCCACAACAGACTTTCTCGCCTAACCAAAATAGGCAAAATAATCAAAACAACTTCTCTCGCTCAGATGAAACCTCGCCGCCCCAAAGAGGCAATACCTTCCATGCACAGAATAGCGCTCAAAACTCTGGAAACGCGTCAAACCCAAATTCTAGAACATTTCATAATAATAATGGACAGGGCCGCACTCAGCCCCAAAACTCACCCACAAATTCAGGTCAGCATAGTTCGCAAAATAATAGTCAACAAAGAAATGCACAAACAGGTGCACACGTTACTCATTCTCTTTCTGCTGTGTCTGTCAATTCCCATGTTCTCTTAGCCACTGCTCAAGTTTTTATTTATAGTGCTCAAGGTCTCCGCGTCTCTGCTCGCGTTTTGCTTGATAGTGGATCACAAAACTCTTTTATAACTCAAAATCTTGTGGACAAGCTCCAAACTCAAACTTATGATAGAAATCTCAACATTTCGGGAATCTCCCAGACAGAATCCACTACAAATAAAATGATTGATTTTACTCTTCACTCTTATGTCCATCCTCAGAAAAAATTCCGATTATCTTGCGCAGTACTTCCCAATATAACATGTAAGCTTCCCCAAGTTGGCATAAATGCTGCCAGACTTAACATTCCCCGACATCTGCAGTTAGCAGACCCTAATTTTTCTCAACCTTTGGACATTGACATCTTAATAGGTGCTGACTTGTACTGTGACCTTTTGCTACAAGGTATGTTCCGCTTAGGAAAAAATCTCCCCGTTCTTCAAGAAACCCACTTAGGTTGGGTAATTGCTGGTTGCATACCCACTCGTATGACCTTTGCTCGCCGTAGCACACAGCTGTGTACTACGTCACCTCTCTCTTACCCCGCACTTCACAATGTGCAAGAAAATGTCTCTCTCTTTTTGCAAACGGAAAACTCTGACTTTAGTTTAAATAGTTTAGTTGAAAAATTTTGGACAGTCGAGGAACTGCCGCAAAAGACACCTCTTAGCCCTGAAGACGAACAAATTGAAAAGCTCTTTGTAAACACTACAAACGTTTTGCCCGATGGTACATATCAAGTAGATATCCCATTAAAATCTCCCAAAGAAAATGAAAAATTAGGTGACTCATTCTACATAGCGAAGAAACGATTTTTGAATCTCGAAAATAAACTCAAAAATAATCCCACTTTGAAAAAAGATTACACTAAATTTATCGACGACTACACAGATCTAAACCACGGCAAATATGTACCTCTCTCTCTACATAAGGACACTACAGAAAACAAACAAGTTAATAAATATTTTTTACCTCATCACGCAGTCCTCCGCGAAAATAGTATAAGTACAAAAATTCGAGTAGTGTTTGATGCCAGCTGCAAAACAAGTTCTGGCAACTCTCTTAATGACGTAACCCTCAAAGGTTTTCAGGTACAGCCTGACCTCTATGACATTTTGTGTAGATTTCGCTCCTTTAATTTTGTATTAACGTCGGACATAGAAAAAATGTATCGCCAGATAAAAATTAATCCTGAACATCGGTTTTTGCTAAATATTCTCTGGAGAAGTAACCCTGATGAAGAACTTAAGTGTATCGAGCTCTCTACCGTTACTTATGGTACCAACTGTGCCCCTTATTTAGCCACGCGCGTATTAAATGATTTGGCATTGAAAAATCGTGAAAACTTTCCCTTGGCATCCGATGCTTTATTAACGCAAACTTATGTCGATGACATAATTTGTGGTTGTGACAATATTGAAGATTTAAATAAGTTATATCTTGAACTCAATACCCTATTAAACTCTGCCGGTTTTCATTTACACAAGTGGTGTTCCAATTCTCAGAATTTTTTGGAAAAAATTTCACAAGAAAAAATACTTGAATATGATTTAAATTTTGATGAATCCCCAAGCTCGGTTTTAGGTTTAAAGTGGAACCCTATTTCAGATAATTTTATTTTTTCTGCCCCTGATAGCTTAAGTGAAACCTCTCTAACAAAACGAAAGATTTTGTCTCTTATCGCGAAAATGTATGACCCTCTCGGTTTAGTCTCGTGTGTAGTAGTGGTAGGAAAGTTAATTATGCAAAAATTATGGCTCCTAAAAATAGATTGGGACACAGAAATCACTGACCCTCAGGTTCTTACACTTTGGAAAAATTTTATAAACAATATTAGTAATTTGTCTCAAATCAAATTTTCTAGAAATTTATTTTTTAATAAAAGTAAAGTTAAAATTCAATTACATGGATTTGCTGACGCCAGTATGGCCGCATATGCCGCATGCGCATATCTTCGCACTCTTTATTCTGATGGAACCATCTCAGTTAATTTAATCTCATCCAAGTCTCGTGTTGCACCAGTTAAAACAATATCTCTTCCCCGATTGGACGTATGTGCCATGGTTTTGGTGTCAAAACTCATTCAAAATTTACTCTCAATTTATGAAACAAGAATAGTAGAAACAACCCCCGGACGTGACGGAAAAGTAAGAATGGTAACCGTTAAAACTCTTGATGGAATCTATAAAAGATCCATTGCTAAAATTTGCCCCTTACCAAAAAATGTTAACTCTTGTTAAACTCTCTTATTCTTTTTATAGTTAGTATAGGTATTCGATTCCCTGTTAAAACCATTGTTTAATTAGCTTCGCTTTCCCTCCTTGTAAATTGTAGTAGCAAAAACTCACACTTAGTAATTTCTCTTGTCAAGGTCATTACAATGACTTCTCTTCTCTTGGTTTATTTTTTGAAGTTAGGTAACTTCAAGGGGGGGAATATGTTGGAGAACTCTCCAACTAGATTTACGTTTTTCTCAAATATTTGGACCACTCGGTATAAAAATAAAATAAGATTCTCTTTCATAAAAATTCGATCTCTAAAAGCATAAAAATGTTTTATTCTGCAACAGAAATTTCCCTTAATATTCGCATTACAACGCGTAGCGACTAGTCAAAATGCTAAAAATAGACATTTTATTGCCTCAAAACTCAGTTAAACAGATAGCATAAATTCTTAGAATCCTTTGAGATCTACCGCGGACCAACGCAGTCAGCCGTGAGCCGTTTTCTGACGCGACCTAGTTGAGCCAATGAAATGCATGACTTTTACCCTCGTGACCCGACTCAAGAAGGCTTGTTGGAAAGAAAACGTAAAACGCCCGTAGCACTCGCTCTCCAGTCGTACAGCCAGCAAGTCGCTGCGCTCTCTCTCTGTAAAAACCGCGTATTTTTCTCGCGGACTCTAGTAAATTGCTCTACGTTCAACAAGCAGCAAAGTTGCTGCAAGTTTCTCTGAAAGTTCTCTCTTTTGATTCGTTTACGCTCTAACGATCAAACTCAAGTAAAATTAGTGAAAGTTCTCTCTTTTGATTCGTTTATTCTCTAACGATCAAACTCCCGGAAAATCAGTGAAAAGCACTCTCTCTCAAGTCGTAAAGGCAGCCAGTTGCTGCAGCTCTCTCTGTAAAATCTCGCGGCCCGCTTACGCTCTAGCTGGGTCGCTTCTCTGTTCTCTGAAAGTGAAAAACTCTCACTACAAAAGCCGTAAATGCAGCAAGTTGCTTTACGGGCTTTCTATGATTGAAATTTTACCGTTGTTTTTATTCGTGTTGAATACTCGTGTTTGTACTCATGTTTTTTACTCTTGTTTGAAACTCATGTTGAATTCCGTTTATTCTCTAACGGTATTAGTCGCATACTCTATTGTCACAACCCAAGTTAAATTAACTGCTTCACTCTAGCAGTTAAGCAAAAGCTAATTCAACAGTGCAACGGTGAACTACGAAAGTTATTATTCTCTGAAGTCTCTAATCCGCCTATGTTCTGGCAGTCCTCAAGTGTTAAGTAATGGAAAATAGTTGTGATTTCCTCTGAAAGTCTTAAAGAAAAGATACACCCAGTTGGCTGAAATTAAGGTAGGATAAACCCAGTTATAATATTTGAAGAAAGTTTATGCAAGTAACTTCTCTTATGTAAAAACATTTACTCTTCTGTTTGAGCAAGCAAATCAAACTGCTTGCTTCTCTTTTTTAATATAAAAAATGGTCCTTCGAACCCAACACAGACTAGTGATTAAAAGTTGAAATATCAACATAACTCTTTTGATTCAAATTGAAGTTAAATGAAATAAACACCCACTGACTTACAACCAGTGCAGTGCGCTTAAAATTGTCATTGAATTATTTCCGTAAATTAAAAACATTGCTACAAAATTTTGACTGATTTATTACAGTGCGTCCGCTTTTTTATTATTGTCGGGCAAGGTACTTAGGTACTTGTATTTTCTTTTATTAGGTAATATTTGTGCAACATGTTTAATGTAGTAGTTAGATACTAACCCACAGTAATCATTTTAATTCATTTATATATTTAAAGGTAAATATTTCCTTTGTTTTTTAAAGTATAATAAAGATACTTTATATTGTTGTTTTGTTAGAAAACATACTTGTATTTTTGAACCACCCTCATACAGTCTAAATTCCCGGTTGCTTATTCAAATAAGTAACCACCCCAAATTTGTGTTTGTGAAGTCTTCATAGGTTTCTCAAATAGCCAGTAGAAGCTCCACCCGCTCGTGTGACGTCACGACTTAGGCTGTCTATTGTTAACATGTTACAAATCTCTAAACAATTTGGTTACAGCCAAATGTAAGTAGATTTTTTAATAATATGAGATAATTACCTAGCTGTTTGCCATTAAATGTCTAAACTAAGCATATTAAAAAAGTATCCAGCTGCAGTACCATGTAAAGTGATGAAAAAGAAATTTCTTTCTCCATTTCATACTATGTAAGAATGTTCAGGTGTTCAGGATCATTCGTGCTGACTGATCCAGGCACAAATATTTGGAAATAGAAAGAATGTTTTAGCTCTTTCTGTCAGTGTTTCTACCCTTAATAAATAGGTTATGTTTCTTTTTGTGATGTTTACTGTGTAAAATAACAAAAAAAATGGGTAAGAATTCGTTTTAGCCTGTTATAGTAGTCTTTATAGAATTTTTATTTATAAGCACATCAGTTATTTAAAGAAAAAAATTAAAATTTGGGATACTAGGAATTTAGGAACTAACATGAAATGTTTTATGTAAATGATTACAGGGATTTTAAAACAAGAACTGAATGCTGGATGCTGGGAGAGTATTGTCAGTCGTTTGGAAACATCCACAATAATTATTAAAAAGTAAATTGGATAAATTCGACAGAGATTCCAGTGAAATGAAACAGATATGTTAAAAATTAGTGGACCATTTAAATGGCCTTGGTTATGGGCAGAAAAGTATTGATAAATGGCAACTCGTAAGGTTTCGGAATTATACTAGTTAATTTTTTTCAGGCCATAGGAAGGTGGAATCAAAGGTCAACAACAAAGTTGAGAGATAATGTAGACAGGAGGTGGCTCTGCTAAATCTCCTCCTCTTACAGATTTAAAAAGGAGATTCTAGGCTGGAAAGCTGTCACTTAGTGATGGCAACAATTACTAATTGTTAAGATATTAATAAATGGTCGAAATGTACCTACTTAATTATATCCACTGCGTTTAGGCCATGTAGTATCGTAATAATTATTACATTTTTTTGGGATTATATTGCTTATATATATATATATATATATATATATATATATATATATATATATATATATATATATATATATATATATATATATATATATATATATATATATATATATATATATATATATATATATATATATATATATATATATATATATATATATATATATATATATATATATATATATATATATATATGTATATATATATATACAGTGACCGGCAAAAAGTTCGCAACATATGGGAAAAATTTTTATTAGGTGAGTATTGGAAAAACTTTTCCGGGGGATCGGTTCTGCATGTCCGATAACCTACAAATCGATTTTGACATACGTCACGTGACCACTGGTATAGCGTCAAATTAAAAAAAAAATTGTTAATTTACAAAAAGTGAGGTTAGTTGACGAGATATCAAAAAAAGTTATTTGAAAAAATTGCTTAGAATTAAATTTTAGGTCCTTGTGCAAAATTTTAAGATTTTATTTAAAAAAATTGGAAAACTCAATTTTTTTTAAATATTTTTTTATCGATTTACAAATTTCCAGTTTTTTTCGTTTAGATAGCTTGGCTAATGTAAAGCCCATGTATCTGGATGAAAATAAACGAATGTAGTAGTTTTTTCTACAATTGACAGGACAAAATTAAAAAAAACAGGGTTTCGCCGGACGCTAGCTGTTGCAATGATTTGTATCTAGCAGCAGTGTCAAAATTTTAGAGACATTTCAATGAGATTACATTGAGAAAACCTTAATCGTCTTAAATATATCTGAAGTTCGACTTTTTGTAAAGTTAAGGGGAGTAAAATAGATAATAAACAAAAAATTACCTGTTTATTTAATCGAAATTTCATAAACGAAAACCAATGTAAGAAAAACTTAAAAGTAGTCAAATTCTGTACTAACAACATAAAAAATCATTGTTTTTCCTTGGGTGCACAAAATTTAAAACTCAGTATGACCACCATTTCTCTCCATACATACTATTGTTCTCGAGCGCAACTCTCGATTAACATTTCGGAGCATTTTACGATTTATTTGCAATACACAATTTCTAATGACATTCTCTAAATTTTGTATATTCCTAAAGGGTCGATGTTTGTACACAGAGTTCTTTAGGTATCCCCACATAAAGAAATCTAACGGAGTCAGATCTGGTGATCTCGCAGGCCACGGATTTTAAGAAAACCGTCCTATCCACTGGTTTCCAAATTCTTGATCCAGCCATCTCTTCACCTCATTTGTGGAATGAATGCTAGCTCCGTCTTGTTGAAAGTATAAATTTCTTCTTTCGGCTAATGACAAATTGTCTAAAAAGTCAGATATCTCAGTTTGTAGAAATTCTAAATATCGTTCTGAATTTAAATTGTCTCTAAAGAAAAAAGGTCCCACTATTCTGAGGTTGAAAATTCCGCACCACACATTAACCTTAAAACTATATTGGTCTTTACTCTGAATTACAAAGTCTGGGTTTTCGGTGGCCCACCATCTACAGTTTTGTGAACTGACGGTTCCGTTAGAGGTAAATGTAGCTTCATCCGAGAAAAGAACGTTCTTTGGGAAATTAAAATCTTCCTCAATCATACCCTGGAACCAGGCACAAAAATCGAAGCGGGCGTCATAATCCCTATCTTTTAATACTTGTACAAATTTAGGTTTGTACGGATGAAATTTGTTTCTTTTTAATATCCTCCGCACAGATCTTTCGTGAATGTTAGTGATCTCCGATATTTGACTAACTGCTAATTGGGGTGTTTCTGTGATCGACAAACACACATCCAGAGAACCTTCGTCACCTGTTACCGGTTTTTCATGGGAAACTTTATACTGATTTTCTACCGATCCCGTTTCTTTAAATTTATTGACTAGACGAGATACTGTGGAATAATGGAGGGATTTATCGGGGTGCCTCTCATTAAAAATTGCTGCTGTTTCTCTATGGCTTTTGTAATTATCTCCAGAAATTAAAATAATTTCTATCTTTTCCTGAAGAAGTAGTGTGGGTGCCATTTTAAGGAATAAAATATTAATAAACTTATGTAAAATATCAAACTTAGTAAGATGCGAGACATAAACCAATGACATAGGTTGAAATCAAACAAATTATAATTTGTTTGACATTTTTCTGTTGTTTTTAACCTACTAGATTATTTGGTTGTTTTAATTTCAGAGCCTGCTTTGGTAGTTTTAAGTACAACTAAATAGACCTGGTTGTTAAATTTATGTGCGAAAAATCTTAATAAAATCTTGATACAGTCATTTCATTAGATTCAAACCATTGCAACAGCGAGCGTCCGGTGAACACCTATTTTTTCGATTTTGTCCTGTCAATTGTAGAATTGTAGATCTGACTCCGTTAGATTTTTTTATGTGGGGATACCTAAAGAACCCTGTGTACAAACATCGACCCTTTAGGAATATACAAAATTTAGAGAATGTCATTATAAATTGTGTATTGCAAATAAATCGTAAAATGCTCCGAAATGTTAATCGAGAGTTGCGCTCGAGAACAACAGTATGTATGGAGAGAAATGGTGGTCATACTGAGTTTTAAATTTTGTGCACCCAAGGAAAAACAATGATTTTTTGTGTTGTTAGTACAGAATTTGACTACTTTTAAGTTTTTCTTACATTGGTTTTCGTTTATAAAATTTCGATTAAATAAACAGGTAATTTTTTGTTTATTATCTATTTTAATCCCCTTAACTTTACAAAAAGTCGAACTTCAGATATATTTAAGACGATTAAGGTTTTCTCAATGTAATCTCATTGAAATGTCTCTAAAATTTTGACACTGCTGCTAGATACAAATCATTGCAACAGCTAGCGTCCGACGAAACCCTGTTTTTTTTAATTTTGTCCTGTCAATTGTAGAAAAAACTACTACATTCGTTTATTTTCATCCAGATACATGGGCTTTACATTAGCCAAGCTATCTAAACGAAAAAAACCGGAAATTTGTAAATCGATAAAAAAATATTTAAAAAAAATTGAGTTTTCCAATTTTTTTAAATAAAATCTTAAAATTTTGCACAAGGACCTAGAATTTAATTCTAAGCAATTTTTTCAAATAACTTTTTTTGATATCTCGTCAACTAACCTCACTTTTTGTAAATTAACAATTTTTTTTTTAATTTGACGCTATACCAGTGGTCACGTGACGTATGTCAAAATCGACTTTTAGGTTATCGGACATGCAGAACCGATCCCCTGGGAAAGTTTTTCCGATACTCTCCTAATAAAAATTTTTCCCATATGTTGCGAACTTTTTGCCGGTCACTGTATATATATCTCATCATCATCATCATCATCATCATCATCATCATCATCATCATCATTTTCAGCTGTTTCAACCATTTCCAATTATGGTGTAGCCTCCCTTACATATTCATTTTTCATTTCGGCCCATTGTTGTCTATTGTTGGCTATGCGGGCCCAGGTTAATCCTGATAATTTCTTTATATCATGGTCCCATCTCAAATTTGGGCGTCTTCTTGGTCTTTTTACGCCTCTGGGGTACCATTGTGTAATTCTTGTGGTCCATAAATTGTCAGTTCTTCTCGCCAAGTGTCCTGCCCATTGCCATTTTAGGGACTTGATTCTGTGGATGACGTCTATTACCTGGGTTTTTTGTCTTATCCACTCTATTCTCTTGCGGTCCCTCCTAGTTATTCCTAGCATGCATCGTTCCATAGCCCTTTGTGCTACCTGGAGTTTTCTTGTTATGTATGTTTTTAGTATCCAGGTTTCACATCCGGATGTCATGACTGGTAGTATACATTGATCAAACGTTCTCTTCTTTAAGTGTAGTGGCATTCTAGATTTGAATATGATGGAGTTTCTACCGAATGCTCTCCATGCTAGTTTTATTCTTCTGTTGATTTCTGGTAGTAGAGATCCCGAGATGTGTATTAGTTGACCCAGGTATATGTATTCTTCTACTATTTCCAGTGTGGTGTTGTTTACTTGTGTGTCTCGTTTGTCTACCAGTTCGTTGTACATTATCTTTGTTTAGGCTAGGTTCATCTTCAGACCTACTTTATTGACATGCTGTATTTAGTTCGTCAATTTGCTGTTGAAGTTCATCAGGGTTCTTGGCGCTTAGTACAATGTCATCAGCGAATCTTAGGTGGTTGAGGTGTTCTCCGTCTATGCATAGACCTTTGTTGTCCCAGTCCAACTGACGGAAGATTTCTTCAAGTATTGCCGTGAAGAGCTTTGGAGATATTGCGTCTCCTTGACGTACTCCTTTAGTTATGGGAAATTCCGGAGATCCTTCGTATATCATGACTCTGGCTTTGGCTTCTTTGTATATGTTTGCCAGGGTTTCTATATACGGTTTGTTGACACCCTGACTACTTAGGGCTTCTATTATAGCTTTCTGATATATCGAGTCGAACGCCTTCTCGAAGTCTATGAAGGCTAGTGCCAGTGGTATTTCATATTCTTTTGTTCGACTGATGACCTCCCTTAATGTATGTATGTGGTCGATTGTGCTGAAGCCACTTCTAAAGCCAGCTTGTTCCCGTGGTTGTGCAGCATCTAGCGTATTCTGTATTCTGGTATTTATGATCTTTGTGAATACCTTGTATATAATTGGTAGAAGACTGATTGGTCGATAGTTTCTTATGTCTTCTTTACTGCCTTTCTTGTGGATTAGAATTATATTGGCGCTATTCCAACTTTGTGGTATTGTGGTTAGTGTAGATTTTTGCTAGGATTTTCCATGTTCGTTTACCTGCGTATTTGATTAATTCGACCATCACACCATCATTGCCTGCTGCTTTACCACTTATCATTAAGCGCCTTCTCTACTTCTTCCACGAGAACTTCTGAGGTGTCGTCATTTATTCGTGGTGTCGTTACCTGTTCCTGTATTGTCTCCGGGGCTTTGTATAGTTCACTATAGAATTTGGTTACTAGGTTTATTATTTCTTCTCTATTTGTGACTCTGGTGTTGTCATTTGTTAGTGCCTCTACTTGTTTCTTGAATATTAGGAGGGATTTCTTAGCGGTCTTGTAGCTTTTTCTGTTTTCGATTGCAGTTTCTACTAGTTTTTCGTTATAATTTTTGATGTCTTCTGCAATCTTCTTTCTTATTGTCTTGCACAGCTCAGTGTATTCTATTCTTTGCACGTTGGTCGTGGCCTTCATTTCCCTTCGTTTTCTATTTTCTATATATATATATATATATATATATATATATATATATATATATATATATATATATATATATATATATATATATTTATATATTTATATATATATATATATTTATATATATATATATATACATATATATATACATATATATATACATATATATATATACATATATATATATATATATATATATATATATATATATATATATATATATATATATATATATATATATATATATATATATATATATATCGCTCATCCGGAGGAAAACTGTCACAACGCAAAAAAGTTAAATTTTCAGGAGAGACAATTTAAAAGTTTGAAATAATAATATAGGTCTCTTTTTTATTATAGTGTAGTAGTTCTAATAAATAAGTTATGTCTTATATTGTTTAAACATTTTAGAGACTGTTTTCATAGATTTTGCATGATTTGTTTATATTTTTTTAATAAAAAAAATATGAAGTGTCACTTTTCTTCTACAAAATGTATCTAATATCTTTGAAATAAAATACGAAGTGGAAATGCAACGATATTCTTTTATTCAGAAATAAACCTTGTTAAAAAAAAACGAAATCAGTGTAACGGTAAGATATTACAAAACACAACATGAAAAAATTTTAATCAAGCAGCATTATTTATGAGGCTTTCTCAAAGCCTTATGCTTACAAAAAAAATACAAACAATGAAAAAAATAGCTCTTTTTGGAATATTCAGATTACAATACTAAGGCTGACCAGCATAAATATAAAATTTTACAAACTTTTATAATAATTAAAATATATTTTTGGAACAGTTGTTTTTTTAGGGTTTTTAAACAAGGATAAAAGTGATGATTTCTTTTTTTCAGTTACCCCTGGTTTACGTTGGTATGCCTGTCTTAAGATAAAATTAAATGATTTTCCGCTTCCCGGGTCATTTTTTTTTCTTAAAGAGCTTTTTACATTAAGTTTTTTAAATTCTGTTTCAGTGTAAGAGTTTTTATAAAAAACCGTATCTAATTCATTTCGTGTTACCATAAAGACTTTTACATCAGAAATTTTGAACGTTTCCCCATCTGAATTTTTATTAAAATTATTGTAACCCATTTCTGACACAAAATTTTTGAAATCATAAAATTCGGAATAGGACATTTCGCTGACTTTATACGGATCTCCGGTTTTTTTGGCCGTTCGAATAAGACTATAATATTGTTCAGGAACGTAAACGGGTCCGGATTTTAAATTTCTTTTTATTTGTCTTTCGATTACAGAATGCACACTATCGCCTTCGTTTTGGCTATGTCCTGAAATCAGATATTTGTGTGTAATGGACTTTATATTTTTTAACGTAGAAACAGCATAAAGGTACATACCAATGAGAAATCGATTTTTCTGTTGTCCTGCACAATTATCGGAATAAAGGACAATATCGACATCCGTATCTTGTGCTTCAGCCTTACTATTGAGGTCCTCTAAATATTTTAAGACGCAAGTAGAAATTTCATTCGCACCCCTCTGTCCTTCGGCTTCGTGCCAAACATAACACATTACGTTTTTGTCCTTTAAATTAAAAACTGTGAAATTAAATACATTAAGTTTCGAGACGTAATAAAAGTTGGAGGTATTTCCCTTTGGACAGGGTAGAGTTGCCTGAAGGTCATACACAGCGACGCATTTATCCGAATTCTTGTCCCTTTCTTTTTCCTCCCTTGCCAGTTCTTTTTCTCTGTGATGGACATTATATTCTTCGGATTGGAACAACTTTTCGTCTTCACTAAGTTGTTCAAATGTAATGCAATAATCACATTGATCCTTCTTGGGCACAAAAAACGATAGATTGAAGTCCTCATTAAAAATTTTGGCGTACATGTTGTAATTTGCACTAGGCTTTTTATTTTCTTTACAGGCCTCCACATAATCTCTATGAAGATCAGCTATCGTTTTGCCTCCGTCTATAAATTCTTTTGTCGTGTTTGAACGAGTATAATGGCTTTCTATCTTGGGGATACTTTTTATATGGTTCCTTATACTGTCCTTGATTGTTTCGTCTACTTTAGGATGTTTTCCGTGTCTGCCTCTTCTTTCAGATTCTATCATTTGTCCACTTGGTGCTAGAAGCTTTTTCTGAGCTACTGTTCTTATAGGTCTGTCGTTAATTGATAATGTAGCTTTAAAAAAAATTTTACAAACGCGAATTTTTTCATTATTTAAAACGAAATAAAAGGCGTTGTTTTGTTGGCGATGAGATTCTTCTCTTTTGTACTGATATTTTGGTTTAACTAAGGTCATACTTCCTGCTAAAAAATCCCTTTGTCTCTGTAAACTTCCAAGATTCCAATATTCTGTAAAAAGTACCTTGCGAGCTTCTTCGGAAATTTTTTTACTGCATTGGAGTTTACATTTTTCTCCACAAGGAGGCTGAATAACTCTGTTTGGAATATTCTTTTTAGCTTTCGACACTGACTGGTATTCTTTGCCAAGGTTCCTTAAGTTTTTTGCCACATTTTTTCTCCACTTCTCTGGACATCTTACTCGCTTTTTTCCCATTTTCTTGGATTGATTAGTGTTTAAAACCTTTCTACGTTTATTAGACACAATACATTCGTGGTTATCATTATTTTCATTTGTACTTCGATTATGATAAGAACTGCTGCTGGACGAAGACGATGACTTACTGCTGCTGGACGAGGATGATGACGCACTGCTACTGCTTTCGTAATTTGGGTCTGCTCTAGAATCATCAGAGTCAAAAGGCTCTTCTTCAGAATCGAACATTTTACGTTTCAAATGATTTTTTGTAATTTGGCTCGTCCCTGGGGACTGAAGGTCAGAACTGAAATTGTTTTTAATCTGATTTTCATTAGATATAGATATTCCGTTTGTCTGATCTGTTTTATTTGGATATTTTGTAGTTTCAATATTTTTTGGAGACAAATCTTGTATTTCCTTTAAATCCATGTCAAGCTCCTCAGTTTCTGGTACCTCCGATTCAATCAGCTCATCTAAGTTATCTGCATGAGCTCTTCTCACTGTTTCGTCCAAATGATTTTGGACCTCCATAATTTTAGCCCCTTGCTTTCTAGTAGAATCAAGAGCTGCGTTTACTATCTGTTTTGTCCGACTATGGTACTCCATGCCTATCAAAGAAGCAAAAATAACGTGATTAGCTCTTACATTATTTTTCAAAGTAATAAAATAAAAAAATACTATTTTTTTGTCAAATGTATTACCTACTTTGAAAAACGCAAAAACAAGTAATATAAACGCATTAGCCAAAACCCTATTTAAAAAAACAGATCGGTATTAAAATGCACAACATTTTTATTTCGAATAATAACCGGTACATTATAGACACAAAACATGGTACTTTTCTTTCATAAACATTTTATAACTATTATTTGATGACAAGTAAGGAAAACTGTCTTCTTTTAAGCATTTTCATTCTCGTGACAGATTTAAAACCAGTAAAAACATTGTAATAATATAACACAACCTCATTTATGGTATGTGTATTCCCTAGAAAAACGACACATTTCAAAAATGCACCTGTCTTAAAATCACTTTGGTAATTATTATTAGCAGAAAAGTGACATATTCTAAAATAGAACAAGAAAACTTCATTTTAATTAAAATTGTTCTTAAGAAAACTGACACAACCCCAAATATGACAGTTTAGAAAATTATGTTAGGAAACCTTGACTACTTACCTTAGGATCAAAAGTGACACAAACACAAATATGACGCTTTTCTTCTAAGAACGCAAGACAAACAAACGTTACAACTTAAAATATAACACTTTAGTTCCGATAACACCAGACACAGAGACGTTATAACTCAAAATGTGACGTTTTTCCAAACAAACATACAAATGTTCTCTTTGGCTTCCAAATTATTACTGAGATATGTCACTTTAGTCGGTTACGGTAAGCCCGTTTTGTTCCAATGTCAAAGTGACATAACTGCCATCTATCGGTTAACTTTGGAAGTTAAGATGCGACACTTTTCTACTAAATAAAACAGGTTATTCTGTGTTGTTTAGCATTAATAACTAAATTTTTGATTTTTTTGAGTTGTGACGGTTTTCTTCCGGATGAGCGATATATATATATATATATATATACATACAGTGAACCCGCGGTAACCCGACAAACGTTTTGCAGGGTGGTGTCGGACTATCGAATTTGTCGGATTATAGAGTACTGCCTAAGACCCCCTATAGTCCGGAATTTTTTGACAAAGAGTACCTTGTAATCCGACAAATTACAAATCAAAGATTCTACATATTTGAACTACAAATCATACTACATATGTACTCGTATATATGTAATATGTACATATGTGGAATTTAGTAAATTAAACATCACAATAGAAAGCTTACATTTTATTATAAAAATATCATCAGTGCTATAGAACTTACAAAAAATAATAACTAAACTTATTTACGTTAGAAAATAATTATGTTCAAACAAATGTACATATGTACTAAAAATGTAAGTGTTTCACAGGATACTACGAATAATCAAAAACTATAAATACAAAGGATAATATGAACCAATCAATTTATAAAGGATGAAAATATTCATCAATTTTTTTTTCTTTAACGTTGTCGGATTACAGGGGGCGCCGGATTAAACAGGGGCCGGATTACCGGGGGTCCACTGTATATATATATATATATATATATATATATATATATATATATATATATATATATATATATATATATATATATATATATATATATATATATATATATATATATGTATTTTTGGCAGGTTCTTGGACTGTTGATATATATATTGTTTTTAATTTTGTTTTATTGGGGATTTAGTCCGTTGTGAGGCAAATAAAATGTGGTGTTTTTGGTTACATTTTATATTACTAACGTTTCGGTAATAGATATACCTTCATCAGAGTGCAGTAGCTGAAAACATTTTTTTATTTTAACAGTTTTTAGGTAATATTTTAGGAAATAGTTACTAAGTTTATATATAAGTATAAAGGTGTTACCTTTTATTAAAAATCCAAGGATTGGCACATTGTACTGCGAGGCACTTTATAAAAAATTGCACTTTCTGTTACTTTGAAGTTTTTAAACAGATAAGTCGGTATATTTATACATATTTAGTCGAGCTTTATTAAATAGTAACTGAAAAACGAAACATCTACTTGTGGCGAAGGGTCGTCTGACAATTTGGGAGTGTTTGCCAGATGTATCTATTAGGCTTAAGGGGTCCCATTATTGTTTTGAGGTCTATGTGTTTTTATTTATTATTTTTTAATTAGGATTAGTTATTAGTATTATGTAGCTTGTGAGAAGGGTGAGTTTATTTTATAATATTATGGTAAATTTTGTGAAGGTTTTTTGTGTCGGATTTAGCGTTTATAGCGTTTTTGTTTCTTTGGATTTCGATCATTTCAAGTATTTCTCGTTTTTTAGAATGATTTTCTATATTTAGGATTTTTGTGTTTTTATAGTTGAAAGTATGTTGATTTTCGTCGCTGTGATGTGATAAGGCAGTCTTGTTTTTTTTGTCGAATTTGTGTCCATTTATTCTGTTTTTTAAGTGTTGGCTGGTCTGTCCAATATAAACGGCGTGGCAGTTATTGCATGGAACTTCATACACAACGTGAATTTTTTTATCTTTGGGGATTGTTGATTTTAGCTTGCTGAAATTTTTTCTCAAAAGATTGTGGCCTTTGTGGCTGACAGTTATGTCGTGGTTTTTAAAAACGTTTTGAATTTTTTCTGATAGGTTAGGAACATATGGGTGCCTCAATTTCCAGTGTAATTGCCCAACTCGTCCTGGAAGACCTCGAAGAAAACACAATCCCGCCCTTAGATTTCCCTTTACCTTTTTTCTACAGATATGTCGACGACTGTATAACAGCTGTACCCAAAAATAAATGCAACTTGATTCTAGAAAAATTTAACAGTTACCACCACAAACTACAATTTACAATAGAAAAACAAAACGAAAACAAAATCAACTTTCTTGACCTAACTCTATACAATAAAAACAACAAAATAAGAACAGAATGGTACACTAAAAAAACTTGGTCTGCAAGATACCTACATTTTGACTCACAGCACCCCCTATCCCAAAAAAAAACCGTTATTATTGGGCTCGCAGACCGCAGCATAAAACTATCTGATCCCGAATTTAGAGAAAGGGCAATCAACAAAGCAAAAGAAACTTTAAAAATAAATAACTATCCGCAGCATCTTATAAACAAAATTTTTAAAGAAAGAATACACAAATTTTACAACACACACCCAAACAACAAACATACAACAAAAAATAATAAAAATTACTTATCATTACCATATGTTCCTAACCTATCAGAAAAAATTCAAAACGTTTTTAAAAACCACGACATAACTGTCAGCCACAAAGGCCACAATCTTTTGAGAAAAAATTTCAGCAAGCTAAAATCAACAATCCCCAAAGATAAAAAAACTCACGTTGTGTATGAAGTTCCATGCAATAACTGCCACGCCGTTTATATTGGACAGACCAGCCAACACTTAAAAAACAGAATAAATGGACACAAATTCGACAAAAAAAACAAGACTGCCTTATCACATCACAGCGACGAAAATCAACATACTTTCAACTATAAAAACACAAAAATCCTAAATACAGAAAATCATTCTAAAAAACGAGAAATACTTGAAATGATCGAAATCCAAAGAAACAAAAACGCTATAAACGCTAAATCCGACACAAAAAACCTTCACAAAATTTACCATAATATTATAAAATAAACTCACCCTTCTCACAAGCTACATAATACTAATAACTAATCCTAATTAAAAAATAATAAATAAAAACACATAGACCTCAAAACAATAATGGGACCCCTTAAGCCTAATAGATACATCTGGCAAACACTCCCAAATTGTCAGACGACCCTTCGCCACAAGTAGATGTTTCGTTTTTCAGTTACTATTTAATAAAGCTCGACTAAATATGTATAAATATACCGACTTATCTGTTTAAAAACTTCAAAGTAACAGAAAGTGCAATTTTTTATAAAGTGCCTCGCAGTACAATGTGCCAATCCTTGGATTTTTAATAAAAGGTAACACCTTTATACTTATATATAAACTTAGTAACTATTTCCTAAAATATTACCTAAAAACTGTTAAAATAAAAAAATGTTTTCAGCTACTGCACTCTGATGAAGGTATATCTATTACCGAAACGTTAGTAATATAAAATGTAACCAAAAACACCACATTTTATTTGCCTCACAACGGACTAAATCCCCAAGAAAACAAAATTAAAAACTATATATATATATATATATACAGTGACCGGCAAAAAGTTCGCAACATATGGGAAAATTTTTTATTACGAGAGTATCGGAAAAACTTTCCCAGGGGATCGGTTCTGCATGTCCGATAACCTAAAAATCGATTTTGACATACGTCACGTGACCACTGGTATAGCGTCAAATTAAAAAAAAAATTGTTAATTTACAAAAAGTGAGGTTAGTTGACGAGATATCAAAAAAAGTTATTTGAAAAAATTGCTTAGAATTAAATTCTAGGTCCTTGTGCAAAATTTTAAGATTTTATTTAAAAAAATTGGAAAACTCAATTTTTTTTAAATATTTTTTTATCGATTTACAAATTTCCGGTTTTTTTCGTTTAGATAGCTTGGCTAATGTAAAGCCCATGTATCTGGATGAAAATAAACGAAGTAGTAGTAGTTTTTTCTACAATTGACAGGACAAAATTAAAAAAAACAGGGTTTCGCCAGACGCTAGCTGTTGCAATGATTTGTATCTAGCAGCAGTGTCAAAATTTTAGAGACATTTCAATGAGATTACATTGAGAAAACCTTAATCGTCTTAAATATATCTGAAGTTCGACTTTTTGTAAAGTTAAGGGGATTAAAATAGATAATAAACAAAAAATTACCTGTTTATTTAATCGAAATTTTATAAACGAAAACCAATGTAAGAAAAACTTAAAAGTAGTCAAATTCTGTACTAACAACACAAAAAATCATTGTTTTTCCTTGGGTGCACAAAATTTAAAACTCAGTATGACCACCATTTCTCTCCATACATACTGTTGTTCTCGAGCGCAACTCTCGATTAACATTTCGGAGCATTATACGATTTATTTGCAATACACAATTTATAATGACATTCTCTAAATTTTGTATATTCCTAAAGGGTCGATGTTTGTACACAGGGTTCTTTAGGTATCCCCACATAAAAAAATCTAACGGAGTCAGATCTACAATTCTACAATTGACAGGACAAAATCGAAAAAATAGGTGTTCGCCGGACGCTCGCTGTTGCAATGGTTTGAATCTAATGAAATGACTGTATTAAGATTTTATTAAGATTTTTCGCACATAAATTTAACAACCAGGTCTATTTAGTTGTACTTAAAACTACCAAAGCAGGCTCTGAAATTAAAACAACCAAACAATCTAGTAGGTTAAAAACAACAGAAAAATGTCAAACAAATTATAATTTGTTTGATTTCAACCTATGTCATTGGTTTATGTCTCGCATCTTACTAAGTTTGATATTTTACATAAGTTTATTAATATTTTATTCCTTAAAATGGCACCCACACTACTTCTTCAGGAAAAGATAGAAATTATTTTAATTTCTGGAGATAATTACAAAAGCCATAGAGAAACAGCAGCAATTTTTAATGAGAGGCACCCCGATAAATCCCTCCATTATTCCACAGTATCTCGTCTAGTCAATAAATTTAAAGAAACGGGATCGGTAGAAAATCAGTATAAAGTTTCCCATGAAAAACCGGTAACAGGTGACGAAGGTTCTCTGGATGTGTGTTTGTCGATCACAGAAACACCCCAATTAGCAGTTAGTCAAATATCGGAGATCACTAACATTCACGAAAGATCTGTGCGGAGGATATTAAAAAGAAACAAATTTCATCCGTACAAACCTAAATTTGTACAAGTATTAAAAGATAGGGATTATGACGCCCGCTTCGATTTTTGTGCCTGGTTCCAGGGTATGATTGAGGAAGATTTTAATTTCCCAAAGAACGTTCTTTTCTCGGATGAAGCTACATTTACCTCTAACAGAACCGTCAGTTCACAAAACTGTAGATGGTGGGCCACCGAAAACCCAGACTTTGTAATTCAGAGTAAAGACCAATATAGTTTTAAGGTTAATGTGTGGTGCGGAATTTTCAACCTCAGAATAGTGGGACCTTTTTTCTTTAGAGACAATTTAAATTCAGAACGATATTTAGAATTTCTACAAACTGAGATATCTGACTTTTTAGACAATTTGTCATTAGCCGAAAGAAGAAATTTATACTTTCAACAAGACGGAGCTAGCATTCATTCCACAAATGAGGTGAAGAGATGGCTGGATCAAGAATTTGGAAACCAGTGGATAGGACGGTTTTCTGAAAATCCGTGGCCTGCGAGATCACCAGATCTGACTCCGTTAGATTTCTTTATGTGGGGATACCTAAAGAACTCTGTGTACAAACATCGACCCCTTAGGAATATACAAAATTTAGAGAATGTCATTAGAAATTGTGTATTGCAAATAAATCGTAAAATGCTCCGAAATGTTAATCGAGAGTTGCGCTCGAGAACAATAGTATGTATGGAGAGAAATGGTGGTCATACTGAGTTTTAAATTTTGTGCACCCAAGGAAAAACAATGATTTTTTATGTTGTTAGTACAGAATTTGACTACTTTTAAGTTTTTCTTACATTGGTTTTCGTTTATGAAATTTCGATTAAATAAACAGGTAATTTTTTGTTTATTATCTATTTTACTCCCCTTAACTTTACAAAAAGTCGAACTTCAGATATATTTAAGACGATTAAGGTTTTCTCAATGTAATCTCATTGAAATGTCTCTAAAATTTTGACACTGCTGCTAGATACAAATCATTGCAACAGCTAGCGTCCGGCGAAACCCTGTTTTTTTTAATTTTGTCCTGTCAATTGTAGAAAAAACTACTACATTCGTTTATTTTCATCCAGATACATGGGCTTTACATTAGCCAAGCTATCTAAACGAAAAAAACTGGAAATTTGTAAATCGATAAAAAAATATTTAAAAAAAATTGAGTTTTCCAATTTTTTTAAATAAAAGCTTAAAATTTTGCACAAGGACCTAGAATTTAATTCTAAGCAATTTTTTCAAATAACTTTTTTTGATATCTCGTCAACTAACCTCACTTTTTGTAAATTAACAATTTTTTTTTTAATTTGACGCTATACCAGTGGTCACGTGACGTATGTCAAAATCGATTTTTAGGTTATCGGACATGCAGAACCGATCCCCCGGAAAAGTTTTTCCAATACTCACCTAATAAAAATTTTTCCCATATGTTGCGAACTTTTTGCCGGTCACTGTATATATATATATATATATATATATATATATATATATATATATATATATATATATATATACCTATATATATATATTTATATATATATATATATATACAGTGACCGGCAAAAAGTTCGCAACATATGGGAAAATTTTTTATAAAACAACAGTTTGATAAAGTATTTAAAAGACAAATATATATTAAGTATTTAAAAGACAAATATATATTTTTTGAAAATTCAAGTATACCCTAAAATTGGGGTTTTGTGACAAGAGACAGATAATTTTTATTATTGAACAACATTAACATAATATATATATATATATATATATATATATATATATATATATATATATATATATATATATATATATATATATATATATATATATATATATATACCTATATATATATATATATATATACCTATATATATATACCTATATATATTTATATATATATATATATATATATATATATATATATATATATATATATATATATTATGTTAATGTTGTTCAATAATAAAAATTATCTGTCTCTTGTCACAAAACCCCAATTTTAGGGTATACTTGAATTTTCAAAAAATATATATTTGTCTTTTAAATACTTAATATATATTTGTCTTTTAAATACTTTATCAAACTGTTGTTTTAAAATTACATTCAAATTTGTATTCAAAATTTCAATTAAATACTTACATTATTTGTTGCTACAAGTTGTTTTATTGATATTTTTAGAAATATTATACTTACAAAGAAAATGTGGAAATACAACTAATGCCTAGTGCTTTTATTTTGGCAATGATAATAATGTGCCCAGAAAAGAGATTTTTAGCGATAATTGCTTTTCATCACCAATAGTTTTTTATAGTTCAGCAACAAATATTTTCCTTTTCACTATTAAGCATGCATATTTGTGCGAAGTTTTTTTTAATGTTATTTTGTAATAAAAAAAATATGCATAAAAATGTGACATTTTGACATTATCCAGTTGGTCTTATATCTTTAGTGTATCCTACTTATTCAATGTGGAACAATATTATCACATTTATTATTTATCTGATTATTTAAAAATTTGAAACACTTACAAAATACAAATCCTCATAATAATTTTTTTTCATACTACAATTCTTTAATTATACCATTGGCGTTCAGTTTTAGAACACAGTAAGGAATTTTGGCGGAAATTATACCTACAAATTTTTCGGGATTTGAGCTTGTCACAAAAAAGGTGGTCCTGTAATTCTAAATAAAAAAAGTAGTATAAGCTTTTTCTGTCAAACTAAGCATTTTTTTAAGTTACAAATTCCTTTAATGAGTAAAATTTCGATTTTCGGAAGTTTCTGTCTCATACAATTCTTAAGATATTCAACTGAGATTTGTCTGATTCATAAAATTTAAATACATTTTCCTAATTTTAGAAGTTACATATTCTATGTGGTGAATCTACCCCATGTGCTTGTCAAAGTACAAACCCATGTATTTAATTTTGTTAGTAGGTACAGTAAATCTTTTCTTCACACACACACAGTTTCATACATTTGAACAGAGTTCATGAATTGCTAGGTTTATTTAATGGAAAATTTCTACTATTGAAAGTAAAGCATGTGAATTAGGATTTCTCCACATTAAGTGTTAACAAGTTAGTATCCAACCAGAGTTTTACTTTATTTATCTCCAGTTCGGCCTTCTTCTTCTTATATACTGCGTCCCATGTTTCATCCTGAAACATCAAAACAAAATCAGCATAACAAACCACACCCCACAAGGCATAATGCGAATAAGATCAATATACAGGGTGTTATGGAAATGGTTTAATATATTGGTATATACATACCCAATATTCCCCCCCCCCCTCAAATCGCACATTTTTATTTTAAAAAATACCCCAAACCACCCCCATATCCGACGCTTCTAAAAGGCACGGCGTCATGGGCTAAAGGGGAAGCAAACGATCCAGCCGCGGCGAAGCCAAACTTAAATATTACATGTAATTTTTTTTAGAAGTTTTAGTGAAAACCGAAAATATATTTTTTTTATTAAAAATGTTTCATAATTTAATAACAATTTCTTTACTTGGGAAAATATGGATATTGGGTTGACATTGTAAGCAGAATGAAACGGGCCCTGTTATACCGTTAACACAAAGAATTATGACTTACCTATTACGTTATTAATGTGATGAGCATTATTCAGGCTTGGGAAATATCATGATATTTATATAAATATCCGATATATATCGATATACAGGGTGATTCAGAAGTACGTTGACAAACTTCAGGAGGTGATTGCTGGCATTATTTTAAGGCGAAAAGTTCATATAAACAATGGTCCTTGGCGGCTTCATTACGGAGATACAGGGTGTTGAAAAATTAAGAATTTTTAAGTGGCTTCTAAACGTTTTGAGCTTGTGTTATGAAATTCGGTGGATGAGATAAGCACCTAAGGTCACTCATTTTAAAAGTATATCGCGTTCTTAAATTTAATCAGTGGCGTCGGTACGAAACTTTCATATAACATTTTTTGTGAAAACTATGCTACGCCAAATAAAATAATGATTTACCTTTAAACCGTTCCCCGTATGAAAAAAAAACGCAAGAGACCTTTTTTGTTGCAAATAAAGCAAGGCTCACAAAATGGTAGTTAAAATAAAATAAGTCAGTGGCGTAGCATAGTTTTCACAAAAAATGTTATATGAAAGTTTCGTACCTACGCCACTGGTTATATACTTTTACAATGAGTGTCCTTAGGTGCTTATCTCATCCACCGAATTTCATAACACAAGCTCAAAACGTTTAGAAGCTACTTAAAAATTCTTATTTTTTTTTTTAATTTTTCAACACCCTGTATCTCCGTAACGAAGCCGCCAAGGACCATTGTTTGTATGAACTTTTCGCCTTAAAATAATGCCAGCAATCACCTCCTGAAGTTTGTCAAAGTACTTTTGAATCACCCTGTATATCCGATATATATCCAAATTTGGATATTTATTTATATTTTTAATTATTTTTAAATTATTTCATGTGTTTTCTGTCAAGATATATTTTAAAAATTCAAAATCACTTAATTTAATATAAACATATTATAAACCTATAAATTTGTATTTCAATTCTATTCGATGATGATTTTTTATTTTTGGCATTGTAAAATTTTTATTTCATAAAACAAACAGCAAAATATTGCTCCGTTCAATCAGAAATCGGAACTAAATAAAAATGCCACGCGGTAAAGAACATTAGGTGGTCAACGTCTCGGAAAGATGGGGAATCACCGCATGGTAAGCAGCATAATACGCTGTTGCCGGCACAGCGGCAGCGGGGCCATATTTTTATCCTGATGAATAGAATTTTAGAAAAAAAATATTGATATATATTATCAGGATAAAAAATATCGTCGCATAAATATCATGAATATTATCAGGATATTTATCACGGCTATATATCCTGCCAACCTTGGCATTATTCCTACTAGCTTAAACTTTCTGCCTTTCAAAAGGGTTAATAAATAATCAAAACGCAAACATCCATCTCGGTGGCTCCCTAGTCTCTCATAATTTACTAATATATTATCCAGTCCTGTGGTCGCACCACTCACCAGAGTCACAGATTTGTGTGGATAAATCGTGTGCCAGAGTCACCCTAAGTGAGCACAACTACACAGTATTATAAAATTATAACCAATATTCTTTTATTACAGCAGGAAATTAAAACATTATTTTGTTAAATATAAAATAATGTGTGCGAAGATGCCACAAACAGATTGTTTTTGATCTTTGACAAAGACGAACGACTAAACGATTCGTGGTCAGATACGTTCTGATTAGTTATGGCGGCGTTTTTGCGAGTAGTGAAGTAATTTAGCGTTCTATTTAATATTATAAATAAATAACTTAAAATCTCCATATGATACACGTGTTTTTATTTTGTTTGTGGACAAAATGGCGAATGACAATAAAATGAAAAGTTCTTGACGTTTTAATTTGCCTCCATTCTGCCGTGCCTCCACCTGATTTGTCGCCAGGAGTGGGACTCGGTAACTTTTTAAAATAGCGATAGCGAAAGAGATAAAGAAGCGAAGAGGAAGCGATCGCTTTGATACTAAGTACTCTATAAACATTTCTTTATAGGTAAAATAGAGATAAACATGATAAAGATTACTGTTAGCGCGTTCGGCAATACAATCTTTTCCATTGTTTTGCTCGGAATTATTGACAGGCACGTGATCGGTCGTACTGTTTGTTTACAATAATAGGTCATGTGACCGTCAAAAGTTCCGAGCAAAACGATGGAAAAGATTGCATTGCCGAACGCGCTATGTGTATAGTCCGTTCTAAAATCATACATTTTTTAACAAAAAGAAGAGCTTTCAGGTCTTAACCTCAACTGTTTATTCCGAGCGTCAGAATTTTTTTTTTATTAATTGATTTCGATTATTGTAATTGCATAAAGCTTTTTAATTAATACTTTTGAAAACGATGAAAGATTTATCGAATTATTCCGTCTTAACAAGGTGGAAGGTGGTAAATCTATTTGAAAATTTAGCCGACCATTTACAGGCAGAAAAATAAAGTCGACTAGAATACCCATGCTGTTTAATTGGGAAGATATTTCATCCCACAATATCAATTTTCTCTTCCACTAATTCCTGTGAAATTGTAATTAATTAAAACAGCCCACTGAGCTGTATTTGATTTCCGCCCCCTAATCTTAGAAATATTAGCACGTTTTTCCATAGTAAATATAATTTTTACATCACTAATGAACAATAACAGTAAACTTCCAATAGTTTTAGGTTGTTTATATTTATTGCACAAGAGAGACAAAACGACTTTTTAGCTAAAGGTAAAAAGAGACAAAATTACGTCGCTTTCTAGGCGACACCTCTCGAGCTATCGCTTTCGGTACGTAAGTTCGTGCTATATCGGCCCACTTCGAAACATACCGAACGGTGATACCGAGTAGGAATTTGCAAAGAGAATCCGATCGCTATCGCTATTTTTCAGTTTTCATACAGAGTGCCACTCCAGAGGTCCGCACAGGTGCTGCTTTCCAAACAGTTGGCCAGACAAAGTGACGTTAGTAATATCTACAGGGTGTTTAAAATAGGTGATACCACTATTGCTATCTCCGAAACGGTAAAAGATACGAGGTCGGTTAAAGTAGAGAAAATGTGCCATTTTCAGTCTCTACTTATATTCCGTTTACGGAGTTTCCAAATTCTCTATAGTTTCTTATCTACAGAGGATTTTTTAAAAAAATAATCGAAAATTTAATTCGTAAATACATATTTCGAAAACTATTATAGTTAGAAAAAAATTGTCTTAACAAAAATCACACGATTTTTGACCTTCTCTAAAGTGACGTTATGGTTTTGTTTATTTCATTTATTTTTATTGAGTTAGGTAACTTGTTTTTTTTTCAAATACGGACCTGGGCTTTTTGCTGCATTTTTTGAAAGAATACTTCATACCCTTTACATCTGTGTATCACTTGATTATGTTTTTCGACGTTTTGGCGAAGAATAGCACCATCATCAGGATATTATACCAGTACGGACAAGTTAATGCGCCATTTCACAACCAGAAAAACCACAAACCATAGCGATAGGTTGTGAATTGTGCCTTAACATGGAAGATCCCAGGTCCGTATAGAGAGAAAATCCTGATGATGTTGCTATTCTTAATCAAAACGTCGGAAAAAATATTCAAGTTATACACAGTTGTAAAGGGTATGAAGTATTCTTCCAAAAAATGCAGCAAAAAGTCCAGGTCCATATTTGAAAAAAATCAAGTTAGTATAAGTAACTCAATAAAAACAAATGGTTTAAGCAAAACAATAACGTTAGTTTAGAGAAGATCAAAAATCGTGTGATTTTTGTTAAAACAAGTTTTTTCTAACTGTAATAGTTTTCCAAATATTTAAGAATTAAATTTTTGACTATTTTTAAAAAAATCCCCTGTAGATAAGAAACTATAGAGAATTTGTCAACTCCGTAAACGGAATATGAATAGGGACTAAAAATACCGCATTTTCTCTAATTTAACTGACCTCGTATCTTTTACTGTTTCGGAGATAGCAATAGTGGTATCACCTATTTTAGACACCCTGTATAATGATGAATGAGTGTTTACGAGATGAATAATGCCGTGTGAATTTTTGCTTTCTATTTATTAATTAGTGAAAGAAAATAGTTTTCAGGCCTTTATTTTTTTTAACCAAATATCGTACGCGCTTGGTGTTTTGCATTATAGGTTAGGTAGGTGTTTGGTTTGGTGTTAGTTCTGGTTTCAACAGCTATTCTCTGGATTGTTTTATTTGTATTATAGTGTTTTAACTTTTTGAAATTGAGAATTTTGGAAGAGTTAGTAGGATTTTTCTTTTAAGGTACCAAAAATATTCTTTAAACTTGTTGCATAAAAATATTATTGAGAGACTTGTTAACCTCTACAACCGAGCTTACTTGTGTTGTGTTTGACCATGTGTTTACCACCGGGTGCGCAGTGGTTAAAACAATATTTTTGAGGAGCGATATAGCTTATTATCGCGAAGCGCCGTTTATGACTAATTTTCCCCCATCTAAATTATTCATACCAGTAAACGTTTTAAACTGACAAGTGTAAGAATAAGACAACTAATTTTTATACTATGAACTAGGAGTTACTTACTATGAGTCTTTTTTTCAAATTTATAAAGAAAAGGGCAATTTTAGTACGTACTTTCCACAATAATAGAACTAAATTCCTTCTTGCAATACGTTCCAAGATGAAAATCATTCGAAAATCAAGCAAATCACTGAAATATTACAGTAGCTCGTATATTTTTAATGACGATTTATTAACAGTGACAGGACAAAAACCTGTCAAAACCTAACTGATCAACTCATTTAAACCAGTACTAAATCTTAAACCTTATTAGTGAATCTGAACTTAAAAGTTTATTCCAATTGTTTTAACCTTAGGCATTGTTGTTTTTAGGAGAGAACTTCAAGACCTGAATAAAATATTGCACTTTGCTAAACTTACCGAACATGACATATTACCTGTATCTCAAGCATTATTTTTTGCCCCAGTCTATGATAATGTCCATAATTTTCGAATGCTGGAGTTAAATAACGAACTTCTTGGTGGTATGGAAGCAATGCAAAACTTTTGGATTAAGGGTGAAGATGACGACGAAGTTGTTATTTGTACTGAAACATCAACGTTACACGTTATTGAGACAGAGACTTCCAACAGCTTGGTATTAATAAAACCAATAAAATATTTTAGCGATATCCAGGGTGACATAGAAAGGGCAGTGCAAAAAATTGAGGTTTTTGGTATATTTCAAGAGTATTTAGAAGTTGATGTAGGTAAACCTCATTTAAATAGATTTGATAATGTACTAAACGCAACAGTTTATCAAGGACCCGAACATGAATATATTCATAAAAATAAGAAGCTCTTTACACTAAATGAGCTTAAAAATATAGTGCAAGCTTCTAACCAAGAAATATTTGATGCTGTTAAATCTATAGATGTTGTAGAAATTAACGGAAAAGTTAGAAAACTAGATTTCGAGTATCACTTTAGGGTCTTGTCTTACATGATTAAGTTAATTGAAGAAAATTCGTGGCCTTTGGATGGCATTGATTATGATGAAACCTGCGATGCTTTAAAAGATCTTGTTCCTATAGAGGTACTAAGAAGTTTGTTTGATAAATACACAGAAGAATCCAGGATCGTAGATGGTTTACAAATGTATCGTTATAAAGAATTAGAAGTTTGTAGGTTTTTTGCTAGAGTGTTATTACGTGAGTCTGGAAAATTTAATTTGGAGGAATTTTTGCCAGCTTGGAGAGACTCGGTTCCCGAAGGAATGAAGCCAATTGAGGAAATGTTACATGGTATTGCTATAATTAATAGGCAATCCAGTCCCAATGTTATTTGGGCTTTTGAGGAAAAAACACTTCCTGATAATATTGAGGACAGATTTAAAGTTCTCTTCGAAGCTAAAAATAAATGGACTGTTCCAGAAATTAGACCGTATATAAGGTAATAGTAATAGAACATTAATTTGTCTTATGCTTATGATGATTATCTTTTATTATTTTTAACGACCATATTGCATGCTTAAGAGGTACATTATTTTTTTAGAATGTAAGGCCTGGGACACTTACAGTCGTATTCATAGTCGTTCTCCAGGCGAATCGCCAGCGACTTCTCCACAAATGCTTCGCTAGCGACGCGCCGTTGTGCGTGCATTTTAATGGAGCGATGCTTCGTCTATGAAATGCATAACCGGGATATCCGGCGGGATAAAAGCTGGCGAATCTCCGGAGAATGACTATGAATACGGGTGTTACACTCGTATTCATAGTCATTCTTCAGAGATTCGCCAGCTTTTATCCCGCCGCATATTCCGGTATGCATTTCATAGACGGAGCATCGCTCATTATAATACGTGCATCAACGGCGCGTCGCTGGCGAAGCGCCTGTGGAGAAGTCGCTGGCGATTCGCCAGAATAACGACTATGAATACGACTGTAAATGTCGTTGTCGTATGTAGTGCGCATGCTCATTTGATGGAACCTTGCTGTCGGTAGTGCTTCTGACGGCAAATTTGTATCAAATAAGCACGTACGACATCCGACAACTACAACCGACTTTATGTATCTGAGGCCTAAGATATTAAAAACTTAAATTGAGGGATAAGAATCAGTTAACACGAAGTATTCATTTTTCTTTCAGACGATTAGCTACTAAACAACTGGATGTCAATGCACTGTTAGCTAAACATGCCCGAGCTTCCAAAGTAGACGAAGTAAAATACTATTCAGCTAAACATGCAAAATAATTTATTAAAACCGTTAAGTGTTGAAACCTTTATTCCACATCAGAGCCATGTTAATTAATTAAATAACTATCAACAGTGATGGAAACGTCCACTTACCATCGACTACTTATTTTAAATACATCCAGAACCCAAATGAAATTACTAGCCACAGATATTATTATTAGTTGCTAAATAAAATTTCACTGCAAATTTTTATATAAGACAAATTATCTATATCAGAAACTAAGCATCAGATGTTATTTTGTTATTATTAAAACATTGTAAACATGGGTTATTCCAGGGACGTCTCTACCCTAATTGGAAATAAAATTAGGATCCGATTTGAAATTAACATCGAAATATTTATTTACCTCCAGTGTGCAATGTAAAAATGCGAAATACGAAAAGCCTTCGGTTAAAATAAAAGAAAAATATTTTACTCACCCAATGTATGGATATCACAATATACACTGAAACTGCGTGCGTGTAATCTAGTTTTGAGCCTGTGTAAACGCCTGCATCATTAAAATACCTTCAACAGTAGACGCTTTTAAGCTTGTACGCTTTGAAGTAAAAATTGCGCTGTATTTTGAAAATGAACGCTCTACGTCCAAAGATGTAATGTTTGTGTATCTAAAACACTGCAAGTTACTGCCGCAATTGTCCGCACTTACGCACTGCCCAATATCACGGAGTTGCGCGAAATCCGGATTTTTGTGTAACAAAGATTTAAACTTGCTCGCAGCCTCAACACCTGGGCCATCTTTTAAGGTTTGTAGAGCTGTATTTACAGTATCAACTACGTAAAACGACTCAGGAAGTGGCATAACTATGTTGAAGGCAATCAATAGCATCTACTAATAGACGATAATTTGCGTGTATAGAACGCAAATCTGCTGCGATTGTAGGGTTATTAAAGTGCTGTTGACTTTCCTTAATGCAGATGGCACTTTTTGGGTCGAACTGCGAAACTACAGATTTAACAGCTTGGAAATGTTGATTGTAATAAAATGCAGCATTCAGCCACGTTCCCCATCTTGTTAATACGGGCTGTGGGGGTTCGGTAATTCCGGGGCACAATTGGTGAAATTTTATAACCCGTTGTGGAGATTTTGTAAAAACCTTTTTGGTGCTGGCAATTAGCTTGTCAACATCTGGATACTTGCTTCGAATTGTTTCTGCCACTCGGTGAAAAGCATGTAGTAAACGGGTTATATGCAATAAATTAGGACACACAGTTTTAAGCCATCTCGCTGTTTTTACCATATACGCAGCACCGTCTGTAACTAACTACAATATTATTCGTATTAATGTCAACCTTTTTTGAGTTTGCGTTAGTAGTTGTTGGATTATTTCAGCGTTGCCTTTTTCTAATCTTTTACTTGCAAGTAGGCTTCGTTGGTGAATTCGGTGTTATGCGCATTAAAACATTTCCTACTTAGTTATTTTTGGTATCTGTACTTTCATCAACTGTTATCCAAAGATTTTTTATTAATGGTAGTTTCCATTTGTTCTTTGACACGAGGAAAAGCGTACCGTAATTGCCACTGGGTCGGTAGGGACCCCTTACGCACATATTTTTTCCAAAAAGATCGGAAGCGTTCGTTTTGAAATACGTAGAAAGAAAAATTGCAACAGCGTAATACAAATATTAGATCATATACACTGCGTTTTTTAAACTCGGGTCATATGATTTTACGTGGTAAATTTTCAACGCCATGTTAAAGCATGTTCTACTGAAGCAACAGATCTGAAATTTGAAGCAGATGAAGTTTAGGGTCTTAGGTTTAGGAAAACTTTTATTATTACGCCAAAAAACTGGGAAATATTTTTAAAATCCATTTTTCCGATACAAAAATTTTACTTTTTGTGTACCTTGTAACCTTTGTCTCTCAACTTTAGAACAGGCATAGGTGACGTACTGTCATTGTCACAAAATAATTTTTAAATTTGTGCATCGAAATTGTCGAAAATCTCTTCAAAATGTCGATTTACACTACAGAGGAACGTATTCAGATAGTCTCAAACTACATCAGAGGAATGTCGGCACAAGAAGTGGTCGATAACTTTGCCGCTTCTTATCATGATCCAGAACAACAGTACAACAGTTTCCTATTACAGACAGACAGTTCTAAACTATTTACTCCTAAATATTTAGACCACTAAAAATAATTAAACCATTTACGAACATATGAATAGTGTTTACTAGTACGTAAAATTCTCAGCACTTAAAAACAATATTTACCGACAGATGGACAGACCTATAACTATTCACTAGTATCTAAGCGTACCCCTTTTTTAAGAAAATATTCACTAGCAATCAGATCTTAAACTGTTACTAAACGTACCACTTTTAAAAAGAATTAAAATATTTGCCTGCAGCTCTCGGAGTAAGGGTTCTAGTATTTAGTCCACAAATTAAAATTACTAGTAGAGCTCTTATAGACGACAACTCCCGTTGTAGCGAGGTATTACCAACGTCAAAGCATACATAATGTAATCTGAGATTAAGCAGACCATTAAGACATTCCCTGTTACATACAGACAATCTTAATATCCTGTTGACTACAGTTAACCACCTTGAATGCGAAATTTTACCAGGTCTGATTGGGTTGGGTTGGGTCTTTCTGCCAGCTGAGGGGATGCATTTCCACTATTAATTGTCAAACACATTTCATACAAATATTTTTGATCAGTTCTGAGTTCATTAAGACCGCCTACCGGCGATCTTTATACCGAGCCGTCCGTGAAAAAATGCATGTCGGTTGCCGTCATTTTCGACACTTTCACCATTTCAATTTTTTTTCTCGAAAACAGTTCGAGGGGGAGCTATCAAATTTTCTGGATTAATAGAGGGATAGTGCATCTACCTTCGATAAAAAATTCAGTTATACAGGGTGTCGCGTTTCAGAGTTATTAAACGTCAAATTCGAAATTTCCGCGATTTCGTATGATACACGATACAGGTCGCAAAAGTGAATTAAATCGATTTAAATTTTCGGAGGTTGTAGGGCACCGGGAGGCATATTTACAGATGCTAGCATGTGTTGACACCAGGGTGTTGAAATCAGCGAGGGTTTGGAAAAACAGTACATTTACAAATGCTAGCAGATTTGGACACCAGAGGCTATCATAGTGTTGAAACCAGTTTTACATAACCTGAGCAGTAGATAACCTTTTTCCATGATTGTGCCTGTACGGAAAATAACAATAAAACGTTGTTGGAATATTGAAAAAAAATATTTATTAAAGCAAACGAACAAAATAAAAATAAAATATTAGGTTAATGAGCAGATCCATGCCCTTCAGCAATAGGCTGGTTTTGTGAGATGTTAAGATGAATAAGAAATAAAAGCTAACCCAGATCGGCCCTACAAGGTGCAGAAATGAAAATTGCATAATAGTCGTGAAATACGCTCTCGGACAGGTTTGCTCAGTTTTAGGTTTCATCAAGAAGAAGAAATATGACCAAAAAGATGCTGCCACAGTTTTAGTTCTTCAGTCTGTTAGAGAACTCCTGTGATGTCCCTAAGAAGTGCTAAATATCTTCTAGAAGCTGTGAAAAAAATCATTATTCAGATGATCTTAAAAGAAAATAAATTATTTCTGTTCAAACCCTACTTTAGCCAAACATAGGAAGAGGGAGATGCAGCGAAAAGACTAGATTTTTGTTTATGGGGGGCGATCAAATTTTAAGTGGAAATGTTAATAGAATCCCAGCATGTCAGGTACTGGGTACTGGTCGCAAGAGTCTCGAATTTAGAGCCCCCCGAGCATAACAATTTATATTTTTTAACCATATTTCTGTAGAGAAACAAAAAAGGTGTATTGGCAACGGGTTAGGCCTCTGTTACTATTTAATTATTTTTTGTGAAATTTTGGCATTAAAGCTGTTCTTAGAAATAATATAACTTCTTCTTGTGGCCATAGAGTTGTAAAATACGTTCTCGGACAGGTTTGTTCAGTTTTAGGTTTCATCAGTATATTTTTTTAATTTCTTATCTTTGCCGAGTTTTTTTACTGCGACTGCGCGATTCGTATATAAAATACACCTGACATTTTATTAAAAAAGATACTGATGAAACCTAAAACTGAGCAAACCTGTCCGAGAGCGTATTTCACGACTATTATGCAATTTTAATTGCTGCACCTTGTAGGGCCGATCTGGGTTAGCATTTATTTCTTATTCATCTTAACATCTCACAAAACCAGCCTAATGCTGAAGGCCATGGATCTGCTCATTAACCTAATATTTTATTTTTATTTTGTTAGTTTGCTTTAATAAATATTTTTTTCAATATTCCAACAACGTTTTATTGTTATTTTCCGCACAGGTACAATCATGGAAAAAGGTTATCTACTGCTCAGGTTATCTAAAACTGGTTTCAACACTATGATAGCCTCTGGTATCCAAATCTGCTAGCATTTGTAAATGTACTGTTTTTCCAAACCCTCGCTGGTGTCAACACATGCTAGCATCTGTAAATATGCCACCGAGAGCTTCCGAACCCTATTGAAATTGGTGAGTATCGGAAAATGGAAGTAATTCTTTTGAATTTTTTTAGGGCGAGAATTGCCGTTTGCAAACCACTCTTTGGTACTTAATAACTCGAAAACCAAACGTCGGACAAAAAAACGCATTCATACGAAAAACTTTAAAAACTCGAATACTTTATTTTTGCAATGCATTTACCTATACCTAAACCGGCTGGAAAATGGATTTATTTGAGAAAAACTGGAAATTTAAATTTTAGACCCAAATTTTCCATGGTTTTTAATTTTTTTGGAGATCAAAATAGATCCAAATCAAAATACCATATATAGTATAACTAAAGGAAAGTGAAACCGCAAAAAAAAGGTAACGAAGCCGACACCTTTGACGCAGCCGTGCCGATATCACATAAATCATGTTCCAAACGAGCATCTGTCTACGTAACGTCTTAATTATAATAAAATGACTCCCTTCTCTGCATGCGCCAATATAATATTACCCTTAGTGGAAAAGAGACAAAACGAATCGTCGCTGCAGGTGTTCCTTCACGAGACACGGCCGGGTATGAGCGGCAGGCCTTTGTCTGGCTTTTTATACCACTTAAATCTTAATAATTTAGATTTATGAGATTCACTTAGGACTGGTTATACTATACCTGATCGGAAAGAGCTCGTCAAAATACGTAGAATCTATATTTCTTAGTTTTTTCATTCTTAATAGGAAGGGAGCAATCGACGATTAAATTTCCATTTTGTGCCCTTGACATCGGTACATTTGAATCACTCTGTATTTTTTCATATCTACTTTTTTCCAAATTTTTCAACGCCATCTTATAGAGGCATAATCAGGCTTTAAAATTAATCTCGAATGGGTAATCCAGGATCGTATTTTTTTTTCTAACAAATCCTACTTTCAAACGGTATTATTAAATACTAATTTTCTAATTAAGTGGTCCTTTCTGCCTTCATTATATGCGCTGAATATCTAAGAATACCTCCCAATGTTTTAAATCGCTTATTTTTTCGTTTTACTTATAAATAATTAGGTTTATTTGACGGGCAAAACTTAAGAATTTTAAAATTTTCTTTCATCCAGGACCCAAAAAAATGATAGGTGACCAAGGTTACAGTAAGGACACGGCATGAAGCAGATTTGCCACATGAGTACGGCTGGAATTAAACGAACGATTTTTCTGCATAATCTAAACAAGGATGGTGTGTAAGTGTGGCAACACACGTTTATTCTAGGTTTTGGAGTGCATTACAATCAGGGACGTATTTAAATTAAAACCAGATGATAAACAAAGATTTGTATGTAAGTAATTGACTCGGATTTGAAGCAAATCGTTTACCTATATTATATATATTTCTATATGTGGGTGTTTGCTATTAGTACGAACATAAACTTAATTCAGTCGGATTTCTAGCAAATCGTAAATATATTGCTATTTCTTTGTATATATGTATACAGGGTGTCCGAAAAGTCTTTGTATGGGCAACTATCTTTGCTATCTGTAAGGAGATAAAATTGAGTCGGATTTTAAAAAAATCGTATGTGTTTGTATTATTTTGTGTGGGTGTCTGTATGTATGTATAAAGGAAGTCTTAAAATGTTCGAAGATAGTCTTAATTATGTCGGATTTTAAGCAAATCGTATGTATTTGTATTTTTTTGTATAGGTGTATATGTATACAGGTTAAAAATGCCATGTGGGGGTGTATGTATACAGGGTGTCCGAAAAGTCTTAGTATTGCCAAATACTTCTGGTAGTACCAAGATAAACCTAATTAAGTCGGATTTCAGGCAAATCGCATATATTTGAATTTATATGTGTCGGTATTTGTATGTATGTATACAGGGTGTCCGAAAAGTCATAGTATGGGCAAATATTTCTATTGGTACTAAAATAAACTTAATTAAGTAGGATTTTAACAAAATCGTCTATATTGCATTTATATGTGTGGTTATTTGTATATATGTATACAGTGTCCAAAAAGTCTTTGGATGGGTAAATATCCGTCTGGCGAGCGACAGACCCTGAAAAAATTACGCGTCTGGGGAGAGGATGACCTTGGGGAAATACGTGTCTGAGGAGCGGACGACCTTGGAAAAATGTTTCTATGTGTGAGTGTTTTCATCTATGTAGCGATACGGATACGGAAGGCGGTCTATTCTTGATCATCAGTCCGAAAGAGTGTGATATCTTTCTAAATACGTGCTCTAGAAACACGAAATTTTCAGGGCATGACAGTGATGATACTACCGACACTATAGAGCCCTCTCGGGGCGATTAGGCGGTCTACGCATACTAGTTTAAATCCACCGGAGACAATTTGACCTCTATGCTTTCAAACGTGACAACCGCATCTGCTCACACTTATCAAGACGTTTTCCTATAACTCCTGTAAAGCCCCTTGGATCATCTGTTTTTCCATCTAATTCCCGCATTAAATGCCAAAGTGGCAACTCATTGGCATGAAGCAAGCATATGAACCATTGAACTGATTTTCCCAAAGATATTTCTATTTGTTTAATCACGCCATTCTTCGAGCCAGTATTAGCGATTGTGCCATCGCACTCCACTGCAACAATCTTGTTAAAATTTACCCCAGCAAGTTTTTTAAGAAACTCAATGCTGTTTTTAATACCATTGGCATTACCTTATCCGGGGATACATGGACTAAATATTTAGAACCTGGTTCGGCAATAATTACAATATGCTCTTCAGTTATAGTTTCGGAGTAAGGACTTGTTTCCGTTTTTTCAGTAGTAAGAGTTTTATCCTTTCTTACATCAAGATAACTTCCATGAATTACAAGATTTTCATTTTCTGTCTTCAGGTCAAGTTCTGTTCGGCATTTCTTTCGTTCTCCTCTTATTTTGCTTCTATCAAAAATCTTGGGAGCATATTACTACATAGTTTACTAGGGGTTCCGAATATTTTAGTTTTTTGTTCGAGTTTGCGGCATATTGAAAATTTTAACACTAACTCGCAGAATTAATTCTTAACTACACCACGAATAAACTAATACTGACACCAAAGGCGAAATAAACCATACGGGCGGCCAACAGGTAAACACTCGTTAGCGCATGCGTAGATTCTGTCACACTTGAATACATTGCTTCTTTTGTTGTCATTAATATAAAAGAGACTCTATTACAGCGACATGATTTTGGTAAATTACAAACCGAATTTTTATGCAAAAATGTAAACATTTTAAAAATTCTTTAGAAACAAAAAATTACTTTCTGTCTAGGAACCTGAAGATGACTTTACATATTTCTAAGATCTTGTGTAGTTTATATTGATCCTAAGACGTATCAATTTTCACACCAGGCGTTAACCATTTAGTTATTTAATGTTTTATATAAATAGGTAAAGAAAACATAAAAAGTCACCCATTTCAACCCCAGGCGTGATGAATTTCTAAAAAAAAATTGCTCCGCCCTAGTGTCAACCAAGAGCGACCATTAACGTTACCTACTTGTGCAAGAAGAAATTTGTCTTGTCAATTTTCTTGTAGCCGAAGAAGTGTTGTCAATGACCAGAGACTGTTGACCAAAAGGGCCTTATAGTGTGTGCGCAGAACTGCTTGACGTCACTTCTTCTAGTTGAAGAAGTGTTGTCAAGGACCAGAGGCTGTTGACCAAAAGGAACGTTTTTGAAATTTTGCCTGAATACGTGGTTGATGTCACTTCTTGTAATTAAAGAAGGGTTGTCAATAACTAGAGACTGCTGACCAAGAGGGCCTTATTGGGCTTTGGTTCGTTTAGTGGTCATGTTATTCACAAATAAGAAACATTACGATTCAAGGATATTTACTAGAATATTTAGTATTTAAAAGATAATGGTAATGGTATGGTAATAGTTTTCGTCGGTAGTCGGTAAATAATAATTAAACTATTTAAAACGTAACAGTAAACAAATACTGTACACATTAGATAAAACTCATCCACTCAAAGCAAACAAATACTGTACACACTGGATAAAACCCATCCACTCAAAGCAAACAAATGTTTCAAACTAAAAAAATAAAAGTATATCAGATTTATTTTTTAGTTATACTAATAATACGAGTACATATTGCGGATATCTTTTTCTTTTTATTAGAAAAAAATCGGCCTAATATAAAATTGCTTAATGACCCACAACCTGCAACGCATATATTACATGCGGTGTCCCGTGTCTAATAATTCAAAATTCAAAAGAGCCGACACCCCCCTTTCGGCAAGCGTCTTTATTTACATTTCCCTGCGTTTTTTCATCTTGCCGAATAAGCTGACAATATCGTTAGCTATTCGTATTCGTTACATTTATCGTTACTTTAGTTATAAAAACAAACAATGAACAGTATTTTAAAATTTTAAAACATTGAGTAAGTATAAAAATAAAAATACATTAAGGAATAGGTATAAAAGTAACGGGTATTTCGAACAACAGGGAACCGGTACTTTGAGTATTTGGCAAATACCTGTTACTTTGTAACGGGTAGGTACTTTTTTACATCACTAAACTGTATATACCTATCTTTAGCCAGCTGAACTGTCATTAAGCTTTTCGTGCTCGATAGCCACACAGTTAAATTTTTTTGTTTTTAAATTTTATCTTCCAGGTTTTTATATTTTTTTAGCAATGGGGAAGAGAAACGAGATCCAGATCCAGGTTTTCTGTATTAATATCACTGCGATTATATTATTCAAAACCCCGGTCCCGTTCTAGGACCAAAGTTATGCCATTTCTGCCTCCATTAGCAGCAGTGGATCAAGATCTGTATCAAGAAAGCATGGGAGGGCTAGTACCGCGGCTTCTCACGTGATTCAAGAGCACCAACGTCTCCGGGTGGCTCTGGTAGAAGAGCCCACGCGGCTGCTCTGGAAAAAAGCTATAAACTCCTGCGGCTACTCCAAGGGCGTAGATAATTTTTTTTTCTGGGGGTAGCACCAAAAAAAATTTTTTTTTCTGGGTGGTAGCACCAAAAAAATTTCAACCACCCTTTACAAATTGTTTTATTTGGGATCAACCATTTGCTTTTCGTACCGTTCTGGGGGGGGGGGTAATTACCCCTATAACCCCTCATATCTACGCCCTTGGGCTGCTCTAGCAAGAGAGCTATATACCCTCGCGGCTGCTCTGGAAAAAGAGTTATAAGCCCTCGCGATCCTCTGGCAAGAGCTATAAGCCCTCGCCGCTGCGCTAATAGCCCCCACGGTTATTCTAATAGCCCTCGAGATTGTTCTAATAGCCCTGAACGAGAACACATAGAAAACCCACTAGAAGAACAAGATAACGAAAGAGATGAAGAACCTTCTTATGAACTCCTTATTGACCTAGATAAGGAAATATTATAGGGGATGACCCCCCATGACATCCATCAAGACATTATGGCCTACATGACCACACAGTTTAAACAAAGAAAATAAAGAAATGTAGCTCAATATAAGCCGTCTAGTGCTAATTGCACCCATGTTAAACGAAGAAGTAAAACATATTCAAAAACCAATGCCCCTAAAAATCAATTTTAAGGCCTAGCTTCAGAACCAGATAGGTTCTGTCCTAGTTGCACTTGATGATAGGCACCCTAATGATAGGGGTTTTAAATTGGGTAGGGGGATTCCCTTTTTAAAACGACCTAGGGAGGTTAAGTTGCCACTTATGCCTAATAATATTACGCATCTATTCCGAAGAGATCACTAGAATTTTACTATGTAGTATAGCCTTTAGGTACTAGCAAAGAAACTGATAATGTTGGCTGGATGCCGGACAGGCAAGAGGCCATAGGAATCCTCGAACAGAACAGAACAGCCTTTAGGTACTAGGTAGCGTTACAGTATTTAAAGTAGGAAACTCATCCCATCATACGTCTCCTTCTCTATCGGCAAGCCTCATTCGTCTTTTTGTGCTGGTAGTGCTCACAGGGTATTTAATTTTTATATTAAATTGCCCTTTTCTTTCTTTTTTTAACATTATTTTCAGGGAAAATAGGGAAAAATAAAAGGAAACGAGATGAAGTACGGAAGAGCATTCAACCTCGAAGAGGAAATTACTAAAAAGAATAAATAATTTAGAGAAGTTGGTCGCCTAGCGCCGGCCATCTTGTTCAACCGATATAAAGACCACCATAAAAATGGTCTGCGTCGCAATCATAGTCTGAGAGACATGACGAATAGCGACAGCAAGCGAGTTGATCGTAGTCCGCGAGACACAACACGTGCTTGTACACCCCCCAGGAGACTCCGTTCAAATTCGAGGGATCCTCCCTCCTAAGTGTCAGATGTTTTAACTGATGTTAAACTTTTCATTTAATGGTAATCCTAACTGCGAGCTATCTATACTATAATGCAACAATTAATTTTTCACACGGTTTATTCAGTAGTAGGTATCACACAAATTATTACCTGCCAATATTTTTTAATGGTAAGCCCCTGTAACGTGTTTATTATCATTAAAGAAAATTTAATCAAGCTGATTATCATTATCAATAAACATGCAACTTCGAAAATTGCAAACGCAACAAAATCAAATCGCATAACCTTAAAACCACATAATATAATACGAACAGTCAATCGCATGGAAAAAACAAAGAAAAACTTATACAAAGAATATGCTACAGACAGAGATAGTAAAACAGCAAGAGCTTAACAACTCTTTCTATTTTTCCTATTTCCGACTGTTCCTCGATACGTTCGAATCCCCTCGAACCTAACCGATTGATCTTAGACAGTACCATTTTTAAGTTTTTTCTATGTAGGCAAGAAATTCTCTTTCTATTTAGTTACAGAGTTCGCATGCAAATTTCTGATGGAAAAACGCCCTGTCAAATGTACAAGTTGTTTTTCCCACAAATTTTTAGATTAGCTTTAAAAGGTGTATTGGCAATGGGTTAGGGCTCCGTTACTATTCCTTCCGTTATAATTATTTTTTGTGAAATTTTCGCATTACAGCTGTTGTTAGTTATAATATATTTTCTTCTTGTAGCCACGGAGTTGTGAAATACGTTCTCGGACAGGTTTGCCCAGTTCTAGGCTTCATCAGTATCTTACTAAAATTTTGTATCTATCTTTGTTGAGTTTTTTACTCGACTGCACGATTCGTGTTGGTATAAAATTTTATCAACACCGCATACAACTGACATTTTATTAAATAAGATACTGATGAAACCTAAAACTGAGCAAACCTGTCCGAGAACGTATTTCACAACTGATTTTATTATGTAATTTTTATTTTTGCACCTTTTAGAGATGATCTGGGTTAGCTTTTATTTCTTATTCTTAATTTACAACTTTTTCAGGATCATAAGTAAACCTGGCAACACCGGACACAAAAATAAGGTTGACAGGCGAAGAAATAATGGCGGCTAATAGCGATTAAAATGGGATTTTTGAAGAAAAAAAAAGCAATTATCGTAGTTATTTCTGCCTGAATGTGGGGACTGGGGTTTTTGGCTAAGAAAAAAAAATTAAAAATTATAAGTTTACAGATGTGTATAAGTGAAAGTGTTGAAATTTAAAGATATCCATAGAAAAAGCTAACCTAAAAGTTAAACAATTTTTATAGGAAAAACCATATGAGACCGCCAAAAACTAATTTCAGATTCGTGTTCTATGACCCAAAATTAAGGTCTGTGCAAAATTTCATCAAAAAATTCGGTGATTCCATTAATCCGAATAATTACCTTTTTTTTAATGAGAGCTCTATTTTGGTATTAAATCTTACATTTTATTCACTTTTAAATTTCGCTCGTAGTTACTACTTACATAATTTCAGAAGGGTTTTCTACCGACCGACCTTGAAGCAGCCAATACGAAAAGAGAATTTGCTCTCATTGCCGTAGGTCTGTAAAGGATGTTAAAATGCTCTCGGACCGTTATGAAATTGTTAAGTAAAAACTATTACATGACAAAAATTGACCTAAAAGATGCATACTTTTTAATCCTCTCTTCAAAAATCATAGAAAGTTTTTACGATTTCGTGTAGAAGGTGAACTTCTTGAGTTTACTTGCTTGCCTTTTGGCGTATCAGTTGCGTCCTTTGTATTTAGCAAACTTATTAAGCCTGTACTGAAACATTAAAGGCAACTAGGTATATGTGCAGCATACATTGATGGCCTTTTTTCTTTTACACGAATCAAAAGCGGTGACTAGACAGCAAGTAGATTTTGTAAAAAATTCTTGACCTTTGTAATCAATTTTGAGAAAAGTTACTTAACTGCTCTCCAGACATGCCAATTCTTAGGTTTTATATTTAATAGTTCTAAAAGCTTGACTATTGATTGAGCTTCCTTTACAAAAACATGAAATCATATTAGAATACCAAAAGCCACAACCAAAATTATGATGCACTTATAACATTAACAGACAAAATTAAACCTGACCTTAGGTGGTGGGAGAAAAATATTCTTGGGAGTAAAAATGAAATAAACAAAGACATTTTGCTATAGAAATTTACACAGATTCAAGCAGTACAGGGTGGGGTATAGTTTTGCAATGGTGCGACATCCTATGGTTGATGGAGTCTGAAGGAGAGAGAAAAGCACATTAATTACTTAGAATTAAAAGTTGTTTATTATGGACAACAAATGTTTGTATACAATTTGACATCCTGCAATGTGCTAGATACATCACGCATACACCACTGCAATTGTATATGTCAACAGATTGGAAAGTGTACAAAAAAGATATGGTAGATAATTTATTCAAATGCCGTACATATAATCCTTTTTTCCCAAAAAGTTTTGGACAACTGAAACTCGACCAGGCATTAGATCCCATCTGAGATATATGGCTTGTGAAATTTTGATCTTAAATAAGAGTGCGAATTTGTGGGCCGTCAAAAAATGTCTGCCTTAATTTCTCCATACTAAGACTAGGAAAAGTCTGACAAATATATTAACTTTTACACTTTTTTTGTGAGTCGACGATAATTCTTCACATATTTAATACAGAGCTGAAACTTTATCATAGAATGTGATTTATCTCAAAAACTAGAGCTAATTTGAGAGTAAACAACGTATACTCATGAACGACAGCAACTCTACCCTTCGAAATCGTTAATATATCCTTGGCCGCAAAAAAAGTCTTTATTTGTTCCCCAGTATTCTCATTTTGATTATAATTTTTTAGTTTGTAACATTATGAATGTGGATACTTTGAAGTTTAGAAGAATTAAATCTGATCTTTGGTTTGGTTTACTAGTCTGGCCTGTTGGAAAGCTTCCAGAGCCATTGAAACTTACTTACACATACACACACATGGTTTGGTTTCAAATTTATCTCTGGTAGTATGGATTGCAGTTACCTTTCCTATCCAAATTAAGAATTATATATACCCTTTCACGCTGCAAATTATGGCATGCATTGCCCATTAGTGAGAGTACAAATATATTTTAATGACAAATGACAGGGAGTTTGGTATACATGGCTTTCTTATTAGCTATAAGTTCAAACGAATGGCTGCGTGATATTGTTAAACATACCTAAGACACATATTTCTTACAGTTTATTCTTTTTTCAGATTTTGTACTTAGAGATCAAATATCTCTGTGATACTTGAATCATTTGAAGTTATCGATTGTATTGTTAAGTTATTGAAAAAACGGTGTTTTACGGTATTTAAATAAATAAATCGATAAATAAAACGGGAACGCCACTGGAAGCCTTCATGTTTTTTACAAGTGTTAATAATATCGCCTAGGTTTCATTTGTAGATTTAGTAATAGAGTACGGCGGTCAAGTGCGTACTATTCCATAACTCGAATAAAGCCTAGTTTACATTGTTAGAGTTAGCGGTAGAGTACACTAGCCTACTAGGCGGAACAAAGTAATCTAGTCCTATATTTTTGGTAAAGTTATGTTCACACGTATTTTAAAAATGCATTAAATTTTATCAGCTTTCGCTCTACTCTATTGCTATCAAACCAGTTTATACCGGTCGAGTTCGCAGGTAAAATATAGAACAAGAACTTTACTAATGTAAGCTAGGCTTTTTAAGTCTATTGCTCCATCAGCATAAAAATTAAAACTATCCATTTCGTTCCGTAGTACGAGTTGTTTATTAAGCTTAAATTTGGCCATGTTACATTTTCACTGTACACCCCTTGCTTGGAAAATTTAATTTTATAAAATATTTGATAGATTACTTTAGGATGAGGTTCTTGGCTTTAACTCATCATAACAAGATCTAAGAAAAATATAATTTTTCTTTTGATTGTTATAAAATTCATGACCTTTGCTCCAGTCATAACTCACTGCATATGCAAATATTTGACCATTATGATTAAATGCGCATCTAGAAATAGGTTGCTCCATTAATTCAGAAGCTTTTAGCTTAGTTCGAGCATCTTTGTCCCAAAAGCTAAAAGATCCGTCAGCACCCACTGTTGCTAAAGTTCCATGGACTGGGTGAAAAGCAATATCATTGACCGCATAAATATCTTGATAACCATTTGGTGTCCCATTTGAACGATGACATTTAAATGTAAAATTGTCTTTTGGATTAGTGGGATTTACATACTGAATTGCGACTCTACCCTCTACCGAACCCAGTGCGTATCCAGTGGGAGATTTTTTCTTGTCTCTAAAAATAAAAAAATAGAACATTAAAATAAAAACCGATTTAAATGTAATGTTAGGTTGGTAACTTTTAGTAAGCAATGTTGCAATAACGAATTCATATTAGCGTTAGCTAACAGAATTTATGTAATACAAAGCGTGGTCCACAAATATTCAAACCAACTTTTTTGATTGCTTATGTAGCAAATTGGTTAAATACTACAGAAACTTCGTGCTGTACAAAAACAAAATTAGCCATTAAAGAAGTGATATATCACGTTGCTTAGAATTAAAAGATATCGTTTATACGCGATTTAATTAGCTTTTAACCAACAGCAGCGCCGTGTTAATAGACAATGCATCTTAGTAATATAGTAAATAAAGTAAATCTGGAAAGGTCTCGACTCGAAACTTCCTTTGTGCAATAAATGGCACATAAATATTTGAAAATGCACACTTCCCTTCAGACTTTACAGAACTTTTATATTTTTTTTAGATTTAGTTTATGTTTGCATATGTTGAGATTTTAGGTTTATTTTCTATTAGTTCCTAATTTAATACCTTGGTTAATTTTCATAAGTTATGTCTATACCAGAAAGTCTAGAATTTATCAGTCTTCTATTTTCTTCTTTGTAGTGGAATGATGCTATTACAACTACAAACCCACCCTGTAAACATAAACCTAATCTAGATATATGCTCCCACAGCTGAAAGCGATGAAAATACTATTGAAGAATTCTATTCGAACTTAAAAAGCCTGACCAAAAAACTAAAAAGCATGAAGTCTACTTAATTATGGGCGACTTCAACGCAAAAGTTGGAAAATGGAATGTCGAAGGTATTATGGGAAACTTGTTGGGTGTTAGAAACGAAAGAGGCGATAGATTCATGCAATACTGCCAGGAAAAAGATTTGGTCATCACAAACATGTGGTATGATCTACCTCCTCGATGACTTTTAGTCCGAGCTTCCAAAATGCCAAAAGATACCCCATCGAACACCTCAAATTGAAAACGTGAAAATAATTGAAAAACATGTAAAAAACATGTTACGCCCGCCAGACTATTAAAAATATGTTAATTACTATTTTTAATCAATTTTTGAAAATAGCTAAAAAATGAATTTACTTTTATAATAATAATAATAATAATAATAATAATAATAATAACAATAATAATAAGCTTTATTGTCTAACAGATCTACCTTCATTAATAAGACAATGTTATGTATTAAAACCTAATGAAAAATATTTATATAATACCATAATACTTAGTTACTACTCAAGAAAGGGAGAAAAACACACTTATAAACTATAATCCATACAATCCACCTTCATAGCTTATTCACAAAGTTTAATAAGTGATACAATCGACAGGTCCATTATACACAATGTTTTGAGTATTTATGGCCAAAAACCCATAAAAGTTCTAGTAAGGTTAACGGATGGAGCTACATATATGTTGAAGGCAGGGCAGCTTTTAAAAGAAAGATATCAAAACATGTTACACATTACTTGCACCGCGCATGGACTTAACAGAGTTGCGGAAACCGTCAGGGAAAGTTTTGGGCAAGTAAACACATTTATAACGAACGTTAAAAAAATATTTCTTAAAGCACCAATAAGACGCGACATTTTCAAAAAGAAGTTACCAAATGTGTCTTTTCCTCCCGAGCCTGTCATAACTCGCTGGGGTACTTGGTTGGAAGCTGTAGAATACTACCATAATTTCTCCAATATACAAACCATTATTTTTCTCTTCGATCCCCAAGAAAGTAAATCCATAACATTTGCTCAAGATTTGCTTAAAAATTCAAATATTCGTAAGGATATTGCTTTAAAACATACTCATTTTATGATTTTGACAGAGGCCATTAGACAATTAGAAACTCAAGAACTGTCATTAATGGATCAACTTATTATCATTAATCGAGTGAGGAATTCTTTAAATACTTGCTCCAATGAGACTGACATTTGTTTGAACGTTAAAGAAAAATTAGAAAAAGTCTTGGAAAAAAATGCTGGATACCAAATTATTGAAAATATTTCCAACGTTTTAACTAACACCACCCTAGAACTTGTACCGCAAGCCTTTAAATATAGGTCGTGTATAAATAACTTTAAATACTGTCCTTTAACGTCTGTTGACGTGGAAAGATCTTTTTCGCATCATAAACTTCTTCTAAGTGATAGACGCCATGCCTTAACATGTAAAAATGTGGAAAAATTACCCATAATAAACTATGAATCACAGCAAACACAAAGCGTGCTAAGTACCTAGGTTTTACAAAGTAAGTTTTAAGTTATGGGTAAATTTTGGACAGTGGGTTTGGTCAGGTTTCTTCTTTCTTTCTTACCGCAGACCCTGGACTACTAACACAAACTGCAACGCGGCAAGTGTAGAACCGCAAGATGGAGAACTTAAAAAGGTTTAATTCTCCATTTCTGAGAAACTGCCTGTCCTATCCTATGCAGTGGTCCGTACTTTATTGGTTAAATTCTGGCTTTAGAAAGATTCTAGTATACAATTACTAAATGAATATCTAGAATGACAGATACCCCATTTTGCTATGCTTCTTCACTATCAGTATAGCGTTCACGTTTAAAAGGTGTTTTTAATAGAAAAAGGAACAACTTATTGCATACAAATTTAGAAAAAAAAATTGTAATTTGCTTTAAATATAGAATTTCAAAGGGCATGATTGTGTTAAAATGTTATTGGAATAAAGTTTACATCAATGGACCAATCTTTACATGCGTGGACGACTCGAGTATATTTATTTTATATAAACCTTCACGGGTAGTAAGTTGTTTGCACTATAAAAATATTATATTTCTGACATTTCAACTTAGATCATCCAAGTCCGGTGATGTTATGCGAATGTATTTTGGAGCTTTGTATTGACTGGCATACGAATACAATTATTATGTATGTAGGTATCGCCAAATTCAAATTATAGGGATATATTGCCATTGCTTCAGGTAAACTTGAACTCTAATTATACATGGTGCATTCCGTCTCCGGCCGGCGGAGGTAGACTCGTCACCCAGATAGTCTATTTGCTTGATTGGAACAATTTAATATTTTGGTGGGAGCAAATTTATATACGATATACTGTTCCTCAATAAGCAGACTCGGTGTATCTTATATTTCTGTATAAAAGTACAAACAAATACGAACAAATACCAAAATTATAAAAACCCCGTAGCTCTCAGCATTTCTTTACATTTCAAACAGAAACCTTAGTACGGTTCCGTTAAAGTCCATGAAATTCTCGACTCTGCTAATAAGTCATACATTAAAAGCACAATTTGAAGAAATACCTCAAAATTTAAAATGTTCCTTTATATCACCGGTACCAAAAGTAAAAAATACAAAAAAATGTAGTGAAATGAGGCCAATAAACATTCTCTGGGATATTGAAAAACTTATGGAAACCACAGTTTATGAACAAATTTTAGAGTTTATTGAAGAAAACAAAATTTTGGTAAAGGTTCAATCAGGTTTTAGAAAAAAGTTTTCAACTGAAACAGCCGTCCAATGTGTAATTGAAAGTTGGAGAAGAAGTATTGACAAAAATGAAATAGTACTGGCAGTATTTTTGGATTTCAAACGTGCATTTGAAACTATTGATAGGGATAAATTATTAAATAAATTGTATCAATATGGTATTAGGGGTATTGTATATAAATGGTTTAAAAATTATTTAAGTAACAGACAGCAAATAACAAAAATTAACAAAAATTTTTCAGAAAAGGAATATAATAATATAGGTGTACCTCAGGGAAGTATTTTAGGACCATTATTATTTATTCTTTATATAAATGATATGCCAAATGTTTTGTCAAAATGCTGTATTCAAATGTTTGCAGATGATACTTTAATTTATATTAAGGGTAAAAATATATTTAATTCAATGGAAATTCTGAATCATGAGTTAAAAGCTATATCAAACTGGTTAAAAGTAAATAGACTGAAACTAAATGTTTCAAAAACAAAATTTATGATAGTTGGTAATAATATAAATCGTAAAAATATAGATATTTATATTGATAGTGAAAAATTAGAAATAGTTCCATCATTTAAATATTTGGGAATAACAGTTGATTCGAAATTAAAATTTGATAATCACTTTGAAAATATTATATCAAAAATTGCAAAAAAAATTAGTTATTTTAAAAGAATCAGTCAAAATTTAAGTTTATTTTCTAAAAAAACAGTATACAATACTATAATTTTGCCACATTTTTTATATTGTTCAACGATTCTTTATACTGCTAATGAAGGAATATTTGACAGACTCCAACTATTACAAAATAAGGTAATGCGAATAATTTTAAATGTGGATAAATATACTAAATTAAGTTACATGTTAAATAAACTAAAATGGCTAAATGTTAAAAATTTAATATTTTTTCTTACATGTGTTTTTATTTATAAAATTAAACATGGTTTATTGCCATCTCATTTACATAGTTTTATAACACAAAATTACGAAAATCATAATTATTCTACACGTAACAATGAAAATTTTTGTTTAGGAAAGGTGACAAAACATTTAACATACAAATCGGTGTTTTATAAAGGGTTGTGAATATAACAGTTTAAATGTAAATATTAAATCTCAAAATTCTCTAAATAAATTTAAAAAATCATTAAAAACATATTTGTTAAATAAACAAAGTGTAACAATATAATTTTTTTCTAAAAAATTTAAAAAGTTAATGATAAGTTTAAGTTGTTAAATCATACTAATAATGTAAAATTGTAGCATTCTTTTGCTAAATAAATCTTGTTACTACTACTACTATTTAGGAGTGAACTAGGAACCAGAGAGGCATTGTTAGTTTGCTACGACAGTTCTCTTGAAAAAATGTAGAGAATATAATAAGAGCGTTTATGTGATCATCGACTTCCAGACAGAGTGCAACAAGCAAAACTTATCGACAAATTAAAAAACTTAAATTTGGACCAAAAAAGACATTATACTTATTAAAAATAGGAATCTATGACGACACAGAGTCAACATACAAAGGGGCGTTAGGCAAGGCTATGTGTTGTCCCCTCAACTATTTAATCTCTACTAACAAGTTATGTTCCAAAGAACACTATGGGGACGCATTGAAGAAGTCAACATTGGTGGCACCCTAATAAACAACATAAGATTCGCAGATGACACTGCAATCATGGCAGAGAGCATAGAATATCTGCAAACACTCGTAGAGAGGGTTAATAAAGAATGTTGTGACATGGGTTTATCGATCAACACCAACAAAATTAAATTTATGGTTATATCCAAAAGCCAAATAAACAACATAAAGCTAATCCTACATGGAAAACAAATAGAACGGGTAAATAAATATAAATAACTTGGAGCAATTATTAACCCTCAATTAAAATAAGACGAAGAGATAAAAGTAAGAATAGAAATGACTCGAAAAGCGTTAAGTTTGTAGGGTACTCGTCAATGTTTAAAAATAAAACTTAGATTTGTCTACAGTATGTCCGCGGATGGAGTTTGAAAGAGGACAAATGGACCAAATTTTGCAAGTTACGTAAAAATGTCACTCCTAATAAAAGTTTCTGCTTGTAAAATAAATAAGATTCACCTCTAGAAAAATTTAATTTTTTATACAGGGAGCATAAAAAATGCGAAAACGTTATTCTGCGAAAGTCCAAAATATTCTCTCTCGCACCTTTAACCAGAGTACTAGTTTCTACATATTAAACGATAATGACACCTATGGACATGTGTGTCCATGTCTTCATTAGAAGAAGCAATTATTTAATTTAAAATACTTCCCATGAAAATGCTATCGACTGAACAAAGGATTTTTATAGTCCAGTGTTACGGGGGTGGCCAAGTATCATACCGCTACATCATGGAACAATTTAGCGAGAAATTTGTAGGAACCCCAATAACTGAAATGACAATCTACAAGCAAAATTTTAAGATCCTGAAGACGAAGTAGTTCTGGTTGAACCCGTTTAAGATTGTCCATTGTACGCAATCGGAATTCTCCCTCCAAGAACTTAAACCAGAGTAAACAAGACACTGTCAGAATGATGAATTGAAAAGAGTAGGTCCTGAATGGTGACAAAATTGATACTTGTAAATCTGCTGACGCGATAGTCGCCTGTAACACCTTGCCCTCTACAAAACAACCTGTTACTTTATCAAAGGTACTGCAAGTCCTGAGTAGTAAAAGTTAACCGGCTCGAGTTATTTAAAGGGATCAAATATCATGTACACCAAATTAAACCATACATCCCTAGCGCTATCCGCCAAAAATTTAATGAACATCAAAAAATCTTAATGGAACCCAAATAATTAGTACCACTAAAATAGCTAAGTTGAGTAGCGTTTTATCATTGCTTACATTTTAAATTATATGTCTACCGATGATACTAAATGTTCACCAAATTTAGAACGCTTAAGTAACGCGTCCGTGCTGTACATAATAAATATTCGCGCTATCCATTTATGTGTAGTCTTTCTAGAAAAAACTACTTGTGCGTCAAATAATTTATTCTGTTGCTTCAAAAGTGTAATATGTTCGCGCATGTCTCCTTCTCACTTCCAGACAAACTTTTTGCAGGCTTCAGCTTGCAGTCGCAGACGGTGCTTTTACTTTTTACAGTGAGTGTAACCAGTGTATTGCCATATGATAAACTAAAATGGCCGATGACAGTTTACCGGGGCCGAGTAGTGTTCCACACGAAGTTCCGCTGTTTCGTTCTTCTTCGGAGTCGGATGGAGCTGACACGGTACAGCCTAAAAGACGGCAAGCACGGTACAGCCTAAAAGACGGCAAGCAAGGTAGGATTTGGTGTTTTGAGAGAAAATTTTCGAACATTAAAAGTGCCGAATAATTTATTACAAATGAAAAATTGTGGTCCTTTCACAAATGCCATTGTACGGAAGAAGGTGTAAAGCGATATTATTGCTGTAATAAAGCCAAAAGTCAGGCAATTCAATGTTCAGCTGCACTTTATTTATTGTTTGATGCATCTAGCGATGAGATAATATTATTTCGAACTGAAAAAGGTCACGATCATCAAAATTTTTAGTCCCAATCGAAATGTGGGTTGAGCAACGAGACAAAAAAGAAATAGACAAATTGTTCGAATTACGTTTGAAGCCCAAATCTATTATGAGCAATTTGAGCAAAATACATGGATTGACTCTACCGTCTATGAAACAATTGAACAATTATCTTACAATTTTACGTAAAAAGAAGATGGATCGGCAGAATCAGCTTAGGACAACTAGAATCCTGGTTAATGACCAACTCAGAAATACCTTCCGATGATCATCAAGTTTTTGTTACTGCATACGAAGTTTCTAAAGACGACTCAAATCCAAGCTTCAGATTTTTGTTATCGACCAAATATTTAATTGGTCTATCGCGTCACTGCAACGTTATTCATGCTGACGCGACCTATAAACTTGTTTGGCAGGGGATTCCAGTACGCATAGTTGTGTTTTTATTTCAAACGTTAAAGAATACAGTCCTCTTACTGTATTCCTACGATTTAACTTGTAAAGTTTTGGTATGCGACGCAGCCAAAAGTATCCAAAATGCGTTTGTGTACGTATTCGGTCAGGATACAATTATACGAATGTGCTGGGCGCATGCAAAAAAGAAGATTCAAGTAAGAGTTGAGCAATCTGTGCAAAAAAGTGCCAGAAGGACATACTAAAGGATATTGATTCTTTGCAATGTGCTTCAACAACGGAAGTTTTTGACAGGGCCTGCGAAAAATTTCTAGATAAATGGAAAGACGAAAACAATTTTGTACTTTATTTCAAAGACGAATGACTCACTCAAAATCGTTGTTGGTATTTGGGCGCCATACCGGGGACACCTGCCACAAATAATGCATTGGAGTCTTTTAACAGAATAATAAAAGACAAAGGTACACTTTCAATGGATGGCGTGATTTGGTATTGTTAATATTATTTTATTATTTGTGGGTACACTTCGTGAGCGCCATCCGCTTGCTCGATTCTTAATCCTTGCTTCAGAAATGGTGAAGGATTGGTCTAATGAGTACACTATAAACAGCGAGAGACGAGTTTAGCTACGTGCCAATGATGTCTTTGAAGATGTGGACAAAAGCTTATCAGTGGGCCAAACTGTCTAAAAATATATCGTTAAAGCATACTAGTGAAATGAAGAAGTGTTACAGAATTCCAGATGGAGGGGCACTGGAATGTGAAACTTTTGAAGATATGTGGGAGACGTTTGACGACTACAAAAAACAACATTTCAGCGAGTGGGAAGTGCAGTTACCACAGGACGAGTCTGACTGGCTGAATGGCACATGCAATTGTCCAGATTACCTTAGAAATTACGTTTGCAAACATTTAGTCGGGTTAGCAATTCGCCTGAAACTTGTTGAACCACCTACTGAAGCAAGGAATGTACCAATTGGAGAAAAACGAAGAAGAGGACGGCCAACTAAAGCTAAGAAAGCCTTAATAGTGCAATAAGTGAATGTTTCATTTTCATTTTTGTTTTGTGAATGTTGTGTTTGATTTTATGTTAAAGAATTATATTGTTTTATTTCCAAGAATTCTTCAGACTTATTTCTATGTCCCCATTTATAAATGAGATCTAATAAAACATGATAGCTTTTTCTTATAAGTGATATTTAGGCTAACAAGAATTATAAATCTGGGTATACTTTTGAAACTGAATGTGGTATAAAATATAGTAAATATTGTGTATTTTTGCTAAACAAATAAAAAATTTTAACTGCTAAATAATATAAGTCACTGACGAAAATTAAATATCTGGGTATCATGTTAGAATTAAATGCCGAATAAAATTTGGTGAACATTTAGCATTTTTAGCCAACAAAAGTTATTTTTAGGAAAAAATAATATAAGAGACTAGCATTATGTAAGCATTTGGTTGTCGTCCTAAGATTATGTATTTTCTTAATTTTGGTGAGCATTTAGTATTTTTGGGAAACAAAAGTATTTTTTTGTACAAAAAGATTTGGTTAATTTGGTAGACTGTTAAATACCACCCATATTTAAATGCGCAGTATGGCAGGTGTTATTTCAAGGTCATAAGTCGGAGTGGTAGTTGACTCTGAATTATGATTTGGGATGTTTGAAACGCAGTTGTTGTGTCTTTACTTGTTGATGACCAGGCGTACGACGCTTGTTTTTAGGTCATGTATGTTTGATGTATTTTGTGTACGGCGCTTGTTTCATGGTCATGTATGGTTACCGTGTTTTCAGGACCAAGCGACCAGGTGCTTTTGTTAGACGCAGATATGCGACATCGATGCAAGGAGTTAGTTAAGTTAAAAATGTTTTCAAGGTCCCTTGATATATTGCTCCCACCCCGAATAATTATTTGACCTTGGATAATTTTCTAATAAATATGGTTCAATTCGGGAATAGTTTTCATAGTCACACAATACATACGGTGTAAGCGTTAACTGTTGCCTTTACAGATAAAAATATTGTGTTTGTGGTGTGTTCTACAAGTGTTTATTAAAGGAACTTGACAATAATTGTTTGTATTACATTTTAAATGATGAGCATTGCGACAGTTCAATTTTGTCACAGTGTTTTGCCTATTTGCCTTTAAATTTTTGTTAAACAATGCCTATTTAATTCCTATCTTTGGCCTAAATTTCTCACCACTTTGAATTCAGGTTACCTTAGTTAGTAGAACTGTACCTTCGTGCTACGATCATGTTACGTAGTTGACTCTCGCCTTTGTTTTGAATTAAATGAGTTTTAATTAAATTGAACACCTTTTATCTCGTGTAAATTTCGTTGTTTCCTTGTTTTGGTAGCTTGCCTTCGTTTAGTTTTCCACAATTTGACTATCTTTTTAAGTCCTTGGGCTGCTTCAAGTTTTTACTTTGCTCTAAATCTCCACCATTGGTGGAAGGTTGCATTTAGTTAATTTACCCTTGATTAACTATCGTGAGTTATTTTGTCTTTAAGTTTTACTTGTTTACTTTTATGGTTTTTGACGTTTAAACCACAGAAAAAAAGAATTTGGTCTATTTCCCTTTCTAAATTTTCGACGTTTGGTCGGGGTTATATCGAGTTTTGACAGGGTCCGTCTGTCTACGAATCGGAGGTTTTCGTAAATTCGCTTTGGCCCAGCCCTATTGTAACCGGGACCTTATTTTACCGTTTGGCGACTAGAGTATAGCAGGCCCGGTACTGGAGTGCTCGATGCTCTCTGAAGAGGGTATCGGCGCCGCGAGTGTATGAACGTTGGGGCACCAAGATGTAATTTTTTCTTAGGTGATTTTTTTCCTTGGACTCCGTGTTTTTTAAACAACTGGATTCACTTTTCATTTGACCATCGACGAGGTACCTGGTCTAAGGCAGCGCCGCTTTAGGAGAATCTATGGATTAGGTCTGAGACCGGAATATTTAATTTCTGTGATGGAATTAACATACCTTTTTGAAGGGGTGTAAGGTCTCAAAATCAATGCCAAGAAGCAACCTGCATGGCACCAAACATCTAGGGTGCTGTCCATTCTTCCTATGAACATTTTTTTCGGTGGAGATAAAATTTCCCCGAGGAACTTTTTTCCGCCCGGAAAGAATTTCCCTTAAAATCTTTTTTCGGCGGGGAAAAACTTTCCCCGAGAAATTTTTTCTGGCGGGTCGAATTTTCCTCAGAACTTTTTCTCAGGCGAGGGCGAGTTTCCCCTAAGAACTTTCCCGGCGGGGATAAAATTTCCCCAAAGACCCTTTTTCCGGCGGGGACGAATTTCTCCTAAGAAGTTTTCCCCGGCGGCGGAGACAAAATTTCCCCGAAGTCGTTTTATCCCGGTGGGGACGAATTTTCCACAGAGAACGTTTTTTTTTTGGTGGGGAGAAATTTCCCCACAAAGTTATTTTTCTCTTTGGTGAAGACAATCCTTCCCCGAAGATTTTTGTGACGATAACCTGAGTCCAGACGGAATAACATTTTTTGTAAATATAGATTAGGGTTAATATTGTTTGTTTTATTTAGCTCACTCGTTTAGCTCAGCTTTTTTTTGATTCATGAATAACAGGATTGTTGTGTGTGAAGCAAATTCCTAGACCACCAAGGCGAGTTCCAGTTTGTGTCGGTTTGGAAAACTGGTGGCGCCTAATTGAACCCCTATACGGCAAATTGAGCTAAGGGCTAATTTTCATACGCTCTGCAACAGCTTGCTTTGCCGAAAACACCCTGATCTTCTTTTGCTAGTGATACTAATACGGCGAAAGAGCTTATAGCAGCGTTACGCCCTATTTTAAAAATGGAAAAGAAAGTTTTCACTCGTACGGCGTATACTTGTCATTTTGCCGACGAATGTGATTATATAACCAGAACCTTGAACGAAATCGATAGCTCGCTTAAAAATGTTTCCGGTGAATTCGCCAAAGCAAAGTTTGAACGTTTACGAACCTCAGTGCCAAGGAATCGCAAACTCGATCGGATCTGTTATTCTAAATCGTAAGCAAATTAAACAGTTTAAACAATCTCTTAAAACAAGATCCGAATTTGAGGGTCTTATTTGATTAGCTCATGTAGACAGTTCGAATTCATCTGAAATACGAAAACATCTAATAGTCGGTCGTGTCACCTGCGCTCGTCGCCTAGTCACTCAATCCGCAGTTAGTCACAACATAACTACTACCACTTTCGTTAGCCATCCCTCGAATAGTAAAGCACAGCGTAACGAAAAGTGGGGTATTAAATTTGCGGCGAAGCTAAACAGATGACCGTGCATAATTTCTTGGAGCGAGTATCGGAACTACGCGAAGCTCGAGGTATTTCGGAACGTGAGCTATTTGAATCCGCTATCGACTTATTTAGTGGTAGAGCACTGAATTGGGTTCGTGCAAATCGTGATCGATATTTGGACTGGTCTAGCTTGTCTGATCTCTAAACATTTTGACGCCAGATTATCATCATCGGTTATTTAAAGAGATTTTAGATAGAATTCAGGATTCGACCGAAAGTATAGTCGACTACCTTTCTAGTATGATTGCATTATTTCGAAGGCATGGCTCCATCTCAGAGGATGTTCAACTTGACATTATTACACGTAATTTGTCCCCTTTTTTACTACCCAAATTCCGGTAGTCAGCAAGTTGGAAGAACTAGAATGCCTCAAGCTGCAGGCAAAGAAATATCGTGCAGGGAGCTATGTCCTACCTTCTAGGAAAGGACATAATTTTGTAGAACCAGACTTTGCGTTTACAGCGGCATCTCTCACTACCAATCACCATTATTGTAGGCCAACCTGGTTTTAAAATTTTAGAATGCTTAGGATTAAAACTTAATAGGCATCAGACTGATTGTGCCGTTGCGAACGGTCAAACTTGCTCTAGTTTAGGATATTTTCAGGCTCCAGTAACGTTACAGATACTTTAGTTCCAGAACTGTCCCACCACATAATTTTAGGTATCATTTTTGGAGATCCATGGAAATAATTCCCGACTTGAAGCAGGATGTCTGGCACTTTTCCACTGATGTCAAACTAGGCCGATTAAACAACGTTATTACCCATTTTCTCCATTTAAGCAGAGAATTATGGACAAGGAAATCGATGAAATGTTAAGGCTTAGCGTGATTGAGCCCTCTTAAAGTCCTTGGTCCAGTCCAGTGTGTTTGGTACGCAAGAAAGATGATAGCCATAGGTTTTAGAAAGCTTAATATAAAAAGTAAGAAGACGCTTATCCTATTTCATATATTTCAGTCATTTTAGATTGCATCAGAGAGGCCCCTGTATAAGTTCCATGAACATAAAATCAGCATTGTGGCAGGTACCTCTTAGTGAGTGAATTGACTGCTTTAACCATTCCAGGTGGGAATTTCTATAGTTTTTTGCGCATTATCATTGACCAATGCGTCGGCATCCTGGCAACGTATGGTAGACCGTGTACTGGGCGTTGACTTGGAAAATAATGTAATGGTACATCTTGATGACATAATTATTTTCATGGTCGTCTGAGAGATGCAGGACTGATAGTTTCAGAGGAGAAATGTCACTTTTCTAAGCCTGAATTAAAGTACCTTAGTTACGTCGTAGATGTCAAAGGTTCAAGACCCGATCCCGAAAAATTACAAGCGATTGTAAACATAACACCCCCTCGAAATATTACAGAAATTCGTCGTTTTGTTGGCATCGCTTCTTGGCACAGACGCTTTGTGCCAAACTTTTCAGCTATTATAGCTCCAAATACTCGGCTTACCAGGAAAAATGTCATAGGAATCGTTCAACCTGATTAAAGAAGCTCTTATCAGAGCTCTCCTGCTTACATGTCCCGATTTTAACCACACCTTTACTTTTCAGACGGATGCGTCATATTACCGCTTGGGAGCAATTCTGACTCAACAGTTTGATGACGGAGAAAAAGTTATTTCCTATCTTTCGCGTTCTCTTACCAAACAAGATATTAAATTAACCGTCACGGAAAAGGAGTGTCTTGCCGTATTTTGGAGTGTGGAAAAGCTTCGATATTATCTGGAGAGTGTGCACTTTAACGTAATAACCGATCACCATTCTTTGTTATGGCTGCAAAACTTAAAAGATCCACAAAGACGCCTTGCTCGATAGGCTCTTCGCCTACAACCTTACGGTTTTTACGGTGGATTAATATCCACCGTAAAGGTCGAGATCATGTCGTGCCGGATTTTCTTTCCAGGTCAGTATCAGTGGCTACCGATTCTATTGCAGCTGTCGACGAACCACCGTCGCCATCATTCTTTTCCACTTCAGATAAATGGTACAACGGCATGATTAAGAAACTAGAGGAACGTCCTGACAAATATTCTTGTTGGCGAGTAGAGAATGGCAATCTCTTTAAATATGTTAAGACCAAAATCTTAATTTTCGTGATATAGGATCAGGATGTTTCAATAGAAACATAATAGTGCCCAAAGATAAGCGAACAGAGATATTACTTCGATGCCATGATAAAATCCAGCAGCAGGTCATGTAGTTTGTAAAACCTTTTGGAAGGTCGCCGAGAGTTATTATTGGCCCAAAATGAGACCCGACATTGCCAGTTTCGTCGGTGCTTGTAAGACTTGTGCTCAGAATAAAATAGAATAGAAACGTCCAGTTGATTTGATGGGTAATCGCCCAGACATAAAAGGACAAGCCATCAGCCTAGACTACATAGGACCTTTACCACGTTCCAAACAATGTAACGCTCATATTTTGGTAGTTATGGACTATTTTAGTAAGTACGTCGTGTTATTTCCTTGTCGATCAGCAACAGTTAAATCGGTAGTGAATTGTATCGAAAAAGGTATCTTCTTAGTTTACGGAGCTCCTCAATTTCTAACGGGCGACAACGGAACTCAAAAGAAATCTAAAGAATTTCAAGCCCTCTGCGACAAATATAACGTTAGAATATTTTACACTGCTTCCCACTACCCTAGAGCGGATCATACTGAACGCGTTAACAAAGTAATTAAAACGATGTTACGTCTTATGTTCAATAAAATAACCATCGGACTTGGGAAGATAATCTATCTGCTACCGGTTGCGCCATTCGCACTTCGCGACACGTAACAACGGGTTTCACCTCATACTGCGTTAATTTTAGCAGAGAAAGCAAGCTTTTCGGTTCGGACGTTTCTGGGGGTGTTTCTTCGGCAGAAACTGAGCGTCAAAACTATATTAAGGACAGAATAGAAGCTTTCAACTATTATATCAAAAGGTCCACACTAAAATCGAAGCATCTCGTGTGAAAAATCGACATAAATATAATATGCGCAGGCGCGCAGTAAGCTTTGTTCATGGTCTACTCGTAAGAATAAGAGTATATTCGATGTAGTAAAATATTACAGCGCAAAGTTGACTACCGAATTCAAAATCAAAGAGAAAACCGGCACTTGTATTGACGAACTTAAGGACTAACACGGAAATAGTAAGGGCATTTGGCATGTACAGGACCTTAAACCGGTATACGCCGAAACCGCATCTGAGGGTCCATCGGATTAAGTAAATTGGCAACTCAAAGTCATTCGTAAATTGTACTGCTTAAGTTTACTCGTTATTTGGTTTCACTTTATTTAACAATTGTTGATTGCTGAATTTATTTTTTTGTGTCTATAGCTTCAAGTTTGTTATTTACGACATTTTACTTTGCTTAGAAAATAAGGACTTTAGCGAGTTTCTAGTTATGTAATTTTGACTTTTGGTCCAGTTTTGATGCCTATGTAATTCTCTTTGCTCAATTGTGGGCAATATTTAAATGCCCCGCAGTTGCGGGCGTGATGGTGTCTTGGATCCATCTTGGCACGAACCTCGATGGATGTGAACACACTTCAGCTGCCTTCAGTGGCGGCTGGTCCTAAAGGGCACAAGGGCACGTGCCCACTCTAGATTTTCGACAAATGAAACTTATCTCCTATGACACAGCAGATTTGTCCCAATTTCATCATCAATTTTGGTGGCGACGCCGGTCTATGCATTGGAGAATTAGGTTTAAAATCGCGTGCTATCGGCATCTCGATGGGCACAATATGTCGTGTCTCCTAGCGCTTGTTTATTGTTTGGATTTCGAGCGGCGTTGTCCTTGGCGCGACGGGCGGAAGAGATTATTGCACAATTTTATGTTTAGTTTTCTTGATATATTAAAGGTGGGTTTATGCAGACCACTTTAAATTTAATTTAAACCTAATTTAACTTTACTTTTAATTTAGTACGAGTTAAATGCACATGAAGGCATAAGAGCGTTTATCCACAACTTTGATTTAATTTTACTTTAATTTTAAATTTCAATGAAAATGTCTTGAAGCAAAATTAAATTTAACTATAAAGTGGTCTGCATGAACCAACCTTAACACGTGAAGGCCTAATAATTTTTTTTTGTGATCAGTTGAGGGATATTTTTTTTATTTAAATAGTTTATTAATTATTATTAGTAGTGCATTAGTGCGTAGTATTACTAATAATTATTCTAGTACTGTGTATTTTGTTTTGTTCTTACTTTTGGGTTTTCCCGATCCGCCCAAAAAATGGAATCAGAAATAAACTCGGTGCAATATTTATTACAAAAGACTGTTTTACAATTTTTTAAGTAGTTATTATTTATTGATTTGTATTTGTGCCCCCCCCCCCCCCAAAAGTCACGAGCCGCCACTGGCTGCCGTACTGCTTTCACTTGCGATTACCGCCTTGCGACTTGTCTCTTTTTTTATCTCTTACTAATTAATTATTTTTATCTTATCTTCACTTTTTTTTAATCTTCTGACAGCCAACGAAGACCGAAGTCTAAGTACTATGTACCGTGGGTGTACTGGGGAATCGACTCACACATCCAGAGGTGGAAACATCCGTTGGGATTTCACCAGCTCTTTAAGAGGATGTGTGGGGTGGTACCACCTCGGTCGAGGAAAAATTCCTCTACCACCTTCCAACAATCACAAAATATCCATGGTCGAAGCGGGATTCGAACCCGCGCCTCTCGGTTGCAAAGCTGGCGCCGCACCAACTCGGCCACCGGAAACCCGACCGATTTTAGTAATGATATTAGGTTTAATTTAGTATAGCTTACTTTCATTTTTTTCCATTGCCAGTGTCGTGTAGAGACCCATCCCGGCACGAAACGGGATGGGGGTAGACATGTCGCGTTTGGTTAGACGGTGGTGATCTTTCTAATTAATTTGAGCCCACTTTTTATTTACTAGTAAGGGTTTTGCTGGGACAGAGAAAACATTCTTTTTGCTGGGTCAGAAAAAACATTCTTTTCGCTAGGACATCTTTTTGCTTGGACACAGGAATCTTTTGGACAGGCGAGGTGAACTAAATCTTTTTGACGGGGCAGGAAATTGAAGTCTTTTGGGTAGGCCGTCATAGCCTTAGGCCAGAACACCGTCGTCGTCTGAGGACAACAGCACTCCGTCAGGCAACTTTTACCTTTTTTTTACTAACTTTTCCTAATCATTAACTTTAATTATGTTGGCTATATCTTACAAGCACTCAATAGTTTCAACCTTTTTCTCGATTTAGTTGGCTGATCCCTGTCACTTCTAAGTCACTAGGTAATTATTTTTTTTTGTTCTCTATTGCGGTGCAGTTTATTTAAGAGCTACCTATGGGACAGGATCAGCTAGCTACATGAGAGTACTTCTTTTTCGCGTTGCCCTCAAAGTTATTTAAGTTTAATCTTTTGATTACGTTTTTTTGCAATCTTGCGTTGGGTATGTTGCGCTTAACGTTCAATATGAATCCGCCACAATCATATAGACATTATTTATCAAATTTCGAGGTTTAAGTTGTTGAAAAATAGCAACAAATTTAAATCCCGAAGACACGAAGTACTTATTTGGACAGCCTTTAGATAGACCAAGTAGTAAACGTCTAAATAAATCTCAGTAAACCTGACCAAAACCAAAATTCGAGTAAGTGCAAGTTACGAATGAGTTTGATTGGGAGGATAGGAGTTTTGCAAAATTACTGATATCATTTAGGAATAATGCACCTATTCTCGAATAATCCAGCGTTTAGCAAAATTATTAGAACCATTGCAAAAAGGTGAATTATTCAAAGTTCTTGCGACAATAAATCAAGGAAACTAACATAGGAAAAATCGTGTCCTCGGTTTTGTGACTTATATTTACATACCTTACTTTGCGTCGTTTGTTAATCCGCGAGCCACGTGACTGAGTAATTCTGCGGCTTAACTTGTTTGTCATTTACCTTTTTAATACCTAAAACTAATAGGTAATGCAACACATTTCTCTAAATTTTAAATCTAAAAATTTACTGTAAATTTTTCACTTTAGCCGTCAACTCTACACCTTATTTTTTAAAACTATTTATAGAGCCTAAAAATAAATTGTAAATTTGTATATTTGTATATATTTGTATATTGAAATATTACAGCCAGATTCTCCAATGCTAGTTCGGTCCAATTTGACAATCAAAAGTTTTAAACTGACAAGTGTAAGAATAAGACAACTAAGTTTTATTCTATGAACTTATTTCTGAGCTTTTTTCGCAAATTTATCAGGAAAAGGACAATTTTAGTACGTACTTTCAACAATAATGGAACTAAATTCATTACAGCAACTCGTTCCAAGATGAAAATCATTTGGAAACCAAGTAAATCGCTGAAATATCACAATAATTCATAAGTTTTTAATGACAAGGGCAGCACAAAAACCTGTCAAAACATTGCAGCGTTCTGGGGTTAAATTGATAAATTTAACTACCCAGAAGTGCTACAAGTGCGCGGCAGCTTTTCGCCAGGAGCATTTATGGGCCGTAGGTTTTTTAATTTTCCCTTTTCCTCTTCTTTGTTTAGGTTTTCCAAGGCACTAGGGCGCCACTGAGTTTTTGTTAAAGAAAAATACGCTTACAGCTTAATAAACTCAGAACTTAAGCTGATATTTGATTTTAAAAAAAATGTTATAAAATTCTTTGCATGTGTTTTAGCAGGCAATAAAACAAACCATTCCCCAAAATAAAATATATTTACTCTTATTTTAGAAAAGCTTGTCGACAGCTAAAAGGATTTGGTCATTAATAAAATAATACCTACTTGAACATATGGGTAGTAGATACTTAAATTAAATTACAGTATGAAAGGTTATCAAATATTTTTAGTACCATTTTGGCAAGTACAGTTTAGTAAATATAAAATATACACCCTGCTACAAACAGCCTAATAAAATAGATAAGGTAAATCGTCAGGTAACGCAACGAGGGTAGATACCAAAAAAAATCATGATTCTTTTCGCTACGCCCTAAAGAAAATGATCCAAAACTTACCAAAACAGTTTTATACACTCTATTAAGTCAATATTCACTTGATAAGCCGCATGGTACCAAAAAAATATATATACAATTTTATATTCATCAGTAATCAAAAACATAATACGGCAGATTTAAAATAGGGGTAATTACGTAATAATATTACCTCTAAATACTTATTTTTACAAAATTTACATTAGTCCACAGGAGACTTTATACTGCGATGCTTTAAATAAAAGGGATTATGTAATAATAATAAATTCGTAAATTAACATTTTATATATGCAGTTATAACCAAAAATCGGCGTACAGGCCTTACCCAGAGACAAAATGGAGTACAATCCACCATAGCACGCGGAACTGAGTGCTTAGGGTGACTATCCTGACGGAGGAGGAAAGCTCTGAAAAGCTACCTTTTTAGATGTGGATCGGCATGGTCTCAAGGTTGTATCGAGGTGATGCGGCTGGACCACCTGGAGTAAGTACCCCTTCAGACTCTATGGTGTTGACGATAGAAACTCATGAGAAGCCACATACATAGGGTTGCATCCATCTCGGGACATCTCTTCGCAAGGAGTAGCGGGAAAAACAGGTACGGGGAATTGCATCCGTCTCACAACATTTCTTTAAAAGGAGGGACAGAAAACCATGGACCGGGGGTTGCATCCACCATGAAACATCCTTTCAACTGTCGAAAATTATTCCTTTACCCGGAAAAAACCCTGTAATACAACAGTACAAATCACTCTAAGAAATTCGGGGAGAATAAAAGCTTTGCTTACCTCATCCCCATTGGAGGGTCACCAAAATGAAAAAACGACCATTGTGACTTTTGTCACAATCACAAACTATAACTAACTTCAATCTATAAAACGAGGGTTATAACTAACGGCCCTCTCTTGCCAAGACTCTTTGGCCAAGATTGTCCCTCACGACCACCTTGTCCTTCCTTAAATTCACCCCAAAAACCTCCCACGGCATCAATTTCTTGCCCCTCACAATTGGAACTCCATGTGTCACATTGGACCAATCAAAGCATTCGACGTCAGCCCGAATGTGCGCCGTTCAAAACTCGGCCTCTACATAATTATATTTTGGTTGTTCCCAAAAGTAAACACGATGTTTTGAAATGGCAATCATATTAGGAAATAAGAAGAAAAGAAACGGAAGATTCTCTGGACGGGCAGACACTGTAGCCTTAGAAAAACAAAGTATTCACTTCGTTAATTAGGATTAGTAATCAATTATTAATTAGTATTTTATTTTAGTTTACGATTAATCAAAATATACTATATACAGTTAAAATGGGAGAAACGTGCTACAAGAATAGGAATTTTTTTTATCAGGGCCAGTCGTTACGTAGTTCTTAAAGTACACGCAATGATATAGGTAATATTCTTAGGAAATGCTAAATTAAACAATGAATACAATACTGTAAATTGATCTTTTAGGGTGAATCAACTCAAGTGCAGAAATAAAATTAAGACATTCTGGACTCGCACAACATAGTGGGGTTGAACTATATAGAATAAAAAAAGGATGCCAAATTGCATAACCTACATCCTTGTAAAACATAAATGCTTGTTATTTGTGTAAGAAATTAATAATTTAATAAAATAAGATTTTATGAGATATTTAGTGTTTGCCTTAAAGTAATGTCAAAATTTTCTACAAAATCATCTTCACCATCTTGTCAAGAAAACCAAATACACTAAAAAGTAATTTCAAAAACAATGTAGCATTTGAAATGCTACACTACCCCCTTCGAAAAATAAAAATATGTTAACTACAGTTAACATATTTTTTATCTCGTACACCAAGTTCTGGGTTGATATCTCACGCGTATCAAAACGTCCTACTGGAGTCACAGTTTGATAAGTCATAATTCGGGTACAGTCACAATTCGGCTATAGTCTTAATCGGTAAAAGTCTACCAAAACTTTAGTGCACGGATAAAACAAAATTTACAACAAGTTACTAGGTATTCAAAGATATTCGACAGTATTCTAGACATTTTCTTTTTTAGAACTACGTAAGATCTGCATTCCTGTTAATTTACAGAGACATCTGAATTAGAACCAAAATATGGTTTTAAATCTTTCACGTGCCAACGACCAGCAGATGTGCCGTCTGCGTTGCGCAATTCATAGACTAAACGAGAGATTCTTTTTTCTACGGTACAAAGAACATATTTAGGGGTTAATTTACCGGAAAACTTATTTGCTGCGTCCGATAAAACTTTGTTGCGTCGCCAAACCCGTTCACCCTGTTCAAAACTAGCATCTCGCTTCCGGAGGTTATAAGACTTGGCATAGCGTCTATACGCATCGTGCAACCGTTTTCGAACTTCTTCGAAAATATCCGATAAATTTTTAACATCGCCGACGTACTCGTCGCGATCTCCGGCAGTAATCTCTATACCTTCGGTAGAAGTTATATCCCCGTAGTAACGACCAGAAATAGGTACATAACGACCGTAATTTAAAAACGCTGGTGAGTAACCAGTCACTTCGTGTTTGGCGGTATTAATGGCATGTCTAATTTTGGGTAATTCTTTATCCCAGTCTTTATGTTCTTCAATGTAACAACGGATTGCGGTTCCGACAGTTTTATTATTTCGCTCGACGAAATTACAGTGGGGGGAATATTTAGGGCTATACCAAATTTTTTGAACATTGTATTGCTGAGAAAGCTTTTTAAACTCCGAACCGGCAAATTGTGAACCATTGTCACACAATATAAATTGAGGAACGCCTCTCTCAAGAAAAACTTCTTCTTCGATAAATTTTATTACACTCTTAGCTGTAGCTTGTCTAATCGGATGAAGGAGAGTATATTTAGTAAACCAGTCTCCCACGACGAGTAAATAAGCATTACCCTTGGAAGACCGGGGAAAAGGTCCCATTAAATCTACGGCAATAATTTGCCAAGGAAATTGTACGGATTTCTCAGCACCCATAAAACCCATACGCGGACTGTTAGCTAGTTTTTGTGAAGAACACACTTTACAAGCTTTAACATACCGCAAAATATCTTTTCTCATTCGCGGCCAATAATAATTATCTTGAACTCTACCTAAAGTTTTAAAGAAACCAAAATGTCCAGAAGTAGGTGGATCATGACAAGAACTAACTATTTTATTTCGCAAGTACTTTGGAACTAAAGTTTTCCACTCGTTTATATTAGTCTTTACTTTAGATCTAGACAAAATAAGCTTATAAATTATATTATTTTCTACCTTAAAATGAGGGTAAGAAACGGGGCTTTTAACTATTTTTTCTTTCAACGTAATATACCACGGATCTAGCTGTTCTAAGGAAACGTCTATTAAGGATACTTGTGGAATCCTGCTTAAAGCATCAGGGACTACATTAAAACGTCCTTTTCTATGAATTAAATCAAAATTGTACTGGCGCAATTTCATTGCCCATCGTGCAAGTCTTCCTGTAGGATTTTTTAGGTTATTCAGATAAAGTAAAGAGTAATGATCGGTTATTACTGTAAACCTAACACCCTCTATCCACGGTCGAAAACGCTCTAAATTAAATAACAAAGCTAGACATTCCTTTTCGGTTACAGTATAATTACGCTCAGTTCTAGTAAGAGAACGACTCGCGTACGCGATAACCCGTTCTTCACCGTCTAAAATTTGGGTAAGCACACCGCCTAAACCCGTATCACTAGCGTCGCTTTGAACAGTAAAAGGCTTAGTAAAATCAGGTTGACATAAAACTGGAGCAGACACCAAGGCTTGCTTAATTCTCGTAAAAGCCTCCTCTGCTTCATTCGTCCACTTAATAGGCTCTCTTTTTTTCTTACCACGTAATAAATCGTTAATAGGAGAAGTCAAAGTTGAAAAGTCTTTAATAAAACGACGGTACCACGAACATAGTCCAATAAATCGTTTAAGTTCGGTACTATTCGTAGGACGCGGGTAATTTATCATACTAGAAATTTTCTCAGGATCGGTACGTAACCCGTTTGCGCCTACAACATAACCAAGAAATTTAAGGGTAGTTTTAAAAAATTCACATTTCTCTATACTAATAGTCAAGTTTGCGTCTTTAAGACGATTCTTTACTTCTCTTAACAAAGATAAATGCTCTTCAAAAGTAGACCCTAACACTATTATATCGTCAAGATAGGTAAATATTTTAGGCTCGAAACGTGGCCCAAAAATTTTGTCAACTAAACGTTGCTGTACTTGCGCAGCATTACAAAGTCCAAACGGAACAACTTTAAATTGAAAAAGACCTCGACCGGTGACACTAAATGCGGTTTTTTCGCGTGACTTTTCGTCTAACGGTATTTGCCAAAACGCCTTGCGTAAATCTATAGTCGATATAAATTTTGCGTCCCTTAACATATTCAAAATACGGTCGATACTAGGCAAAGGGTAGGAATCGTGACGCGTCTGCGCGTTAAGCATGCGCCCATCATAGCACAGTCTATGAGAACCATTTGATTTTTTCACAAGTAAAACCGGTGCACAATAAGGGCTATTTGAAGGTTCGACAACATCTAAATTTAACATCTCGTCTAGCTCCTTATTTAAAATTTCTGACATATAAGGTGACATAAGGTATTGTTTTTTCTTAAATGGCTTTGCGTCGCCAGTATCTATTGTCATAGTAATTTTATCTGTACGCCCCAAGCGCGTTTCACTAGAAATTTCTTGAAAAGAATCGATACATTTTTGAGCGGCTGCTCTTTGCTCAAACTCTAGTTCATCTAAAGTCACCAAATAATTTAAATTAGTTTGATTCGTGCTTGATATGCTAGTTAAATTATTCTGAGTATTCCATGTATTATTTCTAAAGTCCAATAATAGTGAAAACTGGCGTGCAAAATCGCTACCGAAAATAAACCCATGGCGTATTGAAGGTACAACTAATGCCCTAACTACACGACATTCATCGCTAATCACCACTGGTAAATCAACCAGGCCTATCACTTTTTGCGGCGAGCCGTCTGCAACGGAAATATTTTTTACACTCGCTGGGTTTATTTTAATTTTAAACTGATCTAAAATGTTTTGACCGCTAGCACCGATAATTGACGACGTTGCGCCGGAATCGAAAAGAGCAATTACTTCGGTATCAAATATTTTTACTGAAATATAAGGTCTATTGTCAAAATTTCTTTTTTCCAACATTGGAGAAATTTCATTCCTCACTACGGGAAATTTTAAGTTATGATAAAAGTTTTTAAAGAATTTTATATATTTAGTTTGTTCAACAGTAGGATAGCTTTTATTTTTAATTTTGGCCTGTTTATTTGCGACATAGTTTCGGCCGTAACGTATGCCGCTACGATTTAGTTTTTTGAACACCTGGTACAAGTTTTAATAGTAAAATTGGCAGCGCCACAACCAAAACAAAATTTATTTCTCTTGGCTTTGCAATTGGAGAAAACATGACCTAATTTATTACAATTCCAACATTTTACTTTACTGTTTCCTGAGGAGGAATTTTGTGTCGAAACGTGGCGTTCAAAAACACGAGACGGAAAATTTGAAATATTTTGTCTATTCCTATTGCCTGAATTATTCTTATTATCCGTATTAATTTCACAGAGTTGAGAGGAAGAACGAGAAACAGAACAACGATTTTTATTTTTTATGTAATTAGCCTCCTCTAAACGTTTAACTAAATTTACCAATTCTTGAACGGAATCAATAGTACATAAAGCTAGCTGAGTAATATGTTCGGCTAAAAGGTTTTGTTTTAAAATTTTAACTTTAGTTGTTTCACATGGGGTTCTGCTTAGTCTCGAAAAAAGATTTTCTAGCTGGGCTACAAAAATTATGACCGACTCATCTTTGCGTTGCTTGCGCGATTTTATTTGTTCCCAAATTTCGTCTTCTACACACGGCGATAGAAAGTCTCTTTTTATCCTTTCTAATAAATCGGGCCAATTTAAAACAGAGCTCTTTATGCTACGGTACCAAACAAAAGCATCGCCCACAAACAATTCAACAGCCGATTTAAATAAATCGTCTTCAGAAACACCCCGCGCGTCCGCGACTTCAGTTATGCGTTCAATAAAATTATACACGGCTTTTGGATCCCCGTTAAATTTAACATTCCAATCTGAAAGTAAAATCTGTTTATTTTGACACGTTATTATAGGGGGTGGAGCATTTACTATTGATGGTCTAGGAAAACTTTGGTTACTTGTGTTCGCGGTATCGGTAATAATTATTCTAGCATGTACATCTGCATCTAATTGAAGGCATGTTGCGTACGTTTCTTCTTTATAAAGTTTTACGTCTTCGATATCATCCCCTTCGGTAGGAATTTTAAGTCTAAGAACGCGGTTCGTAACATGAGCAATTCGTGATTTTATTCTAGCTAGAAGCGTATCTTCGGGATTGCCTTCGAAATCTAAGATAAGACCGGTTATATCGACAACCGTCGCGTTAATAGCATCGCGTTCTCTGTCAAAATCACTTATATAATTATCTAAATCAATTTTATCAGCTCCTTGGGCTTCTTTCTGCAAGAGTCTAGCTAAAATTTTAATTTTTTCGGAACGTTCTTTTCTACTTCTTACACCACGAATATTCAATTCATAATCAATCTCAGGTAACAAAAGATGTCTAGGGGAAAATTGGTAATCCATTTCTATAAATATTTTCGGTACTATATTATTTGTATTCTAAATAAAATATTTCATAAATATCTAGTCAAAATCGCAAAGGAATGTATGTGTACCACAAAAAAGGAATTTCATACAGTCTAAAAAGATTAGGTAAAAATATCAAGAATTTTGTTATCATTCGTAGATAAGAATAAGTTTGTTTATGCTACCAAACACATGCAACTTGAGAAAATAAAATTTACTTAAATGCCTGGAATTAAAAAATAGTTTAATATTAAATAATTTTTAACGTTCTTAATTTGGAAAATGGAAAATTCGGAGCCTCACGTTACTGGGCGCTATTTAACTTGCAGCGTTCTGGGGTTAAATTGATAAATTTAACTACCCAGAAGTGCTACAAGTGCGCGGCAGCTTTTCGCCAGGAGCATTTATGGGCCGTAGGTTTTTTAATTTTCCCTTTTCCTCTTCTTTGTTTAGGTTTTCCAAGGCACTAGGGCGCCACTGAGTTTTTGTTAAAGAAAAATACGCTTACAGCTTAATAAACTCAGAACTTAAGCTGATATTTGATTTTAAAAAAAATGTTATAAAATTCTTTGCATGTGTTTTAGCAGGCAATAAAACAAACCATTCCCCAAAATAAAATATATTTACTCTTATTTTAGAAAAGCTTGTCGACAGCTAAAAGGATTTGGTCATTAATAAAATAATACCTACTTGAACATATGGGTAGTAGATACTTAAATTAAATTACAGTATGAAAGGTTATCAAATATTTTTAGTACCATTTTGGCAAGTACAGTTTAGTAAATATAAAATATACACCCTGCTACAAACAGCCTAATAAAATAGATAAGGTAAATCGTCAGGTAACGCAACGAGGGTAGATACCAAAAAAAATCATGATTCTTTTCGCTACGCCCTAAAGAAAATGATACAAAACTTACCAAAACAGTTTTATACACTCTATTAAGTCAATATTCACTTGATAAGCCGCATGGTACCAAAAAAATATATATACAATTTTATATTCATCAGTAATCAAAAACATAATACGGCAGATTTAAAATAGGGGTAATTACGTAATAATATTACCTCTAAATACTTATTTTTACAAAATTTACATTAGTCCACAGGAGACTTTATACTGCGATGCTTTAAATAAAAGGGATTATGTAATAATAATAAATTCGTAAATTAACATTTTATATATGCAGTTATAACCAAAAATCGGCGTACAGGCCTTACCCAGAGACAAAATGGAGTACAATCCACCATAGCACGCGGAACTGAGTGCTTAGGGTGACTATCCTGACGGAGGAGGAAAGCTCTGAAAAGCTACCTTTTTAAATGTGGATCGGCATGGTCTCAAGGTTGTATCGAGGTGATGCGGCTGGACCACCTGGAGTAAGTACCCCTTCAGACTCTATGGTGTTGACGATAGAAACTCATGAGAAGCCACATACATAGGGTTGCATCCATCTCGGGACATCTCTTCGCAAGGAGTAGCGGGAAAAACAGGTACGGGGAATTGCATCCGTCTCACAACATTTCTTTAAAAGGAGGGACAGAAAACCATGGACCGGGGGTTGCATCCACCATGAAACATCCTTTCAACTGTCGAAAATTATTCCTTTACCCGGAAAAAACCCTGTAATACAACAGTACAAATCACTCTAAGAAATTCGGGGAGAATAAAAGCTTTGCTTACCTCATCCCCATTGGAGGGTCACCAAAATGAAAAAACGACCATTGTGACTTTTGTCACAATCACAAACTATAATTAACTTCAATCTATAAAACGAGGGTTATAACTAACGGCCCTCTCTTGCCAAGACTCTTTGGCCAAGATTGTCCCTCACGACCACCTTGTCCTTCCTTAAATTCACCCCAAAAACCTCCCACGGCATCAATTTCTTGCCCCTCACAATTGGAACTCCATGTGTCACATTGGACCAATCAAAGCATTCGACGTCAGCCCGAATGTGCGCCGTTCAAAACTCGGCCTCTACATAATTATATTTTGGTTGTTCCCAAAAGTAAACACGATGTTTTGAAATGGCAATCATATTAGGAAATAAGAAGAAAAGAAACGGAAGATTCTCTGGACGGGCAGACACTGTAGCCTTAGAAAAACAAAGTATTCACTTCGTTAATTAGGATTAGTAATCAATTATTAATTAGTATTTTATTTTAGTTTACGATTAATCAAAATATACTATATACAGTTAAAATGGGAGAAACGTGCTACAAGAATAGGAATTTTTTTTATCAGGGCCAGTCGTTACGTAGTTCTTAAAGTACACGCAATGATATAGGTAATATTCTTAGGAAATGCTAAATTAAACAATGAATACAATACTGTAAATTGATCTTTTAGGGTGAATCAACTCAAGTGCAGAAATAAAATTAAGACATTCTGGACTCGCACAACATAGTGGGGTTGAACTATATAGAATAAAAAAAGGATGCCAAATTGCATAACCTACATCCTTGTAAAACATAAATGCTTGTTATTTGTGTAAGAAATTAATAATTTAATAAAATAAGATTTTATGAGATATTTAGTGTTTGCCTTAAAGTAATGTCAAAATTTTCTACAAAATCATCTTCACCATCTTGTCAAGAAAACCAAATACACTAAAAAGTAATTTCAAAAACAATGTAGCATTTGAAATGCTACAACATAACTGATCAACTATAAGATATTAATTTAAACCAGTACTAAATCTTAAACTTTCTTAGTGAATCTGGACGTAAGTGTTTTATTTCACTCAGCAAGCAGAGCAGTTTAAAGTTAATTTCTTATGTTTACCGTAGTTATTGAGTGAAGCTGAAAGCGAGGTCCCGATGTCATCTTGGAGGGTTTGTTTTTAACGCAGCTATAAAATCAGTGGCGTCCTGTTAACCCCCCTACTCTCCGGCACATGAGTTAAGGCGTGCACGCATGCGCAGCTACTCGCTTTCAGCTTAACTGGTTGCCTTTTTACTTTTGAATATATATTTCTTATTTTAAAACAATTGTTTTAAGTGAACAATTAAGTAGTGGCACTTTTTTCAGCTGTGAAAAAAGAGCTTGACAAATTTTGTCGTCCTAGTAGAGGAAAATTTTCCTAATAAAATTAACTACCGATAAGTACTTTAAAATCCTCCATGTATCAAGGATGGCATGCTAAAACCAATTACCTGAGCTCCAGTAGTACCCACATAGGAAGCAACAGAAGAAATCGAAAGGTACTCGTGGATTGCTACTACCAAACAAGCAAACACAAAAATAACTAATCAAAGTTAATTAATCAATAACCTTTACTCTTAGAGTAAAGAGAAATCAAAACGAAAACCAGCTCACAGGCATAAGGTAATTTTCTAAACTGTCTGTAAAGACAATGCACCAATAAATGATACACAAGAATTACTATAACCTATAGTAACTAACGTAATAGCTAACTAAAATAAAATAATTAAACTAATTATTAACCGTGGTCTCTTTGCCGTTAGACAGCCAACGACCCTCCAGAAGTGTCCGATGTGGAACATAATTCCGGGGCGTGAAAACTACAGCCCAGAAACATAAACCCTAGGATGGTAAGGGGGCTACTAGCATTGCGTAACACCCAAAGAAAATGGGGAACCTCGTGTACTGGTCTCACGCCAGAGCGTCCCGGAAAAGATCACCAAGGGCTAGGATGGGAAGGGGGTGGGGAACCTCGTGTACTGGTCTCACGCCAGAGCGTCCCGGAAAAGATCACCAAGGGCTAGGATGGGAAGGGGGCTAGCATTGCGTAACACCCAAAGAAAACGTGGGGAACCTCGTATACTGGTCTCACGCCAGAGCGTCCCGAAAAAGATCACCAAGGGTCACGCGTCAAAACAATTAAAGGGTGAAAACTAAAAAGGAAAAGATAAATATAATACAATCACGGTAACCTAAGAAGAGAACGAGGGATAGCCCATATGTTACACCGAGCATAAGGAAGGGCCAGTAGATGATAGTAGAAGTAATTGAAAATTCATATGTGATTACATTTTTAACGATAAAGTAAATAAATAACATGCAATAAATAGGTCCGTCACTATTTGTCAGTACATCATACATCACTACATATATTAAAAAAAAATCAAGGAAAGCCACTTATTTATGACCAGGAACACAATAACAGCTAAAACGCATAAGACTAGTAATTGTAATAATATTACTAAAAATAGGAACAATAACTAATAATGAAAAAGTTATTGTGTGGTATTGCCAATCCTATCGAAGCCAAAAAATCTGAATTTAGAGAAAAATATAAAACGAATTACGTACTATATGTACTATCTAAAAACTTTTTGATTCGTTTATAAAAGGGATGTAATAATATATCAACACTAATAAAAAAACTCCAAGCAGATCACCTGTTTGCATTGCACACTAGGATTGAACAAAGCACACACATATTGGAGTATCGAATAGGGTTGCTAGATCCAACATCTTTAAAATCGGGTGTCAGCATTTAAAAGACGCTCTATAAATCAGGACTTGGGGCAAAAAATCGGGACACAAATTTTTTTGTCCCAGTATTTACTAAATAAACAGAAAAAGCATACAATAAGCAAAAATTAAAATTTTTATGAAATATCATTTCATAAATTTATGATTAAATAACTTAAATTATTGAGTTTAGAAAAATATTTTTTAGAAATTTTTTTAAATCGGGAAAAATCGCGACCCGATTTAAAATTTGAAATCGGGACTGTCCCGCTAAAATCGGGACATCTGGCAACCCTAGGTCACCAATACATAGGCATAGTTAGGCAGTCAAATTCAGGGGTGCTTAAGCCCAATTCAGCATATGGCCAAAAATTTTGTTCATATGGTGGAGGGTTGTAAATTTTGGCGGTACTTATTAAAGTTTTGGGGGTGCTAAGCACCCCCAAACCCCCCTTAACTACGCCTATGCGCCAACAGCGAGTCGGCTAACAGGATAGGTGCACTCGCATCGCTTTCTGGCGCGTTTTTTTAAATAATGACATCTTGAAAAAAAAAAACATAGAATGTTTTTTTTTCATTAAAAAAACATGTTTTTTTCAGACGATAAAAAAAACGTTTTTTTTTACATCACGTATTGTGTTTTATAATATAATATAATATAATATTGACGAAAACCGTTAGTTTATGCGAATAATAATACCGAGGGCAGAACCCTACCAAAAAATAAGTAATAAATGGGTTATTTTTGTCGTGCAGTGAAATTTTGAAGCATCGCTGACAGAACTTTCACGAAGTCTGTTTTAAACTCGGTCATAAACAATTTATTGTTTGATTTTTAACATTTTTTCAAAGGTAAAAGGTTTAAGCTAGTAGTATGCTCATCTCATTAATAAATAACGTAATAGGTAAGTGACTATTCTTTGTGTTAATGGTACAACATAGCCCATTTTGTTCTGGTTACTATTTCAACCGAATTCACGAGTGTTCCATATTTTCCGATATTAAGTAAAAAAATTGCACATATTAAATTAAAATACACATCTTTGATAAATCTTTGGTGGAATTAAAAATACTTTTGATTATTTTCGGTTTTCACTGACTGATAAAAAAATGAGATGTCATAATATTATTTAAGTTTGGCAATGCCCCGATTGGATCAATTGTTTTTCTTTATAATATTAGAGCCCGTGACGTCAGGCTCTTCAGATGCGTCGGATAAGGGCCGGTATTTGGGCATTTTTTAAAATAAAAATATGTGCGATTTGAGGAAAAAAGTATTGGGTAAGTCTGTAGACTGCCCCAGGAGTCACTCATTCAAATATATGCAGTAAATTAACACCCTGTATATATTAAATTTAGTATCAAAATTTTATTATCTTACATAATTCCCCTTGTCTTAAATTTAGCGCGGTATACCGTTCTTTTGTTACTGATGTATATACCGTTCTTTTGTTCCCTGATGTATATACAGTTATTTTGTTCCCTGATGTATATATAGAAATAAGTATACAAATTGATAATATTACATTACATAATTTTCCCCTATATTAAATTTATATGAATATTGGGTTAACAACGTATTTGTAAAGCTGATTTGGTAAGCTATCTTTGTCGCATTATTTTTTTACAGGGCGTACGGAAAAATCATGTTTTTTTTGCGTTACCTGTCTTTTGTTGCTTTACCTGATGGTTTAACTTATTTGATTTTTTTATGGCCATTTAATATTTTTTTAAGTTAACGTTCTGTAGAAAGCTGTACATTCAACAGTTACTATTTTACTTACCCAAATGGTATTATGTTTCCATATTTTAAATTAATTTAAGTGTGTATATCAGGCGCGGCCCGTCCATAAGGTCATTTGGTCAATGATCCCCCTAAAATTTTTAACGATCTACCTAATAATTTATTTTTTAATTTTTTGAAACCGAAAAAGAATCTTTTGTTTCAAAAAAGTGCAAGTTCTATGCGAAAACTCCCCAAGAAAGAATCAAGCCAAGCCATCGTCGAAAGATTATCCAAGCTTGCTCCGGGCTGGGTCGTATTTTAAATTGACCTCATAGGTTTATATGGACGATATAAATTCATTAAAACTAAGAGAGAAGCAGACATACGCGCTTTAGGAAGTTAAAAAGACACAATTGGTCGACGGCCCACCAATAAAATTGGGCCACTCCCACTATGGAAATACACTCAAACCGCCCCGTAAAATATACTCTTTCAAAACATTTGGTTTGGAAAAAGAAAAACTAATTCGGCAGCTAATATGCGCGTTGTATTTGCATTGTATTAATGTATTATTAATTAGCGGTTAAACAAAAAAAATTATAAATACGATCACAGCCATGCCAGCGCAAGTCATTAAATATCGCGTCGGACCGGTTTTCTTACATTACCAGCGTAGTCCAGCGGTAGAGTCTCAGCGAGTTGACCGAAAGGTCGAGGTTGCGAGGCTGTGTTGGGGTAAACTTTAAATTAGACTGGCTCTAAAGTCTATTGGCAACAAGTTAGCAAGAAAACGGAGTTTCGGCAGCGTTCCTAATTTTATTTTACGAATGATCATACTTTTAGCTCATAATAAACGTCACCATCTATTTATTCTGGGCTTTTAGTACAAGGCACGACCTCTATTGAGGAAACGCTCAACGCATCAAAACGGGAAGCCGCTAACAATCTACCAATCTAGAGTATTAAAACACACAGAAAAAAGCCATAAACATCTAGAGTGGCAATGTTCAGTATACTGCAGTGCCTATTTTATGATTTTTGCAGTGTTTATTTGTAGGTAAATAATTTCTTGGCACATTATAAAAAAACCTTCCTTAATTAAAAAAGTGTATTTTGCTTGTTGCGTTGATATCACTAGTTGTCCACAAAATTTTGACCCACCTGTAAAAAAACTCACGGGCCGCGCCTGGCGTATATAAGTATATTCACGTACGTGTCATAGTTTTTATGTCAATTTGACCGTCGACAGTCCATTTAAATATGTATAAGGAATAAATGTTTTGTTGGGTAATAGTTTGTGCATGCAAAGAGTTTTGTAACGTTTTATCAAAATCTTATCTCAGCTTAGCTTCTGAGTCTACTAAGCTGCAAGTGTACTTCTTTAATAAAAACTCAGTGGCGCCCTATTGCCTTGGAAAACTTAAGCAAAGAAAAGGAAAATTAAACACCTACGGCCCATAAACGCTCCTGGCGAAAAGATGCCGCGCACTTGTAGGGCTTAATAATTTAACCCCAGAATGCTGCAAAGTTTATCATATAGTGATTTTAGGTGATTACGTTGAAAGAATGTAAGATCAGGAATTTAAATAGAGCCCAATAACGCGAGGCTAAGAATTTTCCATTTTCCAAATTAAGAACGTGAAAATCCTTTAATATTAAACTATTTTTTTTTAATTCCAGGCATTTAAGTAAATTTATTTTGTTAAGTTGCATGTGTTTGGTAGCATAAACAAACATATTCTTATCTACGAATGAAAACAAAATTCTTGAAATTTTTACCTACTCTATTTATACCATATGAAATTCCTTTTTTTGCACTACATATACATTCCTTTGCGATTTTTACAAGATATTTATAAAATATTTTATTTAGAATATAAATAATATAGTACGGAAAATATTTATAGAACATGGATTACCAATTTTCCCCTAGACATCTTTTGTTACCTGAGATTGACTGCCGCGCACTTGTAGGGCTTCGGGACAGTTAAATTTAATAATTTAACCCCAGAATGCTGCAGCCTCTTACCCCCACTAGTAAACTTAGTGCAACGCTATTCTTTAACTCTTAGTGTCAGTGTTCAAAGACGGATCCAGCCACATATTTTAATAATCATGGAAAAAATAATCATTTATTGCAAAATCGGACAAGGAGGGATATGGTAAACCAACCATTTTTTATTTTTCTAATGTCTATTTTTTCTAAGAAACAGTTTCTTATCTTATACTTGATGGTGTAGACCAACTCGAAGTTGTCGCCCGACTTATTAATATTGCTACTCTTCCTCAAATTTCACGAGTCGCTACTGTTTGCCAACTATTCCCCATTTAGTGACTTTTAACGTCTTTGGTAAGTCAATACGTTATTCTAACAAAAACTTCCTTTTTATCCTTAAAGTAAACCATCTGCCTTACATCAACTGCAAGAGACATATATCACTTTAACCTTTAAACGTGCTTTCCCGTTACACAACTTGATGGAAATTTTTTTGCGTTATTCTTTAATATTTTTGAAAAAGAAAAAACCGTTATTTGGAATTGTAAATATCTCCAAAAGTATGGCAAAATTTTAAACAAACACCTTTTATTTTGAAATTTAAGTAAGTATCATTAGTCAATTTAAAGGAAGAAAAAAATTGAAGCGACACTTTTTGAAAACTATTTTAAAAGATGATCCTCAAAATTTCAAAAGAAATCGTTAAAAAATGCCTAAATCAGCTTATTAACATTAGTTAAACTGTGCATTCCAGCATTCTGCTAAATAGGACGTAAATTTTAAATTACTCAAAAATTAAATAGGTGGGCGAATCGTGAACAACGCATATGTGCAGCGTCAACGAAGTCGCGAGCTTCGATTTACTACTTAGATTTGAGAAGGGGACTTTGAGTATGAGACAAAACAAGTCGCAGTTAGTCGGGGGGCAAGTAAAACTGAATTATGGGGATTGTTTTATTTTATTTTTAAAGATGTGATAAAAACAAAACAAATTAGATTGGTCGCAAAAATTCCGATAAAACAAAATAGACGGCGATAAGCAAAAGTTATGCATATGTTAAATAAATGTGAAAAATAACTGCATAGGCTAGAATGCTAAAAGAAAGAAATCCAATTTATGTGTGTGTCGAAACTGGCGTACTTAGCTAGTTACAAACAACTCACCTAAAAAGTTGTTATAATCTTTAGAGCACGAATCTCTAAAAGGAAATAAAGTTTGACGACCCTAATTCAAATAGCACAAACAGTGTAGTTTTAATTTAAAAAACACGATGTAAAAAGTTTTAAAAAACTATTATATTATATTCATTTTCTCACAGCTTGCAGAGCGGTACCCGTATCAACATTTTAACCTTTACTATTCCACTTAGTTGGGAACTGCCATATTTAACAATATTGTAAACTTTTGTTTTAAGTGTCAGTTAATTATATAAAAAAATGATATTATCGTTTCTTATATACTGGGTATTTGGACGAGATGGGTCGTATGGTAGATCTCAAAACTTAAAACTAATTGATTCTGTTTTTATAGAACGAAATTTACACTTTCAGGAGTATAATTTCCGGCCTATTTTGGTCATAAAATAATATGTCCTATAGGGTATAGTCCGGCCGTTTTTTTTCCACTTTCTGCTTATAAAGTCAAGCTAATAAATAATGTGTATCTAATAATAAGTTAATTTTCGTAACAAGGTGTCGATTTATTTTGCAAGTGCTTCTTAAGTGAAAGCGAAAAAGCTTAGGACAGCCCGACTTTATATATTACAAATTCTATGTAAACTTGTAATACATACATAGAATATAATTATGATAATTATACGCGCGCAAAGTAGCAGGTATCAGCTAATTTGCATACAGAAGTAGAATTGCCCATAAATAATACACCTGTATTAATAAAATCATTGCTATTTTCCTCACCTAAAAATTGCTACACATCGATGTTGATATTTTAAAGGACTGTCCAATTTCTTAAATTCTTGTGGTTTTCCTTCTAACTGGTACACAATAATTTGACGTCCGGCTGTTCCAACAACAGCCATAGGATAATCGACATCGGCACAATAGCAACGTTCTGGTAAGTTAATGCTTAGCATGGGAGTAGAACTACGAGTATCCCAGAATTTTAGCGTTTTATCCCATGAACCGGTCATCAGACAGGAATAGTTAGGAGCTTTAATCCAATGGCATGTTTTAATTGGGGCATCGTGAACTGCAACTTGCACAATCTGGTTACTAGCTAAATCCCACATTTTTGCTTGTTTGTCGCATCCGGCAATAAAAACCTTAAATAAAAAAGTATCGTATTAAAGTATTTTAATATTTTGTCTACGAGTTTTCATAACAGATGTAGAAAGTTCATGTATAACAAACCCATTAAAAAGTTTAAGGTACAGTACATCTATATTCAAGCTAAGTTCGGTAAGTAAAGAAATAATCTCGTATAAGGCCCTTTAAACAGTACCCCATTATTGCGTAAAATTATAAAACCGAATTGGTGCTTTGGGTGACATGGTAAAAAATCGTATTTACCGTTTCATAGGATCACGAGTGTCATCATAATTCATATTTTCGAAATATAAGGGGCGGACTCAGACTGTTTGGTAAGAACGTTTTTGCGTTTAAAGTATTTCATGATAAAAAGACCGAAATTTTAGTTAACCTTTTTTACATACAGGGTGTCGGACAAGTCTTAGTATGGGTAAATATCTTTGCTATTAGTAAAGATAGAGACACCAAACTTTAGGTGTATCTTATTGGTTCATAAATCTACTTTTTCATGTAATATATATATATATATATATATATATATATATATATATATATATATATATATATATATATATGTAGACATATAATATATACAGTGACCGGCAAAAAGTTCGCAACATATGGGAAAAATTTTTATTAGGTGAGTATTGGAAAAACTTTTCCGGGGGATCGGTTCTGCATGTCCGATAACCTAAAAATCGATTTTGACATACGTCACGTGACCACTGGTATAGCGTCAAATTAAAAAAAAAAATTGTTAATTTACAAAAAGTGAGGTTAGTTGACGAGATATCAAAAAAAGTTATTTGAAAAAATTGCTTAGAATTAAATTCTAGGTCCTTGTGCAAAATTTTAAGATTTTATTTAAAAAAATTGGAAAACTCAATTTTTTTTAAATATTTTTTTATCGATTTACAAATTTCCAGTTTTTTTCGTTTAGATAGCTTGGCTAATGTAAAGCCCATGTATCTGGATGAAAATAAACGAATGTAGTAGTTTTTTCTACAATTGACAGGACAAAATTAAAAAAAACAGGGTTTCGCCGGACGCTAGCTGTTGCAATGATTTGTATCTAGCAGCAGTGTCAAAATTTTAGAGACACTTCAATGAGATTACATTGAGAAAACCTTAATCGTCTTAAATATATCTGAAGTTCGACTTTTTGTAAAGTTAAGGGGAGTAAAATAGATAATAAACAAAAAATTACCTGTTTATTTAATCGAAATTTCATAAACGAAAACCAATGTAAGAAAAACTTAAAAGTAGTCAAATTCTGTACTAACAACATAAAAAATCATTGTTTTTCCTTGGGTGCACAAAATTTAAAACTCAGTATGACCACCATTACTCTCCATACATACTATTGTTCTCGAGCGCAACTCTCGATTAACATTTCGGAGCATTTTACGATTTATTTGCAACACACAATTTCTAATGACATTCTCTAAATTTTGTATATTCCTAAAGGGTCGATGTTTGTACACAGAGTTCTTTAGGTATCCCCACATAAAGAAATCTAACGGAGTCAGATCTGGTGATCTCGCAGGCCACGGATTTTCAGAAAACCGTCCTATCCACTGGTTTCCAAATTCTTGATCCAGCCATCTCTTCACCTCATTTGTGGAATGAATGCTAGCTCCGTCTTGTTGAAAGTATAAATTTCTTCTTTCGGCTAATGACAAATTGTCTAAAAAGTCAGATATCTCAGTTTGTAGAAATTCTAAATATCGTTCTGAATTTAAATTGTCTCTAAAGAAAAAAGGTCCCACTATTCTGAGGTTGAAAATTCCGCACCACACATTAACCTTAAAACTATATTGGTCTTTACTCTGAATTACAAAGTCTGGGTTTTCGGTGGCCCACCATCTACAGTTTTGTGAACTGACGGTTCCGTTAGAGGTAAATGTAGCTTCATCCGAGAAAAGAACGTTCTTTGGGAAATTAAAATCTTCCTCAATCATACCCTGGAACCAGGCACAAAAATCGAAGCGGGCGTCATAATCCCTATCTTTTAATACTTGTACAAATTTAGGTTTGTACGGATGAAATTTGTTTCTTTTTAATATCCTCCGCACAGATCTTTCGTGAATGTTAGTGATCTCCGATATTTGACTAACTGCTAATTGGGGTGTTTCTGTGATCGACAAACACACATCCAGATAACCTTCGTCACCTGTTACCGGTTTTTCATGGGAAACTTTATACTGATTTTCTACCGATCCCGTTTCTTTAAATTTATTGACTAGACGAGATACTGTGGAATAATGGAGGGATTTATCGGGGTGCCTCTCATTAAAAATTGCTGCTGTTTCTCTATGGCTTTTGTAATTATCTCCAGAAATTAAAATAATTTCTATCTTTTCCTGAAGAAGTAGTGTGGGCGCCATTTTAAGGAATAAAATATTAATAAACTTATGTAAAATATCAAACTTAGTAAGATGCGAGACATAAACCAATGACATAGGTTGAAATCAAACAAATTATAATTTGTTTGACATTTTTCTGTTGTTTTTAACCTACTAGATTATTTGGTTGTTTCAATTTCAGAGCCTGCTTTGGTAGTTTTAAGTACAACTAAATAGACCTGGTTGTTAAATTTATGTGCGAAAAATCTTAATAAAATCTTGATACAGTCATTTCATTAGATTCAAACCATTGCAACAGCGAGCGTCCGGCGAACACCTATTTTTTCGATTTTGTCCTGTCAATTGTAGAATTGTAGATCTGACTCCGTTAGATTTTTTTATGTGGGGATACCTAAAGAACCCTGTGTACAAACATCGACCCTTTAGGAATATACAAAATTTAGAGAATGTCATTATAAATTGTGTATTGCAAATAAATCGTAAAATGCTCCGAAATGTTAATCGAGAGTTGCGCTCGAGAACAACAGTATGTATGGAGAGAAATGGTGGTCATACTGAGTTTTAAATTTTGTGCACCCAAGGAAAAAAAATGATTTTTTGTGTTGTTAGTACAGAATTTGACTACTTTTAAGTTTTTCTTACATTGGTTTTCGTTTATAAAATTTCGATTAAATAAACAGGTAATTTTTTGTTTATTATCTATTTTAATCCCTTAACTTTACAAAAAGTCGAATTTCAGATATATTTAAGACGATTAAGGTTTTCTCAATGTAATCTCATTGAAATGTCTCTAAAATTTTGACACTGCTGCTAGATACAAATCATTGCAACAGCTAGCGTCCGGCGAAACCCTGTTTTTTTTAATTTTGTCCTGTCAATTGTAGAAAAAACTACTACATTCGTTTATTTTCATCCAGATACATGGGCTTTACATTAGCCAAGCTATCTAAACGAAAAAAACCGGAAATTTGTAAATCGATAAAAAAATATTTAAAAAAAATTGAGTTTTCCAATTTTTTTAAATAAAATCTTAAAATTTTGCACAAGGACCTAGAATTTAATTCTAAGCAATTTTTTCAAATAACTTTTTTTGATATCTCGTCAACTAACCTCACTTTTTGTAAATTAACAATTTTTTTTTAATTTGACGCTATACCAGTGGTCACGTGACGTATGTCAAAATCGATTTTTAGGTTATCGGACATGCAGAACCGATCCCCTGGGAAAGTTTTTCCGATACTCTCCTAATAAAAATTTTTCCCATATGTTGCGAACTTTTTGCCGGTCACTGTATATATATATATATATATATATATATATATATATATATATATATATATATATATATATATATATAGACATATAATATATATATATATATATATATATAAAAGTAGAGGTTTATCTCGTCCGTATTATAAATAAAAGAGAAGAAGAATATCGGCTATTCGGACTGTGGAAGTACAGCAGAGTACAAAAATGCGTTTCTCATAAACCAGAGATGCTGTGTTCGCCCTTTGATTTTATATTCTACCTTTTCAGTGTGTTCTGCTTTTGCATTAGAGCCAGCACCCGCTAGGTGGCGTTATGGTATGTTATTTCCTGCTTGTATTTTACAAAAAGGATGTAAGATGCAGTAACATCGTTTGCCACGGTGCGACTGGGTTATGACTGTCTGAATGAGTCCTAACAAGGACGAAACAGCTGTCATAGTCTACCCGGCCCGGGGTAGTCCATTTTCTTGGACTCCCCGTACTTTGATGCAAAAGAGGAACACACTTCCACAGTCCGAATAGCCGATATTCTTCTTCTCTTTTATATATATATATATATATATATATATATATATATATATATATATATATATATATATATATATATATATATATATATATATATATCATAAAATATTACCTTTAGCTTGTCTCTTTATTCTTGAAACAGCGTGTCTGATACATAGAAAGTTTAAGTGTGAAATTCAGACTGCCTCAACAACTTCCACTAGAAGCACACACGTTTTAGCGCTACCGATACCCGCGTCTGCTTTGACAAAAAATTCCATATTTTATGATAGCAAGAAGCTGTTTAATCATCTGCCCTTAAGGCTACGAAAAATTATTTGCGTAAGAAAGTTCCGGAGAGAAGTGAAGAAGTTACTGATTGAGAGAGCCTTCTATTCAGTGAATGAATATTTTGACGTAGTGATATATGACAGTGTTATGTTTTCTTCGGTTTTGTATTTTAATGATTGTAATAGCTTGACTGTTGTATATTTTGTAAATTTATTATATACCTACTTAAGATTTAATTTTAGGATGCTTGTCAATGAGATGTATTTCTTTGGACAATAAAGCCATATTTGATTTGATTTGATATAAAGCAGATACTTGGCATACCATCGCCTTGAGCTATAAACCTAATTTATTTTTCTATTTCGGTTTATTTGCTTGTCGGCTCACGCCTTACAGCATAGCTCTAACTTGCGGCTAGCACAAGTATTTTGATGATGTTTTAAGTAGACAGGGTGTCTAACATCGTTTCGCTGTTCCTTCAGCTCTTCAGACGGGTGGTGTCAACCCGTGACGACTCTAATATAACATATATTATATATATATATATATATATATATATATATATATATATATATATATATATATATATATATATATATATATATATATATATATATATACATATATATACCGGGTGCCCACGAGTTTATTGGCCAGCTCGATATTTTGTTAAGAAATAATATTTCGATTTGAAATTTTGGGAACTCGTATGGTTGCTTTAGATGCAGATTTTGAGTGCTCAAACATCTGACTATCGATTCCGGTTCAACCGGAAATACAGTCGACTTTGTTATTTTAAACGAAACACCCTGTATATTTTTTAAAATTTGAATTCTACGTAAAATTCTAATTATAAAACACGTATCATACCCCATACGTATCGTATCAGTTTTCAAGAAAATGGCGTTTGAAAATGTCGAAAGAGCCGCAAACTATACTGTTTTAACATAAAACAAATGAATATGGAAAAGTTTAATATACTATTCTTACTTCTTTTTAGGGGCCTTGTATGCTTGTGTCATGACAATCTCACTTCCGGTGCAACCGGAAGTGCTACAAAATATGACATTCAGGCACAAATTACTTCAATAATTTCAATTGAACGACCTACTTTAAACTCTAAATTCTAATTTATCTGACTTTTCTCTATAATTTTTGTATACACCATCCCATGTCTAAAGTTGATAGTTCTTGAGATATGGACAGCTAAAAATTTAGATGCATTCCAAATTTCAATCTTTCTAATTTTATCTAGGCGACTATGGAGATCATTTGTCGCTTGAACTGCTTCATGATCAGAACCATGTCAATTTCCAATTATTTAATCAAGATGGCTATGAATACAAGACACTTGTCATATTTCTTGTTAATAATATCACCCCCAAAACAAATGAACAACGTGCTCAGGGAATTTAAAAGAGTTCGTCTGAGAGAAAACGGTCAACACTTTGAACACTTAATTTATAGCTAACTTCTTATTTTTTAAAATAAAAACCAAATAAAATTATTACTTCAAGCACTACTCTGATATTAGTTATGTGTATCCTTTCTACATGTTCTTAATGCAACAATTTTCAAACGCCATTTTCTCGAAAACTGTTAAAGATAGGTATTGGGTATGATACATGTTTTATACTTAGAATTTTACGTAGAATCCAAATTTTAAAAAATATACAGGGTGTTTCGTTTAAAATAACAAAATTGAGTGTATTTCCGGTGGTACCGGAAACGACAGTCGAATGTTTGAGCACTCAAAATCTGCACCTAAAGCAACTATACGACTTCTCAAAATTTCAAATCGATATATTATTTCTTAACAAAATAACGAGCTGGCCAGTAATCTCGTGGTCACCCGGTATATAATATATATATATATATATATATATATATATATATATATATATATATATATATATATATCGCACCCCCAGAAGAATAGTGACCTATCTCAAAATTGTTGATTTTGAAATATAAGCGTTTTAAAATTAGTTACTTAATAAAAAAAGGAATATTATAAGAAATATGCATGAATAAGCGGATAGCTTTACCACAAATCTTGTAGTATAGTATACCTATATGTAGAACGTTATGAATTGCAAATATTACTTACCATTCTGTTGTATTTATATTATTTTTTTCAAAATTTTGAATTGTGTCACTATTCAAAAATACAGTTTCATTCATTTTAAGCACTTTTGACACTATACCATATCAATCTTAATTTAATAAAGTAATACATTGATACAAAAAGAGAACTTTTTATTGAATTCTTATTTATTATTATTTAACAAACAACAAAAATTCAAACGTTACAGACTGAATTATAAAAGTCAGCGTAAAAAGGTTTGATATGCTTAGATTTAACAAGGGACATGAGATCAGATTTCTTTTTTTTCTTTAGTGGTATAGGACCCTGATACGCCGGGCAAAGTTTGTAGTTTAAGAAGTTGCAATTCTTTGCTGACCTTCGTTTTTTAAATGAAAGCTCTTTATAGGCAAGTTCAGAAAATGATTTTTTATAAAAAATAGTATAGGGATCTTCTTTTGTAACTTTAAGTATTTTCACTTCCCCAATTTTAAAGTCACTATTATTCCGGTAGTTGAAAGTATTTCCACATTGGTCAGACAAATGTTTTATGTCAAAAAAGTCATTAAAGGACAGTTCGGTTACGTGATATGGATTCCCCTTCTTTTTGGCGTTTTATATTATTGTAATGAACTGTGAGGGGACATAGATGGGCCCTGATTTCAGCGCCTTTTTTGTCGCCTTCTCTATCACAGAGTGAACGCTGTCACCCTCGTTCTGTGTATGGCCTTGTATTAAAAACTTGTGGGTTATAGTCCTGATTTTCAGATGTTGAACAGCGTACATGTACAAAAGCATCATGAATCTAAAAATAAAATTTACAGACCAAATTATGGAGAATAGAATTATAGGTACCTATTTTTTTGCTGTCCGCAGCAATTATCGGAATACAGGACAACATCTAAGTCATTCGAATTAACGGAATTAGCGACATCTTCGAGATATTTATAAACACAAGTTGCTATTTCGTTAGCACCTCTATTTGCTTGTCCCTCGTGCCATATATAGCGTTCAACCTTGGCAGTATTCAATTCAGAAATTGTAAAATTAAGTACATTTAATTTGGACTTATAATAAAATGTCGCTAAATCACCCTTTGGGCACTGGAATACAGCCTGGAGATCGTAGCATGCAACTCTAAATGTGGGTCCTACTTTTTGTTTGTCATAATTCTTTTCCATTCTTGATAACTTCTTCTCTTCTTGATGTTTAGTGTATTGTTCTTCTAGTTCTTTCTTTTCTTCTCCTTCGGTGTTGTTGTAGGTACTACATAGACCACATTGATCCTTCTTGGGAATAAAAAATGAAATGTTATATTCGGTGTTGAATATATTCGAGTACATGGCTAAATTGGCATATGGCACATTTTGGATAATGCAGTCATTTTTGTAATCAGAATATAGATCGGTCAATGTTCTACCTCCTTCAATATATTCGCGGCTGGTCTGTTGACGAAGATGACTCTCAATTTTTGGTATTGACTGTATATGATTACGAATTCCATTTTTTATCTCTTCGTCAACACGGTGGTGATTTTTATGTTTTCCACGAAAGTCTTCGGCTACAAATCCTGTTTCCTGTTTGTTGATCACCGTACGAATTGGACGGTCATTAATGCCAAGAGTATTTTTAAAGAAGGTCTTGCATATTCTAATGCTACCGTCGCCTAGTTCAAAGTAAAAGGCATTATTAAAACGACGCCCTTGTTGTGTGTTTGTGTATCTGTACTTTGGCCTAATAACTTTTATACATTTTGATAAGAAATCTCGCTGTCTGGTTATATCGCCAAGCTGCCAATATTTTTGGAAAATAGTTATTCTTTGATCATTGCTGATCTTACTTGAACATTTAAGGCGACATCTGTCATTACACGGTCTCTTTATTTCACGTTTTTTAAATTGTTTTTTTGTTTTGTAATTTATGTAGTCTTGAACGGAGTTTCTAAGCCGCTTTGCTTGATTTTTTAACCAGTTGGCCGATTTTTTAACACGTTTCTTTCCCTTTCTCGGTATTTCACTTGATGTTCCTGGCTTTGCAACTGCAGGATTAATTGAAGTATTTTCGTTTGCATCACTATCACTCTCTGAACTTGATGATGAAGATTTGAAAGTATTTGAAAAATCTGGATCCTTCACGCTATCGTCATGATCTTCGGAAAAAGACGACTCAGAATCACGTTTATATTTTTGTACGCGAACTAGCTTTATCGCATTTTCTGTTTCAACCACCTTCCATTTATCCGTCTTTCCTACCGCTTGTTTATTTGTTTCAATATTATCTATATTGTTTTCCTTCGATTTCACTTCTTTAATATTCTCTCTAAAGTCCTGTGCTGCTAGGTTACTATTAACCTAAAATAAATAAGCAATTTCTATTGTCAAGTGTTGCCAGTAGTTAAATAATATTTACCAAAGTTTCTTTGATGCTGCTGGCACTCTTGTCTTCGGGAACAATCACGTAACTACCCAGTTCCTAAAAAAGACAAAATAAAATTAGATTTGAAAAATCTAAAAAGGATTTGAAGACCAGCTAATAATACTGTCTTACTTGAAAGTCACTCTCTGGCTTTTCAGATGATTCTTTTCCTGACTGAACACCGTTGTTTGAAATAATTGAAGTTTCTTCAGAAGATACATTTAGAATATCAACATTTTCCTGAAACAATATCAAGAATGGTTAGGAATGAACAAGTTTTGCCAGTAGTAAAATATTTACTAGATTTTCTTTGATGCTGCCATCACTTTTGTCTTCTGGAACAATCACGTAGCTACCTAGTTCCTACACAAGATAAAATAAAATTAGATTTAAAAAATCTGAAAAGGATTCGAAGCAGGCCTGTAGCCAGGTTTTGATTTCAGAGGGGGCAACTAAAGTTTTACGGAGGGGGGGGGGGGGGGAACTTATGATGTAATATTTTTCTAGTAGACAAGACAATGATTTCAGTGATTTTCTAGAGTGGACAACTTTTTCTTTCAGAGTGGGCATTGCCCACTAGCTATGGGCCTGATTCAAAGACCAGCTAATAATACTATCATAGTGTCATTTGAAATAATTAAAGCTTTTTCAGAAAATTTTCCTAAAACAATATCAAGAATGGTTAGGAAATGCGCAGATTTTCTTGTTAATCAAAAAATAATTTTTCGGACTTACCATTTCTACGTTAACTGATTGAAAACTATCGTCAAAATCTACTTGCTGTTGTTTTATGGGTTTTTAAATACTTTGTGGTTGTCTGGCTGTTCTATATTTTGTTTCAGTTCAGCAAGCCAGTTTACCTGGGAAGCCATTTTCTAAAAAATAAAAATATAGAAAAATTAAAATAAACCACTGTTTTAAAGCGTTTTTGGAATAATGGCATAATTGAAAATAAACGTCATAAAAAATTGGGTAATAACGTCATATCTCAAAATTTTGCACTACAAAGTTTCAGTAGCAACGTCCTAACACCAACTAAGATAAATAAAACAAGTTGAATAACGTCACAACTCGAAATATGACAATGTTTTCATATAAAATTTATTAAAAATTACTTACCGCAATAAGAGAATAATGTCTTAATACGATATATGTCACTATTCTTTTTACTCACAGCTTAAGTTAAAAGACACTATTAGACTTGTGACACTATTCTTCGAGCTTGATAGCGATAATACAACGATCTGTACTCAACGAAACGAGAAGTGACACTGTTGCCCGTAGCGAAAGACCAAATCAAAACATTGGAATAGTGACACTACTGCCATCTCTGTGCCATTTATAGAAGTACAAGTTGTGTCATTATTTCCCGAGAAACATCCATATTTTTATAGCTAAATTATGCACTTACTTTAAAAATCATAGATTTTGAGATATGTCACTGTTCTTATATATATATATATATATATATATATATATATATATATATATATATATATATATATATATATATATTATATATATATATATATATATATATATATATATATATATATATATATATAAATATATATATATATATATATATATATATATATATATATATATATATATATATATATATATATATATATACCTATATATTTGTGTTTTTTTTTCAACTTCCAAGTTTCCCATCTAAGAACTTGGTTATGTGCTACTGATGAGTGCTAATAAGCACGAAACACGTGTCTGGCACTACCTTACAGACAGCTTCCCCGATATTTTCTTCACTATATATATATATATATATATATATATATATATATATATATATATATATATATATATATATATATATATAGTGAAGAAAATATCGGGGAAGCTGTCTGTAAGGTAGTGCCAGACACGTGTTTCGTGCTTATTAGCACTCATCAGTAGCACATAACCAAGTTCTTAGATGGGAAACTTGGAAGTTGAAAAAAAAACACAAAGAGTTCACAGACCAGGGACCTGCTAGCACATTTGCGGTTCTATGTCAGGAGACCCAGGGATTTCCGGGCAACAACTAACATCAATCACCACGGAGGCTGCAAATAGCACCTGCGTGAAACCTCTAACCCCAAGGAATAAGACAAGGCAAAGAAATAACGACAGGAAAATTCATAAAAAGTGAAGAAAATATCGGGGAAGCTGTCTGTAAGGTAGTGCCAGACACGTGTTTCGTGCTTATTAGCACTCATCAGTACTCACTTTCATCAGTCGTCACTTTTTTATGAATTTTCCTGTCGTTATTTCTTTGCCTTGTCTTATTCCTTGGGATTAGAGGTTTAACGCAGGTGCTATTTGCAGCCTCCGTGGTGATTGATGTTGGTTGTTGCCCGGAAAACCCTGGGTCTCCTGACATAGAACCGCAAATTCAGGGTTCCGCACATCATAAACACTCAAATTCGTGGCACTACCTAAACTCAACATCTTTGTCTCAATACCACCTGCACTTTGGAAGTAACAAATTAATTGTTTTTGGCACATTATTTTGTTCTAGCTTCTTTACTGTTGTGACATGAGGACCCCCATATTTGAAACGAATGGCCAAATTGGTTTCACCAGCAGATAGTCGGTCATCAGTTCAGTTCGCAGACCATTAAGATGCTCCCTCTGGGTTATTGTTAAGTCAGGTCCCAAACCAATCGTATACTCCTTCAGCTTGTATTTATTTTTTAAGCAGGATCTGACTTCAGCCGAGCTCGGCAATTTAACCTTTAATTGTCTTGTTTTATCAGAATTCACTCTTCCAACTCTAATAGCCTTAAATTATCCAGTTTCAGTACCCAATTTGTTAATTACTTCCGTTACCTGAGAAATATCATGATTTATTCGACTTTGGAGATCGGTAGATTTATTTTCCGGTGCATTATACAACATAATGAACTCAGTTAGAATATCAGTTCTGCTCGTGCACACAACATTTCCATCATTCTTGCCAGCTACGGAAATTTTGGATTTCAAGTTCTCAACCTCCTCTCGTAAGACAATAACTTCCGACTGAAGTTGAGATATTGCGCCCTCTTGGGTGTTCTTAATTTCGTGCAGCATATTCTGGGTGGTGATGTTTTGTTATGTAATGGCATTAAACAACTGCACATGCATCTGTTGCATCAATATAATCACATCCTTTATTCCAACACCTTTATTGTCCAATAAACCAGAAATGTTACGGTTAAAATCCACTAAAAACGAAGGCGTAGTCCTGGGCGGCGTCGGCAGTACACCACTGGAACTACTCTCGACACTAGAAATTCCCAGCATTGACCGCCGACAAATAAAACACTTAGAACACTCTATTGCAGGTCTATTTGCGAAAATTTTACTATCACAAACTCTACACACATCATTACAATCCGCCATCTTTATTGGCAGCGCTATTTTCTAATTCTAATTTTCTCTTATTTGCCGACAACTTGAAATTGTGTAATGACATTAGGAGCATTACAGATGTCCAGAATTTGCAGAATGACCTTGATAACTTGTCTTTGTGGTCTGAAAAAAGCGGTTTGAATCTGAATGTAAATAAATGCTTCTCTATTACTTTTAGTCATTCCAAGAGCCCAGTTTCACGCAGATATTTGTTGAATGACGTATTTCTCAGATCAGTTAATGAGGTTTGAGACCTGGGAGTACTGGAGTAAACACAATTCTCTTTTAAAGCTCATATCGATAAAATAGTACAGCATTGATTTAAAAATTTGGGATTTATCTCCAGATATGGCAAAGATATTTCACCTAGTTCAGATTCAGACTAATCTCGAAATAAAATGATAAATAAGACAAGGATGACATATTTATGTTCTACACACAGAAGTTTGATAACCTCCACCTAAACATTTTACCGTATTCTTTAATTGGTTCAAGAAGATCAACTCATATCTACGTAACTTCATAGCATTGCCTTTAGGGCAAAAAGTACAAGTTAGCCTACGTTAAGACAGCAGTTGTAGCAGTTAAGTCTTCAGTTCAAGCTCAGGGTTGATAAAAATCATGATTTAAAAAGAATATAGGTGCAAGTAATATCATAAAATTATCACTGTTCTGCATTTTGAAACTTTTTGTCGCTCTCCGAATTTTTTTTGGGGTTTTTGCGTCTACTGTGTTGTACTGAATTCTAATATGCACTCGGTTACTCCCTATCACCCACAAGTTTTTAGAGAAGGAAGAATATAAAATATGAAACTCCCAATTTATAAGCAATCTAGTGGTGAAGTTTGAAAAAGTAAAAAAAACAAAACTACTTTTTTTTACAAAATATACCTTGTATTGTATCAAAAAAAAAGATACATCCAATCAAAAAATTTATTTGATTGTCTTTTTCGCTTGTATTCGCCAGAAGCGGTTTCATGTTTAAGGGTCCAACAGTAGTCCGCTAGCATATCTGGGGTCCATTTTCCACTGTAGTGCTTCTCCATCTGAGCAATTTGCTGGTGAAATCTCTCGCCGTGCTCGTCTGAAACTGCACCCAAATTGGCAGGGAAGAAGTCTAAATGGGAGTGAAGAAAATGCAGCTTAAGGGACATATTGCAACCCAAGGCTTTATAAGATTGGATAAGTTCTTCAACTAGATCTTTGTAGTTGTTCGACTTTGTGTTACCTAGGAAGTTGCTACATACATGTTTGAAGGCATCCCATGCCCTTTTTTCCCTTCTCAAAAGTGTAGTTGTAAAATTTTGATCCTTAAAAAGTTCCCGTATTTGAGGTCCAACGAAGATTCCTTCTTTAAGCTTTGCTTCACTTATACGCGGGAATTTCCGTCTCAAATAAAGGAACGCATTTCCTTCTCTATCTAAGGCTTTAACAAAAATTTTTATAAGCCCTAGTTTTATGTGCAGAGGAGGTAAATAAACTTTTTGCTGATCTACTAAAGGTTCATTAAGGACGTTTTTCTGGCCGGGCACAATGTTTTCACGTACCGGCCAATCTTTAACTAAATAATGTTGGTTTCTGACTCTGCTGTCCCATTCGCATAAAAAAAAACAACAATATTTTGTGAAGCCACTCTGTAGTCCTGTAAGCAGTGCAACAACTTTGAGATCGGCACAGATAGCACTTATGATCTTCGTATTTTATGCATTGGAGTAATATGCACATGTTTTGGTATGTTTCTTTCATATTTCCGGCATGACCAACGGGAACTGATGGCCGTTCGTTTCCATTGAACAACAAAACTGCCTTTAGACTTGTGTTCGAAGAGTCAATAAATAGTCGCAACTCGGTAGGTACATAGGAAATGTCAAGTTCATTCATTAAACCTGGAATATCATGACAGTAAACTAAGTCATTTTCCTTTGAGAAAAATATGGCCAGCATAGACTGCCTATTCCGAAACGTGGAAATTTTCACACCTTTTTGTAAAAGGTTCCACTGCTGCAAACGAGATCCAAGCAGTTGTGCCTTTGTTTTGGGAAGATCTAAATCACGAACTTGATCATTGGGCCCTTCCTGAGATATAAAATGTGGCTGTTTGCTGCTACTACATTCGAAAACGACTTCCTCTTCAAAACTTGGACCGGCTTCTGGCTCCTCTGTGTCATCATACTTATCTGGTTCATCATATTTCTCTGAAGGCTTAGGAACAGGTATGCTAGAAGCGTCATGAGGTACAGGTCTCATGGCTGAGGGGATATTAGGATACACTATTTTATGCTTGCTTTTACTAGAAAATCCCAGAATTTTTGTTAAGCAAAAGTAACAATCATCAACATGACTCTTAGGCTCCCTCCAAAGCATTGGCACGCCAAACTTCATAGATGTGTGAGTACCCCTTAGCCATCCTGCTAAGGTTCTTGAGCAAGTGCGGCAGCATTTTTTGGGAGCCCAAGTTTTGTCTTGATCGCCAACTTTGAACCCGAAATATAACTCGTAGGCTTTTCTTACAAGTGGGCTCAAGGTCTTTCGTTGAGCTTTCAGTGTCACCTCACCACATATATAACATAAACTGTTCGGATGGTTCACACAGGATCGCAACGGCATCGCTTCGCTTGTATATCCACTGCTGAATACTGTAATAATGATTCTCCGACAAGCGGTTGGCTGCTTATATACCCGTTTCGAACATCTGGTATTTTCTAGAAATAGCGGGAATCAAGAGTATCGAAAACGATTTTTGTATACAGGGGCCCTTCAATAAGTAGCTGTCCCTCCGACGACTATGGGGTCCGATGAACTCTGGAATTACATGGGGTTTAATGGGTATCTCCTTTATTTGAAGCCCTAGGGGGTTGAGACTTCGTAGATGGGGAACATCCCCAGACACCCCCATGCGGTGTTTCCCGATAGGGCACAATTTCCCTAGACTGAGAGAAAACGTAGACTTGGCAACGTTGCACCCCATTATGCTATAGAAAGATAAATATCGCACAGGTACATTCTTACACCTGCTTAAAGCATGTTGTTGGCACTCTCTGGACTCTGTTACGTCATACGACAATTTAAAGGTCGGGGAAGAGTTAAATAGGTAGGACTTCTCGAAATAACGTATTTGTTTGGCGGAGAGTATTTTCGTGCAGAACAGTGTTATTAGATTACTACCCAGAATTTTTTGGCAACTATTCTTTCTTACTTTTCGTATCGTGTTGTGTCCAATTGCTTATGAAAAAAATGCCTTTAAATATAAATAACAGAAAAATAAAATAAAATTAAGTTAAAATTTGTAATAACCTGCAAAAAGCGCTCGACTATAAAATTTAATCAACAGGATTGCATATCAGTAATATTTTTTTCTCAAGGGTAGCGTAACATGCCGCAAAATTAAAGTTATGACAAGTCGGGGCAGAAAAGATGACACTATCTGGCAATATATTATAAAAAGTACTGTTTTGCATATGTATACACTAAAATTATCAGTCTCACTAATAAATTTCTGTCTTAGTTAATTAACCTTCTCTGCCATAAAGTTCATTGTGCAAATAAAGTTTTCATTTGTTTTATTATGAATAGAATGCCTCGACTAAAAGGGCTGATAGAGCCCCTTTTACAATAAGAATTTATTGACAAACGACTAAAGTATTTAAATTAAGTAGTTTTTAATTAAACACTATTAATTTCCATTAACTAATTTAAATAATTAGGTAAGTAGTAACCAAGCAAAAATAATGTCAGGAAGAAAAAAAGATAATAAATCTTTCAAAACTGTACAAATCATAATGTTTTATTTATTTAGACACTGAACACCACAAAATTACAAATTCCAAATGGTTCATCTACAACTAAAACTAGCTCAGAACAAAAAGCATAAAAGGTTGGTTCAACCAACCGTGAAAACAGCAAAAAGAGAAATAACAGTATGCTACACTGCGCGAGACTTCAAGTAACGCTTCAGAGCATCCAGGGATATGTTGAAGATATCGATGTGAGAGAAGAATCTGTTGTAGTTGTGCAGCAGGCGGTCGACGAAAACACTGAGCCCATAATTGGTTCTGTGCCGCCTCTCAAAAAATAACCGGGGGTGTCTCGTTTGTCATGACGGAACTGAGATCAGAACACCCGCCAGTAGTTTACTGCAGTCAGTCACCCCGTGGATCAGCCTGTGAAGAAACAGCAACTGCGCGTCTCTTCTTCGCTGCTCCAAGGATTTTAAACCACAGAAGAGTAGCCTGGTGTCGCACGTCATGTCCTGGTGTGGGAGATGCAGTTTGAATAAAATATATTTTATTTATTTTGAACTCGTTCGATTCGCGCCTTGTGAAGAGCGTAGTATGGTGACCACACAACTGAGCAGTATTCGAGTATGCTTCTCACAAGACTGTTGTATATAATCCTGATCGATCCTGTGCCGTTAATGTACTTAGTGTTTCTTTTGATGAAACCGAGCATTCTAAAGCTTCGCTGTACGATTCTTTCGACATGTAGATTGAACGAGAGATTCTCTTCGAAGATGACTCCAAGATCACTATAGGATATAGTTCGTTACTGCTGATTATGTAGGTGGTCCTAATGGGGTATGAACATCGGTGGAAGCTCATGGATTTGCATTTATTGGCATTGAGTTTCAGAGAGTTATCAACACACCAGTCGGGCAAGGCGTCGAGGTCAGTCTGCAATGTATCAGTCAGGTGTGATGACAGAGAAGAATTTGAGATCATCGGCGTAGAGTAAAAAGTGGGACGATCTGAAGCATGTTGATATGTCATTGACAAATAGGATAAACAAAACAGGGCCGATGTGCGACCCCTGCGAAACCCCAGACGTCACGCGAATCTCCTTAGGCAGCAAGTCACCGACCGATACGCGCAGCCGGCGGTCTGTCAGATAGGACACAATCCATTGCAGGTAGGTACCGATAATACCGATATCAGATAATTTTTTAATAGTAAGGAGTGGCGGATACTACCGAAGGCTTTAAACATGTCAGTGTACACAAAGTCAATCTGCCCACCAGCTTCGACTGATGACACAAGATGACCCCGGTAGACGGCTAGATTTGTAGTTGTGGAGCGTCCCCGAAAAAATCCATGCTGCTCTGGAATAATGTAATTTCTGAATGTATAAAATAGCTCAACTGTGAGGACAGGTTCGAAAATTTTGGGGATAGTGGACGGTATCGAAATACCACTGTAGTTCTAATCGCCGGCCTTAAAGATTGGTACCAGATTTGAAAACTTCCAGATGGATGGTAAGAGGCCGCTGATGAAGGACCTCTTAAACAGAATGTGTAGTGGGGCAAAGAGGGACGCTGAACAGTTCTTCAGAAGCACCGGGGGAATATCGTTGGGTCCAGCCCTCTTAGAAATGTCCAGATTTTTCAGTTTCTCCAGGATCTCCTCCATGGTGAAGTCGTAGGGGGACAACAAAGCCTAGAGGTCCCGTACGTTCCCGATTGGTGTTGTGATGACCACAGTAACTAGACTGAAAGTGTGAAGCGAATGCATTGGCGATGTCCTCGGGGTGACTATGCTCGCGGTTGCCATATCTCATGACGCCAGACAAACCCGAACTCTTGTTTAAATTCTTAATATAACTACAAAAGTGTTTAACATTGCTGGGAATCAGGACCTTGGTGCTGGGGACGTACATCAGAAAGCACCACTCGATTCTGAATTTGACCTCAAGGCGGAAGTCTGAGTAGGTCCGATAGTTAGATGGGAAACCAGAACGTTTAAATTTTTTGTAAAGTATATTTTTAACAGTTATTAAGTTATGCAGGGGGTTTATCATACCATTTGGGATATTTGTGTGGAACGATGGTTCTCTGAGGGACGAACAAACTTATGCCCTCGAATAAAGTATCATAAAAGCGCTGCGCCATCAACTCGATGTTCACAGCCGTCCGCAGTGGAGTCCAATCCACTTAATGTAAATACCTGTTGAGTTCGGGATAGTTGGCTTCATTAAATTGATATAATGTTATATAAGTTTTGGATTGGAGTGATCTAATGTACTGAAGTCCAATAGTAAGCTCAATCGGTGGATGCAGTGGATCGATGTTAACAAGGGAATGACTGCTGAGAGTTGCGGAGACTGAGTGAAATTCGTCCCCGAATATTAAGTCAAGGAACTTTCCTTGAGAGTTTCGAAGTTGATTAAGCTGCTGTAGTTCCAAGAAAAACATATGATTTATTTATTTATTTATTTATTTATTTATAATATAATTATAGTATAATATATAATACAAAGTTAAGTAATTAGAAATTTATTTGGTTAAATCACTATAAACACATAGGTGAATCATCTGTCCGTAATTTATAGTGATATGGTAATATTGTTTATATTTAAAATAAAAATTATATACAAAAATATTAATTTTAAAATACAGGTAAAAACAATATTAAAGCTATAAATTAAATAATCATTATACAAAATTAATAATGTCCTTTACAAAGTTCTAATAATAATATTAAAATATTACTTATTTTATTTTTATAGTTTCATCAATCTTAGAGCTGTTTTCTTTTATCCATTTTTTTATATATTTTTTAAATGAAATGTAACTTAAACATTTAATTTTTTTGGGTAGTATATTAAAAATTTTTATACCAATATTTAAAGAATGTTTTTTTATTAATGTTAAATTAAATTTTTCAGCATATAGAGATATATTTATTTTTTGTCTAGTTTCATATAAATGATTTACCGTTTCTATATTTAACGCTTTATTATTTTTTTTTATTTATTTTAGTTTCAGCCTGATCAGTAGGTAAGGATTCAGGAACCAGTGTGAAATCATCAGTAATCCAATTCACCCGGGGAAGATTAAAATCCCCGCATATCAGAAACTTGTAATTATCGTATCTACTGCGGAGAATATAACCTAATAATAATTCAACCTACAATCATCAATAGAATCATAGTACCTACATACATTAATCAGTCTATTCACTTAATCTTGGATGATTTGAGGTTGATTGTCCAAGATCAGGTAGTCCAATATCTTCTGGAAGATCATCACATCCAAAGATAATGAAGCCTCAAGCAAATTATCAGGTAGTATTGGTTCACCATCATTATCCTTATCACTATCAACAAGCGGCGCCTTATATTATTACACGTGGCACAACATTGAACAAAACAGCCCGGCCTTCCTACAGCTGCAATTTCCCGTGCACCCCTTTTTGCACTTGCAGGATAGAATCCGGTGCAGGGGGCTTCAGCGCTGTGACCGGTTGGAGCCCACTGTTTGTTCTATCCCAACCCCAGTCTTCAGGTCTCTTTTCATTGCCAAGCCAGTGTTGTATCTGATTGTAAACTCTTCGGGAGTGTTGGTGAACAGCTGCTTCGATTGGAGGAAGTAAAGCCATGTTGCAAGTCTTGTTGAATGAAGATTTAATAAAGCATTTGTAGCGAATATTATCGCGGGGGGGGGGGGGGTGCGGGACAATCGATCCTTCCGCATGGAACCTCGCCACCCTTCAACACACTTGTTTGGTGTTGAGCTTGTGTGTCACAATAACACGCTAACTTCAACCCGTGTCTGTGCCTAAACGGTACGCGTGCCGAAAAATGTCGTAAGGACCTAAGTTATAAGAAATTTTGTGCAGATATTAGTATAGAGTGATGTTTTACCCAAAGTTGATAGTTCTTGAGTTATAAGCAAAAAATCGTGTTTTTTGGTCATAACTCGAATTCCAGAAAAAAATTTTGTTGGCAAACCTCGGATTCGTAATTAGCACCCCAAAAAAACATAAATAAACAAAAAATTATAACTACTCCACAATTTGATATAAAACACCCCCTTTCAGCACCTAATGACTGGACCACAATGTAATACAAAAAAAAAGAAGGCACATAAACGCAACAAAATATCGGGTCTCCAATTATCACGAATTTTCTCGATTATGCCTAATTTGCAAGAGACTATTGGTGGAATCCAATAACACTTTTATTATAATTACTGAAAGTTCTTTAGCCACCAATCCAAAACAATTTTGGAACTACGTTAATTCAAAAGAAAAATAGCGATATCAAAGTTATCACTGAAAATATATAATAATATCATGTTAAATTTATTGTCTTAATTGTCGCGTGAATAAAAAAGGGAAAAAATACATACTTGGGTACCTACTTACAATTTCTGCCAAACAAAATTAATGCTTGTATGAACGTTTCGCGCGCGACGAAATTTTAAGACAATAAATTTCACAAAATATACTATATATGTTTCAGGGATAACTTTGATGTACTACTTTTATTAGGATCCTCCCATGCGAACTACGTCCACTTATAAATAGCATTTAACGTGGCCACGATGAAAAAACTATACTTATTTTATTCGTTTTAGTACATCTAAATAATAAAAGCTTGTTTTTTAAAAGTATTTTTTAAAAGATTTTATGTTTAGGACCAGGAGAAATATCTAAGTATTGATAAATTTATAAGTGCGTCGCGACAGTGTGACAACGGTGAAAGTCCTAACATGCATCGAATAATTTTAAGCGATAAATGCCCTATTAAAATGAGATGAGTCATCCCAAAATATCAATCCGTAACCCAGTTGTGACTGAATAAGCCAATCACAACTACTTGTGTTCTATTAGACAGATAACTCAGGATCCACTGATGACAGACTCCATGCACTCCCAGCTGACTCAGATTTTACATTAGGAGGTCACGATCTAATGTATAAAAAAGATCAAAATATAGTGCCAATGGTTGATGTTTGGCATTCAAGGCTTGATAGATGAAGTTAGAAATACCAGCAATTGCAGAATTAGTAGACTTATTTCTCATGAAACCATGCTGACATGCCCTCAGTAGATTGTGATATTCTAGGTATTTAGTTAAAGGACATTTCAAAAATTTTAGCAATTATCTCAAGACGTTTGATGGAATAAACTTTCTGATTGTCTTGAGATTTATGGCAGTGAGTGGCCCAAATTGTTGCAAATATGTGAAGAGCATAAAGATGAAACTGATCCAGTGATTTTTAAAAAAGTATCGAATATTCATATTAAAAGATTTTTGACAATCGTAAAAGAGGAAAGAAGTTTACATCAATAATAGCTGTTTAAAAAAGATATGATCAAGCGTTAACCCCCTTCCACTTTTTATCATATATACTGAATCCCACTATAAATAAAAAAGAATACCCATTATTCAATAAAGAAAACAGATCTGCTTTAGATATTGATCGGAACATTTTTCAGGCAAAGAATTATTACCATTGATATTTCAGTCGTAAGCCAAGTTAGACCCTTTTCAAAAAAACTGTTTTCTGACAAAGTAATAGAAAATGTAACAGTAGTACAGTGGTGGAGATCCCAAGATGTTCCCGAAATTAAGCAAGTGCTACCTGTTTTGTGTGCCTCTGCTTCCTCTTTAGATGTAGAGACTAGTAGAGAGGATGTTTTTTTCCTATGGACTTGTTCATTCAGGTATCAGATATAGACTAGCCAATAAAAAGCGACGAAATTAGTGTCCCTTTTCAAGCATTATAATACCTAGATATTATAAAAGTTATTTTTATTTTAAATAATTTTTTTATATGAATGTTATATTTTATGTTTCACTCTTAGATTCATTCCTTTTGTTTTTTTTTGTGTTTAAAAGATTTCAAAATAGTTTTATTTTCGCAACTAAATGTTTATCAAACTACACGTCGAATTTTTCAAAATATTTAGGCCTTGATTTTCGTATCTTTTAAAAAATCATGATGAGTAACCACTGTAATGACTCTAAGTATGAATATGTTATAGAAATGTTAACAGATATGCTGGACTCTTAACGAGATGATACTTACTTTTCTCATGTAAGTCTATTAATAACTGTTTAAATAATTGTCTGTAGTTGCGGTGTGCTATTATATTGGTATGTTTATATTTAGTAAATGTGAATTTCGTACTGTTAATTTTACTTTTACTGTCTTCAACTTACACAGGCTATCCTGTGATAAAAATGAACACAAATTAATAAACTGTTCGCCGCCACTCAAGCCCCGTCATAGGATTAGAATATTAAGAAAAATAACTTAATAAAATCAATTATACACAGTCTTACACTTACTTTCGTTCCATCATCACTCCATGCTACATCCAAAACTGGAGCTCCACATGATTGCATCGACTTGGGAATGCTGGTTCCAGTTTGCTCAATTTCCCAACATCTTACATTGTTATCCCAGCTTCCAGCTACCAGAAAATTCTGAGGTAACGCTACTGGAGAAAATGCTAAGGAGCTAATTGAATCATCAGGTGGTTGAATAACTTCATAGTCCTTCATGGGATTTGAACTGACCGTAGTTGTAGTTGACCCAAAACCGCCCAAGCTGCTTTGGTTGAACATATTGTATAATCTGATATACAACTATAAAAATAAAAAATGATAGACAATCTAGTTTTAAAGAACAGACAGTCATCGTTTTACAGGGTTTCGTTTTACGTCAAGCAACATGTTGACACCATTCCTCATATTTACGTTTATGAATCGTTTTACGTCCTATAAATGTTATAGGGAAATATATGAAAAAAGAAAGATGCGAAACATAGACTTCAATTATAATTCGAGGGTCCAATTCAAAATGTGCCTAAGTCACATTTTATGTTCTGAGGAAAACGAGTTTAAAAATTTTATTTGTATGGGAATATTATGCATAGGATTATGGTCCTTCTTTTTTACTGAAGATATTTTATAGTTTTTGAAACATTGCACCAATATATTTATTGGATTTGATTTAACTACTGCAGCTAAGATAAAAAAAATTAACTTGGACTCTTTTCATTTAGGATTTTAAAAAAATGTTTGTTTAAATTCAATAATTTAGACATAAAACTTTGTTTCAAATATTAATCTCATTCGCTGAAATAAAAATAAATATATTAACGGGCGGCATCAAACTCGGCACATCTTAATTAATTAAAATTAATTAATTCCAATACAGCTCTATTTTATAATATGTTGTATATTATTATTAATATGTATATGTATATATGTAGTATAATAAATTTTGTTATAAAGATACAATCTTTTTTTTTTAATTTCTAAATTAATGTGCCGAGTTTGATCATTTTAAAAAGGGACATTTTAAACTCTGTGCCGAGTTTGACTATTTTTATTATGTCTACCTGAGGCATGTGACGAGTTTGTATTTTCCCATATTAACTGATATGAAGAGTGTTTAATAACAAAAATAAAACTGTTACTCTTACATACACTGACCGGCAAGAAAAACCTTCAAATTTTAACCAATTTTACAGCTTGATAACTTTTTTCTTCTGGACGGATTTTAATGATTAAGCAGTTGTAGATAGGGATAAATTGTTCGATTTATAACTGGTTTTTGAATTACAAAGAAAGATCGGCTTATATCATAATATACGAGGGAAAATAAAATGTTTGGCTTAAGCTTAAAACACCCTGCGGAGTCATTTGACAGAGTGGAAAATTTAACAAGTACTTTACTGTCCTCAATAATTTATTTTTTGATTCACCTCGATAGCTTGATTTCTGTCGGAGATGCACGCTTTTAAAGACACTAATAATTTACAATAATTTAAGTATTAATCAACACATCCATGGAATATCAATAAATATATCTAAATGAAATACACACTGCAAATGTCTAGGGATATTTTTGATTTATATAAAATAAATAAGCTTAATATAATAAGTTAAGAAATTATTTATTTTTGTTCTAACAATAATCTCTGCTTGTTTGTTGTCCTGTTCCAAAAAGAAAACCTAAATTTACTATACTAAGAGATACACAGGGTAACAAAAAAGTCGTGCATTTTTGTAAAAAATATATATAACGATCATTTCAGAAATTTTTGAAAAAAAAATCAAAATCGCTATAATGTTAATAACTAGTATGTCCATATCTTGCGATTACCACTGCACGGTATCGCCTGGAAAAGTAAAGAATTAAATTACCCAGTTGTTCTTGAGAAATGGCACTCCTTGCTGCACTTAAGCTCTGAAACAGTTGTTGGCGGTTTTTAAATTGTTGATTATATAAAACCCTTTTCGGATTATACCTCATGCGTGCCATTATGGAATTAAAGTTAAGTATTTGGGCTGGTCATAGCTATATATTCAGGGCCGCCGAGAGGGGGGGCAACGGGGGCTGACTGCCCCGGGCCCCATCTCTCTTTTGGGCCCCAGGAGTATTTGTTGCCCCAGGCCCCCAAATAGCCCTCGTCGGCCCTGCATCAATTTCCTGTTCTTCGAGATAGTCTTACCACCCTTGCGGTATGCGGCCTCGTATTACCATTCATTAAAATTGAGTTTTGGCGAATTACCAGTATATACGGAATAATCACAGGTTTAAGGATTAAATTAAGGTATTGGTAGGGGTTTAAAAAGTTTTTTTCACTTAAATGAGATCTTAATATACTTAGTAATAAATTTAGGTTTTCTTTTTGGAAGAGAACAACAAACAAAGATTGTTGTTATGCTAAAAATAAATAATTTTTAACTACTGATTATTTATTTTATATACAGGGTGTTATGAAATTCACTGTATATATTGGAATGGGTGACTCCTGGGGTAGTCTACAGACATTCCCAATACTTTTTTCCCCTCAAATCGCACATTTTCTTTATTATAAAAAATGCCCAAATACCGGCCCTTATCCGACGCTTCTGAAGAGACTGACGTCATAGGCTCTAACATTATTAAGAAAAAACAAATGATCCACCTGGGACATTGCCAAACTTAAATATTATCGTGACATCTCATTTTTTATCGAAAACCGAAAATAATCCAAAGTATTTTTAATTCCACAAAAGCATTTTGCCAAAAATATGTAGAGGTACCTATTTCAATTTTAATAGCAATTTTTTTTTATTTTATTACCACTCTTGAAATCGGTTGAAATTGTACCTAACCAGAACGACCAACACACCGAAGTATGACAACCTATATTACGTTATTAATGAGATAAGAATTATTCCTACTAGCTTAAACTGTCTGCTAAAAAAAAAAAGGTTAAAAATCAAAACTAAAAACACTAATTGAGCAGTAAGACACAGTATTTTAAAATTATAACCAAAATTCTTTCATTACAGCATTTGCCAAAAAAAACATTATTCTGTTTTACACAGCACGTTCAGAAAGTTTTTATTCGCCCTTTTGTCAATAAAATTACCGTAACTTACAGATTTTTTTGAAAAGATCCCATAAATGAGTTTTTCTAAAGTCGAAATGTATCTAAATCTCTTCCTTGCACCCGCAAGTTACATAATACGGAAATATTATTAGTGTTCAATTTAATTTAGGGTTCAACCCTATTAGGCTAATTGAGAAACACTATAATCAAAGCACAAACAAAATAAAACTGAGCAAAATATTAATTAACAACGGATTGACGAAGACCATTTTCTAGGTAGCAAAAAGAAACATTATTATGTAAAACAAACTTCTGAAGAAAAAATATTGATAACATTCATAATTTGCACGCGTGTTTGTATAGTTGCTTATGCAGTAGAGTAGGTACGTTGAAATAAACAAAAACCAGACGGGCAAAATTATTTCAGATATATTTAGATTTCAACGTTAGTCGCAGGAAGTTTGTTTTTGTTTCATGTAAATGAGAATTGTAAAATTGGTGAAAAAACGATAAAAAGATTGAATTGCTGAACGCTGCTATTATTTCTACACAACTTTTTTTCCTATCTCTTATATAACAATAACTATGGTAGTTTTTTTGGGTTGCCTATCTTTTGTTACGTCAGGGGTAAAAGTATTTGAAACGCAAAAAACTAATCCGGCAAATTTATCTATATCAGTAAAAAAAACTCAAGCCGGTCGGTCAAGGTACAGTGGTTGTTGAATATAGCGAATCGTTAAAAAAACTGCAAACTACAGTCGTCGCCGAGTTGTCGGATGAATACAAGATTGAAGTCCCAAAATCGCTAAATCCGAAGATTGTTATCGTTGGCGTGCCTGAAAAGCATCTGGACTCTGAAGAGGATTTTATAACAGGGATAACACGTCAAAGTAATATGTCGAATACGACAAAAACCATTGTAAAAATAATCAGAAAATACCAGTGGCGGCTCGTCAGGGGAGGCAGTGCCTCCCCTGCAGCATAGCTACAAAATGAAATGATAATACCTTATTTTATAAATATGTAATACAATTAATACAGCTTTGAAACATATTTTTTAATATAATAGTTCCTGTATAAATTTTGCGAAACGGCTCTAATAGCAAGAATAATCTACGCCACCCCTAACCGCGTAAGTGCGCGTACTCTCCATTATGCAGGTCCGTGTGAGCGCGGCGTCCTTATCTGTTTTATTATTATCGCATCTTGATGTCTCGCTCTTCACCTGACCGGCGGACGGAGGCATGCTTCCTCTGCGCGTGAGGTTTTTAGGAAAGTCTGTAAGTAAAAAGCCAAATAGTCATATATTTTAGGAAACGTAGTACGTTTTTCGCGTGATGAAAACGACGACTGGAGGCAAACACGCCCACCGTGTTTTAAACGAATAGATTGACATACAGTTAACCGGTTTTGATTTTAAGAATTAGATTAATTAGGTTCGGGAAGGTGTAGTGTGTTAATAGAGCACGAGAGGGTAAGTTTCCTAAATTATCTGAGTCTTAAAAATGGAAGTAAATGAAGTGTCTGTAAGAACCTCCAACGATATCGTAGAATTTCTTGTTAAATTTAACTTTAGCAGACTTTCATACGACGACAAATTATTCGTGAAAGATTTAGGGATTCCTCGTCCAGATTTGAGTAAAACAATAATTAATCAGGGTAAACCACATCGTAGTTTTGTCAATGCTTGGTATGAAAAATGTCAGTGGTTAACGGGTAGCCAAATTTTAAAAAAGTTGTTTTGTTGGCCATGTCTCTTATTTTCAAGTAGCGGGGAAGACGTCTGGTCTAAAACTGGATACGATAACATTAAAAATTTATCTCGCTCAATCGAAAGACATACGAAATGTAAGGAGCATATTAGCTGTACCTGTAAACTGCATCTTTTGGGTAAACAAAATAATATTGCTACCGTTATAGATTCCGCTTATCGACTCGAAATTGAAAAATTTAATGATTCAGTCAGAAAAAATCGAGATATCTTAAAACGATTAATCGATATTTGTATTTTTCTTTGTAATCAGGATTTAGCATTTCGCGGACATGATGAGAGCTCGGAATTTTTAAACAGGGGAAATTTTAAGGAACTTGTTCTTCTTATGACCAAGACGGACGATACTTTAAAAGATTTTTTTGATACTAATTCGGTTTTTTCGGGGACTTCTAAAACAATTCAAAATGAATTAGTCGACTCAATTGCACATATTGTAATGAAAACCATTGATTTGGAAATAAATAACTCGCCTTTCTTTGCATGGCAGATCGATGAAACCACTGATATAACTTGTCATTCACAAGTTTCAGTTATTATCAGATATGTAAAGAACGGGGCTGTCTTAGAAAGATTTATGGGGTTTTATAATGTTAGTTCTGGACGTACTGCCGAAAATTTGTTTAAATTTCTAACAGATACGTTCTCAAAATTTGATTTAGAAAAAAAATTGATAGCGCAAACGTACGACGGTGCAGCCGTCATGGCAGGCCATTTAAATGGCTTGCAAGCTAAAATTAAAACTGTAGCTCCTTAAGCTCTTTTTACGCATTGTTATGCTCATTCTTTAAATTTGGTATTGAGCAATGCTTGCAGCTCCGTTCCAGAAGAGAATTTTTTTTGCAAATTTGTCAGGATATTCCTCATATTTTTCAAAATCCACGAAAAGAACAAATGTTCTAGATACGATATGCAGTAATCGATTACCAACCACGGCCCCAACACGTTGGAATTTTACATCTCGAGTTGTTTCGACAGTCTATACTCACAAAACCCAATTAATTGTAGTTTTTGACCATATCATAAATAATCCCGATTTCGACAAATTATCAATTAGAGAAGCGACTGGCTTAAAATATCATTTAGAAGATTCAACATTTATTTTCTATCTACAAATTTTCAATTTAATTTTTCAACAAACAGATGTAATATTTTCGATTTTACAAAATAAATTCACTGACATCGTGTATTCGAGAGACCGTTTGCAAGCCCTCCTTTTAAAATTGTGGGACTTTAGAAACGAAGATTATTATTTTGATAAAATCTTCGAAAATATTTCTCTTAATCAAAGCGAAGCCAAACGAAGAAAAATTTCTGATATAGCAGATCCGAGGCTGCGATATAAACAAATTTATAATGAAATTTAGACACCGTTATTAACCAAATTGAAACTAGATTTTCGGAAATTAGTAAATTAAATTTTTTCGATTTGTTAAAAAAAAAAATTTTGAAACCTATTCAAAATCGTTTCCACAAGAACTATTGGACAGTTTATTGAAGCAATATAAAATTTTTGATTGTGTTCAACTGAAAAACGAACTTTGTGTTTTATATTGCGATAATATTGTTGGCGAGTCTAAATCACCTTCCCAGATGTTGAAATATATTACCGATAGTGACCTTAATCTCTGCATTCCAGAGTTATATAAATTAATTTGTCTGATTGTGACTATTCCCATCACTTCCGCCTCAGTGGAGAGAAGCTTTTCTGGTTTAAAACGAATCAGAACAATAACTACTTGAATACAAGGACACAATGCTTATGACTTAACGTTATGTGACGTCATCACCCGAAGTCATTACATATACGGATATCTATGCAACAACTCCTAATCTATGGCCAAACGCAAAAACTCCTTTCAGGTCCAGCCGCCCGAGCCGTATTCGATTGACAAAAATTTGGACCGATCCGGATCACTTTCCGACACATTTCATCTCTTTCTACTACCCTTCCTGATTCAATTACGTATTCCTCTAACTTAATGTTTGTAACCTGATCCGGATCGATTAGATTTTGTCAATCGAATACGCTTTACGTCCAGCATAGTCAGCTGTGCGTCCAGACATGTGCTTGAAACAATATTGTCAGATTATCTATAATTCTTAATTAGGATAAGCTTAGAAATAACTTTTCTTTGTGTAATGTGTTTATAACTACGTTAACTTAGTTATTAACACAGGCCTAATATAATTTTACAGCAGTATTTTATTGGGAGTATTTTGAAGTTAAATAAAAAAATAACAATAATAATAAGTTTTAGTAAACGTGCAGTCAGCAGACAAAACGCTACCGTCGATCTGGCAACGTTGTACCATATGACATGCAGTTTTCCTTTTCGTGTTAACAATCTACAAGTGTTTTGTGTATTTAGTGAAAAAACAAAGTGTATTACCGGTTTCAATAGTGTTTTAAATAATTATTAAAATGCCCTATAGATGTTGTGTAGTCGGTTGTAAGGGTAATTACCCAAACGGACCAACAGTACGAGTATTTCGTTTTCCTAAGAGTGTGGAAGGGCAAGTGAAATGGCAGAACGCCGTACATCGTGAAAATTTTATTCCAAATGCTAGTAGCCGAGTATGTGAGCTTCATTTTACAGAAGATGATTTTATCAGGCAGTATAGTCAGCAAGACACGAGAACCGGTGAGGTCGTTTCTGTAAAGTTAAATATACCAAGATTAAAAGAGCACAGCGTACCTAGTAAATTTCCCAATTGTCCAAAATACTTATCAAAAACTTTAACGCATCGAAAAAGCAGAGAAGAAAAACTTAAAGAACTAGACGAATTACGATTTCAAAAAGGTATTGAAGAAAGCAAGCGTGAAATTTTAATACATAAAGAACTTACAAATTATAAAACTTTTGAAGAATTTAATAATTTGTTTAAAACATTTAGTTTAAATGAAGGGTGGTTTAGTATTAATGAAAAAACTTCAAAGACTCTCTTTAAGATTAAGCATATTCCGGGGCCTTCAATTACGTGGGCTGTTAAAATAAATAATAATTTAGAAATAAGTACATACTTGTACGGACAACCAGTAAGTATACAAATTGATAAACTAAAAACGCCCTTTTTGTCAAGTAGTTTGGATGAATTGCGAAATTTACTTGATACCATTGATTGTTCGATGAATATTCTTCCTTTAGATTCCGAACAAGACAATAATAACTCTGAAAATAACTCGAATCCTGACCGCGATCCCGAATATGACTACAGAAAAAATAACATGGATATGTCAAAAATTAATGAAATTTTGAACTTTGTTTCAGATTTGCTAAAAAACTTAAAAGTAGACAATGATATTTTAGCACAAGCTTTGCAATTTATCTCCGAACAAATAAAATTAAGAACTTTGCCAAAAGAACGATACAGATATTCCACTACAACTATGGTATTTTGTTCAATTGTATATACAATCAGTCCTCATGCGTACAGATATTTAAGAAATCACTGGCCAATAATTTTACCCCATCCTGAAACTATCAAAGGCGTCTGTAATAATTTTTTAACTGATCCCCATATTGATGAGAACAAATTTTTTTTGACTTACGCACAAAATATTTTTAAATATTTAAATGATCAAGACAAAAATGTTTGTCTGCTAATGGATGAAATTCATATTAACCCTTATTTAGACTATAAAGGGGGAAACCTGGTGGGGGCATCAGTAAATAATAACGAATTGTTAGCAACATCTGCATATACTTTCATGATTACAAGTATTTGTTCAGATTTGGAAGAAGTTGTTCACATTGCCCCTATATCTAAAATTAACCATGAATTGCTTTTTCATTTTATCAAAACAATAATAACTCATTTAGAGGCTATCGGTTATATAGTTTTTTGTGTACTCAGTGACAACAATGCCATTAATGGAAAAGCTATGTCAAATTTTTCACCAAAAAAAGAACTTAATATAGTGTTCCCACACCCTGTCGATGCTAAAAGACCTTTATTTTACTTGTTTGATTCTGTCCATCTCTTAAAATGTATATTCAATGCCTGGCTAAACTCAAAACCTGATCAGACATTTACATATCCCGACTTTTTTACTGGCGAAGAAAAAGTTGCATGTTTTGCATCTCTTAAAAAATTGCATGACTTGGAACACAACATGTTACTAAAATTTGGCTTCTCTTTAAATTTAAAAGCTCTGTATCCGTCTAGCATGGAAAGACAAAATGTAAAACTGGCATTAAAAGTTTTTAATCCTTTTGTAATTGAGGGCTTACAAAATTTTGACAAAGATATCCCCAATGCTCAGGACACAGCCGAGTTTTTGAAAATAATAGTAAAGTGGTGGAATATAATAAACGTCAAAACACCATTAAAAGGAAAGCGTTTGCGTGATATTTTCCAGGAACCTATTGTAAAAGGTAAAATAGTAAACGACCCAAAACTTGACTTTTTGAAACAAATGTTGATTTGGTTAGATAACTGGAAATCAGAAATTTTTTTAAAAAAATTAACACGCCAAACTCACACAGCTTTGTCCCATACAATTTATGGTGTGCTGGAAATTGTGAAATATTGTTTTGAGGAATTAAATTTAAATTATATTTTGTTAGGAAAATTGCAAACTGATCCCTTAGAAAATCGCTTTGGAAAGTATAGACAGTTAGCGGGTGGACATTATCACATCTCAATTCGACAACTTTATGAATCTGAAAAACGACTACGAATTCAATCAATATTGACACTAAAATCCCATAATTTTGGAGAGTTAAGAATTGAAAAATTCTACGAATCACCTGATTGTGACGAACAGGACAGTGCTGAAGACTGTTCTAAAGAAATTGACGAAATTCTTAAAAATATTATTATTCAAAAATCTGATATGGACAACTTTAAACCAGAAATGCCTGTGCTTACGTATCTGGGGGGATATTGCAGCCATATTGCTTTAAAGAAGCTGAAATGCAATTATTGCAAAAATCCTTTGATATGCAATAAAGAACTTATTGTTGAAGATAATTTTAATCTCATAACTAACTTAAGCAGAGGTGCCCTGCAATATCCTAGAGATCATGTAATTGAAATAGTTATTGTTTCATATATTTTATTCCAGAAAATACTTAGTGACCATGAGAATACATTCTTAAACATTTTTTCTCAAAAATCATTTCTGACTAATCTCGTATTTAAATATATCCTTAAACAAGAATTTTTAATATACTTTGATGGCTGCAATACACACTCAGCAAAAACAATTATTGATATTTTACTTAGCAGTATTACCAACACTCTGCTCAAAAATTACTGTGCCAAGAAAAATAACCGATTAGGTAAAGGTCATAAAAGGAAATTAAATACATATACAAAATAATTGGACATACATTAACTTTAACTTTAAAGTGGCTAGGTAATCCAATGATGATTTTCAGTAAATTTTTCTCAGTACTTAGTTACTCGTAAATCCTCGAGTACCTAAATTTTTGGAAAATTTTGCTATCTGAGGATACACAATATCTGAGGCAAAATCTTTAGGATTTCTTAGTTTAATAGAAGATATTATTTTTTATAATTGGTATTAATACTCACCTTAAAATATGTACCTACAAAAACTACAGTAAAACATTTTACACAAAGTAGTTCTTTTTAAAATCATTATAGTTTTTATCACTTATACATATTTTAGATCTTATTAACGCATAATTTGCCCAAATGCAAGTTTAAATATTTAAATAATGATGGTCTAAAGTGCAAATTTATAAGTCACACAAAAACATAAATCCAAAAAAAGCATATAATATAATATTGTATTCATTTATTCATATGACCACGGCTGATGACGTCACAGATAAGCATTGTGTCCTTGTATTCAAGTAGTTATTGATCAGAGCCTATGCGCGGAATACAACTAGCCAGGACAGACTTTCCAATATATCAATAATTTCAATCAATAAAGATCTCGTTGTAGAATTAAAAAACAACGAACTTTTTTACGATGAAATTATTGATTATTTTGCAGATCAGAAAGACCGTAGAATACCATTAAAATATAAGCGAAATTAATGTTTTTTAAAATAAATATGGACTTAATTTTTTGTTTGTTTTTCGCTTTATTTTATAAATAACTAAGGAGTTTATATCTTTTTTGTGAAGGTATATGCGAATGCGCTTTTCCACTTCTTCCTATCCCGAGTTCTATCCTATAGGATAGGACATATCCTAGATTAATCTTCAAGCTGACCTTTCTATTTTCAACTTTCATTTTTATTTCCTTTTTTCCATTTTCCTTCCGTCCTGGCAAAAATCCATATTATTATTTTATTACTTTTGAATAGGTATAACCTATCTAAACAGTAGGTGACTGTAGGTACCTACTGTTTAGATAGATAGGTAATAAAATAATTTAATGGAAACTCTACACCTTCCCGTTGGTTTTGCTGAACAATAACATATTTTTTATAGCATATATAAAATATTTTATTGACCAAGTAGAAGTCCTTCCGATTTCCTAGTAATCTGTTTTGTTGTAAGAAAATTTTTTGCCTGCCTCCCCTAAGAAATTGTCACGAGCCGCCACTGGAAAATACATACCAAAGAACAAAAAAAGGTATAACGTTGTTCTGGAGGTCACGCCTGAATATTTTAACGAAATAATAAAAATGGGAAAAATGTGCATTGAATGGGAAAGTTTCCCCGTATATGAATATATCGGCGTCCTAGGCTGTTTTAAATGATGGAAATACGGCCATAAGGCAAAGGATTGCCGGCAGAAAGAAAATGTTTGTCCCTTATGTAATAAGAATCATAGAAGTAGTGAGTGTAATTCAAGTGTCCACGAATGTGCAAACTGTAAGTATGCTAGTAAAGTCCCTGAAATCTCTGATGTTGATTTTAGACACACAGTATTTGACAGAAATTGTGTATGTTATAAGAAGGCGCAAGAGAAAGTTAAGCTCCGAGCACAGTATATAATATAACAAAAAAAGATAACACCCAATGGGCGTTTACACCAGGATGAATTGTTGATACACATCAATGTACAGGGTTTGATACCGCATATGGGTCCGCTTGAACAAATAGTCCACAAGTATAGTCCCTCAGTGTTGTGTATAAGTGAGTCAGATTCAGATTCTTTATTCATGCTAAATTTGTAAATACAATGTGCACATGGCAGAGGGAAAAAAATTAATTCAATGTCACAATTTAAAATAACTATTTAAACATGATTAAAAATACTTTAAAAAAATAAAAACACTAAACACATTAAAATCACACAAAATTTAAGACATGTAAGATCAAACAAGTACAGTATAATTAACATTTAAAAAATACATTACATTAATCAAGCACAAACATAATTTTACAGACATCAGACATTAAACTTATATCTACAGAACTCCTTCCTGCTGTAAAATGCATTACGAATCAGTAATAATTTTATTGATACTTTAAACTTTATTTTTTTATTTTTATTTTATTAAATTTACGGGTAACCCCATTTTTTATTACATGAATACAGAAGTATAATAACAAAACTAAAAGATGGCGATTAATTAACATAAGACATCGACACAATAGTTATATCACCAAATAGTGTCACAAAACAATAATATGTATCAATTATAATAATAATAACATAATAATAACATAAACTATGGAATACTCCTTAATCGACACTTGAAGCCAGACAGTGTGCATCCAAAGATGTCAACATCGAGTCTATTAAGCACTCGAAGAGTTCTATCTATGGGAGAGTGCCGTCCATAATTCGTCGAATGGAATGGAACAAAAAATAGATCGAAGCGTCGTAAAGTGCGCTCAGGTACATTCAAGCAAATTCGGGACAGCAGACGGGGACAGTCAATCAGGCCGTGAATAACCTTATAAACATAACACAAATCAAATCTTTCACGTCTTCTCTCTAGTGTCTCCAAACCGATCATCTGAAGCATAACAGATCTGTGATAGTTTTCGAAAGGAATGTTGATCCTGAAACCCGCAAAGCGAAGAAACCTGTTTTGGACTCTTTCCAAAGAATCTTTATGTGATTGATACAAGGGTGACCATACGATTGTAAAGTACTCCAAATTTGACCTCACAAGAGAGATATAGAGCAACCTAGCCACACTCAAGGAGAGCTCCCTACAATGTCTAGCCACGAATCCCAACATGCTCATGCCCTTTAAGGAAATTCTAGAAACGTGCTCCACAAAGGTTAGCTTCTCATCGAACCATACCCCCAGGTCCTTAATCAAGGCGGAGTATTTTAGGTTTACATTACCAATGGTGTACTTGGTGTTAAATCTTTCACCTCCCCTAAAAAAACTGATATAGAAGCACTTGTCTACATTTAATTTTAAGTTGTTGATCCGTGACCACTCACATAGAGCATCCAGATCGTTTTGAAGTCCCACTGAGTCCTCCCACTGCTCAACTGCCGAGTACAGCTTGAGATCATCCGCAAACATACTAACCGTAGAGTTCTTTATAATTTTAGAAACATCGTTGACAAATAGATTGAACAGTAGGGGGCACAGTGTGAACCCTGAGGAACACCTGACAATACCTGAATGGGAGAAGAAATAAAATTATTGATTTTTACACTCTGAGTCCTCCCCTCAAGAAAGCTCTTGAACCAAGCAATAAGTGAAGGATGAAATCCCATGGCACCAAGCTTTGTCAATAACAACTGAAAATTGACTCTGTCAAAGGCCTTCGAGAAGTCAGTGTACACAGAATCAACCTGCACTTTCCTCTCGAGGGCCTCCAGCAGGTCCATCTTATATAAAAGAAGGTTGTCGGTGGTTGCCCTGCCAGATGAGAAACCAAACTGACATTCGGAAATCATTCCCTTGCACTTCCAAGCAAGCTGATCATATAACAGGCTATCAAACAACTTTGCCACTGCACTCTGAATACACACACCACGATAGTTAGCAATGTCATTAATGTTACCAGATTTATAAATCGGTGTAATGTAGGTATGCTTCCAAGTGCCTGGAAATGTAGATGTATCCAGGGACAAATTGAAAATCATTTGAAGGGGTTTGCTCAGAGTACAAACACAATTCTTGAGAAAGGTATTATGGATAGAATCTGGTCCACATGAAAATTTATTGGGAAGCTCTGAGATTTTTTTAAAAACCTCTGATATGGAGAACCTATCGAAAGAAATGTCACATGACTGTGGAAATTGGTAATTTGGAACAGAACATAAGGAACCGTCATAAACGGAAGAAAAAAATTTTGCAAATAAATTTGCAATATCCTGACCAGTCTCAGCAGACTCATCACCAAGGAACATACTGTTCGGATAGCCATTAGACTTGCGTTTATCTCTCACATACTTCCAGAAGTTCCCAGTGTTGACCAATAGAGATCTCTCAACCTCCTGCAGATGCTGCCAGTGACAAGTCTGATATTCTCTCTTGCACTGAGCCCTATAGTTAGAAAAAATTAAATAATCATGATGTGTTTTGTTGGACATAAACCTTTTATGAGCAATCTTTTTCATGCAAATAAGATCTTTCAACGTGGGACTAAACCATTTTGGAAAAGGTGAGTCTTTAATAAGTTTTCTAGGTACAAACATAGTCAAGCAATCACCAACAATCGAGTGAAGTCTCTCCGCTGCCACGCAGGCATCAACACTCCCAAAGCACTCACTTCAATCGATCGAAGCCAGATACTCATTGATAGCAGTATAGTTAGCATTTCTAAAATCAAAAAAATACTCTTCAAATGATAGTATACTATCATTAATTGGAATATTAAAGGTATATGCTATATGATGCACACTATCTGGCAAAATGAGATCAACAGCGGGTGTCACAGATATATTGGAAACATTAGAAAAAAGCAAATCTAAATAAACTAGTCTATCATTTGGTATCGTGTTCACCTGATACATATTCATGTAAGTGTAGCTCTCAGCCAAGGTACGAGCAGGATAATCCTCAGGACACTCAACATGGAAACCATCATCATCAGATGTCCACATGGCATTCGGCAAATTGAAGTCGCCAAAAACCATGAAAGAGGAACCATGGTAGCGCTCCCCGACATCCATAACTGCCCGACAATGCTGTTCATATTTATCACTGGGTGAGTTCGGGGGAATATAAACACCACCAATTACAAATGACTTTCTCCCGGCCTTAACCTCTACAAATGTTTGTTCAATATCATCGTTACACAAATTCACTTTAACCGATTTCAACTTGGAGGAAACGGCGATTAATACACCCCCACCTCTCATTTTGTGACTAGTGGCAGTGCTACGGTCAGTACGATATATATTATAGCCCGGAATGCTGATTTCACTATCAGTAAAACTTTCATTAAGCCACGTCTCAAGTAGGATAATAACTGAGAAATCACACAGACTCATCCCTTCCCGAAGTTCCTTTATTTTAGAACGTATTCCTCCAACATTTTGACAGTAAAAGTTCAGGGATGTTAATCGTTTTTTGGCAAGTTCTGCCCTTCCTTCTGCTTATAGATGTAAGGGTTCCCATTTTTAAATCTTACAGCAAGGTCACCTTCACCATCTGACTTCCTCCTATTGAGCTCATCATAAACACTTTTTATTTGGTTACGCTGCATAACAGTGAGGTCTGCTTTCACTTTGATATTACTATCCCTAAGTTTATATTTGCTCTTCAAACATTTCATAGCTATTAATTGGTCCGGCAGTATAATTTTCAATGGACGTGAATTTTCTCCAGAACGACCAATTCTTATGGCTTTAAAATCAGGTGGATTATCAATGTCCAATTTCTCAAACACCTCGATCACCCTAGACCTATCATGCCCCACTCTCTCACGGGACGAATTAGACTTGCTTTCAGGTATATTAAACACAAGGATGTTTTTAGATCTTAGACTTCTTTCTTGTAACTCGTTAAATGCATCATGTTGTTGAGAAGGCACTACTGCCAGAGAAGGCACTACTGCCAGAACAGGCAAATCTCTTATTTGATCTGGCAACACATTAAAAAGTTTAACTGCGGAATATTCCGGTCTGCCCTGACATTTTCCCAGTCTGCAGTGGACTGGCACAAAGTTGGTCTTGTTTCTCGTGTTGTACTCATGTATGTCCTGGTGCATTCGCAAGTTTTCCCTCTGTTTCACATACAGAAGACTTTCCATGATGTAGAGCGATGGGAAGACAAGTATCCCCAATCCGACGAAGGCATCCCTGCAATCCTGTCTGTATCCCAAGCCAGCCATCAATCTAACAGCCTTCTGTTGTAATCCGAACACTCTGTGGGCATGCGCTGATTTTCCCCACGCAATTATCCCATAAGACATTATGCTATGAAAGACTGCATAGTATGCCGTCCTCATAGTTACCTCCGACACACATCCCTACAGATTTCTCAGCAGAAATATGCCACTGGCAAGCCTTTCGCACACACTCCCCACTTTAACTTTGAGTCCAAGCAAACTCCCAAGAATTTAACATGTGACGCATTTGATGTGGTCTCCAGATGTCTCTCATGTCCCAGGGTAAACATCATGAACTGGGTTTTTCCGTTTTTAGCAGGAGTCGGTTTGATAAGAACCATTCCTCAGCATTCACTCTCGCCTCATTCAAACTTCCAGCAGCAATTTGCTCTGACACTCCCCTCACAAAGACCGTTGTGTCATTCGCAAACACCACATATTTACCTATTTGATGGTTGATAGGTAAGTTGTTTATAAATATTAAAAATAGGACTAGTCCCAGGATTTACCCCTGCGGGACTCCAATATCAGTTGTTGCTGGTTCAGACAACTTTCCCCTGACTCTTATGATTTGATACCTCCCCTACAAGTATGAGTTTATCAGTTCGATGATGGTTCGATGCTATTTTGTAGTATTTAAGTTTTCTTAGCAGTAAGTCGTGCGATACACAATCAAACGCCTTACTGAGATCACAGAACAGAGCTGAAAGATATGACTGATTCTCAAAGCCATCCATTATGCCATTCACAAGATCCATGACTGCGTGGGTGGTATTTTTATGTTGCCTGAAACCGTATTTATTTATTTATTTCATCCACAATTTGATCAATTTACAGAGATATGTGCTTTGTCAGAGAAGAAAAGAAGAAGAGTATACATATAAAATACTTAGACTACCATAAAAATGATACAATAACACATTCATACAATGCACTCCCTCAGCGCCATTCACACACACATTAAAATACATTAGCAAATCAAAGAAATCACATACACACACATACACTTAAAATGTATAATTAAAATATTCTTGAAGAGAATAAAAACTGTTATTTAACAATACCTTTTTTAGTCTTATTTTAAAAATATTTCTACCAGCACTTTCCAGGCGCGGCCCGTGAGTTTTTTTACAGGTGGGTCAAAATTTTGTGGCCAACTAGTGATATCAACGCAACAAGCAAAATACACTTTTTTAATATAAGAATGGTTTTTTAATAATGTGCCAAGAAATTATTTACCTACAAATAAACACTGCAAAAATCATAAAATAGGTACTGCAGAATATTGAACATTACTACTCTTGATGTTTATGGCTTTTAGTATCACTTTTTTGTTTATGGCTTTTTTTCTGTGTTTTAATACTCTAAAATAGTAGATTTTAGCGGGTTCCGTTGTGATAAGTTTAGCGTCTCTTCAATAGATGTCGCGCCTTGTACTTGTAGTAAAATCCCAGAATATAAACAGAACAAAATTCTGAGATAAAAGCATGATTATTTGTAAAATAAAATTAGAGACGCTGCCGAAACTCCGTTTTCTTTAATAAATACAATGCTGGCGACTAGACATAGTAATACGATATTTGTCTACGCACGTGCAGGCTGTAAGCTGTAGTAAATATGAGATTGCCAACAATCTAACAATTTTAAAAATATTTTATCGAGGAACAACTTGTTGCCAATACACTTTTTAGAGCCGATCTAATTTTTTAAATAACAAAAAATAAAAAAAAAAAGTTCTTGCCCCAGCACGGATTCGAAACCGCGACCGTCAGATTAATTCGCTGCGGCGATACCGCTGCACTACGCTCGTTATATAAGGAAATCGGTCCGATGTCGTTAAATTTGATGCCTGGCGCTGGCCTGACAGAAATCGTATTTATTTTATGTTTAACCACTAATAATTAATATTATTAATACGATGCAAATACAATTCGCATGTTAAGTACCTAATTAGTTTTTCTTTTTCCGAACCAAATGTTTTGAAATAGTAAATTTTAGGGGGCGGTTTGAGAGTATTTCCATAGTGGGAGTGGCCAGATATTATGGGTGGGCCGTCGACCAATTGTGTCTCTTTTTAACTTCCTAAAGGGCGTATGTCTGTTTCTCTCTTACTTTTAATGAATTTATGTCGTCCATATAAACCTATAAGATCAATTTAAAATATGACCCAGCCCGGAGCAAGCTTGGATATCCTTTGACGATGTCTTGGCTTGATTCTTTCTTGGGGACTTTTCGCATGGAACTTTGAAACAAAAGATTATTTTTTGGTTTTAAAAAATTAAAAAATAAATTATTAGGTAGATCACTGAAAATTTTAGGTGGGTCATTGACCAAATGACCTTATGGACGGGCCGCGCCTGGCACTTTCCTTAATATATACAGGCAAGTGGTTGTACAGTTTAATAGGCATTACATAACTGCTATCCGCTGTGCAGGACAGTCGGTGTTGAGGCAGTCTGAGAATATTTGGTGTTCTCAGGGAATAGTCATGTGGCATGTCACCCGCGCTCTGAAATGTATGAAGATTATCTCTTACATAAAGAGCACACTGTAAAATATATATTGATATTACAGTAAGAATGTTTAGATCTTTGAACAATTGACGACATGAGAAGTTCATTTTTTTAAATGTAATTGTTCTTATTATTTTTTTCTGAGAGATTAAAACTTCATTTATCCTTTTGCTGTTGCCCCAACACACCGTGCCATACGACAGTGTTGAGCCGACGTAGGCATAATAATAGGATAATAGTATCTGTTTACTAACATATGATCTTAGACGCCATAACACAAATGAGAAACGAGACATTTTAGTCAAGATATCATTGACTGTTTCATTCCATGAAAGTGTAGAGTCGAGTCTCAGACCCAAGAACCTAGTACTTTCTAGCTGCCTCATCAATCCGGCTTTTGATCTTATAAGCAGGCTAAAGCTATATTCCTTTGTAGAGATCATAGCCTCACTCTTTGGTAGATTCAGCAAGAGCCTATTTTGATCACTAACTAGATTCACTACTCAACTGTTCCACATCCGGCGCCGCCACTATAGCGGATACATCGTCTGCAAACATTGTTAGACGCTCCACTTGGTTCACCTTACTGTCCATAATACTATTTACAAACACAAGAAATAAAAGCGGTCCCAGGACACTGCCCTGCGGGACCTCCATGCCAACATTTAACGACTCGGAGGTGTATTCCCCGGTCCTCGCTCGTAAAATCACCCTCTGCTGCCTACCACTTAAATAGGATGCTATCCAATCATAGGACTGTCCCCTCACTCCATAACAGTACAATTTAGATCTTAGTATCGAGTGGTCCACCAGCTCGAAAGCTCTTGTATAGTCAAAAAATAATCCTGCCGTTTGCTTTTTTTCATCCAGGTTCTTTATTATACTATTAATAGTTGACAAGATAGCGTCTTGTGTTGATCTCCCCGATCTAAAACCATACTGCCTAAAGAATAATAAGTTGTTTTTATTCAAAAAACTGACAAGTCTTTTATAGTAAGCATTTTCATATATTTTAGAAAATACTGAGAGCACTGAGACAGCCCTTTAGTTCTCTATCCTGGCGTTGTCCCCTTTTTTAAATATTGGAATGACAATGGACTGTTTTAGTTTGGCAGGGAACACACCTTCCGCAAATGATTGATTTATTAGACAGCTCAGGACAGGTGCCAGCTGGCAGGGAGCCCCAGCCAGCAGTGAACAGGGAACCCCATCAGCACCTGCTGAATCCTTTATTGCCACCTCCTTTATGATATTATATACTTCCTCTGGATCCACCGGGGATAGGAACAAGGACTCACTGGAAGTCTGTATTATCTCATACACTGTTTCAGAATTAATCGAATTGGAAATTTGTTCTATGGAATTTAAAAAGTAATGATTAAATTTATTGGTTGCAACCTCACAAGAGTCAATCCTCCCGTTGTCCTCCCCAATGAACTCAAGAGGATACGATTCTTTTGTCTTTATATTAACCTCACTCTTTATTATTTGCCAAGCAGTTTTGGACTTATTATGAGAAGAATAATACAAGTCGTCATTAAAATATCGTTTTTTCTCTCTTATTGATTTTCTATGATTTTTTAGGCGTGTCTTATATTGATTCCACAGTTCCTCAGTATTACAAAGTTTTAGATTTCTATGCAAATCGCGAAGGCAGTTCCCTTCCTGAATTATATCATTTGTGATCCAAGATTTATTATTATTTCTTTCAAGACAGTTAAATTTCTTTAGTTCCAAGGGAAATGCCTTCTCAACTGCCCTTTCAAAAATATCCATAAATTTATCAAAATTCTGATTAGCGTCATCACTCAATATTACCCCACTCCATGTTTCACAGGATAATAGCTTATCAAATGTTACCAAGTCTGATTCTTTATTGAATCGTCTAAAGTATTTAAACCCCGTTGAACTGGACAGGGAGTGAGTAAATGAAAAAGTGATTTTTTGCATGTAGTGATCGGAAAAGCAAGTTTCAATGTTCGTAGTTTGTGTTAGATCATTCTTAAAATTGCAAAAAATGTTGTCAATTTGTGTCATACTAGTGCCCTGCACTCTACTGAAATCGGTTATGCACGGTACCAAACCATAACTCAATAATGAGTTATTTATTTCCAATGCATTATGATCTTTCACACTCCTATCAAAGTTTATATTAAAATCGCCACATATTACAGCCTTCTTATCATTCCTAATGAAAATCTCCAAATATTGATTAAAAAATAAAATAAAATTTTTAACATCTGCTGAGGGAGCACGATAAAAACATGATAATAAAATACTTTGGTGCATGTGAAATAGTTCAACACAGGCATACTCAAACACTCCCTCTACTTGGTCCACCGGTACAGTCAGTTTCTTGAAGGAAATATCACTGCGCAAGTAGATAGCTATACCTCCCCCGCGAGAGTCAGATCGACTGTAGCAATTAGCCAGAGTATATGAGTCCAGACTTAATATTTCTATCTCCTCCTTTGAGCACCACGTTTCTGTGATACATACTACTTCCGGGTAGTTCAGACTTTTAAGCAGCACTGACAATTCCACACTCTTATTTCTAAGACTTCTGATATTAAAATTACATACTCTAAAGAGCAAGAACCCCTGAGAGTATATTCTCAATGATCCGCCACTTCCTGTGAGCGTGACTGGATCCTCGGTCTCTCTAAAAAACGTGACACCAGGACTCCGCTCGGCCATGTATCACGCTTCCAAGCCTCTCGTAGGTTATTTTGATTGATTGTCACCTTCATGGACTTATATAAGTATTAGCATGTGACAAAAGACATTGAAGAGCATGAATTTGATATCTGTGGGTATAATGCGGTCGTGGCATACTCAAATAGCAGACAAACTAGTGGAAGTTTACTGCATGTAAAGAGAAATTTAATGTTTAAAATTTTGTTTAATGATTCAGTGGACTATAATTATTGGGCTTTGGCGATAAACAAAAAACTGTCACGTTGGGGTTCTTTTATAGATCCCCAAATGATTGGACATGGGATTTTTTGACATACCTAGAGGACAAATTACATGATGATACGGCACAGCAACAAAGAAAGTTTTTTATGGGAGATATAAATATTGATTACCTATCCAGCGACTGCAACAATTGTCCCCTGAAGAGATGTATACAATCAGCAGGTTTTAAGCAAATAGTGACTAAGGAAACTCATATAACAAACAGATCCGCAACACTTATTGACTATATAATAACAAATGTGTGTGCCCTGTGACTGTGCCCTGTGTGTATATATTGGAATGTTTGTTGTATGTTAGAGGAAATGTAGATGTGTACCGGACTCATGGGGAAACGCATGGTTACAGTACTCGCATGCGGCAGCACTTAATTCCTGCATACAGGCGTTTGCGAAGGTGTCAGGATGGCCCGGGGTATTGGGCTGTAAAATTTTTTAATGCTCTTCCTGACACTGTCAAGGAACTTTCGTTTGCGAATTTTAAACAGAAGATGAAACACTTCTTGATAACCAGGGCTTTTTATTCTTTTAACGAATATTTTGACTCGGATTTTAACACGTTGTGACAAGTCCTCTTAGTGATATCACGATTTTAAATATTATTTTAATATGTTTAACATGTCGTAAATGTCCCATTTTTTATGCATTTTATTGGTACTTTTATATCATAAATTTATTTTAGCTCATAGATGATAATTAAACTTTGTTATTTTCTGTGAAATATTATCTTTGATGACGTGTGTAAACATTTTGTATGTATTGACATGAATAAACTATTGAGTATTGAGTATTGAGTTAAGTATTTTAATCTTCTTCCCAGAGCTGTCAGGGATCTACCTATAGAGCAATTTAAAAAAACTCTCTAAGAAATTTTAATTTCGAAAGCTTTTTATGCACTTGATAAATATGAAAATAGTGACCTTATATTTGATAATTAGAACCTATATTTTTTTAACGTGTTAATATTTTGTTTGTAATTTTATTCACTATATTTGAGTTTTATGGGTTTTAATTGTCTGTAAATTTAAATGGTTTTATGTTTTTAATTGTATTGACCTAAATTTTATATTATTCATATTTTATTAACGTGTGTACATTGTATTACAATACTAACATGAATAAACAATCTGAATCTGAATACTTGAAATCCTATTTGCGGATGACACTTCTCTATTATTTAGCGAGGGATCTCAGGATGAATGTGTTGGATAATTGGTTTTAAAGAATAATCTCATCTTAAATATTGAAAAAACTCAGGTACTGCCTTTTGGTAGGCAACCTGAAATGTATCAGATAAACTACAATTCAAGAGAAATTACAACAACAGAACAGGTGACATTTCTGGGTGTGCAGCTGGATAGCAGATTGGACTGGAAGAAGCACATCGACATGCTATCAAGGAACTTGTCCAGATATATTTTTGCTGTAAGGATGTTGTCGATGAGTGTAGACTGTGAAACATCTTCGGTGGCATATCATGCTTATATGCAGTCTAGAATAGCATATGGCATCATCTTTTGGGGAAATTCAGTGGAATTTGAAAGGGTGTTTATTCTTCAAAAGAGGTGTCTTAGAGGTATTTTCGGTCTTGGACCACGGGATAGCTGTAGAAATGTATTTGTGGAGTAAAAAATATTAACGGTCTGCAGCTTATATATTTTGGAATCAGTCATGTCTATAAAGAAAAATCCTGATTTATTTGAAAACAGTTTACTGACGCATAATTATAACACAAGAAAAAAACAAAACCTGATTACTAATAAAACAAAATATTCCTACATTCAAAGAAATGTAGAATTCTCTATTAAAAAGATATGGAATAAACTATCAAATGATCAACGCTCTCTATCCACCAACCAGTAAAAAATGAGACTAAAAAATGTGCTAATTTTGAAGGCATATTATTCACTTCAAGAGTTTCTGAATGATCAATCTGTGATATTTTCTCATTGAAATCCGACTGGGATGTTTTCTTTTTTTTATTTGTAAGAGGTTCGGTCAGGCATTTTACATTTTGTGTTTGTTTGTCTAGGGATGCTATCCATGTTTATATTTTTTGAATTTTTTGTATTTAAGAAACTGAAATGTTATTCATATATATTATTACTTTGTATTCATATACAACCAAATACTTTATTTTCATCTGTACAAAGACATTTTTCTTATATAATACCTAAGATAGCAAATAAACTGCCATTTTGTATAAACTCCGCAAATTGTAAAAGGAAGAAAAAAGCTCTTAGCAAATGGATACTAAATAACTTTGACATAATAACAAATATTGTACCATGGTTTCGGATAATGTGATTTGTGATCCATTGTGTCTGTGTCTTGCAGCATGTGTAACTTATTAGCCCGAATAATTTCTATATTTTATTTTTGTAAACGTATGTACATGTAGTATTGTAAAATTTGTTATGATTTTTTATTAATTTAACTAGGATTGACCTAGTGCACACACAAATTCATCGTGCACTTAAAAACTGTACAAAGATTGTAATATGTATTACTGTAAGTTCAATGTATGTTGACTGTTTTATATGATGAATAAAGTACATTTTCAATTGATATATTTTATTTTCTGACATGTTCTATCCTGTCTTGGAATTATGGAACTAATAAATTATTATCTATCTATCTATTTAGAAAAATGCTCAGATTTTCATAATTTTCAACATTACAGTATTTCCATGGTCAAAACAACTTTATGATGGGATTCGCTGCTTTAATGCTCTGCCTGATAGTGTTAAATCTGCGCATAGTTTAAAAATAAAAGACTTTTGTTCATTTATGGAACTGACCAAATGGATGCTGTACTTTTACGACTGTTATACTGTGTAGATGCTATAACTAGCCAAGTGCTATATTAAAATACATTTTATTATTATTATAACTTTGAGCCCCCATTTCACTCCCTTAGGGGTCGATTTATAAAAAACTGTAAAACATGTGTTTAAACACTTATGTTCAGATTCACTGAGAAGGTTTTAGATTTAGTACTGGTTTAAATTAAGACCTTATAGTTGATTAGTAATGTTTTGACTGGTTTCTAATAGGTCATTAAAAACTTGTGAATTATTCTGATATTTTAGCGATCTGATTGGTTTCCAAATGATTTTCATCTTGGAATGAGTTGCTGTAATGAATTTAGTTCTATTATTGTCGAAAATACGTACTAAAGGAACCCTTTTCTTTATAAATTTGCGAAAAAGCTCAGAAATAAATTCATAGTATAGTTGTCTTATTATTAACACTTGTCAGTTTAAAACTTTTGGCTGTCAAATTAGACCGGACTAGCATCATTGGAGAATCTGGCCACAACTCACTTATAAGTGTCTGTGTCAACGTCAACACAATTCCTGGAGAGGACTGTTCGTGTCTTGCCGGCTAGAACGTTTCCAGAGCTGCCCATCCACACTTAAGGTGGGTTTATGCAGACTACTTTAAATTTAATTTAACTTTACTTTTAATTTAGTACGAGTTAAATACACATGAAGGCATAAGAGCATTTATCCACAACTTTAATTTAATTTTACTTTAATTTTAAAATTTCAATGAAAATTTCTTAAAGCAAAATTAAATTTAAATTTAAAGTGGTCTGCATAAACCAACCTTTACACAGAGGAATGTCCTCCCGAAAGTTTTTTTAAAATTCAGTTTTAGTTACAATAGTTACCTGTGAGAGATCAGTTTCTTCTTTCTGGCCTTGTAATAAATTTAAATGCTTTTATTCCCATGTATTTTCTGCACATCACCAAAGAAAATAAAAGGGTTTGATCACATCACCAAAGAAAATAAAAAGGGTTTGATTGGGTTTCACAACATCACAACATACGAATCAAGGCAACCCAAAAATACAAATAGATAGTAGATAGCAAGGAATACTAATATCAACGAATACTAAAGCTAAGTTCTGACAGACGCGGACTGCGGAATCCGGAGAAATGTCAAGTGGCAATATCGGATTATTTTACAGTATACGTTCTGACAGATGCGAAATTTCGCAATTTTTGACGTTTGGTAAATGTCAAAAATTGATAAATTCTCAATTCTCATTTGCTTTTGTTATTGTTGATTGTTGTTAAAAAGTAGGTTGCAATGCAAAGAAACAAGACAATTTTATTAATTGCGTTATATTTTTATCTTCGTCATCGGGGCACTGTAAAAATTCATAAACACTGAATGTTAAAAGCATCTATCATGATTTTACAAAAAAAGATTTTAAGAATTAGAAACTGTGAAGGAATTTTATGCATAAAAGGACCATTCATATATAGTCCTGTCGGAAAGGAATTACTTACTGGTAATTTTAAATAGATGGTCACTTCCGTCGATGGGCACGTCCAAAGCCACTCTTTCATCATTTATTAAAAACTCAATCTGCAAAAATTCAGTCATTTTTAAAAATTTGTGTTGATTTTTAGCCCATACACTTTAATTCCAACGAAAGTTGCTTGTTTTAGATTAGATCCAAAATATAACCTCAAAAAAGGTCGATAACAGAGAAAAATATATGTTTTGTCTTTCTCTACGAGGAAAAATCCGTAAAAAAGTTAAAAATATTCCAACTTTTATCTGTCATCGCAAAAAGTTAAAAATTTCCGCAATTTTTTCCCGCCATGAAATCTTGCTTCAAATATGACCAATCAGGAGAGATTCGCAAAAAAAATATCCGCATTCCGCGTCTGTCAGAACTAGGCTTAATACAGGACTAATATCAACTAATATCAAAAAATAAAAATACAAATAGAGAGAAGAGCGGGTCCTATGTAAAATGAGATACAAGACAAATAGACATTAATGACAAATGACAATAATGACATTTCACTACTAGCGCCACCAACACAAGGTGCATGATGAACTAAAATTCCTTTTGGCTTTTAGGTTTTTAGTATTTGTAATGTCAGTTTTATCGAAAATGAATATTTTTAACACACTTTTTAATAGTTAATGTCTTTATTTTCGCAAAATACACCACAACTTAAAATAATCCCTCACGCCACGTCGAGCTGTCCCTCCTAAAAAGTACCGCTCCCTCCTCTCTCGTTCGCCCGTTCGCCGTCAGAGGGTCCAACGCTGCCATTCTTCTGCCCAGTCCGCCGTTGCCACCTTGTCGCCGGATTCTTCACCTTTTACAGTCGGCCATCCTGCAAAAATTAATGCCCCCATTAATATAAATCAACTTTCTAAGAGATCAATCAGATCTTGTCGATCCGTGATCTCGTCATCACTATCAGTGTTGCTTTCGCCATTCTCACAATCCCCAGATGTAGTACTACAGTAACGCCTCAAAGAATCAATCGCCACAACCGCCCTGAAGGTTTTATACCCTCTTACGCCTTTCACAGCTGTTATAACATACCTGTCATGACCCAACACTTTTGCTATACGATAGGGGCCATCGTACTTATTAATCATTTTTCGATTAACCCCTTTTCCGCCGGAACATGTGCCCGCCTTTCGCCATAGCACTAAATCACCCCTCTTATAGGTATTGGTTGCAACCTTTCGCCTTCGATCATATCGAGCTTTCATAGCTCTACTCGCCTTGGTCAAGTTTTCACTCGCCTTAGTGCGCCGTTGGAGCAAGGCCTCCGTTATCGCCTCAAAGGTGTCCGTATCGCCTTGTGCTAAGTTTGTCTCTTGCACATCGCCAGTCAGCTCTGCATTTGTTCCACTTGTTTGAGTAAACATCAGTTGTGCCGGAGAAAAGCCAGAACTTTGATTTGCTGTTTGATTCATACCCCATATAATTTCTGGAAGCTTCTCATCCCAAGTCACTTCAGATGCTGCACTTGCTTCAATCGCATTCAGCAAAGTGCGGTTCTGTCGCTCCACTTGACCATTCGCCCTGGGTGTTGCAATTGCATTCAGCACATGCTTAACACCCTTTTCCGCCACATACTTAGCAAACTCTTTGCTAGTAAACGCCAGTCCTCGATCGGAAATAATACGCCGTGGATATCCAAATTCGCCAAATACCTCTCTCAATTTTTGAATAGCCTCAGAAGACCGTAAAGTCCTCGTCGGCTTCGCCAAAGTGTACTTAGTAAAAGCATCTACCACCATGAGCACATATTGGTTCCCTTTTGTACTTTTGGAGAACGGGCCAACATGATCAATATGTACCGTGTGAAATGGTATCGCCACCTTTTCAATAGGGTGCAGTAATCCTGCTGCCCGCCCATGGTCGCCTTTCCCAAAAGCACAGCTAATGCACGCCTGCACATACTTTTTAATAAACCGCCCCATTTTAGGAAACCAATAAGTTTGTTTTACCAAATTCAAACATCGTTCAACGCCCGGATGCCCAATGTCATCATGATGTCTGCGCGCCAAATTAAATCTCGCCATTGATGGAACATACAATCTATCGCCCAATAAAGTTTTTCTATATAATCGCCCATTTACTACCTTATACACCTGTTTCACGCCTTTATCCGCCGTTCCTGCAGTCAAAGCAGTCACAATCGCCTGCGCTTTGTCGTCTTGTAACTGTACTGTTAAAAACCAATCTCCCTCTGTCATAGTTACCATACGTACATTTGCCGGGTTTCTACTCAAAGCATCAACATGTTGCATCTTCGCGTTAGGTCTATACTCAATTTCCATGTCATATTCCTGTAGCGACATCCACCATCGAGCTACTCTAGGTACCAGATCTCTCTTCAGCAAAGTCGCCCTTACTGCCGAACAGTCTGTTACCACCTTAAAGTGTACTCCGATTAAATACACCCTAAAACGCTTTGTCGCCTCCACTATCGCCAAAGTTTCAAGTTCATAGCTGTGCCACGCCTGCTCTGCTATTGTAGTAGCTCGGCTATAGTAGAAAACTGGTTGTAACGCCTCATTCTCCTGTTGTTGCAGTAAAATTCCTGCCACGCCCCATTTACTCGCATCAGTATGTACTTCAGTAACAGCCTTACTGTCATACAATGCCAAAACTGGTCTTTCTGATAGCAAACATTTAAGTTTGTCAAAAGCCGCCTGCTCAGTCGCCTCCCAGCGCCATGATATGTCCTTCTTAGTTAAATTTGTCAAAGGTCTAGCGATTATTGCAAAGCCTTTCACAAATTTCCTAAAATAACTCGCCAAACCTATAAACTGTCTAACACCATGTACGGTAGTAGGTGTAGGAAACTGTTTTACCGCCTGTACTTTCTTTTCGCCTGGACGTATACCTGCAGCACTTATTTCATGCCCCAAATATTCTAACTTCGTCTCTAAAAATTTGCACTTTGATAAGTTCAATTTTAACCCCGCCTTCGCCACCATGTCAAGAACACGTTCAAGCAGAAGTAAACCCTCTCGCAGTGTCGCCGTAGGCAGCAGAACGTCATCCATATACGCCAACACAAGATCATTCTGTAATCCTTGCAACATTTTGTTCACCACTCGTTGAAATACCGCCGGTGCATTCGCCAAACCAAATGGTACACGTAGATACTCATAGTGGCCATCGGGGGTCACAAACGCCGTCTTTGATATAGAATCTTCGTGCATTGGTACCTGATGATACCCCTGCGCCAAATCAAGGGTAGTGTAGAAACATTTTCCCGCCAATTTGTTTAACTGATCCTCCACCAAAGGCATGGGACTACGATCCTTGATAGTCACAGCATTCAGCGCTCTGTAGTCCACGCACATGCGCACATCGCCATTCTTTTTAGGTATCAACACAATGGGACTAGCATACTCCGATTCACTTTCTCTTATAACGCCACTTTGTAAAAGACTATCCACCTTATCTCTCACTACCGCCCTTTCATGCATTGATAACCTATAAGGTCGATACACCACTGGCCGGTCACTTTCAACTCTAATTTTCATTTCGCCTAACGTAGTAAGACCTAGATCAATATCGCTACTTGAGAAACAGCCTCTCATTTTTGACAGTAATTGGAGCAATCGCCGCCTATCATGCGCACCTATGTCACCTACATGCACACATGTCAAATCAAACATACTACTTTCGCCATTATCGTCATTTAAATTTGTACTCACCGCAACTTTGTGTACCTTGACAGTTGGACCTAACATCGTCGCCCTTGCCATCACTTGCCCAGCTTGCCACTGTACGGGTTGGGTGCCACAGTTTGTCACTGTCAGCACGCCAGCTGATCCGCCTTCCAAAATGTGGTTTCCGATTGCCACTAGTGCTCCGTTGCACTCGAATCGCCTTGCAGGTACCCAGCATTTCTCGCCAACATGCATGTCTTCCACCTCCACCTCCACTTGAGCCTCTTCGCCTGGGGCTACCAGAACATGCTGTAGTGGAAGCACTCGATGTGTGATTTTCGCCTCGATATCATCTTCATCCAAAGTTATCAGCTGAATGAAGTTTTCCGCCTTTTGGGTAGAAGTCAACTGCGCCTCGCCACCCTGCACTGTAAGTTTGACGCCAGGGGTCGCTAACGCCGGTTGCCCTAAAAGAAGATCAGCGCCAGCAAGGTCACACTCGGCGATTAACGCCATTACAGTTAAAGGGACACCATCCACAGTGACTGGTAGCTCCGTCTCGCCCCTCACTGTGCATAGCGCCCCGCCAAACCCTTTCAGAATTACGGAAGATGGTCTAACTCTGAGGTCGCCGAGTAAGTCAAAACATTCGCCCGTTATCACATTTCTCTCACTGCCCGTGTCTATATACGCCCTCAAACGCCTACCATCCTCCATAATTGCCGATTTCTTATAAGTATTGTCACACACTTCAACAATTCTTACCTGCGCCCGCCGTTTTGTGAATGTATGGCCACCACGTGAAGAACCAGCCACCTTTGGTCCACCATGTCGCCTCTCCGGACACGAGTAGTGGTCATGTCCCGGTTGCCTGCACCGGATACACCGCTCCACTCTTGGGTTCGGGCAATCCCTGCTCAGATGACTGCCTATCTGCTGGCAGTTATAGCACCGAATACCTGTCTCTTCCACCGGTCGCCTTGATATTTTCTGGGTAGTGCCACTCCCTTGTTCGCTTGTGTTACGCCTCTTGTCGCCTGTTTGCTTCTGATACCTGTCAAACGAAGACAGAAACCCAGTATACAGCTCGCCAGGAGAACTGCATTTGAACGCCCTTGCATTCCCCTGCAATTCCCTAGGGAGACCGTTGATCACACATGAAATTGCCTTTTCGTCTGCAATTTCACACCTTGCTAGCTTTGACATTTTGTCATGATAGTAATGAGTCATGGATTCGCCTTCTATTTTCACCCGCGCCAGCATTTCAAGAAGTAGTTCAGCATAATCGTGCTGTCTTGGAAATGCCTGTGCAATCGCCACTTTCCACTCGCCCCATGTCTGGTCATATCGATCGAGCCTATTATACCAGCTCCTTGCAGCGCCCTGCAATTTTGCCTGCATAAAATAAGCCCGCTCGTATTCCGACCATCCATGAATACGCCCTAACTGGTCGATTTTACTGAGCCACCTGTCAACTTTGCAGTCTTTGTTATCAGGATCGAATGGTTCCAGGATCTCAGCGCCCGCCCGAGTCCTAGTCGCCCCTGAACACGAAGTGTTACATGCCGACTCCGCCCCGTCTGCCTCGCTACCGCCAGCTACCGCCTTATAACTACGCTCACCTGATGGGCCCGCCTGAGCCCCCAAGCCAAGAGCATTCTTTCCGACGGTTACCTGCTCCATTGCTTTAGCAGTCTCTCTCGCCACAATTTCTTGGATGCTTTTTGCTAATCCGCCTTCCAACAGCTTTGCTATTAAATTCGCCTGGTCGCCGTCTTCATTTCTTTCCACCTCGGGCTCGTAATCCAACTCTGAATCGCCGCTCAAACTTGCTGGTCTCTCTTTTTGATTTTTGTCTGCCATTTTGTTTCGTCACCTCTGATTACACCAACAGGACCGCCGAAACTAAAACTTTACCGCCTTGTTTTCACGCAATTTAATAACGTCTCGCCACTAAAAACACCACTAGCACGTAGTTTATCCCACTTCTGAACTTTTAACACACTTTTTAATAGTTAATGTCTTTATTTTCGCAAAATACACCACAACTTAAAATAATCCCTCACGCCACGTCGAGCTGTCCCTCCTAAAAAGTACCGCTCCCTCCTCTCTCGTTCGCCCGTTCGCCGTCAGAGGGTCCAACGCTGCCATTCTTCTGCCCAGTCCGCCGTTGCCACCTTGTCGCCGGATTCTTCACCTTTTACAATATTAATAAAATCTTGTTGACACTGTCGACAGTGTCAACAAAAATTAATTAATATACATTTTTACGAATTTTCAAAAATGTTATTTAAACTAAAAATAAAACTCGTATGGATAAAGATAACACTATTTAATACATTTTAAAATAAATTAAACAAACAGTATTTTAAGGTTATATTTTATAATCAAATCAAAATTTTATTAACGCATTTAGCATTTACAATTGTAGCAAACAGTATATAGTACAAAAGCAGTGTCAAACAGTATAAAATCAAATTAAAACTATTACAATGTGTATATAGGAAAAAACAACACCAAATATTATTGTAAGAATAAATTCCAGTGATTCACTTATATAATTCAAATATAATTTTCCACACAATAATATTCCTTATGAAACTAGAATTCTTTTATGCGGTCTTCAATCCTTACAATACCGAAGACAAAGAGCCCTTATGATTTTTCTTCATAAGCTGCTTAACGGTTCAGTGGACTGCAGGGGCTTACTTGAAGCTGTTTTGTTTCGCGTACCATTGCGGAGAACCAGGCAGGTGCAGTTATTTCATAATCAAACACATAGAACTAACTACGGTCGCAGTGCTTTCATCGAGAGGCTGTTATACAACTATAATAGACATTTTTTAAATTGTGACATTTTTGCCATAAGTCTTTCGGTATTAAAGAGAGATTTACTTTTATATTTTAATTCTTAATATTTATAATGTGTTGTACCATTTAGACGTAAGTTCTGTAGTGTACTGTTTGAATAAATAAATAAATAAATAATAACTTTTTAACTTTACTTGAAAATATGTTCAGATTATCACAAAATATATCTATACCACATGAGGTCAATATTTCATTCGCCAATATACACATTCTATTCAAAGGTGAGTTGAGACCATAGTTGGTTCAATGGAAGTCAACATTGAAAAGGACCCTACTTCTAGTACCAATCGAAGGAACATGAAAACCAATGCCAGAAAGGAGAGTAGAATGGCACAAGCCATTAATAATTTTATAAAAAATTGAGATATCTGAAAACTTTCTTCTATTTTCCAAAGATGTTAAATTAAGAAGTTTCATTATGTTATTACAATCAATCTCATCATAGGGTATTCCCAATTTAGATCCAATCCTTCTAAGGAACCTTCTCTGGACTCTTTCCAACCTTTGTTTGTGAACAGCATAATATGGTTGCCACACACAACAGGCATATTCAAGTATAGAATGAATTACAGTACAGTAAACCTCTCTAAAGGCAAATACACTCATAACTAAGTAATCACAAGCAATAACTCGGAGTATGCATTATACTGATAAATGAATCTCCAGTAGTGGTGGGACATCTCGAATAAAAAATAATCGATCATTCGATTATTGAAATCACTCGAGATATCTCAAGAGGTCAACGAGATCATTCGAATGATTTAACCGAGAGGTTGGGCACTCGACGTGGCTGGGGCCGGGGCCAAGATTATATTATAATTTTGAATGATCATTCGATATTAAAGTCATTGTAGACCTAATCTTTCGATTATTTAATTCATTCGATTATTCCCAACACTAATCTTCAGAGAGGTGTTCTTGTCAATGTACCTGCATCAATTAGGCAGTTGCTCAATTTTTACTAAATATTTACATTATGATGCAAAAACAAACTAATTTCGTAAAAAAATCTAGCCCCAGTGCAATAATTTATAATTTGTGGCTATATTTATGTGATACCTTGAAGCTTACCATATAAATATAAACACCTCTCTGATAAAATGTACATGTACGCAACTATTTATCATTCAACATTTATCAATATAAAATATTTTTGTGCTATATAAAATAATCTGTTCGACCAGTCAATCAAATACATAACTTTGCCAGCACTTCGTCTTTCAATACTTCCTATTATAAGCAATGCCAATAAATCTATTGAAAGTAAACAATACTTATTAAATATTTTTATCAATAATAAAGTATCTAAATTTAATTATGTCCATAATAATTATTCTGTCTTCTAGCTATTGTAGTGCAAAAATTTGTAGTTTTTTATTGTTGCTTCTTGTTAAATAATAATATACACTTTTAAAAGAAGGGAAAAGAAAGGAACTTACAAAAAAAAATTCTTTTCCTTTCAATGGCACAAGATATTTCAGCACCACCTGACATTCAGTCAATAAGTAAACTTAATTTAACATACCTGCAGCAGATATTTAGAAAATCAAAATAATAATGTCAATCAAGCTAGCAGAGCCACAACGCCTTTTCAAATTTTTTCATGTGTCATAATTTTTGGCTATTTTATTGCTAATTTATTACCACATTTTTAATTTTTTTGCTCTTCGTTTTTTTAAAAAAACCTGTGGCTCTGCTGGTTTGAGTTCAAGCTAGCAGAGCCACGCTGAAAAACCATAAAACAAAATTCTTTTCCAAAATGTTTTTATTCAGGAATTTTTGGCCAATTAATTGCCCCTGAAATATGTACAGAGACTGAGAAAAAAATAAACTGTTAGAAAAAAAACAGCGATTTTCTGTTTCGTCCATAGAGAATAAAATACTATTACTTAAGATCGCGAAATAATAACTTTATAACCTGTGGGTATCGACCAGGTTTGAAGACTAATTTATTGCTAATTTATTACCACATTTTTAATTTTTTAGCTCTTCGTTTTTTTAAAAAAACCTGTGGCTCTGCTGGCTTGAGTTCAAGCTAGCAGAGCCACGCTGAAAAACCATAAAACAAAATTATTTTCCAAAATGTTTTTATACTGGAATTTTTGGCCAATTAGTTGCCCCTGAAATATGTACAGAGACTGAGAAAAAAATAAACTGTTAGAAAAAAAACAGCGATTTTCTGTTTCGTCCATGGAGAATAAAATACTATTACTTATTATGGCGAAATAATAACTTTATAACCTGTGGGTATCGACCAGGTTTTAAGACTAATTTATTGCTAATTTATTACCACATTTTTAATTTTTTTGCTCTTCGTTTTTTAAAAAAAACCTGTGGCTCTGCTGGCTTGAGTTTCAAGCTAGCAGAGCCACGCTGAAAAACCACAAAACAAAATTCTCTTCCAAAATGTTTTTATAAAGGAATTTTTCGTCAAATAATTGCCCCTGAAATATGTACAGGGACTGAGAAAAAGATAAGCTGTTAGAAAAAAACAGCGATTTTCTGTTTCGTCCATAGAGAATAAAATACTATTACTTATTATGGCGAAATAATAACTTTATAACCTGTGGGTATCGACCAGGTTTTAAGACTAATTTATTGCTAATTTATTACCACATTTTTAATTTTTTTGCTCTTCGTTTTTTTAAAAAAACCTGTGGCTCTGCTGGCTTGAGTTCAAGCTAGCAGAGCCACGCTGAAAAACCATAAAACAAAATTATTTTCCAAAATGTTTTTATACAGGAATTTTTGGCCAATTAATTGCCCCTGAAATATGTACAGAGACTGAGAAAAAAATAAACTGTTAGAAAAAAAACAGCGATTTTCTGTTTCGTCCATAGAGAATAAAATACTATTACTTATTATGGCGAAATAATAACTTTATAACCTGTGGGTATCGACCAGGTTTTAAGACTAATTTATTGCTAATTTATTACCACATTTTTAATTTTTTTGCTCTTCGTTTTTAAAAAAAAACCTGTGGCTCTGCTGGCTTGAGTTTCAAGCTAGCAGAGCCACGCTGAAAAACCACAAAACAAAATTCTCCTCCAAAATGTTTTTATACAGGAATTTTTGGCCAATTAATTGCCCCTGAAATATGTACAGGGACTGAGAAAAAGATAAACTGTTAGAAAAAAACAGCGATTTTCTGTTTCGTCTATAGAGAATTCGATACTGTTACTTAAGATCGCGAAATAATAACTTTATGACCTCTGGGTATATAGCAGGTTTTAAGACTAATTTATTGCTAATTTATTACCACATTTTTAATTTTTTTGCTCTTTGTTTAAAAAAAAAACGAAGAGCAAAATAATTAAAAATGTGGTAATAAATTAGCAATAAATTAGTCTTAAAACCTGCTAGATACCCAGAGGTCATAAAGTTATTATTTCGCGATCTTAAGTAATAAGTATTCTCTATAGACGAAACAGAAAATCTCTGTTTTTTTTCTAACAGTTTATTTTTTTCTCAGTCTCTGTACATATTCCAGGGGCAATTAATTGACCAAAAATTCCTGTATAAAAACATTTTGGAAAAGAATTTTGTTTTGTGGTTTTTCAGTGTGGTTCTGCTACCTTGAACTCAAGCCAGCAGAGCCACAGGTGTTTTTAAAAAAACGAAGAGCAAAAAAATTAAAAATGTGGTAATAAATTAGCAATAAATTAGTCTTAAATCCTGGTATATACCCACAGGTTATAAAGTTATTATTTCGCGATCTTAAGTAATAGTATCGTATTCTCTATGGACGAAACAGAAAATCGCAGTTTTTTTCCAACAATTTATTTTTTTCTCAGTCCCTGTACATATTTCAGGGGCAATTAATTGGCCAAAAATTCCTGTATAAAAACATTTTGGAAAAGAATTTTGTTTGGTGGTTTTTCAGTGTGGCTCTGCTAGCTTGAACCCAAGCCAGCAGAGCCACAGGATTTTTTAAAAAAAAAAGAAGAGCAAAAAACTTAAAAATGTGGTAATAAATTAGCAATAAATTAGTCTTAAATCCTGGTATATACCCACAGGTTATAAAGTTATTATTTCGCGATCTTAAGTAATAGTATCGTATTCTCTATGGACGAAACAGAAAATCGCAGTTTTTTTCCAACAATTTATTTTTTTCTCAGTCCCTGTACATATTTCAGGGGCAATTAATTGGCCAAAAATTCCTGTATAAAAACATTTTGGAAAAGAATTTTGTTTGGTGGTTTTTCAGTGTGGCTCTGCTAGCTTGAACTCAAGCCAGCAGAGCCACAGGATTTTTTTAAAAAAAAAGAAGAACAAAAAACTTAAAAATGTGGTAATAAATTAGCAATAAATTAGTCTTAAAACCTGCTATATACCCACAGGTCATAAAGTTATTATTTCACGATCTTAAGTAATAGTATCGTATTCTCTATGGACGAAACAGAAAATCGCTGTTTTTTTCTAACAGTTTATCTTTTTCTCAGTCCCTGTACATATTTCAGGGGCAATTAATTGGCCAAAAATTCCTGTATAAAAACATTTTGGAAGAGAATTTTGTTTTGTGGTTTTTCAGCGTGGCTCTGCTAGCTTGAAACTCAAGCCAGCAGAGCCACAGGTTTTTTTAAAAAAACGGAGAGCAAAAAAATTAAAAATGTGGTAATAAATTAGCAATAAAATAGCCAAAAATTATGACACAAGAAAAAATTTAAAAAGGCGTTGTGGCTCTGCTAGCTTGATAGACATAAAATAATAGATCCACAATGAGAATTCCATAAAATTAAAAAGGATACAAGTCTTGTGAGTTGTCGCATTAGTTCAGCATCTAAGATGATCCATGTGTTCTTTCTTCGCACTGCATGAACAGCTGAAATTTTTATTGAATTTACTTGAGAATAAAGCAAAAGCGAATACACTTTATTAACATGCTTTATTAAACATGTTTGTTCAGATTCACTAAAAAGGTTTAAGATTAAAGGTGGGTTTATGCAGACCACTTTAAATTTAATTTAACCCTAATTTGACTCTATTTTTAATTTAGTATGAGTTAAATACACATGAAGGCATAAGAGCGTTTATCCACAACTTTAATTTAATTTTACTTTAATTTTAACTTTCAATGAAAAATTTTTTAGAGCAAAATTAAATTTAAATTTAAAGTGGTCTACATAAACCCACCTTTAGTACTGGTTTAAATTAAAATAATATTCTAGTTGATCAGGTAGGTTTTGACAGCTTTTTGTCCTGTCATTGTTCCTAAGTTGTCATTAAAAACATAACCTAATCTAACATTTCAGTGATTTGCTTGGTTTCCCCACGATTTTTTTCTTGGAACGTGCTGCTAAAATGAACTTAGTTCTGTTATTGTGGAAAGTACATACCTACTATACAACTTAGTTGTCTTATTATTGCACTTGTCAGTTTAAAACTGGTTGTCAACTTAGACCAGTCTAGCATTGGAGAATCTGGCCATTTCAATTTAAAAAAATTCCCTAATCTTAATTAGAACTGAGATATTGCATTTGGCATATAAAAATAGTAAACAAAAACAATTTATTGGTTCTTTACTTTGCTGATAATTTAAGGTTAGAAGCTGAGATTTAAACCACAATTTGCTGTAAAGGGATGCATCCCACCTATATGTACGTAAACCCAAGCTAGTCATCATCACCTTTCAGTGTGATTTTTCTTATGTTAAATGGGAAATCTACATTAACTTTATGTTATTTATAAGTTGAATGATCTGTTCTACAAAATCTAGTTAATACCTACATCCATGCAAAAACATCTTGGTAAAATAATTTAGAAAATATGTCAATGACCTTATCTCTTTATACTGGGGTTAGATTTTAATAATAAAACTTTAGATAATGTGTTATTTACTCACCTCAAATTTAAAGGAAACACTCCCAGTGCTATTTTAGCCTATATAAAATATTAACTTTAGAGATTAAAGATAAGATTTTTTTCCTCAAGTTTTAAAAGATTTTTCTTATTTTAGGTTTACAAGACCGATATTTTATTTTAAATTATTTTATTTGTGAAAAATGAGAGCTGGCCATTTGGTTTCAACCAGAGCCATTAATCCAAAAACAACAACATTTTATTTGTTATTCGGGCACAAGACATAGATAGTGTCAAAACAAAAGTTCCCCATATTCAAGAAACTTAGAAACATATTACAATTACATTTTAATATCACAAAATCGGTTGGATATTATAAAAATTATTTTGGAGAAATGCCGATGACCTGACCTTTTCACAGAGGTTAAAGTAAATAAGAAATTTTAGGTAAATTTATTAATTACTTTCCTCAAATTTGAAGGCACCACTCTTGTTCTGAAAAACGCAAAGCCATAAGGCCAAACTTTTTAAGAATACAAATTATTGAAGTAGTAATAAACTAATAAATAATTATTGCACGAATGTGTAAATTATTGATCCCAAGCCCAAGCACAGAAAACCGAAACTTCGTTTAGAACGAAAAGTCCCTAATAAAATTGTTAGCGATAATGCGCCAAACCATGCCGTGCCTGCGATCCCAACTAACAAGGAAAGTAGATTTCTGTAATTTCTAAAAAAGGTGATTTGAAGTCCTCCTTCGCCATAAGGTCAGGAATACATTATACAAAAACTGGTCCCAAACATAATGGCGCCAGCAAATAAGAAACATTTCCCTACCGAATAAAACCCTAATAGTGTAAGAGCTCATAACACATTTTTTGTGTCTATAGAACCTGAAAACATGTTTAAAAGTGACTATGACGTCTGACGTCTCTACAAGGGGTTAACAGTGGGCCAGCTCGATTGCTGGGAAAAACCCCCAAAGAATAAAAAATACGTGATAGTAACAGAGAGGGTATAGCGATGATACCCTTTCTGTCACAATTTCAAACACAGTTCCAGGTTTCAGATACAAAAAATGTGTTGCGATTTCTCCATTAGGGCCTTCTTCGATAAGGAATTGTTTCCTATTTTCTGTCATTCTGGAACAATAAATGCATTATTGTATACATTTTTGATCACTAATGCCACCAGATTTTTTAGTAACTATAATAGGTAAAATAGTGTTAAAACAGGAGTTTACGTAGTTTAGAAATGATTGTTAGTGTTTAAATAAAAGGTAAAAAAATTACCAATGGGTTTTAGTTTTACTTTATTATGAGGGCATAAACAAAAAAGGTTACACTACATACAGATTAAATGCGTAACTACCAAGTCCATATCCAGTGTTCGATATTATTAATTTACCTTGGACATATCCACCATCAATCAGTCGAGCTCTTTTTCCTGCAACACCTTCCAAATCAAAATTATGAAAGCCTTAAACAAAAAGAGAAATGAAGGTAAATAACAAATTAAACCTAAAGATACTAAAAATCAAAAAAGGCCTGCTGGTCATCAATTTAATCATTTTACTGAATCCCCATTTTTATGGTGCATAGAAAGTCCTGTAGCTGATTTACTATAAATGTGGGTTTGGTTCAAAAAATGTTAATTTTAATATTAGTTGGTACCTATTATCTTACAAACAGGTACAACCATGCAGTTCTTTAAGACTACACCTATTGCAAAATGTTTTTTTTACAAAATCATCCTTAGACAGAACACTAACATTTTACTCGATGTAACATTTGAGGATTTCTAACGTCGCTTTTTTTGTTATAGAGTTCGGCTGCAGGCTCCTCTCATTTTGACGTCACTGCGAGGGATTTTGCATTCATCAAGCGGCCTAAGGCGTTTTTTGGCGCTTTAAAACCATCAAAACCAAAACCATGTGCTCTCTTTGTTTATCCAACGTAATTAAACGTAAACAAACAAAGATAGTGCCACAAAAATCAAAACCATATTGTTATCCTTATTTGTACAATGCAGTCAAATGTATATAAATAAAGACAACAATGGTAAACCCTCGGGTTTGGTTTGGATGGTTTTGAATCGCCAAAAAACGTCTTAAAGTATGGGCAGTTCTTTATTTCAAGGTTTACATCCGGCGTTCCCACATTTTCAGCACAAAAACGTAACGTCCAGATTCACTAAGAAAGTTTAAGATTTAGTACTGGTTTAAATTAAGATCTTATAAGTAGTTGATCAGTTATGTTTTGACAGGTTTTTGTCCTGTCCTTGCCATTAAAAGCATATGAATTATTGTGATATTTCAGCGATTAATTTGGTTTCCAAATGATTTTCATCTTGGAACGAGTTGCTGTAATGAATTTAGTTCTATTATTGTTGAAAGTACGTACTAAAATTGCCCTTTTCCTGATAAATTTGCGAAAAAGATCAGAAATAAGTTCATAGAATAAAACTTAGTTGTCTTATTCTTACACTTGTCAGTTTAAAACTTTTGATTGTCAAATTAGACCGGACTAGCATTGGAGAATCTGGCTGTAAAAGTTTAAAATCTTAATATAAATTGATAGAACAAAATAAATCGATTATTGCTCTAATTCTGCAATATAATCTAAATATGACATGTTCACAAATCTATGATAAATTGTTAGAAGACAAGAAATTCTGTACAAAAATTCACAAAAGTGACAAATATAAACATTACACATTTCTGCTACAAGATGAAATTACGTTTTTAAAACCTAACATTTATTATTTTGTGCAAACATAAGTTTCTTTTACGTACCACAAAATGTCATTTTAGTTTTATCTAAACCTAATAAATATCTTTGAAAACTTTTCTTTGTTTACTATTGCCGCCCTATAAAAGACAGTGTAATTACTTTTTTCTAATCAAATCTTTTTGTATCTATTTCTCATGTGTCCCGTATTTTACCAACAAAAAATATGGTAGGCTTAGGCTTTCCCAGGTTTAGCATAACATGAGACTGAATGCACGATACACTTACAATGGTATGCTAGGCTATGACGTCACTTCGAGGGAAAATCCTAAATTGACTAGACGCTTGCACCCCTTGTACATAAGTACAGGTCAGTTTATTGTCGGGTAGTGTGTTGAGTTGACGTTTATTAAAATATTATTGTCATATTTCATTTGCTCAGGTGCAAGCACCTAGTCAATTTAAGATTTTCCCTCGAAGTGACGTCATACGTAGCATACCGTTGTAAGTGTATCGTGACTGAATGTAAGATATTGTCTTTGGTAAGGTATCTCTGAGGATTCACAATTTTTAAAAATTAAATCTTTATCCAGCTGTCAAATATACAAACTTAATAAGGCATGCGAACTGCATATAAAAGCAATTACTTACCTGGAACATTAACTGTAGGAACTGTGTTCCTTTTCAGTCCCCTTTTCCTACGGGATGGTAGAATGCATTTGGGATCAAAATGTTCTTCATATACATAATATTTATTATAAATTTCTTCTATACGTAATGTTTTATAATTTGGAGGCTTCAAAAGCTCAAGCCAAATATTATACACCTCTTTATCGTTCTTTGGAAAGCGATGCCGTTTACTATGTCTGTTTGTGCAATTTTCTACACAACACTTTTTTGGCTTCGCTGCAGGCACATACACAAAGTCATCCATATTTAACGTTTCAACGTTAAGGATGTAGTTGTTAAGATAGTTTCAAAAACTCACAAAATAGCAACTAAAAACACGAAGGCAAAAATTTAACGCTCCGTCTTGATTTGAACAAGTCGAAAAACAGGACGACGCCATTCACGCAATCCCAAAATTTTTTCCGAGAATCCTACAAGGGTGCCATCTTACGGAAATAGGCGAAAATTGTATATTACAGTTTTTTATTTCAGTATTTAATATTTCTTGCGATGATGGTGATGTTTTTAGTATGAGAGCATGAGCCATTTAACTTTTTGTTCTAAACGAAGTTTCGGTTTTCTGTGATCCCAAGAAAATGGCGCCCAAGCCCAAACGAAAGGCTGCAGTGGGACTCTGCGTCGTTATAGTAATCTACTATAGCTTTCTACTATAGAAATCTATTAGCGTTTTCTACTATCGTCAAATGTGCAACTCTGTTTAGTTGTAGACAATGATCGGGTATCTTCGGAACTCGCCAAAGGGTAACTGTCTGAGCTAAAAACATTGCGGAAATTCTAGGGATTCTTAATCTTATAACTAGAAGTTTTGGACAGAAGAAATAGTTTGGTTATATTTATGTTCAAAAGCATAGTAGAGTTGGGAGATATAGTGATTTTTCGATATCTGTTAGAACAAAGATGGTGATTTAAGAATAGCCGTTATTTTTAACGGTGATTTTTCACTACAGCGATTTTTATTTTTAAGGCGAAAAGGAGCAGCATAGTTGCTTTTACAAGACTGATATTCGATATAAATATTGAATAATGCAGCTACAATTGGAAGTAAAATTATAAGTTGATTTGGTTAGTAAGTTATTAGGGTAAAAATAGTATTTTTTCGAAACGCCCAGTGCCAGAAGCGTAGCGAATATTAATCGAAAATGGCCTTTATTCTTGATTTTTGCGCTAGATTAAGTTAAAAATATTACATTTTTTCCGAAATTAGAATTATAATGCTTTTGGTAATTTTGAGTATAGGTATACCTGAAAATGTTTTTATGACGCTGAATTTAAATACGACAATAAATTAATAAAATTATACTCTCTTTACGCCGCTGAAGTTAAACACCGCAACGCAAGTCGCAACGTCATCAGACGCAGAGAACTTACTGCCGCTGTCGACTGCAGTGGTACTCTGTAAGAAAAATAGCGATAGCGACCGGCGTCTCTTTGCAGATTCTTCCTATGTATCACCGTTCGGTATGTTTCGAAGAGACACCTGTCGCTATCGCTATTTTTCTTACAGAGTGCCACTGCTGGTGACGTTGCGGCAGCGTTGTGCTTGCTATTACAATTGTACTAGATCTATTACAATTTAACATTCAATATTACCCTTAGACAAGGAAAGATAGGGGACTGGTAACACTCATTTAAGCTAACGCATGGCAAGTGTGACCAAAATTCGAGACGACGCCATTTTTTGGTGCCAAACATTGCCGGTGACATCAAAGATATTTTGTGGTGTTTCGAACAGAATTTTGATTAAAGACGACTACATTTTAGTAATTTATGATGGTGGGTTGTACTGCTTATGGCTGCAAAAGCCGAAACGAGAGAAATGAGCCTGGAATTACCTTTCACAGGTAAAGAGTTAAATGTTACATAGTTGCAAGACAAACAATTTTCGAAATATTTTTGTTATGAGATAATTTATCAACGCAATTCGAATATGATGATTTAGGCATTTTCAAAACAGACTATGTATGTTTATTTGAACAATGTGCTTGAATGTTTTCATTCATTATCAACTCATTAAAGATATAAATTATGATAATGGCAAGATTTTTTCCAGTGGCGGGTTTTTTTTTATTCGGAAAAAATATTATAATATTTCATTAACTTTGTGTGCGTAAATTAGTCAGTACAGCAGGTTTTTTTTAAATATATAATTTATTTGTTTTGTTGTAGATTCCTCATGAACGATCCCAGAAGACTTGCTCTTTGGGTTAAAAAAATGCATGTTGCAGACTGGAGTCCTAGAAAAATGATAAAATTTCTTCAAAGTACTTTGACTGGAATTTATTTTATAGTATTGGTGAAAAAACTTGTCTATTAGATGATGCAGTACCTACAGTATTTGAGGAACTGCCTAAATATCTCCAGGAAATGTCACAAACAAAGCAAGTAAGTCAGACTTTACACAACATTTTGAAATATTATTTTGTAATATAGGTACCTAGTGTAGGTATCATATGCTAGAAATAAGCTAATTAAATGTATTGTTGTAGGCAAGAAATTGGAGGCGTTCCTGTTCTGTTTCTGTTGTGCCAGCCAGGGATAGTAAGGCCGGTAATGTGGAACAAAACTTAGATGAAACACCATGAAAAAAACAGCTTAGAAGACGGTTTTTCCAAGCAGTACAACTACCTTCCAAGCAATATAAAGTCTTTGAATAGTTAGACATTTGCTGACTGACAGGGCTTCTTATTCTGTTGCTGAATTTTATGATGACTCATTTTAATTTTTTTAAACCTATATGATTATATCGAGTTTTAAAATTATGTGTATTGTTTGTATACCTTGTTGAGTTTGTCTTTTATTAGTGTTGGTCTGCTTATATACTTTATTTAGATATTTTTTTATATATATTTATTTGTAATGAAATACTAGTATTGTAGGATCATGTATCATATAGGAACTACCTTCTTGCTTTGTCTATAAGATATAAGCCTTCTGGCAATAAAGCTTATTTCAATTTGAATTTGAAAAGCAGAATAACTTTACACAACTTTTGTATTATGTAAATATTTATTTTTGTATCAGTTTATTAGGCGTACTTAATATTTATTGTTTCTAAATTTGTTGGCCTATGTACCTATATAGTTAGTTTTAATAACTTTTCAGAATTGTTATTATTATTATATTACATATATTTTTTTAAATATACTTGAGAACAATTAAAATTGAAGGAGTACATTGGATCTATTGATTTTCTCCACATTTAACAAACCAAAAATAAATTATTACTATAAGTCGTTTTATTCGTTTTGGTAAAAGTCTACAATCGCCTCTCATGATACGCCGCCGTAGCCTGGTGCCGGATCACGATGCATTGAGTTCTACGCGATTTTGACACTAATGACAGTGGCCATGTGATGGATTGTTTGTTTTGTTTGAGTAGTCATGTGACTTTGACACGTAGAATAGAATTCTATGTGGCGTGATCCGGGGTCTGGTGTCAGATGGCTTCATATCCGTAGCATGTATTACCCGTCCTCTCTCTTTCCTCGTCTAAGCTAATAATAATATGTAAGTGTATTTCGATTTTTTCTTTGGTACATCAGTATGGTTTTTGTTATGAAATTACAAAAATAATTGCATAATTTTAAAAAAATCCAGTATAACATTGTTTTATTTTATAGCACTATTTTAAATATTCTATTTCATACAGTTTTTGCAGCAAGAAGGAAAAAAATTAAATTAATTTACAAAACCTCTAGTTACGCCATTGAGCGGATCGGTCTGGTGTCGGATGGTCACACTTCATGTCAAATAGTTACGCGTCCCCTCTCTTTCCTTGTCTAAGATATTACCCTATTACTACATTACCAAAAACCCCACTAATCTAGTACATTCTCAACTTCATGCACAACCTTGAACTCAATGTGGTGTCGTGCCTCGTGTCCGACTTCTGGCTAACCGACAACGGAGTAGCGCATTCTCTAAATAAAAGTAATGTAAGAGAAGGAGACAGCCATTGACGGTAGGTTTGTAACTTTCTTATTACGCTTGGGATTCCCATGACCAAACTGTGGCGCGTATAGCGGATAATGGACATGTCAAACTATTGCTATTCTTCTCTTTTTAATACGTTACATTAGACTAATCGAGGAACGTATGATGTCTAAATTCCATGGGCATGCGGTGAAATTTCAAAGTTGTAGGTATATTTCTGTTCCTACTTACAGGAACCGCACCAAATGTAGGAGTTTTTATAGCGAGTCCACTGGGAATGTTTTGGTAAAGACAAAAAAACATTTTGTAATTTGCGAAAAAAGTTGAATTTTTGCATTGCTTCCACTTGGAAAAAAATGAACACGTTTAGGTATGTTATTTATTATTTTTTCTAAACAAATTTTACATCATTTTATCGACAATTTTTAAATTTTAAGAGAAAAAAATGTGTTTGTAGAAAGTTATAGTCATTTGCATTTTTTGAAACCTAAAATATAGGTAATTTAAAAAAAAATCAATTGACTATAACTTTCTACTAACACATTTTTTTCTCTTAAAATTTAAAAATTGTCGGTAAAATGATGTAAAATTAGTTTAGAAAAAATAATAAATAACATACCTAAACGTGTTCATTTTTTTCCAAGTGGAAGCAATGCAAAAATTCAACTTTTTTTGCAAATTACAAAATGTTTTTTTCTTTACCAAAACATTCCCAGTGGGCTCACTATTAAAACCTCTGAATTTGGTGAGGTTCCTGTAAGTAGGAACAGAGATATACAACTTTGAAATTTCACCGCACGTCCATGCTAAATTCTAAATCGTTCTAAATTCGTCCTGTTAAGAATGTTTTGTTTGTAAGTCTACTTATAATGTTTAATTATTGATTTATGTTACGATGTTACTATTCATGTTTCGATTTTTTGTTGATTATGTCATATGAAAGAATCATTTTTTGTTAATTATAATTAAACGTATTTAGTAAAGCTATTTGTTCATCCAAAAAATGATGTATTACTAATCAGGTGGTCAAAAATTGTCAATGGGAGTGAGGACACGCCACGGATTTCAATCTATTACAATTTAGTACAATTGTATGTAAAATTCTAGTACATTCAGCAAGCATCAAAAGCCCAACGCTGCGTTGCGGTGTTGTAACTTAAAGAAGGTCCTCACCTCACGGGCAGAAGAAGCGGAACAGCGGACAGGAACTTCGTTTGTTAAACATGGCAGAATTCAACTAATCATATAACGAAGCGCCTCTCCGCTGCCTCCGCCCGTGAGGGCCCACTTTTACGGCGTTACTAGTTCTAGCATCTTTGGCTATTTATTTGGATATTTTTATTTCTGGATGAGATTCAGCGAAGTTGATCAAATAAAGCCAGTGTTCACTTCTTACACGCATTTTACTACAAAGATACTTTTTGTTTGTTGCTTATTTAGAACTATTTAGTAAAAAATGTATGATGTATTTCGATCTCAAAATTTTCAACTGAGTAATTTGTATCCAAATTATAAGCAAAGTGCATAAAAACAAAGTAAGGAGCTTTTATTGGTCCTTCTTATTTTTTATAAGCTCTGCACTTAGGACAATTTGTGGTTATACCTAATGCCAGAGTGAAAATGCACAAAATTTTGAGACTCCAGACTCATTAGGACTAATCTTAAACAGAAAAAGCAATAGTTCAAACATATGACCTCAAAAGCCTTCGTTCACCGAACACCGAACCGGCAGTGCTCTGATCCAAAAACATGTAAACAACTTGATCCATAACCTCACAAAACCGATAACTACAGCATTGGCGATGTCGTTTCAAGGCGACAAGATGGCTGTCACATAATCGACTTCGAACCATACGCAGAGTACGAAACGATCGTTCCGTTTCTACAAATAGAATTCTATGACATCGTGGAGTCCCACTGCAGCGTTAGCGATGTCGCTTTCGTTTCAAGACGACAATATGGCTGCCACATAATCGACTTCGAAACCTACGCGGAGTACAAAACGATCGCTTTGTTTCTACAAATAGAATTCTACGACATCGCGGAGTATTCTCGGGTTGCCCCGTATGCTTGGAAGCTGTAGGAGGAGGTGGTGGTGGCGGTGCACTGGGTGTTCCAGACATTTCTAGAGATGGTATAGGAGTATTAGCACTATTGCTATGTTCAAGTCCTTTTGCTTTCTGTAAACTACTATCTTGTGATTGATTTTGACATACTTCGTTGTTTTGCTGTTGTACGTCGTCCTCTCCATAAATTTTTTCCCTTCGTTTTTTTAACACTTTGAACAACTCAGACTTCCAATCTCCACTTTCTTGTTGCTTGCCACCTCCTGAGGGTATGGATTTATTAGTAGTATTATTCTTTAGAGTAGGTGATGTCGGTACACAGGATGTTCTAAGCGCTACTCGAGGTGATGATGTATAAGTATTGCTGTGTTCAAGTCCCTTTGCTTTCTGTAAATCTTGTGATTGTTTTCTACCAGGATCAACTTTTTTCTCGCTGTTTATTGCAGAAAGGTGTGAATTGATAAGATATGCAGCTAAGCTCAACATAACCAATGCAGAAACAAAAGCAATAACTGCAGAAGACACCGGCACTGCAGCACTACTTAATACCTCTAAAATGATGAAACACGTGTATACTCCAGCTACAGTACTGGATGTACATAATAATAAAATAGCAATTGAATATTTTAAGCCAGTTGCCTTTTTTTGTTCTGCTACAGATGACTTTTGATTTTCACTATCAGAGTGTACACCATTATGTTGTTCAGTCATAGGTTTTTTCGGCACACCCTGTTTAGTATTGCTTCTATCATTTTTAGTTTTGTCACTCGCATTATCTTCTTCTTTTGACTGAGCGCTATTTCTGGTTTCTGGATTCTTAACATGAATACTATTCTTGCTTCCTTCATCTGCAGTTTCGCTATTTACATTATGTTCTTCTTGTTTTTTCTTAAATAGTGGATTTTCTGCAAAATTAAGAGATGATTGTTGAACAGAACTCTTAGATTGATCTCTTCTTGGCTTATTGCCACTGCTGCTTTTTTCTGCAGTAACACTAGGAGATTTTCCATCTTTATCGTTATGCTTACAAGTGTTTTTCCAACCCAGAGGTGGGGGAGGTGGCGGTGGCGGAGGTGATGTAGATATGTTATTATTAGATAAATCATTAGTAAGCATTTTTCTTCCTTATTATTAATATAATATTAATAATAAGCTATTATTTTTGTAAAAAATTCTCAAACTTTGTAATGTTACAAAATGGAAAGTCTTTTAGGAGACTTAACAATGCCTTATTCAAATTTTTTTGGCCCTCTTTTAAGTCAGATGCGCCTGAAGACCACTCAGATATTAAATTATTGAATTCTTCCCTTTTTATAATAGAGATCAAAGAGCTGTTATCACTAAGCAGCAATGAGTATTTAAGTGATTCATATCCATCATCCACTTGCTCTTCTTTTTGTTTCGCTTCTCTCTTCTCCAAATTCTCTATATCACCATCTTTAATGAGTGCAATTAAATACTTCAAAAATTCAACATTTCTATTTTCCAGTAAGGGACATGCTCCATTCTTCATAAGAATCGAGATCATTTTTGTATTTCGGCCAGCCAAGTATAATGGAGTCCTACCTTTTTCATCTACTGCATTAACATCAGCCCCATTATTTATTAGGTGCTCTACTATTTTTGTTTTGTTACCCAAGATAGCATGATGCAAAGGAGTACTTCCATCATTATATTTCTTCCTAACACTTGCCCCATTTTTTATCAGGACCTCTACCATTCGTGTATTTCCATGTAAGATAGCATAATATAATGGATCACGATTGTATATATCCATTCCATTAACATCAGCCCCTTTTTGTATAAGAGTCTCCACTATTCGTTTATTGTTTTTCAAAACAGCAAGCTGTAATAGGCCAGATGTATCTACTTGTTTTAACTTCTCTTCTATTTCCCCAACTACATTACTATCATTTAAACCAACGTTAGCATCAATAGAAGCTAGTATTTCTTCCAACTTGTCAAAACTCATAACTCTACCTCGATTTAAAACCTCATGTTTTATTATTATATACTTGACATAAAAAACAAGAGCTATGTAACACTTATTCTTAAGGTGTAACCGGTTCTGGTAAATTTTGTCTCCCTATTTCATATTCATTTAGCTTAGTACTAGGCTTTAATACTGTATATGTCATGCCACCAGCAATGGCTCCAACTATCAATGCAGCAATAACTAATATTGATAAACTAACATGAGTAACAATACATCCAATAGCCACTGTTAACATGGTTATTATGCCTATAGAGAAACTAGCCTTTATTGCTTTTGAAGTTTCAGAGTGTTTCTTTTCTTGAAAATTAAGATACTCAACTATATTTTTATGACCTCTGAAAACAGCCAAATCCAAAGGAGTGCTATGATCAACATCTTTTACATCAATCGTAGCCTTTTTTTTCTCTACAAGATGTCGAACTATGCCTAAGTGACCCATTCTAGCAGCTTCATGCAACGCAGTACTGCCACTTTTGCTTTTTGCTTCAACGTTAGCCCCTTTGTCTAACAGAGCTTGAACTACTTCTAAGTGGCCAGTTTCAGCAGCTATATGCAAAGCAGTACAGCCTTCGTTGTTTCGTGTTTCAAAACTAGCACCCTTTTCTAACAGAAATTGAACTACTTCCAAATGACCACATCCAGCAGCTTCATTCAAAGCAGTATCGCCATCGTTGTTTTTTGCTTCAACATCAGCACCTTTGTCTAGTAGAGCTTGTACTATTTCTAAGTAACCCTCTCGAGCAGGAATATGCAAGACACATTTGAAACTCTTCTTTAATATGTCAGCATTATCCATTTTATCCAATAGAACTCGAACTACTTCTAAGTGACCACCAAAAGCAGCATAATGCAAAGCAGTACAGTTTCCGTTGTTTCGTTCCTTAAAACTAGCTCCTTTATCTAAGTAATAGAAATTGAACTACTTCTAAGTGGTCCTCGATAGCAGCAAGATGCAAAGCAGTATCGTCATTGTCGTTTTGTGAATCAACATCAGCCCCTTTTTCTAATAGAACTTGAACTATGTCTAAGTGACCCCCTTTAGCAGCATAATGCAAAGCAGTACATCCTTCGTTACCTAGTTCCTCAACGCTAGCCCCTTTTTCTAACAGAAATTGAACTACTTCTAAGTGGCCATCTTCAGCAGCTATATGTAAAGGAGTGTCATCATCATCGTTCTTTTGGTTAACGTCGATTCCTTTTTCGTCTATAAAGTACTTAACTACTGCTAAGCAACCCTTTTCAGTAGCACAATGAAGAGCAGTGCAGCCTTCGCTATTTTGTTCTTCAACACTAGCTCCTTTATCTAACCTTACTATTACCCATAAGTATATAAATGGTAAAAAGCTGCTATTTTACTAATTCAATTTAGTACTATAAATAGACCTATGGTCTAAAAATGAAATATATGATGAAAGGAAGTATAAATACCTCAACTAGTGAATGGGCAGAAAGTGAATTTGGGATTGTTAATTTTGGCGATATAAGATTAAGTAAAAGGCTTTTAAAAGTAGCTAATAGTTTTGCTGAATCGCCTGAATGTTCAATAAATCAAGCTTGTAAAGATTGGTATCAAAGTAAAGCAGCTTATAGATTTTTTCAAAATGATGCCATTTCTGAAAGAAAGATATTAGACAGTCATATAGTTAAAACTGTTGAAAGAGCTAAAGAGTATTCAACTATTTTAGCTATCCAAGACACGAGTTATATTTCATATAAAAATCATAAAAAGGCCAAAGGATTAGGGATTATAGCAGCAAGATTAAGATCTGAAACAACTAATTTTAAAACCCATGGATTAGTGATGCATACAACATTTGCAGTTACAACAGAAGGACTACCTATAGGATTATTAGATCAAAAAATTAGTACTAGACCTCCCTTAGCTGAAGACCTAAGAGAGTTGAAAAGGAGAAGCCATAACACTGCTGTTCCTATAGAAGAGAAAGAAAGCATACGGTGGATAGCATCACTAAAAGACTCTACTAATCACCCTGGATTAAAGGATGTTAAGGTAGTTACCGTTTGCGATAGAGAAGGAGATATTTATGATTTATTTGAAGTTGCTTCCACTAATCAATCTCTTTTTGTAGTAAGAGGAAATCAAAACAGAACAGTAAACAAGAGATCAACTTATTCTGAAAAAGGTGGTGAAAAGTTGTGGGATTTGATGAATCGTATGCCTTGCCAAGGAGAAATTCAAATAAGTATTCCTACCCGTGATAATAGGCCTAAAAGAACAGCAGTGTTAGAAGTAAAGTTTAGTAACTTTGTGATGAATGCATCAAAAAACAACGCTAGACGTAAGACTCAAAAACTTCCTAATTTAAATTTGAATGCTGTCTATGTTATAGAAAAGTATTCCCCATTTGGCAAAGAACCTATGAACTGGATCTTATTGACAAATATAAGTGTTAATAATTTTGAAGAAGCAGTAGAAAAAATACAATGGTATTGCTTAAGGTGGAGAATAGAGGTCTTTCATAAAATTTTGAAATCCGGTCTTAAAGTTGAAGAATGTAGACTCCAAACAGCAGATAGATTGATCCGCTTTCTTACAATAATGAGTATAATTGCATGGAGAATATTTTTTATTACATTAGTAGCTAGAACAAATCCCAATCTTCCTTGTACTATCATACTGACTGATGAGGAGTGGAAGGTTTTGTATACAAAAATGCTAAAAACAAAAAACTATCCTGAAGCCCCACCACCCATAAGAAAAATCGTGAGGTGGGTAGCTCAATTGGGAGGGTTTTTAGCTCGCAAAAATGACTTAGAACCAGGTCCTATAGCTTTGTGGAAGGGATGGAAACGTCTCTTTGATTTAGCAGAAGGATGGAGACTTGCTCATGAATCCTATATTTATGGGTAATAGTAAGTTTATCTAACAGAGCTTGAACTATTTCTAAGTGGCCTTCTTGAGCAGCTATATGTAAAGCAGTATCGCCTTTGTCGTTTTGTGCCTCAACATCAGCATCTTTGTTTAGTAAAGCTTGAACTGCTTCTGAGTTGCCATCTTTAGCAGCACAACAATGTAACTTAGTATTACCATTACTTTCGTGTACATTAGGATACATAATTTACCTCACTCTAAAAACCCATGTTTTGATTATTATACACTTGATATGATTAGCAAGAGTTTTATGTATTTTTTAGAACAGCAAATTTGTTGTATATAGGTGTAGAAAAATATCTTTTATTTCAAATTGGATAGAAAAACACTCAACTTAGTGTCATAAGGATTTCAATTATTTACTCCTTCAAAAAAGGTCATACATTTGCGAGAACAAGCCACGTAAAATAAGGTTATAAAAATAGAAGCTTGAAATCTTTGCAACAAAATTAGGCAAAACAGTTCGTATGTAAATTTAGCAAAAGAAAGCCAATATAGATGATTTTAGCGTATAATAAAATCACTATATTAAAAAGTTCGTATGGTACAAATGGTAGACCAATCCATTCCAAGAAAACTTGTTCTCATAACAGCTGATTTTGGGTGATTGGAAATGGTTATTTTATTTAAGTTATCAATAATATATAATACTAAGTTAATAATAATTTGTTTTAGAATAACCAAAGAAGAATTAAGGCAAGCTTATGACAAAAACAAAATTTAAAATAAATAAAACGTTATATATTGAGCCTATTAAGAGGCTTTTGCCAAAAGTTATTCAAGTCTAAAAAAATTTTTCAAATTGAGGATTGACAAAACTTAGAAACGGGATATCTTACTTAAACTGGTATCAAGTTACAAGTGTATGTGAGGTGTAACAGTTTCCATGTTTTTCCATTGATAGAGGGGTGATTATGCTGCGTTCAGATATTCCAAAGGTCCTATTTTCTTGTATTAAAGAAGATGACCCCTATAGAGCGTCTAAGCTTTTTCAAATTGAACGCTGGTGCTATGCAAATTGGCGTTTACACCAAAAAAGTGGCCAGAAAGGACGTAATTTTCTTGCACAAGTGCTATCTAGTGAGGATTGTTGGAAAAAAATAGACAATTTACACAGAGTTAAGCTTGATAGGCAAGTAGTAGGCAAAAAATTGATTGCGCAAGGTTCAAATAATCCATTTAGCTCTGAAAAGAGATATGAGACAGCTTGTCGTTATTGCCTAGAAGAGGATATTGTTGCTTTGTTTGAAGAGAGGAAAAATAAACTATCAGCTCAAGGTAAGAGCAGTCTATTGGAGTATTCTCACTTAGTTAAGACCTTATCAGAGAACCTTTTAATAGTTTTTTGGTCACATTTTATTAGTGGTTATATCTCTAAATTAAATTTAGATGGCTGTCATCCATATGAGTACGGGCTTAAATGTGCTATGAGTTTTAAGCAAGAGCAGGCAGTGGAATTCTTCTGGAATAAAATAAAGTCATTACCTGAAGATGAAATGAGCGCACAAAAAAAGGATGAAATCTTCATGAAAACAGCGGTGTATGCAGCAGGTAGTCGTTGTAATAGTTATCCTGAAATATTCGAATTTTGTTTTAGTCAAATAAGTCCTGATAAATATTCAGAACTTCTAAAAAGAGATTTAGCTGAAAATGGTTATTATGGTAGTCTAAACACGCTACAGGGTGCACTTCGCTTTGATCAATTTCAAGCATTGTTTGACTATTTGAAACCAAGTAATGTTTCAGAAGATAAATATCTTGTCTGGCTACACTATATAAAAACAGAGAACAGCTCATATTATGCTGGTGAAGGTGCAAAGCTTTTTATGCATATGTGGAGAAAGGAGGGATTTGATAGCCATCGTACTTATGTGCTGAAGGAAGAAGTTTGTAATAGATCTTGCTTTCTTGTTACAAGTTTATTAGTACCTTGGGTAAATCAAAATTACATGGAACCGGTATGGGCAATATTAGATAGGGCTAATTCTGATCAAATTAAAGAATTTATGGATTCTAGGCAAGCGGAGTATATACGATCTGTGTTAGAGAAAAGAGATGTTGATTCACTAAATAAATTTTCATCATACGGTAAGCCTAGATCTGAAGGGCCTGCTAGCTAACTACTGCGGATTTCTCCGAATTCTGGCTTTGACGGCTTTGATGGCTTGTGGCGTACGTACAGTGCGTGGGCGCCCAGACCTTTGGCGATCTTTGATGTCTCCAGTCTTCTCAAATAACTTAATGCACCGATACACAAACATGCGACTAATCCCGAGCGGTTGGAGTATTTTGAAAATGTCTCCTTTGTTCATCTTACACTGGTGTAGTGCAACAACAGCAATACGGTTTTCCTTATCAGACCATTCCATGGCGAGACAAGCACGAATCAATTTTTTTTTCTACACACAAACAATAGGGGAAACTGGCCTAAAACGGCATACTAGGCTAAAACGGCATACTGACAGTTTTGAGCTTACCGATCAATGTAAGAACCGACAATGTCAGCCTAATTCTGCAAAAGAACATTAACAAAAATCCACAAGCTTGGTAGCGTCGCAAATATATTAGTTCCGCTGTAATTGTCGATTGCCCGGCCTGACAATGGTGCTAGTTTTTATTTACCTTAGAGTAATTTAAGAATGTAGATTTCGTGAATAGTTTTTCGTAAAGATTAATAGGTAAGTCATTAAATACAAACTCCTATAATCATGTTTTGATATACATAACAATTAAAAACATTGTTTAAAGCTGTCCATCAGCTGGATTTGTTCTAATATGTCTATCGGTATAAAATGGCATACACGAGTCTGGGGTAAAATGGCATAGTATGCCGATTTAGACGTTATCAGTATATTTAAACTTTTTTAAGAGCAAACTGTTTTAATAGTCAGTAAAAAACTCCTAAGACAAAAACTTACATTTGTTATGCTTGTGATTAAACATACCTATTGAAGAAGTTTTTATTTTTTTTTATTTTATGTATGCCATTTTGCCCTGTTTGTATTCAGGATGACATTCTTTTTAATTATAAGAATGCTTTCTTAAGATTTTTTAAAATTATTAGTTAGTTTTAGGGGCTTTTTTGGTTGTTAGCAAAAAAAAACAATTTAAATTAAAATTGTTCAATTTACATATGTTTTTATATAGGTATGCCATTTTGCCCGTAGTAGTAAGGGTAAAATGGTTAATGTTACTTTTTACTAATTTCGTCTTTGTGAAAAAAACTTTGTTTAAATTAAAATTCTTTTTTTACCGGTTAAAAGTATTATCATTGTAAATTCTAAAGCTCTTTTAGTCGTCGATTAAAAGTTTTAAATAAAATATATATGACGCCTACAAAAAGTAGTATGCCGTTTTAGGCCAGTCTCCCCTATAAAGGTTAGCTCTCAACAAGCATATGGTAAAGCCAGGGCGAGTTCAGTTTTAATACTGGAAAGGGATGTATTCAATTTTGTAACAATATTTTTGGCCCTACTAGGTATATATATATATATATATATATATATATATATATATATATATATATATATATATATATATATATATATATGTTACAAAGTAAATTCGGTGGACTGTCTCCACATGATGAGTCCAAACAAACAGGACGAAACTGACCCTTCCGGCCTATGGCTACCGGCCGTACCGGTATTCTCAGCAACGTCACTATGCTGGGAGTTTAACGACTTTAAGACCATTTAGTCCTTTAGTCTACATCGACGTACTCCATGGTCAAAAATAGTAAACGGGGTCGGGCAAGAGATTGCTCATCCGCATCCGTGTGTTCATTAATTTTGAAGCATGAGTTGTGAGACCGGGGAAAACCAACTCCTGGTTGGGGTAGCCCCACATCTATTGAGCTATCGCTCTTTCCTGGCAATATTTACCTCCTCGACCTCAACATCGAGTACAAGAACAAATACTTGGCATACCATCCCCTTAAGCTCTATAAACCATTTTATACTTCGGTTTATTTGCTGCCGGCTTCTCGCCTTACAGCACAGCTCTAGCTTTCGGCAAGCACGAGTATATTGTTGATGTTTTCAGTAGACAGGGTGTCTAAAATTCGTTTCGCTATTCCTTCAGCTCTTCAGACGGTTGGTGTCAACCCGTGACGACTCTAATATTCATATATATATATATATATATATATATATATATATATATATATATATATATATATATATATATATATATATATATATATATATATATATATATATATATATATATATATATATATATATATATATATATATATATATATATATATATATATATATATATATATATATATATATATATATATATATATATATATATATATATATATACAGGGTGTCCCAGGATAGGTGTTACGATAGGACAAATGGGTCAAAAATTTTTGAATTTGAAAATGGCATTTTGGGAACATGCCCCGCTTGGTCCAAAACTGAGAAATACAAAATTTCACTCGGATTGGTATTATTCAGGGCGAGTTATAACTAAAAATATGAAAAATGGCCAAGAGTAAAGTACTCTTATTTTTTCAAATGGAACAAAAGCTTAGTAGCAAAAGTTGTTCAGAAATGAAACTAATATTATAATTTGAAATTAGAGCTTTCTAGTCAATATTTTTATTTTTGTCAATTTTTTTGAAATGTAATAGTACATTTTCCACCAATATCGTACTACAATACATTATTAGGCTATACCTGGTAAATGTACATATTAAATGTTAGGAAACGTAGTTTCCAAGTATAATAAAAAACCGAAAAAAAAACATAACAAAATTTATTAAATATTACCTACGCAAAATTTAAAAAATTAACAATTATGAAGATAAAACAAGTGGTAACTAATGACATCAAATTAGTTTCATTTCTGAACAACTTTTTCTACCAAGCTTTTGTTCCATTTGAAAAAATAAAAGTACTTTACTCTTGGCCATTTTTCATATTTTTAGTTATAACTCACCCTGTGTAATACCAATCCGAGTGAAATTTTGTATTTCTCAGTTTTGGGCCAAGCGGGGCATGTTCCCAAAATGCCATTTTCAAATTCAAAAATTTTTGACCCATTTGTCCTATCGTAACACCTATCCTGGGACACCCTGTATATATATATATATATATATATATATATATATATATGAATATTAGAGTCGTCACGGGTTGACACCAACCGTCTGAAGAGCTGAAGGAATAGCGAAACGAATTTTAGACACCCTGTCTACTGAAAACATCAACAATATACTCGTGCTTGCCGAAAGTTAGAGCTGTGCTGTAAGGCGAGAAGCCGGCAGCAAATAAACCGAAGTATAAAATGGTTTATAGAGCTTAAGGGGATGGTATGCCAAGTATTTGTTCTTGTACTCGATGTTGAGGTCGAGGAGGTAAATATTGCCAGGAAAGAGCGATAGCTCAATAGATGTGGGGCTACCCCAACCAGGAGTTGGTTTTCCCCGGTCTCACAACTCATGCTTCAAAATTAATGAACACACGGATGCGGATGAGCAATCTCTTGCCCGACCCCGTTTACTATTTTTGACCATGGAGTACGTCGATGTAGACTAAAGGACTAAATGGTCTTAAAGTCGTTAAACTCCCAGCATAGTGACGTTGCTGAGAATACCGGTACGGCCGGTAGCCATAGGCCGGAAGGGCCAGTTTCGTCCTGTTTGTTTGGACTCATCATGTGGAGACAGTCCACAGAATTTACTTTGTAATATATATATATATATATATATATATATATATATATATATATATATATATATATATATATATATATATATATATATGTATATATATATATATATATATATATATATATATATATATATATATATATATATATATATATATATATATATATATATATATATATATATATACGGGGTGTTATGAAATTCACTGCATATATTGAAACCAGTAAATCCTGATATGAATTCAGATTGAATAAAAATATTTATAAATAGCCCTTCACTATAAAAAAAGGTTGATATCGGCCCTCAAAAAAATTTTTTTTGTCTCAGCGCACCACTGGTAATAAAGACATGGCCATATTAAAAACCACGAGCAATGTCAGTTACAGAAAAAACTCATTTGTTTTTACGTGAGATGTTGCCAAATCTTTCTAGTCCCTCCCATGTAACAGGTTTAAAAAATAATATTTTTATTATCTTTAAATAAAGAAATCCTACTACTTAACTCTTTCAAAACACTCAATTTCAAAAAGTTAAAATACTACAACACAAAAAATCCAACAGCTGTTCAAACAAAGATTACAATAATAATTTTCAAATAAGTGGACCAGACATTTTTAGAGGAAAAGGCTACCTATCCAAAATTAGCTTCAAACAAAGAAATTTTAATTGCGCAATAAAAACTAGCAACAGTTTAACAAAAATAACTCAGAAGAATTGTATGAAGCTAACGTATACAAAAAAGTGAGGAAACACTAACTTTTGTACTTTTCAGTAACTAGAACTAACCAAAATCTAAACCAAAAAGTAATTAGGTTGACAACTTATCACCCTTATTAATCCGCTTCTCAACATTTTGACACAGATCAAAGGATGTTATCTATTTTATATCAGCTAATATCACTCTCGCTACATTTCATTACAGTTAAAAAAGTAATAAACACTAAAATCACAATAAAAGCATTGTAAAGAAATAAACATCATAATATGACACGAAAAATACTGCCTTTTGTAAACTGGTGAAATGATATTACTAACTCAAATTTACTATATCTAACTCAAAACACTAAATTTCAAAAAGTTAAAATACCTATAATAATCCAGGGATCAGCTGTTCAAACGAAAACTACCACCAAACACCAAACTAAACATCCAGAAATCTGTTTTGCAAAACTTAATATTCTACAACACTCAGCCCATACGATAATCTATTAAATAGCACTGTAATAAATAATTAAATGTGTTAGGATTATTTAATAAACACTGCAAAGTATAAAACTGTTTTAAGGAGTAGAATAAAATATTCCAACAATGACCATAACTTGTTGAAAACGTTGAAAATACTACTCAAAGAAAATAAATAGGGTAAGCGGAAGATACTACTGTTGTAGTTAAAACTATATTCTTAATAAAAACATAGGGTTACAATATGCACCGGTATAAGTGGTTGCATATGACTAGAGCATATTGGCTAGTAATAAATAAAGCTTTGCAAACGGGGTTATTCCAGGGACGGCTCTAACCTAGTTGGAAATAAAATTAGGATTCGATTTGAAAATTTATCCACATTGTATAATTTGAAAATGCGAAATACGAAAATACTTCGGTTAAAGTAATATAACATACAGGGTGTCTAAAAAGTCTTAGTATGGCTAAATATCTTTGCTATTAATAAAGATAGAGACACCAAATTTTAGTTATATCTTATTGATTAATAAATCTACTTTTTATGTAATTTGACTTTTTCAATCCCCTTGGGGGTGATGCTAGGGAGTTGAGGTCCTTTCTTTTAAAAGTCCTCAGAAAAGAAACATTTTACCGCAAACCACATATTTTAATTCATTTTTAAATGGCTAGCCTATAAAAATTATAAATCGTAAATCGTACAATCGGCGGGACATATGTCGACCGTTGGTCGACCTCTTGTGCACATTTATTTTTTGTTTTGTGGGGTACATTTTTTTCTAACTTTTTTCCAACTTTTTCTACTTCTTCATTTGTCGTTTTATATTTATTTGTTCATTCACTTTTAAGAATATATCCCCAATAGTCAACGTACCACTACGTATTTAACTTTATAACTTTTTCCTCAGGTTTGTTTCGACTTTATTTTTTGTTTTTTGCCATCTGAGCAGTAGACCAAAATGCGTGCCACGCGCAAAGTGCTACACATGCGCACGGAATTTCAGGAGATGGACTTTGGTGTCTACCATGGGCGCACCCAGGATTTTGTCTTAGGGGGGGGCTGACTGGTCTTGGGGGGGGGGGGGGGGGGCTGAGTGGTACAATTCGGTGGATTTCTTCAATTAATAGTGCACTTTTTTTTAATTTTTGTGTGTTTTGTGTGTCTAAGATGTTCGTCTGGGGGGGGCTGCAGCCCCCCAGCCCCCCCCCCTGGGTGCGCCACTGGTGTCTACATTTGAGCCCACACCAGAATATATCAACAATGGTCAAGGTACCACTACGTATTTAACTTTGTAACTTTTTTCCCAAATTTTCTTCGACTTTATTTTTCGTTATTTGCCATCTCTCTCTTGCCATCTCTTCAGACACCCACGGTACGTTAGTATTTAGGCTTGAAGTCTACGTGTGATGTCTTAGATAAAAAAAATCTGCGCAGTAGACAAAAATGCGCACCACGCGCAAACCGAGCGTGCTAGACATGCGTACATAATTTCAGGAGGTGTACTTGGGTGTCTACATTCGAACCCATTCACTTTTAAGAATATATCCCCTATAGTCAAGGTACCACTACGTATTTAATTTTATAACTTTTTCTCCAGTTTTTTCGACTTTATTTTCCGTTTTTTGCCATCTGCGCTGTAGACCAAAATGCGTACCACGCGCAAACCGAGCGTACTAGACATGCGCACGAAATTTCAGGGGATGTACTTTGGTGTCTACATCCAAACCTATCCACTTTCAAGAATATATCTCCAATAGTAAAACTACAACTACGTATTTAAGATATTTCTACGATTTTATGACGTCTATTTATTAAAAATATATAAACACAATCTTACGTGGGTACGGAACCCTATATGCGTGAGTCGAACTCGCACTTGGCCATTTTTTTTTATTTTACACAATCACAGCAACGCCCATGAATAAAATTATTTTTGTCAAATACCGTATACGTACGTACTTATTTTCGGCATTGAAGCCTCTTGTTATTTATTCAAGGGTTAGCCTTACCATAGTTATTGAGACTTTTGCGTCTTGTGAGAAATTCACAATATTATTGTAGTGGCACCATTTTTTTTTCACACAATCACGGCAACGCCCATGAATTAAATTATTTCTGTCAAATACCGTATACGTACGTATTTACTTTAGGCATCACCGCCTCTGGTAACTGACTAACAGTGCCTGCCTTACTTATTACGTTAAAAGTTGTTTAGAATGACCACCATGAACTTCTTGGCAGTAATAAAGTCCATTTTGGAACTCTGCCAAGAAGTAACATCTGCCATTCTCGAAAAGACCTTTAAAATGAGATACCACACGGCATAGGGTTGCATTTAGAATTTTTGACCTCAACTCCCTAGCGTAACCCCCAAGGGGGTTGAAAAAGTCAAATTACATAAAAAAGTAGATTTATTAACCAATAAGATACAACTAAAATTTGGTGTCTCTACCTTTATTAATAGTAAAGATATTTGCCCATGCTAAGACTTTTCAGACACCCTGTATGGTATATCACTGTAACCGAAGTATTTTCGTATTTCGCATTTTCAAATAACACAATGTGGATAAATAAATATTTGTATTTTATTTTCAGATCGAATCCTAATTTTATTCCCGACTAGGTTAGAGCCGTCCCTGGAATAACCCCCGTTTGACAGCTTTGCTTATCAATAAGGACGCGGTTAGTTCTAAAAGGTGTCTGGTCCTCCCATGTTGCCGATTCGGGGCAAAACGATTCGTGTTGATTGCATTATTTAAAAAAATATATTATAAAACGAGAGCTTTTTCTCATTTTTAATGTAATATAAAATGGTACGTATGTATTTTTTACATCGATATTCGCGTGGCACGGTGAATGCTGTATTTCTTCTGCACTGCTTCTATAATTTGGCAACAGCGTTGGACAATAATTTGTCTGAGGTGACGCTATCCACTAAAATGTTTTTTTTGCCGTCAGTTCGTATAAGTTTTAGATTTTAAACGATTTCTAATGTTTCTTAATCCAAGATTCCGAGGTGATTAGCTTACGGATATCGTTTTGCGGGGTACGATGAAGGAAATAGTGTATTATAGTAAGTATGCCAATTGAAAAAGTGAATTAACTGCGAAGTCGCGTTGAATGGAGAAAATCTTTCAACGGGTTCGGGGCCCAGAGTACCTTAGTGTTCGGGACAATAATGAGGACAATATGGTACGAATCATGCTTGTTTGGGAGCAAATTAGAGACATTTTCGGTACATTCCCTGCTAGATAAGTACCAATCATTTTTTGCAACTTTTTATTAGTTTTACTTATTGATATTTAAATTATGTTAGGCAACTACTGGTTAAAACTAAGGCTGCGGACAGAAAGGAGTGAGTGGTTTCCCAGTGGCCTTTTTAACATTTTTTTAGTTTTTTCTTCGGAAAAGGTTTAAATTTGTTTTACCTTTGTCTTAAATTACGGGTAATAACAGAAAATAATTAAGATTCATAATATCTGGCAACGTTTCAACAAATTCAATTGTTTTTAATTTTTCGCTCGCAAATTTACGTCAAGCGCCTTGTCTATGCTTAGTCAGGTGCGGCGAATATAGACTGGTTTTAGGGTATTTTTGAAAAATTTTAAAATGTTCGATTTAAGAAAAGAAAAGTATTGGGTATGTCTGTAGACTACCCCAGGAGTCACCCATTCCAATATATGCAGTGCATTTAATACCCTATATATATATATATATATATATATATATATATATATATATATATATATATATATATATATATATATATACCGGGTGTCCCGCTAAGGTCGGCCACCGGCTGTATCTAGGAAACTATTTGCCCTACAGCTTTCGGGAAAAAAATATTATTACAAAAGTGATCCCGAGAAATCTATTAAAATTATTTTCCACTTTGTAATTTTACCGCTAGATGGCGTATTTTTAAATCAAAATCGAAAAATAAGAATTTCTCTATAAAATCAATAGTGAAGGTAAGTTACGCGGAACGATTTTGGACTCTCTTGTTAGCACTCTAAAAATTATTTATATGACATTTTATCCCATCTCTTAAAATAAGGGGTGGGGGGAGGGTGAAATTGTATTGCAGAAAAAGTTGGATAACTTTCGGCTACGTTAACCGATTTTTGCAAACTTGGTCTTGTTTTAAAGCTATTTGATAGCCGAATCACAGCTTGCAATAATACTAAAGTTTTTGTTTAAGCCTGAACCGCCAGATGGCGTATTTTGATCGCTTCAGGAGTTTACCCAATTTTCCATGATAAGGTAAATGGAAGGCTATATTTTTTATATTACTTTCTTATTACCTGTAAAATTACCTAAAAAATGGCAAAAACCGGAAGTCGCTATCGTTTTTCAAACTTAAGTTATGAGCAAAAATCTCTTTAGGAAATATTATTTTTAAATTTAAACGTGAAATTCGAAATTATTTCGCAATAACCAGTACTAATCTACCTAAAACTTAAAAGCTTAAAACTTGAGTGGTACAATTCGGTGGATTTCTTCAATTAATAGTGCACTTTTTTTTAATTTTTGTGTGTTTTGTGTGTCTAAGATGTTCGTCTGGGGGGGGCTGCAGCCCCCCAGCCCCCCCCCCCCTGGGTGCGCCACTGGTGTCTACATTTGAACCCACACCAGAATATATCAACAATGGTCAAGGTACCACTACGTATTTAACTTTGTAACTTTTTTCCCAAATTTTCTTCGACTTTATTTTTCGTTATTTGCCATCTCTCTCTTGCCATCTCTTCAGACACCCACGGTACGTTAGTATTTAGGCTTGAAGTCTACGTGTGATGTCTTAGATAAAAAAAATCTGCGCAGTAGACAAAAATGCGCACCACGCGCAAACCGAGCGTGCTAGACATGCGTACATAATTTCAGGAGGTGTACTTGGGTGTCTACATTCGAACCCATTCACTTTTAAGAATATATCCCCTATAGTCAAGGTACCACTACGTATTTAATTTTATAACTTTTTCCCCAGTTTTTTCGACTTTATTTTCCGTTTTTTGCCATCTGCGCTGTAGACCAAAATGCGTACCACGCGCAAACCGAGCGTACTAGACATGCGCACGAAATTTCAGGGGATGTACTTTGGTGTCTACATCCAAACCTATCCACTTTCAAGAATATATCTCCAATAGTAAAACTACAACTACGTATTTAAGATATTTCTACGATTTTATGACGTCTATTTATTAAAAATATATAAACACAATCTTACGTGGGTACGGAACCCTATATGCGTGAGTCGAACTCGCACTTGGCCATTTTTTTTTATTTTACACAATCACAGCAACGCCCATGAATAAAATTATTTTTGTCAAATACCGTATACGTACGTACTTATTTTCGGCATTGAAGCCTCTTGTTATTTATTCAAGGGTTAGCCTTACCATAGTTATTGAGACTTTTGCGTCTTGTGAGAAATTCACAATATTATTGTAGTGGCACCATTTTTTTTCACACAATCACGGCAACGCCCATGAATTAAATTATTTCTGTCAAATACCGTATACGTACGTATTTACTTTAGGCATCACCGCCTCTGGTAACTGACTAACAGTGCCTGCCTTACTTATTACGTTAAAAGTTGTTTAGAATGACCACCATGAACTTCTTGGCAGTAATAAAGTCCATTTTGGAACTCTGCCAAGAAGTAACATCTGCCATTCTCGAAAAGACCTTTAAAATGAGATACCACACGGCATAGGGTTGCATTTAGAATTTTTGACCTCAACTCCCTAGCGTAACCCCCAAGGGGGTTGAAAAAGTCAAATTACATAAAAAAGTAGATTTATTAACCAATAAGATACAACTAAAATTTGGTGTCTCTACCTTTATTAATAGTAAAGATATTTGCCCATGCTAAGACTTTTCAGACACCCTGTATGGTATATCACTGTAACCGAAGTATTTTCGTATTTCGCATTTTCAAATAACACAATGTGGATAAATAAATATTTGTATTTTATTTTCAGATCGAATCCTAATTTTATTCCCGACTAGGTTAGAGCCGTCCCTGGAATAACCCCCGTTTGACAGCTTTGCTTATCAATAAGGACGCGGTTAGTTCTAAAAGGTGTCTGGTCCTCCCATGTTGCCGATTCGGGGCAAAACGATTCGTGTTGATTGCATTATTTAAAAAAATATATTATAAAACGAGAGCTTTTTCTCATTTTTAATGTAATATAAAATGGTACGTATGTATTTTTTACATCGATATTCGCGTGGCACGGTGAATGCTGTATTTCTTCTGCACTGCTTCTATAATTTGGCAACAGCGTTGGACAATAATTTGTCTGAGGTGACGCTCTCCACTAAAATGTTTTTTTTGCCGTCAGTTCGTATAAGTTTTAGATTTTAAACGATTTCTAATGTTTCTTAATCCAAGATTCCGAGGTGCTTAGCTTACGGATATCGTTTTGCGGGGTACGATGAAGGAAATAGTGTATTATAGTAAGTATGCCAATTGAAAAAGTGAATTAACTGCGAAGTCGCGTTGAATGGAGAAAATCTTTCAACGGGTTCGGGGCCCAGAGTACCTTAGTGTTCGGGACAATAATGAGGACAATATGGTACGAATCATGCTTGTTTGGGAGCAAATTAGAGACATTTTCGGTACATTCCCTGCTAGATAAGTACCAATCATTTTTTGCAACTTTTTATTAGTTTTACTTATTGATATTTAAATTATGTTAGGCAACTACTGGTTAAAACTAAGGCTGCGGACAGAAAGGAGTGAGTGGTTTCCCAGTGGCCTTTTTAACATTTTTTTAGTTTTTTCTTCGGAAAAGGTTTAAATTTGTTTTACCTTTGTCTTAAATTACGGGTAATAACAGAAAATAATTAAGATTCATAATATCTGGCAACGTTTCAACAAATTCAATTGTTTTTAATTTTTCGCTCGCAAATTTACGTCAAGCGCCTTGTCTATGCTTAGTCAGGTGCGGCGAATATAGACTGGTTTTAGGGTATTTTTGAAAAATTTTAAAATGTTCGATTTAAGAAAAGAAAAGTATTGGGTATGTCTGTAGACTACCCCAGGAGTCACCCATTCCAATATATGCAGTGAATTTAATACCCTATATATATATATATATATATATATATATATATATATATATATATATATATATATATATATATATATATATATATATATACCGGGTGTCCCGCTAAGGTCGGCCACCGGCTGTATCTAGGAAACTATTTGCCCTACAGCTTTCGGGAAAAAAATATTATTACAAAAGTGATCCCGAGAAATCTATTAAAATTATTTTCCACTTTGTAATTTTACCGCTAGATGGCGTATTTTTAAATCAAAATCGAAAAATAAGAATTTCTCTATAAAATCAATAGTGAAGGTAAGTTACGCGGAACGATTTTGGACTCTCTTGTTAGCACTCTAAAAATTATTTATATGACATTTTATCCCATCTCTTAAAATAAGGGGTGGGGGGAGGGTGAAATTGTATTGCAGAAAAAGTTGGATAACTTTCGGCTACGTTAACCGATTTTTGCAAACTTGGTCTTGTTTTAAAGCTATTTGATAGCCGAATCACAGCTTGCAATAATACTAAAGTTTTTGTTTAAGCCTGAACCGCCAGATGGCGTATTTTGATCGCTTCAGGAGTTTACCCAATTTTCCATGATAAGGTAAATGGAAGGCTATATTTTTTATATTACTTTCTTATTACCTGTAAAATTACCTATCGTTTTTCAAACTTAAGTTATGAGCAAAAATCTCTTTAGGAAATATTATTTTTAAATTTAAACGTGAAATTCGAAATTATTTCGCAATAACCAGTACTAATCGACCTAAAACTTAAAAGCTTCCGAAAAAATATTGTCATCATAAAGTAGAAACACTTGTAGATATGAGGTCCTGGAAAAAATCGACTGATACTTTTTCATTTGTATTTTATTTGTATTTGTATTGTATCTCTTTTTAAATTAATATTAATTAACATTTCACTTGCAAAGAACATTACTTTTTTAGCAAATGTTCAAAATGTCCGCCATTATTGTCAATGCCACTTTGAAGTCTTCGCCGTGGTCCATTAACAGCAGTTTCGATTTCTGCAACAGAAATAAACGCTATCGCATTTCGGATTATAAGAATCATGTATTCTCGTGTGGTTGGCCGGGTCTGGTAGACTATATCTTTAAGCCTTCCCCATAAATAAAAGTCCAAAACGGTTAAATCAGGAGACCTGGGTGGCCAAGGAAATAAACTACCCCTTCCTACCCATCTAGTGGGAAACTGGATATTCAAATAATATTCTCTCACGTTGAGAACATAATGAGCGGGGCAACCGTCGTGTTGAAACCACATGTTTACACGAGTTTCTAAAGTCACTTCTTCCAAAAGAATTGGCAAATGGTTTCTTAAAAACTCCAAATACCTTGCTCCATTAAGCGTCTCTTCAAACATAAAAACAATAATTTTACCTTCAATAATGCCGCACCAGACATTTACGCTAAATTGATTTTGATGATCGATTTCTATCATCCAATGCGGATTATGTGCCGACCAATAATGCATGTTATGTAAGTTTACTTGACCTCTACTAGTAAAGGTAGCCTCATCTGTCCATAAAATTTGGGACAAGAAATTTGGATTTTCTCTGATCATTTCAAGCATCCAGTGGCAGAAATCTTGCCTTCGGTCAAAATCAAGTGGTGTGAGCGCCTGATGAAGTTCAACATGATATGCATGTAATCTTTCTTTTTTGAGAATTCTTTGTACAACCGATCGAGGAATTACCAGATCTCTTTCTATATCCCTAATACTGCGTTGAGGATAAGCTTCAATGTAACCAAGTACATTTATGATATTGACTTCATTTTGAGTTCTGCGAATCCTGTTTTTGGCTTGTATCGGCAACACTTGCCCAGTTTCTCGCAAACGTCTTGCTAAACGTCTAAACACTTTTCGCGAAAAATGTCGTCTCTCAGGATATCTTACAGCGTACTCCCGCGAGCCAATAACTGCATTTTCAAAACATTGAAAATAAACTGCCAGAATGTCATATGCTTCAGCAACAGTATAAGACATACTTTTCGAACAGATTAAACTGTTTTTAATACAAAAACACAAAATTCGACTTCAAAATAACGAATAACTTCTTAAAGGCGAAAATTGATGACAGCTAAATATTGTCAATTTCATTCTTTCGTTTTCCATGGCTTACTTATTATTAATAAACATTTCCTGTTAGACTTTTATTGCATTTTCGTTACTTACCTTATGATGACTTCAAAGTGGCATTGACAATAATGGCGGACATTTTGAACATTTGCTAAAAAAGTAATGTTCTTTGCCAGTGAAATGTTAATTAATATTAATTTAAAAAGAGATACAATAAAAATACAAATAAAATACAAATGAAAAAGTATCAGTCGACTTTTTCCAGAACCTCAGAACAACAAGTGTTACTCCTTTGCGATGACAATATTTATACGGTATATATATATATATATATATATATATATATATATATATATATATATATATATATATATATATATATATATATATATATATATATATATATATATATATTCATCCCTGACCAAAAATTAGCTAACTTTACAATCTTACTGCAATTTTATACATGAGTAATAATTATAATTAAGAATATAAATCAATCTATATTTTTTTATATTTGTGTTTTTTTGTGATTCTATATCGGAATAATAATAAAAGAATTATATTAATAGAGTTGTACAGTTGTTTACTTATAGAAAAACAATTTTTTGAGGCTACAATGTTTAATAACTTATATTTTAAAAACCAAGCGTCGTTGGAACTACATATATGCCGGGTGTTTCAATAGGTGTGACAAAGTAGATGCTAACGCCTTTGCCACTCCCTTTCAGTCTTGCTACTCCAATCATTCTAACTCAGATGTATCTGGCGTCCCACCTGTTGAGTTCTCGTCAATTCTGTCTGCTCACAATTTCACTAAAAAGGCAGGACCTGACGCCATACCTTCTGTGTTTTTAAGAAATTGCTGCAGTTCACTTTTGGAACCTTTAAGGCTACTTTTTCAGAAATCCTTTGACACCGGCTGTTTCCGCTTCTCATGGAAACATTCAAATTTAATTCCTTTTTATAAATCCGGCGACAGAATGAATAGGCGATTTTAAATCAGTGACCTAGTCATGACTACATCACCTTATTTGGCAACGTTGCTCCATATACTCAATGTTTAACCTAAAAAATCAAAGTATTAAGATTAAATGAGACAGCGTTGCCCAATGGTCTGACTAGGTCACTGATTTAAAAATGGCTAATGTAATTAACTATCGCGGTGTATCGCTGCTCTCGACCATTCCTTAACTTCTCGAATCCTTACTTACCGATGAGATCTTTAACACTTTCAAAAACTAAATAATACCGGAGCAGCACGTTTTTTTCTCAGGTCGATCTACCGCAACAAACCTAGCCGTATATCAGGACTATCTTCTGTCGTCGGTTGAGGCATAGACTGCATCTATACCGGCCTCTCCAAAGTGTTTGACAGCGTATGTCATCCTTTGTTGTTACAAAACTATCTGAGGTCGGCATCTCTGGATCCTACCTGAGGTGGATTGAGTCGTATTTGTCTCAGCGTCGTCAGCGTGTGGTTGTCTGTGGTTCTGTGTCGCATGGAATTTGTGTTACGTCGGGCGTTCCCAGGGGTCACATCTTGGTCCCATTCTGTTTTCTTTGTTTATTAACGATGTCATCCTTTTTTTGGATCGTCACGCTGCCTCTTGTACGCAGACGACTTGAAATTTTTTAACACCGTTTCTGCTGGCTCCGGTGGTTTGCTGTCTGACCTGGACAATTTTCTTATGTGGTGTAATGTTAATTTTTTGAATGTAAATGTCTCTAAATGTAAGACTATTAGTTTTTATGAAGGTCAAAACCCGATCAGAACAGTATACAAAATTAATGACTTTGTTGTCGAAAGTGTATCATTGTTTAATGACCTTGGTGTAATTTTTGACGAGGTTTTAACTTTTAACCAGCACATTGACAGTATTGTTCTGAAGGGATTTAGGCTGCTCGGCTTTATTAAAGGTGCGTTTGAGATTAGCACTCTTTTCACTCCGGACGTACCTAAGTGCACTCCGTCCGTTCGAGTATTAAATTCGGAGCAAAAAGAGTGAATCCGCTGGAGTTCGGGTATCGAAAACAGAGTGAAAAGTGTTTACTCCAAAAGTCCCGTCTCGCTGAGAGGTGCTTTAGGAGCGGGCATGCGTAACTGCGTTTGCAAATTTTATGGTTAAGTTAATTTTTTGTTTATGTCGGTTAAATTGGAATGTTTTCATTCTAAGCTGGGTTAATTCTAAAATGCATTTTAAGTTTTGGTCCGTCATTGATGGGACCGATATTTCCGCAGAATTCTCAACTTTTTCTTCAGAAATTTTTTCGTTTTCGGAGCTTTCACAAAATTCTTCCTTGGCAAAGTTTAAAATGGGGATGAGAGAATTGAAAATATTTAATAATTTTAATTAAATTCTTGGTCTAAAATTTAACCCATATGCAAGTCAAACACATGTTTATTTTTAAGGTTATGTTTTTGCACTTTTGGCGTAGAGTGTTCGTCTTTGAAAGATTTACTCCCAAAACTCTGAAGTCACGTGACAAAAATCTACTTTCACTCCACTCCAAATCCGTTGGCTATCCCGAACGTAGCTTAAGAGGAACACAAGGCATTTCAGTTACACTAGGGCACTTACCAGTATTTATAATTGTTTACTCCGGAGCGTTTTGGAGTACTGTTCTGTTGTATGCAGTGGCACTCTGTAAGAAAAATAGCGATAGCGACCGGCGTCTCTTTGCAAATTCTTACTAAGTATCACCGTTCGGTGTGTTTCGAAGAGACACCGGGCGCTTTCGCTATTTTTCTTACAGAGTGCCACTGCTGGTCTCCAAGTAATGCTTGTCACGTAAATAGACTCGAAAGAGTGCAGAACAAATTTGTTAAATACGTTCTATTTAAGTTTCACGTTTCTTACCGTAATGTGCCCCACGAAACTAGACTTTTGCTGTGTGGTTTTCAAAGCTTGGAAATTCGTCGAAGAAATGCTCACTTACTATTTCTTTATAAGCTAATTAATGGATACATAAGTTGTAGTAGTTCATTAAGTTTAATCTTATTTTCAGTTCCAAGGAGAACTACGAGACAGGTTCAATTATTTTATGAGCGGTGTCACAGGACAAACTATGGTTTAAATTAATTTTCACACCGTTTAGTGTACATTTATAACAGATTTTCTCTGACTGTGATATCTTTTTTACTGATCTGACAGCGTTGAAGAGAACTTTAAAATTTGAATAATTTGTTTTGCCAGTTCATTGTATTATTGTACGCGTAATTTTAGTACTATAGTGATATACGAAATTTGTACCATTTAGAATTTTTGATTCAGTAGTGTACTAAATAAATAAAAAACTTCATATAAAAGTCGTTATTTGTTCCTCTAAAAAAATAAAATAAACTAACATAAAAATAGTTATCGCGCCCATAAGAATCCATGTATTTCAAACATCACTTAGAACACATGCGCCCCAAGCGGCGAAATCATATAGCTGAATTACTGATGCAAATTTGAGACCGCGGCCAACGTATGGCGATCGGTCTCCTCCCTTCAAGTCCTTCATACTTGAACCTTTAAGGCCGACGTCCCATGTGCGGCATTAAAGACGGAGGCGGAACGGCAATGGCGATTCTATTGGTCGCTGGGCGGCCATCTTACAATTTAAACCGATGCGGTTAACCAGGTTTGACAACGGTACACAGCCTTGGTTTGGTCAATTTGTCTTCACAAATAGCCGTTAGGTGTAATTAGTTTGGTGTCCATGCCACAGGAAATGGATATTTGTTAAATTTCATGATCAAATTTTATTTCATAAACATCTTTTAAGTTTCTCAGTTGTCTTTTCTGTATCGTAGGGGAAGGTTCTTGTTTTTTTTTAATATAACCTTGTACTAATAAAAGCCTTTTATTAGTATTAAAAGACAATTACTGTTAATGTCCATCGTTGACAATTTAAGAAAGTAAAGTAAATACAATGGATAACAACTAACCGACAGCTTTTAGTTAAGTTTATGTTATGACTGTTTGCTTGCATGACTCATATCTTCAGCCAAAAAGTGCGGAACACATGAGGTATGTTCCGCTAAAAATTGCGCATTTATTTCTGCGTATTTCCGTCTTTAATTCATCACATGGGACGTCGGCTTGAAAGCCTAACGTCAAAAATTGTAGGATGGCCGCCCAGCGACCAATAGAATCGCCTTTTCCGTTCCGCCTCCGTCCTTAACTCCGCACATGGGACGTCGGCTTCAAGCTTCAATTAAATGGGAGTTTGCTTTTGGCTTCCGTTGTGTTAACATCTCTCGGTCGACTACAAGTTTGATTTTGGGCTAGATCCCCTAGAAGCGGTGAGTAGAGTGATTTGTGACGGAATACGAAGGGAAGCTCCACGGCCTGTTGAGGGGAGTCTTTAACCAAATCCAATGGGTGTGAGCAATGAGGCCTAAAATCCCTGTTCGTGCTGCGTTTTTTCATCCACACAAAGTAGACATGTGACGGTCATGTCTTGTTGTGGGAGGAGCGTAGTCCGAAAATGTGGCTGAAAGAATGCACAATAGACTACCAGAGGCGGGAATCTCCATAACTTCAACTGCGCCATACCGAAATCATTGACGTATTGTCATTTTTTTTTGAAATACCACCCAAACTGGGTAACGTATAAGTCATCCCAAGAGTGGCTAGGGCTCTGGTTAAGCGCCGGATCGAGTGGAGATCTGGCCAACCCGTCCCATGGACGAGGGCCATACACAGTGGAAAAAGAAAGAAAACAACTTTCAATTCTGTCAACTGTCATCATCAAAGTCTTTTTTTGAAGCTTTTTGAGGTATGGTTTTGGTTTTAAGCTCAGTGAAGAAAAGAGGAGTTTAATTTAACCCGAAATATAAAAATATGGATAGAAAATAAATAATTAATATATGTGCTACTTTGTTTTAAATAAATAAATTGTCGATGAAAAGTTGTTTTTGAAATATAAGTGGATTTTTCGAGGCAGATTGTATTTGCAGTGTTTACATTAATTTGGTTATTATACCTTGAAAATAACATTACGAAAATAATATATATATAATATAAAATAACGGTACAAAAATTAACTCAAAATGGGAACGTTTTACTAAATCACAAGATTCTATCTATTTCTTACACTTTTATATACATTATCAAATTGACACACTTTGTATAACTTCGATATTCTTCAGGCGTTTTTTTTTTCTTTTTAGTTTCAATAGAGCGTAGTCATAAAAACTTTATCTCGGAATAATAAAATAATAATGTCATAATTACTTATTAAAATATTTCTTTTTCACCTTGACCCTTTCAGGTTTCATAATATGTATCTTGTGTAGCTCTATATACACAGCACTTTAACACAAGAAAAATCTACATTGTTTATTAAAATTGCACTGTGATATAATAAATTAACGTACTGCTGTTTATAGCAAGTATATTTGAGCATATTGTGATGAATACCTTTATAATTGTATTGTCTTTTTAGATGTCTTCGAAAATAATAAAATCAGGTGGTGCTGAACCAGATGCCTTTGAGACCCAAGTGGCTCAAGCACTTCTAGATTTGGAAATGAATTCTGATTTAAAGGCTCAACTTAGGGAGTTGCACATTACTAAGGCTAGAGAAATTGAGCTTAATAATAAAAAAGTAAGTACATATATTTTACTTATTTTGTGAGAAATATGTATATAAAATCAATGGTCTTTTGCACTTTAAGTATGTCCGAATTTGGCAATTTTAAACATTTAAAAGATAGAGTATGTTAAATAGAGGAGATTAAAACAAAAAAAGGGTCTTGTGCACTTTAAGTATGTCCGAATTTGGTAATTTTAAACATTTTAAAAGATAGAGTAGGTTGAATAGAGAGGGGTAAAACAAAAAAATTTATGGATGAAGCAGTTTTTCTACCAGAAAAATCAAGATAAAGTTGATTAAAAACACGTTATTTTGAAATTTTGGGTAATTATTCGAATTAATGGAACCACCGAATTTTTTGATGAAATTTTGCACAGACCCTAATTTTGAATCTGAAGTCAGTTTCTGGCGGTCTCTAATGGTTTTTCAAAAAAAAAAATGATTAACTTTTAGGTTAGCTTTGTCAATCTTTTCAATTTCTATAAATTTCGGCACTTTCTCTTAAACACATCTATACAAGTCATTACACACTGTTATTCTGAACCATATTTAGACAAATTTATATAAAAACACATTCAAAAAACAGAGAAAATATCAAAAAACTGAAAGAAAATAAACACGCGACCCGTGGTACACATACTCGAAATTTCTGATGGAAAGCCGCGCTGTTGCTAAATTTACAAATCGTTTTTCCCACAAATACTGCTAGCTTTACATAAAGTTAGCGGGATAATGCGAAAATGAACCAAATTTAGCCAAAAGGGCAAAAAGATGGCCCCAGCCAACACCCTGGCGCACCAATCCCGCTTCGCCTGCAAGGAAAGAGACTTGTCAGGGCCCCTAACCAGGTGCTAACCCTGTTCCGACCTTAGGGTGCCCTCCGATCCACCGTGATATCGAAAATATTAGATCTGTCACCTAATTCACCGACTTAGAAAAGTTTTTTATGCGAACGGTGGATCGGAGGGCACCCTAAGGTCGGAGCAGGGTTAGCACCTGTTTAGGGGCCCTGACAAGTTTCTTTCCTCACAGGTGAAAAGGGATTGGTGCGCCAGGGTGTTGGTTGGGGTCTTCTTCGGCTGTGTTGTAGAAGTGGTACAAAGTTTGCCAAGATTACTTAATTTCATTTGGGAGAAAAAATAGGTAAACGTGGCAACACCGGACACAGGAATATTGTTGACAGGTGGGAAAATAATGGCGGCTAATAGCGAGTTAAAATGGAATTTTCTATAGAAAAAAGCAATTTCCTTAGCTATTTTTGCCTAAATGTGGTGTTTTGTGTGACGAAAAAAAATAAAAATTATAAGTTTACAGATATGTTTAAGTGAAAGTGTCGAAACTTAAAGGAATCTACATGGAACGCGTCACTTCGTCAGCATAGTTGGTTCGGTCTCCTGTCAACTTAACCGTGTAAATGCGAGGTTGTCAAATCTATTACAATTTTGTATTTTGGTATTTACATCAAACTGTCTGGTTTCATATATTTTAAAGGCAAATCGGGAAATGCGTTAGCGTTACTTGTGTAGTGTTTGCTCAGGTTTGCAATGCGAAAACTCCTTAATATTGAAAGGTTGTTTACAGTGTTGCCAAACTTGACTGGCTATCTTAATGTTTTTATTGTGTCCTAGGTCCTAGTCAGTCCACATTTTATGAACTTTTACAAAACAAATAATCAATCGCACCACCAAAACAATGCAATATAAAAAAAGACTAAGTAAAAGTGGGTAAAACCTGAACAAACCCCAGCAAACCTGAGCAAACACTATACAAGTAACAGTAACGCATTTCCCGATTTGCCTTTACGTGATACCAGACACTTTGATGTAAATATTAAAATGCAATATAAAAAAAGACTAAGTAAAGTGGGTAAAACCTGAACAAACCCCAGCAAACCTGAGCAAACACTACACAAGTAACGCTAACGCATTTCCCGATTTGCCTTTAAAATATATGAAACCAGACAGTTTGATGTAAATACCAAAATACAAAATTGTAATAGATTTGACAACCTCGCATTTACACGGTTAAGTTGACAGGAGACCGAACCAACTATGCTGACGAAGTGACGCGTTCCATAATCACAAGTAAACAAATAATTTCTGGTCATTATAAATTCATTTTCGTGTAAAAATTAAAATTTTTAATTTTCTGTGAATAGTCAATCTTTGTATATTTAATACATATCCTTGGCGATGATTATATCATATTTTGTGGTGTTTTCCTTTTTTTTTGGCATTTTCTTGGAAAAAAATGGTTCATCCAGCGATTTTTTTTTTGTTAAAGTGCTCCAAAGAAGGTAATCTTTAATTTTCCCATTCGAAAATTTCTTAATTCCGACATACTTGAAGTGCACAAGAACCCAAAAAATTTTACAGATGAAGCACTTTCTACCAGAAAAATCAAGATAAAGTTGAATAAAAACCCGTTATTTTGAAATTTTGCAATGCGAAAACTCCTTAATATTGAAAGGTTGCTCACAGTGTTGCCAAACTTGACTGACTATCTTAATGTTTTTGTTGTGCCCTAGGTCCTAGTCAATTAACATTTTGCATACTTTTACGAAACAAATAATCATACCACCAAAACAATGCAATATTTATTTTATTTATTTATTTATTTAATTTAATACAAACTCAACAGGCTGCTACAAACAACCCCATTACAGAGTAGGAATACACTAAATTTCTAAATGCACTTAATCCATAATTAAACTAATTATCTAATATTATGCTCTTAATTTGGGCTACATTGACATTAAATATATCAAAGTCAAAGTCAAAAGTCAAAGTCAAAAATAGCTTTATTGATATAAGATTACAATCTCCTTATCAAAGCTGCTTAACCTAGTAAAATTTAAGATTAATAACAATATGAGTACATAATAGATGGAAAAAAAAACAAACAATAAAAAGTAAAAACAAACAAAACACACATTTTGAATTTCGTTATATTTCCGACACATCAAATTAACAGGAGAGTTATTATATTGTAAATCATTATATCTTAATCTTATCTATATCTTATTAATCTTAGAAGGTGCGTTTCGTTGGGCGTGCTAAGAACAGCATATTTTGCCAACTTTCATTCCCATCTTTCATATGGAATTTTGGTGTGGGGCCACGCATCTGGGGCACTGCGAGTGTTTGGACTGCAGAGGAAGGCTGTTCGTGTGATAGCTGGGCTGCAGTTCAGAGATGACTGCAGAAAGACTTAAAAATCCTTACGGTTCCGGCGCTGTTTGTTCTGGAGTGTCTTTTGTATGTTAAGAGACACATTGAACAATACAAAACACATGGGGAAACTCATGACTATAATACCAGAAACAGGGGTGACCTGATTCCCGCTTACTGGCAGCTGAAGAGGTGTCAGGATGGCCCTGGATACTGGGGAATAAAATTTTTTAATGTGTTGCCAGGTCATATCAGGGATTTACCTTTTAAAACTTTTAAAGATGTAGTTAAGAGGATTTTAATTAGTAAGGTTTTTTACAACCTTGATGAATATTTTAAATGTAACTTGTAGTTTTGTGTTTTAATATTTTGACCATTTCAGTGTAGTATTGCATAATTTAGGTTTAATTATGTAGACTATAAATTTTAGCTGTGGGTGTAATGTCAGGTGTTTGTAGAAAAATACTTTGACTGCTTAGATGTATAATTGTACTTATTATCTCCTTTCGACGTGTGTAACATGAATAACATGCATAACATGAATAAATTATTATTATTATTATTATTATTAAAATAACTCGTCCTGGCATTTCTTACATAAAATGTCAATGGATCCCTTGTCCGATAGCAAGGAGCATTAAAGTTTATTTTTGACAAATAAGATGGATCATCTATTTTATTATTCAATAATTTGTACAAGTATAGTATGGACGCCAACGTTCTGCGTTTTTCTAAATCAGGTAGATTGTATTTTTTACTCAGTTGCACTTTTGGTATATCATAACTATAAAACCCAGTTTCCTTATAGTAAAGATATCTTAAAAACTTGTTTTGAACTCTTTCAATACTATACTTGTGATTTTCATATTGTGGACTCCAAACAATTGATGCATATTCCAGAATACTCCTGACATATGCAATATATAGTTTTCGTATACACGAGATGTTCCCGAATGGCTTTGAATTCCTCACAATAAATCCATACATTTTTAAAGCTTTGTTAGCAATGTCAGACATGTGTAACCTAAATGACAATTCCGAATCAAAAGTAACCCCAAGGTCCCGCATATTTTCCACCCGAGCCAGTGCTGTTCCAATCATCTTGTAATTAAAGTATATTGGTTCTTTCTTTCTCCGAAAACTTAGTACGTAACATTTGCCAAAATTAAATCCAAGACAATTTCTGTTTGTCCACTCTACCAATCTGTCCAAACTACTTTGTAAAATTATACAGTCTTCAATATTCTTAATTTTTGAGTATACTTTAAGATCATCTGCAAAAACCAAAACACCGCAATTGGAAATCTCGCCAACAATATCATTTATAAACAATAAAAACAACAGCGGTCCCAAGTTTGAGCCCTGCGGAACCCCTGAGGTAGCTGTAAAAAAATGGGAATGATGGCCTTTAATGACAACTCTTTGCTTTCTGTGCTGTAAGTATGATACAAAAAACTTAATAAGATTGGAGTGAAATCCAAATTCATTACCCAACTTTTTTATGAGTATAGCATGTGACACTTTATCAAAAGCCTTAGCAAAATCTGTATATATAACATCTATCTGATATTTGTTGTCCAGATTTTCAGATATATATTGGGTAATGTTGCTCAAGTTACTAACTGTTGATCTTTTTTGCATAAAACCATGTTGAAATAAAGAAATTCTTCTAGAAACAGATTTATATATGTATTTGTATATTATGGATTCAAATAGTTTAGCTACAACAGAAAGTACTGCTACTGGTCTATAGTTCCTTATATCTGTTTTATCATCTTTTTTAAAAATTGGGCAGATTTTAACTTCCTTCCATAATTCCGGAAAAGTGCATGTTCTTAAAGACATATTAAACAGTGTTTTTAAGGGATTTGCTAAGTATCCCACCAAACCCTTAATGATATATGATGGAATGTTATCTGGACCAATAGCTTTGTTAACTTTAAGACTTTTGACTGCGTCACACACATCCTCATATTCGATATTAAGCAGAGATACTACCTTGAATGATTGGCCATTACCAGAGTCCTGTATGATGTTGCTGGGAGCATCATAAACTGATCCAAAATAGTCAGCAAATGCACCACATATAGCCCCACCAGTTTCACACTCAGTACCATCTAAATGCATTTTATTTGGAATACCACCTAAATCTTTTTTATTCTTTAAATATTGCCAGAAGGCCCTAGAATCTTGGCCAATATTTTGCTGTATCTCGTTTATGTAATCCGTGTGGGCTTTTTTAATATCTTGTTTTAATTTAGATCGCAGATTGATAAACTGGTTTGTTATATTTGGATTTTTTGTTTTTTGACTTTGTATTCTTAATTTATCTTTCCTTTTTAAGTCATTTATAATTTGTCTCTTAAACCACACAGGATACTGTTTTGCTTTCTTAGTTTTTGGAACACAAACAGAAAAAATTTCATACACTTTGTCATAAAAATATTTTGCCGCAGCATTCACATTGGTAAATGAGTCTAGTTCATCCCAATTAATATTTCTGAACATTTGAATCATGGCTTCAAAATTTGCTTTTTTAAAATTGAACTGAGATTTATTGTCAGTAGTCAAAGCCTTTTGCTTTGGTTGTTTCAAATTTATATCTACAGATAGCGTAGGATGATGTAAATCTTCATCAACGAAACTAAATGTAAAAGTTTCATCCAAGTAGTGATTACTTAGGTGTGAAATGTTGAAGTCTCCTAAAATTATGTAATTGTGCTCATACAGAAATTCTAAGTTTTCAAGGAAAGTAAAAAATTCGTCCTTATCGGCCACAGAACAATTAGGAGTAATATATACAACTATAATATACAGAAAGCTGTTTGCATTAGTATACACTTTAACTGCAACTATATCAAACGCAGGATTTCTTAAATTTAAAGACACAAAACTACATTTATATACATTTCTTACAGCAAGAAGGACTCCACCCCCTCTTAAGTTGTCTTCCCTATTTCTATTTCTAAAAACCAAAAAATTACTTGAAAATAATTCGCTGTCGTAAATTTTGCTAGATAACCATGTCTCTGTTAAAGCCACTGCATCATACTCATTATCTGTAAGAGATACTGCATTATGAAATTCGACGGTTTTGCTATTCAGTCCCCGTACATTCTGATAGGATACTAAAAATTTATTATTGCTAGCATTTGTTGCCAGAACTTGAAGAGAGACACGGTTTACATTCGCAGCTGCATCGGGTAAATCACTTATAAAAAATGTTCGTTACTATTATAATTTGTGTATCGCCGGAGCCTTTCGATTCTTTGTAAATAGGCCCTACAATCTGGGTTTCTTGCAGAATGGTCTCTGTTTGGATTCCCAAGCTTTTTACAGTTAGGGCAATCCAGGATAGTTACGTGGCAGTTCCGACTGTCGTGAACACCTCCACTTTTATGACAACATTCACTTCCTTCACAGTATTTAGCCACATGACCAAAGCTACAACATTTATAACACATAGCCACGTTTACATACTCTTGAATATAGGCTGTAGTTAAATCAAGGGAGATCTTGTTTTTCATAAACCACTTGAATATTTGAGGCTTTGTTTGCAGTATCCAATTTTCTTTCTGTTTGTTTCGGCATTCTTTTTTGGTTATGATTTTAATGTGTGTTTTAATGTCTTTCCCAAATGTATCCGTCAAGCCTGGATTTTCAGCACATAGTTCATTAAGAAATTCGTCTGGAGTATAGCCTTTTATAACTCCCGTTATCATAAACATGGGGTCCGTGGATTGTATATTCTTTAGCTGAAACTCCTTATTGGCCAAGCCATCCTTTAACTTTTTTTGCTGAGCTTCGTCCTGACACTCTATTACAACAGCTCCACTTTTTAACTGTGTAACTCTTTTGAAATTTTTATCAATATCATCTCTGCTTATATTCTTCTTAATTTCTTTTAAAACTTCTCGGGAGTTCTGCTGATCCTTTATTCGGACTACTGTTTCCAGTTTCGCCTTTGTCTGTGGTGGAGTGGCCCATGGTTTCTTTGCGACGGCACTGTAAGTTTTGTAGCTTTCTGGATAATCCACATTAAGGCTCTGTGGGGATGCTAATGGTTTAGAGTTCACTTTTTGATTCTGCACTACTGCATCCTTTGTAGCATATTTTAATTGACAGTTTTCCTTTTCAACCTGCCCTATCTTATAAGCTAAAGTCGTCACATGCTTAAATATGTCAAAAATTGCACTGTCAACTTTATTTTGGTCATCTTTTGTTAAACTAATGATATTATCATAGGTTTCCTTAGAAGCTGTTTTTTGGATAATGTATAAAGCACTGAGAATATTTTGTAGTAATCCTTCAGCATTGTTTTGGAATTCTTCTGGGTTTTCTGTATCATCATTTTTACTAATGTCCGCATTTTCAATTATCATACGACGAAATTTTGTGCGCTCCAATGTGCCAGGACTCGATCCAGTCCTAGGACGCTTTTGGGATATCGATTCTCCTACTTCCTGATTATGTACTGTCTCAGTTGGAGTTTCTACCATGCCATTTTGTATAACATTTTCCACAGTTTTAGTAGGTGTCCTTGACATACTGCTCCTAGGTTTAAAAACGTCGTCCGGATTACCATCATCTACATTTAAAATCCCAGAATTTTGATTCTCAAATATATCGAAATTTTTGATCATACCCGGTACTTGTAGTTCACTGCTAGATCCGTGCAGAGACCGTGTTCCGGCTTTCGCATTTTTTGCTTTATTGTATGTTCTTATCTCTTGTTTTGCTGCATCAACACCAATAATTTTATTTATTTCGTGAATGGACACACATTCAATGGAGTTATGTCTTTTTAAACACCTTTGTTGTTGATCACTTTCTGAACCGCCACTATCAGTACTCATTGTAAATAATACCGTAAAGGTTTAAACAAGGTATTACTTTTTGTTTTATTTTAAAAACTTAAAATAAACCACTACAAATCGTAAAAACACGGGAGCGACAAAATAGACGTCCGTATAATAATAACAAATAATCATACCACCAAAACAATGCAATATAAAAAAGACTAAGTAAAAATGGGTAAAACCTGAACAAACCCCAGCAAACCTGAGCAAACACCATACAAGTAACGCTAACGCATTTCCCGATTTGCCTTTATATGATACCAGCCACGTAAATACTAAAATGCAATATAAAAAAAGAGTAAGTAAAGTGGGTAAAACCTGAGCAAACACTATACAAGTAACGCTAACTCATTTCCCGATTTGCCTTTATATGATACCAGACAGTTTGATGTAAATATTAAAATACAAAATTGTAATAGATTTGACAACCTTGCATTTACAGGGTTAAGTTGACAAGAGACCGAATCAATTTTCTGTGAATAGTCAATCTTGGTATATGTAATACATATCCTTGGCGATGATTATAACATATTATTGGTGGTGTTTTGTGTTGTCCGTGCTGTGGTATGTTCCAAATTTTTTCCTTTTTTTGACATGTTCTTGGAAAAAAATCCACCGATTTTTTTTGTTAAAGTGCTCCAAAGAGGTAATCTTTAATTTGCCCATTCGAAAATTTGTTAATTCCGACATACTTAAAGTGCACAAGAACCTAAAATCAAGATGTTTCAATATGCTATGCTTGCTTTCAATGGCAATATTAATTAGTATGTAATTAAAGTCTAATATAAATAAGGGCTTGGTATAGTTAAATTTAGTATTTTTATATTAGACTTTTCAAAATATATAGAGCAAGCTTAAGTTATGTAGAATTAACATCAAAATTAAAACTACTCAGTTGCTAAAGCTAAATAGGGTAATTATTCAGATCAAATTATTCAGATTAAAAATGGGCATTGCTGTCCGTAGATAAATAAATAAATAAATAAATGGAACCACCGAATTTTTTGATGAAATTTTGCACATACCCTAATTTTGGGTAGTAGAACACGAATCTGAAATCAGTTTTTGGCGGTCTCGTATGGTTTTTACCAAAAAAAAAATTGTATACTTTTAGGTTAGCTTTTTCTATGGATATCTTTAAATTTCGACACTTTCACTTATACACATCTGTAAACTTATAATTTTTATTTTTTTCGTAGCAAAAAGCACCACATTTAGGCAAAAATAGCTAAGAAAATTGCTTTTTTTTCTTTCAAAAATTGCATTTTAACTCGCCACTAGCCGCCGTTATTTCTCCACCTGTCAACCCTATTTTTGTGTCCGGTATTGCCAGGTTTACTTATTTTCCTGAAAAAGTTGTAAATTAAGAATAAGAAATAAAAGCTAACCCAGATCGGCTCTAAAAGGTGCAGAAATGAAAATTGCATAATAAAGTCAGTTGTGAAATACGCTCTCGGACAGGTTTGCTCAGTTTTAGGTTTCATCAGTATCTTTTTTAATAAAATGTCAGTTGTATGTGGTGCTGCCAAAATTTTATACCAACACGAATCGTGCAGTTGCAGTAAAAAAACTCGGCAAAGATAAAATATTTAAAAAATATCCTGATGAAACCTAAAACTGGGCAAACCTGTCCGAGAACGTATTTCACAACTCCGTGGCCACAAGAAGAAATTATATTATTTATAAGAACAGCTTTAATGCCAAAATTTCACAAAAAATAATTAAATAGTAACAGCCCTAACCGATTGCCAATACACCTTTTAAAACTGATCTAAAAATTTGTGGGAAAAACTATTTGTAAATTTGGCAACACGGTCTTTCCATCAAAAATTTGGAGTGTTATTTTTATTTAGCTTTTTAACCCAACCTAAGCAAACCTAAGCAATCCATAGAAAAAGCTAACCTAAAAGTTAAAAAAAAAAATTGGAAAAACCATATGAGACCGCCAAAAACTGATTCCAGATTCGTTTTCTACGACCCAAAATTAGGGTCTGCAAAATTTCATCAAAAAATTCGGTGGTTCCATTAATCCCCTCACTCCACTATGCTCCAGTTTCATTAAAAGAATCTTATGATCAACCAGGTCAAACGCCTGTAGTCAAAAAACATCCCAGCCACCCACCTTCCCCGGTCCATCCCTTCAATGGTGTACAATAGCGGAAACAATTAAAGGACCAAAAAAAAATCTCAATTTTGTGCGATTTTTCAAATGGCTGGATCTTTGGTAAAAATGGTCCTATGTGAGTGAAAAAAAAAGCAATTTGAAGCTTGAAGTGTCTAGTTTAAGGATCTTGCGATAAAAAAAATTTCCAAGCAACAATTAGCGCAAAATCCTAATGAATATCATGGAAAGAAAATTTTTCGAAATTTTGTGCAATCTTATTTTTCGTGTACGGACTAGAAAAATTTTTTTCAACCTAACCACTATATGGATTGGCTAGGTTGTTCAGTTAGCTTCAATTTTTTTTTGTGTCGGCCTCGATACGACCATTCCTCGCTGAGTTATCAGACTTTGAATGAAAATGCGTCATTTTCTCTTCTCTCATCAATATCTCAGGAACCAATGGTCCCGCAGAAAATGGAAGGGGGTTTCGGAAACTTGGATCCATTCTTTTCAAAATTTCAAAATTGTGAAAAACAGGACTTTTTCAGGTCTTTTAGAAAATCACGTGCCACATCGAGAATATTGGGAAAATGACTAATGTTAAGTGTGCATCTTACAGGCCATTGTACCCCTAAAAGCCCTACAGAGTTTCAACCTGATCCATCAAGCCATTTTGTTTCATTCGATTGAATTTTGAAAAAATTGAAGGATCGCGTTCTTTTGCCTTGAGAGCTCATAATCTGTAAAAAAAAGGAAAAAACATTTCTCCTAATTTTTTTCCACATTTGTATTGCGGCAAGCGTTTGGAGTCATGAAAAGAATTTTTTTTTCTAAAAAAGTAAAAAAAAAAATTTTTTTCGACAAAGCAAAAAAAATTTTGTTTGAAAAATTGAAGAAAAAATTTCTCTGTTCTTGACTTCAAACGCTTCCCGCAATAAGTGTGTGAAAAACAATCAGGAACAAATTTTTTTCCCAGTTTTTTACAGATTATGAGCTTCCAACAGCGACATACATACTTTGGACTAACAATGCTTGAACCAAGAATGCCTCCTTCTCCGACCGCGCGCAGTGCCACAGGAACGCATGCGCAGTTAAAAGGTTACAGGACGGGTCTTACTATTTGTGTATGGTGGTAGGTATATCAGTTCACATAGAACACATATTTATGAAAGATTTAGTAAATTTTTAGTTTAATACGCCATGCCCATGTAGAAATACTTATTGTAATAGGTTGAAAACTTACAAAATATTTTTCATAAAGATATGGATGTTACCCACGTAAATTAAAACTATTAAAGCCAGCTGTATGGATCCGGCAATCGCAAAGCGAAATAAATAAGGTTGCTTTCAGATTTCCATCAGCGAAAAGGCCGACATACCGCCAGGAAACCTTTTACAGTCTAGATTCAACAAAGCAAATATTATGTTTACGTGGAAATACGGCGACACGGTTTTTTCGTCACGCCAAAATGAGACATGCATTCGATACACCCTTTATTAATTCCATGAGGATACTGACGAATCTGACGATATGAGCCACGAGGCCCACGAGCAAATACAAAATAGCATTTAGCGCAGTGTTGCCAGCCCGCAGAGAATAAAAGCCGTGGCGGATAATAAAAATTTTTTGAAGTTTAAATTCCGACTTCATTAAATATACATATATTTCCATTTATTAGCAGTACTTTTTTTTTAAATCTGGCGCTTAAACTAAAATTATGTAATTTTCCACAATTAGAGAAACTTCATTAAACAAAAAGTCCATACCTATTCAATGGGCGACTTTATCGGAGTGTACGAGTGTACGTACCTACCTAGGGTTTAGTGTGCGTGTACCTATTATTAATTTACATTATCGAATACAGTGACGTAAGGACATTTTCGGTTGAAGTAAGGATGGAAGGACATACGGGTCAAAGTAAGAACTCTCCTTAGCAAAGAATGACGGGTGGCAAATCTACCATGAATTAAAACATAGTTTCGTATTGTTTATCACGCTACTCTCACTCTGTTACGCAGAAACATCTAGTCTAGTGACTATATAACGTCTATAAAGAAAGCATATAAAGTCAAACGGGAAACTTGAACTACATAACAGTTGAAGGTGAATAACCGAAGTTTCATTCATACATTGTCAACTGTGCACATGGAAAAATGAGCGATTCAAAATCTACTTGGCGGGCGGATTGTTTGGCAAATTAAAATGCTACTCATTTTTTTACCTTCATATTTAGCCTTTTTCGTGCATAAATGGCCAAGTATGCGTTTGGAGTTTTTAAACGAAAAAGTCGTGTTTCTATATGCGCGGCAGTACAGTAATCCCGTGGCCGTACCTTCGGTTTGAAAAGCCGTAAAAACACGGCAATTGCCGTGTCGTTGGCAACACTGCTTTAGCGAGACCCGCTGACGCTACCTGCAGTGTTGCCAGAAGTCATTAAAAAAAACTTGAGAGTGCCGCCGAAATTCGTGATAAATCGCGAGCCTGTAATGATTGCACCGGAAGTAAAAATAATAGGATTAAATAATCTTATTCTACTATTTATTTTAATAAAACTGAACAAAATTTTACGATATCAAAATATTATTAAACAAATTTACAAACTTAAACAAATATCTATCACTGTGTGCTATAAAAAACGAAATAGTTTTTTATAAATAAAAGTGTAAAACTAACACAAAACAAACAAACCGGAAGAAGTTATTCATCTGTAGCACTGGAGTTTCTATCTTATTTTTATCTGAATAAAATACGTGACCACAACCTAACTTTTTAATCGTATTATTTGTGATACAAAAATCGTAGCAATTTTTGTCTCTTGACAAACATTTGGTATATAAAATGCCTTCTATTGTTTTCACTTTAGGTTTGTTGCGTAGTTGAGTTTTTATTAAACAAATTTGAAAAAATGTTCTCTCTACTGCTGCTTTCGAGTGTGGTAAGCAAAAAATCTGCAAAACAAATCTAAAGACCCGCAAATTTTAGAGAGTCACCTGCTATTTTTACTAATGAATTTTTTTTCCAAAACGACAAGGTATCGTTATCAAAATTGTTTAGTGGGATCTTGACATTCGCCAGTCGTTATTCAGATTTTGGATTTCATTTCGATTATAGTGGAACTATTTGAACTACTTATATTGAGAAAGTGCAACGTGAAAATAGAAACAGAGTTTCAAACCTCAATTGCAATCAAATTGCACTTTGCAAAGATCAATGTCGTGAGATTCGCTGATTGATATTTCTATAAAGGTAAAACCATAGACAACATATATTTAGACCATCACAACGTATTCGCGACACCGCTGAATCCGTCCAATGTATTGGCGAAAAAGTGCGTTTGTACGCATTGGGCGCCAGTCAGATTTTTAAACGACGGTCCTCTCGAGGCATGCGCACTCGGGACGTCTCGTAAAAGTGGTTGTTGAACTCAATGACGCAACGCGGCGATCAGAACCGGGCCGAAAAAATCTCAGTCATTTGTATGTTATGGTATTTTTGGTTGGGGTGGCGAATATAGCGAACCTCTGAAGCTTGTTATTTCGATACAAAAATAGTCTTTACAAAGTGTTACAGACATTTCATATGATTCGCCAATTATGTATCCAACTTTTAAATATAAGGAATTATTTCGTAGTCTATTTCTTACAATTAGTGCATAAATACAAATAGTTTAATTCCAAATTTAAATTATATCAATATGTGAAAGAATAGGAGGTAAAAAATATAATTTATCTTAAATGCACTCCGGTGTTGAAGTGAATACACACACGGAGAAGTAGAAATATTTGTCAGTGACGTATATTGAGTGTGGTCAAGGTGTCAGAAAGGCACTGATGGGGTGTGTGTATTAGGGGCATTGTATAAGGGGTAAGATGGTGTAAGAAGGTCATATATAGTGTCAATGCCTCCTTCCCCTATATTGCATAAGGGTGAGTGTGACCAAAAGGCATATTTGCGCTTTCGCCAAAGGGGCACTAAAAATACTAGTGGATTAGGCTAGAGGGGAGTATTTTAAAAGGGATGGCGAAAGAAAAAAGTGCTTTCGCCAAAGGATCGCTAAGATATCAGTGGATTAGAAGAGTGTGTCCAAAAGGCATATTTGCGCTTTCGCCAAAGGGGCACTAAAAATACTAGTGGATTGGGGTAGAGGGGAGTATTTTAAAAGGGATGGCGAAAGAAAAAAGCGCTTTCGCCAAAGGATCGCTAAGATATCGGTGGATTAGAAGGGTGTGTGTCCAAAAGGCATATTTGTGCTTTCGTCAAAGGGGCACTAAAAATACTAGTGGATTAGGGTAGAGGGGAGTATTTTAAAACGGATGGCGAAAGAAAAAAGCGCTTTCGCCAAAGGATCGCTAAGATATCGGTGGATTAGAAGGGTGTGTCCAAAAGGCATATTTGCGCTTTCGCCGAAGGATCGCTAAGATATCGGTGGATTAGATTGACATGGGGCCGTAAGTAGTAACGCTTTCAGCAAAGTATCAAGTGCACACACTGTAAATAGGTGTAAAAATATTTACTTCTTACCCTAGAACTTGGTTTGTTCAATAATTGTACAGGATGGGATTCCAATCCAATAAAATATACACATGCAATTTTTTTGACTTACTATTTTACTTCTATATGCATATTTTATTTCTATTGTTTAGAATACTATGTTTATATTTTATTTCAACTTTCAATTTTGTAAATGTAACGTTTAAAAGATTAAGAGGGGGGGGGGCATTAAAGAGACGCACTGTATATATATAAACTGAGCTATTTTCGAGGAATTATCGACAGTTTTGTATAGCAAGAAAACTCAGATTTAAGCCAACAAACTATACACCGCACACCCTTTAATGAAAATATTTGTGAAACATCATCGTTAATTTATTTATTTATGGTGTCAACAAAATACTTATTGAAATTGTTTGCAGCCACTCTATAGTCGACCAATGGACTCCCCTCCGAATCCTCGGTCAGAAGAATAGTCACCAGATGAGCTCAGATTAACTTCCTTTTTTATTATTTGCCAAGAACATCTGGCCTTGTTTTCTGAGTTTACATAGACGTTGGTTACATCGCTCAGCCACGGCTTTCCACGATCAGTCATACCAATAACACCCGCATACCTATGAAGCTCCAACGGAAAAGCCCTTTCCATCAAGTTGATAAAACAGTCCATAAAGGACTGCATATTAGAGGTCATGCTATTCCCTATTAATATATTATGCCAGTTTTGGTGGCGCAGTAAATTTCTAAAAGTTATTATATTACTATCTTTTTTTTTCAAATTCCTGAGGTATTGAAATTGCCAGGGCCTTCCGTTGGCCTCTCACATGGAAAACTGACAATCTGCATACAGTGATCAGACTCTAGGTAATCCATTACCTCAGGATTACTATACAGACAAGGGCTTTTATTTTGTTCGCTTTTATTAAGTAATTTTATAGGAAAATTCTGTTCAAAAATATTTTTAAAGTATTCATAAAAGTCCACCATTGCAAGTTTATATCTATTTTGTTTATTGTTCCCTTCCTATAAAGAATGAATAAACTAAAAAATACGGATATCATGTATTCCGACGAGTTATTTCCGATGATGTATATGGGATTTTAATTTGAACCATTTTGACCCTACAAAAAATTTAAATCCGTGAAATATTTGGGTCAAAAATCGAAATTTCCAGTTTTTCCCAAATATATCCATTTTCCAGTGATTTTAGGTTTAGGGAAATGTATTGCAAAAAGAAAGTATTTGAGATTTTAAAATTTCACTTATGTATCCGTTTTTCGATCCGACGTTTTGTTTTCGAGTTATTAGGTACCAAAGAGGGCTCTGCAAATGGTATTTTTCGACCTAAGAAAATTCAAAAGAATTACTTGCCGTTTTCCGATCCTCACCAGTTTCAATAGAGTTCTGAAGCTCCGGGTCCTCTACAACCTCCGAAAATTTACATCGATTTAATTCGCTTTTGGGACCTGGTCCGATTTCAACGAAAATCGCGGAAATTTCGACTTTGACGTTTAAAGCTCCGAAACGAAACATCCTGTATAACTGAATTTTTTACCGGAGCTAGTTGCACTACTCTTCTATCAACCCAAAAAGTTAGATTCAGTCACAGGGGGAGCCCCCTGTGACTGTTTCCGAGAAAAACAAACCTGTTCGACTTTGGGTTAAGCTTTACTTTAACATGTAGATTGACACTTGAACCGAAAAGTAAACGTTTTTTGTAGCTAAATTATCCTCAGTGTTAGGTAAATAAAATATAGGTATAAAATATAGAGAAAATATGGATTCCACAAGGACACTTATAAATGATTATACAAATATAATTCACCGACAGAGTAAAAATTTCTTATAGTTATATCTAAGTTTCCATTTAAAACTGAATTCCAGTTAACAGAAAGAAAATGGTTATTGATCAAATCATAATTGGCATTTTTAAAGTCATAGTAATAAGAAACTAGAGGTTCCAGGAAAGTTTCATTAAAATCTAAAAATATTTGCAACAGTGGGTGATAATAATCACAGCTCACCAAACCCTCACATTTCTCAACTGATCGCGGCACAAAGTTAGAAAAACATAAATCCAGAATGGAATTGTGATCGTTAGGATGGCTATTGAATTGTGAGAGGTTCAGGTGAGCAGTGGTATCACATAACATAATTTCTATTGGAGACCTTACATTACCAGGCACTAATCCTACAAAGTCATCAACGGTTTTGAACGTAATTTGAGAGGCATTGTAGTCACCAACAACAATAACTCTTTCAAACATTTCACAGGCACTAGCAACACTTTTGAGGTGAGATTCATAATATGACTCGCCCATAGCTGGCGGAATGTAAACACAACCAATACATACGACTGTGCTGCCAAATGACACTGACACCCATATCTCCTCAACAGCAGAATTTCCTACAGATAGACTATGTGATTCATAAATATTACTAACAGCCAAGAGAACACCTCCTCCTCGGGTTTTTGAGCTATTTTCTACAGATCGGTCAGTACGATGTACCAGGTAACGAGAATCCAAAAATTCTAAACTATTTATATCACAGTCTAACCAGGTTTCCGTAAGGGCAGTTATTGGATATGATTCAGATAATACAGCACAATAAATATCTTTCAGTTTTGTTTTAAGGCCTCTGGCGTTTTGATAAAAAATTGAAACATGATCTAACGGGTTTGATCCCCCTCGACCTCGCTCTGAAAATTTCCAAGAGAAGGGTTCCTTAAGTGCCGTCGCTGACGAAACTGCTTGATTGCAGTGCCTTCCGGCCAGAGATTAGGGTCAAGAAGGCCTTTTAACAGAGATTCCTTAACCCCTATCTTAAAGGATACGACATCGTCATTCTTATCCAGCACAAAGCATTTCACATCCGGTATAAGGAGTTGGTCTACCAAGTATTCAGTTACCTGTTCAGGTGATGTGCTCGGATGACATCGTCCCAGGTACAGCCATTGACGTCTTTCGCCAGCAGTAAACTGGTTTCGTTCAGTTCCAGTTCCGATTATGACCTGAGGTCCGTTAAAGCGCGTCAAGGTGCCAGTTAGCCTATCTCGGCTACGCTGAGAGCTGCTGGGCTGCATCGTTGCATTCTATAGACCAGGCATGGTCAGTATTTTAAATTCCTTAAATAGTGGTCTACAACTATCTGTAGATTTCTTTTTACCTATTATTCTGAGCGCGGTCTTTTGCATTTTAAACACCCGATGCCATTCCGTTGAGTTTCCCCAAAAAATGAGCCCATGTATGCAGTTCTAGACACCCCAATTGGAGTCACCTGAGCAATTCTACGCAGCAAAAAGAGTACATATGCTAGCTTATTTGTCAGTTGGTTGATATGATTTTTCCAGGATAGTCTGTTATCTAAAAAGATACCAAGAAATTTAACGTTTTTATTCTCTTCTCGTTCTTGTAGGGAAAAGGTAACTAGTTCTGTCCTGTCAAGATTAAGGCATAAATTATTGTCTGCAAACCAGCTGTGAAGTTTTTGTAGTGTTAAGTCTCTTGTAGTCTGGAGTTGGGTGGGATTAGTGTGATGATCAAGTAAGGTTGTGTCATCCGCATACTGAATAGACCTAACCTCGGAAAAAATAACCGGCAGTTCGTTAACATGTAAGATGAACAAAAGCGGGCCAAGACTTGACCCCTGTGGTACTCCCGCTGTGACGGGAGAAGCCGAGGAAACCCTCCCCCCACAGTCAACAACCTGTGTACGATCAGAGAGGAATGACTGCACAAGACATAGAGAGTTGCCTCTTATGCCATAACAAATCAGCTTGTCAAGCAGGATCCGATGCGATACACAGTCGAACGCCTTCGAGAGGTCGCAAAATACTGCAGATACAGACTCACCCCTCTCGAAGCATCCGACCACGTGCCCCACCAACCCACTCAATGCATCAATAGTTGACTTCTTTTTTCTAAACCCGAATTGACTTGGGGAAAACAAGTCGCCCCTCTCTAAAAAACGTATTAATCTATTACTTAAACTTATTTCTATTGGTTTCGATAAGACGGGCTATCGAGATAGGACGATGATTGCTAGGATCTTTCTCTCCCCCTTCCTTTTAAATTAGGAGTTACCCTGCTTGCTTTTAGTTTTTTGGGAAAGACACCTGAATACCTGAACCAAAACATTTATTAATAATAATTGAAAGTGGCACAACTATACCCTCACTAATTTGTTTTAAAATCTTGTTGCTCAACCCGAATATATCTTTAGCTGAGCTACCACTCATACCCCCAGTTATGTCGCCTATCTTCGCCGGGTCCACCGGATCCAAGAAAAGAGTAAAGTTATTGTATATATACCTAGATGTTACGCTTGCAGGGTCTTGTCCTGTTTTTTGTAGGGTGGCTGTAATATTGTCAGAAATATTAACAAAAAAGGTGTTAAAAATAAAAAATATTTTTGATGCTGTAAAAAGAATGAAAACATGTTTGCAAGTAGATGGTGGACACGTCTCTCATTTAGTTTACATTTATAATTTTTAGGTCTTTATTGTATATGTTTTTTTTTTTAATTCTGTTTTGCAATGACAATGACAATAATGTAATTTTCTTAAAAATTAAAACTTCAGAATTTGACAGTTTTATTTTTCATTCGCCTATACCTTTTACCTATGTTACCTTTCAGGAGTAATAATTCAAGACATGCATGATTGATTCCACGACATGCTTTTAGGACTTTTTTTTATCTTACGTTATGTCACTTAGATTGTTACCATAAACACCTTTTATATATTCTATATACTGGTCGGAACCGGAAATACTATTTTCGCAAGTTGTATCTTTAAAAGTAATCTGTGGGACAAAAATGCGTATCAGCTTTTTGACAGAAAACATTTTACAGAATTTATAATAGGTAGTTTAAGAATGCAATAAGATAATTTGGAAAGGCTAGATGTTTTAGACATTATTTTTCCATTACAGCTGTAATAGGTCATTTTGGTCCAGGTGGAAAAATTATTATGGTACGAAGAGCTCTTAAATCCTTAAGTAACTTTCAGCTTTTTAGTAGTATTTTTATGAAACTACTTGAAAATGTTCAGGAATTTATGATTACTTGAAATTAAGTTATTTCTGTTTTGTTATTTACGCGTTCTTTACAGAGGGTAAAATTTTGTGAATGCTAGTGCATGACATAATTAACTAAATTAAGATTGAAGAAACTGTCAAAAGTATACGTTTATATTTACTTGTTTTAGTCCATTATTATTTACGTACCAATGCCGAAGCTTAAACAATTCCAAAAGGTTCAGACTAGATTGGTACGTGAGTTAGAAAAAAAATTTAGTGGAAAACATGTAGTGTTCGTTGGAGAACGTAAAATTCTTCCTAAGCCAACCCGCAAAACTAGAATGAAGAATAAACAAAAACGTCCCCGTTCCAGAACTTTAACGGCTGTGTATGATGCAATTTTGGAAGACTTAGTTTACCCGGCAGAAATAGTAGGTAAAAGAATCCGTGTCAAACTTGATGGATCCCAGCTGATAAAAGTTCATTTGGACAAGAATCAGCAAACTACAATTGAACATAAGGTAAGTTTTCTTTAGCACAGGGAATATATACCTACATTAAACATGCAATATGTCCGATCTTTTGATTCTGTGGTGTTGTCATATTCTCGTATTTCTTCCAAATTTCCATACATTTTATTATATTATTTGTTTTATATTTCGAAAACTATTCCACATCATGCTACAACTGCATATCATTGGGCTCGCGATTATTTATGAACCCTGACCACTTTGTAATGTGTGTATAAACTGATCTTGAGAGATTCATATATATATATATATATATATATATATATATATATATATATATATATATATATACTCTGTCGGCCAAAAGTTTGGATACACCATTAAAAATGCGGGAATCGCAGAAAAAGAAACAGTTAACTGGATAGTTTTTATTGAAAAAGAGAAAATTCAATACAGAAAAGTCAAAAAAGCATCTGTGAATAGAACAAATTAACTCCGGATATTTGTACATAAAATATAGTTTAAACTTTCGTCTCGTCGAAAAATCCCCCTTTGGCTTTAATTACCATTTCCACTAGTTGCGGCGTTTTTGTACTAATTTATTTATTGTGATTTGGTTTATTGAAGTCCAGGCACTTTGTAATTGCTGCCATAGTGTCACTGCCGATGATGGACAACAGATTCTGATTTTTCTATCGAGCTTCTCCCACAAGAGCTCAATAGGATTTAGGTCTGGCGATTATGGTGGCCAAACCATATTTACAAGTGTTGTATCAGCTTCCTTTCTTTCTAAATATCCTCTGCATAAACGGGAACTATGTTTCGGATCATTATCTTGTTGTAATATAAAGCCCCGACCGTTCAGACGAAGTCCAGAAGGTATGGCATGTTGAACAGGAATGTTTTTATAGTCTTCTTTTCTCATTATACCATTGACTTTTATGAAATCGCCGGTGCCATGGCCCGAAAAACACCCCCACACCATAATAGATCCGCCTCCGTGTTTTACTGTTGGTACTATACATTGTGGTACCAATTTTTCCGAGGTACTTCTTCTAACAAAAATTCTTCGCCTAGATCCAAAAATCTCAAACTTCGATTCGTCGGTCCAAAGCACTTTATTCTATTGCTCGACTATCCAAGTTCGATGTTTACGAGCCCATTGAAGTCGCTTTTGCTTGTTTCCTTTACGTAACAAAGGCTTTTTAACAGCGACACAGCCTTTAAGACCAACCCTTCTTAAACGCCTCTTCACCGTCGTATGTGAAACAGGATTTTCACGGGTTCTATTAACTTCTGCGCGAATTTCTGGCGCTGTAAGTCTCCTGTTTCTTTTACTTATCACCACCATATACTGATCCTCCTGAGGAGTGGTTACTTTAGGGCGTCCTGAACGAGACCGATCACTATACAAGCCAGTGTCTCTAAACCTATCAATCGTTGACTGTACACCTTTTATCAACACTTTTACCTTTTGGGCTATTTTCCTATATGATAGTCCTCCATTACGTAAGGCGATAATAGCACCCCTCGTAGCCATAGATATTTCTTTGTATTTTGGCATGATGTCGGATAACAAGTAATAAAACTCGTAAATAAGTTGTAATCAGTGCCTGCAACCTCTTGCAGTAAGAACGCGTTTTAAGTCGAACACACTATTAAATAAATAAAATTAACGTGTCTATACACCATTACTTGAAATGTAAACAAAGTTGTGATGCCATAAATGTGAATAAAAATACAAGATACTTTAAATTCGTATGGCGTTCATAACTAAAAATTGCAACCCTTCGCGTCTTCCCGTTTACATGCCATATTTGAAACATAACCAATAAAATAATTTATCTCACTCAAGTAAGGTCTAAACCAAGACTTAAAAACGAAAAAAATGTCAGAAAGACAGATAAATACTCTTCAATGTTAATTTAAGTAATAAAAGACGAGTGTATCCAAACTTTTGACCGGCAGTATATAGGTATATATATATATATATATATATATATATATATATATATATATATATATATATATATATATATATATATATATATATATATATATGGGTGTTACAAAAAGATGTTAAGAAATTTTAAGGGCAAGTTCTACATCTAAAAATATGAAAATAAGTTTATATAAACATGGAACCTCAAACGCTTCTTTTTTGAGATATAATAGGGTGTTTAATATTTTCTTTTTTAAATGTTTCTTTTTAATTTCTCGAAAATGCGTTACGATATTGACTTGAATTTGGATACACGCCAGTATATGATCAAAGGGTACCTTTACATGCAAAAATTTATTTTCTAATGTGGCTGTCAGTAGCGTGCGTGCTGGTAAGTCTTTATTTTAAGGGAAAAATGTCACGCCACTGATTTTTTTTGCAAAATTGATATCGTTCTCTTAAAGCCCAATTAATTCTGCGTGAAAAGTGTCTCTTGAGCTCTTTCGTTCTAACGCACCATTTTCGAGATAAAAATAGATTTATTTCTTACAATAAAAACAAATAATGAAAATGTTTTTTTGCATATTTTTTGTTCAGAAAACAGAGCTTTTTTATTTAAGTTTATAATAGTAGATGCTGGAAATGGCTTCTCTGTGCTTCAATACATGCTCTAAATTGTCTTCGCATATTTCTCCTAACTCTTTGGAATACTTGAGGTGTCAAATTTTAAACACCCTGTATCTCGAAAAAGAAGCGTTTGAGGATCTATGTTTATATAGGTAAACTTATTTTCATATTTTTAGATGTAGAATCTGCCCTTAAAATTTCTAAACATCTTTTTGTAACATCCTATATATATATATATATATATATATATATATATATATATATATATATATATATATATATATATATATAGGATCGCTACATCGTCCGTTACTTGTTTAAATTTGAACTATTTCCTAAAATCACCGAGGTGTTTGTCGACATATTTATCAAAAATGAAATTACTATTTGTTGTATTTACCCGTGGAACGCTATTTATAAAATGGTTATTGAAATCGGATGGACTCCCTATATCACATCATGAAGTGGTAGCTGTATTATTTATATTGAGACGATTTATCACGCCTTAACACCCGCTGGTCAATCCCAAACTTATAACGGAGGTAGGCTTTTTTTCATTTGTTACTACAGTAGTAAAAAATTTCTAAAATCCTTATACTCTGCCCAGGCAGCATGTTTTTACCTTTTTGTATTCTGAAAGAGCAATATTACGTAACTTCATCATAAGTTTGAGATTTTCCGTTAACCAAGGGGCAGGAGTCTTTGTAAACCGCGAGGTTTTCAATGGTGCATGTATATCAAATAGTAATATTAGTTTGTTATTAAAAAATTCCAACATTACGTCAACGTTTTCAAGTTCATACAGTAAGTTTGTTTCTATTAAGTAAGTTGTTAGTAAAATCTGCAAAATTAAAATTTCTATATTCCCGATAAGTACAATATTTTATCTGCTTAGGAGGTTTTTTTAGTTTTTAACAGAGTGTATATTAGGGCATGATCGGATATGTTATCCATTCCTATTACGCCAGTATCTCCCGACAACTCTGGACACGAAGTAACCAAAATATCGACAAGTGAACTCGTATTCTGTCACTTGACTGGCAGTCTTCACTAATTGACATAAATTGTATCCATTAGGAAACTATTTCATTTTGACATATCAATATTTAAGTCACCGCCAAAAAGAACGTAATCAAAAGAAGGCAAAAAATTTACCATAACATTTTCAATGTCGTCCAAGCATGGAACCAGATGAATATTTGGCGGTTAATATGACCCAAAACCGAAAACCTTTCCAGAAATTTCGACACTAATCCAGATCTATTCCACTGCGTTGGTCTGGGGATGCGTAGCTAAAACTTTAAATTAGACTTAATATAAAACGCCACACCGCCATCACGGTCATTCCTATCTAATCTAATCAAATCAAATTGTAATTATCAATGTTTAAACGGTCTTGTCGGAATCGCTTTCGAACATGATCTCAACTGGCACAAACACATTACTTCATTAGCCACATCAGCATGCTAAAAAGCTTGGTTTTCTCTTCTGAGCCAGAAAATACTTCCCCCCTTCCAACTTACAAACTCTCTGTTTCCCAAATAAGAAAAAACCCAGAGTACTGTTCCCACATCTGGGGAGCAGCATCACCTTAGACACTTTAACATTTTTGATTCTATCCAAAAGAGAGCCATCGGACTCAAACGATCCAGTCCTCACAAGAAAACTCCCTTCTCTCGCTCAACGCCGCGCTGTTGGAGATCTGTCCCTTTTCTACCGATATTTTCACTAGGAAGAACTAGAGGCGCGTTAAGTATGCATCATTTTACTATCCAGCTACAAAAACCTAGAACAACCCACTTCTCTTTTGAAAAAAAAAAAACGATTCGCAATGGAAATTGCCAAGCGAAACAACGTTGCGAATGTATTTGCGTGTGTGCTCGAAAGAATAATTATTGAAAGCAACATTATTGCTCAAATCAACAATAAAAATGTGTGGTTAACAGTCGATGAAAGTACAGATTCTAGGAAAAACTCTAATGCTAATATTCTAATACCAATGAATACACTTGATGACTACACGTCATTTTGTGATTTAATTGCTAGTAAAAGATTGCATGAATGTACTGGCGAAGGAATCAAAGCGTTAGTGCTACAAACTTTACAAAAACTCCGGATTTCCATTAAGCAAGTGTTAATGCTTGTTACTGATAGCGGATCAAATATGGTTCGTGCAGGCCGCAAAATGCCTGCCCCGACTTGATACACGTAACGTGTATACTTCATGCATTACATCTGGTAGCAGAAACTATTCGTCACTCTTATACAGATATAGATGCACTAATAGCAAACCCTAAAGCAGTATTTCGCAAATTCCCCAAGCGAATTCGCAAATTCCATGGAGTGGCCTGGCATTCCAGAACCTCCAGAGCCAGTTCTGACAAGATGGGGAACATGGTTACAAGCACCTATTTATTACTGCCAACATTTAAAAAAATATAAAATTCGTAGTTTTAAAATTTGACGCTAAAGTCGCTTCGATTAAGAAAAGTCAGAGAAAGTTTAAAGATGGTCAAGTTGAAGTCGACTATACATAATAATTACCAAGCAGACATAAAGCGACACAAAAATTACAGAATCCTTCGTTATCTTTAGCGGAGTCTTTGCCAATTTTAGATGACGTGCAAATACTTATACAGTCGTTAAATCAGGAGAGAAGTGGCAGTGTTACAGAAATATTTAATAGTGCATTAAGAAAAAATGTTGGCTTTACTAAACTGAGGCAGATTTATAGTGATAAGTGGTCCAATAGATCCGTTATGCAGTGTCAAAGACCATTTTACCTACGCATAGGTTACATCGTTGGATGTCAAATGGTAGTTCTTTCTACATAAAAATATTTTCGTTAAAAAAACGACTGGGACAGATATAGGGCATGATGCAGATGTTTAGCCGAGCTCATCAGGATTTCTAATATTCACTGGGTAAGTGTTTTATACAACATGTAAATTATAAATTATACCTATATATATACAGGGTGTTATGGAAATCATTTAATATATTGGAATGGGTGACTCCTGGGATGGTCTACAGACATATATAATACTTTTTTTTTCTTAAATCGAACATTTTAAAAATTTTCAAAAATCCCCTAAAACCAGTCTATATTCGCCGCATCTGGCTGATCGTACACAAGGCGCTTGACGGAAATTTGCGCGCGAAAAACTTTAAACAAATGAATTTGTTGAAACGTTGTCAGACGTATAAATCTTTAAGGAGAATTTATTTTCTGTTTTTAAGCGTAATTTAAGACATTTAAGAATTTTTTTTAACCTCTTCCTACGAAGAAACTAAAAAAAATAGTAAAAAGGCACTGCGAAATCAATCATTTTTGTCAGTAGCCTTAGTTTTAAGTAATATTTAAGACACCCTATATTACGTTATTAATGAAATAAGCGTTATTCTTACCTTTACTAGCTTAAACTTTCTGCCAAGGAAAAGTTAAAAATCAAAACGAAAATACTAATTGAATTGAGCACAACTACATACCTAGTACTTACTTCAAAAGTATAACCAGATCCGCTAAATTACATTTGCACCGGCAAACGTTACCATATAATACGTAAATATTATTAGTGTTTTAAATTAAATTTAGTTTTCAACCCTATTACGCTACTCACTCAAAGAAACTAGATAAAACTGATCAAAATATTGGTTAACAACGGATCGACAAAGACCATTTTCTAGGTAGTGAAAATAAATTAAATTATTTAAATCTTTAAACGAAAAAAAAAAAATTAAAACATTCAATTGTGTGGCTTGTGTGCTGTTGACAAACTTAAATATGGCGCACGGACCTTTGATGACAAGAAATCCTTCTATTTCGATCTCTCTCCATCATGAAACATGTCTCTTTGTCACTTCCTGTACTTTTATTTGGCGCGAAAATTTAAAATAGAAGGCCTGTTTGTATTATTGTCTTTGAAACACTAGAGTTAACTGCTAAGCCCATATATCGAAAAAGAGAAAAAGGCGTCATCGATTTTAAGAAAGGAAGCAGAATTAACCATTAACCATACTTTTTTTATGTGTCAGATTTTTAGTACAGATTGTTTGTTTTGCAAATATTTATTAAAATGTGTGAACAAGAAGGTAAGTTTTTGCCAGATTTTCACTTTACCGTAGAATAGAGCAATATTTCCTTTTTTAGGTATGTCGGAGTTTATAATATTGCCCTCAACCAATCCTTCCCAAGCCCAAGATGAAGGAGAATCATATAAGTGGAGTCACAATTCTACACTTATGTTCTTGGATTTGTATAAAGATTATAGGAACCAAGTTGGTTCTTTAAAAATAAGAAACCTTAAGAAAATGTTTGAGGAAATAGCAAAAGAATTACGGTACAAAACAAAACAAAACATAACTGCTGCAAATTGTGAGAATCGGTGGAAACATTTAGAAAGAATGTACAAAAAATATATAGATAACAATAACAGGCCGAGGAAGGAAAGATTTTGAATATGCAGAGATTATGGATAAAATTCTAGGTAAAAGGAATACATCCAGCTATATTGCTGTCTTCAGACACCGTGATTTATTCAGCAATTGAGAAGGAAAATACTGGTTTAGTGGACACAAACATGGAAAAGGAGAATATAATGCAGGATATTATAATGGAAGCAAATGCCACTGAGAAGACAAAGGAAGTAGCATCTGTAAAAACAATGTCAGTAAAAACTAGTTACAAGAATAAAGAGTTAAGGACATATACATATTCTAAAGGAAATAAGACAGGATAGAAAAGATTTCTATAAAAAACTTCTGGAAATAAAAGAAAAAAAGTTACAGGAAAAACAAAGAAAAAATAACATTTTAGAAGAAAGAAACACTATATTGAAACAATATAAGTATGCTTAAAGAATTGCCATTGTTACATATAGAAGACATATACCTAAAAGAAATAAGTCAACTAACTACTTTAAATATTGAGTTTTGTTCAAAGAATTATTTATTTTGATTATTGTTACATTCCTCTATGGATTATATTTTATTTTTTGTCTTCTAGACAGTTTAGAGTTTAGTTATTTTTTTAAAATAAAACATTAAAATTTTATGTCGTTTGTTATAAAACAGGAGCTTGAGCTATCGTGTATCGATACAGAGGAATTATTTTTTTATTACTACCTTTCCATGCTTCTTATTAAACTAGATCACGATACACTTGCAACAGTATGCTACATATGACGTCACTTCGAGGGAAAATCCTCAACTGACTAGACACTTGCACCCCTTGTACATATGTAAGTACAGGTCAATTTATTGTCGGGTAGTATATTGGGTTGACGTTTATTCAAATATTACAGGTCAGTTTATTGTCGGGTAGTATGTTGAGTTGACATTTATTAAAATATTATTGTCATATTTCATTTGCTCAGGTAAGCGCCTAGTCAATTTAAAATTTTCCCTCGAAGTGACGTCATAACGTAGCATACCATTGTAAGTGTATCGTGAACTAGATATAATGGCTAGTAACGTGGTGAAATTTCAAAGTTGTATATCTCTGTTCCTATTTACAGGACCCGACCAAATTTAGAGGTTTTAATAGTGTGCCCACTGGGAATGTTCTGGTAAACTCAAGCAAAAATTCAACTTTTTTCGCAAATTCAAAACGTTTTTTTTTTCTTTACAAAAACATTCCCAGTGGGAATTAAAACCAATTAAAATTGGGACCGGTCCTGTACGTAGGAACAGAGATATATACAACTTAGAAATTTCACCATATGCCACTGGTCACTACCATCTCTATAGTTGTGCCTTTAAACATATTTATATACGGGGTGCCCATTTTAAATTTTAACCACCATCGTATAGTTGGAAGCTCTCCAATTTTCATTTTGCCCCCCCCCCCCTCCTTGATGGCGCCCCTTGTTTGCATTATTTTATATATTTTTAGCATTTTACAACAAATTCAAATTGGATAATATACTGTGTACGTGGTAATATGTACAGGGATATCCAAATAAAAGTGAACAGGCCTTATAACTTTTTTATTTTTAAAAATGAGAAAAAATGTTAAATATGAAAGCTTTGGGGATTTTTATGAATCATTCATATATCTTATCAGCAAAACAATTGAGTATCGAATAAAAGAAATATAGTATAAAACATTGATTTTCTCACTTATTTTAAATTGGATGGTATGATTTTTATCATATTTTTGGATTTTTTTTATCCGATGCTCGATTATTTTGCTGATAAGATATATGCATGATCTATAAAAATCCCCAAAGCTTTCATATTTAACATTTTTTTCCATCTTTAAAAATAAAAAAGTTATATGCCTGTTCACTTTTATTTGGATATCCCTATACAATCGTGGTTTAAAACAGTTTAATTTTCTATTCAAATTCATTTATTCATGCTATTACTATTACAAATAAATTGTTTACACACGTCAATTACAGATAAAATAATTTTCATATTTAGACAATAATAAAAACATTCCTGACAATACAATGCATTAAAATTTATAAACCGAAATGAACACAATACAAACACATTAAAAAATCTAAATAAAAATATTAAAATATATTACAACTATAATCTAAGTACTGTTTTGTGATGTAAAAAGCATGTTTTATTAGGAACTGTTTCACCTTCATTTTAAACTGCTGAGTAGAGAGCTCTTTAACATTTTGGGGTAACTTAGTAAACAGTTTTATTGCATAATATTCTGGTCGAGCCTGACATTTATCCAACCTGCAGTGTTGTGGAACGTAGTTGGTCTTATTCCTAGTGTCATGGTCATGCATGTCTTGGTAAGACAGTAGGTCATCCTTTTCTTTGATGTAGAGGAAACTTTGCAGGATGTAAGCCGAAGGAAGGGTAAGAACTCCCAACTGAACAAAGGCATTCCCACAATCCTCCCTGTACCCTAAGCCTGCCATGATTCTGACTGCCTTTTTGCTGGAGACCAAAGACTCTTGTGCATGAGGTGACCGTCCCCATGCGATAATGTCATATGTCATAACATTATGGAAAATTCCATGATATGCTGTTCTCAGGGTATTTATTGAAATACATTCACTCAAATTTTGTAAAACAAATACACTACTTCCAAGTCTTTTACAAACATTAGCTACATGAACATCCCATTTCAGCTTCCTATCTAGGTATAGCCCTAGAAACTTGACAGATGCAGCTGTTCCACCACCACGTGACTGACTTCGTGATGTAGATGCGCTGACAACATAATCCAGCAGGCTCAGCGGATCTATTTATTCCTGTTCCAGCCAATGTTCTGTTAAACATAAGACTCCCAGGTCACAATCAGCAATGGCAGCCTCGAGCTCGTGAAGCTTGTTTTTCACAGAGCGGACATTGTAATGTAGCAGTTTTATACATGACGATTTGCTACCACCAGGCTTCGCCCCTGTTGAGGTTCTAACCTTGTTAGGTTTAAAAAACTGTTTACTTGAATACCAACTGGCTAAACATTTTTGTCAAGAATGACAGATTTTTTATCCGTGGGCACACCAATTTTAAAAGAACTATATTTCTGCTTCCACTTTGTTTTTATCCGTTCGCATTCACAGTCGATGTTATAATTTAATTTTAGGTATTTTCCAATATCCTCAGGTTTTGTGTCATTAGACAATCGTGATACAAATTACCAAGAATAGCTACCTGATGAAGCGGCTTTCAAGGTGGTTGCATCCTCTGTTTGCCTTCGATTGAGTTTGGTCTGTTTTGGGTCCACTTGTTTCTTTTATTTTTTACTGTAAGCTTCTGTTTGTTTTTGTTCAACTTCGTTGAAAGCATAGAAAAATCAAAGAAAATAAAAGGGTTTGATTGAAGGGGTTGAAAGTAGGGTTAATGCCACTGTCATTTTCTTCTTTTTTCTTGGGATGGCTTGCAGTCACGCTAGACTGTTGTTGTGGTCCTTATGGCAAGTCGTTTTGTTCGATGCCAATTTCTGCTTCTTTTGTTTCTTTCGCAGCTAATTTCACGGAATTTTTGGTTTTACGGCTTTTTTTATTAGGTTAGAATTTTCGAAATTTTCTATATTCTTTTCCAAGTAAGCATTTTTTTCTTTAAGAAGTTTATTGTTTTCTTGAGGAATTTCATTTTTACTCTTTAGTTCGTCCACTAAAGTCTAAATACATAATTTCGATATACTTCTCTGGTTTGGGAATGTCATCACTTTGTTTACATTCCTTACACATTAATCCAGTTTTGTAACTTATTATTATAAGTATATTAAGTATATTAACTTTATTATTTAGTGAAAAAAAATGTTTCCAGTGCTATAAGGATAACACTGGACATTTGTGGCTATTATTTAGTGAAGAGTGAAGAAGAAAGTTTCCACTTCCAGTGCTAATAAGTACGTTTAGTTGAAGATTATTATTTTACACTTCACTTGAAGAGCAGTTCTCTGTATTGTTTTGTGTTGTAATATTTTAGCTCTTTGAAATTAGTGTTACTAGGAGTTCTTTCTTTAAAGGTAACAAAAATATTAGGTTTTCAAACTTGATTCATAGAAATATGGTAAAAAAATTTGGCAACGCCTGACTTCGAAACAAAAAATTTTTTTTCTGTAACTGACATTTCTTGCTGTTTTTTATATGGCCATGTATTTATGACAGTGGCGCGCAGGTACTAAAAAATTTTTTTTCGAGGGCCGATATTTACCTTTTTTCATAGTGAAACACCATTTATGAATATTTTTATTCAATCTGAATTCATATCAGGAGTTACCCATTCCAATATATTAAATGATTTCCATAACACCCTGTATATATATATATATATATATATATATATATATATATATATATATATATATATACACATATATATATATATATATATATATATATATATATATATATATATATATATATATATATATATATATATATATATATATATATATATATATATATATATATATATATATATATATATAGGTATAATTTATAATTTACATGTTGTATAAAACACTTACCCAGTGAATATTAGAAATCCTGATGAGCTCGGCTAAACATCTGCATCATGCCCTATATCTGTCCCAGTCGTTTTTTTAACGAAAATATTTTTATGTAGAAAGAACTACCATTTGACATCCAACGATGTAACCTATGCGTAGGTAAAATGGTCTTTGACACTGCATAACGGATCTATTGGACCACTTATCACTATAAATCTGCCTCAGTTTAGTAAAGCCAACATTTTTTCTTAATGCACTATTAAATATTTCTGTAACACTGCCACTTCTCTCCTGATTTAACGACTATATAAGTATTTGCACGTCATCTAAAATTGGCAAAGACTCCGCTAAAGATAACGAAGGATTCTGTAATTTTTGTGTCGCTTTATGTCTGCTTGGTAATTATTATGTATAGTCGACTTCAACTTGACCATCTTTAAACTTTCTCTGACTTTTCTTAATTGAAGCGACTTTAGCGTCAAATTTTAAAACTACGAATTTTATCTTTTTTTAAATGTTGGCAGTAATAAATAGGTGCTTGTAACCATGTTCCCCATCTTGTCAGAACTGGCTCTGGAGGTTCTGGAATGCCAGGACACTGCATGGAATTTGCGAATTCGCTTGGGGAATTTGCGAAATACTGCTTTAGGGTTTGCTATTAGTGCATCTATATCTGTATAAGAGTGACGAATAGTTTCTGCTACCAGATGTAATGCATGAAGTATACACGTTACGTGTATCAAGTCGGGGCAGGCATTTTGCGACCTGCACGAACCATATTTGATCCGCTATCAGTAACAAGCATTAACACTTGCTTAATGGAAATCCGGAGTTTTTGTAAAGTTTGTAGCACTAACGCTTTGATTCCTTCGCCAGTACATTCATGCAATCTTTTACTAGCAATTAAATCACAAAATGACGTGTAGTCATCAAGTGTATTCATTGGTATTAGAATATTAGCATTAGAGTTTTTCCTAGAATCTGTACTTTCATCGACTGTTAACCACACATTTTTATTGTTGATTTGAGCAATAATGTTGCTTTCAATAGTTATTCTTTCGAGCACACACGCAAATACATTCGCAACGTTGTTTCGCTTGGCAATTTCCATTGCGAATCGTTTTTTTTTTTTTTCAAAAGAGAAGTGGGTTGTTCTAGGTTTTTGTAGCTGGATAGTAAAATGATGCATACTTAACGCGCCTCTAGTTCTTCCTAGTGAAAATATCGGTAGAAAAGGGACAGATCTCCAACAGCGCGGCGTTGAGCGAGAGAAGGGAGTTTTCTTGTGAGGACTGGATCGTTTGAGTCCGATGGCTCTCTTTTGGCTAGAATCAAAAATGTTAAAGTGTCTAAGGTGATGCTGCTCCCCAGATGTGGGAACAGTACTCTGGGTTTTTTCTTATTTGGGAAACAGAGAGGTTGGAAGGGGGGAAGTATTTTCTGGCTCAGAAGAGAAAACCAAGCCTTTTAGCATGCTGATGTGGCTAATGAAGTAATGTGTTTGTGCCAGTTGAGATCATGTTCGAAAGCGATTCCGACAAGACCGTTTAAACATTGATAATTACAATTTCATTTGATTAGATTAGATAGGAATGACCGTGATGGCGGTGTGGCGTTTTATATTGTCTAATTTAAAGTTTTAGCTACGCATCCCCAGACCAACGCAGTGGAATAGATCTGGATTAGTGTCGAAATTTCTGGAAAGGTTTTCGGTTTTGGGTCATATTAACCGCCAAATATTCATCTGGTTCCATGCTTGGACGACATTGAAAATGTTATGGTAAATTTTTTGCCTTCTTTTGATTACGTTCTTTTTGGCGGTGACTTAAATATTGATATGTCAAAATGAAATAGTTTCCTAATGGATACAATTTATGTCAATTAGTGAAGACTGCCAGTCAAGTGACAGAATACGAGTTCACTTGTCGATATTTTGGTTACTTCGTGTCCAGAGTTGTCGGGAGACACTGGCGTAATAGGAATGGATAACATATCCGATCATGCCCTAATATACACTCTGTTAAAAACTAAAAAACCTCCTAAGCAGATAAAATATTGTACTTATCGGGAATATAGAAATTTTAATTTTGCAGATTTTACTAACAACTTACTTAATAGAAACAAACTTACTGTATGAACTTGAAAACGTTGACGTAATGTTGGAATTTTTTAATAACAAACTAATATTACTATTTGATATACATGCACCATTGAAAACCTCGCGGTTTACAAAGACTCCTGCCCCTTGGTTAACGGAAAATCTCAAACTTATGATGAAGTTACGTAATATTGCTCTTTCAGAATACAAAAAGGTAAAAACATGCTGCCTGGGCAGAGTATAAGGATTTTAGAAATTTTTTACTACTGTAGTAAGAAATGAAAAAAAGCCTACCTCCGTCATAAGTTTGGGATTGACCAGCGGGTGTTAAGGCGTGATAAATCGTCTCAATATAAATAATACAGCTACCACTTCATGATGTGATATAGGGAGTCCATCCGATTTCAATAACCATTTTATAAATAGCGTTCCACGGGTAAATACAACAAATAGTAATTTCATTTTTGATAAATATGTCGACAAACACCTCGGTGATTTTAGGAAATAGTTCAAATTTAAACAAGTAACGGACGATGTTGCAGAAAAAGTAATTCAGAACATAAAAACCAATGCTAAAGGTTGTGATGGCGTGGACCTGAAAATGCTATCTTACAATACCCCATATTTAACAATTTATATAACCTATATTATCAATAGTTGCCTAGAAATATATCATTCCAGTTCCCAAGGTTGCTACTCCGGAAAATATTTCCCAGTATCGTCCTACTAGCATTTTACCCACGATGTATAAAATACTTGAATGAATTATCTACAGATGTAAATTAAAAATAAAATCTTGTAAAAAATTCTTTTTAAAAACAAGCTTTTATTATTTAGATGTACTAAAACGAAAAAAATAAGTATAGTTGTTTCATTGGGGCAATGCTGAGAGCTATTTATAAGTGGACGTAGTTCGCGTGGGCGGATCCTAATAAAAGTAGTATCAAAGTTATCACTGAAAGAGATACAATATATTATGTTAAATTTATTGTCTTAAAAGCTCGTCGCGCGCGAAAAGTTCATAAAGGCGTTAATTTTGTTTGGCAGAAATTATACGTAGATACCTAAGTATGTATTTTTTTCTTTTCTATTTACGCGACAAGCTTTTAAGACAATAAATTTAACATAAAATATTATATATGTTTCAGTGTATGATACTACTTTTATGAGGATCTACCCACGCGAACTACGTCCACTTATAAATAGAATTTAGCATTACCACAATGAAAAAACTATACTTATTTTTTTCGTTTTAGTACATCTAAATAATAAAAGCTTGTTTTTAAAAAGTATTTTTTACAAGATCTTATTTTTAAATTTTTGAGTTATGTCTTAACCTATGCATTTCTAATAATGCATCATTATTACAAGACATTTTACCTGTTACCGTATTCTACTCGTCAAACCGTTTTATTTGATACCCATATCAAGGGGATTGTGAAGAAAACGGTAATCCGCCATCTTGTAGCGTCCGCCATATTGGGTTTAGAATGACGTGATACAGCTTATCGTATTCTACTCGTCAACTCCTTTTATTTGATACAAATGTCAAGGGGGTTGTGAAGAAAAAAGTAATCCGCCATCTTGTGGCGTCCGCCATATTGGGTTTATAATGGCGTCACATAGCTTTTCATATTCTAGTCGTCAAACCCGTTCATTTGATGTCCATATCAAGGGGATTGTAAAGAAAAAGGTAATCCGCCATCTTGAGGCGTCCGCCGTATTGGATTTAGAACAATATTAAATATACTATATTGCATTGTCACCGGACATGTGTGCAGAATTTCAAAGCTTTAGCTTAATTAGAACTAGTCGAAATTTTGATTGCAGTATTTGACCTAAACATACCAACATACATACATACATACATACATGCATATACAGATAAAACGGATTTTCTTCCGTGCATCGGTAAAAATATTCCACATATAAAACAGTATTATAGGTTTAAGATAACGCGTCCAAGACGATCGTCGTGCTTGATACCTCCGTCTGTCGACTGTGACCATGGTCCGCGCGTCCGCTGAGTCCGCTCCGTGCCTCCGCGCTGGCAGTGGACAGTCAACCGTGGTGGGATGTAGTTGTTCTTTGAATGAGCTTGTAAATAAGTAGGTCAGAACTTTCATCGGCTTGATTTACTTTCGGGTAAAAGTAAATGTAACCAATGCATGGTAACAAAGTAATTTTAAATATTTTATGCCCATTAAGGCTCAAAAACGCACAAGAGTGTCCTATTTAAGGACACCTGTCATAAAGAACAAAAATTATATTTTTCTTAAGCTTTTAACTCAGGTTCAAAAATGCCACCACCCTTCGCTAGACAGTAGCCCAAGCGATCGTAAAATTCGGTTCTAACATTGCCAAAATTTTCAGGGGTAATACTTTGGGCAGCTTCAAGAATTTTAATTCTTAGTTCGTCCAACGTATTACCCCTCGTAAATTGATATTCATAAATTACTTCCTTCATAAAACCCCATAAAAAAATCATTTGGCGACAAATCTGGGGAGCGAGGAGGCCATTTTATTTCCCCTGTCCTGCTTATAATAGGATCCTGAAAGTGTTGCTCGAGGAGCTCCCTCACTGGCCTCGCATGATGGGCAGGACATCCATCCTGCTGAAACCACATTTCCTGTAAATTAATGTCTGGTAAATTTTGAATAGTTGGAATAATTTGATTTTGGAGCAAATTGACATAAACATTGAAATTTAAATGTCCATCAATGAAAAAAACGTCCTATGATACGGTCGCCCAAAATTCCTGCCCAAACATTAATTTTTGCGGATACTGGGTATGCTCTACAACAGTTAAATGTAAATTTTGCTGAGACCAGTATCGTGTAACAAAAGTTTTTGAGAGAGCTCTGTATGACAGAATACTATCATTTTTAAACAAAAATCAACTACTCTGCAACAAACAGCATGGATGTCGACCTCAAAGATCTACAGAAACAGCAGCAGTGGAGCTAGTGAACTTTATACACAGAGAACTGGAGATCGATCGGGTGGTGGCTGGAGTCTTCTTTGATTTGTCGCGTGCGTTTGATACTCTTAACTTCGATTTTGTTCAGCATAAATTGTATTACATGGGAATCAGATGAAATGCGCTGTCATTTATTATGTCGTTCTTGGAGCAGAGGAAACTACTCGTACAACTCAATGACTTCCAATCAGATATATCGTCGGTGAAAAGTGTTAACCTGCTATCTCCATTTTAACCAATTTTACAGGAGAGCATTAAAACCGCCTAGATAAATTAATATACTTGTTATAAATATAAATTTCCGTTATATTATTGGTAAGCACTAAACACACTTTTTGAAAAATCAAAAAAGTCATTTTTTAAATAATTTTATTTTTTATAGGCAAATTTATGGAGTTAGCAGCTAAATGCATTAATAGAAAATTCATAAAATGTCTTAAAATAGCTGCTAACTCCATTTCGATAAGTATATTAACCCTTTACCAGCATAACATAATTAATTTCCCATAAGTGATCGACATTTTTCGTAATATTCTTTTAAAAAATTATAGTATATACATATCTTTACCATTAATAATCAACAGAATAGCAGTACATTAGAAGAAATCAATACAATCGCAAAAAAAACACAGAAGTAAACAAAACCACGTGGCCGTATAGATATAAACACAATGGAAATACCGGGGATAGCAGCATTTCGTCGGGTAAAGAATTGCGTGGAGATAGCAGGAATTATTGACACAAAATATCCATTTATTTATAATGTAAAAGTAGAAAGCATTTTTCTTACTAGTATAATAGTTTTTCTTCTTTTTAATAATGCCAAAAACCCATTTTGACCTATAAGTGGAGTTAGCAGGTTAACACTTTTCACCGACAATATACGAAATTAATATTGGCACACCTCAGGGTTCAGTGTTGGCCCCACTGATCTTTATAATGTTTGTTAATGACCTATCCCTTCCAGGAACCACAATAAAATTTGCAGATGACACTTCAGTGGGCATATCAGCAGTTGACGAAGAATCGCTCCTCCAGGAGATTTCAACTGTTTGCAATAGCATGAGCCAGGGATGTAACTCCAACAGGTTAATATTAAACAAGCAAAAGACAATAACTGTGGACTTCTACAGAAACAAACCTAGGGCAGACATTGACGATAGTGAGACAATGGTAAAGTTTCTAGGCACCTACTTGGACTCGAGAGCCGGCTGGGATCGACAAATAGACCACATCTACTCTGGGTTGGGCAGGTCTTTTTATGCATTATTAAAACTTAAGCAAACAGTTCCTTCACAAACACTGGCTTATCACTATTTATCATATAATGTAATGTTGTGGGGCCAAGCAACTAACATCAACAGAGGGCTCATATCACAAAAGAGGATAATTAGACTGATGTTCGGGTTAAAACCCATGCAATCATGTAAGGAGGCGTTCAAACAATACAAAATACTTACAGTATTAAAGTGTTGACTTTATGTTTTTAAAAACAAAGCACGTTTCAACCAAAACCATGAATATCACCAATATCCACCACGAAATGCATCGGCCCTAGTTATTCCCAAGCACAAAACTACTCGCTATGAGAAATCGCCATACTATGCTTGTATAAAGATTTTCAATAAATTACCAGACAGTATAAAAAAACGTAGAAAACATGAACATTTTCCGGAGAGGGCTGAAGGATTTCTTGACTGACAGGGCATTTTTCAGTTTCTCCGAATTTATGGACTATATTGTTTTTCCGGACATTTATGTGGATAGTTCGACAAAATGATGTTATTTGTATATTTTATTTCTATAGATGCTTATTTTTAATTTTAAGGTTTTTATGTTATATTATACTTTGACTGTAAATGTGATCTTTGTGGACAAAATAAACGAATCTGAAATTTGAATTTGAAAAGTCAAAAATTTTAACAATATAAAAATAGTATTAAAACAAATTTATAAACTTAAATAATCTATCACTTTGTACTATAAAAACGCCACATTTTTTTTATCAATAAAAGTGTCAAACTAACACAAAACAAACAAAAAGAAAGAAGTTACTCATCTGTATCACTGGAGTTTCTATCTTATTTTTACCTGAATGCAATACTTGACCACAACCTAACTTTAATCGTATCATTGGTGATACAAAATTGTAGCAATTTTTGTCTCTTAACAAACTTTTGGTATATAAAACGCCTTCTATTATTTTTACTTTAAGTTTGTTGCGTAGTTGAGTTTTTATTAAATAAATTTGAGAAGATATTCTCCCTATTGCTGCGTTCGAGAGTGGCAAACAAAAAATCTGAAAAACAAATATAAAGACCTGGAAATTTTAGAGAGTCATCCCCTATTTTTACTAGTGCAACTTTTTTCCAAAACAAGATATCGTTATCAAAATTGTTTAAATAGTGTGATCTTGACTTTCTCCATTCGTTATTAAGATCTTGAATTTCATTTGGATTATATCGGAACTATTTCAGCTATGTATATTGGGAAGGTGTAATGTTATATCAGAAACTGAGTTTCAAACCTCAGTTGCAATTTGCAAAGATCAAAATCGTGCTATTCGCTGATTGATATTTCTATAAAGGTAAAAATTGTGAGATTTGGTACTTGATTCGTGAGATCGGGAGAAATTAACCGAAAAGTCGTGAGTTCTGGCAATACTGGCTACCCGTACGAAGCCAACCGAAGCAGACCAAGAACGGACTTCGGCTGCTACCCCGCCCCTGATCCAGGTATTTTGTGTTCCATAGATAAAGCTGTGTTGATTAGAATTCACCGGCGGACGAACCCGTCTCGTGGTTAAGAATAAGTACTATCCTTTTTTAACTACGTTATCTAAACAACGGGAGCACGCTGACCGACTGGAATCAGTTTGTTGTTGATGAATTTGGAAAAAAGACTTCATATAGAAAGGGGTGAACTTTCAAAAATTTTCAAGGCCTATGTATCACTTTTTATTTGCTTTGTCACCAAGGCCATACATTTAGTGTTAAGTGATTTAACAACAGTGTTTTTTAGCGACCTTAAAAAGATTTATGGCTCGACGAGGAAAATGTTCTCAAATATGTTCTGATAACTGCACCACTTTTGTGGGCGCAAACACCGAATTAAGGTCATTTTTACCAAATTATGGTTTACATATTGAAACAAATTTGGCATATGATGGTATAAGGTGAAGGTCGGTAAAATACCATTTAAAACGTGTAGTTGGAAACGCATTACTAACATTTGAGGAATTTTGCACGGTATTATATCAAGTAGAGGTTTGTTTAAACTCACGACCCATTTGTCCATTATCTGCTGACCCTACTGATTCTACACGCTTGACTCCTGCACATTTTATAATTGGCGAGTCCTTAACAACCACTCAAGAAGCTAATTACCAAGACGTAAACGAAAATAATCTATCCCGTTTTCAACGACTGCAACAAATTACACAGCATTTCTGGAACAGATGGTCAAAGGAATACATATCTAATTTGCAAACCCGTGCCAAATGGAAAGAACTTATTCTTAAACAAAAGTTTGTTCCTCAGAAGAAACATCTTGTGAAGAACATTTTAAACAAAATATAAAAAGAAATGATGACGGGCGATTTTTTTGTTGCTACGCCATTTTCGAAGTGAAAATCCAAATTTATTAAGAAGAGAAGATATCTCATTTTTCATTGACTTAACTTCATCAATGGTCTGACCGCCTGTCAACAAGTTTATCGACATAAAAATCGTGTAAAATAATAGAGCTAATGCGAGGATTTTCCTTGTTACAAATATGGGCAACTTCTTGTAAGGCACGTATAGCTAAGAAGGAAGCTGAAGCTGTACCATAGGTGACAGTATTTAATTCATAAACAGAAATATCGGCATCAGTATTAAATCGCCAAAGTATTTTTTGTAATGGGCGCTGTTCGTCTTGAATTAATATCTGCCTATACATCCTTTCGATGTCGGCACTTAAAACAACAGGATACTGCCTAAGTCGTAGTAAGATGGAGAAAAGATCGTCCTGAATATTAGGTCCAACCACCATTAGATCATTTAAAGAGTAACCAGAACTTGATTTGGTAGAGCCGAGCCGCCGTCGAAAACAACCCTTATTTGTGTTGTTGTAGAATCTTCCTTAAATCCTGCATGGTGGGGAAGAAAAAATCCTGTGCTGTCGTTTTGATTTGAAGCTAAAGACATGATTCAGATCCAGATATTCCTGCATAACAGTAGAGTACTGTATTTTTAGATCAAGATTTTTATGAAATTTATGTTCAAGATTTAATAATCGCCTTGTAGCACTTGCCTTGGAATCGCCTAACTGAGTAATTGAATGTTTAAGAGGAATAGCAACAACAAATCGTCCGTCATCATTTCTTTGCACATTTTGTTTAAAATGTTCTTCACAAGATGTTTCTTCTGAGGAGTGAAATTTTGTTTGAGAATATGGAAGGTGGTAGAGGATTCTTCCTCGTCCGAGGCGGCACCACCCCACACATCTGCTAAAGGACTGGTGAAATCCATGCGGATTTCCAGCTCTGGATGTGTCAGATGAATACCCCTAGTACACCCACGGTACCTAGAGTACTTAGGTTTAGACCTTTGTGGGCTGTCCAAATATAAAAAAGAAAAACAAAAAATATATATAAAAGTATAATAGTAATATTACTAAAAATAGGAACAGTAACTAATAATGAAAAAGTTGTCGCGTAGTATTGTCTATCCTATTGAACTCTTAAAAATCTAAATTTAAAGAAAAATTGAAAACGAATTAGGTACTTTATTATGTACTATCTAAAAACTTCTTAATTCGTTTTTAAATAGGAACATAAAATATGTTTTAAACGGAAAACCAACTAAAACCACTTATTTACGAACAAGATCAGCAAGATCTCAAGAACAGCTAAAACGCATAAGGCTAGTAGTATAATAGTAATAATAGTAGTATAACAGTAGTATAACAGTAACTAATAATGAAAAAGTTGTCGTGTAGTATTGTCTATCCTATTGAACTCATAAAAATCTAAATTTAAAAAAAGTAGAAAACGAATTAGGTACTATATATTATGTACTATCTAAAAACTTTTTAATTCTATATATTATTACATCAACACTAATAAAAAACTCAAAGCAGATCACCTGTTTGCATTGCACACTAAAGGTTTGTTCGTTTGTGTTACACGAAACTGCACTAACTTGCACTGATTTTTTGCTTATGAGTATTTTCCACGAATAAAAAAAAGTGCAGTTAGGGGCAACACAAAAGAACAAACCTTAAGATTGCATAAATCACACTGTAGTATCGCGCGTCGGCTAACAAGATAGGTGCGTCCGTATCGCTTTCTGATGCGTTTTTAAATGATGACTTCTTGAAAAAAAACGAATGTTTTTTTTTCATAAAATAGTTATTTGTTTTACTAGGCATAAAAGCACAAGATTTAATGCCGCGGCTGGTGTTTCATAGCCGAGCGTAGCGAGGCTATGAAACCAGCCAAGGCATTAAATCTGCTTTTCTGCCGTGTGAAACATATAATTTTTTCTTCAAATTTGTTCCAATTCCACGCAAAATCGACTTTTCCATATTTAAATTGCGTTTCATTATCAATATCCAAATAACTAAATTATTTTTTCTAATTTTGACATTTAAAGTGACACTTTGTAAAACTGATTGACGTTATGAAACGTCTTACTTTTTGTAACTAGTTACATAAAGTAAAATTTTATGCAATTGGTGACGAAAAATGTATTTCAAAATTAGTGACAAAAAGAATTATTCTATTTATTAAACTGTTATAATACACGATAACAACATAAATTATAAATTAATTAATTATTATTAATACACGATAACAACATAAATTATAAATTAATTAATTATTATAAATATTGATAACACAATTATTGCAATTATTTAAATTAATTCCCGACGACATACTTTTTTCATTGCTCGAACTTGCTGTTATTTGGGAGACGACGCACGTTGCATTAGATGTTTTACCAAATATTTCTTGCGCTATAAGTTTTTTATTATTCATGGAATTTTCAACATATCCCTCCGCAACAGAGCTAGATTTCCAACCTCCGTGCCTCTTTAATTTTAAAATATCAGCGCCACTGTCTGCTAGGAAAGTGGCAGAGCTTCTTCTGAAGCAGTGGCCAGTATATAGAACAGGATTTGAAAGACCAAGAAATTGTGCAATAACTTTTGGCAGACTGCTAAATGTGTTAATTCCCACAGGATTTCTGGTACATTTTCCATTCGCATATTTTACAAAAAATCTGTTGTGTTTAAGAATCTGGGGACGCAACTTAATATATTTTCTTAATATTTCAACAAGATTCGTATTTTCAATGTCTCCAGTGGTAATTGCAAACTGCCGTATAACTTTTGTTTTTGAAGGTGGGATATCAACACGAAAATGGCTTCCTTCGTCTATAACATTTTCAACTGGAAGAAATGTTAATTCTGCTTTTCTGCACGCTCCTGCCATTCCAATAATCATTGCAACCTTAGCCATTAAGTATTCTTTGTCATCAGCTTCCACTAAAAATTTGGCAAAATCTTCTTTACTAAAAACTTTTGACTTTTTAGCACTGTACCCGTCCGCTCGCCTTTTAATATATGCTACCAAATTTGTATATTTTTTAATATCAATATTCCTTTTCAGATTTAGTTCAGACCTTAACATTGAGTAAAGTGTCCATAATGTGGAAACTTTTAGATCTTTCTTACCCTCAAAATATGCAAGTAAAACTTTCTCATTAACATGTTTAATTTTCTTCTCATCACACCACGTAACAAATTTTTCGTATGCCAAATCATAAACTGCCTTTGACTTTTTGGGAATTACTGATACTAAAGCATTACCTGCTGCCTCTTCAATATCGCTTGGTAGCTCTTCAGATCCTGAATCACTCATTTTTTAAAAATAAAACTAAAAATATATCAATCTCGCTAAAAACCTTCCGTTTAGACTTTTTTACAAAATGTCAAACTGACAACTAACATGAAGTAACAGCAACAAACTAGATTTATGTTTTAAAATTTTTATCAATTATATTAAACTTTATTTTTTTATTACTTTCTTCAAAATTAGAAAAAATCTTGTATGCAATACGTTACGAAATGAAATTTTGTGTAACTTGTGAGTTTTTGCGGAACTCACTTCGTTCGTTCCGCAAAAATCTCACGCGTTACACAAAATTAGGCATTTCGTAACTGATGGCATAAATAGCTATTATCAAAGGTAACCGGGCCCTGCGTTACCATGTTTACCGCTGATGATGTTTGTTGAATATGTTTGTTTACTGTTTACTTTGTCATTGTCAATTTTAATAACCAGTTTGATTTAAATTATTACTTTTCTGCCTAGGCAGTAAAATTGGACTTTTTCTGCCTAGGCATTAAAAGTACAACTTCTAAGCCTGCCAAGTGTCATTAAAAGGCCGCTTTTAATGTCATTTGGAGAAAAAACATTTTTTTTCAGGTGATAAAAAACTTTTTTTGCATCATTAGAATTATCTATAACCAGATAAATGAATGCATCGCTATTAATCAAATTTTGCCATCAACACAATCTTGTTTTCGTGCACTGCTTGACTGCGCGTATGTGATGATACTCGAATTTATAAAGCTTGCGATATTGCTAAAAAACACAGTTCTTGTACTTTTGGATTTCAGGCTTTCGATACTCTAGCCTGTAGATCATTCAACGCTGTTTATAAAATTAAAATATTTTGGATTTAGTAATGAAACAGTTACGTTTTTTCATAATTATCTTTCTCGTAGACAGCAACGTGTTGATGGTGACTCCAACTTTTCAGAGTTTTACAACGTTATTTATCATTAATATTTAAAATTAGAAACTTCACACTTCTTTATTCATGTTATACAAATACAAAAGTTTTTACTTACGTCATACAAAGAGGGCTTTAAGCTGATCTAAAGCAGTTTAAAATTTAAAAAATATAAATTAAGGTACCTTAAAGACAATTAGAAAACAAACCTAATAGAAACATTACACAAAACAGCTGCTAGTATCTGTCAGGATGGCGGAACCAGTCAGGGGTAGAAAGTAAAACTAAATTACACTTAAAAAACTGGAGGAATGGCATCACTGTTTTGAGGAAGTAAAGTGAAAATCCAACTAAACCAATGCGTTCAGAAAAGAAGTATTATTTTTTACTATATTTTAAACATAGTTTATAATAGATTCATAGTATTTTTGTAAGCACAAAGAAATGTGTATGACAGCGTCACGGACGTGAGATTTTAAAAACTTACTATGAAATAAAGTTCAGTCTTAAATTTTTATTTTTTCGTAAGATCTGATAGGTAAAATGTTGCTTAATGACAAATGTCTACCCAAAAATTTTCATAAGTTTTTTCGTCATTCCCTAATAAGCCAATTTATTAAACATCTCATAAGAATCACTCAACAGTGTAAGGAACAATTTAAAGACTTTTGGCTGATAGTAGATATAAAATATGTAAATACTTATTTCTCGCCCAATATTACATGTGGCCAGTCAGTGGGTACAAATCAAGGCCCTTACCTTACCTTACAAAAGGTGGGGTAGAAACGATTTTGATATATTATGTGGCCTAGATCGGGACCTTGGTAAAAAATCCAAGTTTTCGACCTTGGAGGGGGAGGGGAGGCGCGAGCCGCCATCTGAGATTAAAGGTGCTAAAATTTGATTTTTTAAAATAATTCCTCAACGGTTGATCCTACGACAAAAATGTCTGTACAAACTTACAGAAGACAAAATGCCTTACATTTTTTGTAGTAACATTGTTTTTTTAAGTCTAATATGTAACGAGTTACAGCGGCAGAAACATGAACAGTTTTCCAGAATATCATAAAAGTCCCCATTTTTTTATCTACAAAAACTATACTTCTAACTATTTAGTACATACTATAATAATTTTGTAAACTTAAAATAAACTTATTTCCACACCACCATGAGGTAGAGTAAATGGCGCGTTTTTTTTTTTATTGCAGTATCCCCAGTTGGTCTAATCCACGATGTCAGTTCGTGATCTTAAATGTGCGGGTGCTTTTTAACGGTCCGGTTTGGTTAATGTTGACGTCTTCATTGTAGCCTTCGTCATAAATGTAATCTTGTAACTTACTTGTGCTTCTAAGAATCTGAGTTTCCATTGATAAAATGTCCTATTCTTCGTCCTCGCTCCCGATTCGAACCTCTGAGGCATTTTCGCATAATTGGCCACTACAGAATGCGCACACAACCCAGCTTTTCTGCAGCCACATACTCCGCCGCATCGTTTCTTGCATTTGCATGAAATAAAAATTAATAAGGTCTCGGGTGCCGGTTTTTCTATCATTGTTATTGGAGCTAGCCGCTGCTAGCCCATTGGTGCCAAGTTTCCAGCCCCAGTATTATGGATTTTTTTTTAGATTCCATACCATTTTTGGACTTGGTGGTACATCCTAAATGCATGATTCTGTGCAACTTCCTTTGTTGGTGGCAAAGAAGCAAGATTGAATTTGCTTTTTATTGTCGATTTTGCGAAACGTTGGCAGCAGACTTCTTCCAAGGTTTCCTCTTCCATGTTGCCACCATACAAAGCAACGAGAAAGCGTGCTCCAGCGTTTGCGATATTTCCTGGTTTGGCATCCTGATGTTTACAAATGCCAATAATTGCATTAAGTCTTGTTTTTTTGAACCAGCGAACAAAATTTGGTTTTATCTTGGTTGAAGAGGGACGATGTCGTGTCACAGCCATTAAATGCATGTAGAAACAGAATGTTCTGAGCTGCGTCTTTACATCTCAGACTATTTGCGGAATACAGTCTTTCAGCAGTTTTGCTTCTCCCAGGTTTGCGAAGGTAGACGTTGCTTTGGGGTGGTGCTAGTGCTGTCAGCAGAACTAAAAGATCGAGGTTTTCGTCAACGACAAAAACAGTATCAAATTTTGAGCTCAAGGGAATGGCTGTGCTAACAATCAACACATCAGCATTTACGCCACCGGTGTTGTATGTAACAAGAAAAATTACTTTATTTTGAAATAAATTTGGCTGTATTACTGTGATGAGGAAATAAGTAAAAATGCAGTGTAATTTGTTCATACGCAATTTGCCCAGAAAAATGGCAGTTGCCGATTAAAAAAAATGTTCAGATTTCCGCCGCTGTAACTCAATACGTAGTAGACTACCAAAAAAAAAATGTTTACACAAAAAATGCGAGGAATTTTGCTTTCGTTGTGTATCAGCGTTTTTGTTGCAGGATCAGCCGTTAAGGATATATTAAAAAAAAACAATTTTTAGCACTTTAAATCCAAGATGGCGCTTGGCGCACAGCCCCCCCCCCGGTCAAAAATTTGGATTTTTCGTTACTGACTGGATTGTTTTTTTAGTTTATATATTGAATATACCAACATGTAATATTGGGTGAACAATATAAATTATTTTATTAACTTTTTTTTTAGGTGGATACTTTTGCATCTGTCTACAAAAAATTAACCGGAAGAGATGTTACTTTTGAATTTCCTGAAACTTATTTGTAAATGGCTTAATAATAAAGGAGATAATCAATACATACTTTGTTTTGTAAGAAATTGTACAGTGCATTTTTTAAGGACGATGAGGTTTTACATGTTAAATTTTTAACCCCATATTAGGCCCTGTACTATCAGAACAATTGAGGCAAAACTTGACTTAGGTAAATTTCAGACTTTAAGACTCTGAACTTGATCTAAGATTATGTTAATGTGCCAATTATGCTAAAAACGCAGTAGTTATCTTTCACAGTTTCTAGACCAATCCAAATCCAAATCCCCCCACTCTTCACCCCACCAAAATCCCCCCACTCTTCACACTACCAAAATCCCCCCACGCTTCACCCCATCAAAATCCCCCCACTCTTCACACTACCAAAATCCCCCCACTCTTCACACTACCAAATCCTACCACTCTTATTTCAAATCCATTCCTCCTACCCCCCACACCACTTTTATTGCTATAAATTCTCAATATTTAACACAATTCAGATCAGGTCTGCAGTAGTCCCTATTGATTATTCATGGGACGCAGAACATTGCGAAAGCTATAATCCACAAGAGTCCATAGAAAACAATTTAATAATAATAAATCCACCTCCCAATCTATCTAAGAGTGCTAAAAAAAAGTTTCGAACTCAACAGATAAAGAAAGTTCAAGAATTGGAAGCAAAAAAGAAAAACTATGTCTTGTCCAACAGCAAATGTAATGTTTAGTCATGTAAGCGGAAAGAAAACCTTGCAGGATTTTACTACAGATGAACTAGAAATGCTACCTTTGGAATATCTAATTAATTATGCAGATCCTTTGGAACTCTTGGATGTATGGGGAAAATTACCAATGTCTTATAAATCAAGTTTTGATCTTCAAATTAAATTGCCATGTTTTTTTCATTATAATCGTCCTGACTGGAGCACACAATTCGATGGTCCTCCTGTATCCCAGAAATCATGTTTCGTGTGCTATAGAAACATAAAATAGAGTAATGTAGATAAACTCACTGTTATTTTTGTTCAAAAATAAACCTGTATTTTAATAAATGTTTTATAAATGTCAAACAAATAATTAGAAGTATTATTCATTAATCCATGGATTTACAGCATCCCACCACTCTTCACCCACCAAATCCCCCCACTCAAAATCGTTAAACATCATTACGCAAAGCTTCACTCATTTCATCGTATTACAGCGCGTTACTTAAAAGGGTAAGTGCGGTTAAAACGCAAGTGTTGTACTTGAATGACAACAATACACAGGTCAATACAGACCCCATATGTAGAGCGGTAGAAAGGAACCGCTCAAACAACAAATATTTTTTATTTGTAGCTTCACTATTGGAGTTATATTCTTAAAAGTGGGTGGGTTGGAATGTATACACCAAAGTACATCTCCTAACACTCCGTGCGCATGTCTAGCAAGCTCGGTGTGCGCGTGGTACGCATTTTGGTCTACTGCGCATATAAAAAAAATGGCGTCTCAAAAAAAAAAACCAAACTCGCTGACAGAAAAAAAAACTCGCAGACAAAAAAAAAGTGGCGGCTCAAAAAAAAATGGCGGCTCAAAAAAAAACGTTTTTTATATTTCGTTTTTTTACATCTGCGCAATAGAGATGCGCATGGGCATGCTCCGCCCAGACGGATTCTCTTTATATTCTCTTTTCGCTTCTCGTTCTGCAGTCGCACCTTGAGCTCGACAGTTGTGCTTTCTCCTTGTTAGCTATATATCCTCAGCGGTTAGTTAACTTAGCGTTGATATTATATTGTATCATTGTTTAGTTTGCAAAAACAGTATTGTGCAAAGTGTTGTGAGACCAGTGAAAATATCCCAAGAAGGTGTTGATTTTTATAAAAGAAGAAAATGCTAAAACATGAAGTAAAAATAAAAGTGTTGCAACTCCAATATCATCTTATTAAAGTAAAATACAGACTTTCTCAGAAAAATTATGACAGTGAAATACTAACATTGTATGATGAAGCTATTATTTTATGTGATAATCTACTAAAGGAATCTATAACAGTTAAACATTTTAATGATCATTTGATGATAATAAATTTGGGATTAGATTCACATGAATCCTATAATGTAATGAGAAGATTGATTGTTGAAGAATAAAATCTATTACAACGTTAAATTCATACAGTTCATCTCAGCTCATTTGTGATTTTAGAGAAGAACTATGAAGAAGGTAACATTTAACGAAAATATGAATAAAATCCATGTATTGTTTGCATGGAAGTTTGCTTACAAAGCAGCACGACAGAGTGATTATGAGCAGTATGTGTTGGATAGATACCGCTTTCAAAATAGACTTCAATATGCTGAGAACCTCCTAAAGGATGTTTTGGATGAAAATTATAGAAATAAAATATACAATGAACGTTTTAAATAATTTTTGTTGTATTAGTAATAATCATTTGTAATGGTTTTTTGATTTAGTCATATTTTTCATATATAGTAATACTTATTGCATGTTTAATTTTCATTTGTATTCTATAGGCAATTTTACTTCATAAAACTGATCTTTGTTACAAGAATAACTTTACCACATTTTTCACTTGACCTTTCGAACTTGTTGTATACATTTTTGTGCCTACTTTTTTCAAAAAGAGTACTACCTACTCTTAGGATTTGTTTCGATTGAATAAAAAAATTTAAACATGACTGGGTTTATTTTACCTTTAACTGGTCTGCATACCAACGCCGTCAGGTTGAATTAATTAAATCGTACTTGTAACCAAATGAGCTTTCAAAACCATTTTTCCTACCACATACTTCTCCCTACCAAATCCTACCACTCTTATAAGATATCAAATTCATTATTACTGGACCAGGGATATACAAGGATATCCATGGATATATATCCACTTTACATTGACATATATGGATATACTGCAATCATTTCCAGGAAATACCATCAAATCCATTCCAAAGGAGCTTTCAAAACCATTCCTCCTACCACAATCTTCTCCCTACCAAATCCTACCACTCTTATAAGATATCAAATTCATTATTACTGGACCAGGGATATACAAGGATATGCATGGATATATATCCATTTTACATGGATATATATGGATATACTGCAATCATTTCCAGGAAATACCATCAAATCCATTCCAAAGGAGCTTTCAAAACCATTCCTCCTACCACAATCTTCTCCCTACCAAATCCTAGCACTCTTATAAGATATCAAATTCATTATTACTGGACCAGGGATATACAAGGATATGCATGGATATATATCCATTTTACATGGATATATATGGATATACTGCAATCATTTCCAGGAAATACCATCAAATCCATTCCAAAGGAGCTTCCAAAATGAGCTTTCATATCTATAACAGTTAAACATTTTAATGATCATTTGATTATAATAAATTTGGGATTAGATTCACATGAATCCTATAATGTAATGAGAAGATTGATTGCTGAAGAATAAAATCCATTACAACGTTAAATTCACACAGTTCATCTTCTCAGTTCATAATCATGATTTCGTGCAGTGATTGCAACAAAACTTTTACTCAAAAATCTAACGTTTATAGACATAAACGAGAAGCATGTACTTGTAGACCATCCTGTTCTCGGGAAAAAAGAAAAACCAATACCCAGTTATGTGATATACCCTTGAAAAGACCCAAAGTAGAAGATAGACCCCCAATACCTAAACTTACTTTATCGCGATGTAAAGATTGTGATACTTGGTATATAAAAAATAAACTTGCTGCGCATTTACGTTCAAACCTACATAAAAGTAAACTTGTGAAAAGTGACGATGAAGTGAAAATTTTAACTTCTGCGTTTAAAAACAGGATTGTGTCTTACATGTTGCTGCCATCGAAAAAGTATGTGGACATTGAAGAATTTTTTGATGAAGTACAACAAAAGTTTGTAAGTTTACTTTCCGAACAGTTTGTTAAGCATGGAAGTGTTAAGATTAATATAGAACTATTTGGACAATATATTTTACAAACAAAAGAGACAATCGAAACTAAATCGTTTAATACGAAAAATAAGGTCATAACCTCAACAACAGTGTTATCTGATATTTAGAAGAAGTTTTTGTCTGAAATAAAAGAAAAGGTTTCAATATTTGCGGAAAATGGTTCAGGTTGGGCGTTGGAAAAAAAATTACATTTGGAGCTTAATATAAATAAATTTAATCCAATTAGAGCTTCATAGCTTGGGGACACAAACATATAAGTACTTTGGAAGAGAAATCCAAGACTGATGATGACCAAGTTAATAATGTAATTGACATTCTAAAAGATTTAGTTCGTGACGAATATAAAACATAAGATCCCTGGGAAAATATTTTATTTTGAAAATGGCTCTGCTAACAGTAGGAGTTCTATTTCTATCAGCATTCGTTAACAATACTTTGTTCATACAAGTTGATCCTAATGTTCGAGAAGCATTTATTTGTCTATCTGTTAATAATGTAAATAATGATAGTTGGCCTTCAACATGGAAAAGAATGAATATAAATAATGGTTTATTTACCCACAAAATAGATGATAATATTATAAATGAATCTACCGTTGTACAGTATAAGTTAAGATTATATTATTTCAATAAAACTTCAATAGTGACACAGGAATGGAATCAGTTGTATAGAAAATCTTGTATAGAAGAATGTAATTCAAATGTGTGTGTAGTATTATTAAGTATATTGTTAGTAGTGTTTATATGTTCAATAGGATATATATTATTCAAAGTATATTTGTATTATAAATAAAATTCAATAACAAAACATATTTATAATGGTTTTTATTCATAACAATGTCTATAATTATATAACAATTTTACGTTTGCTAATGCACAATGCCATGGATTCACATTTTTGTGAAAATAACATTCTGGAATTTTCTTAAATCTACTTAATTTTGGTTCTTGACCAATGGGAATAGCGTATATGAAATCTTCATTCAAAAACTTTTTTAAGTAGTTTATTTTTTCATTCCCTTTCACGTAAATTTTGGGCGATTGGTAAACTTCTAACACATGCTTTAAAATATCATCAATTTCATTAAGTTCTATATTTCCAAAATTCCATTCCAATCCATGATACTCCTCGGCCCACTTAACCATTTTGATATCAGGGGCAGATAACATATTTTTTTGAAATGGTGATTTAAACAATTTGAGCAACGAATCCCATCATAAATCGCTAATTCTTTTGGAATGTATCCAAAGGAACAGTTGAATCCCTGAATGTCGATAAAAAGTTCTGTCTTACACTCATTCATGGTTAGTAGCTAAATGATGTTTAAATCTATAAGATTAGTGTTTAAATCCCCCCACCACTCTTACTATCCCCACCACTCTTGCTATCCCCACTACCACGCTTGCTTATTTAAACACTCACCCACAGTTCTACAACCATTATTTCAAGCAAGCATCTGACAATGTATCAACCAACAGGAAACCAACAAGAGTTTAGTAAGAAGCGCAATGCAGCTCTCGTCAATGAAACAATTTACTACATTAACAAATCCAAATCCAAATGGGTCAGCATTGGATTTTCCTTAGAGAGAAAATATATTCCTGTTGTTAAACTCTGTGGATACAAATATAATCAAAATATGACTTTTAATGAAGATCAATGGATCTCCTTCCTAAATAATCAAGGAATTATGATGAGCTTTATTTATTCCAACAACACCGGGTGGCAACCCATGAAGGGAAATGGTTATGAGATTCACTTTGTGTTTATTGGGGATGCAAGAATTATCAAGATTACACAAGATGGTGGTAATGAAGTATTCCTAGCTGGTGATACCATAAATGAATTAGTGAACTTGTCAAATTTAATCAAATATCGTTTTGATATCTTAAAAAACCAGGAATTTTCCAAATATTACAATATTTTAGTTGGTGGAATCTATGAAAAATGGTGATTTGTTAAAAAATGTATATGATGTTATTTCACCTATGGAAAATAGTTTAAATGTTTGCTGTGTTTTAGAATTATTAAACTTTTAGTCAGATTGTGTTGTGGAGGATGTAGAAATATTTGCATGTAATGAATTTGTAAAAAGTTGTGTTGAAAATAAAAATTTATAAATATATTTTTCTTTTTATTCCTCCCACCTCCTAAATTAATATTTAGAGCTCTGAACTTACTTTAAGTCTGAACACTCTCCAACAAGATGTGGTTAGCATATACATCTCAACGAGTAGCATATAACCTAACAAGTGCTATAGAGAATCTATCACAACACTTCAGTAATTTAGAATTTGATGCTGCCCATGAAGCCGAGTATGGATTCGAAAGATTTTATACGTATGAAGAATGTATAGAAATGGGTAGAAAATATGAAAAAGCTGCAGAAGCCTGTTACATATATTTACATACTTCTGATTTAAAGTCTTTTCTGTACACGATGAAAGAAATGGGATTTGAGGAGCATTTGGATTAACTAAGGAAGTTTTTGTCATCTGAAATTATTCAAGAAGTGTTTGAAACCTAATTTATAACAAATAAAAAACTTTATTTCATTTATGTGTTTTATTAAATCATTAAATAATTATTATATAAATTGTATACTTTTTATATTAAGGGCCATCTGAAAAAATCAATCATGTGCATGCTATACATATTTTTTAAATGCATCCATATGTCATGTGGTATCGTTTTCGTCAGATATATTTTTTTTAATTTATGCCTCAGTAGGACCGCAATGTCCTTACAAATTTTTTATTTTCCAATTTATCTCTGAAATTAACTCTCAGAATTAATATTCAATTTTTATACTTCGCGTATATAATTGCGCTATTACACTCTCTGCGCCAAATTTCAAATTTTTACGTCGAATAGTTTCAGAGAAAATCGTATGTGGTAACGATTGCTCTAAGCGGTATAAGAGGAAGTGTTATATATTTATAACAAATAAAACAGAAATATTTTAATAAAATTCTATTATGCCAAGCGTTTCAAGTTCTTTAAGAATAGATATTATTTTTCCACGGTTATTATTGTTTTCATTATTTTCTTCTAAATATTTTAACTTATCAACTAACTCGTTCACATCCTCATACATTAATATTTCTTCCTTCCATGGATATTCTTCTTTATTACAAAGTTCTCCAAGTAGAGTCTCCTCTTTTGGTAGCTCAGCCGGCAAATTCTTTAAATTAGCTGTGAAACTTCTCCGAGGTGGAAAGAGTTTTGATACAATGTGTTTATATTTCCAACTGTTGCTTGAACTGATGTGTGCATTTCGATAGAATCCACGCCGATGGGCACTGGTCAGCAAGAGTAGTTCTTTGTAATCCTCTAGCTCGTTCTCTGTATATCCTCCCGGCTTCTGTTCAGTTAATAACTTTAACAAACCATCTGATAGAGGATATTTTTCATTCTCAATCAACAAAATGTCATCGTCAAATTCAACCGGTGTGTTTCCAATAAACCATTTTGATCCATCTGTACGAAAGCCAAACACGTTTTCACCAGTCATTGCAGTCAGTTTTAATTTAATTTTACGACTTGCCATCTTATCGCTATGACGTATGCAGTACTAATGAGGGTGCTAACAGATGTTAATGCCTTTATTTGTACACAACACCTACAAAACGTCGACACAACGTCTACACTACGCATACAAAACGTCGACACAGCAAAACACCTACACAACAATAAGACAAACGTCACACAAACTTAACGCAAACGTAACACGGCGTCATCGAGAATGGGTTCTACTTAAGTTACAAATTTCGCCTTTTCATACCTCTGCATATGTTTACGTATAAGATCGACATCTTCGTAGGTTAATGTGTGCATTAAGATTTAGGAATCAAATAGGTGCTTTGTATGTCTGAATTTGTGTAACTAACGCTTCGATGACGGATTTGGTAAACCACATCGAATAAACAATATTTAAATATTGTTCTTATATATATATATATATATATATATATATATATATATATATATATATATATATATATATATATATATATATATATATAAAGAACAATATTTAAATATTGTTTATTGGATGTGGTTTACCAAATCCGTCATCGAAGCGTTAGTTACACAAATTCAGACATACAAAGCACCTATTTGATTCCTAAATCTTAATGCACACATTAACCTACGAACATGTCGATCTTATACGTAAACATATGCAGAGGTATGAAAAGGCGAAATTTGTAACTTAAGTAGAACCCATTCTCGATGACGCCGTGTTACGTTTGCGTTAAGTTTGTGTGACGTTTGTCTTATTGTTGTGTAGGTGTTTTGCTCTGTGTCGACGTTTTGTATGCGTAGTGTAGACGTTGTGTCGACGTTTTGTGGGTGTTGTGTAGACGTTGTGTACAAATAAAGGCATTAACATCTGTTAGCACCCTCATTAGTACTGCATACGTCATAGCGATAAGATGGCAAGTCGTAAAATTAAATTAAAACTGGCTGCAATGACTGGTGAAAACGTGTTTGGCTTTTTATACAGATGGATCAAAATGGTTTATTGGAAACACACCGGTTGAATTTGACGATGACATTTTGTTGATTGAGAATGAAAAATATCCCCTATCAGATGGTTTGTTAAAGTTATTAACTGAACAGAAGCCGGGAGGATATACAGAGAACGAGCTAGAGGATTACAAGGAACTACTCTTGCTGACCAGTGCCCATCGGCGTGGATTCTATCGAAATGCACACATCAGTTCAAGCAACAGTTGGAAATATAAACACATTGTATCAAAACTCTTTCCACCTCGGAGAAGTTTCACAGCTAATTTAAAGAATTTGCCGGCTGAGCTACCAAAAGAGGAGACTCTACTTGGAGAACGTTGTAATAAAGAAGAAGAATATCCATGGAAGGAAGAAATATTGTATGAGGATGTGAACGAGTTAGTTGATAAGTTAAAATATTTAGAAGAAAATAATGAAAACAATAATAACCGTGGAAAAATAATATCTATTCTTAAAGAACTTGAAACGCTTGGCATAATAGAATTTTATTAAAATATTTCTGTGTTTTATTTGTTATAAATATATAACACTTCCTCTTATACCGCTTAGAGCAATCTTCTACCACATACGATTTTCTCTGAAACTATTCGACGTAAAAATTTGAAATTTGGCGCAGAGAGAGTGTAATAGCGCAATTATATACGCGAAGTATAAAAATTGAATATTAATTCTGAGAGTTAATTTCAGAGATAAATTGGAAAATAAAAAATTTGTAAGGACATTGCGGTCCCACTGAGGCATAAATTAAAAAAAATATATCTGACGAAAACGATACCACATGACATATGGACGCATTGAAAAAATATGTATAGCATGCACATGATTGATTTTTTCAGATGGCCCTTAATATAAAAAGTATACAATTTATATAATAATTATTTAATGATTTAATAAAACACATAAATGAAATAAAGTTTTTTATTTGTTATAAATTAGGTTTCAAACACTTCTTGAATAATTTCAGGTGACAAAAACTTCCTTAGTTCATCCAAATGCTCCTCAAATCCCATTTCTTTCATCGTGTACAGAAAAGACTTTAAATCAGAAGTATGTAAATATAATGTGTAATAGGCTTCTGCAGCTTTTTCATATTTTCTACCCATTTCTATACATTCTTCATACGTATAAAATCTTTTGAATCCACACTCGGTTTCATGGGCAGCATCAAATTCTAAATTACTGAAGTGTTGTGATAGATTCTCTATAGCACTTGTTAGGTTATATGCTACTCGTTGAGATGTATATGCTAACCACATCTTGTTGGAGAGTGTTCAGACTTAAAGTAAGTTCAGAGCTTTAAATATTAATTTAGGAGGTGGGAGGAATAAAAAGAAGAATATATTTATAAATTTTTATTTTCAATACAACTTTTTACAAATTCATTACATGCAAATATTTCTACATCCTCCACAACACAATCTGACTAAAAGTTTAATAATTCTAAAACACAGCAAACATTTAAACTATTTTCCATAGGTGAAATAACATCATATACATTTTTTAACAAATCACCATTTTTCATAGAGATTCCACCAACTAAAATATTGTAATATTTGGAAAATTCCTGGTTTTTTAAGATATCAAAACGATATTTGATTAAATTTGACAAGTTCACTAATTCATTTATGGTATCACCAGCTAGGAATACTTCATTATCACCATCTTGTGTAATCTTGATAATTCTTGCATCCCCAATAAACACAAAGTGAATCTCATAACCATTTCCCTTCATGGGTTGCCACCCGGTGTTGTTGGAATAAATAAAGCTCATCATAATTCCTTGATTATTTAGGAAGGAGATCCATTGATCTTCATTAAAAGTCACATTTTGATTATATTTGTATCCACAGAGTTTAACAACAGGAATATATTTTCTCTCTAAGGAAAATCCAATGCTGAGCCGTTTGGATTTGGATTTGTTAATGTAGTAAATTGTTTCATTGACGAGAGCTGCATTGCGCTTCTTACTAAACTCTTGTTGGTTTCCTGTTGGTTGATACATTGTCAGATGCTTGCTTGAAATAATGGTTGTAGAACTGTGGGTGAGTGTTTAAATAAGCAAGCGTGGTAGTGGGGATAGCAAGAGTGGTGGGGATAGTAAGAGTGGTGGGGGGATTTAAACACTAATCTTATAGATTTAAACATCATTTAGCGACTAACCATGAATGAGTGTAAGACAGAACTTTTTATCGACATTCAGGGATTCAACTGTTCCTTTGGATACATTCCAAAAGAATTAGCGATTTATGATGGGATTCGTTGCTCAAATTATCTGTTTAAATCACCATTTCAAAAAAATATGTTATCTGCCCCTGATATCAAAATGGTTAAGTGGGCCGAGGAGTATCATGGATTGGAATGGAATTTTGGAAATATAGAACTTAATGAAATTGATGATATTTTAAAGCATGTGTTAGAAGTTTACCAATCGCCCAAAATTTACGTGAAAGGGAATGAAAAAATAAACTACTTAAAAAAGTTTTTGAATGAAGATTTCATATACGCTATTCCCATTGGTCAAGAACCAAAATTAAGTAGATTTAAGAAAATTCCAGAATGTTATTTTCACAAAAATGTGAATCCATGGCATTGTGCATTAGCAAACGTAAAATTGTTATATAATTATAGACATTGTTATGAATAAAAACCATTATAAATATGTTTTGTTATTGAATTTTATTTATAATACAAATATACTTTGAATAATATATATCCTATTGAACATATAAACACTACTAACAATATACTTAATAATACTACACACACACATTTGAATTACATTCTTCTATACAAGATTTTCTATACAACTGATTCCATTCCTGTGTCACTATTGAAGTTTTATTGAAATAATATAATCTTAACTTATACTGTACAACGGTAGATTCATTTATAATATTATCATCTATTTTGTGGGTAAATAAACCATTATTTATATTCATTCTTTTCCATGTTGAAGGCCAACTATCATTATTTACATTATTAACAGATAGACAAATAAATGCTTCTCGAACATTAGGATCAACTTGTATGAACAAAGTATTGTTAACGAATGCTGATAGAAATAGAACTCCTACTGGTAGCAGATCCATTTTCAAAATAAAATATTTTCCCAGGGATCTTATGTTTTATATTCGTCACGAACTAAATCTTTTAGAATGTCAATTACATTATTATCTTGGTCATCATCAGTCTTGGATTTCTCTTCCAAAGTACTTATATGTTTGTGTCCCCAAGCTATGAAGCTCTAATTGGATTAAATTTATTTATATTAAGCTCCAAATGTAATATTTTTTCCAACGCCCAACCTGAACCATTTTCCGCAAATATTGAAACCTTTTCTTTTATTTCAGACAAAAACTTCTTCTAAATATCAGATAACACTGTTGTTGAGGTTATGACTTTATTTTTCGTATTAAACGATTTAGTTTCGATTGTCTCTTTTGTTTGTAAAATATATTGTCCAAATAGTTCTATATTAATCTTAACACTTCCATGCTTAACTAACTGTTCGGAAAGTAAACTTACAAACTTTTGTTGTACTTCATCAAAAAATTCTTCAATGTCCACATACTTTTTCGATGGCAGCAACATGTAAGACACAATCCTGTTTTTAAACGCAGAAGTTAAAATTTTCACTTCATCGTCACTTTTCACAAGTTTACTTTTATGTAGGTTTGAACGTAAATGCGCAGCAAGTTTATTTTTTATATACCAAGTATCACAATCTTTACATCGCGATAAAGTAAGTTTAGGTATTGGGGGTCTATCTTCTACTTTGGGTCTTTTCAAGGGTATATCACATAACTGGGTATTGGTTTTTCTTTTTTCCCGAGAACAGGATGGTCTACAAGTACATGCTTCTCGTTTATGTCTATAAACGTTAGATTTTTGAGTAAAAGTTTTGTTGCAATCACTGCACGAAAACATGATTATGAACTGAGAAGATGAACTGTGTGAATTTAACGTTGTAATGGATTTTATTCTTCAGCAATCAATCTTCTCATTACATTATAGGATTCATGTGAATCTAATCCCAAATTTATTATAATCAAATGATCATTAAAATGTTTAACTGTTATAGATATGAAAGATCATTTTGGAAGCTCCTTTGGAATGGATTTGATGGTATTTCCTGGAAATGATTGCAGTATATCCATATATATCCATGTAAAATGGATATATATATATCCATGCATATCCTTGTATATCCCTGGTCCAGTAATAATGAATTTGATATCTTATAAGAGTGGTAGGATTTGGTAGGGAGAAGATTGTGGTAGGAGGAATGGTTTTGAAAGCTCCTTTGGAATGGATTTGATGGTATTTCCTGGAAATGATTGCAGTATATCCATATATATCCATGTAAAATGGATATATATCCATGCATATCCTTGTATATCCCTGGTCCAGTAATAATGAATTTGATATCTTATAAGAGTGGTAGGATTTGGTAGGGAGAAGATTGTGGTAGGAGGAATGGTTTTGAAAGCTCCTTTGGAATGGATTTGATGGTATTTCCTGGAAATGATTGCAGTATATCCATATATATCCATGTAAAGTGGATATATATCCATGCATATCCTTGTATATCCCTGGTCCAGTAATAATGAATTTGATATCTTATAAGAGTGGTAGGATTTGGTAGGGAGAAGTATGTGGTAGGAAAAATGGTTTTGAAAGCTCATTTGGTTACAAGTACGATTTAATTAATTCAACCTGACGGCGTTGGTATGCAGACCAGTTAAAGGTAAAATAAACCCAGTCATGTTTAAATTTTTTTATTCAATCGAAACAAATCCTAAGAGTAGGTAGTACTCTTTTTGAAAAAAGTAGGCACAAAAATGTATACAACAAGTTCGAAAGGTCAAGTGAAAAATGTGGTAAAGTTATTCTTGTAACAAAGATCAGTTTTATGAAGTAAAATTGCCTATAGAATACAAATGAAAATGAAACATGCAATAAGTATTACTATATATGAAAAATATGACTAAATCAAAAAACCATTACAAATGATTATTACTAATACAACAAAAATTATTTAAAACGTTCATTGTATATTTTATTTCTATAATTTTCATCCAAAACATCCTTTAGGAGGTTCTCAGCATATTGAAGTCTATTTTGAAAGCGGTATCTATCCAACACATACTGCTCATAATCACTCTGTCGTGCTGCTTTGTAAGCAAACTTCCATGCAAACAATACATGGATTTTATTCATATTTTCGTTAAATGTTACCTTCTTCATAGTTCTTCTCTAAAATCACAAATGAGCTGAGAAGATGAACTGTATGAAGTTAACGTTGTAATGGATTTTATTCTTCAACAATCAATCTTCTCATTACATTATAGGATTCATGTGAATCTAATCCCAAATTTATTATCATCAAATGATCATTAAAATGTTTAACTGTTATAGATTCCTTTAGTAGATTATCACATAAAATAATAGCTTCATCATACAATGTTAGTATTTCACTGTCATAATTTTTCTGAGAAAGTCTGTATTTTACTTTAATAAGATGATATTGGAGTTGCAACACTTTTATTTTTACTTCATGTTTTAGCATTTTCTTCTTTTATAAAAATCAACACTTTCTTGGGATATTTTCACTGGTCTCACAACACTTTGCACAATACTGTTTTTGCAAACTAAACAATGATACAATAATATAATATCAACGCTAAGTTAACTAACCGCTGAGGATATATAGCTAACAAGGAGAAAGCACAACTGTCGAGCTCAAGGTGCGACTGCAGAACGAGAAGCGAAAAGAGAATATAAAGAGAATCCGTCTGGGCGGAGCATGCCCATGCGCATCTCTATTGCGCAGATGTAAAAAAACGAAAAATATAAAAAAACGTTTTTTTTGAGCCGCCATTTTTTTTTGTTTTTTTTTTGAGCCGCCACTTTTTTTTTGTCTGAGAGTTTTTTTTTCTGTCTGCGAGTTTTTTTTTTTTTTTTTTGAGACGCCATTTTTTTTTATATGCGCAGTAGACCAAAATGCGTACCACGCGCACACCGAGCTTGCTAGACATGCGCACGGAGTGTTAGGAGATGTACTTTGGTGTATACATTCCAACCCACCCACTTTTAAGAATATAACTCCAATAGTGAAGCTACAAATAAAAAATATTTGTTGTTTGAGCGGTTCCTTTCTACCGCTCTACATATGGGGTCTGTATTGACCTGTGTATTGTTGTCATTCAAGTACAACACTTGCGTTTTAACCGCACTTACCCTTTTAAGTAACGCGCTGTAATACGATGAAATGAGTGAAGCTTTGCGTAATGATGTTTAACGATTTTGAGTGGGGGGATTTGGTGGGTGAAGAGTGGTGGGATGCTGTAAATCCATGGATTAATGAATAATACTTCTAATTATTTGTTTGACATTTATAAAACATTTATTAAAATACAGGTTTATTTTTGAACAAAAATAACAGTGAGTTTATCTACATTACTCTATTTTATGTTTCTATAGCACACGAAACATGATTTCTGGGATACAGGAGGACCATCGAATTGTGTGCTCCAGTCAGGACGATTATAATGAAAAAAACATGGCAATTTAATTTGAAGATCAAAACTTGATTTATAAGACATTGGTAATTTTCCCCATACATCCAAGAGTTCCAAAGGATCTGCATAATTAATTAGATATTCCAAAGGTAGCATTTCTAGTTCATCTGTAGTAAAATCCTGCAAGGTTTTCTTTCCGCTTACATGACTAAACATTACATTTGCTGTTGGACAAGACATAGTTTTTCTTTTTTGCTTCCAATTCTTGAACTTTCTTTATCTGTTGAGTTCGAAACTTTTTTTTAGCACTCTTAGATAGATTGGGAGGTGGATTTATTATTATTAAATTGTTTTCTATGTACTCTTGTGGATTATAGCTTTCGCAATGTTCTGCGTCCCATGAATAATCAATAGGGACTGCTGCAGACCTGATCTGAATTGTGTTAAATATTGAGAATTTATAGCAATAAAAGTGGTGTGGGGGGTAGGAGGAATGGATTTGAAATAAGAGTGGTAGGATTTGGTAGTGTGAAGAGTGGGGGGATTTTGGTAGTGTGAAGAGTGGGGGGATTTTGGTGGGGTGAAGAGAGGGGGGATTTTGGTAGTGTGAAGAGTGGGGGGGGGGGATTTTGGTGGGGTGAAGAGTGGGGGGATTTGGATTTTGGATTTGGATTGGTCTAGAAACTGTGAAAGATAACTACTAAACGCTTCAAAAATACCTAAAAAATGTATTCGAAATTGTAATTATACAGTGCGTTTTTTAAGCGGACGATGAGGTTTTACATGTTAAATTTTTAACCCCATATTAGGCCCTGTACCATCAGAACAATAAAGATAAAACTTGACTTAGCTAAATTTCAGACTTTTATGTTACTGTGCCAATTATGCTAAAATCGCTCCAAAAATACCTAAAAATGTATTCAAAATTGTGACAATAAAGTTTTAAATGTTAGAAAATGTATGTCACCTTTGGTACAAAAAGGTAAAAGGCAAGAATTACGTGGGGTGTAAAAAATTGATGTTTTTCAAAAAGAAATTAATGCATTTTTCAGGTCATTTCTGGAGTTGTTTTAGCATAATTCAAAGTTTTGATAACATCTCACAAACATTTTGAGCCGTACGTTATTAGTATTTACCGGTCGTCTAGAACACTTGGGTTAGTTTTTTTATTTTCCTCGCTGGAGGAAGTATTGTATTCGTGAACAAATTACTTCTCTAGATTTTTTCAGATCTTCTCGTTTTGGGGTTCCTAGATTACGACAAACATGTTTTTGCATTTCCATCGGTCTGTCCATCTGTTTTCGCGAAAACTTAAAAACTATTAGACCAAAAAAATAAAATTTTGCATATTCTTCACCCAGATTCGCAACCGGCAACACTTCTGGTGAAATATATTCAGAGTTAGTATTATATAAAATGAATTTCTTTTATGTTTCACTAGCTCAAAGATGATTTATGTATAATGTGTTTGATCCTTGTGAAATTTTGCATACGTAGCTTTTTCGTTGCAATACCTTTTATGCAGAGTAAACAAATATTATTTTCTCTCGCTAGAGTAAGTATTGTATTCATGGAAAAATTACTCTTCAAGGTTTTTTTCAGATTTTTACGTTTTGAGGTCCTTAGATCACGAACAACATGGTTTCGCATTTCCTCCAATCTGTCTCTTGGAGAGGAATTTTTTTACTTAGATTAGGCTTTGTCCTGGCTCTAAAGAGGCTACACCTCTAGTAAAATACGTACAGGGTGAACATTTTTGAAAAATCAAAGTCTATTTTTGTTGATTTTACTAAGAAACAATTCATATTGCAAAAATCATATTTTGTTTACAGCTACACTGTTGAAAATCCACGAATGCTTTAATTAAAATCTTTGATAGTTAAATTTAGTAAGAAGCTAATTGGGTCTCCGGTGGCCGAGTTGGTACGGCGCCAGCTTTGCAGCCGAGAGGCGCGGGTTCGAATCCCGCTTCGACCTTGGATATTTTGTGATTGTTGTTGGAAGGTGGTAGAGGAATTCTTCCTCGACCGAGGTGGTACCACCCCACACATCCTCTAAAAGGCTGGTGAAATCCCTACGGATGTTTCCTGCTCTGGATGTGTGAGTCGATTCCCCAGTACACCCACGGTACATAGTACTTAGACTTCGGTCTTCGTGGGCTGTCAGAAGATAAAAAAAAAATTAACATATATTTTAAGTAAGTTTTACTATTTCGTGTTTAGTTAAATCATCTGCTTTTAGAAGTGATTTCTGACTAAAGAATTAATATATTTTAACTGATAAGTTACCTTACACACAAAATGTTTATTTATTATATTCGGTAATCGTACTTTACTAAATGAAAATGACAAATTGATGGTCAGCGTTCTATACACTTATATTGAAATTTACTATTGGACTAGACCATATATACAATGCTTTCATTTCAAAAGTAGCCACCCCAATAGACTTAATATAAGGTAAATTCGCTTTAAACGAAAAACACGCCAATTTAGATATGAAAGGGAACGTTTAAAACCAATTTATATTTAATTTTACATTTCACCCCCAGCTACCCCTAGTTTTAAATTTCAAGCAAACCCTAGTTTGTGATACATCTGTTTAGTCCTTAGTTTAGTCGTTTAAAAAAATTTAATTCGGTTGACTTCCTCCTGGTCACAAAATTATAAGACAGTCGCAAATAATTTCTTTTCAAGAATATGACAATTTTAGAAAATTATTTTTAATAAATGTTCAAAATTACGCAGTATTGACTAGACTACTAGACTATAATAAATACTATCTTCGAACACTACGCGGACGTTCCAAAGTGATCCAGCCTCCCCACATTAAGTACTACATGTATAAGAATAAGAAAGATTTCTTGGAAAATGGATTGTCCGGCGAGGTCTCCAGTATTCCTGCTTGATTTCTTCCTCTGGGGTCGTTTACAGAACTCGGCCTGAAACTTTAAGGGCTTAGGTTGGGTTTGATTGGGTTACCCCAGAAATTAGGCGGATAATGCTGAAACATTTCAAAATATCCGCGAAGAGTTCGAAAATAAGCCGTATTATTGCGCCAATAGTAAAGCACATGTAGAACGCCCAATAAATCGGATTTTTTGAAACAACCAACCGAAATCAATGTTTTTAACGTGATTATGTCAGGATTTTTACGGCCTATAAAATGATGTATCACAAGGTAGGTGGTACTATTTAAGATTTCAAAATAGGGATAGCTAGGGGTGAGGAGGGGAAACGTAAAATTTAATATGTATTGGTTTTAACTTTCCCTTCGATGTCTAAAGTGGCGTGTTTTTTGTTTAAACCGAATTTACTTCAAATCAAGTGTTATTGAAATGAAATCCCTGTATTTAAATTTATATAATAAAAAAGAGGGGTGGCCTTTGTGGGACACCAAAAAAAATGTAAAATTTAGCACTTTTCTTCCCACAGTGTAAGGCTTAATAAAACCCAAGCACTTTTGATGCCCCAAATACAGGGTGGTTAGGCTCTGGGATGAATTAGCGCCTTATGAAATGGCGCTTATTGTTTTAGCGCTGTAATCATAGAAAAATATTTAAGGGGGGATAGAATGGACTCTTCTGTATTGAAATTTTAAAAACATTTGAGCGCCATCTACGCGTTGGGGGTGAAGTTCGCACTCTAACATTTGAAAGGAAAGTAGTTACATTTTATGTTTTACATCAAACTGAAGTTCCCCGCAACTAGATGGCGTTGTTTTCGGCGGGATTTGTGGTTTTGATTCTAAAAATATCTAAATAATTTATTTATTCTCAATTTTATAACATCAATGTTAATATTAACAAAGTTATATTTGTACCACACACCAAAGTTATAACTTGGTGCATTATTGTGGAATTAATTGGAAACAAATAGTCTTATGACTATAGTCATAATATATTTGTTTCAATAAGTATTATAAAATAACACTTACTTTAAATTAATACTTTATGATATTAACATTTATGTCATAAAATTAAGAATATAAATTATTTTGATATATCTACAACCAAATATTTTCTATGACACTACATAATTTGGACACCAAAAATGTCTGTGGAAAAAATCATATTCAGCATTTATTTCTTTAAAGTTTATTATATACATACCATACAATATAAAACTGAAATAATAACATGTACAGTATCATGAATGGTGTAACAGGGCCAACACTACTAAAAAAAAATTAAAAGAATGATTATCAGAAATGCCAGCAAGTTAAGGACTTGAATTTGATTGTTCATCTCAGCGTAATTTCTTTAAAAAAAGGGACATGAAACCATTGAATATGTGTGGATTAAAAATCACTACAAATATGATGGATGAACATTACTATAAATTAGCAGGGCGCAAAGTTAAGAAAAGTTTCATCCTCGACTCTTTTTGTTTAATTGTAAGATCTGTACATGTGCCAATTCATATCGTTAAAATATTAATAATAATAATAATAATAATAAAGGTTATTTAAATTAATGAAAAGTTAAATATTATTATATATATTTATATTATAAATAAACTTGATAAAACCCCGAAGACATGCTTGTTTGGGGCAAATCTTATATTTAAAATTTAAAGTTCATATGAACATGGGTCAGTAGATGCTTTGTTTCAAAGATACAGGATGTTAAATTTTTTAAATGGCCTTTACCTGTTAAAACTGATGTGCAATTATCTGTTGGGAAAACTAACCCAGTAAGGTGCTTAATAAACCTACATTTATCTCTTAAACGAAGTGAAAATTGAAAAATATTAAGAAGTAAGTTTTGTTAACAATTTAACATACTATTTCATTGAGAAACGAAAATGTGAAAAAATCAGTGGCGTATATGTTTCTATTGCAAAAATATTGTACCGTCTCATATGCACGCTCTTGGAGGACCTGTCAAAGTCTTTTAATAGTCAAAATTATGGTTAATTTAAGTACTTCCCACAACGTAAATTTCATCAAAATTGATGAATCTATTTCAAAAATATTTTGAAAGAAAATAAAAAAATTTAACACCTCTTTGAAACAAAGCATCTGCGAACCCATGTTCATATAACCTTTTTGCCTTAGTTTTTTACAAAGAATGTCCCTTTAAGTGATGGCATATGATTTTTGGAACACCCTGAATATTTAAAATTATCCTATTGACTGATGTAATCTGTAATAAATTAATTTTTCAAAGACAAAATGGAATGCTCATTTTTCTGGTCAACTGTAATCGAATAAGTTTTTATATTAGGGAGTTCAAGTAACTAATAAATAATAAGCAAATAGGGCAGTACAAAAGGAAACAAATGTTTTGATAGCAGTCGCAATACATAACAAAATATCCTTACATACTTTCTGGAGTTGAAGGAATCAATACACTGGAAGTTTGTTTACTAGTGCCGGCAAAGACATTTTCGTTTTGGTTATCACTTTCACAGATGTTTAATGTTTCTAAGTGTGTGCTAGTAGTTGCACTGTCACTATTTGTAGGGGCTACAGATTTACTTATTTCTTCAGCACGACCTAATGGTTCTGAAAAATAAATAGATGGCAGTAACGAAAAATATTTTTAAAATTTTAACACCTTGTGTTTTTTTGAGGATATTAGTAATAAATATACTATTTTTATATATTGTATTGTAATTTGTAACCAAATTTCAGTTCTCCAACTAAACCTGAAGTAACAAAATATATAGTTATACCTAGTTCTTATAAGTAATTACTAATACATACTATTAATAAAGTCAAAAACCTTCAGGATGATAAATTTAACCTTCCATGATTTATCTCACTAGACATTTCAATTATTAATAGTCCTATATAGTTATTTTTTTGTTTTACCAAATATTAGGCTATTATAGGTAGCCTTGTATAAGTATATCCTATTATTATTTCACTTTTATTTCTCAATTTTGACAAACAAGTCAACAACATAATTTGATGCAATTAAATTAATATTATTATTGTAAAAACTTAAAAATATACACACAGCTTAGTCCAAGTCATAAGCTGTATACATTTTACAAAAAAAGTATAATTACCTCGTCACTGGACTGATGGCACAACTCCTTTTTTAAGTTTTTCATTCATTCCAAAATCCTGGGGTACAAAATGGAGGGAGCATACTCTATAATTATTATATACCTGCTCAGGTAACATTTCTTTTATCAAGCGCCTATTGTCACAAACCATGATACAAGTAAAAGAAGGTATGAAATCAAGCACTGTCAAATTCGCGCATGACGTCACCAGGTGATTTTTTTGAAATTTATAACGGTCAATATAGAGTTTACGTTAGTTAAAAACGATTTTATATAAATTCTATTGGCAATACACTTTGCCTCCTGCTTTTAATACAAATTTTATAGTATATAATTTAAAATAATCATGTAAATAAAGGGATAAATACATTGATTGATTGATTGTCCACATCACAACCATACACAGCACATCTCATTTTTACTTTTAAACTCCTAAAAGTAATATAAAAACACCAAAAAATAGTTTTAAACACAACGCGATCTTAAAAAAGTCGTGTTTCGTTTACAAAATATCGCGGAATTATAAAAATTAAAAATTTGGTTTTGAGAATGATGACAAAACCCCATTTTACAATGGACAAATAAAGTATATCTATCTCACCTTTTTTCTTTATCATATTTTGAAATTTTGACAACTAGAAAAAGTTAGGTTAAGTTAAGATAAACAGCAACATGACATTTTGAGCATGTCCCATAAGTTTTTTCTGTAGTGTTGATAATAAACGAATAAACCTTTATTTTTCTGTGTAGAAAATGTTTGTATAAAGTGTTGGCCGCTTAAATTTATTTATTCTATAAATCTGTTACTGGCTAACAACTACCGAAAAAGTACGACTAAGGCCAGGCATTGTGGAGATGATTAACCAGGAACCTCGATCCCAAATAGTTCGATAAAGAAGTCAGAGAGGAGGAAAGAATGAAAATTACCCTACCATCTAACCAGGAACCTCGATCCCAAATAGTTCGATAAAGACGTCAGAGGAGGAAAGAATGAAATTTACCCTACCCCTAATCATACTAAAATTTTGGTTTTCAGTTACAGTAAAAGTACCAGTGCAAAGTATGTTCATCCTTCTAGAGCTAAAACTTTCAACATTTAATTGAGAAACTGTCACATTGAGCTAAACAGTTATAATTTTTATTTCTACAAGTACTTTAAGTTAAGAATTTCGCTGTTCGCAGGTTGAGGTAGGGTTTGTAGAATTTATCAGAGAATAGGGAATATTTCTTTAAACTCATGTTATGATTTATTTTAATAAAAAATCTTTACTCAATTTTGCCAAGTTTTCTTTATTTATTAAAAAAAAAAATGCCCGTGCATATTAGGTATACAGAAATTAAGGCAGAATTAAATTATCATTCATAAGCACATGGTTATTGGGCAGTAGCTATCTTCAAATAGTAAAATGTTTACGTTTATAATCTTTTAGCAGTACCTATGCTAACAGAGTTATGTTAAAAAAAAATAGTTTAAAGGCAGTGAAGGTTTCGAAGATTTTGGTAAGATCTATTATTATAAAACAGCACTCCAAAAGTACTTCGAAAGTTTATAATATTTAATAGGAATATTTCTTCTCCTTCTAAACTCCTCTAGGTCCACATTGTTGTGAATGAGGTTTGTGTGTGTCCACATAGAGCAAGAAAGACACTACTGTTACGAAAGAATAAACGTCTGTCTATTAACATTATGATAGTGGAAATTTTGAAATAAAATTTACAAAATTCTAAGTCTGCAGTAACAAACAAATGTAGCAAAAGGTGGAATTGGCAAGGCACTGATTATTGTTCATATCAACTGTAGGTTTAGATAGAACACTAATATATAGAGTTGCGACAAAACGCTGTGATGAGGACCTGTCTGAGGAGAGAGGGGATGGATTGCATGGAGAAGCAGTGTTAATCAAGTTATAGTATTTTGACAAACTTTGTCACCCTTTTTTTCAGCTACTTAGTTACTTTCACTCCTAGTAAAGTTATTATTAACATAATTAACATACAAAAACTTTAAGTTGTTGTATGTTCGTGTCACAAACAGTGACTTCAAGTATAAAGTTAAACAGATAGGCAGATATCATATCAGAAAAGTAAGGCATTAAAACCATACAGGCATAAGTGAAGCCGCAAGAACCGTCACATTGGAAGTTTTAATTGTCGTTTTGCTTCAAATACATACTTACCCCACTTTAGCCTACTAGCATAATTGAGAGTTAAATGCTGTAACCCTCAAAAAGGTCCATTTACGAAAGAATACAAAAACTTACACCGAATTACGAGTGTTATTTAAAAAGGAGCCTGTTTTGTAGTTTTGCAAAAAAAAACTGTTTAATACTTATGCATGGATTTGCGGACTTACTTATGGTTCATAATAAAGTTTAAATTACAGGCAATCATCCTCAAAGAAAGACGCGGGTTATTTCATATTTCTTTATTTTAATTTTAGCCCAATTTGTTGTTTATGACCTGTTGGGTATAATTTAACTTTAAACTGTCTATTCCAAACCAACTATACATAGTTTGTTGCATGGAATATGACAAAATAAATATATTAAATAAAAAAGTAATCAAATTAACGCCAATGTGTATCAGATTAATCATAGAATATAAAAAATTGATATTTTTTAGAAGGAATTTCTTCAGTTTTCTTTTAAACATTGTCAATTTTTTTATATTTTTTATTTCTGGAAGACAACGCATTTTAATACCAGATTAAAGAATATACTTTTTTAAGAGTATTATTAAAACAGACGACTCTAATAAGTTGATTAAGGGTAAAGTGTAGGTACAGAGTTTAAAAAAAAAAACAATTCAATTTATATTTCAAAATTTATTTAAAGAAACAGTTTAAAAATAACAAGAAATATAGGGTAAAACATACAGTTGTTGGCACTATATAGTGATTGGCACCTAACTGATATTTTTGTCGGTTCTAAGGAGTTCGATAAATATGAAGTAAAACCAACCCTGTATTATTGCGCGCAGATTATTTTTTCATCACGTGACATAATATCCAAGCAGCAGTTCATCTAAAGTTATGGGTGCCTCCTTTGTCAGGGCACGTTTTATGTCGCCACAAAAAAAAGTTAAAAATAGTGAGTGTTAGGCTAAGCAGACTATGTTTTATTAAGCCGTTCTGTCGGAATTTTAAAAGAAATTTAATACTGGTAAGTTTTGCAGACTTACACTAAACTACAAAATCATGTAAAAATCTGACAAAAAAATGCGCGAAATATTATTTTTGACTATGCCAATCTCTGTATGTTTATTAATTCATTGAAAACAGGGATTGGCAGATATCTATCTATAAGGCCCGTTCACTTTTATTTGGATATCCCTGTACAAAGAGCAATATAAGGCAATATAATCCCAAAAAAAATTACTTATAATTTTAGTGTTTTATTACATAAAGTGGAGAATAAGTTAGTACCTACATTTATTTTTTTTTTGAGTTGTGTATTAATATTTTAACAATAAATCAGTTTTTTGAAATTATATTGCTTAATTTTTTTTTTTTGTATAATAAGTCTTAGAATAAGAAATTTAATTTTTAAAATTTGGCTACATAATGAAAAATAGATTTAAAATATTTAGGCTATTTAGTTCTTAAAATCTATCTCCGCACTTCAAAGGTAAAGTGTGTTAAGTTACAAAATTTAGAGGGAAGCGATTTTAAAGTTGTCTTAAAACGTATGCCTCTATTCAATTACTGGTCATGATACTGTATACCTTTGTTTATCATCCTAATAACGCAACAAAGGACTTACAACTGTTTTCCATAAGGCAAGGCCTATTTTATTAATTAGTACGATAGACAGACTTTTTACAAAATATATAACTTAAAACACCTTACCTTTAAGGTGCTGATTTGGATTTTAGGAATATTTGTGCTTATATAGTATTCTTTTTGCCAGTGTTCATTTGGAAAATACATCACATTAAGAAACCCAAACAAATTCTGCTAAGGCTGCTAAGTACAAAATTATATTTAATGTTTGAGACTGGTAGTTTTGGTATTTACTTAGGTACTTTTTTATTTACTTATCTTACCGAAAATTAAGTTCACGCAAAAACTTTTGGAAAATACTCCTTTTAAAATCAGGTAGACCTTCCTCTTCATTCACTCTTTTTAAAATTTTGTCAACAGAAGGAGGTTCATTCCGAAAAAAAAAACATGGACAATTGTCCTAATGTGCGACTTGGTCCTTTCTTCAATATTGTCCACTACCCTAATGTGCGACTTGGTCCTTTCTTCAATATTGTCCACTACAGTACCCATCTTTGACGTTGCGGCTTTACCTCCCGGAAATGAGAGAAACTCATGCTGTTATGGTGTTCTTCCAGAACTCTATATAAAGAGGCAAGAGATATAATATGTAAACTTAAAGAAAGATAAAAAAAACTATAACTGAACCTTTCGTTAATCTAAAAAAATATCGAAACATATAAACCAAAATTAGTTTTTGCATTGTATGTAATAATTATGCTGAAGATGTTCAGAAAAAAAATTTAAAAAGCGAAAATATTTTAACAATACACTATAATTTTAACTGCGATTTTTTGTCGTCACTTACGTGAAGGAATCGTAAACAGTTTCACAAAACCGTTAAAGGGAATTTTTAAGAATTTTTCGGATGATGTCTGCATAAAAAATCATTTATTTTGACATAGAATTCGGTAGAATGGAGAGTTCGATGGAAATTGCTAAATCTAAAAGTAACCGAAACCTGACCTAAAAAACTCAAAACTAGTTTTCATTAAAGTTTTTTAAATTCCTTTATACCCGTTCGTTCGTTCATATAAGAAGTTTTTAATTAATTTACGTAAGTCCCCAGCTCAAATAGCCCTGGTGTTTTTTTTCTCGTTTTAAGGGAGTCCCAAAACATAACTCGAGTGCACATAAACATTTGAAGAAAGATATTTCATTTTTCAACTTGCCTATTAAAAGAACTTATAGTTAAACAGTTGTTTTTGCTAAAATTAGCGCACTTCCTTTTAACAAAATTTGTGGTTCCGAAAAGAACCTATTTTAAAAATTTTGTCTGTGAAGTTGGCCCCCCAAATGCAAAATTTATTAAAAATTAATGGAGTTCTGAGTTTCCTGTGAATGGTTCTAGAGTTATTTTTATTTTTTAATAGTTCCGTTAATATAAAAGTGAAAACTCTATTTTAAAAATGGGGTGCTAACTTCACGCAGCCCCCACTTATTGCAAAAACAAAAGTTTCGCCACAGTGCTTAATAGTTCTAAAGGAGTTCTCCAGTTCTTTATGATTTTCGAGGCCAGAACTCTTACCAAAAAAACTGTAATACATGTTTTCTGCTTTTTGAGAAGGAAAAAATTTAACAACAAAATGTCATTATCTTTATGCAGAACTGTAGAACTATTGCAGCACTAAAGGAAACTCATGAGTTTTAAACCAGAACTCTTCTTAAAAAATATTTCATGAGGGGCCAACTTCACACTTTTTTAACAATCAAAAATTTAAGTTGTAAACAAGAGTTCTGGTTTAAAACTCATGGGTTCCCGTTAGTGCTGCAATAGTTCTACAGTTCTGCATAAAGATAATGACATTTTGTTGTTAAATTTTTTCCTTCTCAAAAAGCAGAAAACATATTGTATTACAATTTTTTTGGTAAGAGTTCTGGCCTTGAAAATCATAAAGAACTGTAGAACTCCTTTAGAACTATTAAGCACTGTGGCGAAACTTTTGTTTTTGCAATAATGGGGGGCTGCGTGAAGTTAGCACCCCATTTTTAAAATAGTGTTTTTACTTTTATTTTAATGGAACTATTAATAAAAAATAAAAAGAACTCTGGAACTATTCACTGGAAACTCAGAACTCCATTAATTTTTAATAAATTTTGCATTTGGGGGGCCAACTTCACAGACATTAAAAATTAGAGGGAGATTAAAATCGCTATCTTAACTCCAACGGCTCCTTCTCACTAGACTCCACAGATGTTTCCAATTGGTTTTTGAGGAGTAACATCTTTTTCAACCTCTCCAAAATACCACGATGCCTCCGTAATGGTAACAACGTATGACATATCATTTATCCTGGGTCTTGAAATGTAAATGTAATGTAATGTAAATTGACTTGCCAGTTTCATTGTTTTCCTGCAAGTTTATTATTTTCTCTTCGTTTTACTAAAAACAAAAAAATTTCTAGATAAGAAAAAAATCAAACCACGAAATATTAATTTTAATATTAAATCTAATTACTTAATTAAGATATAAATTTAAATGTTTAAATTTAATTGTCATCCTTGTTTTCTCATTTTGGAGCACCTGTAAAGTTAAAAGTACTTAGGTACTTTGGTTTTAGCCTTTTTTACATTCTTACAGATTTTAAACATTTTTTGTATAATTTTTATAAATTAACATACCTAAATTTTGAGTAATATTTTAACATGCATTTTTCTGAATAAGTTTTGTCAACTTACATACACCGACAATACAAAAGTTTTCCTCTAGGATACTTACAGTGTTTATTGTAGGTACTATAAAAATAACCGTTTCTAAAAGAAGTGGCAGAAAGTTCAGGGTTGTAAGGCAGGCAGTAATACAACACATAATTTAAAAGATATGCCCTAAATGTAGGTATACACTTATTTATTTGTGATAATTCTTGGTGGTTTATTTGGTATCAAATATCAATTGCAATACAGTAATGTATGGATAATCCAAACTCCTTATAATCCTAACAACCTTATTGTGTAAAATGATACAAATAATTTGAACTGTCCTAACTCCTATCTTAGGTAGCCTACCAATCGCGCTTTGATTTAGCGATCTATATATCATGGTCAATATCATGAATGCATTCAGCTGATCTCATTCATTCTGAGAATAAGAGTCACATCTCAATTGATGGCTTCGAAATGGAAGCATGTAATATGGTTTTCCCTCGGGTTTTCCATTCAGAAGTTTATTTTTTATTTTTTGTATTAACTATATAAATAAAATTATGTACTTAATTAAAAGTTAGGAATTTATTTTATGTTTTTATTCTAATAAACTATTTTGTACAACCATTGGGTATCTATAATCCGTCCATGTTTTGGATTATTATTATATGAAGTCCAATGTCCATAGTTCATAGTAGAATGTGTAGGTAATCCTAACAGGGTCTGGCAATTTTCTGTTCAGATAACCCAGACATTACTGTATAACAGACAAAAAATGTAAACAAAATACTGGATAAAATACCTATTACGTATGCATTAAAACATACCTACTAAAAAAATGATAGTAAAATCTTACTGGAAATAATTTGTGAGCAGTCTGAAATAGTCTTTTTTGGTACTTACCTTTTGGATGAGGAACTATACATACTTAACCGAAGGAATAGCAGTTTATGTGTGTATAAAACGACGTATAATGTATAAATTAGAACATTTGGTATTTCCCACCACATTTAGCTGCAAACTCTGCATGCTGGGTCCTGGAAAAGGTAGCGTCTTTTGTAATGAAGCTTTATAAATATTTATTAGCGTTTCCTTTGGCCTTTACATTTCGGTTTTTTTTGTCGTTTTCTTGGCGGGGATAAGGCCCTTTCGGTGGAGGTTCCTGGGATATCGTCGATTCCATTCCACTTAGCCATTGGGAACACAAAAAACGCAAAAATACACAAAAAACATTTTAGCAACAAAGAAATTTTTAGAGGTTATGTTTTGTTAGATCCAATGTCGCCAGGTTGTCGAAGATACCAGACCAATTTATGGTTGTATTAGAATTTGTTAACGTGGGTTTAAATCGTAGTGCTTTATAATTTTATTCTTAATTTAATTTCTGAATTAGTTTAAAACAAATAATTATTATTAAGTAATAGACACATTTTATTCCAAAAATTTGGCAACCTTGCCAGAGGTCTGCAGCTGGGGAACGTAGCCCGAGACGTAGCGACAGCTCATCCTCCAATTGGCAACATCTCTTTATTTGATACATTAAGGCTGTGTACCGTTGTCAAACCTGGTTAACCGCTCGGTTTCTTCGGTGACATTAATGACAGATATTGCGTTTCCAATCTGCCAACTTTTCAGATTACCGATACTTACGGGACACAAAACCGTAACCGAAGTTGACAACGGTACACGCCCTAAGTTAACAAAAGACGACGATATAACTCGATAGTCGATTCTATTTCGTAATTCGACAAGTGTGTTAGGGAACTCACGTAGCTCGATCTCGATCGATCGTTTAATGTCAAATCTTAATACCGATGAGCACCAGTCGCTCCTATTGACGTTTTTTAAACAGTATTGAAGGGTTTTATTTGATTTTACAGTGATCTTATGTTATAAAGGTGTTCTAGGAAATGCAGCAAAACCAGGAAATTTCTCAAGAATAAAAAATATACACGCATATACATGCGTAAGTAGACAAGTTAAACTAAACGAACTTCAACGTCAAAACATCTGGACTGTCATGTGTATAGTTTTTCCCTGTGTAAGCTGCCCATATAATTTGACCAATGAGATAAATTTTTGTTCATTTGTTTTTTCTGTCATTTTTCTCAAAAGTCTCCAGGTGACGTCAGATATCATATCTTCTATATATTTGTATCATGGTCACAAACATTTACCCATCTATCAAACGATATTCTATCCTTTGACGGATTAGGAAAACGATGTTTTGACTTATTTTTCCAGCAGTTCTCCATACAGCTGTAAGCAGGCATAGTTAAGGTGGATAGTATCTCAAACTCAAATATACTTTACTGTCTAAAGACACGTATTCTTGTTGACAACTATCTAAACAAAAAATCCCTTCAGTACTTAATTCAGCTGTTATAGATCATGCCAAAATCGAAGATTTTTCAGGAATGATATATTTTGGGGCGTAGATTATAAATCTGAACGCCGTTTTTGTCGGAACAGCTTAGTTTTTGAGATATTCCTTCTTAAAGTGCTCCTTTCACACATGTTAAGTTTCGGATGCATAATGAGGCATTGTAGTTTTTCGTCACTATTTCATATAGTACATAATCAAATTTAACTTCCTTCTTAATTCAAAGAGTAGGAAAAGCCTCTTTTTTAGTATTTTCAATTAAACTTTTACTTTATATTACAAAAATATGAACAATCCAGCGACAAGACAGATAATCGAGTGACCAGACAAGACAGTTGACAGTTTGTAGCACATGAAATATGCTGAAATATCTGACCGACGCGCCGTCTGGTTGTGTGGGGTGAAGCAAATGTAGCTCGAGCGGCTAAATTGGAGTGCGCAGACCATGGCTGTAATATAATGGCGCCCTATGAAATTGCGCTGTATAAAAATAGCACTGTAACGAAATAGGGCTGTTATGATAAATAGCAAATAATAAAACAGGGTTAGTAACAAAATACCCCCCGCGTAATAAAATAATGCCAGTATCAATATATCGCGTAAGAAAATAGCGTCAGTTACAAAATTGCGCGTAATAAATTAGCGCTGTTTTCAACGGAGCCATTTCTAACAACGTTGCGTTTGGAGCAAAATAGATTTTTTATATAATAAAGCTTTATTTCTTCATAAAGTGAACAAAAATAACATAAGTTAACATAATACTACAGTCATAATAAAAGTAATCTACAACATTAAATTATAGCAACTCGGTTTTAGATATTCTTCAGTATTTGCTAGGGAATAGTTTGCCCAGGTTTGTTCTAATTGTTAATAGGTAAATATAGGCGCTATTTTGTTGCTGGCGTTAAATTGTTACTAATGCTATTTTGTGACGCGCTATTTTCATCTACGCTATTTTGTTACTAACGCCATTTCATTAGGCGCTGTTTTATTACTGACGCTATTTCGTTTAACGCCATTTTTATACAGCGCTAAAACAATAGCGCTACTTCATACGACGCTGTTTCATCCCAGAGCCGGGTGGGTAACTTAAAATATTTAACCTTATTTTGCTCACCGCCCACTTTGAGAATATGTTTTTTTCTAGAGCCCCCATCTTAATTTTACTTACCATCTGTCGCGAATTGAAAACAGCTATTGTCACGATTATATTTAAACGTGTAATATTATATTACAGTCGTAAGATAGGATATGACCCCTATACTATTTCTGAGTTTAAAATGAAGAATGAAAGAAGAATGTTTCAATGGGAGCAATTAAAACGCATACTTAGTTATATTGAGGAATATTTTTATTAACATCCAAAACACATAAATTTATGACATAACTAATGAGAAGGTTGAATTTGATGCATTTTAAGGAGTTTGTTAATATCAGGCTCAATTTTACTTAAAAGCAACCGTAAGTCGCCGCGCTCAGTAACATGAAGCCGATTTCTCTTTTTAGTTACCAACGTTGCTACAGCACTAAATCCACGTTCAGCTAAATAGGAAGATGGGAATGCTATCAAAAATCGTTGAACAATCAACCATAATCCTGGGTACAGTTGTGAAATCGGCTTTTGCAGCCAAAATTCTTGGTAGCCATTCTTGAATTTAATTTTTAATTCCTCATTTGTCGTCAGTTCTATTAGTTCTTCTTCTAACTGGGATGATCCTGCTGTGTTAACATTTGAAAAAGGATCCAAAACCCACTCTGGTATGCCTATGTTTAAAATGTCCTGGAATCGTTCCTTGGAATCTCTGTGGAGGTTTTCCAAGTGTTGACAGTAAACAAGCAAGTCGTCGTTATACTCGTTATTGAGTAATACTCCTGATAAATTTGGGAAGTTATTGAATTCCCGTCTGCCGATATTTCTTTTGTATAATAATAGTTTGGATACCAAAGCAGCAATGCTATTTTTTGTCTTAATCAAGTTTAAGTCATCATCTTGAAGCTGGAAGTTGACATCATTAAACAATTTATACAGGTCTGTCAAGTACGCAATATCGTTCTTTGATGAGATGAGGTTGTCGCGCAATTCTGGGTCTTTGTTTTCTAGGAACTCTATCACAGATCCAAACAGATTGTAAAATCGAGTCAAGCAAGTACCTTTTGACAGCCAGCGCACCTCTGTGTGAAGCAGCAATCGGTTGAAATCTTCATCATTGTCAATGCAAAGCTGACTAAATAATCTGCCATTCAACGAGTTACTTCTCATTTTATTAACTGATCTGATGCCATATTGCAGTGATATATGGAGGCGTTCACTCAGATTTCTCGCAACCAAATGCTGGCGATGAATTACGCAATGCACAACAAGTACGTCAGGAACTTTATTTTTTAAGCACGCTATGAAGCCTTTGTGACGCCCTGTCATAGCCGGTGCACCATCCGTAGCAACTGACAAAATATTCAAAGGAATTTTGTTGTTACCTGCAAGTTTAAAACAGAGCAACTCATTGTAATTGTTATAAAGTTTTATTTAGTTTTGTTTATGTTGTCAATAAATTGTCAAACCAGAATTGTCCATATAATTTTATATTGAATTCCTATCTAATTTACAACAGGTTATGGGCCCAGGATCGCTACTGTAATTAGTTTATTACTAAATTAGACCGAGGAAACGAAGGCGATTAAAATGTCGAATATTTTGCCAGCCATTGAGAAATTAAAGGGATGAGAAAATTTTGATTCATGGAAGTTTGCTGTTAAGAATTATTTGGAGCACGAAGAGTTGTGGGATACAGTAACAGGAAACGATCAAGATGAAAAAAAAAATTACACAGGACCACAAATGGGAACCGAAAAAAGTCCTTTGGCGAGATTGATATCCTATATGTATTTTGGTGCGCTGATTACGAATCCGAGGTCCATATAACCCCAGCACATCACGTTCAAGGTCATTTGAAGGTCAAATGCATATATTACGGAAAAACAGAAAATCTGACCACGGATTCGGAAAGAGCGGGAAATTTTACGTCCAAATATGTAGTTTTTAGTTTTTCCAACATGACCCTCCAAGGTCATCTGGGGGTGAAATGACTCACCGATAGACCAAATTCTTATTTCCCATATACATCATCACCTTGAAAGTGACGTGCTGGGATTATATGGACCTCGGATTCGTAATCAGCGCATCAAAAAATCTAAAGATACCTGACTAAGTTGTACGTAAAAGTCTGTAGTTGTGATGATGTACCTATATGGGAAATAAGAATTTGGTCTATCGGTGAGTCATTTCACCCCCAGATGACCTTGGAGGGTCATGTTGGAAAAAATAAAAACTATATATTTGGACGTAAAATTTCCCGCTCTTTCCGAATCCGTGGTCAGATTTTCTGTTTTTCCGTAATATATGCATTTGACCTTCAAATGATCTTGAACGTGATGTGCTGGGGTTATATGGACCTCGGATTCGTAATCAGCGCACCAAAATACATATAGGATATCAATCTGGCCAAAGGACTTTTTTCGGTTCCCATTTGTGGTCCTGTGTTATTAAAGCTAAAACTAAGCTAGTTTTTTAATAGATATTTATATTCATGTGCAGAATGCAAATACAGCGAAAGAAGTATGGGATAGTTTAGTGAAAGCGTTTGATGATTCAGGCCTGTGTAGACGTGTTGGTCTTTTAAGAAATTTAATAACTACAAGTCTTGCAAACAGCTCATCGCTGGAAGATTATATTAATAAAATAATTTCTACAGCGCATAAATTAAATTCTATCGGAATGGTGGTTTCTGATGAATGGGTAGGCACATTATTGTTAGCTGGGCTTTCTGAAGAATATCGACCGATGATCATGGGAATTGAAAGTTCAGGTGTTAAAATTTCGGGAGATTCAATTAAGACAAAGTTGCTTCAAGATGTGCATATTGAACCAAATGGTAGTGCTGACGAAACGATGGTTTTTTATGGTGGTAACCGAAAATTTAATAAAAGAAATTTTAAACCAAAAGGTCCAAGATGTTTTGGTTGTAATGGGTATGGTCATGTTAAGCCAAATTGTCCTAATAATCATGCTTTCCAAGGACAAAATGTAAACAATTTGTTGTACACATCCTTAAGTGTGAGAAAGACAAATCATGATGAGTGGTTTATTGATTCCGGTGCTTCTTCACACATGTCTATGAGAGATGATTGGTTAAAGAGAAAAACAAATATCTCAGAGGAAGTTAAAATTGCAGATTCAACAATATTGCCAGTGCAAGGTAAAGGAGATGTTGAATTAAAAGTATTATTGAATGAGAAAGAAGCTGATGTCACTGTTCAAAATGTGTTACACGTACCTAACTTAAATGTTAATTTATTATCAGTAAGTCAAATGGTTAAAAATGGAAATACAGTTTATGTTAATTCAGAGAAATGTTTTATATATAACCAAAATAAAGATCTTATTGCTACTGGAGCGCTTGTAAATAATGTGTTCAAGCTGGACAAAAGTGATGCGAATATTGCAAATACTGCAGTCGAAAATGTATTTTCTAATTCTTATGAATTGTGGCACAAAAGACTCGGACATGTGAGTTTTGACGTTCTCAAGAAAATGAAAGATGGTGCGGTATCTGGTATAAATTTTACTGAAACAATGGTTAAACCATGTGTCCCTTGTTTAGAAGGTAAACAACAACGTCAACCATTTCCGATATCAAGTTCCACAAGTAAAAACTTTCTAGATTTAGTACATTCAGATGTATCTGGGCCGATGGAAGTTAATTCTATGGGAGGAGCCAGAAATTTTTTGCTTTTTATGGATGATTTTTCAAGGAAGATTTTTGTTTATTTTCTTAAGGCAAAATCAGCAGTACCTGAGAGGTTTGTCGAATTCAAAAATCTAGTAGAGAATCAAACAGGAAAAAAATCCGTACGCTGCGCTCTGATAATGGTACCGAATACATTAATTATAAAATGAAAAGTATTGTAAGAAAACATGGAATAGTGCATCAAACTAGTATTTATACGCCTCAGCAGAATGGAAAAGCTGAACGAATGAATAGAACACTTGTGGAAAAAGCACGTTGTTTATTACTAGAAGCTAATTTTCCAAAGAGTTTTTTTTTATCTTCTGACAGCCCACGAAGACCGAAGTCTAAGTACTATGTACCGTGGGTGTACTGGGGGGAATTCCTCGTTCATGGGGAACAATTGCAAGCCCCAATCCCTAGCAAGTTGTTGCCCCTTGCAGTTATTGGGTGGAGTGTGTTTTGGCTGCTGTGTATCTTATCAATCGTACTTCAACAAGAATGTTAAAAGAGTACAACACTCTGTAATGAGCACCCGTATTAAATTCTTAGAAAAATTATCTAAATTTAAAATTCTATTGGTAAAGTACGATAATGGTTACGGCGGATTAAAAATAATAAGAAATTAAAATTATACATAAACCATATTTTAATTTATGAAGGTGACCCTCATTTGAAAATAATTATAAACACAACACAACTATCAGCCAAAGTAAAAACACAAACCAAAAATTTTCTAAGTCCATAAACTTAACTTACCCGTGTCATCTTGACCACACACACACCCAGCACAAGTTAAAAGAACGCTAAATTATTGAAATAATAAAATCTAAGTGCATAGCCGAAATTCGATAAAACTCGTTAAATTCCCGAAAACCCGCCGACCTTTGCAGGTGTTCTCAGTTCTGGGCGATTATAATTCGATAAGACTCGGGAAAGTCCCGAAAATCAGCCGACTCTTGCAGGTGTTCTCAGTTTTGGGCCATTGTACTTATGATGATAATTATAAACTAGGTCACAGGTGGCCTGATACATTTTCGTTTAACGGTCGTAAAGCCTCGAAAAACGAACGAAAAACGCTAAGATCTGTATAAAAGCAGAAAATGTTCCTTGGAAAATTCATTCATTCGATTTCATTCTATTCATTCAAATTTCGTAAATCAAGTTTCAATATTCAACGTTCATTATTCTAAAATCATTCAAGATGTAGCCAAAAGTTATAATGTAGATAGTGTTAAGTACAGTGAAGTCAAAAATAGTTAGTGAGGCCATAAGTGCGAAAAGTAACGAGTGAACAGAAAAAGCAAGTATAATTAACTATAAGAAGTGAAATTCTATTTGTGAAAAAAATATTAAGTAACTTTTGAAATTATGATATTCTTATTACATTGATAAGAATCGACTTGGTACAATTTTCCTGAAAATTTACTTAATGAGAAAAATATGTTTTAGACATAAACAAAAAGTAATTTTATCATAACATTAGTGGTTCCGAATTATATACATATAATGAAAAATGATTTTGAATGTTGCGTTGAAATAAGTAATAACTGGCACAGAGAATAGGCCTCGAAATCGAAATGGTATTTTATTTGGTATACACAATTGATATGAGCTTAAATGAGTTAAGGTTGCAAAGACATAAAGGCAAGGACTATAGATAATAAGCAAATAACTTTGATAATAAATGGTGACTAAATACATGCTGAAGAAAATTTTTACTAATTATAATAAAATTAAGTTAGTGGAACCTGAGTTTAATTTAAAGAAAAAGAAAAATGAAATCCTAGTAAAAGAGCTCCCTTTTAGAAACAATACATTTAAAAACATTTAAAAATACAGGAAACAAACAAGTAAATATAAATTTTCAGTTTCTACCCCACAGTTAAGTGCAATACAATTGGTACTACGAACCCCCTTTTTTTTGTACCTTGCTTAAAGGAAAGAGAAACCCCAGAGAAGGGGTGGTCGGTACAACTCCAGAAGAAATTTGGTCAAATAAAAAACCTGATTTAACTCATTTACGAGTTATAGGTTCAGTAGCAATGATGCATGTACCGAAGCAAAGAAGACAAAAGTTAGATTCAAAATCAGAGGAAGGAGTTTTAGTTGGTTATTGTGAAAATACCAAAGGTTATAGAATTTATGTTCCAGACAAGGAAAAGGTATTTATCAGTAGAGATGTTGTTTTTCTTGAGACTGAACTGTGTACAAAAAAATGAACGTAATACATTAGTCCCAGTTTACTTGAATAATCTTGAAGAAAACTCGGAAGAAGAGACATCTCAAATGACAGAAATTGTGTTACAGAATAATGGTGGAGAAGAAAGTCCAAATTCTGATGCTTATAATAATGGTGAAGAAGACAGTTTGAATTCTGATAGTTATGTTTTGACAAATGATGAAGTTGAAGTTGACAGTGACAATGAAAATTTTCGGCAAGATGTCAGAAAAATAAAAGTTCCAAAGAAATATGATAATTTTGAACTGTATGTTGCTAAACAAATTCCGAATCTGTGTGATCCAATATCATATCAAGAAGCAATAGTTGGAGAAAATGCAGAAAATTGGAAAAAAGCCATACAAGAAGAATATGCTTCTTTATTGAAAAATGAGACTTGGGAAGAAGTAATTTTGCCCCCAGGAAAAAGGATTTTGGGTACAAAATGGGTTTTTAAGACAAAATTAAATGAAAATGGAGATGTTGTAAAATATAAAGCACGTTTGGTAGCTAAAGGGTACAACCAAAAACAAGGTATTGATTATAAAGAAGTATTTTCACCGGTTGTAAGGTACGAATCTGTAAGATTTTTGGGTAATTATTTAGATTAGTGGAAAGCAGCGAATTTTTTCATGAAATTTAGCACAGACCCTAATTTTGGGTCGTAGAACACGAATCCGAAGTCAGTTTTTGGCGGTCTCGTAAAAATTTTTTTAAAACTTTTAGGTTAGCTTTTTCAATGAATTTCTTTAAATTTGTTGGGTGAGCAAAAAGGTGGTCAGGTTTGCTCAGTTTTGATTGATATAGATACATATATATCTATATCAATCAAAACTGAGCAAACCTGACCACCTTTTTGCTCAGGTTGGGTGAGCAAAAAAAAAATTTTTTACGAGACCGCCAAAAACTGACTTCGGATTCGTGTTCTACGACCCAAAATTAGGGTCTGTGCTAAATTTCATGAAGAAATTCGCTGCTTCCACTAATCTAAATAATTACCGATTTTTGTTGGCTTTAGCTGCTAGATTTGATTTAGCCATAGATCATATGGATGCAGTTAGTGCTTTTTTGCAAGGAGATCTAAATGAAGAAATTTATATTAAAAAACCAGAAGGTTTTGATACTGGAGATAAGGTTTTATGTTTAAAAAAGTCAATTTATGGACTAAAGCAATCATCTCGAATGTGGAATATAAAATTAGATAAAGCTTATTTGGTTTAAAACAATCCGAAAATGATCCTTGTATTTATTACCTAAATGAAGAAGGAGTTATTTTAATTGTTGCCTTGTATGTCGATGACTTGTTGGTTATGTCAAATCTGACAAGTTTGAAAGAAAAGTTAAAAAAATGTTTGTCAGATAAATTTTATATGAAAGACATTGGTTCGGCTAGTTTATTTCTGGGATTACATATTTCTAGAAATAAAAAAGAAGGAGTAATTTATATTGATCAACAGCAGTATATCAGACAGATGCTGGAACGATTCAAAATGGAAAATTGTAATCCATGCTTAACACCGATGGATCCGAATCAAAAACTAAGTCAAGAAATGTGCCCCAAATCTGAAGAAGATAGAAAGGAAATGGAAAATGTGCCGTATCAAGAATTAATTGGAAGTTTGTTGTTTTGTGCACAAGTGTCCAGACCTGATATTAGCTATGCTGTGAATTTTTCTAGATTCAACAGTAATCCAGGAAAATTACATTGGATAGCAGCCAAGAGAACTTTGAGATATTTGACAGGGACAATAAATAAAAAATTGTTTTATAGTAGAAACTGTTTATATAATGAACAATTTGTTGGCTACTGTGATTCAGATTATGCTTCAGATTTGGATCAAAGAAAGTCTATATCTGGTTATGTAATTATGATGCAGGGAGGAGCGATTTCTTGGTGTTCGAAGAAACAATCTGTAGTTGCTTTGTCTACAGCCGAGTCAGAATATATTTCAATGAGTGCAGCTCTTCAAGAGGAAATGTGGTTGCGAGGTTTAGCGAGAGAAATGGTTTCCTTGAAGAAAACAATACTTTTTTGTGATAAGCAAAGTGCAATTTGTATGGCTTACAGCAACAAATTTAATCCACGTACAAAGCATATTCATGTACGTTATCACTTTGTAAAAGATGTTATTGGGAAAGGAGATGTTGAGTTGAAGTATAAATCAACACATGAAATGGTTGCTGATGTTATGACTAAGCCTTTGTCAATTAAGAAGTTGCTGTATTGTATAACTTATATGGGGCTTAAAGTTTTTAATTAGAGTTACTTGTTTTAGAGGGAGTGTTGTTACCTGCAAGTTTAAAACAGAGCAACTCATTGTAATTGTTATACCTAAAGTTTTATTTAGTTTTGTTTATGTTGTCAATAAATTGTCTAACCAGAATTGTCCATATAATTTTATATTGAATTCCTATCTAATTTACAACAAATTTCCTTTTCGGCACAAAACTTTTCCAGAGTATTAAATATACTTTCCCCTTTGATATCCGTTTCCAAATTTGTAGCAAACAATAGTTCTTGACATATTTTCTCATCCTTAGTGAACCTCCCGTATGACAATAACAATGCTTCATTGGTGGGTAAAGTGGACTCATCCAGCTGAATTGAATATTGACAAGTCTGCAGATAATTGCACAATGATTCTTCAATGTTTTTAGCCATCTCATCAATTGGTCTTTGCACAGAACTATTGCTCAAAGGAATTTTTCGGATAACATCTGTAGCTGGTTTATGGAGCACAGTGGATATTACTTCTTTTACTGCTGGTAAAATTAAATATTCCCCAATAGTGTGTGGTTTCCCTGTTTTAGCAATCCACAATGAGATATTGTACGAAGCTCGAAGTCCGTCATCGTCTTGCTTAGAAGCTGATGAAAAAAGTTTTGATATAGTTGGCTGAATTTCGTACTTCTTTTTCAGGTCTTCAAAATAGGTCACATCTTTGACTTTCTTATCCGGGTGTATTTTATTAAAATGATCTTGAAGCCTAGAAGGCTTCATCGCTTCATTGGAAAATGTTTTTTTACAAATAAGGCACAATGGCGATGATGGATTTGTGGGATTTTCGATAAATCCGTATTTAATATAATTCGCACAATACTGCCGCCTCTTCTTTTTTACTTCCGACATGGTTTGCACTTTACAGATACGTGCGTAAAAGATCAACTTCTAAAACCCTATTCTCAGTTGCGCGCAATAATGCTAATGAAAATAAAATGAACAATCATTGCCTTTATATAGGTTGGAGACATTTAACACGTAACGACAGGAATAAGATAAACATGCAGTGACTCGTTTATAACCCCCGGTGCGAAAGATAGGAGCGGACGCAGTGCGGGGACAAGGGCGACGCGGGAGCAGAGTGCGGGCACAGACCTGTCGACGCATGTATGTCACTTGCTGACTCCCGAATGCCCCGAAGACACTGAGGATCAAAACATTAATATAATGTAATTTAATCTATTTCATTTTGAAATAATAAAAGCCATTCGGAATATGCCATTTTAGTGAAATAAATGTGAAATTTTATGGTCGGGGTTGACCGCGGCCCCAAATCGGTTCGCTTGCCAGTTTAGATTATAAACATACACAAAACATCGATTAATATAATTATTAATCGATGCTTTGTGTATGTTTATTTTATTATAATTTCAACAAATATTAAGTTAAGTTTTGAAAATTAAAATTTATATAATCTTAATCTCTGTACTTTAACCTCGATTGTAGCAGGCGCGGCCCGTCCATAAGGTCATTTGGTCAATGACCCACCTAAAATTTTCAGTGATCTACCTAATAATTTATTTTTTAATTTTTTAAAACCAGAAAAGAATCTTTTGTTTCAAAGTTCCATGCTAAAACTCCCCAAGAATGAATAAAGTCAAGCCAGCCATCGTCAAAGGATAACCAACCTTGTTCCGGGCTGGGTCATATTGTAAATTGATCTTATAGGTTTATTTGGACGATATAAATTCATTAAAAGCAAGAGAGAAACAGACATACGCGCTTTAGGAAGTTAAAAAGAGACACAATTGGTCGACGGCCCACCAATAATATCTGGCCACTCCCACTATGGAAATACTCTCAAACCGCCCCCTAAAATATATTATTTCAAAACATTTGGTTCGGAAAAAGAAAAACTAATTAGGTACCTAATATGCGCATTGTAATAACAATTTTAATTAGTGGTTAAACATAAAAAATTATAAATACGATTTCGGTCAGGCCAGCGCTAGCCATCGAATTTAACGGTATCGGACCGATTTTCTTACATAGCTAGCGTAGCTCAAGGGATATAACCGCAGCGGGGTAATCCGACGCTCGCGGGTTCGCACCTGTGTTGGGGCAAGAACTTTTTTTTTAATTTTTTGTTATTTAAAAAATTAGATCGGCTCTAAAAGGTGTATTGGCAACAAGTTCTTCCTCGATAAAATATTTTTAAAATTGTTGGCAATCTCATATTTACTACAGCTTACATCCTGCACGTGCGTAGACAAATATCGTATTACTATGTCTAGTCGCCAGCATTGTATGTAGGTATTAAAGAAAACGGAGTTTCGGCAGCGTTCCTAATTTTATTTTACGAATAGTCATAGGTACTTTTAGCTCAGAATTTTTTTCTATTTATATTCTGGGCTTTTAGTACAAGGCGCGACACCTATTGAGGAGAAGCTAAACTTATCACAACGAAAACCGCTAAAATCTACTAACTTAGAGTATTAAAACACATAGAAAAAAGCCATAAACAGAAGAGTGATACTGAAAGTCATAAACATCAAGAGTAGTAATGTTCAATATTCTGCAGTACCTATTCTATGATTTTGGCGGTGTTTATTTGTAGGTAAATAATTTCTTGGCAAAACTAGGCACATTATTAGAAAACCTCCCTTAATTAAAAAAGTGTATTTTGCTTGTTGCGTTGATATCACTACTTGCCCATAAAATTTTGACCCACCTGTAAAAAAATTCACGGGCCGCGCCTGGATTGTAGTACTTTTTATTTTATAATTTTTTAGTAATGATGATTTTAATCCACTGCCCGTCTTACCGAAATACGTGAATTTTCGCACACATGATAAAAATGATTATACAATACCTACAATAACAAAAATTAAACGATATTAATTTTTACTTTAGTTTAGTACGTGATTAGCGTGTATTTTTTTTTCCTTTTTTAGACTATATTTTTTAATCTGCCCACGCCCCCTCTGCGCCATTTCAATGCCCCCTAATTTTCTCTGGTTCTTCTACTGCCCCCCCGAAAGTCTCAAACGCCCACAAGGGGGCGTTATCGCCCACATTAAGAACCTGAAGCACTATTTGCCTAAGATAAATATTTTGCATGAATAGGTTTTGTTGTTATTTATGAATTTGAGTGTTTTTATATACTGAGGGTGCAAGTTTAAGAACTATTTTTTTACTGTTGCTTTAATTCGAAAAAGTAAGTTTAACTATTGAATTTGGAAAAGGTAAAGAACGCCGAAAAGAGTGTTTTCATCTAGTTGACAAAAGTGTTCTCAAGATCCCGCAGTTTTTCTAAAAATAGCGCAGCCACGAATTTCCTACAGTGTTGCTAAATTTCTTTTGCAATTACCAAACGGATTACCAAGGACACGAGTCGTGTCACACGACGCGACGGGGAATCTCCTCTACTTGGCTTTCCAATCCAATAGCTCATCTTGTTAATTTTACATTTTATACAAGTCCTTCGTTTTTCGGTGCATTTGCATCATATTTGGTTTACTATCAGCGGTATTAAAATGCGTTATAACCAGTGAGCGGAATCACGATGCCACAGCAGAGTCGCACTCAGGACAAAAGCTATTTTACAAGTTATTAAGTTATAAATTTTTTCCAAATACTAAATAGATTTTACAGTAGAATATATATATATATATATATATATATATATATATATATATATATATATATATATATATATATATATATATATATGTGTGTGTATAGGTATGTTCTGGACTTTATATTCTAACAGGCGCGGCTCGTCCATAAGGTCATTTATCAATGAGCCACCTAAATTTATTTTCAATGACCAACTTAATAATGTATTTTTTAAAACCAAACTATTCTTTTAAAAAAATGCAAGTTCCCCAAGAAAGAATCAAGCCAAGCCATCGTCGAAAGATATCCAAGCTTGCTCCGGGCTCGGTCGTATTTTAAGTTGACGTCATAGGTTTATATGAACTATATAAATGCATTAAAACTAAGAGAGAGATCAACATTCGCGCTTTAGGGAGTTAAAAACAGGCAAAATTTGTCGACAGCCCACCAGCAGTGGCACTCTGTAAGAAAAATAGCGAAAGCGACCGGTGTCTCTTCGAAACATACCGGACGGTGATACATAGGGCGTGTACCGTTGTCAACTTCGGTTACGGTTTTGTGTCCCGTAAGTATCGGTAATCTGAAAAGTTGACAGATTGGAAACGCAATATCTGTCATTAATGTCACCGAAGAAACCGAGCGGTTAACCAGGTTTGACAACGGTACACAGCCATAGTAAGAATTTGCAAAGAGACGCCGGTCGCTATCGCTATTTTTCTTACAGAGTGCCACTGCTGTAATATCGCTTTCGGCGCGCGCGTGGCCGTCGACGCTGCCGGTCCCGGCTGGGTTTGCTACAATACACTCGAACCGCCCCGTGAAATGTACTCTTTAAAAAACATTTGGGTTTGACAAAGAAAAACTAATTAACTAATATGCGCATTGTATCTGTATTGTATTTGTTAAAGAAATCGGTGTTTCGGCTAGCTTTCCTATTTCATTGGGTAATATCAATATGTGTTTGGGTATTATTTGATATTTCGGTCAAGTTACAGCAAAAATGCAATTTTAGGACCTGTAGCATAGTCGGATTAAATAATGAAACGGATAAACTGTAGAAAAACTTAGATTTATTGTAAATCACTAAAAATACATGTTTAACGAAAATGGTTCCTGGTACAGTACATTCCTTGTATTACTTATTTATTCTGACACATTACGAATAATCATACTTGTAGTACAAGGCGCGACATCTATTGAGGAGACGTATCAAAACGGGAAGCGGCAAACAATCTTAGACTTTTAAATCACATAGAAAAGCACTACTTAAAGTCATAAACATCTATATATAGTTCGAGCAATGTTTAATATACTATAGTATCTATTTTATGATTTTTTGCGATGTTTATTTGTAGGTAAATAATTTCTTGGCTAAACTAGGCACATTATTAAAAAACCGCGACGGTCCAACGCCCGGCCCCGCGCGACAGCTCACTATAACAAGCGGCTAGCCATATCAACTGTACTTTGGCTGCCTGACTTGCGCATACATTTTGCGACAAGCTTGTTGCGCTTCTCGGCTTCTACGTCCGGCGGGACTATTTAACTTAAAATTTAATTTACGTCCGCACATGCACATTTGACCTAGTGATACGGACCTTGCTACGCTCGGTCCGTATAAGCCATTAAAAAATATCCCTGACACAGGAACTCGGGAGCTTCGAAGCGCCAGCGTGGATTCTCATGTAGTATGAATCTGACAAGAATTCAAAAAAAAGACCGGTCGGGCACGGCATTGAATCCACTACCAATTGATCCGATCCATAAGCGGATACTTTAGCACTAGAGCATTTCGCCGTTGGTACAACTTTTGTAAAACAAATAAACTCTCGTCAATACGCGCATACAACGGCATAAAAGGTTAGAAAAACAAATGTTTGGGTTTATTTTGTATGAAAACGTATGTAGACACACAAAATTTTGATTTATTTTTGGCCTTTGACATTTAAATAGAAGAAAATCCCTACGCTAGGTTTTCCTTTCAAACCACAGAGATCGCATATTGTATCTATTTTGAGCTCTATTTGTGTTCAGGAGGCTAAAAATGGACAACTGTAAAGCTATGTTATATAAAAATCCTAACAATTATAAGTTTAATTGTGTATGCGGGAAAAAACTTACTGCAGAAAGAAACTTTAGGGCGCACAAAAAAGAGTCCAGGTGCAACTGATTCTGGCTTCAGAATAAAAGACAAAAATTGTTCTTTATATAATTTTAAGGTATGTTTTCGGCCAGAATTCATGAAACATTGTGAAACCACTCATGATGTGAGTCTTGTGCAAGAAAAACATCTCTTTCAATCAAACAATTTTTAACCTGTAAAATCTATAACTTTGGTAGAATTAGAAAGATCGTTCACGTTAAATAAGTGGATTTTTAAAACGAAAATAAATAAACTATTGCTAAGAAATTGAGAGAAAATTGTAGTAATTTATTTTGCACACAAGTTTTAAAAACTTGTTTTTAATATAACCTTGATGAGCTTTTTAATATAAAAAATGCTTTAATTGAAATTTTAAGTTTATTTTCCCACTCATGGTTGGTTGACTCTACTATAGCAATGCGCCTTTAGCGTTTACACCATCGGATCTCATATTTCTTATAATTTTAACACAATGGCAGGTGATGTTATTTAACGCTATTTTAATAGTTTTAATCGACTGATATATAAATACAATTATTAGGAATCCATAATTTAAGAATATACTGGTATAATGCCATAATTTCAACTTAGTTTCAAATTTCAACTAAATACTCTGGTGTAAATACCTAACGTTCCTGATCTCTAACAGTGCGAGCTATAGTCTAGTCGCTTCGAACGTGGCACAAAACAACATTATTTCTAACCAAAAACACATTTTTTGTATACCCTAGGTTATTATTCACATAATAACGGATATAATTTAAAATTCTGTATTGGATGAAAATCCAATAAAAATAAAATAAGTTAAAATACCTTGTTTTATGCGACTGAAAATTTCTAGTAGTATAAGGTACGCCGGCAGTTCGATTCTGTTAGCGCATCCAAATTTCCGCTCTCTGGTTATGACTAGCAATAAATATTATTTAAACCGCGGCAAGTCTCCGCGAGCTTGTCCAGGTTTACGATTTTCGTTTTCCTATACTTAGAAGAAGATAGACAGATGGAGTGGATTATAAATGGCGGTATGCTTTATACAACTTCATAAATAAAAAACTTAATTTATTATAGATACATCGTGTTCCAAGAAGTTGCCGTTGTTGAGAAATGAAAAATGTTCACCTTAACAAAGAAAAATTCCAAATCTTCAATTTTTAAAATTTGACTTGTTAAAATATGTACATATGCAAAATAATAATACGTCTCACCCTTAGTAAAGAAAATAAGTGGTTTTTCGAAAATGGACTGTTTTAGGAAAATCACAACAAACAATTTGTTCAGACTGGAAAAACTTTTGTTTTCCTCTTTTTGTTTAATAAAGGCGATGCGACATTCATTGAAATCTACATTTTAAAGGCTTTAGATATTTTTGCACAACGTTTACTACACATAATTTTTGGATGTCAATTATTAATTTCTAAGCAAAGCAGGACTTTTTATGCGTGTTTATTTTTAATAAAACAAACAACACTTTTCCACTTATCTCCAACCGTATATGTATTAATCAGTACTTAACTTAGTTTATATTATTTGTAGAGAGAACAACTGACAGAATGATAAATATTTTGTTAAAAATATACCTACCGGTTATTATTTACCAGTTTTTCGTTCATCTGACTAAAATCTGACATTTTCTTGTTTAAATACGGTTATAAAATCAGCTTATATGTATAGTACATATTATTTTTAATTTTTATAAAAATTCTATAGATTGTTTAATAGTTAAGTACCTATGCAACTGATACAAAAAATTAACTTTTATGGCACATAAAAGCCACGTGGAATATAAATATAGCAGGGCGATAAAGCTACTTTTTGCACAGATTTTTTTTCTTTTTGATCATGTTTGGTTTTAAAAATTACAACTTTTCAAATGATCCGAGGCCAAGCCATTAGAAGCTACTTAGACAAAATTTAGACCAAAGACAAAACCTATGTTTTGTCCTGACAGATGAAAAGATAAATCATAACACTTAACTGAAAATTGAAATTCCATTTGTTATAGAAATTGTCTAAACATAAGATGTAAATAAGGATAGTTATGTTTGTGATCATGCCTCTTACCACAGTTAGATTTCAGGAAGTCGGCAACCGTTTTATGTATCGTTAACAATACCTAAACACTATTAATAGATACTATCAATAAAAGTTTTTTTATCTATACACAGGGTGTTACAAATTCGATATGTTAGTATATCAGTATCTCTAATTAATACGAGATACAGAGTTGGTTAAATTGGGCAAAGCAATTTATTGGTGAATCATAATCTACTGAGAAATTAAAAATATTCCACATAATATCGGAGACATCCGAAAACAACGAAATTTCTGATTTTGGTTTTTATTTCTTTGTGCCCTTTCGAAATTATAAAAAAATTAAAAGCACCTTCGTAAGGCACTCTTTCAAACTATAAAATAGCGGTAGCTTTTTCAAGTCTGATTTTGTTAAATATGCACCAGTATTTTCTATTTCATTTTTTAAAAGCCCTTAAGGTTCTGAATGCCACTATGTATCACAGTTAATATTATATTAATGTAATAACCTTCATAGCAGAAAAATAAACATTTTTTTATCTAAGACATCCCACGTAGACTTCAAGCCTAAGTACTAACGTACCGTGGGTGTCTGAAGAGAAAGGAAATGTAGTCTATTGACACGGGATTTGAAGGATTGGAGGTTGGGACGGGAAGGGAAAACATCTGCAGGCAATTTGTTCCATAATCTGGACACCCTAGGTATGAATGAGCGAGAGAAGTGGTCTCTTCTAGGCTTTTGTAGCTGGACAGTAAAGGGATGCATACGTAATGCGCCTCTTGTTTAATTTTTATGCATAAAAATGGCTTCAAAAAATGAAATAAAAAATACAGATCCATAAGTAAAAAATTAGAGCTGATGACGAGCTGTAAAAATGATACGTCTCTCTATCTCTTATATATGTTCCATAATCTGGACACCCTAGGTATGAATGAGCGAGAGAAGTGGTCTGTTCTAGGCTTTTGTAGCTGGACAGTAAAGGGATGCATACGTAATGCGCCTCTTGTTTAATTTTTATGCATAAAAATGGCTTCAAAAAATGAAATAAAAAATACAGATCCATAAGTAAAAAATTAGAGCTGATGACGAGCTGTAAAAATGATACGTCTCTCTATCTCTTATATAGTTACCGAGATGCCAATGCTAACTATCAGATTTGTAACAACCTGTATATGTCCAGATCCTATGAAGTCTATCTCTAAAATATATAGGATAGGCAATACAAAATATAAACGGACACAGTCGATACAGTTAAGTGTACCTCATCTTTGAACACAATGTGCGAATTCCCGCAGCATATTTCGAAATAGCCATAGAAATCAATGTTTCATAGGGTGGGGGGTTGTAAATTTTGGGGGTACTAGGCGTCCCCAAGCCTCCCACACCCTTAACTACGCCTATGCTGGCCAAGTCTAGTAACAACTATCGACGTGTCATAGTACCACAGATCTATATAGCTACGCAACAGATACATATTGCAAATGGAGCAATGTGTCCTCAGTCGATCGCCGACCTAGAGGGCAGGCCGTTCGCATATTTTCTATATTTTAATATTCAGACCGCTCCGTGTTGCCAAACGGCAATGAATTTCTTGAGCGGGCCGATAAGTTAGGCAGGTCAGCTTGTCCTTCGGGGAACAAGAGCTCGTCGCCAAGTCGGATGGTTACACAAGCGTTCTCCAGCAAATTCAAAAAACCAACTGCTCGCTCGTCGTAATACCACCACACCACCATCGTGTATTATATTATATTATATTGTCTAATGAAATGATTTACTTTCCACTTTACGTTTAACTGGAATTATTTTCTTTCGTAGTTGCGCAGAAGCTAAATAAGTTTTATTATATTTTAAACTTTTTTTACATGTTTTCGGTCTCACAGTTTTAGGTATTTTACATATCATATCTATAATTTAGTATGGATGTTTCACTTTAAAAAAATATCGTCTGAAATAGTGTAATACCTATTGTTTTATGTTATAAACTGCGTCTCAAAAAAAGACTACTGCACCCATTCCTAAATGTTTGCTGTTCGAAAACAGATTTATCAATTGAATGGTTTTTTGGAAGAAAGCCTCTTTCTTTTACATTCATTAAAGTCTATTTATTTCGACGATAAACCGAATATAAACAGTTGCACGCTGCCTACAAGTAATCGGTTCAAACGGTGAAATTGAACAGGGCCGCATTGAGAATGAGAAGGAAAACTTTAAACTGCAAAACTATTTACAATTAAATAAAAACTAAAAGAATTACCAGCCTTGACAACCGAACAAATAAAACAACGATTAAAAATCAACGCAAAAAATTAAAGTCAAAAGTCAAAGTCAAAAATAGCTTTATTGTCTGAAGAAATCGATTCTCATTGACAAAGCACTTACTTACTAAAACAGATAAATAATATAGATCAAAGAACAAAAAATAAACTATTATACAAAATTAATGAATACAATAAACAAAAGTCAACCTAAATTAGGAAGGCTTCATTTAATAAGACATTGACAAACATGTCCATAACTGTGAGAGAGAATAGTTAGGACTCCAAAAAGAAAAAAAAAAACAAACAGTGTGATAAAACTCATCACTCCCAATATTCAAATGTAAAATTCCTTACAAAACATTGCAATAACAGTGGTAAATTAAACATCATATTAACATATTAAAATCCGAAAAATCCATAAGTCAACCACTGTAATAAAATATATACATACATATACACACACACACACACCTACATACACACACATACATACACACACACACACATACATACATAAGACAAACCATAAGTAACAAACAAAACAAAAATATCACAGAACGTCATTATAAAACTCTTCCAAACTATAATAGGCCTTACCAATCAGTACCTTTCGAGTCCTTCCTTTAAATATTTTCAACGTGGGACAAGATTTCAGTTCGTTTGGAAGGTGATTGTACATTTTTAAGCTTTCATATATAATGGATTTTTTGGTTAATGTTAAGGAGGGGATGGGCAAAGGTAAATTAAGGGATTGTCTAGTACTATAGTGTGAGGGTCCAGAAATAAAATTTTGACGATTTTTGTACACCAGACATACAGTTTCCAAAATGAACAAACTAAAAAGAGTCAGGAGTTTCTGTCCAACAAACAAAAGTCTACATGAATCCCTCCTCTTGGCACGACAAAGATATCTTACAGCACGCTTTTGTATAACAAAAATGGTGTTAAGTAAATAGAGGTTCGACATTCCCCAGAAAGATATTCCATACCTAAGATGAGATTCTATAAGCGCGTAATAGACGGCCCTGCCCATCAAAGGACCCAACTCACTAACGGTGACCCGGACGGCATAGCACCCTGAAGCCACTTTTTTGCCTAGAGCAACTATATGGGAATCAAACTTAAGCTCGTTGTCTATAATTAATCCTAGAAACTTGGTATTTGGGCGGCTTTCAAGAATTGTATTCTCAATAACCAAGCCCTCAAGGTGACATTTAAAGCCAAGAATACTTGTTTTATTAAAGTTAAGCATCAAAAGGTTAGAGTCACACCATGTTTTAATTTTTATAAGATCGCAAGAAATGACATTCTTTAATGCTGCAGAATCAGAACCGTGCCACAATACAGTTGTATCGTCCGCATAAAGAGTAAACTGACCAATAACATCTAAAGTTGCCAAATCGTTTATAAAAAGCAGAAAAAGCAGGGGGCCCAAAACAGACCCCTGAGGCACTCCCCAGTCGATGCCCTGACTCACCGAATAACTATTCCCTACAAAAACCCTCTGATAGCGTCCAGTAAGATATGACTCAAACCATAAGAGCGCCACACCCCTAAAACCGTAATGGTGGAGTTTCTGCAGCAGAATTCCGTGACTGACGCAGTCAAAGGCTTTAGACAAGTCACAAAACACCGCCGCAGCTACGCCACCTCTGTTAATATGTGAGTATAACCTCTCCAACAATCTAAACATTGCATCATTGGTGCCACTGTTCTGTAAAAACCCGAACTGACTGCTACACAGAATATCATTATTAGTCATGAATGAAGTCATTCTCACCTTAACCAACTTTTCAATAATCTTTGAAAGCGTTGACAGCAAAGAAATTGGCCTATAATTGGAAGGTTCGTCCAATTCACCGCCTTTATGTAGAGGAATCACTTTGGCCAATTTCAAGCAAGATGGAAACACTCCCGATTCCCACGAAGAGTTAATTGCCTGTACCAAAATCTCCAGTACAGTATCTGGGAGGTTAAGAAATATTTTTACTGACAATCCATCATCTCCAGAAGAATTTTTGTTTTTAATAGCGGATATAGTTTCTTTTAGTTCATTTAAATTAGTGGGTAAAAAGTAAAAAGAATTTGTTACCGACGCTCTTACCATGTAACTAAGTGGGTCAGTAGATGGAGTGATGTTTTTCGTGATTTTCTCAGCAATAGTGCAGTAAAAGGAGTTAAGTGCATTAGGCGACAACTGCGACTCACAGGCCGTCTGAAAAACCCTATTATTATGTCGAACATCATTCACCATCGACCAACTTTCCTTTTGTTTATTACTCGCCTTCTGTAGTCGGTCAGAGTAATAATTATTTTTAGCTTGTTTAATTAACGTCCTATAAAGTGCCCGGTATTTATTAAAGAAATTGTGAAAATCCGGATTATCAGTATACTTTCTAATCATGTGTAGAGAACGTAGGTTAGCTGATGATGCTTTTAGTCCTTTAGTAAACCATGGGGTCTTCTTTTTTATCCTAATTCTTTGAATAGGGAAAATATTATTAAATATATTTAACAATCTTTCATAAAACACCTCAATAGGATCCCGATAGTCGAAGATGTCCTCCCAGCAAGTAATCGCACATACTTGGTAAAACCTATTATAGTTATGTCCATTAAATATTCTACCAAACTTAAACTTAGGGACAGACTGCACAGCATAAGTCAAAATGTTACACATCACAGCATTATGGTCAGATAAAGCAGCATTAACTACTAAACAATTAACATTTTTACTATCCAAATTAGAACAAACATAGTCAATTAATGTAGACGAATACTGCGATGTGCGTGGGATTCAACATGCATATGCAGATTGTGTGACTCAAACAGACTGCTCAGTCTTATGGTGGAAATAGAATTCGAGTCCTCAAAATTTATATTAAAGTCACCGGTGATAATTACTGAGTCAGAAGCTGAAAATAGAGAAAGTAATTCATCCAAACCATAAAAAAAAATCATTTACATCTGACAAAGGTGATCTATATATGCAGACAACATACAAATCATGCCTCTTGGAAAAAATTATTGAGAACTCAAAAGCACTCTCCACCAGCAGATGATCAAATCTATCAATGGGCTCAAACTGGTTATGTTTTAAAAAATTATTGTTTGCCAAAATCATAGAACCCCCATGAATAGAGCTGGTCCTACAGAAAACCGACAAAATTGTATATTCTCGAACATAAACTAATTCGTTTCTTTTTAACCAGTGTTCGGTTAATAAAACGAGGTGAGGGTACTCCTGCTCGCTTAAAAATATATATAATTCGTCTGTCTTATTTCTCAGAGATTGAATATTAAGTAAAATTAGTGAAAGATGCAAATTATTCTTTGTGCCTATGAACCCACCTCCACCACTGGAAGATCTAAAAAATTCGAATCACACAACTCAGATTCTTTTGACACCCACAAATGCTGTCCATTTTCGCTGACTGGTGGCGGAGAAATATACGTTTCGAAGCCTTGGACAGCATCAACCCTATTAGGGTCGGAACCGCCAGAAGTTGATACAGTGACATTATTAGAAAAAGGATTAGATTCTACATTTTCCTTTTCTTCAGGTTTACTTTGAGATATTTCTATATTATTACTATCATGGCCCATTGTAACAAAAATTAAATTCTTTGTGTTTTTTAAAAGCAAAATATCAAAAATTTTCTTACAAACTTCCTTTTTTCTCAAAGGGGTGCCACCAATATTAAAATCTAAAAATAAAAAGTTTCCCTCTACACATTGATTTAGCTTATGCATATACAAACAAAGCTTTTTATTAAATCTATAAATGGCCGAGTTTACATTTGGATTAAATCTTTTAAAAGGAACAGATAAAACTATAAGGTTAGTGTGACCCAAGTTTTTAAATTTGCTATTAATTTCCTTAAATAATGGATATTTTTTATTACTAAGATCATTGAAACCGGCTACAATTATTACATAATCATTGAGAGTAAAATCTCTGGTCAAATCATTGACATTGACGATAACATTTGCAAAGTTTGCATTGTGCTTAACAATAGATTGAACAAGTAAATCATTACTGCTTAAGCGCTTTATAAAGTCACCCAAATTATACCCATTTTGGTCACCAACAATTAATACTCTTTTAACATTACAAGGAACCCCTTCTTGCAGATGTCCCTGGCTGGAGAGTTCCCGAACTACGTTAGACACATCACTAGAGTCCGTGTTACCCCACTGTTGAATCTTGTAAAGTTTCTCTTTAGTAACACTTGCCATACTACAGCAAGTTATTGCCTGCTGAGATTCCTGACTGGAGAGTCCGCTGATTGTGTTATGCACAATGTCTGAGTCTCGATCTGAATTAACATCAACTTTCGACTGTTGAATTTTGTGAATTTGTTCTTTGGCATCGCACAGTTCATACCTAGTCTTTTTTAAATCAAGAGCATATTGCTCATTCTCAGATTCCAGGGTCTGAATACTTGTCAACATGTTTTGCTTAAGAACATTTAAATCCGCTAAGTCGGACTCCACTTTTTTAGTTTTTCTCTTAAGATCCATAATCTCTTGCTCAAGATTCCTATTAATGTCAATCAACCGTAAGATTTCTTTGTTTAGATTCAATAGCTCATCTTTTTGTTTATCAATCTGTTCAACATAATCTTTCTCCGTGGTAAAAACTAAATCCTCAAAATCCTGAGTCTTACGCTTAAGCCTCTTGATATAAGTGTCTTTTTCTTTTGTTTCTCTAGATAATTTGTTAATTTCATCACAGAGATCTGTCCTTGATTGATCGCAGTCATTTTTTAGTTTTTCAATTAGTTGATCCTTCCTTGAACACTCCTAAACTACAAAACAAGGCAAAACTCGAAAGAAAGTCGAATAGCCTTTTTCACTAGACAGCCTAATTACAATCCTGCGAAATACCGCCGATAGCTCTCTGGCACGCCTCTTTCAATTTAATGTCCGGTCGGCCAATACGAATAGGAAGCTGCTGGAGGCTCGACGAGATCGTCTGACTGTGACGTGTAGGGTTAATATTTACATCGGTTTATCTTTGAATTGTATATACTTTAGAGACGAATATCTTTGACTCAAGAATGTATTTAAGTAAATACAGAGTGGGAAAGCAACAACCAAAAACCGAGTCCTAAATGACGCCATTTAATTAACCATTAAAAGCCTAATTATATTTTAAAGTAAATAAGCTGTTAGAAATAGTCAAGTAATGTATAGAAAAAAGCATTTTGGTACTTTAAGAAAAAATAGACTTTTATATACAGTTGCTCACAAAATTGACCGTACATAATAATTCAAAATGTATTAATTGCACTAATACCAGCTCTATGATATGATTCTTTCTATATTTTAACAAAACAATGACAGCAAATAAAAGAATAACTATAGAACTATAAGAAACGTAACAAACGTCAAACAAAAACAGTTTGTTTCTGAAGAAAAAAAGGAAAATTAATGGAACTGTCAACATATCAACTGTAAAGATATACACAAAATTAACCGTACAAGACGAAAATTAATTCTTAAATCTATTTTATATTTACTTTTTCAAAAAATTAATATTTAGGGGCACCATCCCTAGGTTTAATTACGGCCCTTAAATGACGTGGCATGGATTCCACCAACTTTCTATTAATGTTTGGCGATATATTTTGCCAGGTAGAAAAAATAGTGTTTCTGAATTCTTCACGGTTACTAGGATTGCAACTTTGAAGTTCTTTATTCAAAATTTGCCACGGACTCTCAACCAGATTGAGATCGTGTGCCTGCGGTGGAGTATTTAACAATTTTGGTACACTACGAAGCAGCCACAGCTTCATCGTATATCCGGTGTTTTTGGGATCGTTATCCCTTTGAAAATAAAATATACGCGCCATATTTAATTTTTCGGCTGATGGTCTCAACTTTTGTTTTAGAAGATCTAAGTACATATTTTTCTCCATTATACTTTGAATTTCATGTAAATTTCCAACGCCGTTAGCTCCCATATCACCCCATTATAATATGGAACCTCCACCGTGTTTAACAGTTTTTACGGTTTTATTAGTTTGAAGAGCGGTATTTTTTTTCGCATCACAATTCGACCAATCCTGACCAAACCTGAGCAAACCTGAGCAAATCTGAACAAATTATTTGGCGAAAAAAAATATCGAGCTTCAAACTAAAAATACCATAAAAACTGTTAAACACGGAGGAGGTTCCATATTATTATGGGGTGATATGGGAGCTAACGGTGTTGGAAATATTTACATGAAATTCAAGGTATAATGGTTAAAAATGTACACTTAGATATTCTAAAACAAAATTTGAGACTATATATGGCGGGTATATTTTATTTCCAAAGGGATAACGATCCCAAAAACACCGCATATACGATGAATCTGTGGCTGCTTCATAGTGTACCAAAATTGTTAAATACTCCACCGCAGACACACGACACACGGTCTCAATCCGATTGAGAGTCCGTGGAAAATTTTGAAAAAAGAACTTCAAAGTTGCAATCCTAGTAACCGTGAAGAATTCAGAAACCCTATTTTTTCTACATGGCAAAATATATCACCAAACATTAATAGAAAGTTTGTGGAATCCATGCCACGTCATTTAAGGGCCGTAATTAAACCTAGAGGAGGTGCCCCTAAATATTAATTTTTTGAAAAAGTAAATATAAAATAGATTTAAGAATTAATTTTCGTCTTGTACGGTTAATTTTGTGTATATCTTTACAGTTGATATGTTGACAGTTCCATTAATTTTAATTTTTTTCTTCAAAAACAAACTGTTTTTGTTTGGCTTTTGTTACGTTTCTCATAGTTCTATAGTTATTCTTTTATTTGCTGTCATTTTTTTGTTAAACTATAGAAAGAATCATATCATAGAGCTGGTATTATTTCAATTAATACCTTTTGAATTATTATGTACGGTCAATTTTGTGAGCAACTGTACATATAGAAAATAAATTAAGCAAAATCCAAAAATCCTTTCACATTTTTAAATCGCTTTTTAATATCTGAAGTAAATTTACTACCACAGATTCATATAGCTACGTGTAGCTATATGGATCTGTGATACTAGGTACAACATATGTACAGGGTGGTCCACATAAGATGACCCACTATCTGATCTCAGAATGTGTAAGAGCTACAAAAAAAAGTTAAAGACAAAAGTTTCTTGTCTTGACTTTAGTTCTTTAGGTATTTAGTTTTTACGTATACAGGGTGTTAAATTTTTTCTGGCCAAGTACCAACTTTCTTATTTTAAATAGAACACCCTATATATTTTTACATATTCGGATTTTACGATTGATTCTAAGTAAATTTTGGTATAACATGTTTATTGAAATTTTCAGTAGTTTTCGATATATTTTAATTTTTAAATTTTTTACAGCGAAATCGGTCATTTGAAAAATATCATGTATTTATGTTTAATATTGCTTAATTTCTAAAATAATTTAAGATTAGCTTCCCTATTAGATACTCAGTTCTTTTTTCTAAACTAAACCAAAAGCAGCATACAGGATGTTAAATATATTAGTCTAAATTTGTCAATTTTGTCAAACATGTTATAATAAAATTTACTTAGAATCAACCGTAAAATCCGAATATGGTAAAATATATAAGGTGTTCCATTTAAAATAAGAAAGTTGGTACTTGGCCAGAAAAAACTCAACACCCTGTATACGCAAAACCTAATTACCTAAAAAATTAAAGTCAAGACAAGAAACTTTTGTCTTTAACTTTCTTTTGTAGCTCTTACAGATTCTGAGATCAGATAGTGAGTCATCTTATCCATAGCGTAGCTGTAGCTGATGGTTCGAAAAAGTACTTTTATATTATTTTTTTTTAACTTTTGGTCTTCAGTTTTAATACATTCTGGATAGTTGTATTACCTTAATTTTAATGCAGGTAACATGTAAATTATTAGATATATTGGACAAAAAAAAACGATTTAAAAATGTTCATATTTTTGACTTACGCTAAAGCCCATAACGTAAAATTTATCATGATAAAAATAGGTATACCTACTACTTTTTTTTAATTAATTATTTGACTACCCTCAACATAGTTATATTGTTTAACAAAATAAACTGCGCGTAAAAAGAAGGGGAATTTTTTTTACCTGTTTTCAGATGTTTATTTTTTTTTTGCATGTTAACTTGAGGGATGGTTAATCCCCAATAAAAGTCTGAATTCTATAAATCCGTTATTTATTATCAATTGTATTGACAAATTATTGGCGCGCTACGTCGCCTTCGACCCATCTGACCAGACTCCCTAGACTGTCGTCCTGCGCTTTCCGGGCTTCCCGCGACTCGTCATGTTGTAAAGGGGTTAAGGTGGATACCGCTAACACGGCTATCCTGCAATCGGAGCGTCCTCGCACCGCAGATTTATCTGAAAATATAAAACATCGAAACAGCATTTTTGTTACGATTCGATTCAGCAATTTATTTTTCTTTTAAGCAGTCATAACAGCTTGTAATTTAGTTATATCATTTAAGTGGTACTGCCACTCGTTATTTTTGCAATTTTAGGCTAGTCTAGCCTGTTTTAATTATTGCATCTAGGTGGGACTGCCACATTCGAGGCATAGTGATACTATCACTCATAGCGATACTATCACTTTTATAGTGATACCATCACTTTTACAGTGATACTATCACTTTTAAGCGTAGTGGTATTGCCACTTCTGTCGCTTTTAATGGGATCGCCATTATTAACTTATTTATTTTAGATATTCTAAAACGCTTTCATTCCATAGTGGGATTGCCACATAATTTTATTTTTGTAAATAAAATGTAAATGTTGTCTTGTTTACAAAATAAATTATATCTTTGACTATAAAAGATTGGACGGCACACTTTGAAGATAACAGGTATATTGTTACATACCCTTTTGTCATTAGGTGGATGGCCAGGGCCTCAATTGTCCATGAGCAGCCACAGTAGTTCGTTGTCCTTTCTTGTGTAGAACATACCTGTCATTTTGCAGTACATTGCGTACCGTGTATGGTCCCTTATATTTAGCTTTCAACGCACTGCATATTTATCTGAAAATCAAAAATATGGAAACAGTATTTCGGTTGCAATTACTTTTACCAACAATTTTTTTTTTGTTTTTTTTTTGACAGCCATCTTAGCTTGTAATTTATTATTGATATTGTTTAATCATTGCATGTAGCAGGTGAGACTGCCACCTTCTAGGCACAGTGATACTATCACTTTTAAGTATAGTGGTAGGGTCACTTTTGTCGCATTTAATGGGATCGCCATATTAGCTTATTTTAGATGTTCTAAAACCATTCCATAGTGGGATTGCCACATAACTTTATTTTTATTCACTCACCTTTTAGGCATAATGGTATAACCACTATCCTTTCTTTTTTTTATCATTCACTCACTCAGGTGGTACTACCACGCTTTAGGCTTAGGCACAGTGGTACTTCCATTATCCTCCTATCATTTATTTCGGTGGTACTACTACCTTTTAGGTTTAGGCATAGTGGTCCTTTCACTATCCTCTTTATTTTTTTTTTCAATCAGTCATTCATTTGTTACTATTACAATAGAATATTACTTATCTTTCTTTATTACTTGGAAGGCCAACGTCTTAACTGCTCATGAGTCACTACGGCGGTCCGCCGTCCTTGCCCTTGTAGTACATGCCTCTCGTTCGGAAGTATTATTAAGTCCTTTAAATTTTGATTTTAATTTTCCTTCGTCAGCCAGCTGAGAATCTTCAACATCAACAAGGTGTCCCACAGTAAACAAGCTGCTGCGATAACGAACTGCGTTAAATTGCTGAGCTCGCATATTTGCACTATTTGTTATTCGGTCCTGAGCTTTTGCAACGGCCTTGTCAGGGTCAACAAAATTATGCGTTGACGGGTCTCCTAGAAACTGCTTAGTAGCTGCTAATCTTGAATTTGATTCCAGCTGTAACACTGCTGGTACGTAACCAGTTATTGAGTGAATTGTATTTCAATTGTCTTCTATTGCAGGCAATACAGTTGTTTATTTTTATGTTATCCAATCTTTTGATAGTCGGCACTTTCGGTAGGTCGAGCAATTCTAGTCCGTCAGCAATTTTCTCGACATGTAAACTAGATGGACTTCTTATCTTATATGACATTTCATCCAACAATAACATCAATATCGCCTGGGAGGGGAGATTATCGGGTACAACTGTAAAACTTATTTCTACCTTATGATCACTACCGGCAAAACAATTATTAAGTCACAGGATAAACAACTTGCGTTCCAAATTCCATAAAAGCACGTACGTTTCTTTCCGGTCTAATTACACCATTCAATGTGTTTGCAGCGGATTGTTTAATTATTGATATATCAGCACCTCTACCAGTAATGTACAGGAATGATTGTCCCAGGTTCAACGAATTGGTCGCCAGTCACAACAGTATCGATTACCACGATTCTTCAAAGCTTCGCTCGCTTTGGCGATCATTAAATTATCACTCACATTTAACTCGTCTTTTAACTTCGTAGCATCTTCTAGCCACTCATTAACTGCGTATGCGCTGTCGTCCGGATCGTAGCTGGTTCGTTTAAATGTTGTGTACCCATGTCCAGATGCTGGCGCTTGCGTATTGGATCCATCTGCTACGGGAAGGTTGGGCGTTGGCGGCGAAGTTGAAGATGACGACATCACGATCTTTGTCTGTTTTGCTATTTCAGCAATTTGTTGTTGTTGTACGGCGACTAAGTTAACTAAAGTTTCTTGCCACTGTACCTTAAAACACTTTAAGCTTGTTGAAGCCAAATTTTCAATGTCAGCTTCATCACTTTGGTTAGAGACCTCACTGTTCTGACGCGAACGATTTTTTTTCCGCCATTTTAACTAGCACTACTACACTGACTAAACTTCTTTACTGTCTATTATCCAGGATTTCACGGAGTAATCCCACTTCTGATGTTAACTTGAGGGATGGTTCATCCCCAATAAAAGTCTGAATTATATAAATCCGTTATTTATTATCAATTGTATTGACAAATTATTTGGCGCGCTTCGTCGCCTTCGACCCATCTGACCAGACTCCCTAGACTGTCGTCCTGCGCTTGCCGGGCTTCCCGCGACTCGTCTGTCCTGACTGAGCATGCGTCACAATTCCGTTCATGTTGTAAAGGGGTTAAGGTGGATACCGCTAACATATATATTACAAACAAATCAAGTTTTCTAATGAAAAAACCAAAAATGCTGTACCAAGTAAAAATATCATATTAAAATCAAGGACTTTGACTGACTGCCACAAAACATATTTGATCTAATGTACCTATTCATTCATGATATCTACCACCTATATAGAACACAGTTAAAAATAAGCACAAGACTTCTTGTTCTTGCACAATACTTTTTAAATATGTCATGTGTAGGCTCTTAATTCATAACAATGTTATAGAAATCCAGACTATAACTGAGGAGCGTTAATTCAAAAAGGGACATGTCCACTTAAACTGATTTTGAGATAAACGTAAAAAACGTTTGACGTTGAGACCGTTAAAACTATAATTCTAAACAGGACAAAACATGATTTGTTTTCTGATTACAAATATATTTCCAAATAATTTTTGTGACTGTGGTTTATTGTTTAAGAGAAAAGTCGAAAAAAAAGTTGGACATGTCCCGAGACATGTCCCCTTTTGCTTGAACTAAATCTTTATGTCTCATTTTTTCTGAACTTTACATCCATTTTGTTGTTTGTCTTTAGGGTAAATAGTGTTCAGTCAATGATTACGTATTAAATTTTTATTAACAAGAAGTACAACGAATAAGTAAGATTAATGTATGTTTTAAATGTGTAGGTAGTTCATTATCACTTTCTGCGCAATCGCACGTTTCTATATCCTGTTATGTTCCAGCTTCTTCTGGTCTATTATCTTTTAAAATTTTCTTGAAAAACTCGTTCTGCTTGAAGGTTACACTAAGCTTGTTGACTTAAGTTAGGTTTTATTAAATCGACAGGAGTTAAATATCGACCCAGAAGTAAAACATCAAAGTTAGTAGTATTGGACATGTCTCGTTTTGTTCAACTATCTTACTTTCATATGGGAATTTTACAGGGACAGGTACTATTTTTAAACGATTTAAAGAGGTGGGTCGATAGAGATGACAACAACGAGCTGAAAATTGATATAAAACTTGTTTTGAAAAAATGTGGACTTGTCCCTTTTTGAATGAACGCTCCTCAACTATTTTAATATTAGATTTATTTTTAGAATAAAAAGGGTAATTTTTTTGATGATGATTACGTTTATTTATTATTAATTAAATACCATACAGTAACACATCATGTTTTTAAATGGAAAAATAATTTTTATTATTACAGCTGTGTCAAAACGACCTGTTTTCACGGAAGTGTATTATTGCAAAAACAAAGAAAATGCTAAAAAAAATAGAAATCCATTAGAGATAGAGAAATCTAATAAGTTAAAGAAAATTTTATTTTAAATTTGAATACGTTATTATACAGGGTGTTACAAAAAGATGTTAAGAAATTATAAGGGCAGATTCTACATCTAGAAATATGAAAATAAGTTTATATAAACATGGGTTCTCAAACGCTTCTTTTTCGGGATACAGGGTGTTTAATATTTTCTTTTTTAAATGTTTCTTTTTATATTGGATTGAGTAGTCCGTTACTTTGTGATATTGCATTTTTATATAGAAATGTAGACAATTTACTTTGCTTAATATCACTTTATTTTATTTTTACAGAATAGTGACTTCAGTTTCGTACCACTACTACATTATCAAACTGAATAACTTAAAAACTACGGTGTATGTTTATATATAACAGGCCGGTACTCTAAAGGAACTATTTAACAAAGGAAGGATATTGATCGTTTCTTTTTAATTTCTCGAAAATGCGTTAAGATATTGAGATGAATTTTGGTACACGGTAGTATGTAATTAAAGGGTGCCTTTATGTGTAAAAATTTATTTTCTAAGGTACTTGCATCAGTGGCGTCCGTGAGGGGAAATGCTTTATTTTTAGCGAAAAAATGGCACGCCACTGTTTTTTCGAAACAATTGATATTGATTTTTTGAAGTCCAATTAATTCTGCGTGAAAACTGCCTCTTAACCTTTTTTTGTTCTGACGCACCGTTTTCGAGATAAAAATTAATTTATTTCTTACAATAAAAACAAATAATAAAAATTATTTTTTTTTAAATATTTTTTGTTCAGAAAACTGTGCATTTTGATTTTAGTTTATGGTAGATGCTGGAAATGGCTTCTCCGTGCTTTAATACATGCTCTAAATCGTCTTCGCATATTTCTCCTAACTCTTCGGAATACTTGAGGTGTGAAAATATTAAATAATAATAATAAACTTCTTTATTTCAAGTCATGATCACAAAACAGGGAACACAAAAAGAAATGACGTCAAAAAAAGAAATACATAGCTCAATTAACAAAATCGCATAGACTACAGGGTTCTAAATTAATTAACAGTTTCCTAATTTTAACTTTAAAATGTTTTTGTGAGTTTATTTGTTTAATTTCATTTGGCAGTGTGTTAAATAATTTTAAGCACATATAATGACGACATTTTTCTGTAAGTGCTAGTCTATGAATTGGATATAAAACATTTAAAGATTTGTGAGAGCCATATTTGCTCTCTGTATATTACAAATCTAAACTGTGAACTAAAGTATTGATGACGGATTTTTATCAATATTGTTAATCAAAACAAAAGTCTTGCTACCTAAGGAATATTGTATTAGTAGTCAGAGTAGTATATCCAAATTTATACTTCAATTGGACACGTCCTCCTAGATCACCCTGTAGTAATACCTTTTATCGCTGTTGTGCGCGCAAGTTTAAAGAAACTGACTGATCATCACCTTCAGCCCGGCTCCCATGAGTCATTATACTTTTTGCGCTGTGTGTGTGTGTGTGCAACTAGTTCCCTCTCAGCAGAAAAGAATAAGAAAAAATTGAAAAATGTCCAAGGGAAAAGAGAGAAAAAGAAAGAGGAAAGAAGTGTCTAAAATAAGGAACTATGATAAAAAATTGGAGAAATATGCATCAAGTAAGTACAGAAATCTCATATCTCCTTTTTGTTTTAGACATGGACACAAATATCATCACATACTTAGAACTGCAATCTCCGTACTTATTCCAGTTGGCTTGGGTTAGTCTACCTACTTTGTAGACATATATCCAAATTAATGCCTAAATATTACAATTTCTAAACAAAAGCTGGGTCAAAGGATATAAAATACCCTTACAAACCTTGCCTCATCAGCACAAACCTCCCACCCCTCCAAACCTAAACAAAAACGCAGAAAAGCTTTATTTAACCAATATACACCAACTTTTAAAGAATGGGGCTATACAAGTAGTAAGAAAATGCAAAAACCAATTTTTATCGAGTTCCTTTTTAAGGAAAAAATCGAATGGGAGTTACAGGTATATTTTAAACCTTAAAAAGCAAAATACATTTATCAGTCCGCCCCACTTTAAGTTAGAAGATGCAAGAACAGTAAAAAACCTAATATCAGAAAACTGCTGGCTGGCTTCTTTAGATTTAAAAGATGCCGATTTTCTGGTTCCCATATCTACAAAATTTAAAAAATATCTCATATTTGAATTTAAGAATGCACTTTTTGAATTTCAGTATCTCCCTTTTGGGGTGTTGACAGCTCCATACGTTTTTACTAAACTTTTAAAACCCGTAATTACGCATCTAAGAGCGAAAAACCTAACATCGGCTTTTTGAGGCACTCTTCTAGGCCACATCAAGGGCGAATGTTATAAAAATGTAAAAAACACTAACTCTTCTCGAAAAACTGGGATTTATCATAAATACAGAAAAAAGTGTTTAAACCCAACCCAGGAAATAAAATTTTAGGGGTTCAATTTTAATACAAACAAAATGACTATGCGTCCTACCGATGAAAAAACAAAAGAAAAAAAAAGATAAATATTAAGGGGTTACCAAAACAAGAAAAAAAAAGATGCTAACCACAAAAACAATAAAAATAAGATTATTTTCACAATTTATTGGACATTTAGTCTCGATATGCCCAGCCACCCAATATGGATGGCTTTATACAAAACAGCTTGAGAGGGAGAAATATTTGGCTTTAAAACTAAAAATGGCGATTATGACTTATGAAAATACCGAGTAGTCTAAAGCCCGATTTACTCTGGTGACTAAAAACTACAGTCGAATCCGAAAACAGTCTTCTAAGCCCTAAGTGAGTATATCTGTCCCATATTCACGGATGCCACGGGGTGGGGTTATTGATTTCTAATATGGATCCGCAAACAATAATCGCGAAAGTGGCAAATTTCTGGCATTGCGCATATAAACAAAGCTGATCGGCCATGGGCATGCGCACTGTAAAATGTGTCAGCTGTGATGGTCGATTTCACTCTGATTGTCAAGGAACATAAAAGGGTTTGCTGATTGTTTTCCAGCTGGTTATGCAACACGTGTAGCAGATGACAACAAGCGAGTTGTGCGCATGCCCCTCGCCGATCTGGCTCGAGAAATATGACCGGTGGTCGTGCGTACAAACACACTATTTCACCCTGCTAACTTAACTTTTGTTTACGCAGGCTGTCAGGTGTATGGGTCTATATATAGAAGTCAATGGGTGGGGTGCATTGTGTAATGGTACAGAAGCAGAAGGGTTTTGGGACTTACAAGACACAGGGAAACATAAATTATTTGGAATTAAAGGCTATTTTATACGGTTTAAAGTCTTTCGCAAAAGACCATTATCACTGCCATATTCTCCTTCGAGTAGATAATGACAGCAGTATCCATATCCCCAAAATTTTAAACAAAGTAGATTCGGACGGGGCGGAATGTCTATTAATCTTTCCTATACGGAAGTCACAGCCTTGGTATCCAAAATTACAAAAAATACTAATTTCTCAAATACAATTCAACCTACTCCAAATGGTGGACCTTCTGTCAGGGATACAGGGAAAAAATATACCAACCGAAAACGCAAGACATTTTGAATTTCTTAACCAACGAATTTTACACAGGAGCAAATACTAAATACTCCACAATCAATACTCATAGATCAGCACTTAACTGGCTCTCAGAGGCAGGGAAAGACCCCATAGTGCAGCGGTTCATGAAAGGGGTTTTTAAAACACGGCCGTCCTTCCCAAGGCACGACGAAATCTGGGATCTCCATCCCGTCTTACTTATGTTAGAAAATCTCCAACCCTTAGAGAACCTTGACCTAGGAAAACTAACAATTAAGCTAATTTTACTATTAGCATGATGTACGGCACAGAGAGTACAAACTCTATCAAAAATAAGATTAACCAATATAAGGCACTCCGAAGCCGAAATGGAAATCACAATCACCGACATTCTAGAAATATCTGCACCTAAAACAGTCCAGCGCCAGTTAAAGTTTACTGCTTTAAAGAAAAACCAGAACGTTGTACTGCTACCATCATTCTTCACTATACACAATGCAGAAAACAGCTGAGGGGCCAAGAAAACATTCTTATTTTAACAATAAAAAGGCCCCACTGCCCAGCTACGACATAATCTTCAAGCCGATGGATAAGAAATGGATTAAAATCCAGTGGAATCGACATTGAAAACTTTAAAGGGCACAGCACTAGACATGCTGCGTCCTCAGCATCGTTCAGAACTGGAGTAAATACTGAAAATATCAGGAAAGCAGCTGGATGGTACGAAAGGTCAAACACGTTCTGTAAGTTTTATAATAGACCTGTAACTACCAAAAAACCCATATTCGGAACTTATATAATGGCACTGGCAAAAAAGCAAACTCAAGATATATGAATATCATGGTTTTGGTCTAGAATAGGTTTAATTTTAATTTGTTAAATATTCATTTCTTTGTCAAGAATTCGGTTAATATTTATAATACCAAATAATTTCTGGTGTCATTGTTTTGTTATGAGATCGCCTCTTTAATCTTTAAACATCTACAGGGTGATCTAGGAGGACGTGTCCAATTGAAGTATAATTAAGGATTAAACGACTTACCTGTAAGGAAGTTCAATCCTAATTATATAGTACGAGATGGGACACGTCCTCCTAGATACAACCCACCCCTACTGTCCATGGCCCGACCCAGAGGCGATCTCCTATAGCTCCAAAAGTATAATGACTCATGGGAGCCGGGCTGAAGGTGATGATCAGTCAGTTTCTTTAAACTTGCCCGCACAACAGCGATAAAAGGTATTACTACAGGGTGATCTAGGAGGACGTGTGCCATCTCGTATAATTAGGATTGAACTTCCTTACAGGTAAGTCGTTTAATCCTAATTATACGAGATGGCACACGTCCTCCTAGATCACCCTGTAGTAATACCTTTTATCACTGTTGTGCGGACAAGTTTAAAGAAACTGACTGATCATCACCTTCAGCCCGGCTCCCATGAGTCATTATACTTTTGGAGCTATAGGAGATCGCCTCTGGGTCGGGCCATGGACAGTAGGGGTGGGTTGTATCTAGGAGGACGTGTCCCATCTCGTACTATATAATTAGGATTGAACTTCCTTACAGGTAAGTCGTTTAATCCTTAATTATACTTCAATTGGACACGTCCTCCTAGATCACCCTGTAGATGTTTAAAGATTAAAGAGGCGATCTCATAACAAAACAATGACACCAGAAATTGTTTGGTATTATAAATATTAACCGAATTCTTGACAAAGAAATGAATATTTAACAAATTAAAATTAAACCTATTCTAGACCAAAACCATGATATTCATATATCTTGAGTTTGCTTTTTTGCCAGTGCCATTATATAAGTTCCGAATATGGGTTTTTTGGTAGTTACAGGTCTATTATAAAACTTACAGAATGTGTTTGACCTTTCGTACCATCCAGCTGCTTTCCTGATATTTTCAGTATTTACTCCAGTTCTGAACGATGCTGAGGACGCAGCATGTCTAGTGCTGTGCCCTTTAAAGTTTTCAATGTCGATTCCACTGGATTTTAATCCATTTCTTATCCATCGGCTTGAAGATTATGTCGTAGCTGGGCAGTGGGGCCTTTTTATTGTTAAAATAAGAATGTTTTCTTGGCCCCTCAGCTGTTTTCTGCATTGTGTATAGTGAAGAATGATGGTAGCAGTACAAAGTTCTGGTTTTTCTTTAAAGCAGTAAACTTTAACTGGGGCTGGACTGTTTTAGGTGCAGATATTTCTAGAATGTCGGTGATTGTGATTTCCATTTCGGCTTCGGAGTGCCTTATATTGGTTAATCTTATTTTTGATAGAGTTTGTACTCTCTGTGCCGTACATCATGCTAATAGTAAAATTAGCTTAATTGTTAGTTTTCCTAGGTCAAGGTTCTCTAAGGGTTGGAGATTTTCTAACATAAGTAAGACGGGATGGAGATCCCAGATTTCGTCGTGCCTTGGGAAGGACGGCCGTGTTTTAAAAACCCCTTTCATGAACCGCTGCACTATGGGGTCTTTCCCTGCCTCTGAGAGCCAGTTAAGTGCTGATCTATGAGTATTGATTGTGGAGTATTTAGTATTTGCTCCTGTGTAAAATTCGTTGGTTAAGAAATTCAAAATGTCTTGCGTTTTCGGTTGGTATATTTTTTCCCTGTATCCCTGACAGAAGGTCCACCATTTGGAGTAGGTTGAATTGTATTTGAGAAATTAGTATTTTTTGTAATTTTGGATACCAAGGCTGTGACTTCCGTATAGGAAAGATTAATAGACATTCCGCCCCGTCCGAATCTACTTTGTTTAAAATTTTGGGGATATGGATACTGCTGTCATTATCTACTCGTAAGAGAATATGGCAGTGATAATGGTCTTTTGCGAAAGACTTTAAACCGTATAAAATAGCCTTTAATTCCAAATAATTTATGTTTCCCTGTGTCTTGTAAGTCCCAAAACCCTTCTGCTTCTGTACCATTACACAATGCACCCCACCCATTGACTTCTATATATAGACCCATACACCTGACAGCCTGCGTAAACAAAAGTTAAGTTAGCAGGGTGAAATAGTGTGTTTGTACGCACGACCACCGGTCATATTTCTCGAGCCAGATCGGCGAGGGGCATGCGCACAACTCGCTTGTTGTCATCTGCTACACGTGTTGCATAACCAGCTGGAAAACAATCAGCAAACCCTTTTATGTTCCTTGACAATCAGAGTGGGATCGACCATCACAGCTGACACATTTTACAGTGCGCATGCCCATGGCCGATCAGCTTTGTTTATATGCGCAATGCCAGAAATTTGCCACTTTCGCGATTATTGTTTGCGGATCCATATTAGAAATCAATAACCCCACCCCGTGGCATCCGTGAATATGGGACAGATATACTCACTTAGGGCTTAGAAGACTGTTTTCGGATTCGACTGTAGTTTTTAGTCACCAGAGTAAATCGGGCTTTAGACTACTCGGTATTTTCATAAGTCATAATCGCCATTTTTAGTTTTAAAGCCAAATATTTCTCCCTCTCAAGCTGTTTTGTATAAAGCCATCCATATTGGGTGGCTGGGCATATCGAGACTAAATGTCCAATAAATTGTGAAAATAATCTTATTTTTATTGTTTTTGTGGTTAGCATCTTTTTTTTTTCTTGTTTTGGTAACCCCTTAATATTTATCTTTTTTTTTCTTTTGTTTTTTCATCGGTAGGACGCATAGTCATTTTGTTTGTATTAAAATTGAACCCCAAAAATTTTATTTCCTGGGTTGGGTTTAAACACTTTTTTCTGTATTTATGATAAATCCCAGTTTTTCGAGAAGAGTTAGTGTTTTTTACATTTTTATAACATTCGCCCTTGATGTGGCCTAGAAGAAGTGCCTCAAAAAGCCGATGTTAGGTTTTTCGCTCTTAGATGCGTAATTACGGGTTTTAAAAGTTTAGTAAAAACGTATGGAGCTGTCAACACCCCAAAAGGGAGATACTGAAATTCAAAAAGTGCATTCTTAAATTCAAATATGAGATGTTTTTTAAATTTTGTAGATATGGGAACCAGAAAATCGGCATCTTTTAAATCTATTTTGCTTTTTAAGGTTTAAAATAAACCTGTAACTCCCATTCGATTTTTTCCTTAAAAAGGAACTCGATAAAAATTGGTTTTTGCATTTTCTTACTACTTGTATAGCCCCATTCTTTAAAAGTTGGTGTATATTGGTTAAATAAAGCTTTTCTGCGTTTTTGTTTAGGTTTGGAGGGGTGGGAGGTTTGTGCTGATGAGGCAAGGTTTGTAAGGGTATTTTATATCCTTTGACCCAGCTTTTGTTTAGAAATTGTAATATTTAGGCATTAATTTGGATATATGTCTACAAAGTAGGTAGTATTTGAGAAACCTATGAAGACTTCACAAACACAAATTTGGGGTGGTTACTTATTTGAATAAGTAACCGGGAATTTAGACTGTATGAGGGTGGTTCAAAAATACAAGTATGTTTTCTAACAAAACAACAATATAAAGTATCTTTATTATACTTTAAAAAACAAAGAAAATATTTACCTTTAAATATATAAATGAATTAAAATGATTACTGTGGGTTAGTATCTAACTACTACATTAAACATGTTGCACAAATATTACCAAATAAAAGAAAATACAAGTACCTAAGTACCTTGCCCGACAATAATAAAAAAGCGGACGCACTGTAATAAATCAGTCAAAAATTCGTAGCAATGTTTTTAATTTGCGGAAATAATTCAAAACGGTTGACAATTTTAAGCGCACTGCACTGGTTGTAAGTCAGTGGGTGTTTATTTAATTCAACTTCAATTTGAATCAACAGAGTTATGTTGATATTTCAACTTTTAATCACTAGTCTGTGTTGGGTTCGAAGGACCATTTTTTATATTAAAAAAGAGAAGCAGTTTGATTTGTTTGCTCAAACACAAGAGTAAAAAATGTTTTTACATAAGAGAAGTTACTTGCATAAACTTTCTGCACATTATAACTGGGTTTATCCTACCTTAATTTCAGCCAACTGGTGGTGTCTTTTCTTTAAGGCCTTCAGAGGAAATCACAACTATTTTCCATTACTTAACACTTGAGGACTGCCAGAACATAGGCGGATTAGAGACTTCAGAGAATAATAACTTTCGTAGTTCACCGTTGCACTGTTGAATTAGCTTTTGCTTAACTGCTAGAGTGAAGCAGTTAATTTAACTTGGGTTGTGACAATAGAGTATGCGACTAATACCGTTCGAGAATAAACGGAATTCAACATGAGTTTCAAACAAGAGTAAAAAACATGAGTACAAGCACGAGTATTCAACACGAATAAAAACAACGGTAAAATTTCAATCATAGAAAGCCCGTAAAGCAACTTGCTGCATTTACGGCTTTTGTAGTGAGAGTTTTTCACTTTCAGAGAACAGAGAAGCGACCCAGCTAGAGCGTAAGCGGGCCGCGTGATTTTACAGAGAGAGCTGCAGCAACTGGCTGCCTTTACGACTTGAGAGAGAGTGCTTTTCACTGATTTTCCGGGAGTTTGATCGTTAGAGAATAAACGAATCAAAAGAGAGAACTTTCACTAATTTTACTTGAGTTTGATCGTTAGAGCGTAAACGAATCAAAAGAGAGAACTTTCAGAGAAACTTGCAGCAACTTTGCTGCTTGTTGAACGTAGAGCAATTTACTAGAGTCCGCGAGAAAAATACGCGGTTTACAGAGAGCGCAGCGACTTGCTGGCTGTACGACTGGAGAGCGAGTGCTACGGGCGTTTTACGTTTGCTTCCTAACAAGCCTTCTTGAGTCGGGTCACGAGGGTAAAAGTCATGCATTTCATTGGCTCAACTAGGTCGCGTCAGAAAACGGCTCACGGCTGACTGCGTTGGTCCGCGGTAGATCTCAAAGGATTCTAAGAATTTATGCTATCTGTTTAACTGAGTTTTGAGGCAATAAAATGTCTATTTTTAGCATTTTGACTAGTCGCTACGCGTTGTAATGCGAATATTAAGGGAAATTTCTGTTGCAGAATAAAACATTTTTATGCTTTTAGAGATCGAATTTTTATGAAAGAGAATCTTATTTTATTTTTATACCGAGTGGTCCAAATATTTGAGAAAAACATAAATCTAGTTGGAGAGTTCTCCAACATATTCCCCCCCTTGAAGTTACCTAACTTCAAAAAATAAACCAAGAGAAGAGAAGTCATTGTAATGACCTTGACAAGAGAAATTACTAAGTGTGAGTTTTTGCTACTACAATTTACAAGGAGGGAAAGCGAAGCTAATTAAACAATGGTTTTAACAGGGAATCTAATACCTATACTAACTATAAAAAGAATAAGAGAGTTTAACAAAAGTTAACATTTTTGGGTAAGGGGCAAATTTTAGCAATAGATCTTTTATAAATCCCATCAAGAGTTTTAACGGTTACCATTCTTACTTTTCCGTCACGTCCGGGGGTTGTTTCTACTATTCTTGCTTCATAAATTGAGAGTAAATTTTGAATAAGTTTTGACACCAAAACCATGGCACATAAGTCCAATCGGGGAAGAGATATTGTTTTAAGCGGTGCGACACGAGACTTAGATGAGATTAAATTAACTGAGATGGTTCCATCAGAATAAAGAGTGCGAAAATATGCGCATGCGGCATATGCGGACATACTGGCGACAGCGAATCCATGTAATTGAATTTTAACTTTACTGTTGTTAAAGAATAAATTTCTAGAAAATTTGATTTGAGACAAATTACTAATATTGTTTATAAAATTTTTCCAAAGTGTGATAATCTGAGGGTCTGTGATTTCTGTGTCCCAATCTATTTTTAGGAGCCATAATTTTTGCATGATTAACTTTCCTACCACTACCACGCATGAAACTAAGCCAAGGGGGTCATACATTTTCGCGATAAGAGACAAAATCTTTCGTTTTGTTAGAGAGGTTTCACTTAAGCTATCAGGGGCAGAAAAAATAAAATTATCTGAAATAGGGTTCCACTTTAAACCTAAAACCGAGCTTGGGGATTCGTCAAAATTTAAATCATATTCAATTATTTTTTCTTGTGAAATTTTTTCCAAAAAATTCTGAGAGTTGGAACACCACTTGTGTAAATGAAAACCGGCAGAGTTTACAAGCTTATTGAGTTCGAGATATAACTTATTTAAATCTTCAATATTGTCACAACCACAAATTACGTCATCGACATAAGTTTGCGTTAATAGAGCATCGGATGCCAAGGGAAAGTTTTCACGATTTTTCATTGCCAAGTCATTTAACACGCGCGTGGCTAAATAAGGGGCACAGTTGGTACCATAAGTAACGGTAGAGAGCTCGATACACTTAAGTTCTTCATCAGGGTTACTTCTCCAGAGAATATTTAGTAAAAACCGATGTTCAGGATTAATTTTTATCTGGCGGTACATTTTTTCTATGTCCGTTGTTAATACAAAATTAAAAGATCGAAATCTGCACAAAATGTCATAAAGGTCAGGCTGCACCTGAGAACCTTTGAGGGTTACGTCATTAAGAGAGTTGCCAGAACTTGTTTTGCAGCTGGCATCAAGCACGACTCGAATTTTGGTACTTAGACTATTTTCGCGAATGACGGCGTGGTGAGGTAAGAAATATTTATTAATTTGTTTGTTTTCTGTAGTGTCCTTATGCAGAGAGAGAGGTACATATTTACCGTGGTTTAGATCTGTGTAGTCGTCGATAAATTTAGTGTAATCTTTTTTCAAAGTGGGATTATTTTTGAGTTTATTTTCGAGATTTAAGAATCGTTTCTTGGCTATGTAAAATGAGTCACCTAGTTTTTCATTTTCTGCGGGAGATTTTAATGGCATATCTACTTGATATGTACCATCGGGCAAAACTTTTGTAGTGCTTACAAAGAGATGTTCAATCTGTTCATCTTCAGGGCTAAGAGGCGTTTTTTGCGGCAGTTCCTCGATTGTCCAAAATTTTTCAACTAAATTATTCAAACTAGAGTCAGAGTTTTCCGTTTGCAAAAAGAGAGAGACATTTTCTTGCACATTGTGAAGTGCGGGATAAGAGAGAGGTGACGTAGCACACAGCTGAGTGCTACGGCGAGCAAAGGTCATACGAGAGGGTATGCAACCAGCAATTACCCAACCTAAGTGAGTTTCTTGAAGAACGGGGAGATTTCTTCCTAAGTGGAAGATACCTTGTAGCAAAAGGTCATAGTACAGGTCAGCACCTATCAAGATGTCAATGTCCAAAGGTTGAGAAAAATTAGGGTCTGCTAACTGCATGTGTCGGGGAATGTTAAGTCTGGCAGCATTTATGCCAATTTGGGGATGCTTTCCTGTTATATTGGGAAGTACTGCGCAAGACAATCTGAATTTTTTCCGAGAATGGACATAAGAGTGAAGAGTAAAATCAATCATTTTATTTGTAGTGGATCCTGTCTGGGAGATTCCCGAAATGTTGAGATTTCTATCATAAGTGTGAGCTTGGAGCTTGTCCACAAGATTTTGAGTTATAAAAGAGTTTTGTGATCCACTGTCAAGCAAAACGCGAGCAGAGACGCGGAGACCTTGAGCACTATAAATAAAAACTTGAGCAGTGGCTAAGAGAACATGGGAATTGACAGACACAGCAGAAAGAGAATGAGTAACGTGTGCACCCGTTTGTGCATTTCTTTGTTGACTATTATTTTGCGAACTATGCTGACCTGAATTTGTGGGTGAGTTTTGGGGCTGAGTGCGGCCCTGTCCATTATTATTATGAAATGTTCTAGAATTTGGGTTTGACGCGTTTCCAGAATTTTGAGCGCTATTCTGTGCATGGAAGGTATTGCCTCTTTGGGGCGGCGAGGTTTCATCTGAGCGAGAGAAGTTGTTTTGATTATTTTGCCTATTTTGGTTAGGCGCGAAAGTCTGTTGTGGAGAATTATTATTATTATTATTGGGAGCATGTAAGAGCGTATGATGTCTTTGGGCACAGACAGAGCATGTTCGAGTTGATGAACACTGAGCTACACCATGTCGTGAACCTAAACAATTATAGCACAATCTTTTTGACTTAACAAAATTTTGCTTTTCAAAGAATTTTAAATTTTTAAATTTATTACAACTATAAATTTTGTGAGATTCGTTACAAAAGGTGCAGTGATCGCTACCAAAGTTATTATTATTATTTAAATGGCATTGTGTCCTTTGGGTTGTCTTTGGCGCGGCACCTTCTAAACTAGACAAGTTTTCTAACACTAGACATCGTTTGTCCAAAAATTTTAAGAAGTTTTCTACAGTCGGAATTGTGTTTAAATCACGCTCAGATTCAAATGCTTTTCGAGCTACAAAATCCAATTTTTTCTCTAGTAAATAAATGATCAAAATATTCCAGAGGTCTTCAAAAGTTAAATTTAAATTTTTCAGCGATTCTAAATTTCTTTTACAGTTTGTTACAAAGTCACGTAAATTTTGAACATTACCTTTTGTAGGTGGAGGCGCATCTACCAAACCGAGTAAGAGATTATTTATTATAGAAACTTTATTTTCGTACCTTTCTTTTAAAATATTTATGGCCGTGGAGAAATTTTCATTTGTTACAGAGAGAGTGTCAATTAATTTTAAAGGCTCGTCCTTTAAAAACGATTTTAAATACATAAACTTTTGAATATCGCTTAGAGAAGAGTTGTCTATTACAAGAGCTGAGAATAACTGATAAAATGATACCCATTCTGTGATATCACCCTTAAAATGTTTTATATTCAATTCAGGTAGCCTTACGTTAGGCGGAGAGAGAGACCGTACACTAGATGTAGGGCTAACTGGGCGTGCATTCTGTACTTCCAAAAGAGACCTAATTTTGCGTTTTAAGTTTGCATATAAAGTAAAATATTTCTCCTCGACGTTTTGTCGATCACCGTCCGTCGGATCAAACTTTTCGATTTCACCCTGTACCCTTTCATAATCTGAAAAAGCCTTTGCTAACGCTTCAAATCTAACTTCAAACTGACAATCATTTTCTTCCGTGTTTTGGTTAGAATCAAACCAGTTACTAATTCTGGTTATAGTACCTTTATAACCACCGCGTTGGCGAACAAGTTCCTCTTTTTCAGTCATTTTAAATTAAATAAAAATATCAAAATTCAACAAATTTGTGAGAAATTTTTCTTTAAAAGAAACACAAGTGTTTATGCAAGCAGCTTTTACAACAGAGAAGGGATCTATAAATTATGAGAGAGCTTATTCAGCGAGACAAAATGTTTGTGCACACCCACACAAAAAACAGAGAGAAATTTTTACATCAAAATTTTACAAAAAATGGCAATTATTGGCCGCCATTTTGTATCCGGCTCGAAGGACCATTTTTATATTTGAGAAACCTATGAAGACTTCACAAACACAAATTTGGGGTGGTTACTTATTTGAATAAGTAACCGGGAATTTAGACTGTATGAGGGTGGTTCAAAAATACAAGTATGTTTTCTAACAAAACAACAATATAAAGTATCTTTATTATACTTTAAAAAACAAAGAAAATATTTACCTTTAAATATATAAATGAATTAAAATGATTACTGTGGGTTAGTATCTAACTACTACATTAAACATGTTGCACAAATATTACCAAATAAAAGAAAATACAAGTACCTAAGTACCTTGCCCGACAATAATAAAAAAGCGGACGCACTGTAATAAATCAGTCAAAAATTCGTAGCAATGTTTTTAATTTGCGGAAATAATTCAAAACGGTTGACAATTTTAAGCGCACTGCACTGGTTGTAAGTCAGTGGGTGTTTATTTAATTCAACTTCAATTTGAATCAACAGAGTTATGTTGATATTTCAACTTTTAATCACTAGTCTGTGTTGGGTTCGAAGGACCATTTTTTATATTAAAAAAGAGAAGCAGTTTGATTTGTTTGCTCAAACACAAGAGTAAAAAATGTTTTTACATAAGAGAAGTTACTTGCATAAACTTTCTGCACATTATAACTGGGTTTATCCTACCTTAATTTCAGCCAACTGGTGGTGTCTTTTCTTTAAGGCCTTCAGAGGAAATCACAACTATTTTCCATTACTTAACACTTGAGGACTGCCAGAACATAGGCGGATTAGAGACTTCAGAGAATAATAACTTTCGTAGTTCACCGTTGCACTGTTGAATTAGCTTTTGCTTAACTGCTAGAGTGAAGCAGTTAATTTAACTTGGGTTGTGACAATAGAGTATGCGACTAATACCGTTCGAGAATAAACGGAATTCAACATGAGTTTCAAACAAGAGTAAAAAACATGAGTACAAGCACGAGTATTCAACACGAATAAAAACAACGGTAAAATTTCAATCATAGAAAGCCCGTAAAGCAACTTGCTGCATTTACGGCTTTTGTAGTGAGAGTTTTTCACTTTCAGAGAACAGAGAAGCGACCCAGCTAGAGCGTAAGCGGGCCGCGTGATTTTACAGAGAGAGCTGCAGCAACTGGCTGCCTTTACGACTTGAGAGAGAGTGCTTTTCACTGATTTTCCGGGAGTTTGATCGTTAGAGAATAAACGAATCAAAAGAGAGAACTTTCACTAATTTTACTTGAGTTTGATCGTTAGAGCGTAAACGAATCAAAAGAGAGAACTTTCAGAGAAACTTGCAGCAACTTTGCTGCTTGTTGAACGTAGAGCAATTTACTAGAGTCCGCGAGAAAAATACGCGGTTTACAGAGAGCGCAGCGACTTGCTGGCTGTACGACTGGAGAGCGAGTGCTACGGGCGTTTTACGTTTGCTTCCTAACAAGCCTTCTTGAGTCGGGTCACGAGGGTAAAAGTCATGCATTTCATTGGCTCAACTAGGTCGCGTCAGAAAACGGCTCACGGCTGACTGCGTTGGTCCGCGGTAGATCTCAAAGGATTCTAAGAATTTATGCTATCTGTTTAACTGAGTTTTGAGGCAATAAAATGTCTATTTTTAGCATTTTGACTAGTCGCTACGCGTTGTAATGCGAATATTAAGGGAAATTTCTGTTGCAGAATAAAACATTTTTATGCTTTTAGAGATCGAATTTTTATGAAAGAGAATCTTATTTTATTTTTATACCGAGTGGTCCAAATATTTGAGAAAAACATAAATCTAGTTGGAGAGTTCTCCAACAGGTAGACTAACCCAAGCCAACTGGAATAAGTACGGAGATTGCAGTTCTAAGTATGTGATGATATTTGTGTCCATGTCTAAAACAAAAAGGAGATATGAGATTTCTGTACTTACTTGATGCATATTTCTCCAATTTTTTATCATAGTTCCTTATTTTTTTCCTTATTTTAGACACTTCTTTCCTCTTTCTTTTTCTCTCTTTTCCCTTGGACATTTTTCAATTTTTTCTTATTCTTTTCTGCTGAGAGGGAACTAGTTGCACACACACACACACAGCGCAAAAAGTATAATGACTCATGGGAGCCGGGCTGAAGGTGATGATCAGTCAGTTTCTTTAAACTTGCGCGCACAACAGCGATAAAAGGTATTACTACAGGGTGATCTAGGAGGACGTGTCCAATTGAAGTATAAATTTGGATATACTACTCTGACTACTAATACAATATTCCTTAGGTAGCAAGACTTTTGTTTTGATTAACAATATTGATAAAAATCCGTCATCAATACTTTAGTTCACAGTTTAGATTTGTAATATACAGAGAGCAAATATGGCTCTCACAATCTTTAAATGTTTTATATCCAATTCATAGACTAGCACTTACAGAAAAATGTCGTCATTATATGTGCTTAAAATTATTTAACACACCTGCCAAATGAAATTAAACAAATAAACTCACAAAAACATTTTAAAGTTAAAATTAGGAAACTGTTAATTAATTTAGAACCCTGTAGTCTATGCGATTTTGTTAATTGAGCTATGTATTTCTTTTTTTGACGTCATTTCTTTTTGTGTTCCCTGTTTTGTGATCATGACTTGAAATAAAGAAGTTTATTATTATTATTTAATATTTTCACACCTCAAGTATTCCGAAGAGTTAGGAGAAATATGCGAAGACGATTTAGAGCATGTATTAAAGCACGGAGAAGCCATTTCCAGCATCTACCATAAACTAAAATCAAAATGCACAGTTTTCTGAACAAAAAATATTTAAAAAAAAATATTTTTTATTATTTGTTTTTATTGTAAGAAATAAATTAATTTTTATCTCGAAAACGGTGCATCAGAACAAAAAAAGCTTAAGAGACAGTTTTCACGCAGAATTAATTGGACTTCAAAAAATCAATATCAATTGTTTCGAAAAAACAGTGGCGTGCCATTTTTTCGCTAAAAATAAAGCCTTTCCCCTCACGGACGCCACTGATGCAAGTACCTTAGAAAATAAATTTTTACACATAAAGGCACCCTTTAATTACATACTACCGTGTACCAAAATTCATGTCAATATAAGAAACGATCAATATCCTTCCTTTGTTAAATAGTTCCTTTAGAGTACCGGCCTGTTATATATAAACATACACCGTAGTTTTTAAGTTATTCAGTTTGATAATGTAGTAGTGGTACGAAACTGAAGTCACTATTCTGTAAAAATAAAATAAAGTGATATTAAGCAAAGTAAATTGTCTACATTTCTATATAAAAATGCAATATCACAAAGTAACGGACTACTCAATCCAATATAAAAAGAAACATTTAAAAAAGAAAATATCGAAGCAAGTTGACCGGCGAACAGATTGTATTACCGTGCCGCGAGCTTGCTTATCTTTTGAATGTTTATTCACAGTTTTCTAACACCGTTTAAAATTATTTGTGTACCAGGCGCGGCCCGTGAGTTTTTTTACAGGTGGGTCAAAATTTTGTGGGCAACTAGTGATATCAACGCAACAAGCAAAATACACTTTTTTAATTAAGAAATGTTTTTTAATAATGTGTCAAGAAATTGTTTACCTACAAATAAACACTGCAAAAATTATAAAATAGGTACTGCAGAATATTGAACATTACTACTCTTGATGTTTATGACTTTTAGTATCACTTTTCTGTTTATGGCTTTTTTCTATGTGTTTTAATACTCTAAATTAGTAGATTTTAGCGGTTTCCGTTGTGAAAAGTTTAGCTTCTCCTCAATAGGTGTCGCGCCTTGTACTAAAAGCCCAGAATATAAACAGAAAAAAATTCTGACCTAAAAGTATGATTATTCGTAAAATAAAATTAAGAACGCTGCCGAAACATAGGCGATTCTAGACCTCTATTTTTGGGGGGGCTTAAGCCCCCGGTTTACATATTTGGGGGGGCTTAAGTCCCTGGTTTATATATAGGCGGCTAGGTCACTCAGTTGGATTTGGGGGGGGGGGGCTAATCAGAGATTTGGGGGGGGCTTAGCCCCCTCAAGCCCCCACCTAGAAACGCCTATGTGCCGAAACTCCGTTTTCTTTAATAAATACAATGCTGGCGACTAGACATAGTAATACGATATTTGTCTACGCACGTGCAGGCTGCAAGCTGCAGTTACTGTAGTAAATATGAGATTGCCAAGAATTTTAAAAATATTTTTTCGAGGAAGAACTTGTTGCCAATACACCTTTTAGAGTCGATCTAATTACTTTGAAAAATCTCTATTTCTTAATAATATGCTATATAACGTCGCCTAACAACTTAACTAATGCGTGCGTATCTAATACGCACGCATTTACAGACGTCGACGCTACGACCCCTATGCAGGGAAGTCCAGCGCAGTCGATCTAATTTTTTAAATAACAAAAAAATTAAAAAAAAAGTTATTGCCCCAACACAGATTCGAACCCGCGATCATATCCCTTGGACTACGCCGGTTATGTAGGAAAATTGGTCCGATACCGTTAAATTTGATGCCTAGCGCTGGCCTGACAGAAATCGTATTTATAATTTTTTATGTTTAAGTTTAACCACTAATTAATATTATTAATACGATGCAAATACAATGCGCATATTAGGTACCTAATTAGTTTTTCTTTTTCCGAATCAAATGTTTTGAAATAATATAGAAAAATATATAAAGGTACAACACTTAGAGAGTTCATTTGGCCTCTAACATAAATTTAGCAATCTAGCCGCGTTTGCAAAGATTGCTAAATTTATGTTAGAGGCCAAATGAACTCTCTAAGTGTTGTACCTTTATATATTTTTCTATATTATGTCGTTTCGGTGACTATACCGAGGAAAAAAATCTTTTCTATATTTGATACTGCTCATTTTTGTCAGAGCTTCGTTAAGTCGAAAAAAGGGTCTACACAATGGACAAACCGGTGATTATAATAGCACCTAAGATGTGCCATCACCGGATGACACCTAACGTGTAACACTTGAAAGGTGAACCATCCTTAATCAACGCGAGAGCGCTTGCATTAAAGAATGGCTTTCAACTTACGGCCTAAAAACACAGATGGCGTGACACACTAACAAATACCAGCACACTGCGGTATTTCACAGTCAAATAGCATTAAATCTTTGCAAACTGCATTCCATCACAACTTGGAATCCATAGTTCTATGACGGTCTTAACTGTCTCAACTATGAGGGCTTTTCATTTCTTTCTGGTTATACAGCTCCGCTGATGATGGCTATGAGGTAGCCGAAACACGTGTCCGGAGAGAAAAACCAGCCGCGTTTGCAAAGATTGCTAAATTTATGTTAGAGGCCAAATGAACTCTCTAAGTGTTGTACCTTTATATATTTTTCTATATTATGTCGTTTCGGTGGCTATACCGAGGAAAAAAATCTTTTCTAAGTTTTGAAATAATATATTTTAGGGGGCGGTTTGAGAGTATTTCCATAGTGGGAGTGGCCAGATATTATGGGTGGGCCGTCGACCAATTGTGTCTCTTTTTAACTTCCTAAAGCGCGTATGTCTGTTTCTCTCTTGCTTTTAATGAATTTATAGCGTCCGTATAAACCTATAAGATCAATTTACAATATGACCCATCCTTGGACAAGCTTGGATATCCTTTGACGATGGCTTGACTTGATTCTTTCTTGGGGAGTTTTCGCATGGAACTTTGAAACAAAAGATTCTTTTTTGGTTTTAAAAAATTAAAAAATAAATTATTAGGTTGATCACTGAAAATTTTAGGTGGGTCATTGACCAAATGACCTTATGGACGGGCCGCGCCTGTTGTGTACAAAACGATTGTTAAGCTTAAAATCGCTTTTCGTAAATAGAAGTTATAGTTCTTTTTGTGGATTTCGGACTTTTATTTACAACGAACCGTGTACTTGGTGTAAGACGGGTAGTTTTACATCCAATGCACACGACATTTGACTGGCGGCTAGATATAGGAATACGATCTTTGTCTACGCACGCGCAGGCTGCCAGCTGTAGTACATACATACATACATTTTATTTTTTAGTTTTTTGCTCGGAATATTTAAAAAGAACCAAAAAAAAACTTACCTACCCTAGAACTGAGCAAACTTGTCCGAGAACGTATTTTATTTCTCAAACAAAACAAAAAAAAAATGAAAAAAAGATACGACCGAGCACAGGATTCGAACCCAAGACGTCTGGATCTATAAGCACTTTGAAAGGCATTTATTACTTAATAATATTTTCACATGTCACTCTTATTACTACGATTCGGTATACATATAACATACTACATTACATAATACACTACATATATACATAACACGACATCGAGGTACGGACTTAGACTAAACTAAGCGCCCACCAAGAGAAAAGCAACCACGAATGGTTGGGGCGGTGACAGCCCTGGGTAGATTCAAGGGTGAGTAATCTAATACGTAAGGCCTCCTCCGTGGCAACTTACGGAGGCCATGAGTAATTTCAACACCGCTTCGAGAAGCTTAGAATTTTTTTTTTTTTTGAATGAAGTTAATTAAGATGGTAAATTTTTTAATTTTGGTTTTGCAGGAAAACTTTTGCAAAAAACCTGCTTGATTTTTATGACTAGAAGAGGAACATAATGGTCATTACCAATATTTGTTATGTAACTAGCTTTAGTTACTTGAAAGTACAATCATGCTCTCATTTATTCGTTGTTTCATACATGCTCTCTTTCATCCCTATTTACATACGCTCGCGTTCGCTACTAGTTAATATTTACAATATTTACAGTATATATACAAATTTACATGTCCAATGGCTCGCCTGATTGTGCGCGCTCAGCACATGGGCGGGGCTTGTAATAGGAGATTGGCCTCGTATTTAATGCGAAGCTCCACGTGTTTTATGAGCATTTGATCGGTAGCTTGGAATGTATGACAATCAATTATTAGGATTAGGAAGGAAATTTTCGTAATAAATTGGCAAATTTTGGTATAAAGGTTTATGTATGGGGTTATCATTATGTCTGATTTGTGTAAGGTTTTCTGTTAGTGTTGAGTTGCCGACTTTGGTTCTGTAGAACTTATCAGAGATTCCATAAACATGTTCATGAAATCTCTGTATTCCAGCTTGTTCGTGCAAGTCGGCAACTGTTGTGTAACGCGGTAAAGCGGTTACACATCTCAGAATTTTATTTTGCATTCTCTGGAGCCTACTCATCTGTGTGTCAGATGTGCGGCTCCAGATAGGTGCACCATACGTTAGAATGGGTCGTATAATTTGTTTATATATTGCCAATTTATTACTGGGAGCAAGGGATGATCTAGGGGTGAGTAAGGAGTAGAGATTTTGCATTGCTAAAAATGCTTTTTGTAGGATAAAGGATGTGTGTTGATGAAAGAAGAGCCTGGAGTCGATAACAACTCCCAAGTATTTCAGCTTTTTGGCTGGAGATATTGGAGTGTTACCGACTCGGATGGGTAGGTTGGTTTTATGGTTGGTGAACTTTTTTGTGATGATTATGGATTCGCATTTGGGTTGGTTGATTGTCATCTTCCATTTGCTGTACCAAGGCAACAGCACACGGAGGTGGTTGTTAATATGTGACCTGGCTACGTTCGCGTAAAACGAGCTGGCGTAAACCAGCACGTCGTCCGCGAACATAGCCAAGTTTGAGTTATGAAATTGCGGTATATCCGCCATATACAAGTTGAAGAGTTTAGGGGACAGTACTGTCCCCTGGGGAACCCCCGCGTGAGTCTTCTGCAGAGCCGACAAAGAACCCTCCACTCTTATTGTGAACGAGCGACCAGTTATATAAGAACGAATAAAGGATGTTATGTATAAGGGAAAATTGTGGATTGTAATTAGTTTATATAACAGACCATTTAGCCAGACCGAATCGAACGCTTTACTTACATCTAATGATAGAAGTATCGTATTTTGTTGGATGTTGATTTTGTTAATAGCATCTTGAACAATTTTAGCAACTAACAGTGTCGTGCTGTGTCCACGTCTAAAGCCAAATTGCGTATCTGGGATATTTCGGTCTAGGTCTAGGTCTAATATTTTATTTAGGATGGCTCTTTCGGTTATTTTGGAAAGAGAACTAAGGAGGGCTACAGGACGATAGGAATCTGGATTGGAAGGTTCTTTGCCGGGTTTTAAAATAGGTATTATAACCGCGCATTTCCGTTGTTCGGGGAAATGTTGTAGGGTTATTATACTATTTATTATGTACATAAATTGGACAATGGATTTGCGCGGTATGTTTTTGATGAGGATATTTGCGATTTCGTCTCGCCCAGGTGCTTTGTTGTTTGCTAATGATTTGATTATTCTAGGAAGTTCCCCAGGTGTAATTATTAGTTTTTTAAGCATGGGCGGCGGAATAGGGTATTTTTTGTGGACAAACTTGTTGACCAGCGCGGTAATCTCATCCTGATCCGCTGTGGTGTTAGGTTTCCCTCTGCAGACATTTGCGAAGTGTTGGGCTAATGTATTTGCTTTTTGTATGTTTGTCTGTGGCGTATTGTCGAGTGATGGGATTTTTGAGTATTTGTTTTTTAGTCTTTTAGAAAGACGCCACAGCGAATTGTCCGCTACCGAGAGTCCGTTTAGTGTATGTGTCCATGTTTTGTTTTTGTGTGTGTTTATTTTGGTTCTAATGGTGTTTTGTAGCTGCTTCACCCTCTCACCATCCTGTCTTCTGCGTGATCTTTGCCAGCGCTTCCGTATCCTGTTTTTGAACCTGATCAAATCCAGAATTTCATCAGTAAGCCTGTCTTCAGCCGGTCTCAAATTTGCCTTTTTTGCAATTTTATTTCTAGCAAATTGGAGATTCTCCGTAAAATCTTCTATTTCTTTTTCTAGTTGATTGATTGTTTTTATATCATTATTTATAATTGTTTTTTCATTCATTATTCTACGGAATAATCTCCAATCCGCCTCTTTGTAGATCCAGGTTGATGGTTCCTCCTCTGCTGCTAGACTCGCTCTCCAGTCCAGCAGAAGAGGAAGATGGTCTGAAGAAAGTTCATTTAGGACCTGTAAATCTGGGAGATTTGGGACATTTTTATTCAGGACCAAATCTATGTAAGTAGGCGACATATTGTTAACTGGATAGTGAGTAGGTGAAGCAGTACTCAGTAACTGTATAGTATTGTTTGTTACGTAATCGTGGATGAGATTACCGTTCCGATTGTTTTGTCTATTGTTCCATGCTGTATGTCTTCCATTTAGGTCTCCTAGAAGCATCACCTGGTTTCCTTGATTAAATAACATGTCTAAGTCATTGTTTTGCATATTAAGGTAGGGGCGGGCGTATCCCCCGCATATTATAATTCCGTTATGCAATTTAATTGAAATATTTTCTATAGCAGAATTCACTCTGTCAAGTTTGACATGCGGGATTGTATGTTTTATGAGGATAGCCACGCCGCCTCCCCTAATATTTCTATCAAATCTGTGAAAATTGTAATTTCTAAATTTGATTTTCTTCCCCAAAACTAACTTGGTTTCGGTAATGACCATTATGTCTATTTTCCAAATTTGTAAAAAATAAATCAATTCACCAATTTTGTTCACGAGGCCGTTGGCATTCCATAGTGCTACTTTAAGGTTTTTAAAAACTATAATTATCAGCTCTTGACATAAAGTCCATGATAACCGCGGCTTTTTCTTGATTTGTAGTTTTGTTTCTAACAGCGTTAGCAAAGTCATTTAGAAATATGATTAATAAGCGGTTGCCTTACCCACTGGGCTACGTGGCTCATGCTAGGAAATCGGTAAACTTACAAACACTACACAGATATCCTAACGCACTCGGCTTTTACCTTCGGAAATTATCGGGATCCATATTCCTGTTGGTAACTAGACGTTTCTTACTTTATGCGTTGACAGATGCCTAGCGTCTCGGATAAACTTTTCTGGGTCACCGTGCCCTCGGTCATGAATTAGGCTATTAAATTCTCGGCGGTTCCGTTACAGGCGCGTGTGTTTATGGGTTATTCTTTCCGTCTGGTGAAAAAGTAGGTGCTTATTAAATTCTACAAAATTACATTACATTTTATACCTTGTTCTACCTTGATATTCAATGTGTTACAGATCTTAGTATACAGATAAAATTTTATATCAATATTTTTCTTCCAGGAAACGCTTTCGTTATTTCTAAATATTTTATTTAATTAATTTACTTCTGCCCTCATTATTTCGTTAAATTATCCCCTTTTAACATTAACTTTTAAGACTTTTTGTCTTTATTTAACGAATGGGTTTCCTTAAAGTTCATTATAACAATCATATTAAGTCACAACGTTTTTAATAACTTTAAATGACAATTCCTTAAAAATTTCACATCTTTCACGAGTTACAATTTTTATTTAAATTTCTTAGCCTACTTTATTAAATTTGTCGTACTTTCAATATTTATGTTTGTAACATTTTATGTTATCATTGTAATTAAATAGGACTTTGCATTCATTTTCTCTATTTAATTTTTATTTTTCCACATATTAATTTTTAAAAATATTAATTTTCCTTAACAGTAGTGTGGCGTAACACCTAAGCAATAAATCTTTTCAATATGAATCCGCTACAATCATACAGACATTAGGTACATTATTTTAATCTATTACGTTCTACAATTCAGTCTATATTTCTCTCTTGACCCTAATTTTCATATTCTACAACTCTGACTAGAATTCACTCGGTTTTACTTCAAATTTACAATTCTGTATATATATATATATATATATATATATATATATATATATATATATATATATATATAACTACCATTACTTAACTACTAAGGAATGTACGTATGGATTACTTCTTAAATGGTTAATAAATTTCCAGGATACTTAATTTCTTAAATACTACTTTCTATAACATTTTGATATTACAAAACCTTTATAATACAACATACGTTTTTTTTTCTACATCTAGGATGGTAATTTCTGTTACCATTTTCATACTCTACTACTCACTACTTTTCACTTGTCACATTTTGCGCCTTACATTACTCACTGTCACTATCACTGTCTCGTTCGGCGGGGGTTCTGGGTGTCTGGGTGTCAGTGGGGCAGCTTCCCCGGGGTGGACTGGGCCTCCTGTTGGTCCTTGGGAGGGACCAGGAACGGGATCTGGTGTAACCATCCTCGGTGCAGGCTCCGCAGCCCGGCGTGGAGCTGGGGCAGCTTCCCCTGGATGGACTGGGCCTCCTGTTGGTCCTTGGGAGGGACCAGGGACAGGCTCTGGATCAGCTACTCTGGTTGCTGCCTCCGCAGCATGGAGGGGGGGGGGGGCAGTGGGGGTAATTTTTCTAAACTCATTCGGTCTCTTTTTACTTTTTAAACTGTTTTTATCCCGTTTTGTTTCTTTAAAACACTATAAACTTGTCTCATATTAATAACTACGTTTGTTTATTGCGAATTCAACACTTTCTTCATTTCTCTAATGTTTGTTTATCTTTTATGGACCCTAAAACTCATAAATGTACTTTCTAATTTATTCATCATAAGATGTCAAAACTGAACCTTTTTTTTCAATTTCATAATCCCATTTTCAATTTCATAGACCCATTTCTCACCTAATTAATTAAGTAAACAGTGAGTTCTTTGTCCGCCTATGCCTCTATTTCTCGCACGTGAGTATTTTTATGGGTTTCCTAACAGCCGTTGAGGTCAAATAATCGTCAAGTTTGACGATTTAATCATTGGTAAACAAAACGGTAATATTTTCTTGGGGTTAAAATTTTTTAAATGCTTTGCTTTGTCGTTCCTTTTCTAGTCTTTAGCGGCGCCTGTGGTTCTTTCCTGGCTTCATCGGTTTACTAGCATGAATAATTCTATAGGGCGTTACTTAGGGTTGTTAAGAAATGACGTTAGATGGCTCTCCGAGTATCGTCTTTGGCTTTTTAAATTCGTTTCTATGATAAAGACCGCTTGCACCAAGGTCTTTAATAGTATGAAATATGGCAGCTTCTTCTGCATCTACACGTAGTTAAAACTAAAATTAGTTTTAACTATTCAATTTTTTGTTTTATTATCTTCATAATATACATTTTTCTTAATTTTTACTTGGTTTCCTAATTTTTTCTTACATACGTCTACAAGGTTTCACGTTAATTCTTATATACTTCTACAGGGTTTAACTTTAATTCTTATATACTTCTATAGGGTGGCTCTCCTAATATATATTTTATTCTACTATATAATCATCGTATCGCCGAGGTAATCTCACTTCTCGAGTGCGAGTACGCCTTTCTAAAGGCAATTCTCTACCTTCTCCGTTAGAGTCCGATGAAGAATAATCACTTTGTTCTTCATCCTCATCGTCGTCGTCGTCATCGTCCTCTTCTTCCTCTTCTTCGTCTTCTTCCTCCTCTGGCGGGGGTTCCTTTCTTTCCCGCCCATGTTCAAGAAAGTCATCAATTTCTCTTTGTTTGTCTTCCTCATGCTCTATATTCTCCGTTTCCTCCTCACGTACGTCATTCTTTCTATCTTTATTTAACTGAGCTTTCTCCAATGTATAGTCTAGCTCCTTACATGGTTTCAGTCTGTTGGCATGAACCATATGCTCTTTTCTTCCCGTCTGTTCCTTAATTTTAAAAGTCACTGGTCCTTTTTTTTCTATAATTCGATAAGGACCTGTCCATTTATTATAAAACTTCGAAGCAAGTTTCTTTCCTGGAATGGCTGGAGTGTATAGGTACACTAAATCTCCTAACTGAAATTCTTTTCTAGTCCTCTTTTGATTATGTTTTTCACAGCGTTGTTTATAACTTTTTTCTAAGTTTATTTTTGCTAGTTTATGAGCCCTGTGCATTCTAATCATAATTTCACTCACGTAGTTTTCGTCTATATCGTACATTATACGAGGTTCTCGTATACTCAGGTATATAGGTAGTTCCATATCGCGTCCAAACATTAAAAAGAATGGCGATTCTTTTGTTCCTTCATGCGGCAAATTCCTGTAGGCCATTAAACGATAGGGTAAAATTAAATCCCAGCTATCATTGTATTCACTTACAAAATGACCTACATTATTTTAATTGATTTGTGGAAACGCTCAACAACGCCGTTTCCACTTGGGTGATAGGGAGTCGTTTTCAGTTTTCGAATTCCCAGAAGTGTACAAATTTCTAGGAACATTTTTGATACAAACTGACTTCCACAATCAGTTAAAAGTTCTCTTGGTGTTCCAAATCGACAAATTATATTCTCTATAAAAGCTCTAGCCACTGTGTCTGCTTTTATATCCGGTAGAGGTATACACTCAGGATAACGAGTTAAGTAGTCTACACATGTCAGTAAATACTTGTTGTTATTTTGGGTCCTATTCAAAGGTCCTACCAGATCTAAACTTATTCTCGTCCAAGGTGTTGCTGGAATCGAGATTTCTTGAAGTTCAGCTGGTGGTTGATAATTCGTTTTTCTTAAATTACATGAGCGACATTTTTCGACATAACTTATATCATCTTTTCTCATAGTTGACCAATAAAAATCCCGTTGTATTATTTCTTTTGACCTGGATGAGAACCAAATACCGAACTATGGTATAGTTTTAAGATATCAGGAACTATGGCTACTAGTGCCATTATTGGGTCATGTCTTTGATTTTCTTCTCTATGTCGATATAGTATTCCTTCAGGGCTAAAATAATAATGTTCGTCTTCTGGTCCTAACGACGTTATTATTGTTGATAACTTTGGATCATTCTGCTGTAAACTCTTGAGCTCTTCCTTGCTCCAAATCACATTAATCATAGGAGAAATATTTTCTTTTTCTTTCACGACAGCTATAATGTTTTCATTTGGATTTTCTTCTGATCTCAGACGTGTAAGAGAATCCACATTATCATTCTGTTTTCCTGGCCTGTATACAATTGTAAAGCTGTACTCCATAAGAAACATAGGCCACTTTGCTAATCTCGAACTTGGATCCTTAATTGTCAGCAAATATTTCAGGGGACGGTGGTCTGTCATTATAGTAAAATGTGTTCCAGTTAAATAATTGCGGTATGTCTTTACTGCAAATACAACTGCTAGGCATTCCCTTTCGATTGCACTGTAGCGTCTTTCTGCATCATTCAGCGTACGGCTTGAAAAGCATATTGGAAGCTCTGTTCCATCGTGGACTTGGGTCAAAATTGCAGCAACTGCTGAGACGCTTGCATCCGTGTTTACTATAAAAGGTTTGCTGAAATCCGGATATCGTAAAATTGGAGGTGAAATAAGAGCTTCTTTCAGGTGTACAAAAGCTTCTTGTTGTTCTGGTCCCCAGTGGTATTTTATATTTTTCTTCGTAAGCAATGTTAATGGTTGGCTTATTTTTGCAAAATTTGGCACAAACTTTCTATAAAATCCACATAGTCCAAGAAATGCTCTAATTTCCCTAACATTTCTAGGAATGGGGTAGTTTTCAATTATTTCAGTCTTACTAGGATGCGTGGTAAACCCTCCTTCTTTTATAAGGTGTCCAAGGTATTCTATTTCTTTTTGCATAAAGTGGCACTTAGTGGGTTTAAATTTTAAGTTACTTTCTCTCATTTTGTCAAACACATGAGTTAACTTATCGAAACCAGGAAATCTGTTTTTAAAAAACGTTTTTATTTCTGAAGTTACAAAATACGAAAATTAGTGCTTTACAGCTTATGTATATTCTTTACGAATGCTAAACTCTGACTGAACTGTAAAACACTATCACAACAATAAAAGTAAAATATATGCTGCGGTTGCAATTTAATAATGTCTATACAGCAGGTATGGTGGTTATTGTGCGACATAACTCATGTCTATGACGTTCCAGATGTGTATATATCTACGTCCTTGGAAAATACTATTATGTCATCCTAATAAACAAGACATTCACTATATGTTAACTTTCCTAAAATATGATGCATCATTCTGCTCCAGGTAGCTGGTGCATTCTTAAGTCCCATGGCCATTCGCAAAAATTCATAATGATTATCGGGAGTTGAAAAAGCTGTTTTCTCTTGGTCATCAGGATGTACAGGCACTTGGAAATATCCTGACGCTAAGTCCATGGTTGAAAATAGAGATGCTCCAGACAGTTTGTCTATAGTTTCTTGTATATTAGGTAATGGGAAAAAATCTGTCTTTGAAATGGCATTCAAGTCTCTATAATCAATGACTAATCTGAACTGTACATCTTCTCCAGGATGTCTTTTCTTTTCCACTAAAATTGCTGGAAAACTCCAGGGAGACTGACTTTCTTTAATAATTCCATCTTCGAGTAATTTTTGAATTTCCTTTTTCAAAATCTCTTGTCGGTGGTACGGCACCCTATATGGCCGTTTTAAAATAGGAGGAACATCTTCCGTTATAATCCTATGTGTAACATTTGACGTACAACTAAGTTTCTGTTCAGGGCTTTTAAAAATATCAATATATTCCACAATTAAATCTCGCAATTTTATTTCACTTATTGCAGTAACATTGTCTAAATGAAGTGTTTTCAAAATATCTTTTGTTTCTTTTTCATTTACCTTACGTATCATAAGCCCATTATTTTTCTCACTAGCTTCTACGACTTCTGTTTCGTAAGCTTCTGCTATAACCATTCTTGGCTTCAATTTTATTTCACTTTCTGTTATATTCGTTATTCTCACAGGAATGGTTTTCCTTGTTTTACACAACACTCTAGCAATGATGAGTCCTTTCGGAGCTTCAGTGCTTGGTTCTAAAACCATGAATGGTGTAGAAACACTTGCCAATACTCGTAAATTTGCAGGACAGATCGCCTGTGTCATCGGGGGAATCACTATCTCTTCTAACACAGAGATTTTTGCCCCTTCTTCTAAGGACTCGGGACCTTTATTCGCTTTGTCCCTATTTTCTAGACACTTATTAACTGTTTCGACAGTCTGAGAACCCATCTCTTTCTTTTCCTTGAAACCAGTACCTATATTCCCATAGTCCTTACAGTTTAAACACTTATTTTCGGAAACTGGACCTATAATTCCATAGTCCTTCTGTCCCATCCACCTATTCTTGGAAACTGGATCTATATTCCCATAGTCCTTCTGTTCCATACACTTATCTTCGGTAACTGCAGTTTTCCTAAATGATGTCGGGAGCTCTTCACATATTTCCTTTGAATGTTTCTCAACTCCAGTATTCAGATGACCGCTAATCACCTGATAACTGCATCCCTGCGTTATTAGCGGTAACGCGGGACAATTTACGGAAGTAACTTTTGACATCACTCGTTTTTCTATATTTTCTTCTTTATTTCTTAAGTGTTTTTCTCGTAGCTCCTTCACTCCGGCTTCTAACTGAGCAAGCCTTTCTTCCAATTTATTCGTCGGTTTCTCCTCCATTAAGGAAATGACACTATAGAAAGCATACATTCAATTATTTCCCCAATCTATCTTGACTCCGTATTGTCGCAAAAAGTCAATACCCAAAATCATATCAGCTTGAAAACTATAATTTTCTATCACAACAAAAGTATGTTGCACCACTATATCTCCAGGGAATGTAACCAAAACATTCGATACCCCTGACGTGGGTATATTATTCCCTTGTATATCAATTAATTTGACATCTGTGTCACTTACTTGGCAATATCAGGTTTTATCAGGGATATTACTGCTCCACAATCTATCAAGGCTAGGCATGGCTTACCATCAACACTAACCTTAATCACACTACACAACTTTGGGGTTCTTTCCTCAGAGCACGTAAATATCCCTACCTTATTCCTCTTACTACTCTTACACTTAAATCTATGATTTCCATTTGCTATTTTCTTATCATAGCTTCTGTTGACTACAGTATTTGCGTCAGTAACCATTCTGCATTCTTTACTGCCTGACGGATGAACCAAATTTTCAATTGACTGTTCCCTTTCAGCTATCCTCAAAGCTTCATCCAAAGATTGCGGGTCCCCTGACAGAACTCGCTGTTTCAGAGGCATCGTCAGTCCCAGCGTAAACTGCATGGTAATGTCCTCTTCCAATTTCTTCTTAACAACATCATCATGTATAGGATCTCCTGTCAGGTTTATTGTTCGATTGCCCAGTAATTTTAGTCTAGTCAAATACTGTCGGCAAGATTCTCCTGTCCTCTGGCGGCATTCAATAAAATTCTTCATCGCAGCGCCCTTTACATATTGCCGTTTAAATTGATTCTTCAAATTTTCTTTCAGCGTTGTCCAACTCTTCGTGTCCCTTAATGCTGGATCCGAATCAACAAACTGTTTTGCCTTGTTACGCAATTTTAACAAAGCTATCGCTACCATCTGAGATTCTGTCCAATTTGCTAGTATACTTCCTTCAACTACCGTCAAAAAATCGTCTATTGAAGTTGTTCCATCATAAATAGGCAGGGAGTCTAAGCCTATCATAATGTTTCCGGTTGGAACAGTCATCGTTGCAGGGCTTGTGGTGGTTATGGTTGCTGTTGTACTGGCTGCTGATGTTGTAGTAGTCATATTTTATTGCAGGTTAACACTTTTTGAGGGGGTGAAATATTGTCCTCAAAATAGGGATCTTCTATGGCTGGTTACCGGTAATGGTAATTGGATCTATACACAACCAAAGCTAAAATTTTAAATATATTGCACAATCTTATCAATATTTAAATCAATGTCATCCAACAATTGTATTACCTCACAATATATCCAATATTTCAATATTTAATCAAAAATATTTCTTTTTTTCAAATTTTTTTTTCCAAATTTCAACTATTAATCATCCATTAATCAATTAATCAACCCCACACTTGACACCAATTGTAACACCCACCACTGATTCCTATCTCTCTTTTCTTTATTCAGTTGGTAGGGTGAGCGGTAACCCAGGAATACAGCTGGCGCGGTGACAAGAAAAACTTTTGCGTGGAGTCCGGAAGAGCCCCGTGTCAACCGCTGTTAAACCACCTATTAATTTTGTCCCTTATTCATTATTGCAATAGCCTTCTTAATACATTACTTACTGCAGGGGTTCTAGCAATAAACCCGATTTTACTGAAATTTTGACTTTTATTTGTATTTTCTAACTAGTTTCACTGCTTCCTGTTCCCTAACAGTAAAACGCAAAATTCTGGATCAATTACACTTTTTATTTCCACAAGTTACGGTTGGGAGCCACCCAAAATTACACTTTTCCAAAATTCTCAAAAATTCCCATAATTTTCCAATAAATTATACAGTATTTTAATATTTCCCAATTTTCTCAAAATTCACAATAATTTTCTAATAATCTAGACAATATTTTAATATTTTAAGCGCCCTTACTTTTTCACTTATTTTTCCGCGCTTTTTGTCAAAAATTCGACGAGCTCCAAAACTTCCGACTAACACCGTATTAGATTGTATTCAGAATTTTGTACTTTCCCGACAGTATTTCCCGCTATATAAACCGGCAGCGATTCGTCTTACATCTCGTATTGTATATCTGTACTGACTGTCCAAACAGGCGCTTTTCCGCTTAAATAGCCTATTTTCCCATAAATCTTTCCCCGTTTACAACCCCTTTCGCAGAATGGAGGCCAAAATACCAAGTTTTATGACCGCTTCCTTGGAAAAGTTAACTCGTGGGTAGCCTTGTTTTTCAACCAAACAAAGGAATTTGCGTGAATCAACACGCTTTTATTACTTTTTTATTGCAAAGGGGGCTGTTTTTCCTTCCTTCTCTGACATTAATGGCTTGCAGGTGTTCCTAACATGTTCACAACAAAGCTATAAAATTATCTAGGCCTAGCTATTGTGCAATCTTATGCAAACACAGCTTGGGTCGATAATTCTGTGCTTCCCCTGACCAATCCAGAAGCAACAAGCACTGTTTTCTTTGTTTTGTTAGGGTAATTAAAAAGATTTTCTTGTTAAGAAGGGGAAAATTTCGCCATCTAGCACAGCAGGACAAAGAATAGTTTTTATTCCGAATTAAAATGTTCGCGCAATTAGAAAAGTTTTTCAACTTCTTGGCGAATTTAAATGTATTTAATTCATTGTTCTCAATTGAAATTAAATCAAAGTGTTTGTTCCCTTAATCACGTAAGTTAATTTGATTAATTATTTAACAATTTGTTAAAACATTTCGTATGAACAAGTATTCGGTCACGTAGATATTTAAATAAATTTTAAATCAATTATTTTTTTTTTGACAAATTCAACGTTTTTTTTTTGTGTGAACAGTTCTCTGCAATTTTTAATTATCTAATTAGCAAATTATTAATTTTTTTTTTAAATATTTCCCGTCGTATCGCAAAATTTATTTCTTTAAAACTTCTCAGATTAATTTTTATAAATACAATCCCGTTTAAATATTTTAAAATTTTATTTTCCTTCCTTTATTTGGTATGCGTTATCCCCTTTAAATAAATGCTTAAAGGCCGTGTCATTTCACAACAAGTTACTTTTAGCCGTACTTTTATGACTTCTTCAAAATATAATTTTAAGCTATTTGGGTGTATGGGTGGTACGTCAAATGTGCGTTTTAGATAACTATAAGATGCCGGTCAGATAAGTAATGAAAAATAACTATTTGTTATCTTAATGTCGCCGCGTAAAACTCTTAAGCTTTTTCAATACTATTCAAAGTTATCAAAAAGTGTTATATAAGATAACTTTTCATAATACTTTTGGACGGCCTTTTGGTTGTCTTAAAATTGTCGGTAATTCTTATGTTACCTTAAAGTTATCTTTAAACAGTTTTTGTGCAAGTAGCGAACTTCTTGAGTTTAATTATTCATTGAAGAACTAGCTCACTTCGAGTGTATTTGCCTCATTCTCTTTTTTTATTGAAGTTAATAATAAAAATGCATTTAGACCGCACTGAATGGACTACACTCGGCTCCCTCGGAGTTAATTTAAGAACTTGGCACATAACACGTCACAAAAAGAACACTCGTGTGCAAGCTTGTCAAAAAGTGGTAGACCCTTTCATAAGAACAAAATTTGGTGAATTTATTCCAATCAAAGGCTATGGCTTCATTTTGTAGGAAAATAACTGCTTCCACAGCAAGAAGACACATTATTTCGGTTTGCAGCCGCTACTCTACGAAGGGTAAGTTTGTCAAAGGTATACCATGGTCCGAGAATTCGTTACGTAAGTTAAGGTGAACGGCGTAAACAAATGCTGGGGTACGTCGGAACGATGGGCTGTGGCATCTTGTGCAAATTTGTGGATTTCAGTGGTTACGTATAAGGGGTCATAGTCAAATTATAATCCCGTAGCAAATAAATGATTAAAAGCTGGCGCCCCGGATTATTTTTTTATTGAAGATTTCATGACATACATGTTTATGAATTTTCATGTTTGAATGGATGGCACCTTTACCAATCGATGAGGTGACAATATCTCCAGAAGCACAAAGCCTGGAAAACGTATTTTGATTCCATATGAAGTATTACTTGCATAGGGAAAAAGGAAGTCGAAATCAAAACGAAGAACATACAATACACACTTACCTACACAGGTACATAAATAGAATCCTGCAACATACATTCATACATAATATGTAATTTTCTGCTTTGGCTAGGTATGTCAAGAAAATTCGTCACTTGTTTTGCAAAAGTCATGCTTTGTATGGGGAGGGTATGATAATACAGACCAGACATAGGGCTGACCGGAGTATTCCCCAACTAACTCTACCTTTTTTAAAAAAGGACCATATTACATGGCTGTGAAAGCATACAGGATGCTACCTGCCAGTATCCAATGTATAGAAAACATCAACACATTTAAAAAACAAAGCAGTGGTTGCATCGAAAACATTTCTGTTCTTTTAAATTTTAATTTGTTACAGTCCCTGTGCCATATAATTTTTAAATCTGCTATTTTATTCTATGTGAGTGTCATATTAACCTGTTATTTTAACATTGATATTTTACTTTCTTTTGAGCATATTGGCTTGTTCCACTTGTTGATGTTGCTTTGTCGTTTTTACGGTTGTGTTGGCAAATAAAGGAATTTATTTATTTATTTATATCGATGGTAAAACTTCTGAAATACTGAAATACTGAATTTATTCATGCTAAACAAAAATATACAATTTTTTTACAATCGTCAACAAAATATAGTCTTATATCTAAAATACTAGGGATGTATTAAAATTAAAATTTCTTATCAAAGATGGCACCCGGAACAGACTCGACACACATTTAAAAACCGAAAAAACGGTAACAAACGGGTAACACTTAACGGAAAAGACAAACCAAAATGGTCGAACAAACTAGATGATCGCAGCAGTATTTAGGAATGCTTGTATACTATAAAAAGATTTGTCCAATAAATATTTTTTTGTGGTTATAGTAAAATTTCTTTCATCCAGGTCCCTAACTTCCTTTGGGAGTTTATTATAAAATTCGGGCCCGTAGTAATTTACACTAATGCGCGACTTTTCCAGCCTTAGGTAATCTATGTTAATATTTGCTTTATTTCTAGTATTGTGCGAGTGTTGATCATGAAAAAGATCATAACCATTGAGGTGTCTCCTGACATACAATAAGGACGCAAGAATAAAGGTGCAAGGCAGAGTTAAAATTTTAAGTTTTTGAAATGAGCACTTTACATCTGCTCTATAGTGTAAGCCCTCGATAGCTCTAACTGCCCTTCTTTGAAGTGCGAAAATTTTGTTTGCTTGTGCACAATGTCCCCATGCAAGAATAGCATATGAGCAGTGTGAGTGGAACAGGCTATGATAGGCCATTAAAAGGACCTTCCGTTCAACCACATATTTTAACTGTTTTAGGCAATATACAGCGGAAGGTAGTTTCCTTGCTAACTGATCAATGTGATGATCAAAAACTAAACTGTGATCTAGATGGACACCCAATAGTCTGATAGAAACTGTTTGGAAATCTTCAGTAAGAGGGACTTCGTCCTTTGTACTTTTAAGAGTGAAGATAATTTTCTCTGTCTTATTCATGTTCAGGGCTAGCCTATTTGTGTTGAACCATCTCTCTATATCCAGTGTGCACTGCTGCATTTGTTCTATAAGGGAAACTAATTTCGTGTTTTTTATCAAATCAAATCAAATCAAATATGGCTTTATTGTCCCAAGAAATACATCTCATTGACAAGCATCCTAAAATTAAATCTTAAGTAGGTATATAAAAATTTTTAACAAAATATACAACAGTTAAGCTATTACAATCATTAAAATACAAAACCGAAGAAAACATAACACTGTCATATATCACTACGTCAGTAATACGTCAAAATATTCATTCACTGAATAGAAGGCTCTCTCAATCAGTAACTTCTTCACTTCTCTCCGGAACTTTCTTACGCAAATAATTTTTCGTAGCCTTACTCTTTCAGGGGCAGAGGTTGATTACATAAATTATCCCGATATGGGCAGCTAGTAATTTAAAAAGAGAAACCAGTTATTTTATGTTATTTATTGTAAAAAAGTGGACATGTAGAACAAATAAAATTGTAGATTACAAAAACTCACTTTTTCTTCAAAAAAACAAATGATGGTACAGTTATTGTACCACCGACCGTCAAAAACAAAAGTTATATACTAAACAAAAATTACTTTGAATGATAGTCCTCAAAACAAGTTTTGATTTTTCCTAAACATAATGGTACGCCACAGGTTGAACAGAAAAAAATTGTACGAACTTGCTTTATCTTAGTGCTACATAGGGCACACCGTCTTCTTGTACTGTAAGTCGGTTGATGATTTGACGAAACTAGCCGTATAGTTTCAGGAACATATGGCTTATGACTTTTTATGGACACTGGGATTTTTGTGAACCGCCTCTTTGAAGGCTTAGTGATAAGCTGTTCAATAATTGCCAATCGAAATTCCTTCATCGACATTTTGGACTGATCTGCTAAATTACGAACACTTTCTGGTATCCTGGGAGTGTTAGTGAAGTCTACAATATTTTGCAAGGGAATATTTATTTTATTCCATTGTAAATCATCCTGACGTACCTTACTTTGCAACAATCGATTTCTCAGTTCAAAAAGCGGAATATTATCCTCGTCATCAGATGAATCGGGCTGAATTTCAAGATATTCGTCATTATTGAAGCTTTCCACGTCAGAAATATCGGCAACGTCATCCTGAATTTCGGAGTTGCTATCAGATGGAACACTGTCAGCATCATTTACTAAATTATCATCTTCTAGATATAAGTTTTCTAGCAGTTCTTGCTCAGACATGTCAATCAATCTAAACGGTGAGGCATCCATGTCTAAACAAAAAAAAAACGATTAGTGTGCGGTGGTACAAATAGTGGACAGGCATTTCTGGGTGTTACATTATAAAAAATTATTTATTTTCGCTGCTTTGTTACGATAAATATGCAACAGTTTTGGACTTACCTTATATTTTTTCGTTATCTTACAAAAAAAACCACAAAAAATACTATTTTAAACAATTCAGCCGTTGAGAAGAACACGTGCACAGAAAATATAAACAAATAACTCCGCTACGTCAGCAGAACCCACAACAACTGACAGGATTGGTCCTGTCGCAGTCCTAATGCATGCTCGATACGGTGGTTCGCACAAAATACCACTGCCCTGTAAGTTACATGCATTTGAAAAGGTGGTATATTTTATGATCCACCGCGCAAAAATGGGTAAAGTTAGGTGGTACAAATTATGAACCGCTGACCCTGAAAGAGTTAAGGGCAGATGATTAAACAGCTTCTTGCTATCATAAAATATGGAATTTTTTGTCAAAGCAGACGTGGGTATCGGTAGCGCTAAAACGTGCGTGCTTCTAGTGGAAGTTGTTGAGGCAGTCTGAATTTCAGACTTAAACTTTCTATGTATCAGACACGCTGTTTCAAGAATAAAGAGACAAGCTAAAGGTTATATTTTATGATTTTTAAAAAGCGGCCGACAGGAAGTTCTTCGCCTCACCCCGTAAATACATCTTATGGCTCTTTTCTGTATAGTAAATACAGTTCGGAATAGATATTGCGAGCATGATCCCCAGAAGCACAGACCACATCGCTGATGACTCTCTATTAGTGCAAAATATGCGTTCCTCGCCACAAAAACTCCCAACTCCCGAGACACAACCCTCGGAGCATAGCAACCACGCGATATTTTTGTATTTAAATTTAATATGTGGCGCTCAAATTTCAACTTATCGTCAATGCAAAGCCCCAGAAATTTGCTTATGGTGGAATTATCCACCGTCTGTGATTCCCATCCCACACTGCAAATCTGACATCTGAATGAAAGTAAATTAGTCTTAGTAATATTAAGTGACAGAAAATTTGAATCGCACCATTCCTTAATTTTAATGATATCAGAATTTATGTTCTGCTCCAGTAGAGTCTCGTTAGAATTTCGCCAAAGAATCGTTGTATCGTCAGCAAATATCGTAAACCTACCAGAAATATCTAGTTTCGGTAGGTCGTTTATATATAATAGGAACAGCAATGGACCCAGGACAGCCCTGAGGGACTCCTGAGGAAATTTCCCCGCTCCGGGACTCCTGACTGTTAAAGTAAACTGTTTGCGACCTGTCTGATAGATAAGAGTTCATCCAGGCCAGTGAGGTGCCTCTAAAGCCATAGATTTCAAGTTTGCCCAGCAGCACTCTATGATCCACACAATCAAAGGCTTTTGACAGATCACAGAATACCGCTGCAGCAACCTCTCCATCATTCAGTGTTCGATATAGATGTTCCAGAAAGGAAAAAATGGCATCATTTGTGCTCTTACCTGCCTGAAACCCAAACTGCGCTGCACTAAGTATTTTATGTTTCATTAAGAAATCCATCATACGCTTCTTGACGATCTTCTCAATAATCTTGGACATGGTAGGCAACAACGATACTGGTCTAAAATTCTAGGGAATTTCGGTATCACCTCCTTTAAATAGAGGGATAACTTTAGCAATTTTTAAGCATTTAGGAAAGACGCCCTTTTCGAAAGACCAATTTATAACTTCCGCCAAGGCCCGCAGCGCGGAATCCGGGAGCATCAAAAACACTTTCAAAGAAATACTGTCCCAACCGGAAGCTTTTCTATTGTTTACTTCAGTAAATATCTCTTTTATCTCGTTAACGCTTGTAGGGTAAAAGTAGAAAGTATCTCTTACAGAAACATCTCTTAAGAACTCTAAAGCCCCTCTTTGAGGGTTAAGATCGAGAGACAGATTGGAAGCCATCGCACAATAAAAAGTATTCAGTGTATCTGAAGTAAGGCCCGAGTCTGCTGTGGCATTTCCTCTTCCACTAAGCTCATTGACGATATTCCATGTCTCTTTTTGTTTGTTGTTAGAGTTACTTATTCGATTATAAAAATATAGGCGCTTAGCATTTTCAATGCATTTGCGGTATGTGCCGCGATATTTTCTGTAGTATTCCATGAAAAAAGGTTCCTCAAAAAAATATTTACGAATCGTGTGCAAGGAACGCATATTCCGAGCAGACACTCTCAGCCCCCCAGTTAGCCATGGTTTACTTTTTTTTTGTTTTATTAATTTATAAGGAAATGCATTATTAAAATGTGCCAGTAAAACGCTATGGAAGTTCGTGATCGGATCAGCGGAAAAAATAACTTCATTCCAGCTCTCTGCAGCACATAATTGAGAAAACCTTCCAAAGTTAAGGCGACCATAAATTCTTCCACGACGTCTAGGAAGCCCAGACTTGCAAGGTGTTATTTTAATTTTGCCCAGAATAGCCTCGTGATCAGATAGGCCCGCACTCGTCACCGTACATTCAATGAGATCCTCGCGCAGGTTTGAACAAAAGTAATCGATTAGCGATGATGAGTACCTTGCAACTCTGGTGGGCTTGTTCACATGCATACACAAATCAAATGACTGAAATAAGTTTGACAAAGAATGCAAATTAGCATTTAATTTATCAGCATAATTGATGTTAAGGTCACCAGCTAAAATAATTCGTGCATGCAGCGGAAAACAAGAAAGTAGTCTATCTAGCCTAGTTATACAAATGTTTACATCACCGCCAGGTGGTCTGTACAAACAAATAATAAAAACATTTAATTTTGGTGCATTCACGACGGAAAATTCAAATTCCTTCTCGACCAGCATAGAACCAAAATCATCACAGTCAATAAACGAGCACAGTCGCAAAAAGCTATCGCGAACCAGAATCATGGTACCGCCATGAACAGTATCCCGTCTACAATACGTCGAAATCGATAAATAACCGGGTACGGAAATCGGTTCATCTTCACCAACAGCACGGTCGGAAAATCCAGGCCATCAAGAAAGAGAAGTAATTCATCAATCTTGTGCCTTATAGACTGAATATTTATTAACAAGACTGCAATGACGGAGTCCCTCTCTACGATAAAAAATTTCCTCCTTCCGACCCAGCTGCATTATTACTAGGTAGATCCCTCATGCCAACCATACTCATTGATGTATCAGAGTTGCAAACGACAGGTACATTACTAGGTTTTTTAACGTTAATAGAAAAAATAATATTGCCATGGATTTATTAGGACTGGATACGGGATGATTTCACATTCTTTGAAGCCAAAACAAACCATTCTAAACGACACTGTAAACACAATTTGTAAACATTGGCCACATCTTATTTTACCTTGTATTTTTGTACAAAAATACGTTAGAAGCATCACAAGATTTACTAAAAGTAATAAAAGCCCCAAAATATTGTATTTTTCTGCTAAATAGTAATAAATTTAAGTTAAAAAGGTTTTATTATTTATAGGTTATGTTATGTTAGGTTATTTCTAAAGGCGTTTATTTAAAATCGCTCTGAGTCATTTATAAATCTATATAAATCTATACGTCGCACTTTTTCTTTTCTAGTTCATTAGACAAAGACGTACGTGTAACCGAGCGTTCGCAGACGTTTTTCCTAAGCACCCAGCAGACAACAACACTTCTGAGCTCCAACACTGCTATGCTATTTTATCTCTTTCTACTACCATTCTTGATTCAATTACGTAGTAATTCGTAGTCTTGTCTATGTTCGTAGTTCGTAAACTGCTCTCTCAAGAGAATAACAAACAACAAAATATTTATATCATATAAGGGTTCACGTTCGATACGCTCACAGTACCTATACGGATATCGAATCCATATTATAATAGATCCATGAATATTGCAAACAAATGTACACAGTAGCATTTTAGCATCGTACGATGGCTGGGCCAGTTGGGATCTACCATGAACCGTAAAGCTCTCGAAACTTAAAAATATACAGCTATTAGTGCTATTAAGAAAGTTATTTTGTAGTAAAATATTATTTTCGTGAATAAAATTATTTAAAATCTTTCTGTTTGCTGCAAAAGGTGGCCCAACAACGATTAAGTTAGTAATTAAAGACAAAGAAAGTAATTTACTAATACTGTCTTGTTGTATTGACTTACCCTTACGGTCATTTTCGCATCCGGTAAATAGAATGACATGGTCATCCTTGGTGAAATTTTTACTGTAACGCACAGCTTCCGCCACTATGTCATCAATCAGCACACCTCTTCTAAACTGTGAGTTTATATCATATTCAGAATTCACATAGTTTCTTACAAGGGCACCAAATCCACTAGCATTGTCCCTTTCTCCCACAATAAGTATTTGCGGAATTCTTGTTTTGTTTACTACCACCGCCGAATTATTTGTGACTTTATTTGTTCTGGACTCATAGGTAATGTTCTTTAACATTTCCTCTTTTTCTGATACTATTCGCTTTAAATCAGATATCTCAGTCTGAAAACGTTCATGGTCTTTCTCCAAAATCCTTATTGTTTCTACCATATTTCTGCTAATTGAATGCATGTCGTCCAGTTCCTTCTGCTTTGCTTCAAACTCCATTTTCATGGTAGTCACCTTCGCTGCCAATTCGTCATTGTTGTTCCTTAAATCCACTATTTCATCATTTAACTTGGAGATATGTTCGCCTTTCTCCTTTAGTTGCTCAACAAATTTACTTTCTATATCGAAAACATCATCGGTGAAATCCTGAGTGCGTCGTTTTTCTCTTCTTAAAGGCGCATCTTTCTCTTTGACTTCTTTCTTTGCTTTGTCTATGACCTGCTTTAAGCTTTGCAACTCAGACTCATGTTTAGCCCTAATACTGTCGAGTTCAATATCCTTTCCTTGCTCAATTCGTTAATTTTAAGTTTTAACATCGACGTCCTATCTGCATTATAAACTTCACCACATTTAGTGGAGCACAGAATTTTGTGATGCTCTATGAATTTAAATTCTGTCATTTCAGTGCAGCTTCTGTGAAATATGTTATAACACACAACACAAAAGTAATTATCAGTTTTCTTAGTTTTTTTTGAACAACCCTTAAATACCGTTTCTGAATCAGTCATTTTTATATATTACCCAAATTCTTATAGGCGTATCGCAGAAATCCGGTCCTGATTTTTATTAAAAGTTTACAAATAACGAAGCGTGACCAGATAAGTTTTTATCAGAACTGATAACAACTGGAATTTTATGATAGCGGTCGTGTCATCAGCAAAGACAACCAGTTTGGCATCTGTCGATGTTTCAATGTCGTTTATGTAGATTAGGAATAAAAGTGGACCCATAATTGATCCCTGTGGGACGCCACACTCGACCCTCAAGCTGTTTGACAACCTACCATTGGCGAAAGTCTCCTGCGTTCTGCCCATTAGGTAACTGGCCATGAGCCCAACAGCCCGCTCGCAGAAACCGTAGTGTCTCAGTTTTAGAAGTAGTATCTCATGGTCTATGCAATCAAAGGCCTTCGAGAGGTCGCACAGGACGGCGCCCCCATGCATACCCTCCTCGAAGCCCCCAACTACACTTTCCAAAAGAGATAGTATAGCCAAAGTTGTTGATTTTGCTTTACGGAATCCATATTGATTTGGAGTCAGGATATTTTTTGTTTCAAAATAACCATACATCTGCTGCTTTAGTAGGTATTCGAAGACCTTTGAAAGTACAGGCACCAGAGCTATCGGGCGGTAGTTTGATACATCTTCAGTGTTTCCCTTTTTGTGAATTGGAATTACCTTGGACCTCTTTAACACATTTGGAAAAATACCCTCGCTTATGCAACCATTTATCAAATAAGTCAATGGAGCAATCAAAGTATCCTTAAGCTTTTTTAATAAAATTTCATTATACCCGTAAGCATCCTTACTAGCCTTAGATTTTATGTTATTTATGGCATCCCTTACCTCTATGAAAAGGTGTCTTCCTTTCACCCCAAGGAGGAGCTCCCGTGCACCTCCTGAGCAGCACACAGTTGTTCCATTCAACTGGGGCATCAAGCACCTGAACCGTTCGAGCCCTATCCCCCTGCATCACTTATCACTTGAGCCTAATGTCAAACTTGTCAATTGTTCCTTTCGGAATGGTGTCGAGTGACTCCGGGGCGAGTCGCTCCGGGGCGTCAGACACCTGAAAGGAATATTACTAATGTTACCTCTCTGAAGACGAAAGCGCCCTGAGTGGCTGGGTAGTTTTGGGATTGGAGATAGAAGTCCGGCTGTGTATTTGCCTGCGGCAGGCCGTTTTGACTTCTCTCAGCCACACTGGCAAAAAAAGAATTGAAGTTATCAGCACTTATTTGATTTGATTCTTTTGTTTTCTTAGTGACCTTTCTATTGTCATTTATAATTTTCCAATCCGCTCTTACTTTATTTTCAGAGCTATTTATAATATATATATATATATATATATATATATATATATATATATATATATATATATATATATATATATATATAGAATCAACCCCAGATCATGTTTCCATTTTTATTCAGAGGTATTAAAACGAAACTGAATGATATTTATTGTGCCATATTATCTGAATCATATCCAGTAATTGCCCTTACGGAAACCTGGTTAGACTGTGATATAAATAGTTTAGAATTTTTGGATTCTCATTACCTGGCACATCGTACTGACCGATCTGCAGAAAATAGCTCAAAAACCCGAGGAGGAGGTGTTCTTTTGGCTGTTAGTGATATTTACGAATCCCATCGTCTATCTTTAGGAAATTCTGCTGTTGAGGAGATATGGGTGTCAGTGTCATTTGGCAACACAGTGGTATGTATTGGTTGTGTTTACATTCCGCCAGCTATGGGCGAGTCATATTATGAACCTCACCTCAAGAGTGTTGCCAATGCCTGTGAAATGTTTGAAAAAGTTATTGTTGTTGGTGACTACAATGCCTGCCAAATTATGTGGAAAACCGTTGATGACTTTGTAGGATTAGTGCCTGGTAATGTAAGGTCGCCAATAGAAATTATGTTTATTTATTTATTTATCAACGGGCAATGCCCAAAAATTACAAAGTCATAATATTCAATAAAATTTCGTCAAATTTAGTCAAAACATAAAACATATACGTATTAATAAAATAGAATCACAATTAAAAAGTAATAACAGATCACGGCTTAAAGGAATTACACAACAATTACACAGCGATATCACAGCGTCGACCTCAGTCTCTCCAAGGACGTTGCAAAAACGTCAATCCGGACCTCATTTGCGTGCATCATTGAACGATTAATGGGGGCTCTTTGTCCATATAACGTCCGGTGATGCTCAAGATTAAACGTCCTTGCAGTCCTCAGAGATCATGCAGGAACATTAAAATTAATCATCTCAAGCAGTTCTGAACATTCAATATTACTATTTACTATGTTATATATTAACAACTGATCGAAATTTTTACGCCTAAGTTCCAATGTCTTGATTTTTAGTAATTGTAAGATTTGGGAGTAGTCTATAGAATCCGCAGGTATATGGAGTTTGTATCCAATATACCTTAGGAATCTTCTTTGAACACGTTCTATAGCATATACATATTTCGAATAATAAGGAGACCAAACTGATGAACTACATTCTAAAATAGATCTCACTAGCGAGATGTATAGTGTTCTAATTGTCCATATATTTGAAAAGTCTCTCGTATTTCTCTTGACAAAGCCTAGCATTTTTAGAGCCCTATTGCAACATTCAGCTATGTGTTCTTTCTACAAAGGTAAGTTTACAATCAAATATAACTCCCAGGTCACGTATACTATTAACATTATCCAAAACTGTATCACAGAACCTATATTCATTAAGATCAGGCGACATTTTCCAAGAAAATTGTATATATTTGCACTTGCCAATATTCAATGACATCCTGTTGATGTAGCACCATTCCTGGAACCTCACCAGGTCAGCCTGCATCTCTGCACTAGCACTGTCTGCATCAATGTATTTGAAAATTTTGAGATCATCTGCATAATATAGTATTTTAGAGTGTTGGAAACACAATACAACATCATTGATGAACAGATTAAATAGCAGAGGTGCAAGATGGCCACCCTGAGGCACTCCAGATGTAACACTAATAGTACTGGATATATAAGTCTTGATTTTTACTGCCTGCGTACGACCAACAAGGTAAGAGTACATCCATCGTATCACAGATCCCCCCACTCCATACGCTGATAGCTTATCAATCAGCAGACCGTGATCCACCCTGTCAAAGGCATTGGAGAAGTCAGTGTATGCAGTGTCAACTGCCACACCCCCTCCAAGGCCTCTAGCAATGCCTTCTGATAAACTAGAAGGTTGGTTGTAATGGATCTACCACTGATGAATCCATGCTGCTGAGCTATAATAACATTCTTGAAAACCCGGCTCAAGCAGTCGGTCACCAATGATTCAAGGACCTTAAGAAAATGTGACAGAAGAGAGACAGCTCTCTACATCACCTTTGCCACCATTCTTTTTATAAACAGGAGTGATAAAGGAAAATTTCCAGAGCCTCGGGAAGACACCCAATGTTAAGGATTTGTTATAAATGATACATAGCGGCCTTGACAAGCAAAAGGCACAGTTCTTAAGAAGTTATGTGATACCACTGCTCACCTGAACCATTGACAATTTAATAGCCATCCTAACCATCACAATTCCATTCTGGATTTATGTTTTTCTAACTTTGTGCCACGATCAGTTGAGAAATGTGAGGGTTTGGTGTGCTGTGATTATCACCCACCGTTACACCGTTAGATTTTAATGAAACTTTCCTGGAACCTTTAGTCTCTTATTACTATGACTTTAGAAATGCCGATTATGATTTGGTCAATAACCAATTTCTTTCTGTTAACTGGAATTCAGTTTTAAGTGGAAACTTAGATATAACTATAAGAAATTTTTACTCAGTAGTCTTTGACCCTTTTGATATGTTTGTGCCCATTAAGCGGAACGCAGCAGGCGATAATTTTCCGATTTGGTTTTCGCAAAACCTCAAAAATCTTATATTTAAAAAGAAAATAGCTCACAAAAGGTACACGCTGACAAATTCATTAATTGATTACAACAACTTTAGCTTAATACGTAATCAGTATAAAAATTTAACCAAAGAATATTAAGACTATTATATTAGTAATACTGAAAGTAACACAGCCAAAGATGGGAATAAGCACAGATCAAACACAACTGAAAATGGCCCAAACACAAAAAGCGCCATTAAGAAAATGGATTTTCCTGTCCGGCTTTGACCCAAAAACAAAGGAATCTGATATAATGGATTTCCTAAAAGGTCATGCGCTACATGAAGGCTGCATATGTAATAATACAGCCGCTAGCAGTAGTTCTGTATTAAGTAAACGGTCCCCGAGATAACTTAAGTGCATTGTGTTTCTTGATGTTAATATTATTGTTTTTTCGTTGTTACCACACAAGAATATGGTCACTTTAGTTTTTATACAATTACTAGACATAGAGTGGTAAAAAAATAACCAACACTGTACAAAAAAATTAATTTTCTGCTATACTTACCTATTTTACAACTTGTAATGATCAAATTACCATTATACACCAAAATCTTCAATCAATAGGAAACGCTGTGGACCTTTTGGAAGATTTCTTAAATAAACATACTGACTGCGATGTACTCTGTACCACAGAGCACTGGAAAAGGTACTCACAATTAGAAAACTATGGCATAGAAGGCTTTCGCCTTGTAACAAGCTTTTGTAGACAACTGGAAAATAGACATTTCAGGGAAGAAAGAGGGGCGACATAAACAGAGTGAGTGAAGAAAATATGTTTGAGTGTTGTGGATGTGAGATCAAGGTAAAAAACACCCATGTAATAATTGTCTCGGTGTATCGGCCACCAAATGGAGATTTCAGACTATTCTTAGATAAAATTGAACAACTCTTGTTATGTGTAAATAGGAACATTACAATTAAAGCTGGTGATTTTAATTTTAATTTTAATTCAAATAATAAAGACGCCACGGACCTAGTAGCACTTATTAACTCATTTTATGTAACTCACACTATAAAAGATTATACTCGCATTACACACAACAGTAAAAGTTGTATTGACTATATCTTAACAAACTATGAGGGTAATTACAAGTCACAAGTTTTACATTCACTTATCTCAGACCACACAGCTCAGAAATTAATTGTAGATATTAAAAAAGAAACAAATATTCTAATTGACAACAGGAATTTTTGTCAAAGAAATAAACAAAAATTTAAAAATTTTCTCAGTACAACAAATTGGCAAACAATCTTCTCTTTGGAACAAAACTTAGTAAATGAACAATGGTCCACTTTTGCAGACCTTTTTCAAAATAAATTTAATGAATGTTTTCCTTTGCAAAAAATACCACAAAGAAAATATACCAAGTCTGAACGTTGGTTACAAACTCATGAGATAAGAGAATGTAAAAAACAATTAGATGTCCTATATGTGCTAAAACGTAGATATGAACAGTTAAAAAACTCATACAATGATAAAAAGAAAGAATATAATAAATTGTTGATCGAATCTAAAAAAACATTTATTGCGAATAAAATTAAACACTGTTATAATAAAACAAAAACTACATGGTTGTCAATCAAATTAAGGGTAAAAATTTACAAAAACAACCAATTGCAGTTAAGGGTGATTTAAATGATGTGGCAAATAATTTTAATACCTATTTCGTAACCGCTGCACCAAATCTAATAAATAATTTAAGTAATTCAAACTTTAGTTCTAATATAGAAAATAATATTAACACATAGAAATGCGACTTACTAATGCTGAAGAAATATGTGACGTAGTTAGAAAATTTAAAAATAAGCAAAGAAGCGGACACGATGAAATATCGTCTAATATGATAAAAAGTGTAATAGGGGAGATTGCTCAACCGATTTGTTATATAGTGAACAATGCCTTGAAATTTGGTATATTTCCGGACAGTCTTAAAATAGCGCTGGTGGTGCCAGTCTTTAAAAAAGGAGATGAATCACTCATCGAAAATTACAGACCAGTTAGCCTGCTCTCATCTTTTGCGAAAATTTTTGAAAGTATTTTATCTGAGCGTTTACTTGAATTCTTTGTTTTAAACAATTTGTTAAGTAATGCACAACATGGATATGTAAGGGGAAGATCAACACAAACTGCGGTATTTCAATTTGTACAGTATATACTAGATTCATTAGAGAAGGGGGAAACCCCACTAGGATTATTTCTAGATTTATCCAAAGCTTATGATACATTGAATTTTGAATTATTGTATACAAAATTAGACTCTTACGGTGTAAGAGGAACATCCCTAGATCTTACAAAATCCTACCTTTCTGGAAGACAATAAGAAAATTTTTTCGAATGAAGTATCTGTAGAAGTTGGAGTACCGCAGGGTAGTGTTTTGGGACCAGTTCTTTTTATAATATATTTAAATAACATAACAGAAATATCACAAAGCTATGAGGGCTGGTGTAGACTAACAAATTATGCAGATGATACCAATATCTTGATAAGTGACAAAAACATCTTAACTCTTAAAGAAAAAACTGAAAATGTAATGATGGAAGCGGGTGATTGGTTTGCGAAAAATCAACTAATTTTGAACAGTGATAAAACTAACTTTTTAATATTTAAAACCAACAGATCACAAGAGGAAGCACCGTATGCTATAAAAACTGCTGATATCTCACTAAGTCCTGTTGTAAAAGCAAGCACTTGGGTGTTGTTTTGGACGATGTTCTGTCGTGGGAACATCACATTGAACATGTCAGACAAACATTAAATGCAACTTGCTACAGCTTAAGAGTTTTATCAAACTATACAGATTTTCAACCGAAAAATGCTATTTATTACTTAAATTTCGAAGCTCATATCAGATATTGTATAGTCTTGTACGGGAATTGCAGAGATATAGAAAAATTATTTATTTGTCAAAAAAGGGCCCTAAGACTCATATTGGGTTTAAACTTTAGAGAAACATGTAGGGGTAAATTTAGGGAGAATAAACTACTGACAGTCAGTGCAATTTACGTACAAGAATGTCTAACATTTTTCCATAAAAACAGACATTTATTTAGTAATAATTTTCCACAAAATGTATATCCGTCTAGACAAAGAAATTATGTGTATCCTAAACATAGGTTAACACTTACTGAAAAAGGAGCATATTATAATTGTATAAAGTTTTTTAATCATTTGCCGGCAAATTTAAAGGAAATCAGTAATATTAATATGTTAAAAAAGAAACTATTTAAATTGTTAGTAAATATAGAACCTTATAATATTAGTGAATATTTTGAATATCTTAGAAACACATAGGATAACAAATACTAAAGGACAAAATGTTTTGTTGACGTTATTTCGTTTTATATTATAACTGTGTACTTCTGAAATAAAAATTATTATTATTATTATGGAAAATAATAATAAATTTAAATGTTGCGCAAATGAGACATTTATGAGCTATTATTGCGTATCGTGTCATAATGCATTTCACCCCAGCTGTTTAGAAAGGGATTGGAAGAATCATGTAAAACTGGGAAAGCATAAGATGGTATTATTATTATTAATATTTTGTATATTTCCTGGTATTGCGGTCATGTGATGATTAATTGAAAAAAGTAAACTTTTTTATATTTTTACGTTTCGGTTTATTTTGCTAAACCATCTTCAGAAATTGTCTACAAAAAATTTTTGAACTATAAAATTGAATAAATTTTAAATATAAAAATAGATAACGTACCTTAATTTAGCTTGTACACATTATACTTAAACTATTACATTTTAAAATTTTTCTATGAATAATTACACATCTGAACTTTTCAAAGGTATCTTTTAAACTGGTGTAGGAGAGCGGTACAATTAGGGTTTTATTGCCGGGTAAAGGTACGCTTGGAAATTCCCATTTAGGTATAACTATATTTACATTTCTTTTATTTATGCAAAAATTTGCATTTTATTGCGAAATTAGGTTGTTGTAAATGACGCTCAAGTTTTCTGTATCAGTTCTAAAATTGATAGTGTTGTTTGTTTTTTTAATATGAATCATTTCTTTTATGTTACGTTTTTTATTATTTGTTTCATAATCCAATATTTGTACATCGTTGAAGTTAAAGTTATGTAAATTGTCCAATGCATGTTTTGATAGAGCCGTGGGATTTGTATTTGTGTTCCTTATGCTGTTTTTATGTTCTTTAATTCGGTTTTTTAGATATTGTTTTGTCTGTCCAATGTATGTTTTTGGACAGTCTAAGCATTCTATTTTATAAATTAAATTTGTTTGGTTTTCTTTGGGTGTGTTTGGTTTTAACTTAGTGTATAGTTTCTTTGTTTTATTGTTGGGTTTTTCAGCGATATTAATGTTATATGGTTTAAGGACTTTCTTTATTCTGTTATTTATTTCGGGGATATATGGTAGTGATATATATTTGTTTGTTTCTGAATTTTGAGGTTTGGGACCACAACACCTTGGGACCGGCGACGACCTGCCAGGCCAGCGGACCACTGACGGTACCAGCGGGGGACCAGCCCGCCTAGGGACCGCCATATCTGGGGTCCACACAAAGGAACAAACCGAACAGGAGGGAGGAAGACCCGCCAGGAGGAAGACAAGAGCCAGAAGTGCCAAGGAACCATCCGACTATGAGGGAGGAAGATCCGCCAGGAGGAAGAAAACATGAAAAAAAAATGCAGCTTTTTAAATTGTAAATTGAAATTTTTTATTAAACTCAAACGAGATTTTTTGTATTAGAGATAGATTAGGGAACTTAGTCACAAAAATCCCTTGGATTTTTGTTTTCCGTGGGGGAGGAAAGTGTCACCAATTGTTTTTTCCAATGCTCCCGGGAAACCACCTTTCCTCCTGCTTGAAGTCCGGTAGCGTCGTCGCGCGTCGGCCTATCGGGCCGCTGGTAGGGGAAGTAGTCGACCTGCTGGATGTGTTGAAAGATAGACGTCAGATTTACTTTTCGAGCCAAGCGAGTTACAGCTGAACAAAACCACTTTCCTCCGTCGACGATGTATTAGGAATTAATAGGTAAGGCCTCGTTTGAATTCTTGTAAATATTCATTTTATTTTAATAAAAGTATTGCTGCAGAATTAATGATGAAGCCAGTGTTTTAGTACTTTAGTTAAGATCCCGTGACAGTATTACGTAAATCTAAAAGACACAAGTAAGGATCTTTATTGGCTTTTATGGCCTTTAAAATATTTTTTGCGGTTTGCACAAACCGTTCTACCTGACCATTAGACTGAATAGTACGGACTAGAAGTTTTATCAGAAAAGTCCCACTCACTAGCAAATTTTTGAAATTCTCTAGAGGAGAAGCATGGTCCATTGTCTGAAAAGACTGTATCTGGTATACCATGTCTAGAAAAGATTTGTTTTAAAAACTGTATTGCCTCATTACTAGTTTGGGAATTCAGTATTGACATCTCTAAAAATTTTGAATAATAATCAACTGCCAAGATGTAAGTCTTTTTATTAAAATAAAATAAGTCCACACCAATTTTTTCCCAGGGTCGTTCCGGTACTGTATGACACATTAAAGGTTCTTTTTGACTTACTCTCTTTTCGCTAGTAGAAACTTCACAACATTCAACAATATTCTCTATCTCTCTTGACATACCTGACAAAAAAAAAATAATTTCTAGCTAATAATTTAGTTTTGTGAAGACCTTGATGAGACATGTGCACTCTTTCTATTATTTCTTTTTTCATACTTTTTGGTACCAGAAGCTTATCATTTTTAACTATAAGCCCTTGAACTACACTTAGTTCATGCTTAAATGGATAATATACTCTAAATTCTGGTTTTAAAAGGTGTTTACTTGACGGAAAACCTTTGAAATTAAATTCATGAGTGTTACTAAATGACAGTCATCAGCTGTTCTTTTCTGAAATTCTCTAAGCTTACTACTTGAGACTGGAAAATTTTCTGTAACTACATAAAGGTGTGATTCTATTTCTCTCAACTTGTTTTCATAAATGCTATCAAAGGATTTTGGAAAAGCTCTACTCAATGCGTCTGCAAAAAACATTTCCTTGCCTTTTTTATAGACAAGTTTAAAACTGTAAGGTTGTAACATGATAAGCATTCTTTGAAGCCTAGCCTAGCAGGAGCATCTACTAGTGGTTTATTAAAGATATTTACAAGAGGTTTATGATCTGTTTCTATAGTGACGTCGCTACGTCCAAATATGTACTGATGGAATTTTAAGCAAGCATTTACAATAGAAAGCATTTCTTTTTCAATAACAGCATATTTCTGTTGTGTAGGCGTAAAAGCTTTTGAAGCATATGCTACTGGATTTTTGTTTTGCATAAGTACAGATCCACATCCAGTTTGACTCGCATTAGTTGATATTATAATTGGATCTTCTATAGAATAGTATTGTAAAATAGGTGCTTGCACTAATAGGTGTTTTAATTTTTGAAAAGAATTCTCCTGCTCAGCTTCCCAATGAAAAGAAATATTTTTCTTGATTAATAATCTTAAAGGTTCAGTAAGTTCAGAAAAATTAGGAATGAAACGAGACAAATAATTTACAACTCCTAGAAATCTTTGTACCTCCTTTAAATTGCGAGGTTTTTGCATATTTTTTATAGCTTCTATTTTACTTTCGTCAGGCTCCAAACCTTTACCAGATATTTTAAAACCCATATAATTGACAGATGTTAAGCCAAATTTACATTTATCAAAATTAAATCTTATATTATTAGCTCTTGCTGTCTCTAAAACCTGTTTTAATTTTTTATTATGTCCCTCCAGAGTCGCTGAATAAACCAAAAGGTAATCAAAATATAACCCAATCTCTACTTGAGAAAAAATTTGCTGCATTATTTTTTGAAAAACTTCCGGAGCTGAAGATATGCCATTTGGCATTCGTAAAAAACAGTAACGACCAAACGGAGTGTTAAATGTACATAGTTTGCTACTATTTTCATCCAGTTGGATGTGCCAAAACCCATTACTTAAATCTAAAACAGAATAATAATAGGACCCATTTAATTGACTACTTATATCCTCAAAGGAAGGAATATAAAAATGCTCCCTTTTAATGGCTTTGTTTAAATCTCTCGGATCCATACAAATTCTTATATCGTTAGATGATTTTTTATGAACTATTACAAGTGAATTTACCCATTCCGTCGGTTCAGTCACTTTCCTGATTATTCCAAATCTTTCCAACTCCAGAAGCTTTTCTCTCAGCTTATTATGAAGAGCAAAGGGCACCTTCCGAGGTGGGTGGACTCTGGGGGGCACATGTTGATCCACTTCTATCTTATACTGGCCTTTTATGCATCCAACCCACTAAAAATATCATTGTATGCATTAATAATGTTTTATACTTTTTAACTCAGGGCTAACATCATTTATTGAGTTAATTTCGTTTCTTTTTATTAGATTTAACATAATACAAGCATCAAGTCCTAAAATTGCATCATTTTCTGTTTTTACAATGTGAAACTTTATTTTAGCATAATTATTTTTGCTCTTACACACCCTTACTTTTAAAAAGACTGACCCTAGTGAATTTATTTGTTTGCTATTATAGTCACTTAATACATTATGGTTATCAGCAAGCTTGGATACAGGAATATTTAATTTTAGAAAATTTTTATAAGGTCAAATACAACAATCTGCTCCTGTATCCAACCTGAAAGAAACCCTTATCTTATTATTAATGTTCGAGAAACCCTCGAACAAAGAAGTGGATCTCTTAGTCTAACAGAAGTTATTTTTTAAATCATAAACAGGACCAGTTTTAAACTAAAAAGAAATCTCCCGCATCTTTGTCAGAGACCTGCTGTTTTCTTCACCGTGTTGCCCAGCAACCGTTTTTTAAAATTATTATGACAGTTGTTGTTCTCGCGCTGTAAAGATTTGACAAACCCTCGCCGATCTAATGAAAAATTACTTTGAAATTAGTTGTTTGAAATCTACTATAATGTTATTGATTAGTAGTGTATTTTTCTACGGAAGTGTAAGGTTTTATTAAGGAAACTAACAAGTTTGTTTCGTGCTATAACACTGAATTCTGCATGATCAAAGGTAGGACCTCTCCAGTTTTTTTTGATTCCTATAAATAATCTCAAGCAGCTTGGTGTTCCGCAGAAACTGTGTCTGTTTTTTTGAACTGCCCCTTTTTGCAGTTGAGAAATTTATTAACCCAGCAAATTTAGTATTGAGTGTTGAACTCAGAATAGTTATAAAAGTGATTGAACTACTCTAAAGGTAGTAAACTTGTTTTTTTTGGTGATTCATAAATGCAAACAGTACTTCGTCTCATCAAACAAGAAAATAGTTTTGACTACAAGTGTTTGCGTCATTACGAAGTTGTCTTTTTACAAGCTTCATGTGCACTGTTAGCCTAATATAAATTTGTTTAGATATAAGAGTAGTTTTTAAGTTCAAGGAACAGATTGCATTGTTTGAGAGCCACTCCGTGCCTTTTTGGCACTGGTCCTTCAAGGCTATGGTAAAAATTCTATTTAAAAATACAAAATTTTGTACTTATCAAATTAATTGAATTTTATTTTTTATCAGCGCAGGATTATATTATCGGCAAGAACCTTTGTGTTTTTTGCCTCTTATTTATGAAAATCAATGTGTTTTCGTACATAAAATTTGGTCCTTCGAGCCGGATATACTCTATCGCTTTTTGCTTACAAAAATATATAAGAAAGATTTTTTTTTTCATGTAAGGTCCTCAAACAGTGCTCCAAATGTTCCCATATAATTTAGACTTTGAATGTTCTCAAGGAATGCTCCATATGTATGTGTTGTTTTCCCTCGATTTTTTAACTGACATTTTAGACACCTCTTGTAAAAGCTGCTTGAGAAGACTCTTATAGATTGTATCTGATAAATTGTGATATTTTTCTCTCTCTTTCTCGTGGGCATAACAACTGTTTAAAATACACTATCTCTCTTTATCTCTCTAAATAATTTAAAATGACGGAAATAGAAGCACTTACTCGTAAACGCGGAGGATAGAAGGGTGTTATCACTCGTATTAACACTTGGTTTAATGCTGCTCAAAGTAGGGAAACCGATCATTATCAGTTTAAAATTCGCTTAGAAAGTCTAGATGAGGCTTTCTCGGAGTATAAATTAGTACAAGAAAATATTGAAGCATTACATCCCACCGATACTGATCGACAAGATGTTGAAGATCAGTTTTACGACTTGCACGCTAAGCTGGAAAGTAAAGTTGTAACTCTGAGTTTGCAAAGCACTCTCTCGGCAGCAGCGCCAGCTGTCACTCAAGTAGCACCTTCTCCCGCTCCTCAAGTTCGACTCCCTGAGTTACACATTAATAATTTTAAAGGAGACATCTCAGGATGGACCTCTTTTTATCAGTTATTTACAGCGCTCATAACTGACAATTCCTCTCTTAGTAATATACAAAGGTTTATGTATTTAAAGTCTTTCCTCAAGGACGAACCGCTAAAGCTCATTGATACGCTCGCTGTCACTAATGAGAATTTTGATACCGCCATAAAGATTTTAAAAAACCGATATGAAAATAAAATCTCGGTAATAAATACCCAGTTATTAGGTTTATTACATGCTCCAGACTTAACAAAATGCAATGCTCAAAGTCTACGTGAATTTGTGACTAATTGCAAGAGAAATCTAGAATCACTAAACAACTTAAATTTATCACACGAAGAACTTTGGGAATTACTTATTATCCATTTGTTAGAGAAAAAATTAGATTTTTTATCTCGAAAGGCGTTTGAATCTGAAAGAGATTTAAAAGAACTTCCAACTTTGGAAGAATTTTTTGAGTTTTTAGATAAGAGTTGTACAGTGTTAGAAAACTTAGCCAGCTTGGAAGGCGCTTCTTCTAATAATCAAAGGTTGTCCTTGCACGTACAATGCGATAATATCAATGACAAATGTTGTTTTTGTAGCGAGGCTCACAAGATTTATGATTGCAATAAATTTAAAGGTTTGCAAGTTGAAGAGCGACATAACTTTGTAACGTCACAGAAGTTATGCTACAATTGTCTTGGATCACAACACCAAGTTGCTCAATGTTCTTCAACAAAAACCTGCTCTACTTGCTCTCAAAAACATCATTCGTTTTTGCATCTCTCTCCTCAGTCTTTTAATACCACTCAAACTACTCAGATTCGGAACGGCCAGAGTTTCCAAAACGCTTCTCCAACACGCAGTACTGAAAAACCCCAAAACTCTCTGATCCCTCCAACCTCTAGTAGTAGTCATGCACAGGTGCAGCCTCTTCAATCTCAAAACTCCGCTCTACCCTTAAACAACAATGCAATGTTAGGCAACGCTCAAGAAAATGACACTCACGAGACATACTCCCTCTCTGCCATTTCTAAAAGGGCATCTCATGTTCTACTAGCTACTGCATCCGTTTATATTTACAGTGCTCAAGGGCTACGTGTATCAGCAAGAGTTCTCTTAGATTGTGCCTCACAAAACTCCTTTATCGCGCAAAACCGCGTCGAAAAATTGCAAATTAACACTTATGATAGAAACCTCAATATCTCCGGTATATCTCAGACTGGTACAATCTCAAACAAAATGATTGATCTTACTCTACACTCAAAGGTATACCATAAAAAAAAGTTTCGATTGTCTTGTGCTATACTTCCGACAATAACTTGCAAGCTCCCTCAGGTGGGTATAAATGCTGCCAAAATAAAAATCCCCCCTCATATACAGTTGGCTGATCCCGATTTTGGACTCCCTCAAAACATTGACATATTGATTGGAGCCGATTTATACTACGATCTCTTACTACAAGGGGTTTTCCGTTTGGGAAAAAATCTTCCTGTATTACAGGAAACTTATTTTGGTTGGGTAATTGCCGGTTGTATTCCCAACAGTTTGATGTCTGCTCGTAGCAGCTCACTCTTGTGTGCACAGAATGATGTGCACGAAACCCTTTCTCTCTTTTTGCAGACTGAATCAAGTCATTCCGAATTACAGAATTTAGTTGAAAAATTTTGGACAATTGAGGAACTGCCTCAAAAAAGGCACCTATCTCCAGAAGATGCATTCGCTGAAGCCAATTTTACAAGCACAACTAAGATTTTGCCAAATGGTTCTTACCAAGTGGATCTTCCACTAAAGTCTCCCTCTGAGAATGAAAAACTAGGCAATTCATTCCACATCGCAAAAAAAGATTTCTTAACCTTGAAAAAAGATTTGAAAGGAACCCTTTTTTTAAACGTGAGTACACCAAGTTTATTGATGACTACGTGGGCTTAGGTCATGCCAAGTACGTGCCTCTTCCTCAATCAGATTCAAAAAATACTGAATTAAACAAGTATTTTTTTCCTCACCACGCTGTTTTTCGTGAAAACAGCATCTCCTCTAAATTTCGAGTAGTATTTGATGGAAGTTGTAAGACAAGCACTGGCTTGTCTCTTAATGATATTACAGTCAAAGGATTTCAGGTGCAACCTGACCTGTATGATATTCTTTGCAGACTTAGATCCTTTACGCTTGTATTAACATCAGATATCGAAACAATGTATCGCCAAATTAAGGTTAATCCTGAACAATGTTTTTTGCTCAACATTCTCTGGAGAAACAATCCCGAAACGAATCTTAACTGCATGGAGCTATCCACAGTTACGTATGGTACTAACTGTGCTCCCTATTTAGCAACCCGTGTTTTAAATGATCTGGCCATTAAAAACAGTAATGAGTTCCCTCTTGCCTCAGAAGCTTTGCTCAAGCAAACTTACGTCGATGATATCATTTGTGGATGTGATTCTAAACAGGACTTAGAAAACTTGTATCGTGAACTTAACTCTCTCTTAAACTCTCATGGTTTTCAACTACACAAATGGTGTTCCAATTCGCAGGAATTTTTGAAAAAAATTTCTCAGGATAAAACTCTAGAATATGACTTAAATTTTGATGAATGTCCAAGCTCCATATTGGGTCTGAAATGGAACCCCATTTCAGACACTTTTAATTTTTCCCTCCCAGATAGTTCAGTTAAGAACCCTCTAACTAAGCGTAAAATACTCTCTTCAGTTGCAAAAATGTATGACCCTCTTGGTTTAGTTTCTTGTGTCGTAATACTAGGAAAATTAATAATGCAAAAATTGTGGCTCGTAAAAATAGATTGGGACACAGAAATTACCGATCCTCAAATTCTAACACTTTGGAATAACTTCGTTACCAACATTGGCAACCTTTCTCAAATAAAATTCCCCAGAAATTTATTTTTGAATAAAACTAAGATTAAAATTCAGTTACATGGATTTTCGGATTCTAGTATATCTGCATATGCTGCGTGCGTATACATTCGCACTCTCTATTGCGACGGAACCGTTTCATCCAATTTAATTTCCTCCAAGTCTCGTGTAGCTCCACTCAAAACAGTATCGCTCCCGAGGTTAGAACTGTGTGCCATGCTTCTCTTGTCAACACTTACACACAATTTACTTTCAATATATGAAACTAAATTTACAGCAAACTCTGTTTACTTGTGGACTGACTCAACAATTGCCCTTCACTGGATACAATCTCATGCTTCTCGGTGGTCAGTTTTTGTCTCAAACAGAGTATCTCAAATTCAAGAATTAACCTCAAACTTCACTTGGAAGCATATCGACACAAAAGAGAATCCTGCTGATTTACCTTCACGTGGCTGCCTGCCACAAGATTTAGTTAACTGTTCGCTCTGGTTCAATGGTCCTGATTTCCTGCTAAACAATGAAAATTTTGACTTACTTAATGTACAAAACAAGTTCGACGTTTCCAACCCTAACCTCGAAATCCAAAGTGCTATTCTGTCCGAAGAAAGAGAAATATCAGTTGTTTCGCATCATAGCTCAACTGAACAAGATGATTTTTGGAGTTGTCTTTTTTCAAAGTTCTCTAAGTTCACAACACTACAGCGTGTAGTAACGTATTGTCTCCGCTTTACTACAAACGTTAGTAAGCGAAGTACAAAATTATCAGGCCCATTGTTAATTCCAGAATTGGAAAATGCCCTTCACCTCATACTCAAGGTGTTACAAAATAAAAACTTCTCCAAGGAAATCTTCGAATTAAAAAAGGGCAAACAGTTATCCAACAAAAATCTCGCACCCTTTAAGCCATTTTTTTGTGAAGCTGATGGTTTTCTACGCGTTGGTGGACGCTTACAAAATGCAGACATTTCCTTTGAACAGAAACACCCAATCTTACTCCCTGCTCACAATTATGTGGTTACGCTCATGTTAACTCAAGAGCATAAGCGTTTGGGTCACGCTGGTGCCCAGACCGTTCTCTCTAATTTTCGCCTAAGATTTTGGCCATTAAACGGACTCAAGGAAATAAAAAGAGTAATAAGAAATTGTGTCACTTGCCATCGCTTCTGTGCTCAACCCGCTCAGCAACTCATGTCTAATCTCCCTAAAGACAGAGTACAGAGTTGTCGCCCTTTTCAGAAGGTTGGTGTGGACTTTGGTGGTCCTTTTCTCATTAAATCTTCGAGATTACGCAAAGCACCGGTAACCAAGTGTTATATATCTATTTTCGTTTGTTTGACCACTAAAGCCATCCACATCGAACTTGTATCTGATCTCTCCACGGAGGCATTTATCTCCTGTCTCAAACGGTTTGTCGCCAGACGCGGCAACCCCTCAGTCATAATGAGTGACAACGCCACTAACTTTCAAGGCGCTAGAAATGAGCTTTATGACCCCTACAAACTCTTTAAAAACAGATCTAACTCTGAATCCATTTCAAATTTTTTGTCTCAGAATGAAACGAGATGGAAATTCATCCCTCCTAGGTCTCCACACTGGGGTGGTATTTGGGAATCCGCTATTAAGAGCGCCAAGTACCATATGCGCAGAATAATAGGCAATGCGCAACTCACCTTTGAGGAAATAAGCACTGTTCTTTCGCAGATAGAAGCGATATTAAACTCAAGACCGCTAAGTGCTCTCTCAAATGACCCATCCGATCTCCAGTGTTTGACTCCTGGTCATTTTTTAATCGGGAGTAGTCTAACAGCCCTCCCCGAAAAAGACTTGTGTGAAGTTCCGGAAAATAGACTTTCCTTTTGGAATCGGTGCACAAAAATGCAGCAAATGTTTTGGAAACGCTGGTCGATTGAATATTTGAATCGCCTACAAAATCGCCCAAAGTGGCTTCTCCCAAAAGATGATGTACAAATCAATGATGTTGTTCTTTTAAAAGGTGATGATGTGCCTCCTCTAAAATGGCCTCTAGCGCGGACAATAGGTACATCTCCGGGATCTGACGGAAAGGTTCGAATGGTCACTCTTAAAACTCCTAACGGAATCTACACAAGATCCATTGTTAAGATTTGCCCCTTACCCAAGAATGGTAATCTTTGAGTTTATTTCTTTTTTTTTGCAAGTTGCTGTCTTTTTTCACGTGAATTTGTGCATTTTTTTCTGATTAAATTGTTTTGAAGGTAAAACCTTCAACGGGGGGGGGGGGGGCAGTATGTTAGAGAAACCCTCGAACAAAGAAGTGGATCTCTTAGTCTAACAGAAGTTATTTTTTAAATCATAAACAGGACCAGTTTTAAACTAAAAAGAAATCTCCCGCTTCTTTGTCAGACACCTGCTGTTTTCTTCACCGTGTTGCCCAGCAACCGTTTTTTAAAATTATTATGACAGTTGTTCTCTCGCTGTAAAGATTTGACAAATCCTCGCCGATCTAATGAAAAATTACTTTGAAATTAGTTGTTTGAAATCTACTATAATGTTATTGATTAGTAGTGTATTTTTCTACGGAAGTGTAAGGTTTTATTAAGGAAAGTAACAAGTTTGTTTCGTGCTATAACACTGAATTCTGCATGATCAAAGGTAGGACCCATCCTTTTTTTTTTGATTCCTATAAATAATCTCAAGCAGCTTGGTGTTCCGCAGAAACTGTGTCTGTTTTTTTGAACTGCCCCTTTTTGCAGTTGAGAAATTTATTAACCCAGCAAATTTAGTATTGAGTGTTGAACTCAGAATAGTTATAAAAGTGATTGAACTACTCTAAAGGTAGTAAACTTGTTTTTTTTTGGTGATTCATAAATGCAAACAGTACTTCGTCTCATCAAACAAGAAAATAGTTTTGACTACAAGTGTTTGCGTCATTACGAAGTTGTCTTTTTACAAGCTTCATGTGCACTGTTAGCCTAATATAAATTTGTTTAGATATAAGAGTAGTTTTTAAGTTCAAGGAACAGATTGCATTGTTTGAGAGCCACTCCGTGCCTTTTTGGCACTGGTCCTTCAAGGCTATGGTAAAAATTCTATTTAAAAATACAAAATTTTGTACTTATCAAATTAATTGAATTTTATTTTTTATCAGCGCAGGATTATATTATCGGCAAGAACCTTTGTGTTTTTTGCCTCTTTTATTTATGAAAATCAATGTGTTTTCGTACAATTAACATAGCAGCTTTCATACCATTTCTGTGATGTACTGCCATGATTTAAATTATTTATAAAAAAACTTTTCGAATCAAAATCATCCGATTCTTCACTACTATTATCATGATGTGGATTATTAAGATTTTCCAAATTTAGATTAAAAACTCTTTTTGACCGACAAACCTTACTAAAATGATTGAATTTGTTACATTTTGTACATTTCACTCCATATGCAGGATATTGATTTAAATAATGCCGTTTACCACATTTACAACAATTTTTAATAAAAGGAGGGGTACTTAACTTAGGGTTTGTCCTTTGTTGTTGGGGGTTATGTCCTCTCGGGTGGCTTTGAGCTTGGGGAGCCTGCCTTGGTTGTCGATTCCCATAGCTTTTTTGGTTCTGGGGCTGGCGGCTGCGATACTGTACTCCATATACATCAGCTGTATGGTTACCATCACTTTTGGACCCATTCATGACAGTCAGTTGTTGTGAGGCGACTTCAGCAGCTCGACAAACTTCTAGGGCTCGTTGAAGTGTCAGTTTTTGTTCTCGTAGAAGCCTATCTTTCATTGATAGGTCTGAGATTCCTAGGACGAGGCGATCTCGGATTAACCCATCTGTGAGCTGAGCGAACTCGCACGTACTGGCTAATTGTCGAAGCTCAGTGATATAGGATAGGCATCGTAGCTTTCAGTGTCTAGCTTATTTCGTGTAAAGAAAATGTATCTTTCATAGGTTACATTTTTAGCAGGTGTAAAATACTCCTTAAATTTCTTCAAAATTGCCTTATAGGAGAGCTTTTGGTCTGGGTTTTCGGTTTTCCCACTCAAAATTATTATAGATTCTGATAGCTCTATCACCAGTTCTATTAAGCAATAGACTGGCTTTCAGCTTGTCCGATTCGCTGTCTAATTTGCTGGGTTGCAAATATATATTAAATTTTTGTTCAAAAAAGTTCCAATTATCTGATAAATTACCTTGGAAACTTAGCTCGGTCGGCGGAACAACGTGGTCCATGCTCGTTTTTTGAGGTTACGACACAAAAAGTGACTTTTTAGTGCTATTTCGGGGCTGCTTTCTTCTTTGGGGCGAAGATTTTCGTATTACGACTGCGCCATGTTATATTTGGGGTAGGGCTTCTTTAATTATTAGGTAAGGGTTGTTTAAATTAAAACGACGATGTGCTTTTCTTAGAACGAGACCGCGAGACGTCACATGTCTAGATGCCAGGAAGGACGAAGAAATAGAGTCTCTCGGTCTCGTTTGCTTTTATTAATTAACAGTCACAGAGAGCATGCGCAGCATGCAGCGGCGGAGATACATGGATTATTAATATTTACATATATTACACCTGTGAGTCGGCCCTACAGTATGTGTGTGCTAAATGGAGGAACTTTATAAATGAGGAAAAAGTAGTTCTCAGTGTTTTTGTTGATTTGCAACGTGCTTTCGAAATGATCGATCGTAAGATTCTTATGGAAAAGTTATTGTTATATGGTATAAATGGTATTGCTTTGGACTGGATAAATGATTATTTAGGTAATAGGTATCAGAAAACAAGAGTAGATAAAAGGCTATCGAATAGCAGGGAAAGTAGATGGGGTGTACCCCAAGGAAGTGCTTTTGGCCCTCTTTTGTTTCTAATTATTTATGTTAAGATGAGAACTATAAGTACAGCAAGTATCTTTTAGTGGTTTTGTTGTATTTTATTTAAAGAAAAATTACACGATAAAGAATTGGCAGCTTGGAACTGTTTTGTGTGTCTAGTAAACGGATTTCTGGGTAACAAGAAAGCTGAGAACTCTATAAAACCCTCATAAATAAACTTTTAAAAGCATATGAATCACTAGGATGTTGCAAGTCCTTAAAAATTCATTTTTTGCACTCGCAACCCCTGTAACAAAAAAACTATGTGCTAGAGTATTTTGCATACCATTTTCGAATTTAGGGCCACAAAATACTTTGCATGCACCTATTTTTATCAATGTTACTCAGCGACATACATTCTTGGACTAATAACGCTTGAACCAAGAATGACTCCTTCTCCGACCGCGCGCAGTGCCACAGGAACGCATGCGCAGTTAAAAGGTTACAGGACGGGTCTTAATATTTGTGTATGGTGGTAGGTATATCAGTTCACATAGAACACATATTTATGAAAGATTTAGTAAATTTTTAGTTTAATACGCCGATGTCCATGTAGAAATACTTATTGTAATAGGTTGAAAACTTAAAAAATATTTTTCATAAAGATATGGATGTTACCCGCGTAAATTAAAACTATGAAAGCCAGCTGTATGGATCCGGCAATCGCAAAGCGAAATAAAGGTTGCTAGCAGATTTCCATCAGCGAAAAGGCCGACACACCGCCAAGAATCCTTTTACAGTCTAGATTCAACAAAGTAAATATTATGTTTACGTGGAACGACACGGTTTTTTCGTGACGCCAAATTGAGACATGCCTTCGATACACCCTTTACTAACTCCAGAATGATACTAAAAACGACACGAGCACGAGCCACGCCATAGAATTTAGCGCAGTGTTGCCAACCGACAGGGAATAAAAGCCGTGGCGGAGGAAGAGATTTTTTTATTCACGGTTTAAATTTAAACACGTATTTTTGTTCGACTCAGCGGCAGTTAAAATACCTTTGTCATTTTTAGCATATTCATAAAACTGTTGACAGCTTTCCTTAAAATTAAAATATATTAACAATTCTGAATGAATCAAATCCCTCCATTTTTTAAAATGCTACTCATTTTTTTACCTTCATATTTAACCTTTTTCGTGCATAAATGTCCAAGTATGCGTTTGGAGTTTTTAAACGAAAAAGTCGTGTTTCTATATGCGCGGCAGTACAGTAAACCCCTGGCCGTACCTTCAGTTTGAAAAGCCGTAAAAACACGGCAATTGCCGTGTCGTGGCAACACTGCTTTAGCGAGACGCGCTGACGCTACCTGCAGTGTTGCCAGAAGTCATTAAAAAAAAACTTGAGAGTGTTTCAGAATTAACCGCCGAAATTCGTGATAAATCGCGAGCCTGTAATGATTGCACCGGAAGTAAAAATAATAGGATTAAATAATCTTATTCTACTATCATCTATTTTAATAAAACTGAAAAAAACTTTACGATATCAAAATATTATTAAACAAATTTCCAAACTTAAACAAATATCTATCACTTTGTGCTATAAAAAACGAAATATTTTTTTTATAAATAAAAGTGTAAAACTAACACAAAACAAACAAAAAAAAAAAGAAGTTATTCATCTGTATCACTGGAGTTTCTATCTTATTTTTATCTGAATAAAATACGTGACCACAACCTAACTTTTTAATCGTATTATTTGTGATACAAAAATCGTAGCAATTTTTGTCTCTTGACAAACTTTTGGTACATAAAATGCCTTCTATTGTTTTCACTTTAGGTTTGTTGCGTAGTTAAGTTTTTATTTAACAAATTTGAAAAAATGTTCTCTCTACTGCTGCTTTCGAGTGTGATAAGCAAAAAATCTGAAAAACAAATCTAAAGACCCGCAAATTTTAGAGAGTCATCTGCTATTTTTACTAATGAATTTTTTTCCAAAACAACAAGGTATCGTTATCAAAATTGTTTAGTGGGATCTTGACATTCGCCATTCGTTACTCAGATTTTGGATTTCATGTGGATTATATTGGAACTATTTGAACTACGTACCTATATTGAGAAAGTGCAATGTCAAAATAGAAACAGTTTCAAACCTCAATGGCAATCAAATTGCAATTTGCAAAGATCAATATCGTGAGATTCGCTGATTGATATTTCTATAAAGGTAAAAATCGTGAGATTTGGTACTTGATTCATGGGATCGGGAGAAATAACCGAAATCTGGCAACACTGGCCCACGCAAGCAACCCGTACGAAGCTAACCGAAGCAGACCGAGAACGGACTTCGGCTGCTGCTCCGCTCCTGATCTAGATTTGTTCTGTTGCATAGATAAAGCTGTGCTGATTTGAATTTACCGGCGGACGAACCCGTCTCGTGGTTAAGAATACTATCCTTTTTTAACTACGTTATCTAAACAAGGAAAGCGCGCTGACCGACTGGAATCGGTTTGTCGTTGATGAATTCGGGAAAAAGACTATTCGTATACTGCGCATGCGTTCCTGTGGCAGAGATTTCGCCCATAGTGGAGTTAAATAGTTCTGCGCAACCTAAGTATTTTATGAATGGAACTTTAAATATCAGCAGTCCAAGTATGTATGTCGCTGATGTTACTTAAAAAAGGTTTAAGTTTGTTGACTAGTGTGCTAAAATTTTTTAATCCTGATAATTTTCGTTCAATCTACACCTACTTCTTAATGTTCGTGTTTTTTTTTTCAGATTTTTCTGAACGATCCTTTTGGTGATAACGGTGGGGGACAGCAATTTTTAAGCGTTTTTCCCGAAAAATGTTAAAATACGAATAAAAAATACGTCATGTATATTGTTGAATTCGTGGTTCAATAAGTTTTCATTTGACACCCTACACGACGCCCTTAAAGTTTTTTTTTCATTTCCCAATTTACCCCCCAAATCAAAATTTAACTTTTTATACTTCACGTCTATAATTGGGCCACCACACTCTATCTCTGCTAAATTTCAAATTTTTACGTCGAATAGTTTCAGACAAAATCGCCTGTGAACAGACACACGGACGGACGGACACCGAAGTGATTCAGTAAGTGTTCCGTTTCTAACACTAAAAAGAACCTATTTTCCTGTGTAGTGTGGAAAGTGACGTTATCCTTATATAATAAACTGTAACACTCAACTTGTACTTGACTGTAAAACGGTTAAAGTACAGGTTTTCTTTGCACGTGGGTAGATAAATTACTTTTTCAAAACTCGTAAAAAACTAAGAAAAATTAATTTTCACATCAGTTAATTTGACATGTTATGTTGGTCATGGAATTTTTGGGTACTTGGTCATGGAAAACCTGGAAAAGTCATGGAATTTGACGAGGATACTTTGGTGGCCACCCTGTTTTGACAGATTCATAAAACATAAATTCAAAACTTGTAGTTTCTAGTTTTGTCAGTTTAAACCCGGGCACGGTTAGTACTTGGATGGGTGTGTCGTTTCTTTAGAAACGGAATGTGGTAGAATATAATACCTTCCTACCACCCCACACATCCACTTAAAGGGTAACTCACTACGAATCTTTCCAGCTCTGGATGTGTGCGTCGCACTTTCCCAGTACACCCACGGTACATGATACTTGCGCTTCTGCGTTCGTGGACTGTCAGAAAAAAAAATATTCATAAACCTTAAAATCAAATGCGACCCTATATACGCGTATACAGTGTGTCCCGCGTTTCATGTTGGTACACACCGTCGTATCTTAATTATATGCAGTTTTGTTTAGCAGATGAGTTAACTTGTCAATATGAATAATTTGGCCTGTATGAAAGTTTAATTTTCTTACTATTATTTTTTTTAAATTTTAGTAACACTTGGAGATCCTGTGGAACATGCTACCGGTTTAGAGAAGCGTGAATTGCTGGCTAAAGTAGCAGGTAATGAAAACCCTTTCGACATGAGAGTTATTAAAAGAGGTGCTGGTACTAAAGCCCAACCGAATGAAATCCCGTCAGCCTTTGACGCTAGACTTGTTGGTTGTATTTGTGAAGAAGATTCCACGAGCATTAATTGGATGTGGTTACATAAAGGTGAACCAAAAAGATGTGAATGTGGTCACTGGTTCAATCTTGTCCACAAGGCTCCTGTTTAAAGAAATTTGTTATAAAATTTAGTTACCTAATATAGTGTATAAATGTAATAATTTTTCTCCCATGAGCCGTTTCCGGATTCCTTTATTGTTCTTTTAATTAACTAATTTATAACTCATCAATATAATATACTTTAAATTCTGTTTTTTTTTTGTAACAAGTTTAGTCCTAAATTATTAATACATTGTTCGAGTGTATAGTATAAAAAATAAAATATAAACACCAAATGGTAGCTAAATGATGTATCTTAGGTAGATTACCATCTGTGAAGAGTTCTAACGCCTAACACAGTGAAACAAATATACCTGACCATTTTTTTGGGCTCCTATATATCCAATCGACATGAAATTTGGCACAAATAATGTTCCTATTAAGACTACTTCGTCACAAATAAGATCTTTCTACGCTGATCAGTGCCGGCTTAAGGCTGTTTACTGCCCAGGGCTATTCAAAGCTGACCGCCCCCTCCCCCGCCAGTAAAATTTTCCAATTTTTATTTCCACTAGGTATTATCAGAGCCTTTAAAGAATATAAAGAGACACTCGAATACACCGAAAAGCCGGTCTCCCTTGAGACATTTGGTGGGTTTACTGGTTTATGGTTTAAAAGTTTGATTGTCCACCATTATATATATATATATATATATATATATATATATATATATATATATATATATATATATATATATATATATATATATATATACAGTGTGTCTACGTAAGTTGGCGGCATATGGGAAACTTTTTTATTATTAATTTTACGAAAAAAAGTTATTCTTTATAAAAAGTTCTGCATGCTCCAAAACCTAAAATGCAACCATCAGATATCAAATTTTATCAGTCGTATAAGAGGTTTGTCAAAAAATGTTATTTTTACTCAAGAGTAAAGTACCTTTATTTTCGACAATATCGAAAATTATTATAAAGAAAAGATGTTTAGAATTAAAAATAACTTTAAAATATTCAACATTGTTTATTTACATTAAAAAACAATTATTTTCGACATTTTCTCTGCGATAACGTTGACAATTGAAGTGTGCACATTAATGCATTACATTTACTAAATTAACAATCTCAATTTTCTCTTCCAGGCTTAATGTTTTTGGCATTTCTACCTTTCCGTAAACAAATACGTCTGTCAAACATAAAACTGTACAATACGAATCTCTAAAAGCTATGAAAAACTGTTAGACTGCCTAAAAAAAGTGTTTATACCGTGCTACTTTTTAAAATACGATTGTTGACTTTTTTTCGAATTTTCGATGTTTTGACAGTTCTCAAATCCTACTTCAAATACCACTTTTAAAACATGCCAGTGCATCCTAGATTAATTATGCGTTAATGTGCAAACTTAAATTTTCAACGTTATCGCAGAGAAAATGTCGAAAAAAATAGTTTCTTAACGTAAATAAACAATGTTGAATATTTCAAAGTTATTTTTAATTCTAAACGTCTTTTCTTTATAATAATTTTCGATATTGTCGAAAATAAATGTACTCTACTCTTGAGCAAAACACATTTTTTGACAAACCTCGTATACGACTGATAAAATTTGATATCTGATGGTGGCATTTTAGGTTTTGGACCATGCAGAACTTTTTATAAAGAATAACTTTTTTTCGTAAAATTAACAATAAAAAAGTTTCCCATATGCCGCCAACTTACGTAGACACACTGTATATATATATATATATATATATATATATATATATATATATATATATATATATATATATATATATATATATATATATATATACAGGGTGGTGCAACCAAGGTGGGGTGGACGATTGTGAGTAAACGGTGAGGAATTTGGGAAAAATTTTTTTTGGATATTATCGATAGTCAGACACGCTGTTTTAAAATTATTGCCATAATACAGGGTGGTCCGAAAAACTCGTGGCGAACCAAACTTGTATTTTTTTAAATGGGACACCCGGTATATTATTGTTCCAATTGATTCTCCTGTTCGTTACGATCATTTTGATATAGGGTTTATTGGGTCTAAAACTTATAGTAAGGGAATGGGAGGCGGTTAAAGTTGAAAAAATGCTCACAGTTCGGCCATTTTTTAAAGAAATTTGAAACAGGTATGGAAAAACCAAATATTCCATAAAACGTTACATATCCTTGAATACATTAATCACTTGCAATTTGTTTAAAATTATTCACTGTTATACAGGGTGGTCAAGTTTTGCAAATACGCCCTGGACTCATTTTTTTTAAATGGAACACCCTGTATATTTTATTTTCATGTTAAAGATAACATTACTAGCTTTCAAAAAATACCATACATGATGCCTTTCTGACCAACAGTTTTTTAGTAAACTAGCCGTGAAAGCAAAGTTTCTTCATTCTAATACGATTATACTGAATTTACGTTGTTTATTATTAAATATCTAATATTAGGAGGCCATGACACTATTATAAATGAAACAAAATATTGTCAAAGCTACTGCCGCATAATCCATTATTTACAAGTTAAGCGTAGGTGAGGTAAGAAAACTGAGACCCGAAACCTTTACATGCTTTTTAGAGAAATTTCAAAAAACAGAAAATATTGTTTTTAGGAAATGTAAAGTAATTAATAAACAAAGATAATCAGTTATCAGTATTATTAATAGTGTAAGAAAATTAATTAAGCAAAAACAGAACATCTTTTAAAATTATTTAAGTATGTACTTACTTGTAAACCTAATTTAATTTAAACAAGTAAGTACATACCTAAATAATTTTAAAAGATGTTCTGTTTTTGCTTAATTAATTTCCTAACACTATTAATAATACTGATAACTGATTATCTTTGTTTATTAATTACTTTACATTTCCTAAAAACAATATTTTCTGTTTTTTGAAATATCTCTAATAAACATGTAAAAGTTTCGGGTCTCAGTTTTCTTACCTCATAATTATTGGGCCACCTACACTTAACTTGTAAATAATGGATTATGCGGCAGTAGCTTTGACAAGTTCGTCAATCTTTTGTTTCATTTCAATAATAAACAACGTAAATTCAGTATAATCGTATTAGAATGAAGAAACTTTGCTTTCACGGCTGGTTTACTAAAAAACTGTTGGTCAGAAAGGCATCATGTATGGTATTTTTTGAAAGCTAGTAATGTTATCTTTAACATGAAAATAAAATATATAGGGTGTTCCATTTAAAAAAAATTAGTCCAGGGCGTATTTGCAAAACTTGACCACCCTGTATAACAGTGAATAATGTTAAACAAATTGCAAGTGATTAATGTATTCAAGGATATGTAACGTTTTATGGAATATTTGGTTTTTCCATACCTGTTTCAAATTTCTTTAAAAAATGGCCGAACTGTGGGCATTTTTTCAACTTTAACCGCCTCCCATTCCCTTACTATAAGTTTTAGACCCAATAAACCCTATATCAAAATGATCGTAACGAACAGGAGAATCAATTGGAACAATAATATACCGGGTGCCCCATTTAAAAAAATACAAGTTTGATTCGCCACGAGTTTTTCGGACCACCCTGTATTATGGCAATAATTTTAAAACATAGCGTGTCTGACTATCGATAATATCCAAAACAAATTTTTTCGAAATTCCTCACCGTTTACTCACAATCGTCCACCCCATCTTGGTTGCACCACCCTATATATATATATATATATATATATATATATATATATATATATATATATATATATATATATATATATATATATATATATATATATATAAAATATATATATATTAGGGTGTCCGTTATTTCCCGACTTTAAAATTATTCAAAGCTCGGTAGTTATTTCGGTTCTAGGACCCCAAAAACTGGGTTTCCCCAAGTTTCAGCTCGATCCGTTGCAAATAGCCGTGCCACCGCACACTTCATTTTTCCCAGGTTATTTAAATGGGGAAGGGCATTTTTCTTGGTATTTTTGGGATTACGAAATACTAATTCAGACAATCCGTTTACTAACTGTTGAATACCATTCTACAATGATATATTTACATGTAGGAACAGTTATTTAGCTCATTCGTAAAAAAAATATATACAGTGTCCTGCAAAAAGTTGGCCACATATGGAAAACTTTTTTATTATTGACTTCTCCGAAAATTGTATTCATGATGAAAGTTGGTGCATTAAGAAAAAGTAATTTTAACAACTTCAAATTGTAGGTGGAGTATACAGGGTGCTCAAAAATACAAAAATCTTAGTTTAGAAAAAGGAAAATCTGGGAATTTAGAAAAAAATTTCTACACAGAAAGTAAAGCTTCTATCAAGAGAAGAACAAAAGTCAAATATTTTTTCCAAGAGAGAACCGCTGTGGAGAAAATTGAGGACGAAACTTGCAAAAATCCCCTTTTTTACAAAATTTAGCCTGAAATTCCCCTGCAACGACACATTTTTGGTGAAAGTGTTATTTGACTTTTGTCCTTCTCTTGACAGCAGCTTTACTTTCTGTGTAGAAAGTTTTTTGAAATTCCCAGATTTTTCTTTTTATAAACTAAGATTTTTGTATTTTTTGAGCACCCTGTATACTCCACCTAAAATTTGAAGTTGTTAAAATTAATTTTTCTTAATGCACCAACTTTCATCATGAATACAATTTTCTGAGAAGTCAATAATAAAAAAGTTTTCCATATGTGGCCAACTTTTTGCAGGACACTGTATATATTTTTTTACGAATGAGCTAAATAACTGTTCCTACATGTAAATATATCATTGTAGAATGGTATTCAACAGTTAGTAAACGGATTGTCTGAATTAGTATTTCGTAATCCCAAAAATACCAAGAAAAATGCCCTTCCCCATTTAAATAACATGGGAAAAATGAAGTGTGCGGTGGCACGGCTATTTGCAACGGATCGAGCTGAAACTTGGGGAAGCCCAGTTTTTGGGGTCCTAGAACCGAAATAACTACCGAGCTTTGAATAATTTTAAAGTCGGGAAATAACGGACACCCTAATATATATATATATATATATATATATATATATATATATATATATATATATATATATATATATATATACATATATATACAGGGTGGTGCAACCAAGATGGGGTGGACGATTGTGAGTAAACGGTGAGGAATTTGGAAAAAAATTTTTTTTGATATTATCGATAGTCAGACACGCTATGTTTTAAAATTATTGCCATAATACAGGGTGGTCCGAAAAACTCGTGGTGAACCAAACTTGTATTTTTTTAAATGGGACACCCGGTATATTATTGTTCCAATTGATTCTCCTGTTCGTTACGATCATTTTGATATAGGGTTTATTGGGTCTAAAACTTATAGTAAGGGAATGGGATGCGGTTAAAGTTGAAAAAATGCTCACAGTTCGGCCATTTTTTAAAGAAATTTGAAACAGGTATGGAAAAACCAAATATTCCATAAAACGTTACATATCCTTGAATACATTAATCACTTGCAATTTGTTTAAAATTATTCACTGTTATACAGGGTGGTCAAGTTTTGCAAATACGCCCTGGACTCATTTTTTTTAAATGGAACACCCTGTATATTTTATTTTCATGTTAAAGATAACATTACTAGCTTTCAAAAAATACCATACATGATGCCTTTCTGACCAACAGTTTTTTAGTAAACTAGCCGTGAAAGCAAAGTTTCTTCATTCTAATACGATTATACTGAATTTACGTTGTTTATTATTAAATATCTAATATTAGGAGGCCATGACACTATTATAAATGAAACAAAATATTGTCAAAGCTACTGTCGCATAATCCATTATTTACAAGTTAAGCGTAGGTGAGGTAAGAAAACTGAGACCCGAAACCTTTACATGCTTTTTAGAGAAATTTCAAAAAACAGAAAATATTGTTTTTAGGAAATGTAAAGTAATTAATAAACAAAGATAATCAGTTATCAGTATTATTAATAGTGTAAGAAAATTAATTAAGCAAAAACAGAACATCTTTTAAAATTATTTAGGTATGTACTTACTTGTAAACCTAATTTAATTTAAACAAGTAAGTACATACCTAAATAATTTTAAAAGATGTTCTGTTTTTGCTTAATTAATTTCCTTACACTATTAATAATACTGATAACTGATTATCTTTGTTTATTAATTACTTTACATTTCCTAAAAACAATATTTTCTGTTTTTTGAAATATCTCTAATAAACATGTAAAAGTTTCGGGTCTCAGTTTTCTTACCTCATAATTATTGGGCCACCTACACTTAACTTGTAAATAATGGATTATGCGGCAGTAGCTTTGACAAGTTCGTCAATCTTTTGTTTCATTTCAATAATAAACAACGTAAATTCAGTATAATCGTATTAGAATGAAGAAACTTTGCTTTCACAGCTGGTTTACTAAAAAACTGTTGGTCAGAAAGGCATCATGTATGGTATTTTTTGAAAGCTAGTAATGTTATCTTTAACATGAAAATAAAATATATAGGGTGTTTCATTTAAAAAAAATGAGTCCAGGGCGTATTTGCAAAACTTCACCACCCTGTATAACAGTGAATAATGTTAAACAAATTGCAAGTGATTAATGTATTCAAGGATATGGAACGTTTTATGGAATATTTGGTTTTTCCATACCTGTTTCAAATTTCTTTAAAAAATGGCCGAACTGTGAGCATTTTTGCAACTTTAACCGCCTCCCATTCCCTTACTATAAGTTTTAGACCCAATAAACCCTATATCAAAATGATCGTAACGAACAGGAGAATCAATTGGAACAATAATATACCGGGTGTCCCATTTAAAAAAATACAAGTTTAGTTCGCCACGAGTTTTTCGGACCACCCTGTATTATGGCAATAATTTTAAAACATAGCGTGTCTGACTATCGATAATATCCAAAACAAATTTTTTCGAAATTCCTCACCGTTTACTCACAATCGTCCACCCCATCTTGGTTGCACCACCCTGTATATATATATATATATATATATATATATATATATATATATATATATATATATATATATATATATATATATATATATATATATATATATATATATATATACATATATATATACAGGGTGGTGCAACCAAGATGGGGTGGACGATTGTGAGTAAACGGTGAGGAATTTCGAAAATTTTTTTTTTGGATATTATAGATAGTCAAACCCGCTATGTTTTAAAATTATAGCCATAATACAGGGTGGTCCAAAAAACTCGTGGCGAACCAAACTTGTGTTTTTTTAAATGGGACACCCTGTATATAATTGTTCCAATTGATTCTCCTGTTCGTTACGATCATTTTGATATAGGGTTTATTGGGTCTAAAACTTATAGTAAGGGAATGGGACGCGGTTAAAGTTGAAAAAATGCTCAAAGTTCGGCCATTTTTAAAAAAAAATTGAAACAGGTATGGAAAAACCAAATATTCCATAAAACGTTACATATCCTTGAATACATTAATCGCTTGCAATTTGTTTAAAATTATTCACTGTTATACAGGGTGGTCAACTTTTGCAAATACGCCCTGGACTCATTTTTTTTAAATGGAACACCCTGTATATTTTATTTTCATCTTAAAGATAACATTGCTAGCTTTCAATAAATACCATACATGATGCCTTTCTGACCAACAGTTTTTTAGTAAACCAGCCGTGAAACCAAGGTTTCTTCATTCTAATACGATTATACTGAATTTACGTTGTTTATTATTAAATATCTAATATTAGGGGGCCATGACACTATCATAAATGAAACAGGATTGTCGAACTTGTCAAAGCTACTGCCGCACAATCCATTATTTACAAGTTAAGTGTAGGTGGCCCAATAATTATGAGGTAAGAAGACTGAGACCCGAAACTTTTACATGTTTATTAGAGATATTTCAAAAAACAGAAAATATTGTTTTTAGGAAATGTAAAGTAATTAATAAACCAGTTATAAACAAAGATAATCAGTTATCAGTATTATTAATAGTTTAAAAAAATTAATTAAGCAAAAACAGAACATCTTTTAAAATTACTTCGGTATGTACTTACTTGTAAACCTAATTTAATATAAACAATTAACAATGCTCACATAAGGGGTTCAACTAAACCACCATCTTGCTGAAGGCACATTTCGAGTCTATCCATAAATGAAAGTTTCACTTTTCTCAAAGTCTGTTCTGAAACGTTGCGAAAACTGTTTCTTATTCTCGTCTTCATATCTTCCACAGTGGTTGAAACCTCTTTATAGACTTCTTCTTTAACATGCCCCCATAGAAAAAATCTAGTGGTGTTAAGTCGGGTGGTCTGGCTGACCACTTACCTGGTCCACCTCGCCCAATCCAACGATCTGTCTTCCAATTTATCGACAAAATATCTTACATTCCTATGGCAATGCGGAGGCGCTCCATTATGTTCAAACCATAAGGATCCCCTTACCATTAAACGTAAATCTTCAACCAATACTGGCAACTCGTTTCTCAAAAAATTTGTTTATAACTGGTTTATTAATTACTTTACATTTCCTAAAAACAATATTTTCTGTTTTTTGAAATATCTCTAATAAACATGTAAAAGTTTCGGGTCTCAGTCTTCTTACCTCATAATTATTGGGCCACCTACACTTAACTTGTAAATAATGGATTGTACGGCAGTAGCTTTGGCAAGTTCGTCAATCCTGTTTCATTTATGATAGTGTCATGGCCTCCTAATATTGGATATTTAATAATAAACAACGTAAATTCAGTATAAAATCGTATTAGAATGAAGAATCCTTGGTTTCACGGCTAGTTTACTAAAAAACTGTTGGTCAGAAAGGCATCATGTATGGTATTTTTTGAAAGCTAGCAATGTTATCTTTAAGATAAAAATAAAATATACAGGGTGTTCCATTTAAAAAAAATTAGTCCAGGGCGTATTTGCAAAACTTGACCACCCTGTATAACAGTGAATAATTTTAAACAAATTGCAAGCGATTAATGTATTCAAGGATATGTAACGTTTTATGGAATATTTGGTTTTTCCATACCTGTTTCAATTTTTTTTTTAAAATGGCCGAACTGTGAGCATTTTTTAAACTTTAACCGCGTCCCATTCCCTTACTATAAGTTTTAGACCCAATAAACCTTATATCAAAATGATCGTAATGAACAGGAGAATCAATGGGAACAATTATATACAGGGTGTCCCATTTAAAAAAACACAAGTTTGGTTCGCCACGAGTTTTTCGGACCACCCTGTATTATGGCTATAATTTTAAAACATAGCGGGTTTGACTATCCATAATATACAAAAAAAATTTTTCGAAATTCCTCACCGTTTACTCACAATCGTCCACCCCATCTTGGTTGCACCACCCTGTATATATATTATATATATATATATATATATATATATATATATATATATATATATATATATATATATATATATATATATATATATATATATATATATATATATATATATATATATATATATATATATATATATATATATATATATATATATATATATATATATATATATATATATATATATATATATATATATATATATATATATATATATATATATATATATATATATATATATATATATATATATATATATATATATATATATATATATATATATATATATATATATATATATGGTGGTGGCCAACTAATTAGAAACGCCCAATAATAAACTAAATATTTTAATATAAATCCACTTTGCCCAGAACAGTCCAGCCGTTTGACAAAAATCTAAGCAGGCCGCCTCAAGGTCACCATGTGTTATATTTGGTGTTGCCCCCCCTACTAAACGTAAGTGTGCATGGTGGGGGCAACATTAAATTATGGGGTTGTTTTTCATGGCACGAGGGAGGTCCATTAATCAAAATAGAGGGAATTTTAGACCAACACCAATATACTGATATCTTGGAAAACCATATGCTACCGTTTCCTGAAGAAAATTTGCCAATTACTTGGAAATTTATGCAGGATAATGATCCGAAACATACCGCTCGTACGGTGAAAACATGGTTTCAAGAAAATTATGTGACCGTGATTGATTGGCCTTCTTGTAGCCCCGACTTGAACCCTATAGAGAACCTTTGGGGCGACCTTAAACTAAAATTAAAACAAGAAAAAATTAAGAATTTACATGAATTAAGCGAACTTGCTCAACAAATATGGAACCGCATAAGGGCTGATGTGTGTAAAAAATTAGTGGAGTCAATGCCGAGAAGATGTAGACATGTCATTGTCAGCAAGGGATATCCTACACAATATGAACTTAGACAGTAATTGTTTCAGAATATTTCATCGTGCTAAAACTGTTTTTGGTTACAATATTTTAGGATACAATTTTGCGTTTCTAATTAGTTGTCCACAAAAAAATAGTATGTGATGCAGAACTTCACCTTTAATTTTATAGTTTTTAGAGAAAGTTACAAACTCAAGTTTTTTTTTGTAACCATGTGCTATAAGCACATGTATGTAAGAAAGTAAGAATATATGCACATTGCTTTGATTTAAAAATTTATCATTTATGTATCGGCCCATAATGTTTCTTCTGTATATAGGTATATATATATATATATATATATATATATATATATATATATATATATATATATATATATATATATATAAATGTAGAAGTTTATCGTCCGTACAATATATAAGAGAGAGAAGAATATCGGCTATGCGGACTGTGGAAGTGTGTTCTTCTCTTGCATCAAAGTACGGGGAGTCCAAGAAAATGGACAACCCCGGGCGGGTAGACCATGACAGCTGTTTCGTCCTTGTTGGGACTCATTCAGACAGCCATAACCCAGTCGCACCGAGGCAATCGATGCTACCGTATCTTAAATCCGTTTTGCAAAACACAAGCAGGAAATAACATACCATAACGCCACCTAGCGGGTGCTGGCTCTAATGCAAAAGCGGAACACACTGAGAAGGTAACATATCTAAGGGCGAACACGGCATCTCTAGCTTGCGAGAAACGCATTTTCGCAAATTCGCCCAACTTGTCCGCACCATTCGCGCAGATCAAGGAGGGAGGTCGACTGGGTTATGGCTGTCTGAATGAGTCCCAACAAGGACGAAACAGCTGTCATGGTCTACCCGGCCCGGGGTTGTCCATTTTCTTGGACTCCCCGGACTTTGATGCAAGAGAAGAACACACTTCCACAGTCCGCATAGCCGATATTCTTCTCTCTCTCTTATATATATATATATATATATATATATATATATATATATATATATATATATATATATATATATACAATATAGATGCATAGTATACATATTTATATAATGGAAGACAAACAAACTTTTAAACCATAAGCCAGTAAACCCACCAAATGTCTCGAGGGAGGCCCGCTTTTCGTTGCACGGTAGTGTTCGTCTAGGTATTTTCCAGGGCTAGATGTAAGAGTTCAGGGTTAGATGTAAGAGTAGCTGTTACAGCTAAATCTCGTCCTAGTTTTGGTTGATTGGTTCCCTTCAGGTACTACTTCTCTTTGATCTTGTTGTTTTAGTATTAGATATAACTCTGTAGTACCTTATCTTAAAATAAAAGACGTTTATTATTATTATTATTATTATTTAGTCTATGGTATTATCCATGTGAATAAAACGAACGTAAAACACAAAGATGTAGAGGAAAGTCGCCTAATATTAGATAGTTGCCTAATTTTGGATACTACATCATCTCAAATCTTGTTAATAGTTTTCTGTAATTAAATCCACAAAATGAAAGGTATTTCACATAGAATGAACCTGTGTGTGGCTGTTTAGTGTTTACTTCTAGGTGGCGCCAGTGGCGTATTCAGGATTTTGTCTTGGGGGGGGGGGGGGGTCAGCTACTAAATGGAAACAGGGAAGGTGGAAAAGCGCCGCAGGCGAAAATTTTTCGGGGCAGCGCCCAAAGTTCGTCATAAAATCGAAATAAAAATATATTTCTTCAGACAGCTTTACCCCCCCCCCCCCCCCCTGAATACGCTACTGGTTGGCGCCATAATATTATGTGTTTATTTGTGACATAGAGTTTTTTGTTTCTGTGCTTAAAAATTATTATAAAAAGGTAAGTAGTTAGCGCAGGAAAGTGAAAGTTCGCATGCATGTACTAGAATAGTTGTAGAATAAGCCGAAGGGTTTGAAACAAAAATATCTGTCAAGATTTTTTAAATTTTAATCACATAAGCTTAATCAGAAAGGTTGCCTAATTCTGGATAGAAAGGTGTCCTAAAATTGGATATCCAAAATTAGGAACCCAATTAAAACTTTTTTATCTATAGGAAAAAAAAATCAGTAAAATGCCTAAAAAAGGACTCCCACATAAAAAATGGAATCCAGAGAATATGAAGACGCAGCCATTGACGCAGTTAAAAGTAAGGAATGGGGTATTTAAAGGCGTTAAAGAGCTTCAACGTTCCAAAAATAACCCTTGAATTATATGTCGAACCTGAGCAACCCTTACCTTAGAAGAACAGTGTAAACTACAAATGGGTCGAAAACCAGTTTTATCGCCTAAAATGGAAGAAGATTTGGTACGGTACTGTTTGGAAATGGACAAAAGATATTATGGTCTAGGACTCGCAGACTGGTGTATTAGCTTGCTATAAGGAATAACCTTCCTCATCCGTTTTGAAAAAAAGACGCGAATGCCAGCAAAAAATTACTTAGAAATTTCTTCAAACGTCATCCCAATTTATCTTTGAGAAAAGCTCATGGAATTTCAAAAAATAGAATAAAAGGTTTCACGCCAGAAAATGTCAACTGTTTTGTGTGTCAGTTGTCAATTTTTTTTGTACAACTGTTATTGTTTTTCAGCTTTACCATTTTCACTCCACTCACCGCCTCCTTTAGCCCACCGCCCGGGGCTGATAGCCCCCTTGAGCCGGCACTGACGCTGATCCCAAACATTACAAAATATAGTTGTCACGGCCGAAGGGGTAATTACCGTTCTTGGTACAATCACCATAATTTTATGTAACATGCACTACTCTAGAACGGAAGGTGGTAGAGGAATTGAAAATTGGTAGAGGAATATGGAAGGTGGTAGAGGAATTCTTCCTCGACCGAGGTGGTACCACCCCACACATCCTCTTAAAGGGCTGGCGAAATCCCTACGGAGGTTTCCAGCTCTGGATGTGTGTCGATTCTCCAGCACACCCACGGTACATATATAGTACTTAGACTTCGGTCTTCGTGGGTTGTCAGAAGATAAAAAAAACATCGCATATAATATATTAAAATTTCGTTTCTTTTGCTATGGTAGAACAGGGCAGTGGCGTGTCGTGGGGTTTGAGTTTGGAGGGGCGCACCAGAAATCAAATACCAAATGACATATAGGCAAATTGCTCGAAAGAGTATCCATTTATAACATATTTTTTTAATTTAAAACATAAGTATTAAAAAATATTAATACCTACAATAACGACAAAAACAATAATAATTGTAAATCAAAACGGTAAAAGTCCAAAAAAGGCTCGTTCTAAACAAAAATCCACCTACCTTAAAATTGAAGTTTGCAAAAACAAAGAGCTGGAACAGCGGAATAGTTTTTGTAATGTCATTAAATATCACTTCACCAAGTTTGTGACAACTTTATATCTGGCAACGGCCTTCCCAGTTCTTTAATTTTAAGTTTATCGGCTAATGGCAGCCTACCAAAATTTATTTGAATAATATTATTTACGGAATTCATTTTTCACACCCAAATTTTATTATCCGATAGACACGCAGTCAGAACTCTACGTATGCACCACGGGCCACGGCTTATGGCCAAACCCGAACTGAGAAAATGTTCGTCGCAGAAAATTCGCGGCCTCATGGTCCTTATGGAATCGGAATAATCGGATAATATCGGGTGACGTTCGGCAAGAATTTATGCAGCGGACCGTGGTCGCGGCTTTCAAGCGACTGTGTTAACGTTGGTCAACGAAAACGGATATTTAGAGATGAGTTCAGAGTTGGTATGGTTTTTTGAAATTTAGAAATTTTAACTACCTATATGAATGATAATAATAAAATGAATAGTAATAATAAGTATTTAAATAAACATTTTCTAGGAAGGGCACGCGGCCTTATAGAGCAACCGTCACTGGAACAGGGTGAGAATTCTAACGTTGAATAATATTTCATTTAATATCTATTCTATTTAAATATACAGTGTTTCCTAAGTAATCTAAAATATTACAGGTGGTGATTCCTGGGCCCAATTTAAAGTAAAAATGTTTCTATAAATGATTGCCCTAAAATGCTTAGTTTTTAAAATACTGGATGATAAAGTTTTCTAGTCATGTGTCCTTTGACTAACCTAAACTATTTTTTTGGTACGACACCGACCTGGCTTGATAACCCAGTTATATTCATTCCTCGCTCGCTTAAGAACATTTTTATCTTGAGCCCTTTTTGTTGTCTTGTACCGTTAATAAATTATATCAAAATATCCGTTCGTGCCTACCTTTACAAAAAATATGTATTTTTCTTCAAAATAGGGTATTAAATTTATGCTCAGATATTTTGTTAAACAATTTGAAAAAAATGCAAGATAACCAAAAAGTTTTGGAACCAAATATAGTATTATTATATATTTAATTAAAAGTTGCCAGTGGCATCGTAGAAGAAATTTCGGGGGGGGGGGGGGGGGTTATAAACGGATCCATGACTCCAGAAAATATATCACCCACTTTCAAATCTCCTTATTCCCATACATTGTTTGTAAAACAAATACTTTAATCTTCGTTTTGTATTTTAAAAGAACCGCTTACAGCGTGATTGTACGAATCATGTCTCGGTGTCATAACTAACCAATCAGGGTTAAATACGTCAGGCGTAGTTGTCGTTGCACGGCAACCTAACTTCAAAAAAAGTCTAACAACTTTTTGTTCCGTACGCAGCGTTTTGCCGATCGTGCTCTTCCGAAGGCGCGCTTCCTTGACTACCACGTCGGTAGAAGTTGTCCGTATAGTTTTATTATACTGCGCGAGTTACGCGTTTTACTGTTGTCCTTGGCTTTGTCTTGTGGGTATAAACCGTCCTACAAATTTCAAATTTTATCGCCGTGTTTGGCATCTGTCAATATCTATACAAGGTTAAATTAAAGTTAATGTCGACTTTGGAACCTTTCCTTTTTTGTGAGTTGTAAACTTAGTAAAGTATTAAGTTAGTTTAAGATTAAACGAATATATGGTAGAAAATAAATTAAAGAGTTTAACTACAACTACAGCAACCTATGAAGATATTCGATGGGGAATTCCTGACTTCCCAAACAGCACACTGACATCTTATGTACATCCTATGGAAGTCCGAAAATTGTCAAAAACACGTCCAGAGGATGTCCAAATTTGGTCATGTTTGGTCCAATACAAGTCCAATTGATAATACAAATGTCACAAATTATGACATCTGCGGGATGTCAATTTAGGACGTCCAATGAATATCCTCTAGCACAACATCCATAGGATGTCCCTTAAGGATGTCCATTGGAATATACAATTAGATTTCCAAAATACAAGATTTAAAAACCAATTTAACACTCCTTTTGCTTATAAACCTGTTTTCGCATTTTCTACTTTTATACGATATCACTTTAATTTTATTAATTGCTAAATTACCTTGTATGTACCTGCATAATCCATTTACTATATTATCCTGTTGATATTACTTTCCTTTTTTATACATATTTTCACTTTCACATTTTCTACTTTTATACAATATCACTTAAATTTTATTATTAATTGCTAAATTACCTTGTATCTACCTGCGTAATCCATATTACTTATTTACCTACCTTTTCTATACATAAGCAGCATTCCTGGGAGACTTTATAACATTCAATTTTTGTCACAAAGTTTTATAATATATTTTTATTGCCGAATTATAATATTGATATAAGTAGCGCCACCTTTGGTTCCGGTTTTGAGGTGTACTTCTGATCTAGGTAGTTTCCAACAGAACCACCGGTTTGAGTTTTATGTGTGTGTTCCTAGAGATCGCCGCGACCTTTTTATTTAAACAACGGTATAGGCAACTCATGTTTAAGGTTCTACCTTGCTCGAGTACTGCGCGCGACGGTGTCGTAGGGACATGCGATTAGATCGACGTAGAGGGTGTCGATACTATTTTAGATGTTTGATTTTTGTATAACGGACAATATGTTACGAACTTATAAGCGGGACGGGGCGCGATATGTTTCTTTTGTAGCTAGTTTTGACACCCGACCGTTTGACGTGTTAAGGGGTTAGTTTTCGTCGCTGTCGATACTTGACGGTATCGACTAGCGTTGTTCGTATAGATACTATTATGCACCGCTCTATAGCGTGATGACGAGGGAAAAAATGAAGAATTTTGGGATCGTTGGGGTACTGAAAATTGCGATCATTTCCACCTTGCTGCTGGCTGAAGTCGGTAGGGGTGCAACCCTTTCAGCCCTGCTGGGCTCATAAGGATTTGGGGTTGTGACCCCGATTTTTCCTCCGGGTTTTGTTTGGCAATTGGTGCCGTTTGGTTGTTTGATACCGTTTTTGTTTGGCTTTGAATGCCGTTACCTTATTCCGGAAGAATCATATTTTTAATGGATCTACGCCGTAGATGTTAGCAGACACACGTGTAGACCCGACACAGAATCGACAGGTAAGCCCTTTTGGCCACTCTTACACCCTTAAAAACGCCGAATTCCGCGTTCAAACTGCTATTTTAATTAATTTTCGTTCATATCCTTTTGATTAATTTTTTTTTAAGACATCCGCATTTTTAATCAGTTTCTTTATAATTAAACATTTTCTTCTAATACAAGTAGATCGCTATATTTCGTGGCAATTAATTAATTACGTACAGATGGGGTTTTTTTTATTATTATTAAGAATTCGATGGGTTGATATTCGTCCTTCACGAAGGTCAAATTCTTGGCAGTCTTTTTTAATACGGGTTTCTTTTTTGTCAGCTATCTTAGATCGATTTACTGCATTCTTTTCGTAAAGTTGGTTCAAACTGTATAGGGTGACCCAAGGTTAAAATTTTAATTTGTTATTTTGCAAGCAAGACTGTAGTGAAATTTCTTGGGTTGCGCTTACAGATGCCTACTGTATGGTTAATTTATATTCCTAAATATAAAGCTGCGTTATTATATTTTGATGTATACGTTTAGTAATAGTAATACCGAAATTTTCTTTCTTTCTTTTGATGGTTTGTATGTAACTTTCTAAATTTTATAACATTGTATTTTGCGGCTATAACTTTTCTTTGGTGTAATTTAAGCGATTACCTAACTATTTTGGTTATTTTGTTACCAGTGTATAATTTAATTGTTTAATATTTTTGTATCTGCATTACTTATGTAAATATAATTAGTTCATAATGAATAATTTTCTGTGCACAGTAGCGTACAATGGCTACGCTTATGTAAATTTTATCTTAACTTGTTTTTGGCCACTAATTGGCTTCGATAATGCCTGTTTATTTTTTTTTGAACCTGATGTCTCTGTTTAATTTAAAATATTTTCTTTCGTTTTACTTTCTCGATATAAATTAATAATTGCTTAAGGCCTTCGGCCAGTAACAGTTTTTTTGTTATTTAAATTTAAAATGTTCGAAATTATATTTGCATAGTACCTGAATTTTACCTTGCCTTGATGCATACCTTTTGTTTTATCAGGGTCTTTTTGCTGGGAGACCGCACAACTCTCTTTCTTGTTGGTGGAGATACCAATATTTTTTTTTACTGGGAAACGCCGCTACCCCACAACTTCTTTTTGGCTGGGAGACAGACCCCAGTCTTTCACCGGCAGTTCTTTTGTGTCACTGGTAGCTGCATGGGCCGTTACAGCCTAGAACCAGGACATAGTCATCAGGGGCGACCCCCCCTTCAGGCAACCTTCTTTTTTTTTAATACTAATTTGATTGTAACCGTATAATATATATGCATATTTTTTTTTATTGCGCTTAATGACGAATCGATTTGAATTTTTATATTTTTCCTTTTATTTCCCCCTCAGGGTTTGAGTTTAGTAACTACCAAACTGGTCATACGACCTACAAATTGTAATAATAATAATGATTATGATAATAATAATACCTAATAATTTTCTTGTATCAAATTTCACAAAAGGACAAAATACACTGAGGTGTTATTAAAAATTTTGCCCTAACAGGTCTTTGTAATAAATTGTAAATTTGTTTTTAAAGGTAGTGTTTTAGTTGCCTCACCAGACAGCGCAGTTTCTGTTTTTAACTTTGATAATATGGTAACTTTATGTGAGTGAGTGAGCTGAAAGCGAGGTCCCAACACCATCTAGGAGGGTTTCTGTTTTTAACCCGGCATTAAAAACAGTGGCGCCCTTATTAAACCCCCCCCCCCTCTCTCCGGCATTGGAGCTAGGGCATTTTTTTTTTGGCACGCATGCGCAAGCCTCTCGCATTCAACTCAACTCTTTACGTGAGTTAATTTTGTAAGTTCTCAATATTTTTTTTAATTTTTTACCGAACTTTGAATTTTTATTTATGAAGGGTAAGTAGAAGTAAAATTCTTCTTCTGTGCGGAAAAGAGCGTGGCAACTTATATTCCTTATGGTAATAATTTATGAATATGTAACAATGTATTTGAAGTTATTTCACTTCGGAAAACAACGATAAGATAAATGGAACACGACGCCCTCTTGTAATAACTGGTTCAATTATTTAGTTTACCAATTTTCTGAGTGAGGGCGCTATATCGAAGTACAAAACATGTCCAAAATTGTACATCCATAAGCACTAGAATAAATGGATATCCAGTGGACCGTTCAAAAATGTCCATAGACGTACTGGATACATTATGGACAAATTTTGACGTGTACGTCTTGTGCTATCTGGGTAGGACGTTCAAGTACATCCTGGACATGACGTCCATTGAATGTTCCGAATGGACATCCAATGGAAAATTGCCAATGTGAATTATCAAAATAGACACCTAAAACCGTCGCGTCGGTCCAATAGATTTACAAAGATGTACATCCATGTGCCTCCGTTACAAAGCCTAGAACCAGGACATAGTCATCAGGGGCGACCCCCCCTTCAGGCAACCTTCTTTTTTTTTAATACTAATTTGATTGTAACCGTATAATATATATGCATATTTTTTTTTATTGCGCTTAATGACGAATCGATTTGAATTTTTATATTTTTCCTTTTATTTCCCCCTCAGGGTTTGAGTTTAGTAACTACCAAACTGGTCATACGACCTACAAATTGTAATAATAATAATGATTATGATAATAATAATACCTAATAATTTTCTTGTATCAAATTTCACAAAAGGACAAAATACACTGAGGTGTTATTAAAAATTTTGCCCTAACAGGTCTTTGTAATAAATTGTAAATTTGTTTTTAAAGGTAGTGTTTTATTTGCCTCACCAGACAGCGCAGTTTCTGTTTTTAACTTTGATAATATGGTAACTTTATGTGAGTGAGTGAGCTGAAAGCGAGGTCCCAACACCATCTAGGAGGGTTTCTGTTTTTAACCCGGCATTAAAAACAGTGGCGCCCTTATTAAACCCCCCTCTCTCCGGCATTGGAGCTAGGGCATTTTTTTTTTGGCACGCATGCGCAAGCCTCTCGCATTCAACTCAACTCTTTACGTGAGTTAATTTTGTAAGTTCTCAATATTTTTTTTAATTTTTTACCGAACTTTGAATTTTTATTTATGAAGGGTAAGTAGAAGTAAAATTCTTCTTCTGTGCGGAAAAGAGCGTGGCAACTTATATTCCTTATGGTAATAATTTATGAATATGTAACAATGTATTTGAAGTTATTTCACTTCGGAAAACAACGATAAGATAAATGGAACACGACGCCCTCTTGTAATAACTGGTTCAATTATTTAGTTTACCAATTTTCTGAATGAGGGCGCTATATCGAAGTACAAAACATGTCCAAAATTGTACATCCATAAGCACTAGAATAAATGGATATCCAGTGGACCGTTCAAAAATGTCCATAGACGTACTGGATACATTATGGACAAATTTTGACGTGTACGTCTTGTGCTATCTGGGTAGGACGTTCAAGTACATCCTGGACATGACGTCCATTGAATGTTCCGAATGGACATCCAATGGAAAATTGCCAATGTGAATTATCAAAATAGACACCTAAAACCGTCGCGTCGGTCCAATAGATTTACAAAGATGTACATCCATGTGCCTCCGTTACAAAGCCTAGAACCAGGACATAGTCATCAGGGGCGACCCCCCCTTCAGGCAACCTTCTTTTTTTTTAATACTAATTTGATTGTAACCGTATAATATATATGCATATTTTTTTTTATTGCGCTTAATGACGAATCGATTTGAATTTTTATATTTTTCCTTTTATTTCCCCCTCAGGGTTTGAGTTTAGTAACTACCAAACTGGTCATACGACCTACAAATTGTAATAATAATAATGATTATGATAATAATAATACCTAATAATTTTCTTGTATCAAATTTCACAAAAGGACAAAATACACTGAGGTGTTATTAAAAATTTTGCCCTAACAGGTCTTTGTAATAAATTGTAAATTTGTTTTTAAAGGTAGTGTTTTATTTGCCTCACCAGACAGCGCAGTTTCTGTTTTTAACTTTGATAATATGGTAACTTTATGTGAGTGAGTGAGCTGAAAGCGAGGTCCCAACACCATCTAGGAGGGTTTCTGTTTTTAACCCGGCATTAAAAACAGTGGCGCCCTTATTAAACCCCCCCCCCCCCCCTCTCTCCGGCATTGGAGCTAGGGCATTTTTTTTTTGGCACGCATGCGCAAGCCTCTCGCATTCAACTCAACTCTTTACGTGAGTTAATTTTGTAAGTTCTCAATATTTTTTTTTAATTTTTTACCGAACTTTGAATTTTTATTTATGAAGGGTAAGTAGAAGTAAAATTCTTCTTCTGTGCGCGTGGCAACTTATATTCCTTATGGTAATAATTTATGAATATGTAACAATGTATTTGAAGTTATTTCACTTCGGAAAACAACGATAAGATAAATGGAACACGACGCCCTCTTGTAATAACTGGTTCAATTATTTAGTTTACCAATTTTCTGAGTGAGGGCGCTATATCGAAGTACAAAACATGTCCAAAATTGTACATCCATAAGCACTAGAATAAATGGATATCCAGTGGACCGTTCAAAAATGTCCATAGACGTACTGGATACATTATGGACAAATTTTGACGTGTACGTCTTGTGCTATCTGGGTAGGACGTTCAAGTACATCCTGGACATGACGTCCATTGAATGTTCCGAATGGACATCCAATGGAAAATTGCCAATGTGAATTATCAAAATAGACACCTAAAACCGTCGCGTCGGTCCAATAGATTTACAAAGATGTACATCCATGTGCCTCCGTTACAAAGCCATGGATATTCTGGATTATCAATGGAGAACTAAAAACCTCTATGACCAATGGCTTTACAAAAATTAACATCTATGTGACCGTCGTTACAGGAACATGGATATTCTGGATTCCCAATGGACATCTAAAATCATATATCCAATGGCTGTACAGAAATGAACATCCATGTGACCTCCGTTACAGGACAATGGATATTCTGGATTTCCAATGGACGTACAAATTTACAAGTCCATTGGAATTACATAAATGTATATCCATATGACCTCCGTTATAGGACCATGGATATTCTGTATTACCAATGGACGTACAAATTTACATGTCCATTGTCATTACATAAATGTATATCCATCTGACCTCCGTTATAGGACCATGGATATTCTGGATTACCAATGGACGTACAAATTTACATGTCCATTGTCATTACATAAATGGATATCCATATGACCTCCGTTACAGGACCATGGATATTATGGATTACCAATGGACGTACAAATGTACATGTCCATGGGCATTACATAAATGGATATCCATATGACTTCCGTAAGTGGTCCATGGATGTCCTGACCCTCTAATGGCTTTAAAATGGACGTCCATCGGATATCGTGTGCTGTTTGAGTTTTCAGGTGTGGAAACAATAATGTTGTTACCATAGACAGTTACAGCGGGATTGTATCCGAAATCAAAACGTCCCGACTGTACATACATATTTACATTTCATTTTCCTGTTATTACAGCTATTTTCGTATATGTACATATATATATATATATATATATATATATATATATATATATATATATATATATATATATATATATATATATATATAATTTCACAAGTACGACTTATTACAAAACAAGTCTACTTGGGGGAAGACAGCCTAGCCACGGCTGGGGTGATGGTGGCCCTGGGGAGGAGGGAAAATTTAAGTTAAAGGAAAAATGGCCTTTTTCGGTGTCCTATGCAAGGCCATGAAAGAGTTTAATGTTGCAAAGCTTAAATAGATTTATTGTTGTTTTTTATTCTATGTACAGAGTTTTCTGATTATTTTTGACTGGAAAATTTCCAAAAAAAAAACAGCTTGATTTTTATTAACTAGATTACTTAATGGTTATTAACCCTAATCAATTTTGGCATCTCCTTGCCATTCCATTCGCTCTCCCATTCATACCACTTTTCGTTCCTATGTTCAACATTCATTCCTATACACATCCATTCATTCCTAAATTTACATAATTACATATATTTACATTATTACACGTTTTTTATTTGATCTTGTCTGAATCTTTGAATCAGGAAATATCTACTCAAAGTGTATCCAAGTAGACGCCAAGAGGACAACGCTACGGCTCAAGTTTTGTTTAGTGGGCGAACCTTAGGCCCAAGCAAGAATGAGTGTCAGCCAATAGGATTTATGGATTAGGAATATCAAAATAAACCGGTAATCTGTGATACAATGGTTTACGGATCGGCTCATGGATACGTCTAGTTCCTAATAAGTCTCTTGTCCATGCCGATATTTCTATTTGAGTGTTATAAAACTTACTCGAAATTTCATATATGTGTTCGTTTATTCTTGGTATGTCTAAAATTTCGTGTTGTTTATTGTGTATATGCCCGATGATGTTGGCATGTTTCAGAATTGTATTTTGCATTCTTTGGATGCGAGCCATCTGTGTACCTGAGATGCCACATCATACATCACACATCGTAAGTCATTGTTGGTCTTATGATCTGTTTATAGATTACCAGTTTATTTGCCGGGGAAAGTGGGGATCTAGGACAGATTAAGGAGTAGACATTTTGCATAGCAACAAAAGCTTTCTGCATTATGTACAGGCCCGGATTGGAACCAGTGGCGGACGGAGGATTTTCAAAGTTGGATATCTCTGTTCCTACTTACAGGACCCGTACCTGATTTAGGGGTTTTAATATAGTGAGCCCACTGGGAATGTTTTGGCAAAGAAAAAAAAACATTTTGTAATTTGCGAAAAAAAGTTGAATTTTTCCTAACAATTCAACTTTTCAAATTCTCACCTCTCACCAGAAAGACGTGTAAACCCTTAACAAAAGCCGTGTTCGCCCTTAGATATTTTACCTTCTCAGTGTGTTCTGGTTTTGCATTAGAGCCAGCACCCGCTAGGTGGCGTTATGGTATGTTATTTCCTGCTTGTGTTTTGCAAAACGGGTTTAAGATACGGTAGCATCGATTGCCTCGGTGCGACTGGGTTATGGCTGTCTGAATGAGTCCCAACAAGGACGAAACAGCTGTCATGGTCTACCCGGCCCGGGGTTGTCCATTTTCTTGGACTCCTCGTACTTTGATGCAAGAGAAGAACACACTTCCACAGTCCGCATAGCCGATATTCTTCTCTCTCTTATATATATTGTACGGACGATAAACTTCTACATTTTTACTCTTACTTGGCTTTTGTTAAGGGTTTACACGTCTTTCTGGTGAGGACGTCGTGACCTCCCTCCTTGATCTGCGCGAATGGTGCGGACGAGTTGGGCGAATTTGCGAAAATGCGTTTCTCGAAAGCTAGAGATGCCGTGTTCGCCCTTAGATATTTTACCTTCTCAGTGTGTTCTGCTTTTGCATTAGAGCCAGCACCCGCTAGGTGGCGTTATGGTATGTTATTTCCTGCTTGTGTTTTGCAAAACGAATTTAAGATACGGTAGCATCGATTGCCTCGGTGCGACTGGGTTATGGCTGTCTGAATGAGTCCCAACAAGGACGAAACAGCTGTCATGGTCTACCCGGCCCGGGGTTGTCCATTTTCTTGGACTCCCCGTACTTTGATGCAAGAGAAGAACACACTTCCACAGTCCGCATAGCCGATATTCTTCTCTCTCTTATATATATATATATATATATATATATATATATATATATATATATATATATATATATATATATATATATATATATATATGTTACCGGCATAAACCCTTTTATTTTCTTTGGTGTCATATTCTTCCGACACGAGGCATAAGCCGGTCACTTCCACGCTGCCTTTCGACGAATTTGTTCTATGGTACCTGTTTTAAGGTTTCAGTTTTGAAACTCAAGAATTTTTGGATTCAAATCCAGGTACCGCTGTTTAAATCCTTTTTGCTGGATTGGTGCCTGCTAGAGCAGGGTTTTGATGTCAATTTCGATCGATATAATCAGGTGAGCTAGTTTTTATATAGATGAGTTTTTTTGCGAGTCTGCATCGTGATGCCACGTGCATGGAAATTTTTCAAGTACTAAGGGTTTCTTTCTTTTATTTCTATCAGCCATTAACATCGTCATGACGTTTGGAAATCGCTGGTAGCTGCCCCTTTTTGCTGTTGCTGTCTTTGGAATTCGGAATATCAAGCCCTCTTGAAGAGGTAAGTCACCTTGAAGCTTGTTTTTGCCTCGTGTTTCCTGAGTTACTTATAAATCGCCTAATTTTTTTCCTTAAGCCCGTAAATTATAATTTAAATTTTAGCGAACCGTATTTATCAAAGTTCTACCCTAAAGTATTTTGTACTAAGACTAGGTTTTGTAGCTCGGCGTGATACCTCATATTTTGGATAATAATAACTGACTAAATTATTGCTATAATAACCAAGCTTCTCAAAATTCCTTTAATATTAATATTACCTTACCTAATTGGCATTCTTTTGAAGGCGTGACTATATTTTTGAAGCTTGAATGGTGTAAAGTAAAGTTCATACAATCTATAAGCTATGTTCAGGGCCTCTTTATACCAGCTTACGGGTCAGTTGGAACAGCTAAGCTTGGATTTAAGTAGTCAGTCACTCGCTTAGTAAATGTAGATTGTTTTTATCGGTTTTTTTTATTGACTTGACTGCAAAGCACATACCGTAGCTTTAGCAAGTTTCTTTATCGACTTTATTTCATCGTGAATCATTCGCAGTGGGCTATCTAATCCTAATTTCAAACCGTAATTTATATAGATATAAAGGAATTTGTGGTACTAGTTAGTTTGACATTGACAAGCCTGTCATATACCTCAGTTGAAAATTAAAGCATTATAGCCAGTGTTTTTAAATTTATTAATTTGTTATTAGTATTTCAGTCGCCATCCAGTTAGGAAAGCTTTTTTTTAATTTAATTAAATAATATTCCGGATGAGTACCACAAAATCTTTATTCCCTTTTTTTATAAGTTGAGACGTATACGGGCTTGAAGTTTTGGGTTTATTGTTTATGAAGTTGGAAAGTTTAGATTTATTTTTGCGTTTGTTTATAACGGGGGGTTAAATAATATTTTTATGTTTTCTGAGAGATTAATTGGCCTATTATTTTATTTTCAAATTTGTCATTTGACTGTTATTGGACTTATTAAGCTCGTACACGTTTTACACTGTTTATTTTATCGTACCATTTGCTTGGTTGGAATTTAGGGTAGATAGATGCTATATAATTAGTTAAACCTGCTTTTGGGAACCTAGAGTAGTAAGTAGTTTTATGCAGTGGCGGCTTTTTAATAAGAGCTGCAGAGCTGCAGCACTGCCTCAAATTTTACAAAAATAATTATTCTATTTTTTTTCTTCATTATTAATCTAAATTAACATTCTACATTCTACAACATATGTATTTCAATTAAAACTTCTATATGTACGAACTTGTCGGCTATGTAACCACGTGGTCATCGCTGTTGAAAAGCACGTCACCCGTTCGTTGGCGACCGAAATTTCAACGTCATCCCTAATAAAAATCGGCAGCCTGATGGAATTTGGCCTTGAGCTGGCCAATCAGAGTGCCATATTTTCTGGAGATTCGTGCTGCACTTTTCGCCGCCGGATGGATGTATTCTTGAACCGAGATATCTATTTTTGGGGGTTTACCATATAAAAATTGTTTATCCAGGAATAATTTTGTCAATTTAAGAATTCATCCCCAAATATATTTTGTTACTTGTTAGTGTTACGTGAGATGCAACAGGTTATAGTGCAAAGTGCAAGAGTTTAGTAATTTTGCTTGTTAAAAATGGACATTATAATAAAATATAAGGATTTTTCGCGTATGTCCCTTGACGAGAAACTAGAGATTAAAAGAAATGGACGCCCTACACCTGAACTAAATATAGAGTGTGCTTCGAAAAGTCGCGGCAAAAGCTACGTTAGAAAATTTAATATAAATATTTATTCTAAATACAGTTGGATTTTCGGTTGTGACATAAAAAATTAATTATTTTGTTTTGCCTGTGTCCTTTTTGGTGGTGATTTGCACTGGACAAGCAGTGGTGTTAGTGACTTAACGCATTTAAGTGAAAAAGCTAAGGCTCATGAAAATTCAAAACAGCACATAGCTAACGAGATGCGTTTTGCGTTATTGGGAAAAGTGAATATACAAGAACAACTGGACAGTGCCTACTGGCAAAACATTGCTGCCCATAATGATAAAGTGGCAAAAAACAGGTTAGTGCTTTCAAAAATTATAGACGCCATAAAATTTTGCGGTATGTTTGAGCTTGCCTTAAGAGGCCACGATGAACGTGAAACTTCCAAAAATCCTGGAATATTTTTAGGTCTTATTAATTATACTGCGGAACTGGACAAAACACTGAAAGAACATTTAGAGTCTTCTACTGTTTTTAAAGGGACATCCAAAGAAATCCAGAATGACTAGAATTACTAGATTGCATTTTTGAAGTTTATCGCGAAATAGTTTCCAAAGAAATAAATGAAGCGGATTTTCTGGGTCAGGGCCGATGAAACAACAGACGTTTCCTCAAAACTCCAAACGGTTCTTGTATTTCGTTATATTAAAGATGGTAAACCTGTTGAACGATTTTGGGGTTTTTTTACAAGCGATCGACAAACAGCTGAATCGCTGAGCTCCCTGATTTTAAAAGAACTTGAACCGTTGGTAGAGAAAAATCCTAATAAAATGATTGCACAATCGTATGACGGTGCAGCAGTAATGAGCGGTAGGCACGCAGGAGTTCAGGCTAAAATTAGGGAAAAATACCCGTTGGCTCACTTTGTACATTGTTACGCACATCAGTTGAATTTAATAATGACGCAAGCCACTTCCCAAAATAATGATGTTAGGCTCTTCTTTGGTAACCTGTCTGAAATACCAACATTTTTTTCTAACTCCAGTCAACGTGTTAGTTTTCTGAATAAAGTAGTAGGACGTAGAATTCCAAGATCCGCGCCTACTAGATGGAATTTTAAAAGCCGTACAGTTAATGTTGTCTTTGAATACAGAGAAGATTTAATCGGATGTATGGAAGAAATTGAAGAAACTCCCGGCATTAATATTGCAACAAAAAATCAGGCAGGAGCAATAAGAAGACTTTTGCAAGAAAAATCGTTTGTATTTTGGCTCACACTATTTCACTACATTATGCCTCATGTAGATATTTTGTATAATGAACTACAAAAACGAATTATTGATTCTGTTGAAATAAGTCGCTGTTTAAAAATATTTAAGGAAAATATAAGCACAATCAGAAACCGAAAAATGCAAGAAATTATAGAAGAGGCAAAATCTTTTGAAAACGTAGTAGATTCGAGAAGAAAAAAATTAAATGAAGAAAATTGGAAAGTATCAGCAATTGAGGTGTGTGATGTTATAATTAAAGTTGCTGAGGATCGATTTCAATATAGCGATCAATTAAATGCGGCAAATTTGTTAATTTGTGAAAAATTTGAATGGTACGATTTGTCCTTTCCCCAAGACTACTTTACAGAGACCATAAAATCGTACCCCTTTCTGGAAAAGCAAAGACTGAAAACTGAATTAACTGTTTTATATTCCAGCGAGGAATATAGAAACTTTTCATCATGTGCTGTGCTGCTTAACTTTCTACTTAATAACAATCTTCGAGATGTATTTAAAGAAGTGATAAAACTAGTAAAAATTCTCGTTACTATGCCAATGACTAGCGTAGAGGCGGAAAGGGACTTTTCTACTTTAAAGCGTATAAAAACATTTTTAAGAAGTACCATGTGTCAAGACAGGCTCAATGCTTTAGCGTGTTTGACAATTGAACATAAACTTATCCGGTCTATATCAGATTTTAATGAAATTGTAATAGACAAATTTGCCCAAAGAAAAGACAGACGTATTGATTTGATTTTTAAGAGAAATCAGTAATATTTTATCGAGTTCTTTGGGTTTAAATATATTATAATAACTTTTAATTTGTTATTTGCAATTTTGAGTTGTTTGCAAAAGACTTTTTGTGTTAAAATTTTACAATATATAGTTTACATCAAGAACATTTTAGTTGAAGGTTGAAGTTTAAAGCAATTTGGTAAGTAAATACCGTTTTTAGTGTATAGTTCAAAAGTAACTTAAAAAAAAATTGTCATTCACTTTTGACTGGATTTGTATGCAGCACTACCTGGTTCTAACATCACGAGCCGCCACTGGTTTTATGGTAGCGATTTATTTGCTTTTAATTTAACATTTGTGTTCTTATAAATGTACATAAGCGGTATATTTTTGATTAATTCTATTTAAGCGGTTTGTCCCTATGAGGGATGTTTTCTCTTTATGTCAATGACCAAAATTTTTCTAAAGTCAATTATCTGGTTTTCTTTGCTTATGTTATCTTGCATTGATTCGGGTTTACTGAATTAGTGCTGAGCGCTTAGCTATGAAGTCAAGCTACTATAGGGGTTTGAAGTTTTAATTACCTTCTTTTTTTGGGGCTTCGCTTAAGCTTTTCTTTTACTTTAAATTTTGCTTGAACGTTCGAATCTTAAGTCAAGCTAACTGGGGTTTCAATTTTTAGTTATTTTTACTGTCAACGCTTAAGCCTTTTTCTTTGTTTATACTTTGAATCTAGCGTGAACTTATGATTTAATTATCAATTATTTTGTTTTTGTTGTACTTTTATTATTTTTATTGTTGATGTAAGATAACATAATGCAGCGTTAAGCTGGTCAGTTAGTGAACATTTATTTTTTGTAAATATTAACGTTTATCGTTAAAATATCAAGGAACTGTACAATTTTATTTAGTTATCAATGCCCTTGATTAATAATTTCTGATGTTTATTAAAGTAACTTTTTAATCTTATCTTAAGCTTGTTTAAATCTTGCAGTCTGGTTTTTTGCGATTACTTCTTTCAGTGGTAACTTTTTTTTTCAAATTAAAGTAACTTCATATTTTGTTTTTTTTTGTAACTCAACTTAAATTTTCCGATTGATTTCAAGCCACTGGCTTTCTCATTTACTATTAGCCTTTTATTTAATATTAAATTTTGCGGATTAGTTCCAGTAAATTATTTCTCCAGATATAAGTATTAACTTTTTTATTAACGTAACTTTTTAATCGTACCTTAAGCTCGTTTAAATTTTTCAAATAATTACTTTCTCTTTTATTAGTAGTTTTTTTTTTATATTAACGTAGCTTCTTATTTTTAAATATTTTTCTGCTTACCTAAATTTTGCGATTCAGTTCAAGCCAATGGCTTTCTCTTTTAATATTAAATTAATTAATAAAAATTCATTAAATTTTGGCGCTTTAGTTCAAGTCAATAATTGTTTCTCTCCGAATAGTAATCTTTTCTATTAACGTAACTTCTGATTTTTATTTTTAATTATTAACGTAACTTCAAATATATTTTCTTTTTATTAATTAGATTTAAATTACTGTAACTACTAGGAATTGTTTTGTTCCTAGGGTCTTCCGTAGGGGCTACAAAGCATCCCTATTACTGTCTCTTTGGTAGGGGCTACAACGCATCCCTACTTTTCTTTGGCAGGGGCTACGAAACGTCCCTAAGCAGCCGTCATACCTTTTCTGTGGGTGTTAAGCAGCCACCCTATGGTTTTTTTTTGCGTGTGAGGACAGACTTCCTCACGAAGTTTTACTTTTCAGTAAATTTGATTTAATTATTTTGCGGGGCGAAATTGCCCAATTTTCTTGTCTCTGTGTGAACAATTGTAAACACCTGAAAGTTTTTTTTATGTACAAATAAATGTATATAGGGTTATATGTAATTACGTTGTTTTTATCCAGCTCACTGCGCCCGATGTTTTAATTTTTATTTATGAATAACGGGTTTGTTGTGTGTTGAAGCAGGTTCCTAGACCACCTAGGCGACTTCCAGTTTGTGTCGGTGTAAAAAACTGCAGCCGAACTCTATAACAAAAAAAGCGACAACGATTTTGATCGCTTTCTACCAAAGAAAATAAAACGGTATGAGAAAAGACGGAACAGTGTATTTCCGTCGAAACACGAAATCAGCTGTTTTCAAGTGGGCTGAATTGCAACACTGTTTATTGACAAAACTATTAACCTCTTTACCGACTGAGAAAGCTTTGCGCGGGAAACCCATTCAAAAATTTTTAAAAATTTATTGACAACGCGTAAGCAACGCACAAAAAAATAGTGTGGATCTCAAAATTTGCATTGTGTTCTAAAGACCTACTTAAACGTTCGACTTATTCATAGTAATCTACATAACAGGGATAATTAGCAAGTATTTTGATTTACCTGATAAAACCATTTCCCCAAGTTAAGAGAAAAATATGTAATGTTTATTTTTGTCAAAGTTTTTACTACTTGTACCTGTTATTCTGTAACATACGAGTACAGTGAGTAATACATTTAAAAGACCTCTAGAACTCATTAAGAATTTCGAGAACCACACTAAGGTTCGTAGGATTGTTGATTGGGGTGTGTGGAGTATATTTAAGAAATGTAAAATTTAGATTTAATTAGTGTGTAACTTTTTGTATGTTTATAAGTGGTTATGGCCATAAATGAATAAATAAATAAATAAATAAAATAAATTTCAGTAACGATGCTTAAAGCATTACCTTACATTTAATTTTGAATCTCTTCAGCTTAACATTTTGAACGATGTTTCAACACTAATTATTATATTTTAACGTTAATTAAACCTATGACTTAATTAGAATCTTGATCTATAACATGTTTCTCAAAATTTTTAATCCAGTAGTATATTTAATTGAAGTTTAGGCAGGAGTGCTGATAATTGCTTTAATTCTTGATCAAATTCTCTGTGCAACTGAACTAAGACTCTTTAAATGAAGGAAGGGTAAATAAAATCCAAAAGTTATAAAAAAGTAAAATTTATTTAAAACATTAATAATTAATAAAGTTAAAATTGGAAATCGTAAACAAAAATCCAATTGGATAATAATACTAATAAATGCCTTTATTTTGGTAACAATTACCTATATACATACATTTTTTTTTCAATAAGTACCAAATATTAATATTATATCTATAAGAGTACTTTGAGTAGCAGCATCTTCAAGTGGCCTAAATAAGAAACAACTTTTTCAACAATGGATGTTAAGTACAGAAAATTAATAATTAGGCGTAAATATACAACTAAGAAGTTAACCAACATGCTGCTAACTTCAATATTTATTATGTAACATGCCATCAACTCCAGGGTGTACCAAAGCTACTGTAATCACCGGGTTTCTATGGTATAAGGTCGCATCAGATGTGTCAAAATATTTGGTATCCTACATAGTCTCACGTTAGGTAAATACTCTAAATCAGGTAGGTCATTTCTCAAAATCAGGTAGGTAATATCTCAAAATCAGGTGATAGTGTCTCAAAGTCTGGTAAAATCTCAAATTCGTGTATTGTGTCATCATCAGGTACTGTATTATGGTCGGTAGCTGTCCCATCGAACAGTAAATTATTAATGGCTCTGTGTCTCTATGTCATTGTCAGTATTTTCTTTCTCATGACATAATTTTTGTCTCTTATATCTACCCCCGTGATAGTGTCTCAAAGTCTGGTAAAATCTCAAATTCGTGTATTATGTCATCATCAGGTACTGTATTATGGTCGGTAGCTGTCCCATCGAACAGTAAATTATTAATGGCTCTGTGTCTCTATGTCATTGTCAGTATTTTCTTTCTCATGACATAATTTTTGTCTCTTATATCTACCCCCTTTTTTGTAATGCCCTTTGGAAAATTTGGGACACTTTTTTCTATGTTTGCAATATTTAAATATAGACAATAGACAATTAATAAAGAATGCATTTTACAGTACAGATGAATATTTTAGATCGAATTTTAATTTATTGTAATTTTATTAGTGGCTTTGCCTCGTAATTAATTTTAATTTGTTTTGTAGAGTCTCTTAATGTCGTAAATTTTGAACTTGGTATCCTGTATACTCTTTAGTGTTTAGATTTTATTATTTAATATTAACAAATTTTTTATTTTTTAAATTTGATATTTTCTACTTTTTGACGTGTGTAACATTGTAAAAATGATAACATGAATAAATTGAGTATGAGTATGAGTATGAGTAACCGTAAGCACTTATTTATGAGTTCGCGGTATACCTCAGAATTGTCGGTACAAAATATAGAAGACTGAAAAACTGACATTTAATCTTGTCCTCTAGATGATGTTCATGTCCTCGAGTTTTAAGAAATGATTCGACCATTTTATAGATATTTTCACTCATATCTATCAAATTTTTACTGGCATATTTCAGTCGGTATTTATTTCATAGTCCTTAAACTGAACAAATAAGCATGTTCATTTCGAATTTCCGAAGCAAAAATTTTGTCTTTCCAAATGGAATGTACAGGGTCTCAACTAAAAATATTTGAATATTAAAATCTTACTTGTACCCTTAAAGTACCAATTACATTTTATCAGTTTTTAAATAATTGTATGTTAAGGAATTTTTCAAATAATTTGGTGCCCCACTTGTCTACAAGTTTATTTACCACTACTAACATTCCACTTGTATGTTTAAGGTACAAAAGTTAAAAATTACAGCAACTGAGTGTGAAAAAAACAAATATTAGCCCCATTATCACAATCCTTATTGATTTAACAGTCTCTAACCCAAACAATTTTACATATGTTCATAAAACAATGTAATTATATTGAATAAAATTCACATTCATGACATGCATATTAAAGTAAGGATTTCATAAAAAAAATCATTGTTTGATGTAGGTATTCTAAAAACATTTACCAATCTTTTTGTCTAGGAAAGCTCGATATATACAAGGTTTAATGATAATATAAAACGTTCAACGTAAAAAGTTGCAACGATGTAACTCTTTTTCTGAAAATTCTCAATAATTGATGATCAAACCCAAGTAAGAAATTTACAATTACACTTACATTACTTGCCTGCAGGCCTCTCTCACGAAATCCCTAGTCCCTAACCAAAATGAAGAAGGCAAGCGTGGAGGTGGACCAAATTTTCAACTTCTAGGATAAAATACAAATGCCAGTCAAACAAATGTGTTATGAATTATTATCTAACTTACCTGATGGATAGGAAGAATCGCTTTTAACTTAAAAAGTACAAAAGATATTTTAAAAATTCCCGAAAAAGCACTTCTTTATGAAATTAAGATGATGAAAAATGCCGGTTTGACACTTTGACAGCGCTTGAGATGGTGTGGGTGCAGTGCTAGCAAGATTAAAACTTCTTTGAAAATATCGACGTAATTTTGATATTTAAAACAATTTCTTAATTAATAGATTTAGTATCCTGACGTTAAAATTTGTTCAAGTGTTTTTAAAAATTGAATATATCCAATAAAACTTTTAAACTTAATCCGAAAAGAAAAACCCCAAAAATCGAGTGTCATTTTCAAGTGGGCGTCGTTGCGAGATTGTCGTGTTGCCATTTCCTCCATTTAACTGACATGGGCTTTCTACCTCTCCTTCTATGCTTATACCTATCTCTATCGCTATCGCTTTTTTCAAAAATTACAGAGTTCGGGTCCTGGTGGCGTCCAATCGAACCTTTTCCGGCTAACTGCACTGGGATTCCAGAATGCTATTCGATATCGAAATATTCGATTTGGCGCAAAAAACCGATTCCCGTTTGTTTCGATATCGTCCAAAACGATATCGAGTCTTTCGGTACCTCTAGAGATCCCGTTTCGGTCGATTTCGAGATGACAGTGATTTTTAGGTTAGAATTATTTGTTATTTGTGTTGCAAGTTGCTTTTTTTTTGGTTTAATTTCACATGTGTGAAACATGTTACTACACCAATATATAAAATGTATTTAGTTAAAAAAAGACATTTTAGACTTTTCCAGTTAAAATCGGATACTAATGTTGTAGTCAAGTTGATTTTTAACATTTTAGATTTATGTTTTTGTAAAAACAATAAGCACAGTGTTCAGAAATGATCGTTCTTTCAACTGATTTTTTAAGTTTGGACCAAAGAAAAAACTATTTTGTTTCTAGGGTACAGGAAGCTCATTGGAACATCCTAATAGAGTATATGTCAGCATGTTTTTATATGAAAATAAATGTCGATGTTTAATTTTTTTATTTCTTGTTTTACTACTGCATAATACGATTTTTTAAAATAATTATTTTATAGTGGCGGGCAGAGCTAGGTAAATAACTCATTGTTAATTTAAAGGGCTTGCAATTACCAATTATTTTAGGGCTTGCAAACACTGGGCCTCAAGCCCTTTTCAAAATATGTAATTGAGGCTTGGTAATTGAAGCTTGAAAATGAGCTTGTAAGCTCTCTAGACTTTTAAGAACATTGAAAGTGCTTAAACCATTTTAGTAGGGCTTTAAGTCTTTTCGAAGGGCTTGCAAGTTCATAGTTCATTTTTCAATCACTTATAAAGTAATGTAATTACTCAATTACATCATATGTTAAAAAGGGCTCGAAGCACAGTGGTTGCAAGCCCTAAAGAAAGTAATTTGTAATTGATGTTTGATTCAAGATTTCTTATCCTCAAAACAATATCGACAATTGGAAGCATTTTTTAGATGAAAACAAGCAGGCAATAAATGAATACAATCAGGACCACACGCCACACAATCATAAGAAAAAATCAAATAAATTTTGCAACAAAATAATCTTAGGTTATAATTCACTACGCATGCGTGCTACGAATACTACGGTTTCCGATATCGAAGAAAACGATGTCATAAACGACATAGAATGAGGATATCGAATTGGCCGATATTGTTTTGACTATCGAGTATCGAAAGCGTTACGATAGCTGTCGTATCGAGTGAAAGGGAATCCCAGCGCTGAGGTGAGGGCTAATTTGCACGCGCTCTACTACACCTGGCTTCACACAGAACCCTGCTGTTTCTTTCTTGGAGTATCTTCCTGAATTCTTTGTTTAATGTTGTTTTCAAGTTTTAAGCGGTAAGTACTTGGTCAATGGTACTCATCATAGTATCATTGACAGTTTTTAATCAAACACTTTTTCTTTTAACAAAGTGCGTCGCAACAGTTGCATCTTTTATTTCTATTGTTTAGAATACTATGTTTATATTTTATTTCAACTTTGTAAATGTAACGTTTCAAAAATTAAGAGGGGGGACAGTAAAGAGACGCACTGTATATGTATAAACTGAGCTATTTTCGAGGACTATAATATATATACATATATATATATATATATATATATATATATATATATATATATATATATATATATATATATATATATATATATATACAGTGACCGGCAAAAAGTTCGCAACATATGGGAAAAATTTTTATTAGGAGAGTATCGGAAAAACTTTCCCAGGGGATCGGTTCTGCATGTCCGATAACCTAAAAATCGATTTTGACATACGTCACGTGACCACTGGTATAGCGTCAAATTAAAAAAAAAATTGTTAATTTACAAAAAGTGAGGTTAGTTGACGAGATATCAAAAAAAGTTATTTGAAAAAATTGCTTAGAATTAAATTCTAGGTCCTTGTGCAAAATTTTAAGATTTTATTTAAAAAAATTGGAAAACTCAATTTTTTTTAAATATTTTTTTATCGATTTACAAATTTCCGGGTTTTTTCGTTTAGATAGCTTGGCTAATGTAAAGCCCATGTATCTGGATGAAAATAAACGAATGTAGTAGTTTTTTCTACAATTGACAGGACAAAATTAAAAAAAACAGGGTTTCGCCGGACGCTAGCTGTTGCAATGATTTGTATCTAGCAGCAGTGTCAAAATTTTAGAGACATTTCAATGAGATTACATTGAGAAAACCTTAATCGTCTTAAATATATCTGAAGTTCGACTTTTTGTAAAGTTAAGGGGATTAAAATAGATAATAAACAAAAAATTACCTGTTTATTTAATCGAAATTTTATAAACGAAAACCAATGTAAGAAAAACTTAAAAGTAGTCAAATTCTGTACTAACAACACAAAAAATCATTGTTTTTCCTTGGGTGCACAAAATTTAAAACTCAGTATGACCACCATTTCTCTCCATACATACTGTTGTTCTCGAGCGCAACTCTCGATTAACATTTCGGAGCATTTTACGATTTATTTGCAATACACAATTTATAATGACATTCTCTAAATTTTGTATATTCCTAAAGGGTCGATGTTTGTACACAGGGTTCTTTAGGTATCCCCACATAAAAAAATCTAACGGAGTCAGATCTACAATTCTACAATTGACAGGACAAAATCGAAAAAATAGGTGTTCGCCGGACGCTCGCTGTTGCAATGGTTTGAATCTAATGAAATGACTGTATCAAGATTTTATTAAGATTTTTCGCATATAAATTTAACAACCAGGTCTATTTAGTTGTACTTAAAACTACCAAAGCAGGCTCTGAAATTAAAACAACCAAATAATCTAGTAGGTTAAAAACAACAGAAAAATGTCAAACAAATTATAATTTGTTTGATTTCAACCTATGTCATTGGTTTATGTCTCGCATCTTACTAAGTTTGATATTTTACATAAGTTTATTAATATTTTATTCCTTAAAATGGCACCCACACTACTTCTTCAGGAAAAGATAGAAATTATTTTAATTTCTGGAGATAATTACAAAAGCCATAGAGAAACAGCAGCAATTTTTAATGAGAGGCACCCCGATAAATCCCTCCATTATTCCACAGTATCTCGTCTAGTCAATAAATTTAAAGAAACGGGATCGGTAGAAAATCAGTATAAAGTTTCCCATGAAAAACCGGTAACAGGTGACGAAGGTTCTCTGGATGTGTGTTTGTCGATCACAGAAACACCCCAATTAGCAGTTAGTCAAATATCGGAGATCACTAACATTCACGAAAGATCTGTGCGGAGGATATTAAAAAGAAACAAATTTCATCCGTACAAACCTAAATTTGTACAAGTATTAAAAGATAGGGATTATGACGCCCGCTTCGATTTTTGTGCCTGGTTCCAGGGTATGATTGAGGAAGATTTTAATTTCCCAAAGAACGTTCTTTTCTCGGATGAAGCTACATTTACCTCTAACGGAACCGTCAGTTCACAAAACTGTAGATGGTGGGCCACCGAAAACCCAGACTTTGTAATTCAGAGTAAAGACCAATATAGTTTTAAGGTTAATGTGTGGTGCGGAATTTTCAACCTCAGAATAGTGGGACCTTTTTTCTTTAGAGACAATTTAAATTCAGAACGATATTTAGAATTTCTACAAACTGAGATATCTGACTTTTTAGACAATTTGTCATTAGCCGAAAGAAGAAATTTATACTTTCAACAAGACGGAGCTAGCATTCATTCCACAAATGAGGTGAAGAGATGGCTGGATCAAGAATTTGGAAACCAGTGGATAGGACGGTTTTCTGAAAATCCGTGGCCTGCGAGATCACCAGATCTGACTCCGTTAGATTTCTTTATGTGGGGATACCTAAAGAACTCTGTGTACAAACATCGACCCTTTAGGAATATACAAAATTTAGAGAATGTCATTAGAAATTGTGTATTGCAAATAAATCGTAAAATGCTCCGAAATGTTAATCGAGAGTTGCGCTCGAGAACAATAGTATGTATGGAGAGAAATGGTGGTCATACTGAGTTTTAAATTTTGTGCACCCAAGGAAAAACAATGATTTTTTATGTTGTTAGTACAGAATTTGACTACTTTTAAGTTTTTCTTACATTGGTTTTCGTTTATGAAATTTCGATTAAATAAACAGGTAATTTTTTGTTTATTATCTATTTTACTCCCCTTAACTTTACAAAAAGTCGAACTTCAGATATATTTAAGACGATTAAGGTTTTCTCAATGTAATCTCATTGAAATGTCTCTAAAATTTTGACACTGCTGCTAGATACAAATCATTGCAACAGCTAGCGTCCGGCGAAACCCTGTTCTTTTTAATTTTGTCCTGTCAATTGTAGAAAAAACTACTACATTCGTTTATTTTCATCCAGATACATGGGCTTTACATTAGCCAAGCTATCTAAACGAAAAAAACCGGAAATTTGTAAATCGATAAAAAAATATTTAAAAAAAATTGAGTTTTCCAATTTTTTAAAATAAAATCTTAAAATTTTGCACAAGGACCTAGAATTTAATTCTAAGCAATTTTTTCAAATAACTTTTTTTGATATCTCGTCAACTAACCTCACTTTTTGTAAATTAACAATTTTTTTTTTAATTTGACGCTATACCAGTGGTCACGTGACGTATGTCAAAATCGATCTTTAGGTTATCGGACATGCAGAACCGATCCCCCGGAAAAGTTTTTCCAATACTCACCTAATAAAAATTTTTCCCATATGTTGCGAACTTTTTGCCGGTCACTGTATATATATGTCGTTTTTAATCCGGGAATACATCCGTTCGTTTGATTCGTTTCTAGTTGAAACTTGCAGACGTTTCGCCAAAATCTCATTTGGCATCTTCTGTGCTTGCTCGCTGGTCGTAGAAAGTAAGCTGAGGGTGGCAGCCGCAGTGCGTGGTTTTATAGTGGACCGCCTCGGTCTTAACTCGTATCTATTGGCCGGCGTTGGCTCCGCCCCCTGAGTGGTCTGCTTGGGAGCTGTGTTCGGCTTCACTTGATTCTCGGCCATCGTGGTGTTCATGTTAGAGGGCTTGATGGTGGATTTCCATGTTGCTGGAAGGTTCAAGGCGTCGTCGCGTTTGTTTAGGTTGTCGCTTTTTTCTATTTCGATTGCTTCGCGGATAAGCCTGGTTTTGTAGTGGTCTATGTTGGCTATCTGTTTGCAGCTGTCGAAGTTGATTTTGTGTCCTGTTTCAAGCTGGTGACGGAAAAGGGCTGACGATGTTTGTTTGTTCTTGATGCAGAGCTTGTGTTCTTCTAATCTTGCTGATATTCGTCTATTGGTCTGTCCTACATATGTTTTGCTGCAGGTCCCACATGAGATGCTGTAGACACCGTGGTTTTCAAGTTTTATTTTATCTTTTGGGTTTCTTAGAGCTGATCCTATTGTTTGGTGTGGCTTGTAGGCTGTCGCGATGTTGTGCTTGCGTAGGATTCTCCCGATTCTGTCTGTTGTTTCCTTGATATATGGTAGTATGGATATGGGCCTGTCTTTGGTGGATTCTTCTGGTTTCTTTTTTTGGCGATTTTGTTCCTGGTCTATGGCTTTTTTTATTGTATGTGTTTTGTAGCCGTTTTGTTTCAGAGCTGTTTTTATGTTGTCTAGTTCCTGTTGTTTCCCTTGGGAGTCTGTCAGCCGGATGGATCATGTAATCAGTGTGTTGGCTACTCCTTGTATTTGAGTCGGGTGGTGACGAGACTCAGCGTTGAGGTATCTGTTTGTGTGTGTTGGTTTTCTATATACAGTGTGTCGCAGAGTTCCTTCTGTTGTTTTTGTTACTAGCACGTCTAAGAATGGAAGACTGTTATTTTCTTCGAGTTCTATGGTGAACTGAATTTTTGGATGGCGGGAATTTAGATGATCCAAGAACTGGTGGAGTTTGTCCTTGCCGAAAGACCATATTACGAAAACGTCGTCGACATATCTAATCCATAGTTTTGGTTTGAGATGGGCTTCTTCAAGAGCATTGTTTTCGAAGTAGGTCATGAAGAGGTTTGCTGTGGCTGGTGATAGTGAAGAACCCATTGCTGCGCCTTCCGTCTGTCTGTAGATTATTTGGTCATCGAATAAGAAGTATGCGTTTTTTAGACAGTGTTTGGCTAAGTCCACAACGTGTTTTGGGAAGGTCTCGTTTCTTGATATCTGTTCCAGAGCTTCATCAACCGGTATCCTGGGGTATAAGGATTTGACGTCAAAACTGGCTATGATGTCATTCTCCTCAAGCTTGACAGTTTTTAGGATCTGTGTAAAGTGCTCGGAGTTTTTGACGTAGGAATTAGCTTTTTCGACTGATGGTTGCAAGATGCTGGCTAGATATTTTTCCAATTTTTGTATATATATATATATATATATATATATATATATATATATATATATATATATATATATATTATATATTTTTCATGGTTCCTTGCTCCTATATTATTTCAGTTTTTAGTTCTAATTTTACTTTCCTAGAACCAAGTATCTGCTTAGTTTCATTGTTTTTTTTTGAAAAATACATTTTTTTGAAGTGTTATCATTAGGTTTGTTCCAACCAACAATTTTTGTATCGTCCCCGAACGGTTATTGGGATCATTCGTACTGATGTTGTGCGCAGGCGTGTATTTTTTCACAGTTCCGTGACGGTGCAAAATAAACACGGGTTGGAACGCTTTGTGAACCGATTTAGTTATCGAATTCATATACGCACTATATTGTTAGCATCCAATCTACCCGTTGTTAAAATTTGAAGCAAAGATAAAATATTGTTTTGTATCACGTGATGTAACAGCACTTTTGAAGTTTTGACGGAACTGTCACTGTCAGTTCTGACAGCAGTTTAAAATGTGAGCTTGTCGGTTTCCTTTTCGTCTTTTTACCTTTCAAAAGTAAAGATTAATGTGTTTTTATTTGTGAAAAGTGGATTAAAAGTTAATTATTATCCTATTTACGATATTGACATAGCTAATGTACCGATAATGCGTTTTAAACCGCAAGAAGTGAAGAAATTACTTGTAGTTTTAAGCGGCGAATATTCTTCACAAGAATGTAAACTGAAGAGCGAATACATCATTTTTAATTTGAGATTTTGGGGCAAAACGGGTAAGAACATCATGTAAATAAAGCGAGGCATCGTTTGGAAATCTAAAAAAAACACGGTGCCGTTCTAATATGCGGTCTACCGTCCTACATACAGTCTATGTGTGTACGCTATTATTCTAATATGCGGTCTACCTGCTAATAACTTTAACATAAATAATATAAATTGTGTTTACAACAGTGAGGAAGGAATATCTTTGAGAAATTATCAATGTTTACACTTTGATTGTACTGGTAAGAAACAATCTTAACAAAATCTAACATTGATAATTTCTCAAAGATATTCCTTCCTCACTGTTGTAAACACAATTTATATTATTTTATTACTTTAATACTCTAATCGGATTTTCCCAAACTCGCAAAAATAAAGTAAATACGCTCGGGGCGGAATTGGGGTGCAGGATTAACATACCTGAGAGATCACTATTTTTGGAATAATTATGCGGGCGGAGTTAGGCACTGCTCACAATTAGATATTAAATGTTAAAGTTATTAGCAGGTAGACCGCATATTAGAATAATAGCGTACACACATAGACTGTATGTAGGACGGTAGACCGCATATTAGAACGGCACCAAAAACACATTATTTAAGCTCGAATTAAAACTCAAAATACGTAAGTATAATTTATTGTAATCATTAATTTTTATATAATACCTACATTATAATTAGAATCAAAATCTTAAATAATTAATTACCTACCTATGCAAAATCACTTTGTCTTTCTCAACTGACCGTCGACATGCGAAACAAGATCTCATTTTCTATCTAACATATTATTAACTCTGTTTCGATATTATTGCACTTTAAAGTATATAATAATTTATATTTACTGGTTTTTCTGATATTTTATTATAAATTCAAATAAATATTCACAGAATAACGCTACGGCGAAATCGAAGGCTTGTCACTCTTGTCAGATTCAAATTTGGACTTTTGAATATGACAGGCGCGAGCGGCCATGTTGTCGTATTTGGTGTTTTGATTAGCGGACGGTACGTAGTATTGAGTTCACTGGCTGGGCAAATCACGTGGTGATTTATGAGGGGTGTTCAGGACATCACGTGACTGGTTAGCAATTGTTTCCAAAGGCTACGTCTTTGCTTCAACATTTTTTCGTCGTTCGCTATATTATTACAGTGGTAATACGTATATGATCGAATTAATAACATAACCTTAGTTTATGTAATGAATTGTCAATTGAGGATTTAACATAAAACATAAATCTTTATGTACGGACATAAACAAAATAATGACCGAAAATACAGTATTAGGAGGTAAGGCGGTAGGATTCTGCATTTTTTCGGTTCATTCAGCATTAGCTCCAAATCGCCCTCGCTCGTTGATATGACCGATAGAACAGCTCTCTCCTCCGTCACTCATGGTAAAAGAATCAAATTAAACAAAAATATACGCTGTGAAAATCTCAAACCCTTCGACTAAAAATGCCCATTAACAAAAACCATAAATACATAGAAAAAGATTTAAAAATAAATGGAAATTTCAACAGTTAAGTGTCAGCCCCAGCTGACTAAAAGCTTAGTGCGCAGGTCATCCCAAACGATTCCGATGTTTTGGCAAGGATCGAAATGACGGTTCCAGAACGGTCACAAATTTCGTTGGAACACACAGAACCGTCCTATCGTCAATTTAAGGTTGGAACGCATTTTGTTTGATACGCATGCGCCTGACCGTACTAAGTACGGTTTTTGGTCGGGTTGGAACAAACCCATTGTTATCATGTTTATGCATATACGTATTAAATACGTATATGTGTTTATGCATATACTTATTAAATAAGTTTATGCTATTTTTTAAAACTAGGGATTTTCAAGAGGTCATATAGGGATTTTTTTACTCTGGGTTGGCAACGCTGTGCAGAAGTCATGGTGGAGCTTTGTCACTAGCCGCTTTAGGCTGTGTACCGTTGTCAAACCTGGTTAACCGCTCGGTTTCTTCGGTGACATTAATGACAGATATTGCGTTTCCAATCTGCCAACTTTTCAGATTACCGATACTTACGGGACACAAAACCGTAACCGAAGTTGACAACGGTACACGCCCTTAGACAGGAGCGGCTAAAACTGCAAACAATCCGACGTTGCCACATGTGTCGAAGATTTTAAAATAACGGTATTTTTTCTTCAGTCATTCATACTACTTTGAGTGACAAGAGCTTAGATGAGGGAAGAGAGAGGATACCGCGCATGCCATTAAACCAATGAGCAGAAACTGTTACGCTTTTCGAGCGGCGGCCATTATTTATGTGGCAAACAAACAAAACGCATCGAAAGTTTATTTTGCGAATTTATATCAGTAAAGTGAAGGTGAGAAGTGAAGTATATTAAATTTCATTATGGTGAACTGTTCAGCATATTGTTGTAAAAGTCGAAGTGAGAAGAAAGAGCCTGGAATATCATTTCACAGGTAAAAACTAATAGAGATGCTTTTGTCCCTTTTAGTTTATGTTTAAATTTTGGATATAAAACCTAGTCTTTGAGTTATTTCTTTATAACCCGCTAAACAAAAAAAGGTTGTATGAATATTTCAGCAATATTAAAAACTAACAATGTTACATTCTGAGAAATATTTATGCAACATTAACGTAATATGTAGTTCACCTCTTATGTCCCGCTTTTTGATGTTACAATGCAACATCTTGCATCCGTGCAACATTAATAAAACATTTAAATCTATGTCTTTTTTACATTGTGTACAAGTAATCTTTCCAATATTATTTTGTTATAACTTTTATCTTGATGAGAGTAATATTTCATAAGGTACTTTGACAATATATTACTTAAGCTCATGTACGAAATGTTTGTTTTATGTAGATAGTATGTAGCTTTTTTTTTGAGCCCAATATTTTTTTAATATTGTAGCTGATACATTTTCGCGCATTCGCCATCCCATTTTTAAGATGATACGTGTCCCGAAATATTGTGCATATTTGAAAATAATAATTGGGATTCTTTAACATTTTTAACAAGATTTATTATTATTGTCTAAATGTCTTCCCTCTCAACGCTGGCTCTTCCAAATTTATCATAGACTGCTCTGTAACATCACAAGGTTATATTTAAAAGGGGCGAAATCAACTGGCCTTTAAAAGGTCCAGATTTAACCTTTCTTTTTGTGGGGTTACCGCCAAGAAAATGTCTGTATTATTCCGCTAGCTAAGATACACCATCAGTCAAGAGAACGAATCACCGAAAAATTAAGGACATACCGGCGGATGTGATTCAGCGTGTATTTCAGGTTAAAGTTGGAGGTGCCAGCAACTAAAGAAAAAATATTTAGACAGCGTTATTTTTCATATATTTTCCAAACGTTTTGACATCAATAAATCTTGTTAAAAATATTTAGTGTCCTAATTATTACTTTTTTCAAATATGTGCAACATTTTTGGACACTGCATATTGACTCTTTTTCTTAAATCAAAAGTTACTGCTGTAGTGCAATTCTGAATCCAAATCCCTGTACATAAAAAATTTAATTGGCACACTCTTATTCACATAAATAAAATTTGATTCAGAGTTGTAACATGCAGGCAAATTATAAACAAAGAAAAATAAAATGTTAATTAAAAATTAAAAGTTAGTCACCAATGTTTACCTTTACCAGAAAACTGCAGGCCACAAATCTTTTTGGAGCGACTGAATTTACTGTAAACATAAAGTCCTATATTTTTTCTGTTTCTATATTAGTTATTAGTTTAAACTTTTAGGCCAAAAATCTCATATTAAACAAACATTAAATTTGCAAAATATATTTATGAATATATGTAATCACAAACAGAAAAATTATTTTTTCCCTTTCTTTTCTTTGTCTGGAGAATCGTAACCATTCAGCTACAACTTTCTCAAATTATTTGTCAGTCAGTGCTGGAAATAGCTTCTGACTAGCTCCTAAAATAATTACAAAACAATAAGGGCATAAACATGTCATCCATGAGCGCCCGCAGACTTTTTTCTCAGGGGGGGCAAAATGAAAAAAAGGAATATATTTTTAAAGATTTTACTACTAATAATTAAAAAGTATGACAATCTCACAAGCTCAGGGGGGCCACGGCCCCCCCTGGCCCCTCCCTGCGGGTGCCCATGATGGCATCTACATAACAGACGACTTAAATCGGCAACTAAGCTCGAGTAGGTCACCACATGGCAACAGTGTGCCATTCAATATTAATATTTTTAGTTAGGATGTATGTGGGGATAAAAAGCAACGTTTACAAATGGGGGTAACATAGTTAAGACGTGGTCACTGATAAAGAATTACATACATTTTAACCAGTATTTTTAAGACGCCAAGCATTTCAACGATAGCTATTTGCTTAATATAAACACAACGGTGAAATTAGGGGATCACTGCACATTAAATACTTTTGAATTCGTTAAGTATTTAGAAATATTTAACAAGTGAAGACTATATGCCAAATTTGAGATACCTTAAATTGTTCGTTTTACTTTAATGCATACTTAAAGTATTTACACACTAATTAAGTACATTTAGTACCTACTTTAAAGTATTTTTTGTACCTAAGTAAGTAAAAATTAAAAACTGTAAATATTAAAAAGTATTTACTTAATACTCGTGCTTGAAATGCTTGATTTTAAGTACAATCTTAATACTTGCAAGTAGTTTTGACAACTACTTCTGCTTATTACTTTAAATACATTTAAAATGTAAAATGTAGGTACTTTTTACTTTATGCATGGTGCATAAATATTGTATTTTCCTGCCAAAGATTTTCTTTAAATTTCAGTTTAAGCAGAAGTAAATCAAATTTTATTACTCTAATGCTGTGTGGATATTTTTATGAAATATTAATTAACTTACGTCTCATTGTGTTAGTAATGCAAAAATTTTGTTCTTCTCGGCTTTTGCCCCGTCCAAGAAATTATAGTCCCCACCGAATTGATGAAAACAACAGTCATCATTCTTCTTATGTGGTTCTTTGTGTTAAGGCCACCCAACTGGCAGTCTGTTAAACTGAAAGACAAACAGCTGATTTAATAATTTCATTGTCCCTATAGCATTGCCTTAAAATGGGCAATTTATTGTTTTTACTTGTGTGACAATTTATTTTTTTTATTTTTATATTCTACTTTGTAAATTTTGAGCAAGAAAGTTTTTTTGTTATTTTCTTACCCAAAGCAAAAACTACGAAGTTACTATTTCTGGCGTTCTGTTCGTTTTTGCTGGAAAATGTATTTTAACCTATAATTAATGCAAGCAAGTGGAAAAACTCACCAACTTTATTATTAGTTCCGAATTTGTTTGTAAAGATTCTTCAATATTGAGCATAGCCTGTATACTTTTTGCGGAAAAATGCCTGAAAAATCCTCGACAGGCTCAACGCTTTCTTCCAGAGAATTTATTTTATGTAAAATAATTTTTAATGTAGCGTGAGTTTCAACTGCCATCTCCACCAGTAATTCAATTTTATCTTCCTTCAAGTTAACAATTTTACATTCTTTCTGAAAAAAAAACACCAAGTTTTAAATATAAAATGGACCTAAAAACAGGAAAAGTTCTAAGCAACTTTTTCTAGTGTAATTTTTCTTTAAAATGAAAAATAAAGGTAGTTTACTCGTACATAGGTCAAGTTTATATTTTTGAAGTTTTTGACCTCTCTGTATATAGAAACTAATTTTTTTTACATAAATCGCATTTTTTTAAAAGCTTTAAAAATGTTTATACGAATGACTTTTTGTCGAAAAATTAAAAATTAGATTCATTTGTGGTAGTTAACCCCATCCAGGAAGTCCCTGCGATGGGGACATCCTGTATAACTTTTAAACTTAGTCAGGATTCTTTACAACAATCGTACAAAAATAAATAAAGAGTAGGTACTTAATTCAAAATTTTATTATTTATCATGCCCTGAGGGCATAAAAATTTAGGGTAATTATTTAGATTAGTGGAAATTGCGAATTTTTTCATGAAATTTTGCACAGACCCTAATTTTGGGTCGTAGAACACGAATCCGACGTCAGTTTTTGGCGGTCTCGTAAAAAATTTTTTTAAACTTTTAGGTTAGCTTTTTCAATGAATTTCTTTAAATTTGTTAGGTGAGCAAAAAGGTGGCCAGGTTTGCTCAGTTTTGATTGATATAGATACATATATATCTATATCAATCAAAACTGAGCAAACCTGACCACCTTTTTGCTCAGGTTGGGCGAGCAAAAAAAAAATTTTTTTACGAGACCGCCAAAAACTGACTTCGGATTCGTGGTCTACGACCCAAAATTAGGATCTGTGCAAAATTTCATGAAAAAATTCGCAATTTCCACTAATCTAAATAATTACCAAATTTAGTAACGCGGAAAATGTGGATTTAACTTCTGTAGTTTCTAAAATAAAATTTAAATTTGTTTCTTAAAAATTGTATTTTTGGTACATTTAAATACCTAATTTGACCATAATTCTTTAGAAAAACAATTGCATTTATTTTAGAAAATACAGAATCTAAATCCTTACACTTTCGTGGCTATTCAATTCTTTTTTTTTTGTAAAATGATCTAGAAAATGGAATTTATGCTCTGAGGGCATCGAAGTGATAATCCCAATGCAAAAATTTAGGACTTTCAGCACAATTAAATTCTAATATCTACCTAAAATTACTTATTAACTTCGGTTCAGAGATGAAATTTTCAACGTTGAATAGAGTCGCCATTTTTAAGACCGGAGTGGTCGATCCTAAATCTCCGAAACAAACAACACAATAAAATAGATGCCAAAAAAAGATGAAGACTTACCTTTTTTTTGAGAGACTCACATTCCATTTTATTATCAATATGATAAAAAACAAAATAAATTTTGCTCACTGCACTCATGTATTTTCCGTCAGAGAAAAGTAATGGGCTGCATTGGTAAACGCATAAAACCAAAATGGACGTTAGGTTTCTGTTCCATGTTCCATCGAAGAATTAGTTAAATAAAACACCAATCAGAGTTCGAGGTCGGGGAAGCGGAAAGTCTTATTAAAGGCGGTATATATGAAATTGATAAAATAGAAGTACTTTTTGTAATATTATATGCAATTAAAATAATAAAGTTTTAAAAATATTTATAAAATATGCGAAATGAAATGTTGGGTCAAACTAACAAAAAAATGTTGCATTTACTTACAAATAGAAATATTATTAAAAAAACTTGCCACAAATATGAAAATAACGTTGTAATTTTATTAGGTAGGTATATAATTTTTCTGTAAGAAAATAATGTTATTTCTGTATTTTAAGAAAGTTTCACAAATAATGTTGTCTCGTAATTGCACAAAAGGCTGTTACAATATTTGCACAATATTTATTTGCTAATGTTGTAAAAGTTATTTTGAAAAAATATTATGCAATATTTTTGTAATATAACATGTTTAGCGGGAATATGTTAAAGTATGATCAAAAATGTAACAATAGGCAAAATTTTATCTAAGTATTTAGTTACTTTTAGTCAGAATTATGTATTTAAACTCAGGTTCTTTGGTGAAACACGCCTTGTGTTCATAGGCGTACCTATAATGTACTGTTATAAAATTATAAATTTTCTTTGAAAGAAATTTTAAATATTTTAAAATGTGTAAAAGAATACATGTTTCGTTGTAAAAAAGGGTAACTAAAGAAAAATAAAAGAGGGAAAAAAGGGACGAGTAGTACCTACCTACTTAAGTAATTAACTTTTTCTTTCTGCAGTTTTCCTAGAGAGTGAGAGCAATGCAAAAAGTGGATAGAAAACATGAAAGTAGATGATTGGATGCCCTCAAAACATGATCGCCTTTGTTCAAAACACTTTGAAAAGCATTGGTTCTACAAAAGTAACTCGCAGTCAAGAGTTCGTTTACTGAATGAAGAAGCAGTTCCAACATTATTTTCTGAGCTTCCACACTATCTGCAGTCAGAGAAGGTATTTTTAGTTGTAAAGTATAAAAGCTTTTTTAAAAAAAAATATTTTTTTCATTTAGTTGAAGTAAAACTGTTTGTTTTTGTAGACAAGAAAGAGGGGTCTACGTCAATTGGCCGAAAGTCAATTGGCCGAGAGTCAATTGGCCGAAGTCAGTTGGCCGAAGATCAATTGGCCGAATACGTCAATTGGCCGAATACGTCAATTGGCCGAATACGTCAATTGGCCGAATACGTCAATTGGCCGAATAAGTCAATTGGCCGAATACGTCAATTGGCCGAATACGTCAATTGGCCGAATAAGTCAATTGACCAAATACTTCAGCTGACCAAATAGGACAAATGACAGAAAACGTCAATATACGTAACAGATCAATTGTCTGAAGAAGTGAGTAGTAGGTTTAGTACATAATTTGACTAAATAGATAATACTAACCTGAACTAACCTGAACTAACCTGTAAGTGTATCGGTAAAACCAAACCAAAACTAACCAAAACTAACCAAAACATAAAAGCAAAAATTTGTTTCAACAATTTATTACAAAAAATCCAACAATAACAGTTAATTAAATATTATGAGCTATGCTTCGTAAATAATGTATAAGATCATAATCAATAAAATGTTCTGCAATAGATTTAAGCCTAACATCTAAATCCATATATTTCTTCTTTTTGTTTTCTGAATGTCCCGCTAAAGACTGTTCTATTTTCCTTTGTTGAAAATCTTGTTCTTCTTTAATTTTTTTTAGAACAAATGAAGAAAGGGCAAACATGAACATACTTCAGTCAGATATGGCTAAGAACCTTAAGAAAAAGAATAAATGTCATCAAAAATTAAAAAAAAAAAAACAAAAAATAATTTTTAAGTAATATGTAAGAAAAAATATATATGTATATCGGCCAATTGACGTCTTCGGCCAGTTGACGTGTTCGGCCAATTGACGTATTCGGCCTGTTATCTTTCGGCGAATTGACGTATTCGGCTAATTGACTTCGGCCAATTGACTTTCGACCAATTGACATTCGGCCAATTGACGGGATCCCAAGAAAGAGAGCATGTAGTCCACAACCAGGCCCTTCAAATGAGCCTACATTGCCTGTAGCAGATCCTGAAGCCACGAAAGAAGTCATTAAGAAAACAGCTTTTCCGTGAGGTTGCTAAAAGCAAAGCAAAAACCAGAAAAATTCGGGTATTAACTCAGTCTTTAAAAAGATATAAAAAAAAAGTTGTTTCTTTAAAGCAAATGGTACAAACTTTACAAAAAAATAATTTATTAGATAATGCAAAAGCAATGCTATTAGGGAATATAACATCTGTAACTAAAGAAATGTTACAAAGAAAAATTGGGAAAAAAAGAACATAGTCGCCAGAATTACGGAAATTTGCTCTCACTTTAAATTTTTTTTCTCCCAAGGCATACAATTATATAAGAAGTGTTTTTGATATTTGCTTACCACACTGTAGTACACTAGGGAAATGGTTGCAAAATATTAATGCTGCCCCAGGCTTCACATTTACTGTATTACTTATGTTTATATTTGCGTTTTCTGTATACTTATATATTATAATTATTATCCTTTAATTACTTTTGATGCTGTAAAATAGTTTGTCTTTTATGTTTGTATGTAGTTTTACATTTTTTGTGTTTAACAAAATGACAAGTACTTAATTTATTTAAAATTAATAAAAATTTGTTTTGCATTTGTGTTTCTTATTATATTAAGCTAAACCAGATTTTTCACAAACAACGAAAAATAATCAATATCTGAAAAAAAACCTATTTAACCATGTAAATGTTTTTTAACTAATTCTTATTTTATACAGTTCATTTCTGGTTCTATAAGTCAACAACTTGAAAGTATCCATAACAAAAACATACTATTAGTTTAAACTAAAATGTAACTTTTAGGTTGCAATAAAACTGCCATCGTCATTAAAACAACTTTATTTTTAATAAATTATATCAATATGACCGTATTTAAAATCCTCGTTTACTCCTTTTGCGCGATACGCCTTGCTGTTTTGGCCGGCCATGATTTATGTGGCAGTCGGTAACAGGCAGGCAGGCATCGTTACGCGTCCACTATCTTTCCCTTGTCTAAGGACAAGAGTCTAGGAGATACAAGAGTCTAGGGGATGGGTACTACTTTTTATCCCGGGCTTGCGCATGCGCAGAGGGAGAACAATAGTGGATTTTTTCGCACCGATCCCTCTTCGCCTACAAGGAAAGAGACTGGTCAGGGCCCCTAACCAGGTGCTAACCCTGTTCCGACCTTAAGGTGCCCTCCGATCCACCGTTCCCTAGATTTTCTGGACAACAAACAACACATAATTTTTAGGTTAAGGTACCTAGACACGATAAATTTTTTGCTCGGGACCTTTAAAAAAAGACAACACAAAATTTTTCTCGAGGAAGGAGTGCTAACTAGAGATGAGCGATATCGTGATTTTTTAATATCTATGATATCTGATATCGTTACTTTTTGATATCAGTGATTTAAAAGCGTGACGTGATCACGACTTTCCAGTAGGCAATTTGCTTCTACAAAATATCGTGAATTGCGATATATCATATCACTTACTACTTTTACCAATTAGCTATCTGCAACTGTGCTCAGTGCTGTGTATGTCATGTTCGGAAATAAAACGACAATATATCAAATTAACTTATTAAATTTATAAAAACAACAAAGTGGGTAGTAAATTCGCTGGTACACAAACAAAACAAACCAAACAAATACATCGGTTTGTTCAAACTAAAATAAACATTATTGCCCAATATCTAAGCTGGTAGCGTTTTCCTAAAAAAATAAATGGGTACCTATATTCTAATGTATTCTTTAGAAAAAAAAGAAAATGCAAAAACATATTTTTGATCGCTTAAAATAAGTTTAAGTACTTAATTCTGATATAACAAACTTACCAAATTACGATCGTCCAATGCAAGCGAAATTGTAGGGTGCTTATAATTTAAATGTTTTTTAAGATTCGAGGTGCTCGTTTTAAAAGACAGTTTTGCTTGACATATATTTCATTTTGCAATACTATTTTTTTCATTATCAATTTCAAAAAAATTCCATAAATATCATCTCTTTCTTTTTTAAATAATACTAGACATTGTGTAACAGCAGCCAAAAAACGAAATTAAAAAAATATATGCTCCAGTCTCCAACCCCAATTCTTTTATTCTATATCTAATCCACAAATTGATATACAATATTAACATCAAGCAGACTAAGTAATCATAATCAACCAGTGATCACTGACACCACTGATATCACATTTCACGAATAACGAATATCAAACACTAAAAATAAATTCCCGTGACTCCGTGACATGTGAGTCGCGATATGCGTTTCAAAAGAAACGTGAAACGGACGTAAGGCACGATATCCCTTGCAGCCCATATGTTCTTCGAAAGTGACATACGAAAATCGACCTAATAACCTAATGCCGATACATGTTAATGGAGAAATATCACTTTTCAAGTCACGCTTTTGCCCGGACTCTGGTAGCAACTGTTACTTGTGATTTTTAGATATCAGTTAAAAAATATCAGATCGTGAAATATCGCTCTTCTCTAATGCTAACCCGTTTCCAATACACCTTTTAGAGCAGATTTCGGTAATTATTCGGATTAATGGATGCACCGAATTTTTTCATGAAATTTTGCACAGACCCTAATTTTGGGTCGTAGAACACGAATCCGAAGTTAGTTTTTGGGGGTCTCGTACGGTTTTTCCAAAAAAAAAAATTTTTCTTTTAGGTTACCTTTTTTTATAGATTCCTTTAAGTTTCGACACTTTCACTTAAACATATCTGTAAACTTATAATTTTTATTTCATTTCGTCACACAAAACACCACATTTAGGCAAAAATAGCTAAGAAAATTGCTTTTTCCTATAGAAAATTCCATTTTAAGTCGCTACTACCGCCATTATTTTCCCAGCTGTCAACAATATTCCTGTGTCCGGGCGTTGCCAGGTTGACTTATTTTTCATGAAAAAGTTGTAAATTAGGTATAATAAAAAAGGTAACCATAACAAACTGAAGTTACTATTCTGTCCGACTTAGTCAACAACATTTTTTAATTTTAACCTACATCAGACCTAACCAAAATCCTACTGATCAGTAATCCAACACCTGCATGCTGATGCATGCAACCATAGGTATCTGAACAAAAAGGTGTATACCCAATAACCCAAGCAAACCTGAGCAAAAAGGTGGTCAGGTTTGCTCGTTTTCATTGATATAGATACATACATATCTAGATCAATGAAAACTGAGCAAACCTGACCACCTTTTTGCTCAGGTTGGGTGAGCAAAAAGGTGGTCAGGTTTGCTCAGTTTTCATTGATATAGATATATATGTATCTATATCAATGAAAACTGAGCAAACCTGTCCACCTTTTTGCTCAGGTTTGCTTGGGTTAAAATTGTTAACATTTGCGGGAAAAACCATTTGTAAATTTGGCAACATTGGCGACATTTCGAGAATGTGTAACCTCGGGCTGCCTGTTTATTTTCTTTCAGTTTTTTGATATTTTCTCTGTTTTTTTAATGTGTTTTTACATAAATTTGCCTAAATATATGGTTCAGAAAAATAGTGTGTCATGACTTGTTTAGATGTGTTTAAGTAAAAGTGCCAAAATGTAAAGAAATTCATTGAAAAACCTAACCTAAAAGTTAAAAAAAATTTTTTTGGAAAAACCATACGAGACCCCCAAAAACTGACTTCAGATTCGTGTTCTACGACCCAAAATTAGGGTGTGTGCAAAATTTCATGAAAAAATTCGGTGCATCCATTAATCCGAATAATTACCCCGATTTCTTAATTTTTTATAATATTTTAAGTGACAAAAATTAAAAAAAGAAGCGGCCGAGCACGGATTCGAACCCAGTCGTCTGGGTCAATAAGCGGATTCTATACCACTGCACTACGTGGCTGATCTGCCAGCAAAGGAAATAAAAGTACCGGTGCAAGACAAGGAAAACCGAAAAATGGCAACGTCAGATTGTTTGCAGTTTTAGCCGCTCCTCTTTAGACACAAACGAACACACCTAACCCATAATAAATTTTTTTAACGTGAACGTCAAAACTCAAAACACTAGTCAATTCGGTGGCCTAAACCCAATCAAACCCTTTTTATTTTCTTTGGCCTAAACCCAAAACAGAAATGAATTTTTTAGGGATGTTTCTATGTTGTGTAATTATAAACAATTCTTTAGCTTGGGATTCAGAGCAGTTGGAAGTTTTTGATGTTGTTGAGGAAGTAAAGGAAGATTTTTATAAACTTCTAAATATTTCTAAAGTAAGTAGGTATACGATTATGTGTAATCTTAAAATATTAGATACCTACGTCCTTAACAAATATTGTGATTTGTGATTAAAAAACTGCTTGGTAACCTCTACAAATCCGGTGCCGGAAGGGCTTCTATTTATCAAGTAACAAACCTTCGGGTCCTGAGGAGCGAATTGAAATCCTAAGTGGGATAAATTATACCATACTAAGAAGTAACAGGTTGTAAAATTTTATTTTGCAACGTTTTTAATTTTGCGTGTAGGGGGCTTTGTAAAAACGCGAATTTTCCTAGGAACTAAGTAGGATAAATATTAACCCTGAATTAAATTTTTTTTACAGGATTTAGGCTTATGGGTTTACTAATAATAATAATAATAATAATATTTTTTAATTGCCAACAAAATTGTACAATTAAATGAAAAAGCAATGTTAACAAATGGATTGGGCCAATATGCTCGACAAGGAACTAAAATAACAATGTTAGAATATAAAGTTAATATTACACTCACATATAATAAAGTATTAGATTCAAAAATTATAGGGGGCAGTTACTAATAAATTAAAATTGAAATTATAAGAATATTAAAAAGTTAGTTGTATCACTGTTTAAAATTAGTTTATTTTTTGCAAACCAATCACCCGCTTCCATCATTACATTTTCAGTTTTTTCTTTAAGAGTTAAGATGTTTTTGTCACTTATCAAAATATTGGTATCATCTGCATAATTTGTGAGTCTACACCAGTCCTCATAGCTTGGTGATATTTCTGTTATGTTATTAAATATATTATACCTCCCACGAAACATGAGACTGTGATAAAAGAAATAGATGTACAAATTGCTGTGTTTCAAATAATAATTATGATACAAAGTATGATATAAACCATTCCTCCTTCAATATTAAATGTCCTGTTTATATCAGTTTGCTAAATAAAGTGAAACCAAAGATTTGTTGTCAGCAATAGCAATCAAGAGAAGAAAAACAAAGAAATGCCTCAGGGCAGCCATGCAAACTGTATATTTTGCAGCGGAATATACCAAGCATTCGAAATAAAACATTACAGATTGAAGCCTTAATAGATGGTCTTGTCAATAAGCCCGCTGTGCTGTGTATCAGCGAACACTGGGTAATGGAACATGAAGGAATGGAATATGTCAAGCTCAGTGACTACAAATTAGTTTCCTTTTTTGCAAGAAGGACCCTTGAGCATGGAGGAGTCTGTATCTACAGCCAAGAAAATCTTAATTTTAAGGAAGAAAACCGTATAGTGGGGCTCTCTGTAGAGGGAGTGGTAGAATTTGCAGCAGCTGTAGAAAGAAGACAAAAAGTACTGATTGTATGTTTATACAGGTGAAAACAGGGATCCTTCTGTGTTTTTATCGAATAGCTAGAGGAAGTCATGAATTATGTAGGTACACTCCAATTTTTTAAATTTTAGGATTGTAATCGCAGGAGACTTTAACATAAATTTATATGATGTAAATAATCAAACCAAAAGTTTTTTAGATTTAATGAATAGTTTTAATATGTTCCCAACTATTTCTGATGCTACAAGAGTTACTGAAAGCTCTTCCACTTTAATTGATAATATATTCTGTAATTTAAGTTCTGATTTTGAGGCTGATGGATATGTTTTAAATACAGCACTCTGATCATTATGCCCAGGTTCTGTGTGTGAATGGTGTTGATATCACTCAAAGTACTAAAGGTAAGGAAACTAACTTTTGCTTTAAAAGAATATTTTCCAAAAATAGAAGGTCTCAGTTCAAGCTTGAGCTCCAGAACGTAGAGTGGATGTCTGTGTATGAGTGTGATAGTGTAGATGTTGCATATAGGTAATGCTTTTCTAAATATTTTTAAAAGTAATTTTGATCAAATATTTGTTGTTAAGAAAATAAACACAACAAGAAATGGTGAATCTTGGATTACTACTGGAATCAAGATTTCTTGCAGAACAAAGAGAATTTTGTATTATAAAAAAAATATTATCATTTATTATTATTATCATTTATTGGCAAGGGCGTAGCCAAGGGAGGGCAGGGGGGGGCACGTGCCCCCCCCTGGCACGAGCAAAAAGCCAAGATTTACCAATGTGCCATTCAAATTTCCCGCACGTCTTATTCCTAAATCAGCAGTCAGCTGCAGCGCCTGCCGGTCAGTGCTGTCGCAGCTGATTTTCAAAGCGTACTGAATGTAGGGCAGAAGATTCAAAAATCGAAACGTTTAAGAATTTAAAACATTTAAAATAGCTTTCTCTGCAGTTTAAAATCATTGAGGGTGGTTAAATAAAACACTGTTTTTTTTTTCAAAAATAAAAAAAAATATTAAATTATTAACATTATATAAAAAGTTTTAATTTATACCAATAGACAGGTACAATCGGTACTTATACTACTTAATTACAAATTTTAAAAAATCAGTAGTTTTATGTATTACCATCAGTTTATTTCCTCAGATTTTTTTTTCAATCGATCAATTCATCGGCAGCCTCCAATGAAAAACAAGTATTGTTTTTTAATATTTGTTTACAGTACTCCATCGTAGTTATATTCAGGCAATTTATATTTTCTTTAACGACACAAAGTACAAGAAAGAGTAGTACTCGTATCACACTAATTTCATCAATCGAAAAGCCACTAAACTTAATTCATAATATATTTTCAGTCACAATAATTTTTCAAAATTTTTTGTGCTTATTTGGTTTTAGTTTCGTTTTGAAAGTTCGTACTAAAATTAGTGGTTTTTCCAAGATCAGTACTGACGTACTGAATTTGGCCACTTTGTACTGAATTCAATACAATTGTACCGAAATGGCAGCACTGTTGCATGTGGCGCAAACGTGTGAAGTGGTAAGAAAGCTTTTGCTGTTAATTAATAATAATAATAATAATAAATACATTTATTTGTGCCAAAGAAAAATAAAAGTACAATAATAAAGAATTGTAATAACAAGTACAATAGCAATAACTGTAATAGCCTAAGGAATTAAAAATTACGGGAACATACTAGTTGGCACAATGGATTAAAATTAATCATTCTTCCAATCCTACCCCACGCAAATATTTTTTAAGTTTACATTTAAAATTTATATAACTTAATTAAAGGTGGCTGCCGTGCGCTGTTCCTGTTCACTCTGTTTGTGTTCACGCAGATCTCAGATATAAAATAATTATCAAATTGTAATATAATTTTTCATACAAAATTGGCCTAACAATATCCTATACTATACCTGCACCATAATCGACAATTTTAGCATGATTTCAAATTTTTTAAATTTATTTCAATTTATTTTAAATAAAACCGCAAACTTTTACCGGCTTATTATGAAAACAATTTATTGTTTTTTTTTTGCAAAATAATTTGTTTTCATAAAATGTTTAGCAGGTATTCATTATTTTCTTTTTTAACTGATTCGAGTTTCTAATTTGCAATAATAATACGTATGTACTATATACTATACATTATCTATGAATATATATTTTTTTAATAATGTTTTTTTTATATTTCTTTACAAAAAAACTAAAAAAACTAGACTACGTACTACTACGTTGCGTCCTTGGGGTTCAGAAAATCTGCCCTCCCGGTCACCTAATTCTGCCCCCCCCTGCTCAAAATCCTGGCTACGCCCTTGTTTATTGGTGTTAACATACAATTTGTACTTACACAAGTCAATACAGTTCATAAAATCTTGATAAAATTAGACATTTACAGATCTGGATATAAACATAAATATACTAATATTAGACATTGAAGACTATACTAAAGTTACAATTAAAAATAAATAAATACTAAATACATTTAAAAAAGGGTATTGAAGTTAAAATTCAAAAATTCATCGACACCAAAAAATGCCTGACTGGTGAGGAAATCCTTTAATTTTCCCTTAAAATCAGTTCGAGATAAGTTTTTTAGGAAAGCAGGCACCTTATTATAGAATTTAATACAGAGACAGCCAGGGCCATCTCGGCATCTCTGCAATCTCCTGTATGCAGGCACTAGATTGTCCCTTCCGCGAGTCTCATAGGTGTGAATATCTCCATGCCTACGATATTGATGGAGGCGATCAACAGCAAGCACTCCAGAATAAACAAAGATGGCAGCGTTAAGACACCCAGAGAGACAAAGGCATGCCGACATTTTGCCTGATAAGACAGCCCAGCAACTATTCTTATAGCCCTACGTTGCATCCTAAACACATCCTCAGCCCCAGTGCTGTGACCCCAAGCTAAGACCGTAACTAATATATGAGTGACATAAGGCAAAGTAGGCGTGTCTTAGGGTTGGTTTTCAGACACTATCTGACAGTCTGCGCAGTAGAAATATATTTGGACCAAGTCTGGTCACGATTGAATTTGTGTGGGGGTTCCAGTGGAGTCTGGGATCCATATGTACTCCCAAGAACTTCACAGTCTTAGATACTTCCTCAGGAGGAAATTGTCTAGTTGGAAAGACAATATCCTGCGTTTTGTCACCATTCAGGAAGCGTTTATTTGCTATATAGAGGTCAAGTATCTGGGGAATATTTTAATAAGTATTGCAGAATTTTAAAGAATGTCATAAAACAAGCTAAAAAAAGGTAAAATCAGATATACTTAAAGAATGCTGAAGACAAAACAAAAGCTACATGGAACTTAGTAAACAATATAACAAGACCTAACAGTAAGAAAAAAACAATATTCGAAAATTTTTCTAGTAAGTATGATACGTCAACTGAAATACTAAATAATATCAATAAATATTTTGTGAACGCATGTCCCACTTTTCACATAGATAAAAGTAAAAATTTCATTTAAAACAGAGTGGAAAACTCAATTTTTTTAAATCCAGTCACATGCTTTGAAAATGTTAATATTATTAAAAAACTGAAAAATAAGAAGTCTGTTGGTGAAGATGAGGTGCCTGTATCTGTTTTGAAAGAAGTTGCTGAAGAAATATCTGGTCCTCTTTCTCATGATGTTAATTTGTCGTTTTCGACAGGTGTTTTTCCGACCGGTGAACCACTTCGCGAAATACTGTCACAAATTCCGCGAAGTCGCTGCGCAATCGACGAAATCATAAAGGAAATCCTGAAAATACGTGAAATCACTGCGAAATCTTGCGAAATCCCTGCGAAATCTGTTTGACGTAACGCATTACGTTTATTCGGTTGGCAAATCACAGCGTCTTAACCTTGGTAAAGGTTTTGTTTGTCACCATGCAGATTTTCGCCATAACAAAGCAGAAAGCAGCGTTGCGCGAACAAGATACGGACATTTTGGAGTCTACTCAAATAATTTTGTTTTAATGGTCTAAATGTAATTTGTAAGAGAAAGACAAATACATTTTTCTTAAAAATCGATCTACAGATGACATTGATGTAGAAATCAAGAACGATATTGATTACGTTACTTGTAGTATGTGCAAGTTTAAGTCAAAAGCGTACTGTGAAGTAGATAGAAAAAGGAATAATAAGAAAAAATAGGTTTTATCAAACATCAACAGGCATTTTAAAGCCCATTTAAAAAATGCATCGACATCTACTTCTAGTAATAAAATTTGAAAAAAAGACCGATTTGAAAATAACTTCATATTTTAAGTCATTTAAAAATAATGTATCTTCAGAAGATGGAGAAACGCGAACGAGCTATCAAGATGTTCAATCGACTGCTCAGTTTGAAGTTCAGCCTGTGATTGAAACATTGTCTACGATTGAGTCTAAGACGGATTTACCTTCAACAGGAGAACTATTAGAGGAAACAGATCTAACTCAAATTGATAATTTACATCAAGAGTTTTCTGTGAACAGAATCACATCACAGATAATTACTGAAAAGATACATGATTCCACATCAGTAACTCCTCTCGAAATCTGCAATGTAAATCCGACTGTAACTCGTTCAAGGTTAGAAAAAAATATATATATATATATATATATATATATATATATATATATATATATATATATATATATATATATATATATATACCGGGTGTCAACGAGATCACTTTCCGGCTGCCATTTCTTTAGTATTTAATCGAACAAGATGAAACTTGGCAGGAGTCATAGGCTAATAAAAAGTCACTTCTCGAGGTATTTGTCAAATTTCTACGACTTCCGGTTTAGCCGGAAGTGACACCAACTTTAGTTTTTCAAATGAGACACCCTGTATTTTTCTTGATTTTTGGAATCTAGAGATCATTTTACGTAAAACTGTATTATTTTTAGTACTTTTTGTGTCAATTTACCATTTTTAAAACAAATTTTTTGTTTTAATCTAGAATGCCATGACCCACCTTAAATCGTTCTAATAGACGTTTACATCTGCACAAAAATACCTACACAATTTTATCACCTATCATTTGTCTTACGAGAGCGTTGAAAGTTGACTAAATCACTTTTTTGATAATAACTTAAAAAAATTAAATACAATTATATCGCTTTCATAGTATAATTACATGTAGTTTTTTATTACGAATCCAACGATGCATCACAACATCATAATTCTCTTGGATTTTCTAATGAAAACTACATTTTATTGCAATAGCCATTTTATATGATTTGATCAAACATGCAACTGCACGACGATCAAATATTATATCCACTTAGCCATGACAAAACTGAATAATAATAATGGGTGGCTGTAAACCATTCGCCACAACCCAGAAACATAATATTAAAGACCAGAAAAAATAATTGTTTACAAATTTGTAAAATTCTATCATTTATCCTGAATTCAATTGTTTTCTATGGCAAACTTAACAATATTTTGAGGCTTTATTCCGTTATTTTTTAAACAGCTATAATGTAATTGTTTGTCATGGCTAACTGGATATAATATTTGATCGTCGTGCAGTTACATGTTTGATCAAACCATAACAAATGGCTATGGCAATAAAATGCAGATTTCTTTAGAAAATCCAAGAGAATTTTGATGTTGTGATGCACCGTTGGATTCGTAATAAAAAACTACATCTAATTATACTATGAAAGTGTTATAGTTGTATTTAATTTTTTTAAGTTATTGTTAAAAAAATGATTTAGTCAACTGTGAACGCTCTGGTAAGACAAATGAAAGGTGATAAAATTGTGTAGGTATTTTTGTGCAGATGTAAACGTCTATTAGAACGATTTAAGGTGGGTCATGGCACTCTAGATTAAAACAAAAAATTTGTTTAAAAATGGTAAATTGACACAAAAAGTAATAACTATAATACTGTTGCACGTAAAATGATCTCTAGATTCCAAAAATCAAGAAATATACAGGGTGTCTCATTTGAAAATTGAAAGTTGGGGTCACTTCCGGCTAAACCGGAAGTCGTCGAAATTTGACAAGTACCTCGAAAAGTGACTTTTTATTAGCCTATGACTCCTGCCTCTCGTTGACACCCGGTATATATATATATATATATATATATATATATATATATATATATATATATATATATATATATATATATATATATATATATATATATATATATATATATATATATATATACAGGGTCCTGCAATAGTGCGTCAGGCTTCCATAGCTCCTACACGAATTAAGTTAGGAATTTCATTCATATGGTGACTTATACTGTATTACAGGCTGCATTTTAGGAAAATATTTTTGCATATACAAGTTTTGCAGCCCTGGAAAAAAAGATAAAAAAAAACAATCTAAAAGCATTTTTTTACCACGGCATTGTGTGAGATTTATAACAAGGGGGCTAGAGACACCATGAATTAAATAGTTTTTACCTATTTCATACAGGGTGTTCACAATAAGATTTCAAAAATGACACATTTTAGACTAATTTTTCTCAAGTTTTTTAAATGGAACACCCTGTATATTATTTTACCATTTGATGAATAATTTCAAAACAAATATTTTTTGTAATTGCAATTTATTTCAAATTCCAAACCGTTTACAAAATATTTATCAAAAATCATAAATGTCGCTATTCGTAATAAAGTTTTATGAACAAAATAGCTAGGCGGCCATGGAAAAACAAGCATGTTTAGCAATTAAATACTTTTTGACATTATTTGTCAAAAATGAGTAGGTGTACTTAAACGAATAATATTTTGTTCAAAAAATGAATTTTTCAAGGGAAGAGCTCATTGATATGGTTTTTGTATTGGGTGAGAGTGAGAAAAACTGTTTCCTCGCTAGTAGAAATTATGCAGCTCGGTTTCCGGAAAGGCGACACCCAGAAGCGTTAAGTTTTAGCAGACTTCTTGAGCGCGTTATTGAAACGGGAAGCGTAGACTACAAAAAGGTGGAAAGAACAAAGACGGCACTAAATGAGGAAAATCAGTTAGCAGTTTTATTGACAGTTATTGAAAAGCCAAATATTAATCAAGAATGTGTGGGACAAGAAGTTGGAATAAGTGAGAGGTCAGTCCAAAGAATTTTGAAAAAACATCATTTTCATGCATACCACATTCAATTGCATCAGGCTCTGGGTGAAAATGATTTTCAGCGAAGGACAGAGTTTTGTGCCTGGGCACAATTGCGCCTCCAAGAAAATCTTTTTTTCTTTATGAACGTCCTTTTTTCTGACGAAGCAACTTTCCACAACACTGGATGTGTCAACAGGCATAATTTTCATTATTATTCTGTCGAAAATCCAAGAATATTTCGGCAAATAGATCGCCAACAACGTTGGTCAATAAACGTTTGGGGAGGTATTGTTGGAGAACATGTGGTGGGCCCACATTTTTTTAATGGCCACCTTAACGGTCAAATGTATTTGGAATTTTTGGAAAACGACTTACCAGGATTGCTTCAGAATTTACCTCCAAACATCCAGGCACAAAATATGTGGTTACAACAGGATGGAGCCCCAGAACATTTTTCGCAACAAGTCAGAGCCCTGTTAAATAATGAGTACGAAAATCGCTGGATTGGAAGAGGAGGACCAGTTGGATGGCCTGCGAGGTCGCCCGACCTAACAAAACTTGATTTTTTTCTATGGGGGCATGTAAAAGACCTCGTTTATAGGGAACCTCCAACAACCGAACAAAACATGCGACATAGAATTATTGACGCGTTTGCCACAATTACACCTGCAATGCTCAGAAATGTGGAAAGGGCCTTTCAAGCGAGAATTGGTAAATGCCTTGAACAAGATGGAAGACATTTCGAACATCTTTTAAAATAAAGTGCTTGTTTTTCCATGGCCGCCTAGCTGTTTTGTTCATAAAACTTTATTACGAATAGCGACATTTATGATTTTTGATAAATATTTTGAAAACGGTTTGGAATTTGAAATAAATTGCAATTACAAAAAATATTTGTTTTGAAATTCTTCACCAAATGGTAAAATAATATACAGGGTGTTCCATTTAAAAAACTTGAGAAAAATTAGTTTAAAATGTGTCATTTTTAAAATCTTATTGTGAACACCCTGTATGAAATAGGTAAAAACTATTTAATTCATGATGTTTCTAACCCCCTTGTTATAAATCTCACACAATGCCGTGGTAAAAAAATGCTTTTAGATTGTTTTTTTTTATCTTTTTTTCCAGGGCTGCAAAACTTTTTTTTTTTAGTTTTTAATTTATTGCTCTTAAAGTACCGAAGCAAATTAAATACAATTTTAGGCAATTATGAAGGACACTAATACAAACCTAAATATGCAAAAAAACACGGGGTGTCCCATTAAAAAAAATACAACTTTATGTTATCACACTTTCTTGGTCCGCCCTGTATATGCGAAAATATTTTCCTAAAATGCAGCATGTAATACAGTATAAGTCACCATATGAATGAAATTCCTAACTTAATTCGTGTAGGAGCTATGGAAGCCTGACGCACTATTGCAGGACCCTGTATATATATATATATATATATATATATACATACAGGGTGTTATTTAATAAGTGTCCAGTATTTTACAGAGCGATTCCTCAGATATTTATATGGTGAAAAGTTCATATAAGCATGGGTCCGCAAGCCGTTAATTATTGAGATACAGGGTGTTAAAAATTTATTTTTATTTTGGTTTTTCGCAAGTAATTTTTGAAATAATATCTATATTTGGACAAAAATTGGTATTTGGGGATTTTTCAATATGAGAAACTCAAATTTGATCGTAGTTTCACCCTTAATTGTAGGGGGCGCCACATACAGTTTTTTTTTCTTTCGGGAAGTCACAACTTTTTCGATCATGTATGTATCACATTTTCTAGAATAAAAATCGATTCCTATATCATTTTTACGTAGAAATGATACACTTATCAAAAGTCGCTACAAGCAGCCGTTTTCGAAATATTTTGATTTAAATTAATCGATGCATGGGTTTGTTAACCCAATCAAACCCAATCAAACAATTTTAAATACTGAAAGAAAATTGAAATAAAAGTATCAAGTAGGCTAGTAAGTATATTCCAATGTTTATTTTGTGTCATGTCAATAGCTAAATAGTTTTATGTCAGTTATTATTGTGTCATTATTATTGTGATTATTTGTTAAAAAATGGCAAACTTTACCAATGCTGAGTATGCTGATATACATTTTACATACGGACTTGCTAATGGAAATGCATGTGAGGCTAAACGTTTGTATCAGGAGCGTTATCCGAACCGCACAACTCCTACGTCAAAATCGTTTTCAAGAATTCACGCTCGGTTAAGGGAAACAGGAAGATTTGAGAAAGCGGCACATCTGTCGGGTGCACATCAGACGGTAAGAACCCTAGAAACGGAGGAAGCGGTTCTTAATCTGGCAGGAGAACACCCGGAAACAAGCTCAAGAAAGGTAGCGCTGACGTTAAACATTTCCCATGTGCTAGTATGGAAAATTTTAATTGATAATTTGTTATATCCCTACCATATTCAAAGAGTTCAGGCACTCCTCCCTCGTGATTTTCCAGTACGCTTCAATTTCTGTCGTTGGTTTCAGCAATGCCTTATTCACAATCCTTTATTTAAAAATCAAATCCTGTTTACTGACGAAGCAAATTTCTCTCGCAACGCCATACGCAATTTTCACAACAATCATTTGTGGTCAGAGGAAAACCCCCATGCGATACAGGAATCACATTTCCAGGAACAGTTCTCTCTTAACGTATGGGCAGGAATCCTTGGGGATTATTTAATAGGCCCGTTTTTTATACCAGGAAGATTAAACGGACCGAGATATCGTCATTTTCTTGAAGAAGATTTGCCCATTTTACTGGAAGATGTAAGAATTTAATTAAATCATATTTGAAAGATCGTGTACAGCAGGTGGTTGAGTGTAGAGAAAATGGTGTCTTATGTAAATCCGAGAAAATTGTTGTTTCCAGGGGGGTTCCCCAGGGATCAGTCTTGGGACCCCTTTTGTATGTGGTGTATACGAATGAGCTCCCTGATGTCTCTGGGGAGTACACTGTTTTGTATGCGGATGATACATCTCTCATATTTAGCGAAGAAAATGAAGAAATACTTCTTCGTAAAATGCATATTGCAATGGATGCCCTTGATGCGTAATTTTTGGCCAATGATCTGCTGCTGAATGTGTCAAAAACGCAGACGCTCGCTTTTGGAAACAAAGCAGATAATACCTTTGAACTCTTCTACAATGATGAAGAGCTAAAATCTTTAGAGAGTATGTGTTTTTTAGGTGTGCACATAGATAAAAGATTGGACTGGAGAGCCCACATTGAAACTGTAGCCAACAGTATATCAAGATACTGTTTTGCCTTGGGTGTAATAACTGACCATGTTAGTACTGAAGCCGCTATTATTGCTTACCAGTCATATATATTCAGTCTAGATTAAGATATGGTGTAATATTTTGGGGTGGTTCGCCTGACATACACAGAATTATGGTCTTGCAAAAGAGGTGTATTCGTAGTATTTTTAAAATGAAACAGCAGGAAAGTTGTAAACCCATTTTTACTGAAAAAAGTATTTCAACAGTAATAGGAATGTTTATTTTGGATTCTGTGATATTTGTATGTGATAATAGAGATCTTTTTACTGACTGTAACATAAAACATGACTTTGATACTCGTTTTAAAACTAATTTGGTACCTGCAAAATGCAACTTCACATATCTGCAAAAAAATGTTAAATATTGCATCATAAAAATTTTCAACAGCTTTCCAGATAGAATTAGGAATTTACCAAAGAATAATCTTAAATCTGTTTTAAAGAAATATTTAGTTAGTAAGGCGTTTTATAACATCAATGAATTTTTAGGTGATCCCGATAAGGAAAGAATTCAATTTTAAATTTGTAGTAATTATTTTAAATATGTCTCTTTTTATGTGAGTAGAATTGCTATTATAAATGTATATTTTAAAAATCTTTGTATAAATGTTATATAGTACCAATTTTAATTATAATGTTGTCAATCCTTCTGACATTTTTCAACGCCCTATGGGTTTTTTGTTTATTGTAAATGTAAACATTGAAAATAAAAAATATACTACTACTACTAAAAAGAACTGGTCCCAAAACACTACCCTGCGGTACTCCAACTTCTATCAACACTTCATTCGAAAAAATTTTCTTGTTGTCTTGTCTTATAAGCACTCGTTTTCTTCCGGAAAGGTAGGATTTTATAAGATCTAGGGATGTTTCTCTTCCACCGTAAGAGTATAATTTTTTATACAATAATTCAAAATTCATGTATCATAAACTTTGGATAAATCTAGAAATAATCCTAGTGGGGTTTCTCCGTTCTCTAATGAATCTAGTATATACTGTACAAATTGAAATATCGCAGTTTGTGTTGATCTTCCCCTTACATATCCATGTTGTGCATTACTTAGCAAATTGTTTAAAATGAAGAATCCAAGTAAACGTTCAGATAAAATACTTTCAAAAATTTTCGCAAAAGATGAGAGCAGGCTAATTGGTCTGTAATTTTCAATAAGTAATTCATCTCCTTTTTTATAGACTGGCACCACCAGCGCGATTTTAAGACTGTCCGGAAATATACCAAATTTCAAGGCGTTGTTCACTATGTAACAAATCGGTTGAGCAATCTCCCCTATTACACTTTTTATCAAATTTGACGATATTTCATCGTGTCTGCTGCTTTGCTTATTTTTAAATTTTCTATCTACGTGACATATTTCTTCAGCATTAGTAAGTCGCATTTCTATTGTGTTAATATTATTTTCTATATTAGAACTAAAGTTTCAATTACTTAGATTATTTAATAGATTTGGTGCAGCGGTTACGAAATAGGTATTAAAATTATTTGCCACATCATTTAAATCACCCTTAACTGCAATTGGTTGTTTTTGTAAATTTTTGCCCTTAATTTAATTGACAACGGACCATGTAGTTTTTGTTTTATTATCAGAGTGTTTAATTTTATTCGCAAAAATTCAATCAATAATTTATTATATTCTTTCTTTTTATCATTGTATGAGTTTTTTAACTGTTCATATCTACATTTTAACACATATAGGACATCTAATTGTTTTTTACATTCTCTTATCCCATGATTTTCTAACCAATGTTCAGACTTGGTGTATTTTCTTTGTGGTATTTTTTGCAAAGGAAAACATTCATTAAATTTATTTTGAAACAGGCCTCTGGGCGGTGTCCTCTGAACGGCCTTGTTTGGTTTAAACATAAAACCTCTTTTGTCTGGTGCGTTTGGGTCCATAGTATTTTATATAAAAAAAAAATAATTATATTTTGCCACTATAAATTTTTAAGTCCGTTACTGTACCGTGTTTATGGAATTAACAACAATAGGTCTTCTTATCAGATTACTGCCCTATTTTTTGTTCCAAAAAGATAAAACGTGAAACGAAATTTCTGAAACTATTTTTAAAATCAACCGTGCACAAATCACTGATTTTCCACTTTTTTTAAGTAAGACTATGCAGCCTTGCACCAGAATTCGTCAGGTCAGTGTTTCTTAGCATACACAAACATTTCTCAGCACTTCAACTAAACTTTAAACGTCCTAAAAACACCAAAATTCGAGAGCGCCGATATACACGACCGCCGGGTGAAAATATACGTCTAATAATGGTATAGGTAACACTAAAACATTTATCAATATTAAAACCCATTTGATTAACAACCGACCACTGTGTTACTCTATCTATATCTTCCTGAAGTAAGATTAGTGTTGTAAATGGAAATATTTCCACTCGAAATATTTCCATGGAAATGGAAATATTGGAAATTTCCGAAGTGATAACGGAAATATTGGAAACATTGGAAATATTGCAAAATGGGTAGTAAACAGATCATAAATATGTTCGTTTAGGGTACTTTCAATTAAACAAACATCACATAGTGGGTAACAGTCTAAAATATGTAACAGCCGGTATACAGGGTGTCCGAAAACTCAGTATTGGCAAATATATTTGCTATTACTAAAGATAGATACCAAATTTTAGATGTTTCTTAGTTAATAAATCTACTTTTTTATGTAATACTTTTTCAACCCCCTTTTGGGAAACGCTAGGTAGTTGAGGTCACAAATTTTAAATGCAACCCTATGCCGTGTGGTACCTAATTTTAAAGGTCTTCAAAAAAGAAACATTTTACCGTAAACCCGAGGTCCGTATCTTAAGTCGTTTTTAAATATAAAAATTAAAAATCGTGGAAAAAAAATTAAAAATTTAAATACCTTTATTTCTCTTATTACTTTAAAGATGTTCAAAATGACCACCATGAACTTCTTGGCAGTAATAAAGTCAATTTTGGAGCTTACTTCTCACATTTGTTAGGAATATTCAATATTCCGAGTATGATGCATCACTGGCAGTTCAAATGAACCATTTGTAGTTGTTAAAGTTTAAAAAGAAAAAAAGAAGAAGAGCGTCAGATGAAGGAACGTTAAAAGTCGTCATGGTATCTTTTGAACGTAAAGTGAAAGTAAATAGTTTTAAAATCAGTTGTTGAGTCTTATTTATTGTGCATCAGAGAGAAAAAACAGTAAGCTAACACATTTTTGAGAATGGCAGATGTTACCTACTTCTTGGCAGAGTTTCAAAATTGACTTTATTACTGCCAAGAAGCTCATGGAGGTCATTTTGAACAACTGATGAAGATGAAGATATAGATGAAAAAAAAGAGAAATCTGATAGCCACGAGAACAGTGACAATATTACTAATAGCAAAGAGCTAAGTAATAAAAACAGGTCTGTTGATAAAGAACCATGACCAAATATTCAAGAGACCAATTTAACAAATGATGACAGTGTGATGAGGACGTGACTCTCTCCCGATTTTAATAAGTGCCAATTTCTTAACAGTTTTTCGGTATTTTTGCACCAGTTTATGTTTATTTGTTTATTTTTGCTATATACTTTCTTATGCATTTACTTTTATTTGTTTATTTTTGCTATAAATTTTGATTTCGATGTTAATTTTTAAAGGATACTTTGTCTTTAATAAATATTTCGAATGTTTCCATATATTTCCAATATTTCCGGAAATATTTCCAAAATTTCCGGAAATATTTCCAAAAAATATATTTCCGGAAATTTTACAACACTAAGTAAGATACTATACAGTCTTGTTCATTATTTACATTAGAATACAGCTTCATATCATCCGCAAACATCAAAATATTACAATTTTTCACAGTACCACTACTGTTGATAAAAAGAAGAAACAGCAAAGGGCCAAGATTGGATCCCTGCGGAACACCAGATGTAGCCAGATATGACTCCGAGGTAAACCCCCTAACAGTCACTCTCTGACTACGATCACATAAGTAGGATGACAAATTTTACAAGTTTATCATGAAATCCGTATTCATTTTTCATTTTATCTATAAGAACCGTGTGTGATACTGTATCAAATGCTTTAGCAAAATCTGTATAGATAATGGCAACTTGTAACTTGTTGTCTAAGGCTTCTGAAATACTTTGAGTAATACTACATAAATTAGTTATGGTAGAGCGCCCCTTCATGAAACCGTGCTGAGAAATATATTTATTTTTTGAAATGGAGGCATAGAGATATTTGTAAATAATTGATTCAAAGACTTTAGCAGGAGCAGACACTATTGCTACTGGTCTATAATTTGCTATATCAGACTTGTCTCCCTTTTTGAAAACAGGGCAGATCTTGACCTCCTTCCATTTATCAGGGAATGTTGATGTTTTTAGCGCGAGATTGTATATTAATCTTAAAGGTTCCGCCAAGAAACCTATTAGTCCTTTGATAACATAAGGCGGTATATTGTCAGGACCAATTGCTTTATTTGCTTTTATCTCTTTAACAGCATTACATATGTCTTCATACCGTACAGCCCCAAGAGTCACCGCCTCAGACAACACTTTATTTTCCATTTCACAGACATCCTGACTATCATAATTTCGATATACAGATCTAAAATATGAGGAAAATGCATTTGCAATCGACTGACTGTTAGAATAATTTTTATCTCCCAAAAACATGTTTTTTGGTACAAACACAGACCCTTTTTTATTTTTCATGAATTGCCAGAACGACCTGGAATCACTATTTATATTTTTTTCTATTTTTTGAATATACTGGTTATAAGCTAATTTTATGTCACTCTTAAGTAGTGTTCTTAGTAGAAGAAATTGATTTTTAATTTCTATATTACCCGTTTTTTTGCATTTTATTCTAAGTTTCTATTTCTTTTTAATGTTATTAATGATATTTTTATTAAACCAAACAGGATATTGTTTATTCCACGGACATTTTGGCACACATATATTAAAAATTTCATAAATTTTGTGATAAAAATGATCTACTGCTAAATTAACGTTGTTATATGAATCCAAGTCCTGAAACAACTGATACAATGCCCCGTAGCTAGCTTTTCTAAAATTAAACTTAGTAATATTATTTGAATTTAGGTGTTTCTGTTTTGGTTATTTTAAGAAAAAGTTAATTTTAAGAGTTGGATGATATCTGACTTCACTTACGAAACCGAATGTACTTCTCGTAACACTGCAGTTCATATTTTTAATTACAAGGTCCAAGATTCTATCATCATCGTTAGTCACCCGATTGATCTGTTTGCAGTCAAAAAAACTTAAGATATTAATTAAGGATTCTACCAGGTTATCATGAATATTACTATTGATGTAGTAATTATTAAGTTGCAGAAAGTTAAAGTCCCCTTCCCGTCCCAACCTCCAATCCGTCAAATCCCGTATTAATAGACTCAATTTCCCTTCCCTTCAGACGCCTACGGTACGTTAGTACTTAGACTTGAAGTCTACGTGGGATGTCTTAGAAAAAAAAACGTCACCTAATAAAATAAAATTATTTCCGAGCAGGAAATATAACTTCTCTAGAAGTGCATAAAAATCATCTCTAACTGACAGAGGGCATCCATAAGCTATGTACATAGGTAGCAAGTACGTAAATGTAAGAATGATCGTTTATGTAAACTTTATCACAAATCACATCAATCTCAGGAGCATTAAACTCAAGTGGCATTATACTTGTCTTTAACCGCCAGAAGTATTCCACCGCCACCCATATCATCTTATCTATTTCTGTTCCTGTGCTACACAAAATAGCTTGGTAGCACTTCGTTTTCATATACCACACTTGAAAGCCACGTTTCTGACAAAGCTATTATATCATATTCGTCTTCAGTAAGACACACTGTTGTATATTTCGTATGCTTTAGTATTTAACCCTTTTACATGCTGGTAAATAATGGTCAATTTTTAATCGACTGCGGCATGTGTATTTGATGAGCCAGGGGATGTTATTTACAGGATTATTTATAAAAAATCTCTGGTATCATAGTTTACATTTTGTCGTAGTCTATTAAGTCTCCTTTGGTACACAGGGCAATTATGATCTCTTGCAGTATGACTTCTGTCATTCAGATGGAGTTTTTTTTACAGTTAGGGCAGTTTAGAATTATTTCGGTAAAATATAACACTGTTTGACTGTACTGTATTTACCAATAAGGACTAAAAAGGAAACAAAACGGTAACACAAAAACAAACAACAAGTAAATACTTGCACGTTCCGTATATGCGTGGTGTAAACAAACTAGCTTTACCATAAATAGGGTTACCAGGTGCTAAATTCGTAAATCCGGTCGTAACCGGTGAAAAATCCTGATTTTAACAAAAAAATTCGGTTTTAGGTGTAAAAAATAAAACTAAATTTTTTTATTACCATTTTATTAGTTTTATAATTTTTTTTATAACCCCTTAATTTATTTATATTTTTGGCTACTTGAAACAGCTTTTAACAAGTCTTTTTTGCCGGAAATTGCATCGTTGCCTGATGGTGTAGAAAATCCGGTCTTTAATGAAATCCTGGCGGAGTCCTGTCAACGCCTTTAAAATCCGGTCAAGACCGAATTTATCCGATCAGATGGTAACCCTAACCGTAACCGCCTACATAAAGCGCCTCGGCAAACGGCAAGTAACGACAATTTTCGATTGGCTCAAGCGCAGTGGCGCGATTGCTGCCACATGTATAAAGCAAAGGTTTATGAAAACGGAAGTGCTTCATCATATCAAAAGGGATTGCAAGCCCGTTTGGAACTCCCAATCCCTTTAAAAGGACTAAAAAGCTCTCAAAACTGCTTCAAGCCCTATAACAGTAATTGAAGCACATTCAAAGGGCTTGAATTCCTTTTTTCAATTACAAATTACAAAGCACTTTTGTAAAGTAATTGACTAGCAAGCCCCAAATACATGTATAGGAAAGAGCTTGAAGCCCAGGGCTTTCAAACCCTCAAAGGGCTTGAGCCACTTTTGCAAGCACAAAGCACTCAAGCTCTGCCCAGCTCTGTAACAAATACTGAACAATGGGAAGAAATCAAGAATTTAATATGTGATAAAAACAACGAAGTGACCAACAAGATAGATGACTTATATTTAGAACTGTCGTCCACGATAAAAGTATTAAATAATAAAGTTAATGCTTTAGAGACCGGAAATGGCTACTTACGAGATAGACTAGAAGAGTTGTATAAAAAAGCCAGAAAAAATAATGTAATTATTTTCGGGCTTACCTTAAATGGAAACGTTGATATTGTAAATTTTGTGGCAAAAAGGGCTAAGCGAATAACTGAAAATTCCTGTTTCCAAAAGTGAAATAAATGACGCCTATCTAGTGCAATTAAAAAACAAATCCAAAAGCAATAATTGTAGAATTGGTGACTTTTGGTAAAAAACTAGAAATTCTCACAAATTGTAGAAAACTAAAGCACAAATTTATATCAATTTCAAGCGATCTAACTAATTCAGAACGAGAAGTATAGTGTTTCCAATGGAAAGTGAAACCGCAAAAAAAAGTAAGAAGCCGACACCTTTGACGCAACACTGCCGATAAGGTCCAGCCATAGGCGTCCCAAAATATTCTAACCAATTTAAGATGGGACACAATAAAAAGTTTTAACATTTTAACCAAATATTATTTATAAGTATATCAAAACCTAACTGAATCTGCAAAAACGATGTTTAACCATAGAAATAATTGTATTCATGGGCGTACCGTCGACCGATAATTAAGACTTTAAATTAATGGCATAAATACGTTGGTATTTTTATTTTTATGATCGTTTTGTAGTAAGTGTAACTATATTATGTTTACACCGTCGTCCGCTCCCCAGGCGCACACGTATGGGCGTACCTTTACGACGCGCGGTTTGTCATGATCGAGATCAGCTATTCAACTGAGAACCAAGGACACACATAATGGCTCGGATGCGTTATGCATGTCACTTTCTTGTCGTTATTAGCCAGGGCCACGCCTCTTGACTATAATTATTTTTCCTAAGTTTTTTCCTGGAATTATAACTTAGACCACTATCTGTCTAAGAAACCATTTTTACCGTTTCGTGAATACCGTTCTGATCCCTCTAATCGGTGCAAGACTCCCTTGACCAAGAACGTTGATTTATCCCAAATTAACAAGTACCAAGTATATACTTCCTACATCTGAGTACAAAAGCCTGCATCTAGTTTCGAGACGTGGAGTGCATGTCTTTCATGTGTTTCACTCAATCGGAACGACAACCGCGGAGACCGCCACACTGAATTTAATTACTAAGGCGGAAGACCTTCGTCCTCTTTCCTTTATATAGACTCTATTCATGGATTGTCCTGCCAGGCACTCAGCAAAAAACCCGCCGCTCGGCCCAATTCGCTTAATTGTCCGATTAAAGTTGTCCATTTCTCAGCAGCATTTTGGAATAATTTTCCTCATTTAAACCATCTTCCCCAAGACATGTATCCAGGTTGAATCTCCTTACGGGTTAATATAATGTATAATAATATAATAATAATAATAATAATAATAATACTAAGGAGGTAACCTCAACAGAGTATGGCCGTGTCTAGTGCAAAGATTATCAATTACATATTCATTTTTAAAATTTCGACTCTATCATTTTTATCAGCTCTTTTTTTACCGGGACCTTTTCAGGAATTTCCATATTTTTATGCCTCATAAAATTTAAAATGTCTTCCTTTTTAGTATTATTATTCGGTATTTTGTTTAATATACGCGAATGATATGTTGTCCATGACGATTACCGAGTTTGGTCGAATGTTCGGTAAAAGCTGATCAACAAACCACTTTTCAAATAAATCTCCAGTCATGTCCTCATGATAATCGGCAGAAGATTGGTTTATGTTTTTGGCCGACAAAAGCAGTGCATTGGGCACGAAACCATTTTCACCTCCGGCATGAAGTATTATCACGCGCTTTCCTCTTGAACACGGTGCATTTAAACTGCAATTTTGAGTTTCATCTACCCAACCGTACTGAACAACATCATGAGTATCAAACCATGTCTCATCTAGATACACTATATACCTATTTGATTCCCGGTATTCTTTTATTTTGCGCAAATATTCTTGACGATGTTCAACAAGACGGCGCGATTCCATTATAACCATCCGATTATCAATTTTTTTGTGTTTAAATCCGCAATTAAATAAAATTCCTCGAAGAGGTGACTATCAGGGTAATCGCGTAACTTATCCTGGATCATTTCTAATGTTGGCACCGTATGTTCCTTATATAGATTGTAAACAATTCGTCTAATGACATCTTTTGCTGCATCGTCAACTTTCTGAAACTTTTGATTATTTTTCTTTCCCTTTACCGAATGATCTGTAACATCTCTTATTTTAATTACGCGATAAATTATAGATATCGAAAGTTGTGTTAATTCGTTAACTCTTTTTATAATGGCTTTATCTGACTGTGCCGGATTTTCTTTTTTTAAACAGCCGTATATATTTAGAATTATTCGTTGACTTTGAACATGTAAATCTTTATTAAACTCCGGACATGTTTCGACTGGCGATGCCACGGTCGGTACCGAAGGTAATTCAACATGTAATAATTCGCTTTCATCTACCTCAAAAGGTCGCCAAAAAGCCATTATTATAATAAAAATTCACTTACATAAACCAAGGATCTAAAAACAAAAACACTTATAATACGCACTTCACTGGTCAAAACCTAAAACTTAACTGCTTTAAATAAATCATATTCTAAAAGAGCATCGTGTAGACGTAATGTCTCAATTAAATGGAAATGACTCCGCCCTCTGCATGCGTCAATATAATATTACCCTTAGTGGAAAAGAGATAAAACGCATAGTCGCGGTAGGCCAACAAGCAGGTGCTGTTTGAACAGTATACCGAAGTTATCACTAATAAATCTGTATGAAATGTGGGTTAGTTGCTATGCGGTATCGAGCGATCCCGGTATAAGCGGCAGGCCTTTGTCTGGCTTTTTATACCATTTAAATCTTAAGAATTTATATTTATGAGATTCAGTTTCCTCTGGCAAAAGTATAATCAGGTTCCTTGTAAAAAGTTTAAAAGAGGCCAGAAAAAAGTTATCTTCAAAAATAAAGAATAATCGACTCTATATAGGGGAAGACGTCTTAACCTATGAACAACAACTAATACGTAAAAACGATATCTCAGACGATGAGGTATTCGTAGAAACACTTCCGCGTCGGTTATCTCTGAGTGCTCCTTTCACATCATATCAAGACAGGCGAAAGCTGAAGAAGAGGACACCACTACAGCCGGAATAGATACAATAAAGTTATTGCCTCAGACTCTCCATCAGAAACCATCATCAATTATGACGCGGGTTTTGAGCCCTGGACAGGGCGCCTTGACTGATCTGTTTGGCTCTCCTAATGATTCCAAAGAAACGTGCCAAGTCTAGGTCAGGTGCGCTGGCTAACAAGGGACCCTCGGTTAGTTATGGATCTACAGTGCGAGTAACACGACAAAGTAACAAACAATAATACTTTACCATAAAGTGGCTATTTGTTGTTTTGTTCGGCTGATATTTTGAGTAAAGTGAGTTGATGCATAAAAAATAAAGAGAAACATAAAAGTTGGAGATTTAAATGTACGCTCCTTGAATACGGGTTTTAATGATCTCGTGAACTTGGTTAAAGCGAAGCGCCTGGATATTATTGCGCTGTCCGAGACCTGGCTCTCAAGAGAGGTGCTAGATCACGCTTTTGGTATTGATGGTTACCTACCGTATTTTACGTAAGTATAAGACGGTAACCGTGCCACTAGAGGCGGGGGAGTTGCTCTGTATGTAAGTAATAGTCGTAAGAGTTGAAACTTTGAATGCTGACCTGGGTGTCTCATCTACCGAACAACTGTGGATCAAATTTAAAATGAACTCCGTAAGCAGTGTAGTTGCTGTGTTTTATAGACCCCCGGGCACAAATGTACACCAGGCTATGGACTCTTTCCAGAGTGTGCTGTCGATGATACTGCCGACGGCCGATTGTTTGGTTTGTTTGGGAGACATAAATGTTAACCTTTTTAATCTTGATAATCCGGTATCAGAGAGTTTGAAAAATATAATTTTGTTCAAGTTATAACTGAACTAACAAGAGTGTCCGGCAACGCTGGTACCTTGATAGATCCAATTTTAGTTTCTGATGGTGATCTCGTGAGGGGTACCGGGGCTACTGATGCTGGGCAAATATCTGACCACAGACTTACGTTCTGTGAGCTGGGTATAAAGATAAATAAGTTTAAATCAAAAATAGTAATATATCGTGATTTTAAAAATTTTAACTAGGTACTATAATTTTGTTAATTATCTTAACAATATTCCCTGGAATAATATAATCGATGAAACAGATATAGAACATAAAATCAAACTCTTTACCTCATACTTAACACAGTTATTTGTTGTTTTTGCCCAATGCGAACACTGAGGGTCACGAGACCAAAAGCGCCATGGATAACTGAGGGAATAAAATTTGCAATCAAACTTAAGGGTCGGGCTTTGTCAAAATATAAAAATGATAAAACCACCGAAAACTGGAATGCTTACAAGGAGCTTCGGAATCGTAACCTAGCCCTTATACGCAATTCTAAGAGGGTGCACGTTGTTCGAGTAGCTGGTGAGAACGACAGCAGAAAAATGTAGAGATCGTTAAGTGACCTAAATATTAGACATTCGAAACAAAGAAACACCTGAATATTTGAAAAATGTGGAGGAAATGGAGGAATATTTCGCCTCTGTTTTCGTTGATGGCGGCTGTGAGGAAATTTGTAACTACTAGGATATGCAGCGGCCTCTTAACAGAGTGTTATTCACCTTTAAAATGGCAACTGTGGAGGAGGTTAGTAGGGCAATTAGTTCTATATGGTCAAACGCAGCGGGTTATGACAACATTTCTTTATCTATGCTTAAATATTGCAGTCCTACAACTGATCCAATCTTGTCGCATCTGATAAATGTGTGCCTGGACCGTAATTATTTCCCTGTCTACTGGAAAGCCTCATTAGTGCGCCCTATGCTCAAGGTCAATAGCCCCAGCTCACTGTCTGATTTGCGTCCGATTAGTCTTGTCAAAATTTTTAGAAAGGATTGTATATAATCAAATGATAACTTTTGCAGAAAAATACTGATAATCCCACCAAATCCGTCGAGTTTTAGAAAAGGATTTGGTGCCTCAGTGGTGATGTCTGGGGTCGTTGATACCATTGGCGGGAATTTCGATCGCGGTGAAATTTTGGCCCTAGTTTTGCTAGACTACTCTAAGGCTTTTTACAGCATAAATCATGGGCTGATATGCTCAAAGCTGATATATTATGGATTTTCTGAGAATTCTGTGCAGTTTATGTTTTCCTACTTGAACGGGCGTCTAGTAACTAGTTACTATTTAATAAAGCTCGACTAAATATGTATATACCGACTTATCTGTTTAAAAACTTCAAAGTAACAGAAAGTGCAATTTTTTATAAAGTGCCTCGCAGTACAATGTGCCAATCCTTGGATTTTTAATAAAAGCTACTGCACTCTGATGAAGGTATATCTATTACCGAAACGTTAGTAATATAAAATGTAACCAAAAACACCACATTTTATTTGCCTCACAACGGACTAAATCCCCAAGAAAACAAAATTAAAAACAATATATATATATATATATATATATATATATATATATATATATATATATATATATATATATATATATATATATATATATATATATATATCAACAGTCCAAGAACCTGCCAAAAATACATATATATATATATATATATATATATATATATATATATATATATATATATATATATATATATATATATACAGGGTGTCTAAAATAGGTGATACCACTATTGCTATCTCCGAAACGGTAAAAGATACGAGGTCAGTTAAATTAGAGAAATTGTGCCATTTTCAGTCCCTATTCATATTCCGTTTACGGAGTTGCCAAATTCTCTATAGTTTCGTATCTACAGGGGATTTTTTAAAAATAGTCAAAAATTTAATTCTTGAATATCTCGAAAATTATTACAGTTAGACAAAAATTGTTTTAACAAAAATCACACGATTTTTTACCTTCTAGAAAGTAACGTTATTGTTTTGTTTATACCGTTTGTTTTTATTGAGTTACTGATACTAACTTGTTTTTTTCAAATACGGACCTGGACTTTTTGCTCCATTTTTTGAAATAATACTTTATACCCTTTACAACTGTGTATAACTCGAAAATATTTTCCGACGTTTTGATCACGACTAGTAACATCATCAGAATTTTCTGACAATACGGACCTGGAATCTTCCATGTTAAGGCACAATTCACAACCTATCGCTATGGTTTGTGGTTTTTGTGGTTGTGAAATGGCGCATTTACTTGAAAAATGCCAGGTCCGGACTGGTAGAATATCCTGATCATGCTATTCTTCACCAAAACGTCGAAAACCATAATCAGGTGATAAAGAGATGTAAAGGGTATGAAATAGTCTTTCAAAAAATGCAGCAAAAAGTCCAGGTCCGTATTTGAAAAAAGCGAGTTAGTATCAGTAACTCAATAAAAACAAATGATATAAACAAAACAATAACATGGCTTGAGAGAACGTAAAAAATCGTGTGATTTTTGTTAAAACAATTTTTTTCTAACTATCATAGTTTTCGATATATAGTATTTAAGAATTAAATATTTGGCTATTTTTAAACAATCCCCTGTAGATAAGAAACTATAGAGAATTTGGCAACTTCGTAAACGAAATATGAGTAGGGACTAAAAATGGCACATTTTCTCTAATTTAACCGACCTCGTATCTTTTACCGTTTCGGAGATAGCAATAGTGGTATCACCTATTTTAGACACCCTGTATATATATATATATATATATATATATATATATATATATATATATATATATATATATATATATATATACAGGGTGTTTCAATATTGTACCGACAAATTTAAACTGGTGATTCCTTGACCAAAAATAATGAAAAAAGTTCCAGACAATACAGGTCCGAAAACGTTTCGTTTCCAAGATACAGGGTGTTAAACTTTAATTTTTTTTTTCGGTTTTTTTTATTTATTTAATGCGCGCTTAAGAATTATTTATTCAAAATTTGTACGTGTGTTACATATTAAAGTACCTACAGAATTAGCCTACTGCCATTTAAAATTATCTTCAGGGTGTTATTTTTTTTTGGGGTCACGACCACTTTGACCCCCCGAACTTTTTTTTGATACGGCACTGGTTATCCTTTTGTATGAAAAGAACTGTTTTGGTTTATCTTTTAACTTTTTCATCACTTGCACTTTCTTCATATCTTATACGGTTCGGCTGACATTTGCCAAACCATGATTTAAAGTAGGGCAAAATTTTTAATCTGGTCAAATAAAAAATAATTTATTTACCTAATAAATTTTAATTCAGTAACAAAACATATTAACGATAAAAGCATGTTCACAAAAATTGTTCAAAATTCCTTTTATGAACATGCTTTTATCGTTAATATGATTTGTTATGACTAAATTAAAAATTACTAGGTAAATAAATTATTTTTTATCTGACCAGATTTAAAATTTGGCCCTACTTTAAATCATATTTTGCTAAATATCAGCCGAACCGTATAAGATACGAAGAATGTGCAATTGATGAAAAAGTTAAAAGATAAACCAAAACAGTTCTTTTCATACAAAAGGATAACCAGTACCGTATCAAAAAAAAGTTCGGGGGGTCAAAGTGGTCGTGACCCCAAAAAAAAAATAACACCCTGTAGATAATTTTAAATGGCAGTAGGCTAATTCTGTAGGTACTTTAATATGTAACACACGTACAAATTTTGAATAAATAATTCTTAAGCGCGCATTAAATAAATAAAAAAAATCTAAAAAAATAAAAGTTTAACACCCTGTATCTTGGAAACGAAACGTTTTCGGACCTATATTGTCTGGAACTTTTTCCATTATTTTTGGCCAAGGAATCACCTGTTTAAATTTGTCGGTACAATATTGAAACACCCTGTATATACTAAGTGACAAAGAAAGGTAAACACCCAGTATTTATAATTTCAAATAAAAACTGATTAAATTTTCAGCCTTATCTATTCACTATCGTGTCGTTTTTACCCGGCTATTTTACACTGGTTTGAGCTGCATGCGATTGTAATTTTAGCAATTTTTGTTCACATTTGTGGCTTGACTGATAAAAAGTGTTTTGCAAAGTGTTGTTTTAAGGCATAATTATGCCGCGAGTGCGTAGACTTGGTCAAATTCCTCAGCTTAGTGACTTTGAGAGGGGGCGGATTATGGGCTTACGAGAAGCAGGTCTTTCAGTTAGAGAAATTAACAGAAGAACCAACCCAAGAAGCCCGTGAACACAGAGCTAGGGTTACTGGACGTCGCAGGGGAACAACCGTGCGTCAAGATCGTCGTCTTAGACTTTTGGCTCTTAGAGACCGCTTTAGTACCAGTCAGGCGATTGCGAATCAGTGGTTTGAAGAACATGGAAGGGTGGTTGGGATGCGTACAGTATATCGACGGATAAGAAGTTTTGGTCTTTTTTCTTACCGTCCCCATTGGGTGTTGCCCCTCACTCCTGAGCGTCGATGCAATCGACTGCAATGGTGCAGAGACAGACTACAATGGAACGATGAATGGAACAGAGTGGTTTTTAGCGATAAATCCCGCTTTTGTTTGGGTATGCATGATGGTCATGCAAGGGTAAGAAGACGACGTGGTGAAAGACGTGATCCACAGTTTGACATGGAGAGGCATGTTCATCATACCGTGGGGGTAATGGTATGGGGTGCCATTGCATATGGTAGCAGGACACCTCTAGTTCTTCATTAGATGTATCATGACAGCGCGCCGTTACATTCAGGAAGTAGTGGAACCACATGTCCTTCCATATCTTGAAACCCTCCAGAACCCTAGTGTTCAACAAGATAACGCCAGACCGCATGTAGCTAGACAAGCCCTGAACTTCATGAACCAACACCACATTAACCGCTTACCATGGCCACCAAGATCACCTGATCTGTCACCGATCGAACATGTGTGGGACATCATTGGTCGCAAGTTGTTAGACTTACAGCACCCCCCTCAGACTCTGGCAGCACTTAGACATGAGGTAGAGGTAGCCTGGAATGAGATACCGTAAGACGATATAGACCATCTTATCAGAATAATGCCCAGGCGTGTCAATGAGTGTATACGAAACCGAGGATATTCGACACATTATTGAACTTAATTCCATTGGTGTTTATCGGATTTGGCTGGAAACCTAATCAATTATTAACCATGGTCTACTAAACATGTAAGCCAAAAATTATTAAAATATTTTAAATATAACTGGGTGTTTACCTTTCTTTGTCACTTAGTATATATATATATATATATATATATATATATATATATATATATATATATATATATATATACCGGGTGTCAACGAGATCACTTTCCGGCTCCCATTTATTCAGTTTTTAATCGAACAAGATGAAACTTGGCAGGAGTCATAGGCTAATAAAAAGACACTTTTCGAGGTACTTGTCAAATTTCGACGACTTCCGGTTTAGCCGGAAGTGACCCCAACTTTGAATTTTCAAATGAGACACCCTGTATATTTTTTGATTTTTGGAATCTAGAGATCATTCTACGTACAACTGTATTATAGTTATTACTTTTTGTGTCAATTTAACATTTTTAGAGCAAATTTTTTGTTTTAATCTAGAGTGCCATGACCCACCTTAAATCGTACTAATAGACGTTTACACCTGCACAAAAATACCTACACAATTTTATCACCTTTCATTTGTCTTACCAGGGCGTTCAAAGTTGACTAAGTCACTTTTTTGATAATAACTTAAAAAAATTAAATACAACTATAACACTTTCATAGTATAATTAGATGTAGTTTTTTATTACGAATCCAACGGTGCACCACAACATCAAAATTATCTTGGATTTTCTAAAGAAAACTGCATTTTATTGTCATAGCCATTTGTTATGGTTTGATCAAACATGTAACTGCACGACGCGACGATCAAATATTATATCCAGTTAGCCATGACAAACAATTAAATTATAGCTGTTTAAAAAATAACGGAAGGAAGCCTAAAAATATTGTTAAGTTTGCAATGGAAAACAATTGAATTCAGGATAAATGATAGAATTTTACAAATTTGTAAACAATTATTTTTTCTGGTGTTTAATACTATGTTTCTGGTTTGTGGCGAATTGTTTACAGCCACCCATTATTATTATTCAGTTTTGTCAAGGCTAAGTAGATATCATATTTGATCGTCGTGCAGTTGCATGTTTGATCAAACCATATAAAATGGCTATTGCAATAAAATGCAGTTTTCTTTAGAAAATCCAAGAGAATTTTGATGTTGTGATGCACCGTTGAATTCGTAATAAAAAACTACATCTAATTATACTATGAAAGTGTTATAGTTGTATTTAATTTTTTTAAGTTATTATCAAAAATGTGATTTAGTCAACTTTGAACGCTCTGGTAAGACAAATCAAAGGTGATAAAATTGTGTAGGTATTTTTGGGCAGATGTGCACGTCTATTTGAACGATTTAAGGTGGGTCATGGCACTCTAGATTAAAACAAAAAATTTGTTTTAAAAATAGTAAATTGACACAGAAAGTAATAAAAATAATACAGCTGTCCTTAAAATGATCTCTAGATTCCAAAAATCAAGAAATATACAGGGTGTCTCATTTGAAAATCTAAAGTTGGTGTCACTTCCGGCTAAACCGGAAGTCGTTGAAATTTGACAAGTACCTAGAAAAGTTACTTTTTATTACCCTATGACTCCTGCCAAGTTTCATCTTGTTCGATTAAATACTAAAGAAATGGCAGCCGGAAAGTGATCTCGTTGACACCCGCTATATATATAAAAATATATATATATATATATATATATATATATATATATATATATATATATATATATATATATATATATATATATATATATATATATATATAACAAAAAAAAAGGTAAAACAAAACGAATAAAATAAAAATAACAAATAATAAAATAAAATTATAATTCGAAATTTAGACCTTTTCGAAAAGGCCAGCTGCTCTAAGAAAATTTATACCATTCTGTATTTTAAGGCCATCTGAGAAGTTACCGTCCATGTGTGCGGAGATATTAAACATATGCCTAATATTCCTATATCGCGGACATACACAGATTATGTGTGGGACAGTTAGAATTTCATTACATTGAACACGCACAGGTGGATCTTCGCCTTCAAGAAGGTCAGCGGGTGTCATAGTTGTATGTCCCAGTCTAAGACGATGTAATTTTACTCGTTCGACTCTTATTAGGGCCACTGGAACTCGCCACCGTCCAATCAGTGCTTTTATTGTTTTAAGATGGTTGGCTATTCGATTCCATTCTTCCCGCCAAGCTCCAGCAATCTCCAACCGTAGATAGGCTTTTACATCCGAGCTTGTCAATATTGCAACATCTATTTCGAAATTTTCAGCGGCACTACGTGCCGCCGAATCGGCAAGCTCATTTCCCATGATCCCTATATGACTGGGTGCCCATATAAACACTACCAGTCTTCCCTTATTAGTCAGATATTGTAAGAGTGATTAAATTAGCTGTATTAAAGGATCTTCGGAGAAAGGATTAGAAATGGCTTTAAGAGCGCGAAGAGAGTCAGAAATAATAACAGTATATGTTGTTGTAACAATCATATCACAGAACCTTAACGCTTGCCAAATAGCATACAGTTCAGCTGTATATATTGATGCATGGGGGAAAAGGGACCAAGAATGTGCAACACTATCCCCGACTAGGGCACAACCGACACCAGTAGCTGTTTTATAACTCCGAAACGCGACAACCCGTATAACTGAATTTTTTTATCGAAGCTAGACGCACCATCCCTCTATTTACCCTGAAAATTTAATCGCTCCCGCACTAACCGTTTTCGAGAAAAAAATTGAAAATGTGAAAATGTCCAAGTCTGCGACAACCAACAGACATTTGCTCACCAACGGGGGGGGGGGGGTATATAGACCGCTTCGCTGTCTATAATAAATTTCACTTGGCACCAATTTAGGAACGAACCTTGTATACATAGCTTTAACTAATGAATATTTTTACAAGCTCGCTATAAGTAAAACTCAAAAAATTATAATTACAAATTAAGTAATAATTATTATTAAAGGTAGGTATTTTTAACAAACCCTGTATATCGTTAACAAAAGTTATACACGTAAAATTTGTTATTATTTTATAATAGTGCCGTAATAAGTGAATTTAATGTGTATTACAAATTTAGAACACCTTGCAGGCACTGCTAGTTAACACATATTTTTACAAACTCGTTTTAAGTAAAACAAGAAGCTGATAATTTAAAAAAATACATATTATAAATAAAGGCTAACCAACGCTATATGTCGGCAAGGATTGTAAAACATCTAACAACCGATTTCGCGAACATAAGAGGATCTGGGATTTACCTATAAGCAGCTCTGTTTTAGATGTGCTGCTTCAGCGGCACTACATGCCGCCGAATCGGCAAGCTCATTTCCCATGATCCCAATATGACTGGGTGCCCATATAAACACTACCAGTCTTCCCTTATTAGTCAGATATTGTAAGAGTGATAAAATTACCTGTATTAAAGGGTCTTCGGAGAAAGGATTAGAAATGGCTTTAAGAGCGCTAAGAGAGTCAGAAACAATAACGTTAGTATATGTTAGTTGTATATGTTGTTGTAACAATCATATCACAGAACCTTAACGCTTGCCAAATAGCATACAGTTCAGCTGTATATATTGATGCATGGGGGAAAAGGGACAAAGCATGTGCAACACTATCTACGACTAGGGCACAACCGACACCAGTAGCTGTTTTGGAGCCGTCAGTGTAAAGAATCGACGGATTTGGGTATTCTTCAAAATTTTTCAGCAAACAGTATTTGAGTGGTAGTATCCTTTGGAAAAATAGTTAAATCATACCTTACAGATGCTTTTGAGATTAACCACGGGGGAAGTTCACCGGGGCCTAGAGAAAGAATACTAACGTTTTGTAATAATGGTAATGATTCACATGCCCTGGCACCCACGGGCCTTGTAATCGTAGGCCTGTAAGAATATTCATCATGGTTCTGAAATATTATGCGATAATTGCGATGATAGGGTTGTGCTTGTATATTAGAGACATAACTCGCTAACATTTTTTGTCGCCGATATCGTAAGGGTGGCAATCCCGATTCACTACAAAGGCTAACAGCTGGTGTCGTACGGAAAGCACCTAGAGCGTATCTAATTCCAATGTGATGGATTGGGTCAGGCTGCTTGAGTAAAGATTCTCGAGCGGAAGAGTAGACACAACAACCATAGTCAATTTTTGAAAGGACCAGTGATTGATAGATATTTAGTAGGGTATCAGGGTCAGCTCCCCATTTCATATTGGCCAAACATTTCATTATATTTAAAGTTAATTTACATCCTATTACCAAATTTTCTATATGCTTTCGCCAGGTCAGTTTCGAATCAAAAATCAGTCCAAGAAATTTAATTGGTTCCCTGCATGCAATTAGGTGTTCCCAATGTACAACATTGGGTCATAGTGAGGGCGGCGTAACCTACAAAAGTGGACACACCTAGTGTTTTCTTGGGAAAATTTAAAACCCATGTTTTCGGCATTTTGAACAATTTGATTTATTGCAAGCTGAATATTATGGCTTGCAATCCCAACAGTGGATGCAGAGGCGAAAATTGCTAAGTCGTCAACATATAAACATTTTCCAACCGAAGGGTCGACTGATGAAATTATGTCATTTACCGCTATAGCAAAAAGTGTTACACTTAAAGTGGAACCTTGTGGTACCCCATTCTGCAAAAATATTGGTAGGTGGTAGAGGATATTTTCCTCGACCGAGGAGGTACCAGCCCGCGCAACCACTTAAAGAGCTGGTGAAATCTTAGCGGATGTTTCCCTAAGCCCTGGGTGCGTGAGTCGGATTTTCTTTTCCTTTCCTCTTCAGACTGTCATTCTTTCTCTTCTCTTTTGTGTTCCTTCTCTCTTCTAACTATCCACCTCTTAAAAATAAACAAATATGAAAATGATGATGGCGCTCCCAGGTGTAAAAAATTCCGGAGGTAAAGTACCCCTCCATTCGGATCTCCGGTCGATGGGTACTCATGGGGGCCCACCATCGAAAAATTCCAAGAGCATGGTAACCTTTGCCAACATCTGCGGGCTTAATTCCAATTTCGACTCTGTCCACCACTATCTCCAGTCATGCAAACCCCACATTCTTTTTCTGACCGAAACCCAAATCAGCTCCAAAGCCTCAACCAATCATCTCCTGTTTCCAGGCTATGAACTTCTGTCATCTTTTCGTCTTCACGGTGGGGTATGTGCCTACGTTCGCAGCAGGCTTTCTTGCACCAGACTCCCGAACCTGGAATCAGGTCAGCCCGATTTCCTCTGGCTAAAACTCGCCCTTAAATCTTCTACTAAATTTATCTGTTGCATCTATCGCTCCCCATCAGACAAATCCTACAATGAGTTCTTTGATTTTCTCTCGGCAAAAATCGACCATCTCATCTTCGAATTTCCCTCCGCTGAAGTTATCGTCCTAGGCGACTTCAACGTCCATAGCAAGGAATGGTTAGGATCCACAAAAACTGACCCAGAAGGCAAAGCAGCAGAAAACTTCGCAATCAGCAACTCGCTCACCAATTTGATCAGAGAACCAACATACTTTCCCCGCGTTTCTACCCATAATACAAATCCTCTAGGTCTATTTCTTACCACCCATCCTGAGCCTTACTTAACATCTGTATGCGCTCCCCTTGCTCGTTCGGATCATGGCCTCATTACCGTCTCTTGTCCCATACATCCCGAGTTTGCTGAAATCATTCCAGAACGCACGATCTGGCACTACAATTCTGCCGACTGGGATGGTCTTCGAAACTTCTTCTCTGCGTTCCCTTGGAACCCTGTCTGTTTTTCCACTCCCGATCCCTCCGAAATTTGCTCTCATATCACAGACATTATTCAAGCAGGTATTGAAGGTTTCATTCCACATACCCGCAAGAAACCTAACCTCCACCATCAAAAGCCATGGTTCTCCAAGGGCTGTGACCAAGCCAGGCTCAAAAAAGCCCAAGCTCACAAAAGGTATCTTCAAAATCCCACACCCGAAAATCGTCAAATCTTCACCGAGGCCAGAAATCAATACAACCAAACCATCTTAGAGTCCAAAAATGCTTTTAACAACCGCATAAAAGATAAAGTGCTTTCCTGTCCCAACGGTGGCAAATCTTTCTGGTCACTTGCCAAAAACATTAGTCAGAACTGGCCTCTGACAACGAAGTTATCTCCACCTCTAAAGGGAAAGCAGAACTATTCGCCAAACAATTCGCTGCCGATTCCACCCTGATCCCTCCCCCCAATTTCGCTCTTCCAACCGCTAAATCTGTACCCCACAAAATGCCCGATATAATACTTAAGGTCAAACAGGTTCAAAAAATTCTTCTATCCCTTGACACCAAAAAGTCCTCTGGCCTGGATGGCATACCTGCAATTGTTCTAAAAAATGCGCTCCAGAACTTGCACCCATCTTAACTCGTCTTTTCCAGATCTCTTATGACAGGGGTCTCTTCCCAGATGGCTGGAAGACTGCTCGTGTGCAGCCTGTCCCGAAGAAAGGTTCCAAGTCCCTTCCGTCCAATTATAGACCTATCTCTCTTCTCTCCGTTGTCAGCAAAGTTATGGAGAAAGTAATCAACTTGCAAATTCTAAAATATCTAGAAAAACACAAAATCATCCATGACAGACAGTACGGATTTCGTCACCAAAGATCCACAGCTGATCTCCTTAGCTTTGTCACACATAACTGGAACAAGTCTCTTGAATTTCATGGCGAATCTCAGATTGTTGCTCTCGATATTTCCAAGGCCTTTGACCAAGTATGACATGCCGCACTCCTCAACAAACTACCTTCTTACGGTCTTCCTACCAAACTATGTACCTGGATCGGCAGCTTCCTCTCTAATCGGCGCATATCTGTTGTGGGTGACGGTCACTCATCTAACTTACATCCGATCAATGCTGGTGTCCCCCAAGGTTCAGTCCTGGCACCAACCCTGTTTCTTCTTCACATTAATGACCTGCTCTCTTCAACTACTAATCCCATCCACAGTTATGCTGACGATAGTACTCTTCACTCCAATATTCATTTTTCCAGACAAGTTTCGAATCAGGAGTTGGATAATGGACGCATATCTATGTACCTATCCCTTTCCCAAGATCTTCAATTAATCTTAGACTGGGGTGCCAAGAACCTTGTTCAGTTCAACGCCTCCAAAACCCAGTCTTGCTCCCTCTCACGCAAAAAATCTGGCAACGCTCACCCCATCCACATGAATGGCCAAGCCCTACAAAACAATGAAACATTCGATCTCGTTGGTGTCGCTTTCGAACATGATCTCAGCTGGCACAAACACATTACTTCAGTAGCCACATCGGCGGCTAAAAAGCTTGGTTTTCTCTTTCGAGCCAGAAAATACTTCTCCTCTTCCAACTTATACACTGTCATGTTTCCCAAATAAGACCTAACCTAGAGTACTGCTCCCACATCTGGGGAGCAGCATCACCTTCGACACTTAAGATCCTTGATTCTATCCAAAAGAGAGAGCCATTCGACTTATCAATGACCCAGCCCTCACGAGAAAATTCCCTTCTCTCGCTCATCGCCGCGCTGTAGGGGATTTATCCTTTTCTACCGCTACTTCCACGGATTTTGCTCTGAAGAACTAGCCAGTATTATTCCCCCCTTGAGTGTCCCTACCAGAACAACAAGAGGCGCGTTACGTATGCATCCCTTTACTGTCCAGCTACAAAAGCCTAGAACAGACCACTTCTCTCGCTCATTCATACCTTGGGTCTCCAGATTATGGAACAAATTGCCTGCAGATGTTTTCCCTTCCCGTCCCAACCTCCAATCCTTCAAATCCCGTGTCAATAGACTGCATTTCCCTTCTCTTCAGACACCCACGGTATGTTAGTACTTAGGCTTGTAGTCTACGTGGGATCTTAGATAAAAAAAAAGCCAGATGTTGATAGTGTATTTCCCACTCTAACTTTGAAGGTTCTCTCAGATAAGAAGGATGGCATAAAAAGAGGTAGGTTTCCCCGAAAACCCCACTGGGGAAGCTTTCTTAGGACTCCGTAACGCCAAGTCATATCATAGACCTTTTCGAGATCAAAAAAATACTGCTATAGTATGTTCCCTCTTCCTAAAGGACTCCTGAATGGCATGTTCCAGATGAACTAGTTGGTCGATTGTCGAACGGTGTTTTCTAAAGCCAGCTTGGCAATCCGCCAGGAGCCCCTTCGATTCAAGGAACCACACAAGTCTGTTGTTGGCCATTTTCTCTAGGATTTTACCCATACAGCAGGTGAGGCTAATGGGCCTGTAGCTTGACGGTTGAACCGAATCCTTCCCCTCTTTAAGAATGGGTACTATTATGGCTTCTTTCCATTTGTGTGGGGAGGTATTTGAGATCCAAATTTTGTTCAGCAAAGAGAGAAAAAACCTTTTAAATTCTGCGGGCAAATGAGTGATTATCTCGTAGTTTAACAGATCAGGACCTGGGGCTGATGTATTAGTACGACTGAGAGCATTCTCAAATTCTGTCTGGGTAAACGGTAGATTGTAATCAAGGTTTTCTTCTAAACTGAAATATAAGAGGTGCTCCTGTTCAGATCTTATCTGTAAGAATCCCTGCTCGTAGTTTTGATTACTACTGGCAGCTTCATAGTGCCTTGCCAAAAGTTCGGCAATTTCAAGCGAAGAATGAGAGATGACTCCATTTTCCATCTGTAGATATTTCAAAGGATGTGATGATCCAGTACCAGCAACAGCTTTGATTTTACGCCACACCTCCGAAATGGGCGGCTGGGTAGACATTGATGAAACATAGTTATTCCAAGATGATCTTTTACTCTGCAGAATGATACGACGTGTTTCATCTCTTGCTTTTTTGAAGATAATCAAATTCTCTAACGAGGGATGGCGCCTGAACATATTGAAGGCTCTCTTTTTTATTTTAATGACATTACTTACGTGGGGATTCCACCAAGGAACTACACGTTTGTTAGAAAACTGCGTTCTCATCGGTAGTGCCTTTTCGGCTGCTAGTTTGATACTGTCTGTCAGTGCTTCGACCTCTTGATGGAGGTTATCAATTTCGTCAGGTATCCATGAGCTATTTAGGAGGCAGAGGGGCACAAATCTTTGGGATATCGCTAGTCAAAACAATTGGAAAATGATCACTATGATATAAATCATCAAGGACTTTCCAGGACCAGCGGCGAGCTATTCTTCTGAGATAATGGATAAATCGATCGCAGAGAAATTCCTTGATCTAGCATTAAAAAACGTCGGTGCACCCGTATTTAAAAGAACTAGGTTGTCCCTTTCCAGAAACTGCTCAATAATATGCCCACGTGCATCCCGTCGGTCAGAACCCCAAAGCGGATTGTGAGCATTCATATCTCCGACAAGTAAGAAAGTAGTAGGTAACTGCAGGATTAGTTGTTCCAAGTCATCCAGTCGCCAATTGGCATCGGGGAGGTATAAACTACATATAGTAATGGAAATAGGAACTAAAATATGAATAGCTACTGCTTGGAGGGCAGTATTCAGCTGAACTGTAGAAAAGTGTGCATCTTCCCTATCCAATAAAGCGGTACCACCCTTTGCCCGGATGGCAGGATCAGCATCTCTTCTTAAAACTTTATAACCTCGTAGAGAGTATGGTTGATTAGGTCGAAAATGAGTCTCTTGGAGATACATACAGATTGGACCTGCCTCAGACAGAAGTAGTTTGAGCTCGCCGTAATGACTGATACAACCGTTACAATTCCATGGGACTCTAGGGTTCATAAAGATTGGAAAAGGAAGAAAAAAGATACTATTTAAAAAAACCAAGGTAGATACTTATAGACAAACAGATACGTATAGCACATAACATCAATTATGATAAAATTAGAAATAGCTAAAATATTAATATCACAGGGAAAAAAAGACTAGAATATAAATATTACAGACTAAAAGCAGTAAAAGGGACTATCTAGCCATTAGGTGGAATCCTTTTGGGGCTTCCCCTTTGGCCAACCTTTCTTCTTTTTTAATTTCTCCGTCGCAGATCCCGATTGTTCTTCCTCCGAAGAGGACTGCACCTCGTGAACGTCGGTGCACTTTCGCTTTTCGGAACCTGCATCGGAAAATGCAGGGACTTTGCTATTGTCAGAGTCAATAGCCTGTCCACCGCCCGAGGGCGGTGGACGGACAAAGGTTTGAGAAGATGATCTCTTAACAACCTCTCTCGGGACAAACACATTTCTCAGTGTGGATACAAGTGTTGGTACTAACTCTTTGATTAACGAAGGCACATCAATCTTTAATGGGGTAGCTGCAGCATTAGCATAGGAAATACCTTGGGATGGTGTTAGAACAACTACCTTCTTTTTAGCTTCAGAATATGAAAGATTCTCCTTAATTGTGATCTCCTGAATTGCATATTATTGTTTAAACACCGGTCATTTACGAGAACGAGAAGGATGATTATCACCACAATTAACGCATACCTCGTTACTACATGGCGTTCCTTCGTGCAAGGGCTTACCACAGTTACAGACTTGATCCCGGGTGCATCTCATAGCTGTGTGTCCAAATTTCAAACACCTAAAGCACCTCATAGGTGAGGGCACATATAATCTAACATCTAATCGGTACCACGCAACTTTAATTTTCTCAGGTAAGGTTGGCCTATCGAATGTTAGAATATGGTTAGCAGCATCTTTAAGTTCACCATTGACTTTGGTCTGGATCCGCTTAACTGCAATAACTCCTTGCCCCTTTAAATTTTCGGCTATTTCCTCGACGGTACAGTTTAAAAGATCTTGATGATAAATTACTCCTTTTTTGACATTGAGCGTTTTATGTGGTGATACCTCCACAGCCACATGTCCCAAGTTCTTAACTACCAACAATCTGTTAGACTGCGCTGATGATACAGTCTCTACCAATAAACCATCTTTAATTTTTCTAATGTTCTTAACTTCACCTACAATGCCAAACAATAACTTATGAATAACGAAAGGATTTACTTTAAAGAAATCCCCGTTAGTCCTTTTTACGATCAGGAACCGGGGAGCAACCACCTTTTCCTGACTCGCACCAGCGCCCTTTGGGGTGGGCGCGGAGAACCCTGGGTTTTTAATATTTATATTGGACTTCATTTTGGTCCCACGAGTAGCCTAGGAACTAAATGTCATCTGCAGCAGAGCCTGGATACTACAGAAAGGCTATATGCAACCGGAGGTCGCCTGGTATCCGGAGGACATCATTAGCGGCTCACTCTCGTAGAGCCATTCATCCCCTCGGCACGATGGATTTACACCTTGGGATTACGAGCTCGGGTACCTTGGGGTCGCCACACCCATACCTGGAAGCCAAAAGCATTCCAGGCCCCTGGGGATATTATTATTATTATTATTATTAAATATAAAAAAATAATATTTTTATTACCTTTAAGAAAAAAAATCCTACTAACTATTCCAAACTTCTCAATTTCCAAAAGTTAAAACACTAACACAAATAAAACAACCCAGGGAACAGCTGTTGAAACCACAACTAGCACCAAACTAAACACCCAGAAATTACTAACGATACGATTTACTAACTTATGCAAAACACTAAGCGCGTTCTATATTTTGTTAATACCAATAGCACTATTAAAGGACTGGATACTATTTTTTTCACAAAATAGTAAATTTAATATACTATTACTGCACAAATAACACAAAGCACAACAGCTGTTTGTGTAAAACATGAAAGCCGAACTAAACACCAAGAAATATTTTGTTTTCTTATAAATGGTCAACACTATAAGCGCGTACGATATTTTGTTAATACTAATAGCACTATTACAGGGCCGGAAACTATTTTCTTTTCACTAAATAATAAAGAGAATGACAGAATTTTGAAAGCTTCTAATAAAATTCGCAGGCGTGTCACTCGTTATATGATACGAGTCACTGACTTCACTTCTGTCACCTGAAGTGAAGGCCGGTGGCTAGGGATGGCAGCGATATATCGATATTTACAAAACATCGATATCCTGATAGCAAATCATCAATATTTAACATCGATGTTTATATTTGCCGATAATATTAGATATCATAAGCTAACATATTGCAACATTATCTTACCTGCGTCAAAAAATATGCAAAAATATGCAAAAATTTGTATCTTTTCGTGATTTTAAAAATTTAAATGAGGCTCTTCTTCAAGATGATCTTTGTCAAATACCATGGGATGACATTTACTACATGCCTAATATAGATGATAAAGTTCTCTTTTAACTCATTATTTATCTTACCTGTTTAATAAACATGTTCCCTTTAAAACTGTCCGTGTTAATAAACCAGCGGGCAGCGGCGCCATGGACAACGCCTGCATTAAAAATTATCATGAAGGAACGAGATAGAGCAAAAGTAAAGTATAAATTAAATAAAACAGCAGAAAACTTGGAAGCTTATAAAGAGAGTCGGAACTTTGCCCTTGCATCAGTCCGTAGGGAAAAAAGAGCTACTTAGATTTCTTACAACGGCAGAATATCGCCAAGTCTCTCTGGGAAGGCCTTACGCAAATGAATGTTTATGCTGGCTCAAAGTCTAATATAAACAGTGTCTCTTATGAGTCCAGGAATCCCGACAGAGTGAATCATTATTTCTTGAGCGTGTTTGAAAAATCTAATAATTGTGATAATAAAATAACTTTTTACAGCAACAACAAATATAGGGCTGATATTGGGTTCTCTTTTGTTATGATTGATCCTAAGAACGTTAGAAAATATGTTTACAGCTTAAGTTCTAATGCTGCTAGCAACGACGATCTAACCCTTTTTATGATTAAGCTTAGTCTACCTGTTATTGTCAATCACTTTGTTTTTTGTTTTTTTTTTTTTTTTTTTATTGATTAAAGCCTGCGGCGTTTACTGTTATTAAAACTGGTCTGCAAGACCAACCATTAATTTTTCTCTAAATTCTTAAAAACTAATATCCTTATATACTAAAGTTCACCCAATGGAGTCCTAAAGGTTTATCTGTTGTGACTCATGGCCATGGCACTTAGCACTCACACACTTGCGCACTGTACTATGTTTTCAAAAGTCTATACTAGTTCAAAGGGCTTGGTCCTCTTCAGCCTTCTAACTAGGTCCTGGTTGTCAAGAAGCCTAATGGCTTCGACGTTAACGTGCTGATGGAGTCGAGACTCGTGCTTGATGGCAAATCTTCTAATTTCACTAGCGACATACGGGATACCAAGATCGCGATGTAGGTCACTATTTCGTATGTACCACGGTGCACTAACTATGTTCCGTAATACTTTATTTTGGAAGGTTTGGATGCGTTTGATGTGGCTCTCCTTGGCACAGCCCCATAACTGGATGCCATAAACCCAGACTGGTTTTAAAATCTGGTTGTATATCATGATTTTACAGTGTATTGACAGCTTAGATTTTCGTCCCAAGAGCCAATACAACTGTCTATATTTGAGCCCTAGTTCAGTGCGTTTAGTTCTGATATGTTCCTTCCATCTTAGTTTCGCATCTAAGGTCATCCCCAGGTATTTGGCAGTATTTGCATAGGGAACTATGATACCATTTATGTTAATTGGTTGATGATTGCCTATTCTTTTGTTGGTAAAGTTGACACAAATAGATTTTTGCTCATTAAGCTTAATCTTCCAGTCTGTGGTCCAATTGTAAATCTGGTCGCTACCATGTTGGAGTTGTCTGGTTACTGCATCTAGGTCTGTTCCTACTGCTAATACAGCAGTGTCATCAGCGAATGTAGCCACAGTTACATTTTCTGTTTGTGGGAGATCACAAGTGTACAGTAAATAAAGGACGGGTCCCAAGACGCTTCCTTGAGGCACACCTGCTTTAACTTCCTTCAGTTTGGAGTATTCATCCTCCTGTTTAATTCTGAACACTCTATCTGTAATGTAGGAGGTTAGCAACTCTACATATTGTTTTGGTAACATTCTGTTTAATTTGTTAATTAGCCCTTTGTGCCAAACTTTATCAAAAGCTTGAGCTACGTCAAGGAAGATAGTTGAGCAGATTAGCTTTTCTTCTAGTGCCCTTTCTATGATGTCTGTTATTCGATGGACTTGGTCTATCGTGGAGTGCTTGCATCTAAAGCCAAATTGATGATTTGGGATTAGGTTACTGTTCTCTATTATAATCTTAAGTCGTTTTAAGAAAAGCTTTTCAAATAATTTTGAAATAATTGGTAGTAGTGATATGGGCCTGTAAGATTTGGCTTCATTCGGTGGTTTGCCTGGTTTTGGTAGCATAATGACTTCAGCCACTTTCCAGACGCTAGGGACGTGTTTTAGTCTAAGTGCTGCATTAATTAGGTAAGTCAGCATAACTATACCTTTATTTGGTAGTTGTTTTAAAATTTCTCCTGTTATAAGGTCAAACCCAGGGGCTTTTTTGGCGCTTAAATTGTTTTTGATTTCGTTCGCTACTTCTTTAGGAGTGACTAGTGCTATTTCATTCTCTTGGATATTCACAGACTCTTCCATATTGACATTGGACTGGATATCATTTGGCTGAAAAATTTCGGCTAGATGTTCTGCAAATGCTTCAGCCTTTTCCTTATTATCTCTTGCCCAAGTACCATCCCTTAATTTGATGGGTGGCATTTGGGTGATTGGCCTTTTGAGTTTTTTCGTTGCCTTCCATAAGGAGAAATCCTTGTCTTCATCAGCTGATAAATTTACTAGGTAGCTGTTTATAGATTCTTCTCTAAGTTTTTGTATTTCTCGTTTAAGTTGTTGAGTTTTGTTGTTAAGAATATTTTTGTCCGATGGATCCCTAGTGTCTTGCCATCTCCTTCTGGCTCTTCTCTTTTCTTTGACAAGTTCTCTTATTTCCATTGGATAGTTGTTTCCCATTGTTTTTTGAGTGTACGCCTTTGTGTTGTCCCAGGCTATTTTTTGTATGATGTTGTTGAACTTTTCAGCTGCTACTTCTAATTGTTCTTTGGTTCTTAATTGGATTTTAAGGATAATTTTATTTTCCAGTTCATTTCTAAAGCTTTTCCAATCAGTAGTTTTATTAACCAAAGTTGGCCTATTTTCTTTTCTAATTATTTTCTCGCTCAAAGTTAAGATCACAGCTGAGTGATCGGAGTCTAGGTCAAAATTATCTTGAATATCAATAAAATTGGGTCACACTTTTCTTGATATAAAAAAATCTAATAGATCTGGAATTTTATTAGTATCTGTAGGCCAGTATGTTGGTTTACCAGTAGTGTGAAAGTTGCATCCGGTTTCCCTTATAGCTTCCCTAAGTTCTTTACCTTTTGTAGTTGTTAATCTGGATCCCCAATCCATGTGTTTCGAATTGTAGTCACCTCCCACGATGAATCTGTCTCCCAGATGCTGTAGAAAGTTTTTATAATCCGTTTTCTTGAGGTTATACCTTGGTGGACAGTACACTGCAGCAACAGTTAGTCTCTGTTTGGTTGTGTTACTTGTTTTAATTCCTATTGCTGTTAACTGAACTTCTGCACTCCTAATAGGGCATTGTTCATAATGATTAATGCTATTCTTTATTATAACAGCCGTTCCCCCACGTGCCTAATTGTCGGGATGAATCGTTTGGTATACTTGGTAACCCTTTATTTTTAGGTAGGTCTCATTTGTTGAATGTGTTTCTGAGACCAGACACACATCAATACTTTGTGTGTTGAGAAATATTTCTATTTCTTGCATTCTGTTTTGGATGCCATTAGCATTCCAAGTTGCTATTCTTAGATCTTGTTGATGCATTATTGTTTTTCACGAGTTTTGGTTTCCAGTCTGTCTAACCTTTCTGAAAGTTTGTTCATAAGGTTCATCATATTTTGTAACATTAGCATCATGGACTGTTGCTCATTCGGAACTGGTGCAGGTTGAGATTTAGGGCCATGTGCTGCCTGTGCATAGGATACCTCTTTGGTAGTATTTTTAGATGTGAAATTTTTTGGTTGTCCATTTTGTGGTTTCCTTGCATTGTTTGCGTTATTTCGTCTTTTCTGCAGTTCTTTTGCTACCACGCATCCACGGTAGTTTGCGGGATGTGCCTCTCCGCAGTTTGAACATTTAGGTGGTGTTTCCCTTGGCTTGGTGCATTCGGAGGTCAGGTGATTCCCAGCGCATTTGACACAAGTGACTGCGTGTTTGCAGAATTTTTGTGTGTGCTCATATCTTTGGCATTTTTTGCACTGAGGTATCAAATTATTGCTCCTTATCGCTTCAATTTTAACTTTCATATGGCATATATACTGAATTTCGTATATTTTTTTGATATCTTCCTAGTTTTGGAAGGTTAGCATAAATAGGGGTAGGGGGGTTATTTTAACCTCGTCCTTAACTTTTGTCTTTTTTATTTTGTTTACGACTTCAAGGATCTTAAAGCCTCTGCTCAATAAATCATCCTTGATGTCTTGTGGATCACACGAAGGGTGTAGGTTTCTCGCCATCACCCTTAGCGGCCTAGTCTGCTTACTTTCAAATGTATGCCATTCCATGTCGGTGCTATTCATGAAGGCAGTGAGATCTCTATATTCAATTTCGGTGTCTACATTGATTTTTAGCTGGTTATTATTCATTAAATTTGCTTTAAATTTAAGATTCTTTGACTCTAGTGTCTGGTTTATATTTTTATAGCTTTTCACATTGCTTAAAATCACAGGTGGTGGTTTTTGTGATTTTGGGACAACTTGTTTATTTTTGGGTGTGGCTAATTTAGGTTCGGAAATATTATCATCTTTTTCTGGCGAGCTAGTGGCTTTTCTTTTTCTTCTCTTATTTTTGGGTAGGAGCCATGCTGTCTCCTGGGCTACTACTTCTTCTTCCTCGTCTGAATTGACTGGGGAATAAGTTTTTTTGGGCTGCAAAGAAACGATTATTTCTCTAAGCTCTTTAATCTCATTAAGTGCTGCATTGAGCTGAGATTCTAAGGTTTTAATTTTTGCTGACTGTTCATTTTGAGGCGAAACAGATGGTCCTCCGCCGTCCTTCATGTTGGATTCCAACCCTAATCCTATGTTTTTATTATAACTTTTTAATTGGAGCGCATTGTCCTTATTTTGCAAATTTGCAACTTTGTCGACAGTCAATGTGAAACGACGAACGTTTGAACTTGACATAGATTTCGCGATAGCTTACGACAAGCTTGCCGCCGGTATCACTCGCGATGATGACACCACTTTTTGTTTTGATTTTCCGATCGATTTTTTGAGCACGTCTGCACTGTTCGAATGTTAGCGAATAACTCGTCAATCACTTGACTTGCATAATTAATTGCTGCATGGAGCATAGACATTTCCCGAAATGTTGGAAATAGTCCATAGTGTGTCCAGTCCCTAAAGTAAAAAATCCTTCTGATGTAAGCGAGCTGCGTCCAATTAGTATGTTACCGGTCCTCTCTAAAATACTAGAAAAAGCTGTTCAGGCGCAAGTGATTGATTATCTTAGGAGTAATAGTTTGCTTCCTATTCATCAGTCAGTATTCAGAACTAGCCATAGCACCACATCCGCCATGCTAAACTTAACTGACGATATATTCAGAGCACTTGACAAAACCATGGTAGTTATCTCTGTTTCACCTGATTACTCTAAGGCATTTGACGTGCTAGACCATCAGCTACTCTGTGCAAAAGTGCAGTACTTAGGGTTTGATAAGGTATCAACATCTTTCTTTAAAGAGTATCTTTCTGGCAGGCAACAGAGAGTGCGCGTGGGTAGTAGTCTTTCTTCCATTTCAGACGTTTGAAGAATACATCTTCGGCTGGGGTTGACAATGTGAATTCAAAAATGCTTAAACTAGGCAGTTTTTAATTAAGCCAATTACTTTTTTAATTAACATGTCGATAAACCAGACTATTGTACCTGATGCTTTGAACATTGCCAAGGTGATATCACTGCACAAGAAAGGGGATACCAGGGATGTTTCTACTTAATTATTGGCCAGTGTATGTGCTGTCAACACTGGCAAAAGTCACCGGCAAAGTAGGTTAAATAAAATCATGCCTTATTTTTACGAAGAATGAAGTACTGAATATGTCCCAGCATGAATTTCAGAAAGGAAAGTCTACCGAATCTGAAGTGCTGCAGTTTTTAGAGTGTTTGTATCAGCACTTGGATAATATGAAGTGTTTTGGCGTTTTTATGGACTTTAGTTAGACTTTCAATTTCCTACTTTTTGTGAATGATTTGCCTGATATTGATGACGAAAATAATATAATAATGTTTGCTGATGATAATACTTACCTTCCTGTAGACAATGATTTTTCAGTACTTCATATTAAAACAAATTTACAAAATTGTTTAATTTAAACAAACTCTTTTTAAATACGCAGAAATCCTTTTTTCTCAACTTTATCCCTTGCAACCATTTTTTTGACAGATCGCTTCTAATAAGAATAAATGGCTCTTCGGTGCAACAGTTGACAAAAACAAAATTTTTGATATACATTTAGAAAGTAGTTTAGGATGGGAAACTCACGTAAAGGAGGTGTGATTCAAGCTAGCACCTATTGCATACGCAATATACAGATTAAGGAATATTTGTAGCTTAAATGTTTTATTATCCTATTATTATGCCCAGTTTTATAGTCGTGTTAAGTTTTTAATTGTAGTTTGGGAGTGCTCAAGTCAGATTATTAGGTTTGCAGAAGAGAATTATAAAATCCATAGAGGGTGTTTGATCCTAACGAGCAGCCCTTGTATTTCATTTAACACTAAAATACAATCCACTTATCACCACCTACAAACAAGCGAAGGAACTACTCTCGACGACCTCTGGAGCCACTTGGCAACCCTGGGAAAAAACCGACAACGAGGACGAGGGAGGGACAATCGAAAAGAAGCCGCAAAGCAAACGACATATAATTGTAATCTTTAACGTTTATCATCATATTGTAATAAAATAAAACGCATCACCAGCAAATTTATTAATTATCAATCGAGAAAACCCACATGGTCCTTCGAAACGGATGTTTTTCAGAGGAAAAACGGACTAAAACGGACTTAATCAATCGTAATCGAAAAACGGCAAGTCGAAACAACAAGTGATCGGGAGTGCCAAGCGAAAATCGACCGTATGGACTATTGCAATAGAAATGACTTTCGTGTGAAAAACTTGTAATGGCTGAAACAATCGTTTAAAACACGCTGAAACGCAAAAAACATTGAAAAACTGGGTGAGTCTGTTCCATTTTTCACTTTTTCCTGTCTCTATTGTAGTTTATTGTCGCTTTATTTTGGTAAATCAAGTGCAACGCAGGTTTTGTGATTTTATCATATTATCGTGTAAAAATTAAAAAAAAAAATATCATATCGTGCATAACAATGAATACCGAAGATACTGAAACCGAAGTAAGGCAGCTTGTCGCAAAACGCGGTCAGGTTAAATCAACTCTAACAAGATTTTCCACGTTCATTGATAAATGTAAGAGTGCTACTAACGAGGATAATATCATGCAGTTAGATTCGCGGTTAGAAAATGCGTATCCTCTCCTCGAACAATTCAACACGCTGCAAAATAAACTCAAGTTGTTAAAAAACGACGAAATTAGTTCCAAAGAGCGTGAACTATTCGAAAATCAGTATTACGAGCTCATTCAAAAGGCTAAGAAAATGTCACAGTCTTTTTATAGCGAAACAAGTCCATCTCAAGTCAGTGACAACGCGTCTAACTCGGCTCATAACACGGTTTTTGCTAGTAATGATAATCATAATCGTTCAAGTAGCAATACTGTACGTTTTCCAGTTATAGATATTCCCAAATTTTATGGGGATTATGAAAAATGGGGTCAATTTAGAGATATGCTTATGTCACTCGTACATAACGAGATGCATCTCGAAACATTAAAAAATTTTATTATTTATTAAGTAGTGTTAAGGGTGATGCTGCTAAAGTAATCGAATGCATTGAAGTCACCAACGAAAACTATGAAATAGCATGGAATTTATTAGTGTCAAGGTATCACAACGAGTCAGTTATTATAAAACATCATGTTAGTGCTCTAGTCGAGCTACCAAATATTGGTAAGTATATTCATATCGAACTGCGAAAATTGACTGATTCTTTAAAAAAGCATATTAGATCTCTAGAAACGTTAGGAGAACCAGTAAATCAGTGGGACACTTTATTGTTTTACTTAATAACAAAAAAATTGGACACAACAACTCAGAGGGAGTGGGAGTCAATATTTATTTCTAAAACTTTACTTAACGAAAAACCGATTTTTGCAGATTTTATACAATTTTTAGAAAAACGCTGTCTTTTACTGGAAACGTTATATCGCGAAAGGGATGAGACTAAACATTTTGATCAACAAAATAAAAACGAAACCAAGTATGCAAAAAGAGAAGGCGACAAACAATTTTCAGGACATATTGGTGGCCCTAGGCCTTTTTGTTGCAACTTTTGTGAAGAAAATCATCCAATTTTTGCATGTGAAAAATTAAAATCACTACCAGTATCCTCTCGCATACAAGAAATAAATAAATTAAAATTATGTACTAATTGTCTCCGTAATAATCACGAGTTGTCACAGTGTAAAGCGCAAGGATGCAAAATGTGTCAGCAGTTTCACAATACTTTATTGCATGTTGATAAAGTTAATCAATACACGCACAGTATATACAGTGGCCCACACAAAAATCAGTATAACCGTCGCATTCAATCAAGTAATACGGAAGGTTCTAATCGGTCAAATAATTATCAAGAAAACAAAATAATACCAAATCAATCATTAATTTCGAGAGCGAATTTAATGACAAATTCTAGGGAAAATGGTACAGAAAATCGAATCTCTCAAATTATGCTATCGACAGCAATTGTTTTAATTCAAGATTCTTCTGGTAATTGGCATAAATGCAGAGCTCTGTTAGATAGCGGTAGTCAGCCAAATTTTATTACTAGTAAGTTACAGCGTATCTTAAAATTTTTCCCTTTAAACATAAGCGTACCGATCATGGGCGTAGGAAATACAAATTTAAACATTAATAAGAAAATTATAACGAGCGTGAAATCAATTCATAATGATTTTAAAGCGGATTTGACGTTTTTGGTACTGGATAAAATCGCAGAAAATTTACCGAATTATTCATTTGATAGCAATTTAATGAAGATTCCTACAGGTATTGTATTAGCAGACTACGAGTTTAATAAATCGGGTGAAATCGATATGCTTTTAGGAGCAAGTATTTTTTACGAGCTACTAGGTACCGGTCAAGTCAAGTTAGGTCCATGTATGCCAATTTTACAGCAAACTCAGTTAGGTTGGGTAATATCGGGACCCATATCTACTGATGTTATCAAACCAAGTCAAGAAATCAATAAACCTGCTATGTGCAATTTGTCGATAAATAAATCACTCGAAAACTCTATCGAAAAATTTTGGAAAGTGGAGGAAGTATCGACCTCGCAAATTAAATCAATCGAAGAACAATAATGTGAAAATTTGTATAGCGAAACCGTAGACCGGGATAATAGCGGACATTTTATCGTTACCCTACCGATTCGTGATAACGTAGGCAAATTAGGTCAGTCAGTTGATAATGCAATTAAACGATTATATAGCATGGAACGAAAATTTACAAAAAATGAACAATTTAAAAGGCAATATGTCGACTTTATGACTGAGTATTAGTCCCTTGGACATATGTCTAAAATAAAATCAACCGAAGTAAACATTTTATCGTCAGATGTTTTTTATCTTCCTCATCATGAGAAGGAAAATTGATGAGCTAGAAGCATTTATTGCAGAAAAGAATATTGACATACTTTGTTTATCAGAGCACTGGCTGACCAAGGAAGAACTTGACGTAGTCCAGATCCAGGGCTATACCATAAGAAGTTACTCTTCTAGACAGCAATATAAAGGAGACGGAACTGCCATATTTATGAGGGAAAACTTGGAAACGAGTAACTTGAGTTTTGATTTTAATATTGACTTTAATATTGAGAAATGTTTTGAATGTTGTTCTGTACACATTGTTAACCTAAACATATATATTTTTACGGTTTATAGGTCTCCATCAGGATGTCTTGACACCTTTTTGGAGCTAGTGGAGAGAGCACTGACAAAGATAGGTCCGGGCAAGAAGATAATACTGGCAGGCGATTTTAATGTACAACTTAACACATCTGATGCTGCGAGCTCTCGTCTTACTGACTTGCTGGCTGGCTTGGACTTGGGGCAGACGGTGCATGGGCCAACCCGAGGGGGGTCTTGTCTGGACAGTGTGTTTGCGAGTTCAGTGATAGAGGTATGTAATGCTGAAATAGTGGACCCTGACCTATCAGATCACAGGGGTCAGCTGATTCAGTTCCAGACTGAAGTAGCTGGAGGGTTCTCCCAAAATGAGAAAGTATGTAGGCCTCTGACACAGAGGGGATTATTTTTATTTCACAATAGACTGGAGGGTGAGTCATGGAATTTCATTAACTTGGAAGATCTGTGTGCAGAACAGAAGGTGGTTAGATTTATGCGTAAGTTAGAACAAGCTTATCTTTGCTCATTCCCGGAAAAAACATATATCGTGAGAACTGATCGAATGGGTGGTGTTCCCTGGTTTAATGGAGAACTGAGGGCTATGCGTGAGCGTTTGATGTTTTTGAGAGATTTAAGCAGACAGTATGACTGTGTGAGTGCTCAGCAATATACTAACTATAAAAAAATGTACAAAAGCAAAATAAAGCAAGCAAAAATTCAGGCTAATGATAACTTAATATATAATTCAGGCAACGCAATAAAAAGTATCTGGCAGATTATAAACACTCAAAGAGGCAAAACTAAGAATACCACAAACAGTACTAACCTACTGCCTGACGACTTCAATGACTTTTTTTCTAGTATAGCAGAAAACATAGTGAAAAGCATTCCAGACTCAAAAAATGATCCCATAAGTAATCTTAATAATTTAACTATGCCAACCGACACTTTTGTCTTCACTGAAGTAATATACAATGAGGTGCGCGATATAATTAATGCTCTAAAAAACAAAGAAAGTCGCGATATATATGGTTTAAATGTCAAACTAATAAAAACTATCAAAAATGTAATCTTAATACCCTTGACAAAGCTTATAAATCTCTGCTTTAAAGAAAATGTCTTTCCACAGATCTTAAGAAGAGCTCTAGTAACGCCAATTTTTAAAAAGGGGGACCCTAATATGCCTGAAAACTACAGGCCTATATCCTTGTTACCAATTATATCTAAGGTACTGGAGAAGTGCATGGCCTGAAGAATAACACACTTTTTCGAGAGCAGTGGGCTTTTCTCTGACTGCCAGTACCGTTTTCGCCGCGGTAAAAACACTACGATGGGAATTCTAGATCTGGTTTCACATATTATTGAGGCTTTTCACAATAAGCAGTACAGCACGGTCCTTCTCTGCGACCTCAGCAAGGCCTTTGACTGCGTTGACCACGGTATCCTCCTGCAAAAGCTGCAGGCATATAATTTCAGCTCAAATAGTATCAAGTTATTGAAATCCTATCTTGACGACAGGTGTCAAATAGTGAGATGTGGGGGGGTGTCATCGGCGGAGAGGGGGATTAGCGTTGGCGTCCCACAGGGTTCAATTTTGGGGCCCATCCTGTTCCTGATCTATATCAATGATCTGCCTATGGGGAGCGTGGCCGCGCGGTTTACCCTTTTCGCTGATGACACCACGCTCTGCTCTGTTGGTGAGACTTTGGAGAGCGCGCGTGCTGGGTCCGTGGCGGCGCAGGCTGAGGCCGAGCAGTGGTTTTGCTCGAACAAGCTCCTTCTTAATAGGGACAAAACCAAAAGAATGGATTTTGCAATGCGTAGGATAGGTGATGATGATGACTGTGTGCAGGAAGCGGGGTTCTTGGGTGTTACCTTGGACACGAGGTTGCAGTGGGACCCTCACATTAATGGGGTTGCCAGGAAGCTGGCCAGGGGCTTATATGTTATCAGAAACCTCTCGACTTGTGTCTCTCAACCTATCTTGAGAACAGCATACTTTGCCATCTTTCAGTCGCATGTCGCATATGCAATATTGGCGTGGGGATACTCGTCGGGGGCACGTAGGCTGTTTGCCATACAGAGGAGAGCAGTGAGAGTGATGGCGGGTCTGGGGTATAGGGATGATTGCAGGGAGTCGTTTGCTTCCCTTGGTATCCTTACTGTGCCATCGCTGTATATATTGGAGAACTTGCTGTTCATTAAGAGAAATACTAGCTTTCGAACACATAAAGACATTCACGATCACAACACCCGCGGGAAAAGCAACTTGGTGCCTCTCTACTGGCGACTGGAAAGGTGTCAAGACGGTGCTGGTTATTGGGCAATAAAATTTTTTAATGTTCTGCCACAAAGAATAAAAGACCTGCCCTTGGAATCTTTTCATAGGGAAGTAAAGAATGTTTTATTGAAAAATGTATTTTATTCATTTGATGAATTTTTAAGTTTTTTGTTTTAAACAAATTTCAGATGAAATGTTTGTGTATGTGAAATTTTATTTACTTGCATTTTAAATTTTAAATTAGTGACTACTGTTATTACTACTTTATATGTATTTGTTGACGTGTGAAAGCTATATGTACTGTATCATGAAATAATGAATAAATAAAATAAATAAATAAATAAATCATTGTGTAATTAACGAATCAAGCGAAACCACAAAATTGCGTGTAGTGTTCGATGGATCGTGCAAATCGTCGTCGGCCATTTCACTTAACGACTTATTAAAGGTTGGTCCAACCATTCAAAGCGACTTGATATCAATTCTTTTGCGTTTTAGACAACACAATGTTGTCATAACGGGTGATATAGAAAAAATGTATCGTCAGGTTAACGTAGCCCAAAATCAACGCGATTTACAACGCATCGTTTGGCGATCTGACGAAAGTAGTGAAATTGAGCATTATCGCCTTAATACCGTCACATATGGTACAAGTTCTGCTGCATTTTTAGCAGTACGTAGTTTGCAGCAAGTAGCGATCGAAACCCAGCAGCATAATCCTGAAATATCAAATATTATTATTAACGATTTTTATGTAGATGATCTCTTAACCGGGACAAATACTGTCGAAAATGCTATCGAGTTAAAACGCAAATTATCATTATTATTAAGCGAATACGGGTTCCCATTACGAAAATGGCGTTCAAATCGAGTAGAAGTTTTAGAATCAAATGAGGTGAACCTTAATGATCAATATGCTATTTCTGAAGATGAAACCAAGAAAACATTAGGCTTATATTGGCAATCGAGTCATGACGTTTTAACTTACAAAATGAACAAACTGGAAAATTCTTCAGAAAAAATTACTAAGCGTGTTATTTTATCGCTGATTTCGAAATTATTTGATCCATTGGGTGTACTATCTCCAATTATAATTGTTTCGAAAATTTTGATGCAATCCTTATGGACCCTTAAATTGGGATGGGACGATGTACCTCCGGATCATATCTTAAAGGCATGGTGTCACTTTAATAAAAACTTGCACTATCTAAACGATATTCATATACCACGTCAAGTAATTATTCCTAACGCTAAACAACTCGAACTTCACGGTTTCTGTGACGCGTCTCAAAAGGCATACGCAGCCTGTATATATATTAAATCTACGGATTATCAAGATAATACACTTGTACGACTTCTTTGTTCAAAAACGCGAGTCGCTCCATTAAAGACTATAACCTTGCCGCGTTTAGAACTTTGCGGGGCGTTATTGCTAAGTCAGCTTTATGATAAGGTACGGCTTTCTTTGAATACCAAAATAAATAAAACATTTTTATGGACAGATAGTACCATTGTTTTAGCTTGGATTGCTACTTCACCAAGTACTTTAAAAACATTTGTAGGAAATCGTATAAGCGAGATTCAAAGTTTAACTTGTAACGTTCAGTGGCGGCACGTGCCAACTGAGTTTAATCCAGCGGATATTGCATCTCGCGGAACCGATTCATGTAATCTTATCGAAAACATAGTTTGGTGGAAGGGCCCACAGTGGCTTTCGAAGAATGAAAATTTCTGGCCAAAAATGATCAACTTTGGTTCTACAGATTTAGAGAAGCGTAAACCACCAATTACTACTCTTGTAGCAACGGTAAACGAACTAGAGTTATTTTCTAAATTTTCCACCCTACAAAAACTTAAACGCGTTCTGGCATTTTGTAATAGGTTTGTAAACAATAGCCTTAAAAAATCACCTAAATTGACTGGTGAGCTAACATTGGAAGAACTCGATGATTCCTTGCTTATGTTGGTAAAAATTGCTCAAAATGAATCATTTCATAACGATATTGAATGCCTTAAACGGTCTAAATCATTACCGTCAAATTCAAGGCTTACAAATTTAGATCCCTTTATCGATTCTCAAGGGTTTTTGGTGTAGGTGGAAGATTGGCCAAATCTAATCTTTCATATGATGCGAAGCATCAATTACTTCTTAGTCCACATCATGCTTTAACGCGATTAATTATTCTCAACGAGCATCATCGGTGCTTACACGCAGGATCACAGACTATTTTATACTTAACTCGTCAACGTTTTTGGATTTTGAACGGAAGATCCATAATTCGAAATATTATACGTAAATGCATAACCTGCTTTCGCATTAATCCTCGAAACTTATACCAAAAAATGGCAGAACTACCAACCGATCGTGTAACTCCAAATCGTCCATTTTATATTGTTGGTGTGGATTTTGCTGGACCTTTTAGTATTAAAGATGGCAAATTACGTAATCGTGCAATTTTAAGGGCTTACCTTTGTGTATTTGTTTGCTTCACGAGTAAAGCTGTGCATCTCGAGCTCGTAAGCGACCTAAGTTCAGTGTCATTCCTTAATGCTTTGAAACGTTTTATAGCACGTCGTGGGTTGTGTAAGCGAATTTATAGCGATAATGGAACTAATTTCGTCGGAGCAAATAAGGAAATTCAGGAGCTATATCGATCACTTGAAAAGTTTATCACGGAACGTGAAATTATTGATTGGTTTTTAGAAAATAAAATCGAGTGGAAATTTAATCCACCTTATTCCCCTCACCGAGGTGGTTTGTGGGAAGCTGCTGTCAGGCAGGCTAAGCATCATTTAAAAAGAGTTGTGGGACGGGTTACTTTAACTTTTGAAGAGCTATACACTGTATTTGCCCGAATAGAAGCGATCATGAACTCTCGACCGCTTTACCCCTTATCAAATGATCCTAACGACTTTTCCGTGCTCACCCCCGGGCACTTCCTTATCGGTCAACTCCTTCATATCCTTCCCGAACTAGACTTCACCAAACTACCAGAAAACCGACTTAAGCAATACCAAGTCCTTCAGCAAGTGGAACAACTGTTTTGGAAAAAATGGAGCCGTAGTTATCTCAATGAATTGCAGCAACGTGCTCGCTGGCCCACTACTTCTGTTGAAGCAACAATAAACAGTATGGTTCTTATTGTCAACGACAATTGTCCCCCGTTATTTTGGAAATTAGGTCGTATTGTTGATCTTCACGAAGGCAGTGACAATTTAGTACGAACTGCCACAGTGCGTACCGCGGCAGGACTCACAGTGCGTGCAATACAAAAACTATGTTTACTCCCGATCAGCGATCAGTGATTAGTGATTAAGTATCACTACTAATTTTGACACTATCTCAGTTTAAAAATAAGCATTTCTAGTTTTGAAAGACTACAGTCTTCCAAGGGCGGCGGCATGTTAAATCCTAACGAGCAGCCCTTGTATTTCATTTAACACTAAAATACAATCCACTTATCACCACCTACAGACAAGCGAAGGAACTACTCTCGACGACCTCTGGAGCCACTTGGCAACCCTGGGAAAAAACCGACAACGAGGACGAGGGAGGGACAATCGAAAAGAAGCCGCAAAGCAAACGACATATAATTGTAATCTTTAACGTTTATCATCATATTCTAATAAAATAAAACGCATCACCAGCAAATTTATTAATTATCAATCGAGAAAGTCCACAGAGGGTGTCAATAAACTTACTTCATGCAAACCCTTATTTAAAAAAACTTAGACTGTTAACCGTTCCATCTATTTATATTTTAGGGATATTGTTATTTGTTAGGAAATATTTTGAAAGATTCATAAAAAATTGTCATTTTCATTCGTTCAATACCAGGGGCAAAAATGATCTTTGTGTTCCCACTCACAAATTGTCAGTTTTTAAAAACAGTCCAATTTATATGGGTAATACATTTTGTAATAAATTGCCGAGCTATCTGAAAGACATAAATACTATTAGGTCTTTTAAAAAAGAATTTATCAATTTTTTAAAAGTGGAATATTTTTACTCCGTTGAAGAATACTTACAATATTGATTGCCTTAGTACTAAAAAATAAAAACTCTTGGACTTGTCAGACGTCATCTATACTTTACAGTGTATGTATTTGCTGAAATATATTATTTTTATTATACTTATACTCGTAATCTTGATTAGTAATATTACAGACTTACCCATCAGATGTATAACGTGTCATACACTATAAAATATAATGTATAATAAATAAAAAAAGAAATAGCTGATGTTCATTAATTTATCAGAAGTATGCCTATTAAATTCCAGAATGGCATCCACACTAACCTGAGCAGATCTGAATTAATTTGTCGAGAAAAAGTGTTCATCATTTTATAAATATTAGTTAGTTGTTCCATCTCTGAAATATTAGAAGCACCTAAAAAAACAAATGTCATAATTAGTTTTTGAAAATTTGATTTATTTGCGTAAAACCATATTATATACCTAACCATTATTATTAAATATTTGTAAGTTTATTTAAACCGTTATATTTTATTTTAGGATGCATCCAGTTCAGAAATTCGATCTGCCTTTCGGTCTTTATCGCTTAAATTACACCCTGATAAGAATCTGGAGTCTGATACATCCGAACAATTCCGTAACATAGTATCTGTTTATGAGATTTTAAAGAGCCCTACTAAAAGGAAATATTATGATGGCGTTCTTAACAATGGTTTACCGAACTGGAAGTCAGCAATGTATTATTATAGATATGTTCGTAAAATGAGTATAGTGGAAGCATGTATTATTTTATTTATTATTGTGACTATTGGACAACATCTAATCAATTGGGCAGCATATTTTGAGAAAAAGTTTACAATTGTAAGTAGTTTTCGATCAAAATTTACTGTACCCTTATGTTGCGTAAAGCGAAAAAATGCGAGATATGAAAATAGACGGCAGTTGAAATTGCACTTACCGGCTTCCTTTCCAGCTGGTGGGAGGTCGACCTCTTGCTGAATTTCTTCTGCCCTCAATAGCGTAGTGGACTGTATGCGGCGGTTACGCAACACATGCACTAGCGAGTAAGCGAATAAGCGTATAAGAATTAAAAACTCGAGAAAAGGTTTACTTAAAAATTCTGCCGTTTTGAAAAAGCGTGAGCACTCTTGGTACTCGTGATACGTACTGTGTTCTACACAGGCGAGGCCCGTCCATAAGGTCATTGGGTCAATGATCCACCTAAATTTATTTTCAATGATCCACCTAATAATTTATTTTTTAAAATTAAACTTTTCTTTCAAAAAAGTGCAAGTTCCAAGCGAAAAATCTTGCGTGGTACATTAAATATTTTAATCGCGGAAAACTAATCAAAGATTTAAAACAAACATAAAATACCAGAGACACATACACAAGCAACTTATTGCTTAAATAAGGGCTTAAAATTAACTTAACTAAAGTTGGTAAGTGAATGCGTAACCACCGCGACCCCCGAGAATATACGTCTGAATAAAATGATGACAAAATCCTGCCAGACCAGTTGACAGCAAGTTCGAAAGAATTAGATGTGGTGCACCTTGTTTTCATTGTTCCATCACAGTACATATCATACATCATTTTTTATAGTTTTGTATTCCAAATTTAAAATTAACATTCTTCTTAGAAAGGTTATACTACATATGTTTCAGTGCAAATTTTAGTTATGCTATTTGACAAGCGATATTCGATTGCATTAGTCTGTAGATTATGTTAAATGAAGAAATACATAAATTCGAATTATAATGAGGCGAAAAAAATTCCCTGAGCAGTATTATTGTGAAAATGTCTGAGTTAATATGTATTTTAGTGGTTAGGTGTTGCACACACTTAAAACAATTGTGTTTTTGGATGTTGCAATGCATATGATAGCAAGATACATAAAAATAAACACAATGTAAAAAAACAATTTCAGAAGGCCGCGCCGCACCGCCAGGTAGGTGTGGATAATGAAACTTTAGAAAAAGTTTTTCGAATGCAAAATACGGTATATGATTTCAAAGTACAGTGTCTTAATAACCAAGCAAAACAAAGTAAAATAATTAACTAAAAGGAAGTGTCATAACGGTAAAATTTCGATGAAATGCGAAAAAAAACTAGAGGAAGTACTCGTATGTATAAGTAGAACAACAGTAGTTACACAGATAAAAAATTCAGGAGACGAACTATTACGGAGAAACATTTAAATTTAAAAATTAATAATTAAAAATGCACAATAAATAATAAAACAAGTAAAATCAATTAAAATATGTAATAGTTCAGGAGGTATTGGCGCGTGAGTGCCGAGAACTAAGGAAAATTTTTACATAATCTTGTTTAATACATGGTACTTATTGTATAAATGAATGTTACCCGGCGGCAACACGGTCTGATATTGTTTACACCAAAATGGTTTAAGCAGAAGAAAAAAATGAAGATTTTCGCAAGTTTTAGATTTTTTCCACATCTGTGATGAATTAATATTAATATTTGTAAAATTATGAACTTTTTGAACTTGGAAAATGACGATTTTGAGTAACCTCAACTTATTGTAAATAAACCAACCAACAAAACTTTACAGGTGATTATTTGGCCAAAAAACGAACAAAAACCTTTCAATTAACAATAATCCGGAAATGCGTTGTTTCCGAGATACAGTGTGAAAAGATTGCGATTTTATTTTGGTTTGTATATATTGTTTGATATTTATTTTACGTTTTTAAAAATTCATTAAAATTCAGTACATAATACAGTAATTTTTGAAGTAGATACATATGGAATATCATTGTTACCATTCAAAATAATCTACAAAATGGTATCTTTGGGTCCGATTCTTTTAAACTCCTCCGAATATTTTTTCCGACAACACTGATTATCCTTGTATAAAAAGACAATATTCCCGTTTGATCCTTTGCCCTTTTAGTATCTTAGATTTTTTGACATCTTCTATTGTTTTGGCGGTATTTGGCAAGAGGTGACCTAAAGGAGTTTAAATTTTTAATATGGTATATGGGCTTTTTAATTTCGGTGTACCTACCAAGTTTGATCTATCAAATTGCTGCTTATTGTCAAAATAATACTTACATATCACATCTTATGTAAAGTTTTTAGTAAGGGTGCAATTGACGTTTTTTCAAAACTCGCCAAAAGTAAATCACCATTATTTTTTAAAATTTTGAAAAAAGTCATTTTGCATTAAAACTTATACCAATTATGAAATCTGAGAGTGATATATTAAATTTTTATATTTTTCTTTTATAATTTTTGCGACACACTACTGGTTAATTATCATTAATATCATAAACCTACGTCGAAGTAAACTAAATATTGTTATAGTTTTTTTAAATGGTAATAATAATAAAGCCCAACAAAAGAAAAATTTTGTCTTGGTGCCGGAAAAGTAAAATCTGATTTTGGATATTTTTCATGTGCTGGTTCCAAAAATACCCCTTTTTCGTAGCAGCTCTAGTTTTTTAGATACAGCACGGCAAATTTTAGGATTGATAAGAGGCAAAATTAATGAAATAATAGTAACTTCAGAGACCAAAAATATATTTTCTTACCTGCAATTAGCATCTAAATAGCGATTCGAGGTACTGGATATTCCCCATGACCGTAAAACCCAGTCTTCCTACCCGTGTAACAGCAACATGTCATGCCCCCCACTAACTAATTCATTACTCACCGATAGTCCCCAGTTTCTAACAAGATTCTAGAGAGCCAACGTCCACTTTGGCTCCCAGGCTTCCATATACGCAGCGTCGAACGTCAACTCTATGAGGGAACTTTAGATAAATAATATGAATAGACATTATGTTTTCAGAGATTGTGATGTTTGATTATATTACCTAAAAATGTTTAAAAACTTTAGTATCAAATAGAAGAATATATAGATACAATTTAGATTAATATTTTTGATTAAATTATGTTTCAGATTTCTTTTCTACCTCAACCAAGGGCGGATTTAGAAATTTTGAAGTTGTATATCTCTGTTGCTACTTACGGGACCCAATCCAAGTCCATGTCGAGGGTTTTTCTACTAGGAATATTTTGGTAAAAAAAATATTTTGTAATTTGCGAAAAAAGTTGAATTTTTGCGCCGCCCCCTCCTCCCCTTGGGAAAAAGCGGACACGTTTAGGTATTTATTTATTATTGCCTGCGTTCAACGCAAGTTAGCGGTCGTCAGCGCTAACATTTAGCGCTTACTAGCACTTAGTGGTCCGATGAACGGGGTTTTTAGCACAGGTTTTTAGATGACTGCAAACGTCAACTGTCGTTCCGTTGACGAACCCGTGTTTTTTTTACTTTTATTTATTTTTCGCAAAATGGATCCACATTTAGGTGCCAATTTTTTTAAGGAAGATTATGTTAATGTGGCGCAAGTCGTGGCTCCGTTATTATTGAACGAGGCCCAGTGATTCGTCGCGGATGCTTTTAAAGGAGCAAGTAACCTCAATTAGTCTCGTTACTATCCATGTTTCACGAAATACAACGAAAAAAATGTAAAAATTCGTGTAAACAAATTTAAATTTATACCAAAACATAAACAAGTTACACTGTCAAACACCATCCGCCATTTTCGCTAACTAAAAAAGCGCTTTTATTTAGCGCTAACTCCGCTGCGGGTCGCTTTTGTGCTAAGTGTCCGTTCAACGTAGATTCATTAGTAAGCGCTTGCGAGCGCTAACAACCCCTAACTCGCGTTGAACGCAGGCATTTTTTCTAAATTTGACATCATTTTGTCGAAAATTTTGCTTGGGTTTGCTTTTTTAAACTTAAAATATAATTTTAAAAAAAATTCTATCGCTATAACTTTATAAATACTAACACATTTTTTGTCTTCAAATTTTCGACAAAATGATGTAAAATTTGTTTAGAAAAAATAAATAAATACCTAAACATGTTCATTTTTTCCCGGGGGGGGGGGGGGGGGTGGATTGCAAAAATTCAACTTTTTTCGCAAATTACAAAATATTTTTTACTTTACCAAAACATTCAGTAGTGGGCTCACTATTAAAAACTCTGAACTTGACATATGTCCCGTAAATATCAAGAGAGATAAACAGCTTCAAAATTTCTAAATGCGCCCTTGACCTCAACTGGAATAATTATTTTATTTAATAACAATATTTTTTCCACAAATTAACACGTTGACTATCGGGCAGAAATTTAGAGGTTCGATAATATATACCCCATGCAATAACTATTATTCAAAATTACTTGTTATTTTCTTACTGGCACCATAGGCAAAATATATTTAGACCATCACAACGTATTCGCGACACTGCTGAATCCGTCCAATGTATGGGCGAAAAAGTGCGTTTGTACGCATTTGGGGCAAGTCAGGTTTTTAAACGACGGTTCTCTCGAGGCATGCGCACTCGGGGCGTCTAGCAAAAGCGGGTGGTTAACTCGATGACGGCAACTCGGCGATCAGAACCGGGCCGAAAAAATCTCAGTCATTTTTATGTTATGGTATTTTTGGTTGGGGTGGCGCATATTTATAGCGAACCTCTGAAGCTTGTTATTTCGATACAAAAATATTCTTTACAAAGTGTTAAAGACATTTCAGATGTTTCGCCAATTATGTATCAAACTTGTAAATATAAGGAATTATTTTGTACTCTATTTCTTACAATTAGTGGAGAAATACAAATAGGTAGTTTAATTCCAAATTTAAATTATATCAATATGTTAAAGAATAGTAGGTAAAAACTATAATTTATCTTAAATGCACTCCGGCGTTGAAGTGAATACACACACGTATATTGAGTGTGGTCAAGGTGTCAGAAAGGCATTGATGGGGTGTGTGTGTGTATTAGGGGCATTGTATAAGGGGTAAGGTGGTGTAAGAATATCATAGATAGTGTCAATGCCTCCTTCCCCTATATTGCATAAGGGTGAGTGTCCAAAAGGCATATTTGCGCTTTCACCAAAAGGGCACTAAAAATACTAGTGGATTAGGGTAGAGGGGAGTATTTTGAAAGGGACGGCGAAAGAAAAAAGCGCTTTCGCCAATGGATCGCTAAGATATCAGTGGATTAGATTGACATGGGGCCGTAAGTAAGTAGCGCTTTCACCAAAGTATCAAGTGCACACACTGTAAATAGGTGTAAAAATATTTATATCTTACCATAGAACTTGGTTTGTTCAGTAATTATACAGGATGGGATGCCAATCCAATAAAATATACACATAGTTTTGGTAATTTTTTTATTTACTATTTTACTTCTTAAAACAGTTGCATCTTTTATTTCTATTGTTTAGAATACTATGTTTATATTTTTAAAGAGACGCACTGTATATGTATAAACTGAGCTATTTTCGAGGACTATAATATATATATATGTATGTATATATATATATATATATATATATATATATATATATATATATATATATATATATATATATATTTTGTTCTGTTCATTTAGCGGACACGCCCACAATAATTCTCATCTTATATATATATATATATATATATATATATATATATATATATATATATATATATATATATATATATATATATAATATATATATATATATATATATATATATATATATATATATATATATATATATATATATATATATATATAAGAAGGTATATTGATACCTCCGAAATAGAGACTCAACATACGTTGTCATCTCATATATAACGTCGATACCTCCGCTTTCGGAGGTATCAACGTATCGCCAAATTTTCCACTATCACCATCATCTAGAGGGCGTTTGCGACCGAAAAACGAAAATTTGTTCTGAGGTGCCAACGTTCACCGAGTCTCTGTTTCGTAACGCCGTTAGTTCAAGCGTAGATCACGGGCGCTAGTGTCGCGCGACGAAGAGACACGCCTATTACGTTGATACCTCTGGTATATATGTACATTATTGTAGACAAACGTAGCACGCTGTTATCTCCGAAAAGCGGCAACGTTGTACTGTTAGGCGAAGGTCATTCTTAATATGTCTTGCCTAAATTTCTTAGGCAACACATATTACGCATTCTACAATATTTTGAGAAGAAATTATGGTTACCGCAATTTGTATTCATATGCGAGAGGCAAAAAATTTAATACCGGGTTTCACCAAAGATGTTTAGGACTTAATACAGGTGATCTTCTGGTTAATCATTGTGTTTTAACAAGTTTGTAACACCTTGTTAAAAAGAAGAGCTAGCCAGTTCAACAAAACGTTACATTTTTTAGGAAATAAAAATGAATAAAGGTATAAAGTAATTATTGTGCACTTATATTTTGAAAAATCCCAGAACACATTTTATTTATGTAAAAGTAACAAATTTCTACTTAAAAATATTTCAGCATCAACGTCAAAAAAAGGTGTATTGTTTTTAGCCAATCTTCAGATTACATCTTTTAGGTTTTTTTGGTGAATTATCTGTAACCTGTAACAAAAGAAAATGGAGCAGATAATAAAATGAAAAAAGTTTATACTTAGCAATCTTAATAAAACAACTATGCTTTGCAACCCAGGAAAATAACTTGTTCATAGATATTTTATTCTAAATAGTGAAAACAAGTGGTGTGTGGTATATATTTGCATAAATATGATAAAAATAAAATGATAGTTTCCTTGCAAAAAATGTACCTAATGTTAAAATCAAATCTCTGAATCTGTAATTACGTGCAAAACTACTTACCATAGAAATATAACCAAGTATATTTTCTTCTATGTTTGTGTAATTTTTCCATTCGTTTTGCCTACTCACTTTAATTTTTCCATTTTACCATACCAACCAACTTCGATTTACAAGGAATACAAAATAATACCAGAGAAAAACCATCTTATTTTTCTCTGATAATACACTCTATGTCATGTGTCATCTGTCTCTGTGATATCAACATCTGACTTTTTCCCGATGGGACACGACTTTTTTCCGGACCGGGCCGAAATTTAAATCGCAGTGCGATACCTCCGAAACCGGAGATATCGACGTTATATATGAGGTGACAACGTACGTTGAGTCTCTATTTCGGAGGTATCAACATACAGTTTAGCAATATAACAGTTCTAAACAGTATTAAATTTAACACGTTTAGTTTCACCAATTAGTACATTTTCTTTCTACAGCCCGCTGTTATTTTATAATCTTCGCGATCTGTTTAACTTCTAAATGATTTTTATAATACCAAAATTTCCCTTTTTAAACTTGTAAAAAAACAACAGAAATAAATTAATAATTAAGGCCCGGATTTTCTTACGAGGTCGTAAAGAGGACACCCTACAAACATAGGCGTGCATAATTTTTAAACATATTTAAATCGTTTATGCACTGAAAAAAGTGATAGTAAAATCACAAAGTATTTACAAGAAAAATGAGGCAAATATACACACATTTTTATGTAAATTTTATATTATTGTGATTTTTCATAAATTGACTAACAATTATACATATAAACATAATTCTTTCTGTGAAATTTCCATGTATATTTTTGGTATTTGTAAAAATAAACGGTGTTTTTAATAAATCCATAAAGAAAATGTAAAATTACATTCTGTTTGTGAATAGAACATGTGAAAATACAATTAACAGTTAGTTACATTACAATATGTATGTATAATTACTTAGAGAATGTGAATTCACAAGGTCCTTGTAAACGCTTACCAATAAAGCGCCAGTAATGGATCACGTGACGCATCTTTACGAGAACACGGAAAGCTTGCCTCGACCGCCATTTAACAGCATGTTGTTATTCGCGCGCGTGTGTGCGTGTGTCTAAGCAGGTTAAGACCGAACTACCAAAGATGTCCTGATTTAGAGTTGTTATGTTATTGTTAGAATGTGTATATTGGTTTAACTATGTATTCACCAAATCAGTAAATGTGACAAAATGTGTAAAATTAATTTTTCTATGTTTAAAATAATGGGAATATGTGGCCATCACCAAAACTGTTTCGTTGCGAGGCCACATATATTTTGTATAAAAAGGATAATAATACTCAAATATGTTCACTTTTCATGGCATTTATGTATTTGTCTGTTACATAAGATAATAAACATATAAATTGTTTGTTAATTAAAATGTATTTGTATTTTGAAATATATATTTTAGCAGTTTTACAATGCGATATTACACAATATCTTAAGTATTAAAGGTTTTCTACGTTGTAAAATTCATACATTACTCTAACCTTCCGTTGTAATATTACAAACGTATGTAAATATACCAAAAAGTTAAGTAAATTTAGAACGTACTTTTATGCAAAATCTGTGGAAATGCCATGTTCTCTTACAAGAAATTTGTACTTTGACAATGTGTTTTTCCTAAAGTAATGCTATGTTAAATTAAGTTCACAAAGGCTTTCTAAAGTAATTTTACAAGAACAGTGTATATAATTGACTGTCACACTATTTTTGTACCTTTACAACAAATTCAGTGGTCGCACTACAAGCGGTAACTTTCTTTAATTTTCCAGAATTAGTTTTTCAATGTGAACTGTGAACTGTCAGTCTTTTGTTGCCAGAAGTACTACGTTATTCAGACAGTGTCACCCATATTTAGGGATTTTATTTGCAGAAAAGTTTTAATGTTGTATCTTATACCTGCGTAAATACATATTTCAAAAACTATTTAATGGAAGTAAATAAACAATTTTAGCCCAAGGCTAATAGTTCGACACAGAATTTTCGAAAATGCCTATTAAACACAGGCATGTTTAGGTAAATTCATCATTAGACACGCTACAACCATACCAACTTTTCTCCAATATAATAAATAATCATTTACCTGCTACGCGCCGCGCCGTGACGCCTATGGGACGCTTGTTTACTAGAATGTATTTCCTGGAGTGTCTTGGAGACTTTTCGCACTGCATTGGAGAGAGTTATTTGCACCAAAGCAGTTTATTTCTGTAGGTTATTATTCCTAATTACGGCAAATATAACTCTAGTAATAGTACAGTTAAATAAATCAAATGTTTTCAACATATAGGAAGTATATTTTTGATTCATTAAACTAATGGAATATATGTAAATATAAAAATAGTAGTTTACATTGTTATTGGCGCAACCGACGTTATCCCTTAGTTCGTCCTGCCGGATAACTCACCCAGAATAAAAATACCAAAAATTACTACTAAAGAATTTACTGATGTTTGTTATTGTTGTCAGTTCACACAAATAATTGAGTGGAAAAAACCAAAATCCGGGCCCTATTAATAATACAAAACTTGTCGTGTTCCTACTTTGCCAATTTAAACCCTTGACAGTCAACTTAAACCGGTCAGCCATAAAGTTGTTCCTGTTTATTATATTTAAATTTAAATACACAAATTGAATGTTAAAATAGGTTAAAAACAATGATCACCGGGCGCAGATCAATCTTTATTTCATGGAGAGAATACCGTAATCGTAATTTTTTCACATATTTGAGGTTGGAAAATTTGAGTTCATCAAACATGCCATATAACGGGTTTGTGATTTCTGTGGAAACAAAACTAATACTTTCCGAAGTTTATCTGCAGCAAATTTATCAATAATTTGGGAAAAGTTAATATTATGTACCTACGCTTAAGTTCATGCTCAATATATACCAGATACCAAGTGTTTTGTGATGGAAAAAACTCCTGGAAGAAATTTTATATCATGAAATAGCTTCCTAGGATTATACCAAAAAGTACTTAAGTTTTCCCCCTCAAGCGTTCTTCCTTCCCAGAGGTTTAAAAAGACCGCCCTTTCCCCCCTTTCTATTAACTTTACGTAAAAAATTATGAATTAGTTTCTCTACAGAAAAGGACAAATTTAATGCACATATGTGTTTTATCAGATAAGAATTTTTCGAAATAACGATTAAAATTAATTCAAACTTAAACAAAGTTGAGTTGAGTATTCTGTTCTTACCATAAATTCAGTATATATCATTGTGATACTCATAATATTATAAATCTTATATAAAAAAAACAAAATTTTGAAGTACGCCATATATTGCGGACAATGATTTATAGTCCAGTACCAATTTGAACTTCGCGCATCGAGAGCTGTTCTTAATAACTTAACTTAGAAATTTACAGTAATACAAGTAATTATTTTCTAAAACTTTTAGAAATAATTATAATTATCAACTGTTGCAGCATATTTTTAATATTGTTTTATCACAATAATAGTTACACACACAATTATAACTTGCACTTGACCGAATTTATTTTCGTTATAGGTACAACAAATAAAATCATATTTGAAAGTAAATTAACAATAATATCTATTAAAGTAACAACATCAGAGTAACCACCCCCATTTGACCCCTTTTGGAATTGATAAAATATCAAAATTGCATACATTTTTAAAATTACAAATTAGTATCTTATTGAGAATAAAATGTAATAATTATTTTACCCCTCTTCCCCAACTAACAGATCCTTAAAAATTAAGTGTCGACAAGCTCCTTCCTCAGGTGTGATTACGTTATAAAAATAAAGCATCCCTTAAATTTAAAATTTTTTGGGTCCAGAAGTTTGGGCGGATTCATTCGCGTACGGGCAAACGATTCTAAACGGAATAAACTAAGCGAACCGAAAATCCCACTATCTTTTATATTTCACCAAGTCAGTTTAATTTAATAAAGCATATATACTTCTTATATGCGCAGCATTTTGATACCTCTGTAAACCAGGCAACACTGCTCGAGGTAACAAAGTTTAAGCAGTGTGACAAAGCTATATCACGGAGGTAATAACAATCTAAGTTTATCCGGTCATAGGTATTTTCCCCTCTCTTGATAGACCTGTTAAGGGAGCCCCCCTAAGCATATATAGGTAACTTTCTTGTTAAAAAGTCAACTGGTTATGGTGGAGGCCAGGTCGCCCAGCCTGTATATATATATATATATATATATATATATATATATATATATATATATATATATATATATATATATATAATAAATGTAAATGCGAAGATTTACTTCTTCGCTAGTGCAGCGAAAAGGCCGTGAATGAAAAATAAAAATAATGAGGACTATCTTTGATTCTGGTCTGGGTGACCTCCTGCTATCGATTTCTGGGCCCTTACCCATCAGCGGGCAGGCTTACACCCAGGGTGGCTGAAGAACAGACCACGATTTGACCAGAATCAAAGAGAGTCCTTATATCCAAAATGTTCGGAAAGGATGGGTAAGATGTAGTGGCTCGCACCAACTAGTTCACCCAGTGTTGCTCCAAAAATGTTTGGCTGCTAACACAATAATACTCGAAAGTATGTCGAATGTCGATTTTCTCGACGTCGACGGTACAAATGCACCATTGTACAACAATAGTAGAAAAATGGAAGATTTCTTGGCCTATAGGTAATATAATAAATGTAAATGCGAAGATTTACTTCTTCGCTAGTGCAGCGAAAAGGCCGTGAATGAAAAATAAAAATAATGAGGGCTATCTTTGATTCTGGTCTGGGTGACCTCCTGCTATCGATTTCTGGGCCCTTACCCATCAGCGGGCAGGCTTACACCCAGGGTGGCTGAAGAACAGACCACGATTTGACCAGAATCAAAGAGAGTCCTTATATCCAAAATGTTCGGAAAGGATGGGTAAGATGTAGTGGCTCGCGCCAACTAGTTCACCCAGTGTTTTTTATGTTCACCCAGTTTTTTCGCTGCACTAGCGAAGAAGTAAATCTTCGCATTTACATTTATTATATTACCTATAGGCCAAGAAATCTTCCATTTTTCTACTATTGTTGTACAATGGTGCATTTGTACCGTCGACGTCGAGAAAATCGACATTCGACATACTTTCGAGTATTATTGTGTTAGCAGCCAAACATTTTTGGAGCAACACTGGGTGAACTAGTTGGCGCGAGCCACTACATCTTACCCATCCTTTCCGAACATTTTGGATATAAGGACTCTCTTTGATTCTGGTCAAATCGTGGTCTGTTCTTCAGCCACCCTGGGTGTAAGCCTGCCCGCTGATGGGTAAGGGCCCAGAAATCGATAGCAGGAGGTCACCCAGACCAGAATCAAAGATAGTCCTCATTATTTTTATTTTTCATTCACGGCCTTTTTGCTGCACTAGCGAAGAAGTAAATCTTCGCATTTACATTTATTATATTACCTATAGGCCAAGAAATCTTCCATTTTTCTACTATATATATATATATATATATATATATATATATATATATATATATATATATATATATATATATATATATATATATATATACACATATATATATATATATATATATATATATATATATATATATATATATATATATATATACATACATACATATACAGGGTGTCTAAAATAGGTGATACCACTATTGCTATCTCCGAAACGATAAAAGATACGAGGTCAGTTAAATTAGAGAAATTGTGCCATTTTCAGTCCCTATTCATATTCCGTTTACGAAGTTGCCAAATTCTCTATAGTTTCGTATCTACAGGGGATTTTTTAAAAATAGTCAAAAATTTAATTCTTAAATATTTCGAAAATTATTATAGTTAGGAAAAAATACTTTAACAAAAATCACACGATTTTTTACCTTCTAGAAAGTAACGTTATTGTTTTGTTTATACCATTTGTTTTTATTGAGTTACTGACACTAACGTGTTTTTTTCAAATACGGACCTGGACTTTTTGCTCCATTTTTTGAAAGAATACTTTATACCCTTTACAACGATGTATAACTTGAAAATATTTTCCGACGTTTTGATCACGACTAGTAACATTATCAGAATTTTCTGACAATACGGACCGGGAATCTTCCATGTTAAGGCACAATTCACAACCTATCGCTATGGTTTGTGGTTTTTGTGGTTGTGAAATGGCGCATTTACGTGAAAAATGCCAGGTCCGTACTGGCAGAATATCCTGATGATGCTATTCTTCACCAAAACATCGAAAACCATAATCAGGTGATACACAGATGTAAAGGGTATGAAATATTCTTTCAAAAAATGCAGCAAAAAGTCCAGGTCCGTATTTGAAAAAAGCAAGTTAGTATCAGTAACTCAATAAAAACAAATGATATAAACAAAACAATAACATCGTTTGAGAGAACGTAAAAAATCGTGTGATTTTTGTTAAAACAATTTTTTTCTAACTATAATAGTTTTCGATATATTTAAGAATTAAATATTTGACTATTTTTAAAAAATCCCCTGTAGATAAGAAACTATAGAGAATTTGGCAACTTCGTAAACGAAATAGGAGTGGGGACTAAAAATGGCACATTTTCTCTAATTTAACCGACCTCGTATCTTTTACCGTTTCGGAGATAGCAATAGTGGTATCACCTATTTTAGACACCCTGTATATATATATATATATATATATATATATATATATATATATATATATATATATATATATATATATATATATATGTATATATGTATATATATATATATATATATATATATATATATATATATATATATATATATATATATATATATATATATATATATATATATATATATATCACCCTATCATTTTTGCTTCCGAAAGGGGTCTAATCCCTATCATTTCTGCTACCGCTGCAAACTTGCTGCCGTATATCGGACGCAAGATTAACTTAGGCGTTTTTCTCGAACATGGCTATAAATTTTAAGTCCCACATTGTCGCAATGGCTGGTCCAAAGTATCATACCTTACGTAAAGAAATTGTTCTTTGACAGTTTAAAGCATAAACTAGTGGCGGGGAATAATAGCGGTACGAAATGGAAGTAAAAATGATCGAAAAATAAATGAAGACGTATAAATTTTAGTTGTAAAAATTTCCGATAGAGGCGCAAAATTATACATGCGTATATTAAAAGTTTTACTGGTCGGTGGATTTTGCTACCAGAAACTTGGCAACGCTAAAGTATGATAAAATTGTATTTAAATATTAGTTCTATAATTATGAAGTGTCAGTGACGCAGTGAACAGCATTTTCGCTAAGTGGTGTGCTTTTTAACCGTCTTCTCAAGAGGAGGTTATCAATTATTCGGCCCGCATGTGAGATTCTTTATATGTTCACGCATAATTCTTCAACGGACTTCTTCAACTTGGTTTGTCGATGAGTTTCTCCGAATGGTCTCATTTTAAGTTTTTTTTTTGCTGAAGTTATGTGTTTTTTTTTTCATTAAAAAAATATACAGCATGTCTTCGAAATGGAAAAAAATTTATTATTGATTTTACGAAAAAAGTGCCTGTTTATAAAAAGTTCCGCATCGTGAGAAAATAGCATTGCTATTCAAAAATTTGATCTAGTACATACAGGGTGGCTCAAAAATAAAAAAGTCCTGATCTACGTGACGCTAAGAAGACAAAATCGTTATTTCAAGGTAAACTGCCACTGCAAATGTACAATTCAATAATATGTTTTTTCATTAAAAAAATAAACAGTATGTCTTCAAAATGGAAAAAATTTTGTTATTGATTTTACGAAAAAAGTGTCTGATTATAAAAAGTTCTGCATCGTAAAAAAACAGCATTGCCATTCAAAAATTTGATACGTACAGGGTGGCTCAAAAATGACAGTCATAATCCACGTGAAGCTAAAAAGACAAAATCGTTATTTAAAGGAAAACTGCCACTACAAATGTACAATTCAATAATGTGTTTTTTTTCATTAAAAAAATATACAGCATGTCTTCGAAATGGAAAAAAATTATTATTGATTTTACGAAAAAAGTGTCTGTTTATAAAAGGTTCTGCATCGTGAGAAAATACCCATTGCCATTCAAAAATTTCATCTAGTACATACAGGGTGGCTCAAAAATAAAAAAGTCGTGATCCACATGAAGCTAAGAAGACAAAATCGTTACTTAAAGGTAAACTGCCACTGCAAATGTACAATTCAATAATATGTTTTTTCATTTAAAAAAATATACAGTACGTCTTCAAAATGGAAAAAAATTTATTATTGATTTTACGAAAAAAGTGTCTGATTATAAAAAGTTCTGCATCGTAAAAAACAGCATTGCCATTCAAAAATTTGATCTAGTAGGTACGTACAGGGTGGCTCAAAAATGAAATATTCATAATCCAAGTGAAGCTAAAAAGACAAAATCGTGATTTAAAGGAAAACTGCCACTGCAAATGTACAATTCAATAATATTTTTTTCATTAAAAAATGTACAGCATGTCTTCAAAATGGAAAAAAATATATTATTTATTTTACGAAAGAAGTGTCTGCTTATAAAAAGTTTTGCATCGTAAAAAAACAGCATTGCGATTCAAAAATTTGATCTAGTATGTACAGGGTGGCTCAAAAATGACAGTCATAACCCACGTCAAGCTAAAAAGACAAAATCATTATTTAAAGGAAAACTGCCACTGCATATGTACAATTCAATAATATGGTTTTTTCTCCTTAAAAAAATATACAGCATGTCTTCGAAATGGAAAAAAAATATTCTTGATTTTACGAAAAAAGTGTCTCTTTGTAAAAAATTCTGCATCGTTAGAAAATAGCATTGCTATTCAAAAATTTGATCTCGTATAAACAGGGTGACCCAAAAATAAAAAGTCCTAATCCATGTGAAGTTAAGAAGACAAAATCGTTATTTAAAGGTAAACTGCCACTGCAAATGTACAATTCAATAATATGTTTTTTCATTGAAAAAATATACAGTATGTACAGCATTGCCATTCAAAAATTTGATACGTACAAAGTGGCTCAAAAATGACAGTCATAATACACGTGAAGCTAAAAAGACAAAATCGTTATTTAAAGGAAAACTGCCACGACAAATGTAATAATGTGTTTTTTTTTTCATTAAAAAAATATACTGCATGTCTTCGAAATGGAAAAAAATTATTATTGATTTTACGAAAAAAGTGTCTGTTTATAAAAGGTTCTGCATCGTGAGAAAATACCATTGCCATTCAAAAATTTGATCTAGTACATACAGGGTGGCTCAAAAATAAAAGAGTCCTGATCCACATGAAGCTAAGAAGACAAAATCGTTACTTAAAGGTAAACTGCGACTGCAAATGTACAATTCAATATGTTTTTTCATTAAAAAAATATACAGTACGTCTTCAAAATGGAAAAAATTTTATTATTGATTTTACGAAAAAAGTGTCTGATTATAAAAAGTTCTGCATCGTAAAAAACAGCATTGCCATTCAAAAATTTGATCTAGTACGTACAGGGTGGCTCAAAAATGAAATATTCATAATCCAAGTGAAGCTAAAAAGACAATCGTGATTTAAAGGAAAACTGCCCCTGCAAATGTACAATTCAACAATATTTTTTTCATTAAAAAATGTACAGCATGTCTTCAAAATGGAAAAAAATATTTATTTTACGAAAGAAGTGTCTGTTTATAAAAAGTTCTGCATCGTAAAAAAACAGCATTGCGATTCAAAAATTTGATCTAGTATGTACAGGGTGGCTCAAAAATGACAGTCATAATCCACGTGAAGCTAAAAAGACAAAATCATTATTTAAAGGAAAACTGCCACTGCATATGTACAATTCAATAATATGTTTTTTTCTTCTTAAAACAATATACAGCATGTCTTCGAAATGGAAAAAAAATATTATTGATTTTACGAAAAAAGTGTCTGATTATAAAAAGTTCTGCATCGTAAAAAAACAGCATTGCCATTCAAAAATTTGATACGTACAGGGTGGCTCAAAAATGACAGTCATAATCCACGTGAAGCTAAAAAGACAAAATCGTTATTTAAAGGAAAACTGCCACTACAAATGTACAATTCAATAATGTGTTTTTTTTCATTAAAAAAATATACAGCATGTCTTCGAAATGGAAAAAAATTATTATTGATTTTACGAAAAAAGTGTCTGTTTATAAAAGGTTCTGCATCGTGAGAAAATACCCATTGCCATTCAAAAATTTCATCTAGTACATACAGGGTGGCTCAAAAATAAAAAAGTCGTGATCCACATGAAGCTAAGAAGACAAAATCGTTACTTAAAGGTAAACTGCCACTGCAAATGTACAATTCAATAATATGTTTTTTCATTTAAAAAAATATACAGTACGTCTTCAAAATGGAAAAAATTTTATTATTGATTTTACGAAAAAAGTGTCTGATTATAAAAAGTTCTGCATCGTAAAAAACAGCATTGCCATTCAAAAATTTGATCTAGTAGGTACGTACAGGGTGGCTCAAAAATGAAATATTCATAATCCAAGTGAAGCTAAAAAGACAAAATCGTGATTTAAAGGAAAACTGCCACTGCAAATGTACAATTCAATAATATTTTTTTCATTAAAAAATGTACAGCATGTCTTCAAAATGGAAAAAAATATATTATTTATTTTACGAAAGAAGTGTCTGCTTATAAAAAGTTTTGCATCGTAAAAAAACAGCATTGCGATTCAAAAATTTGATCTAGTATGTACAGGGTGGCTCAAAAATGACAGTCATAACCCACGTCAAGCTAAAAAGACAAAATCATTATTTAAAGGAAAACTGCCACTGCATATGTACAATTCAATAATATGGTTTTTTCTCCTTAAAAAAATATACAGCATGTCTTCGAAATGGAAAAAAAATATTCTTGATTTTACGAAAAAAGTGTCTCTTTGTAAAAAATTCTGCATCGTTAGAAAATAGCATTGCTATTCAAAAATTTGATCTCGTATAAACAGGGTGACCCAAAAATAAAAAGTCCTAATCCATGTGAAGTTAAGAAGACAAAATCGTTATTTAAAGGTAAACTGCCACTGCAAATGTACAATTCAATAATATGTTTTTTCATTGAAAAAATATACAGTATGTACAGCATTGCCATTCAAAAATTTGATACGTACAAAGTGGCTCAAAAATGACAGTCATAATACACGTGAAGCTAAAAAGACAAAATCGTTATTTAAAGGAAAACTGCCACGACAAATGTAATAATGTGTTTTTTTTTTCATTAAAAAAATATACTGCATGTCTTCGAAATGGAAAAAAATTATTATTGATTTTACGAAAAAAGTGTCTGTTTATAAAAGGTTCTGCATCGTGAGAAAATACCATTGCCATTCAAAAATTTGATCTAGTACATACAGGGTGGCTCAAAAATAAAAGAGTCCTGATCCACATGAAGCTAAGAAGACAAAATCGTTACTTAAAGGTAAACTGCGACTGCAAATGTACAATTCAATATGTTTTTTCATTAAAAAAATATACAGTACGTCTTCAAAATGGAAAAAATTTTATTATTGATTTTACGAAAAAAGTGTCTGATTATAAAAAGTTCTGCATCGTAAAAAACAGCATTGCCATTCAAAAATTTGATCTAGTACGTACAGGGTGGCTCAAAAATGAAATATTCATAATCCAAGTGAAGCTAAAAAGACAATCGTGATTTAAAGGAAAACTGCCCCTGCAAATGTACAATTCAACAATATTTTTTTCATTAAAAAATGTACAGCATGTCTTCAAAATGGAAAAAAATATTTATTTTACGAAAGAAGTGTCTGTTTATAAAAAGTTCTGCATCGTAAAAAAACAGCATTGCGATTCAAAAATTTGATCTAGTATGTACAGGGTGGCTCAAAAATGACAGTCATAATCCACGTGAAGCTAAAAAGACAAAATCATTATTTAAAGGAAAACTGCCACTGCATATGTACAATTCAATAATATGTTTTTTTCTTCTTAAAACAATATACAGCATGTCTTCGAAATGGAAAAAAAATATTATTGATTTTACGAAAAAAGTGTCTGATTATAAAAAGTTCTGCATCGTAAAAAAACAGCATTGCCATTCAAAAATTTGATACGTACAGGGTGGCTCAAAAATGACAGTCATAATCCACGTGAAGCTAAAAAGACAAAATCGTTATTTAAAGGAAAACTGCCACTACAAATGTACAATTCAATAATGTGTTTTTTTTCATTAAAAAAATATACAGCATGTCTTCGAAATGGAAAAAAATTATTATTGATTTTACGAAAAAAGTGTCTGTTTATAAAAGGTTCTGCATCGTGAGAAAATACCCATTGCCATTCAAAAATTTCATCTAGTACATACAGGGTGGCTCAAAAATAAAAAAGTCGTGATCCACATGAAGCTAAGAAGACAAAATCGTTACTTAAAGGTAAACTGCCACTGCAAATGTACAATTCAATAATATGTTTTTTCATTTAAAAAAATATACAGTACGTCTTCAAAATGGAAAAAATTTTATTATTGATTTTACGAAAAAAGTGTCTGATTATAAAAAGTTCTGCATCGTAAAAAACAGCATTGCCATTCAAAAATTTGATCTAGTAGGTACGTACAGGGTGGCTCAAAAATGAAATATTCATAATCCAAGTGAAGCTAAAAAGACAAAATCGTAATTTAAAGGAAAACTGCCACTGCAAATGTACAATTCAATAATATTTTTTTCATTAAAAAATGTACAGCATGTCTTCAAAATGGAAAAAAATATATTATTTATTTTACGAAAGAAGTGTCTGCTTATAAAAAGTTTTGCATCGTAAAAAAACAGCATTGCGATTCAAAAATTTGATCTAGTATGTACAGGGTGGCTCAAAAATGACAGTCATAACCCACGTCAAGCTAAAAAGACAAAATCATTATTTAAAGGAAAACTGCCACTGCATATGTACAATTCAATAATATGGTTTTTTCTCCTTAAAAAAATATACAGCATGTCTTCGAAATGGAAAAAAAATATTCTTGATTTTACGAAAAAAGTGTCTCTTTGTAAAAAATTCTGCATCGTTAGAAAATAGCATTGCTATTCAAAAATTTGATCTCGTATAAACAGGGTGACCCAAAAATAAAAAGTCCTAATCCATGTGAAGTTAAGAAGACAAAATCGTTATTTAAAGGTAAACTGCCACTGCAAATGTACAATTCAATAATATGTTTTTTCATTGAAAAAATATACAGTATGTACAGCATTGCCATTCAAAAATTTGATACGTACAAAGTGGCTCAAAAATGACAGTCATAATACACGTGAAGCTAAAAAGACAAAATCGTTATTTAAAGGAAAACTGCCACGACAAATGTACAATTCAATAATGTGTTTTTTTTTTCATTAAAAAAATATACTGCATGTCTTCGAAATGGAAAAAAATTATTATTGATTTTACGAAAAAAGCGTCTGTTTATAAAAGGTTCTGCATCGTGAGAAAATACCATTGCCATTCAAAAATTTGATCTAGTACATACAGGGTGGCTCAAAAATAAAAGAGTCCTGATCCACATGAAGCTAAGAAGACAAAATCGTTACTTAAAGGTAAACTGCGACTGCAAATGTACAATTCAATATGTTTTTTCATTAAAAAAATATACAGTACGTCTTCAAAATGGAAAAAATTTTATTATTGCTTTTACGAAAAAAGTGTCTGATTATAAAAAGTTCTGCATCGTAAAAAACAGCATTGCCATTCAAAAATTTGATCTAGTACGTACAGGGTGGCTCAAAAATGAAATATTCATAATCCAAGTGAAGCTAAAAAGACAATCGTGATTTAAAGGAAAACTGCCCCTGCAAATGTACAATTCAACAATATTTTTTTCATTAAAAAATGTACAGCATGTCTTCAAAATGGAAAAAAATATTTATTTTACGAAAGAAGTGTCTGTTTATAAAAAGTTCTGCATCGTAAAAAAACAGCATTGCGATTCAAAAATTTGATCTAGTATGTACAGGGTGGCTCAAAAATGACAGTCATAATCCACGTGAAGCTAAAAAGACAAAATCATTATTTAAAGGAAAACTGCCACTGCATATGTACAATTCAATAATATGTTTTTTTCTTCTTAAAACAATATACAGCATGTCTTCGAAATGGAAAAAAAATATTATTGATTTTACGAAAAAAGTGTCTCTTTATAAAAAATTCTGCATCGTTAGAAAATAGCATTGCCATTCAAAAATTTGATCTCGTATAAACAGGGTGACCCAAAAATAAAAAGTCCTAATCCATGTGAAGTTAAGAAGACAAAATCGTTATTTAAAGGTAAACTGCCACTGCAAATGTACAATTCAATAATATGTATTTTTCATTCAAAAAATATACAGCATGTCTACGAAAAGGACAAATTTTTATTATTGATTTTACGAAAAAAGTGTCTGATTATAAAAAGTTCTGCATCGTAAAAAAATAGCATTGCCATTCAAAAATTTGATCTAGTACGTACAGGGTGACTCAACAATGAAATATTCATAATCCAAGTGAAGCTAAAAAGACAAAATCGTGATTTAAAGGAAAACTGCCACTGCAAATGTACAATTCAATAATATTTTTTTTCATTAAAAAATATACAGCATGTCTTCGAAATGGAAAAAATGTATTATTGATTTTAAGAATAAAGTACCTATCTGTTTATAAAAAGTTCTGCATCGTAAAAAACTAGCATTGCCATTCAAAAATTTGATCTAGTACGTACAGGGTGGCTCAAAAATGAAATAGTCATAATCCAAGTAAAGCTAAAAAGACAATGTCGTTATTTAAAGGAAAACTGCCACTGCGAATGTACAATTCAATATGTTTTTTTTTTCATTAACAAATATACAGCATGTCTTCTGCATCGTGAGGAAATAGCATTGCTATTCAAAAATTTGATCTTGTATAAACAGGGTGGCTCAAAAATAAAAAAAGTCCTAATCCACGTGAAGCTAAGAAGACAAAATCGTTATTTAAAGGTAAACTGCCACTGTAAATGTACAATTCAATAATATGTTTTCTTCATTAAAAAATATACAACATATCTTCGAAATGGAAATTTTTTTATTATTGATTTAACGAAAAAAGTGTATCTTTATAAAAAGTTCTGCATCGTGAGAAAATAGTATTGCTATTCAAAAATTTGATCTTATACTTACCGGGTGGCTCAAAAATGAAAATGTCCTAATCCACGTGAAACGATTTAGCTTTAAAAAATAATAAAGGGGAGGAGGTGAGAGGGGATAAAACCGGAGCGACTGAGAATTTTTTAAAAATGTTGACTAATATGTCATTTTCGGGGTTATTGAGGTCAAAATTTTTTTTTTCTAGCTGGTGTTAAAAATTACCGTAGGGAGGGGGGGGAGGTGGTGGCGAATAAAAAGGGGCGGCTGGGAATTTGTCCAAAAATGTTAACTAATGGGCCATTTTCGGGATTACTGAGGTCAGAAAATCTGACTTTGTGTAACAGATGCTAAATAAAATTTACGGAGAAGGGAGGGGAGAGGGGATAAAAGGGCGGCTGAGAATTTCTCCAAAAATGTTAGCTTAGTATTTTCAGAGTTATTGAGGTCAGAAAATCTAATTTTGTTGGAACTGATTTTTAAAAAATTAACGGGAGGGGGAGATATAAAGGAGCGAATGGGAATTTACCTAAAAATGTTAAGTAATATGTAAGGCTGCCCACTTGAATGCCACACCAGGGGCGCCCTTGGAAAAAATATGCGTCCGGTGAGCGGGCGTCCTTAAGAAAAATACGCGAGGGAGCGGAAGACCTAAGGAATAACACGCCTCGGGGGAGGGAGCGACCTTGAGGTAAATAAGCTTCTTTAAAACGGACGACCTTAGAAAAATACGCGTCTGGGGAGCGGGCGACCTTGGGGAAATACGCATCTAGGGAAGCGGACGACCTTGTAAAAATACGCGTCTGGGGAGCGGGCGATCTTGGGAAAAATACGCACCTGGGAAGTGGACGACCTTGATGAAAAGTCGCGTTTGAGGAACGGAGGACCCTGGGGAATAGACGCGTCTGGGGAACAAACGATCTTCGAAAAAAGTACGCGCTTAAGGAAAATACGCATCTGGGGAGCGGATGGCCATGGAAAGAATTACGCGTTTGGGAACCGGAGGACCTTAGAGAAATGCGCGCCTGGGAAACTGACGACCTTGGGAAAATACGCGTCTGGGGAGCGGACGCCCTTTAAGAAAATACGCATCTAGGTTCCGGACGACCCTGGAAAAGTACGCGTCTGGGGAACGGACGACTTTGGGGAAAAGGAGCTGGTGGGAATTTCTTCAAAAATGTTAACTAATATGTTATTTTCGAGGTTATTGAGGTCAGAAAATCTAATTTTGTGTAATGGATGTCAAGAATAACGTGGGGAGTGGGGTGATATTAGGGCGCAACTGGGAACTACTCCAAAAATGTTAACTAATCTGTCATTTACGGGGATATTTAGGTCAGAAATCTAATTTTGTTGAAACCTATATTTAAAAAATTAACGGCGGGGGGATAAAAAGCAGCGACTGAAAAAATGTTAACTAATTTGTCATTTTCGGTGTTATTACGGTCAAAAAATGTACTTTGGTCTAACATATTTAAAAAAATATAACGAGGGAGAATAAAAACAGGCAACTGATCATTTTTCAAAAAAAGTTATCTGATATATCATTTTCAAGGTTATTGAGGTCAGCAAATCTAATTTTGTTTAACGAGCGAATGGCAATTTCCCCAAAAATGTTAACTAATAAGTATGTCAATTGAGGTCAGAAAATCTAATTTTGTCTAACGAATGTGAAGAAAATGAACGGCACGGAACGGAATATTTCATAAGTTTTTAACGAAGACTTATTAACTATGACAGGAAAAAACCTGTCAAAACATACCTGATCAACTAGAAGATCCTAATTTAAACCATGCAGTACTAAATCTTAAACCTTCTTAGTGTATCTGAGAGTTAATGTTTAAACACGTGTTTTTTTTCAGTTTTTAATAAATCAACCCCTAAGGGGGTATTACGATGGTATTTAAAGTTTGTAATGGAGTAAAATTGTTATACCGTGGAAGAAGTTGCGGGCGAAAGCTAGTTATTAAATAAAACAGCGATGCATGCCTGCATATCTTATTTGAATAGGTATACTGCAATTGCTGCAATACAAAATTACCGTTAAAGTGTCAAAAATCAATGGTGTTGTAAGTGGAATGTAAAGTAGAAATAGAACAGTTGTACTGTACAGGGTGTAAGTTAGGAACAATGAAATTTTATTTTCTATTAGATACAACAGCCGCGTAAAATTTTCTTTTCTTGTTGGAGCTTTAAAAGTTTTAGTACTTTTAATTTTAAGGCTTTTTTATTACAAAAAAATCTATACCATTTTATATTTGTTTCTAAAATATAACAAGTAATCGATTTGGGATATAGTTTGTACTAGCCCATTTTAAATAAAGAAATAATCGCACTTTCTTATGGAAATTACCACTTCATTATAACCGGAGGTTATTAATTTTAATTTGACATTTCTACACATCCTAAATTTATCTTTTCACGGAATATTTTTGAATTTTTAAAAATCATTTCTAATTTAAGTAATTTCAACTTTTTACTTCTCTCGCTAGAAAAAAATCACTTCCCGGGATTTTTTCAGATCTTTACTCAAAACTCCTTTTTATAGCGATCTCATATGTAAAGAATGCGGAGAACTCTTGGTAAAAAAGCGCCATTCTGTGATAGCAATGTGTACATGTCAGTGCCATGTCAGTAAATTAAAATAAAAATTGTCAGCCTTGATCTATCACCTATATATTAATTATCACTTTTACCAAAAGGAGGGCAAATGTCTGACACCGTTACTGTTATGAAAAATTGAAATTTGTCGACGGCTAAGCATTCCTAATTTCACATAAAAATAAACTAAAAATAATATTATATTCTATAAGCATGGAAAATACTTACAATATTGTTATTCATATTACTATTGTTATCAACCTTTTTATTCTTCAATAAATTTTACAAATTAAGAAATAAGCAGTAAAAATGTATATAATATTAATATTATTTAAACTTATATTTTCAACTTGCATTTTAGGTTAAAAAATAAATTATAATTTAAAAATCTAAAAAAAACGCTTTTATGAGTAGCGCACTAAAAAGTTCAAAATAATTATTTTCCTTTTGTAGTTACCTAACAGTAAACCGTATAGTTTTTTAAACTATACCTAATTTATTTTTAACTTTTTAGTGCGCTACTCATAAAAACGTGTTTTTAGTATTTTAAACTATAATTTATCTTTAACTTTTTAGTGCGCTACTCATAAAAGCGTGTTCTTTTAGTTTTTTAGTGAATTAGTTTTGGAACATACACGAGGTCTCAAAAATAAAATTAATTTTTTTATTAGCGATTTTACAAAAAAAGTACCTATATCTTTATAAAAAGTTCTACATTGTAAAAGAAGCATGGTTATTCAAAAACTTGATGAAGGACAATACAGGGTGGCTCATAAAGCTGAAAGTCCCAATTTTAATGTAAATTTTTAGCCACCCTCTATGCCCTATAAAAATATTTAAACCATGCTCTTTTTTCACAATGTAGAATTTTTTATGAAGATATACTTTTTTTGTAACGGCGATTTTAAAAAATTAATTTTACTTTTGGGACCTCCTGTGTGTTCCAAACATATCATAAAAATAACTCTTATATGTACATTTGCAGTGGCAGTTTACCTTTAAATAACGATTTTGCCTTTTTAGCTTCACGTGGATTATGACTTTTTCATTTTTGAACCACCCTGTACGTACTGGATCAAATTTCTGAATGGCAATGCTATTTTTTCACGATGCAGAACTTTTTATAAAAATACACTTTTGTCGTAAAATCAATAATACATTTTTTTCCATTTCGAAGACATGCTGTATATTTTTTTAATGAAAAAAACATATTATTAAATTGTACATTTGCAGTGGCAGTGTACCTTTAAATAAAGATTTTGTCTTTTTAGCTTCACGTGGATTATGACTTTTTCATTTTTGAGCCACCCTGTACGTACTGGATCAAATTTATGAATGCCAATGCTATTTTTTCACGATGCAGAACTTTTTATAAAAATACACAATTTCGTAAAATCAATAATACATTTTTTCCATTTCGAAGACATGCTGTATATTTTTTAATGAAAAAAACATATTATTAAATTGTACATTTGCAGTGGCAGTGTAATTTCAAATAAAGATTTTGTCTTTTTAGCTTCACGTGGATTATGACTTTTTCATTTTTGAGCCACCCTGTACGTACCTACTGGATCAAATTTCTGAATGGCAATGCTATTTTTTCACGATGCAGAACTTTTTATAAAAATACACTTTTTTCGTAAAATCAATAACAAAAATTTTTCCATTTCGAATACATACTGTATATATCTTTTAATGAAATGTCCCATTACAATGTTATAAGTCAAGCTAATAAAAGCATGTTAATAAAAGATCGATGGTTTTGTAATAGACTCATAGCACCTTGGTTATCTCATTCTGCTCTTGGCGTAAAGATTTACATATCTTCATCATATTATGAGGAAACAATTAATTATACCTTTAAGTTATAAACAGCCCAGTCCCTCAAGCTGTTTCTGGTGACAGATTAGTCATACCTATCATTGGTTCAAAAGCGCTGTGTAATCTTTCCCACCTTTCGGACTTTTCAAAATTCTGGCAACAGGGCAGTAGTAAAAATGATAGAGAAGTGTCCAAATATTATACGGCTCGGAAGCAAAATGCGTCGACAAATGTACAAAATTATACGCCGGACGCAAATTTGATTATAATATGAAAGGAGTTGAAAATGCTGCATTATAAAATAAAAGGTATATTTTAGTTTTAAGAGATATTTAAAAGAAAAATTAGGAGCAATACAAAAAAAGGAAAAAAATCGATATACACTTGAAATACAAAGCCTAAAGCCTCTATTTCTAGGGGACGCAAAAATGATGGATTATGAAAGGACGCAGAAATGATGAAAGATGTATATATATATATATATATATATATATATATATATATATATATATATATATATATATTATATATATATATATATATATATATATATATATATATATATATATATATATATATATACAGGGTGGTCCAAAAAACTTGTGGCGAACCAAACTTGTATATTTTTAAATGGGACACCCGGTATATTATTATTCCAGTTGATTTTCCTGGTCGTTACGATCATTTTGATATAGGGGTTATTGGGTCTAAAACTTATAGTAAGAGAATGGGAGTCGGTTAAAGTTGAAAAAATGCTCACAGTTCGGCCATTTTTTAAAGAAATTTGAAACAGGTATGGAAAAACCAAATATTCCATAAAACGTTACATATCATTGAATACATTAATCACTTGCAATTTGTTTAAAATTATTCACTGTTATACAGGGTGATCAAGTTTTGCAAATACGCCCTGGACTCATTTTTTTTAAATGGAACACCCTGTATATCTTATTTTCATGTTAAAGATAACATTACGAGCTTTCAAAAAATACCATACATGATGCCTTTCTGACCAACAGTTTTTTAGTAAACTAGCCGTGAAAGCAAAGTTTCTTCATTCTAATACGATTATACTGAATTTACGTTGTTTATTATTGAAATGAAACAAAAGATTGACGAACTTGTCAAAGCTACTGCCGCATAATCCATTATTTACAAGTTAAGTGTAGGTGGCCCAATAATTATGAGGTAAGAAAACTGAGACCCGAAACTTTTACATGTTTATTAGAGATATTTCAAAAAACAGAAAATATTGTTTTTAGGAAATGTAAAGTAATTAATAAACAAAGATAATCAGTTATCAGTATTATTAATAGTGTAAGGAAATTAATTAAGCAAAAACAGAACATCTTTTCAAATTATTTAGGTATGTACTTACTTGTTTATATTAAATTAGGTTTACAAGTAAGTACATACCTAAATAATTTGAAAAGATGTTCTGTTTTTGCTTAATTAATTTCCTTACACTATTAATAATACTGATAACTGATTATCTTTGTTTATTAATTACTTTACATTTCCTAAAAACAATATTTTCTGTTTTTTGAAACATCTCTAATAAACATGTAAAAGTTTCGGGTCTCAGTTTTCTTACCTCATAATTATTGGGCCACCTACACTTAACTTGTAAATAATGGATTATGCGGCAGTAGCTTTGACAAGTTCGTCAATCTTTTGTTTCATTTCAATAATAAACAACGTAAATTCAGTATAATCGTATTAGAATGAAGAAACTTTGCTTTCACGGCTAGTTTACTAAAAAACTGTTGGTCAGAAAGGCATCATGTATGGTATTTTTTGAAAGCTCGTAATGTTATCTTTAACATGAAAATAAAATATACAGGGTGTTCCATTTAAAAAAAATGAGTCCAGGGCGTATTTGCAAAACTTGATCACCCTGTATAACAGTGAATAATTTTAAACAAATTGCAAGTGATTAATGTATTCAAGGATATGTAGCATTTTATGGAATATTTGGTTTTTCCATACCTGTTTCAAATTTCTTTAAAAAATGGCCGAACTGTAAGCATTTTTTCAAATTTAACCGCCTCCCATTCTCTTACTATAAGTTTTAGACCCAATAACCCCTATATCAAAATGATCGTAACGACCAGGAGAATCAATTGGAACAATAATATACCGGGTGTCCCATTTAAAAAAATACAAGTTTGGTTCGCCACGAGTTTTTCGGACCACCCTGTATTATGGCTATAATTTTAAAACATAGCGTGTCTGACTATCGATAATATCCAAAACAAATTTTTTCGAAATTCCTCACCGTTTACTCACAATCGTCCACCCCATCTTGGTTGCACCACCCTGTATGTATCGCCATTATCGACAGTTTTGTATAGCAAGAAAACTCAGATTTAAGCCAACAAACAATTTTTGTTAAAATCTCACTAATGGATACATTTTTATCATTAATAAAAAGAATAATTACAAGTAATATATTTAGCATTTATTACTCGATAAAAGATTCACGTCATGTGAAATAAATTTTGAAGTACGGTCCTGTCTCACAAGGCAAACGGTCGACAAGGCGCAAGCCCGCAGAAGATTGTCTTTGTTTACGGATTCAGCTTGGTAAATTTGCCACATTCGCATTTTGACATTATTTCTCTATTATATATTTTCTCTATGACTGGCACCCAAAGTCTTGTTTACAAGTTCCGTGTTTTACACACTGCCAGCCAGTGGTACTGTCTTTAGCGCCACTGCATAACACTTGGTAAAAACGAATATAAACTCTGACTAGTATATTAGTCTTGGGGTACAAGATACATTTTTTTCGAGTAGTGAAATAGTCGTCGGTAGTCAACGTGTTAAAAAAAAACACCTAATTTTAAAATTTTATTGAAATAAATGTTTACAAGTAAGGTATACCGGGGTAAGTGGAAATATGGGGAAAGCATAAACACCCATCGTTACGCTCTAAATAAACATTATATAAGACGCCATCTGTTAATATTTACACGACCTTACAATCCGTTTTCAGTCAGCCCCTTCATGTATTACAGGGTTTGCTGTGTATCATTCAGAGAAATGCTGTTGTTGCTCGTTTATCTAATTTGTGCAAAGTTTAGTTTATTTTCAGTACTGGCAAAATTTTCATAGTTTGGTTTATTTTTTAATAAGGTAAGCTATCTTTTTGGGTTACTTTAACTTATTGTATTAGCGTGTTGTTGATATAATGATACAGTTAAGTAATTTTTGTGGTGTTTACACTTGCCCTCCAGTTTGTGCAGACCGGGGTAAGTGGAAATCACTAGGTTTTCACTTTCCCCATTAGTTCTTTTTTCCAAAATTTACAATTTTATTTTAGAAATTGGTACGAAATTATGTACGGCAGTAGCCCTTGCCACCTTATTCCAAAAAATGCTTTTAATGCCGCAATAGATGCAGTTAGATCCTATACGTTATCATTGGGCAAAGCCTCTAAATTTCATAAAATTCCCAAAGGAACTCTCTCCAAAGTCCAAACATATAAATCGGAAACGTGGTATTAAAAGCAGGACAATGTGTAGGCCAATAGCTCTTCCTTACAAAGTAGAATGTATTGCAAGAAACATAAACATTATGAATAAATGGGGATTTGGACTCTCTAAAAAAGAAGTCCTAGAACTAATCGGTCAATGCGTCAGACAATTAACACAAAAAGAACCATGTCTTAAAATCAAATTTGCTAGAAAAATTTCCCCATAATCTTCAACATTTCATTGGCCTACTATCGAAGGCAAATCAAAAATTAATCCGCAAGAAATTTACACGTATTTACCCAATCCTGCGTTTGACAAGAGAGGTAGATTTGAATTTAATATATCTTTTGACTCTACACGTTTGTTAAAATAAAATAATAAAAAAATACATTTTTCTGATAAAGTGTATTTTTTAGTTTCACTTGCCCCATTTATATTCCTTTGATTTTAAATACGTTAAATGTTTGTAGTTTACACTTGACACTAAATGTGGGAAAGTACAAACTTATAACAACAAATTCTATTTTTTCCCTATTATAAGCTTTTTCCAAATATTACGTAGAACAACCTTACTGTTTAATCGGGAACACTATCGACAAGTATGCTCCATTTTAATGAAATTTTTACAATATCCGTCGATATATCAAAGATTAAATTTACCTATTAAAATTCAAAGATCCACTTACCCCGGTGTACCTTAGTAGGTATTATGTTCATATTGTACATAAAAGAAAAATACCTTTTATCTTCTACTAATTTTATTCTCAAAAATACACTTTAAAAATTTATTTATATTACACTATTACACACAGTATTTCTTTTGTAAAGAAATGCTCAATTTATCAATTTATATATTACTTGGCTTTGACAATTTATTATTAGATTCCATTTTCTTTTTGTTTTGTTTTTTTGGTTTTAAATAAACGTCTTTGTGGAGTAATATTTTTATTGCTGGATGATGGTGTAGGTTGCGATACAAAATGCACATTTTTATTAGCCTGTTTTTTAATGGCCATTACAGTTGGCTAAATTGGCATCACAAGTTTTTTTGCTGCTTCAAGTTCCTCCATGGATTCAATGTCATCTGCTACTTGCAGTAAATAGGCTTTAAATCTTTCTTCTTCAATTCTAAACATTTCTTCAGAACTTACTCTTTCCCTATTATTACTGATGGCTTTAATTATTCCCAGCTCTTCCTGTTTCTGTATATCCTTTGATTCATCAATCAGCAGGACGTTATGGTCTACATCTAAATTATTAACCGATAACCGAAGCCTTTTTTGACCACAATGTCCGCCTAGCATAGGATCATCGTGAAACGTTTTTATTGAATTAAATCTTTCACTTTTATCTGTTACTAGTTTTTGAGGGGTACAGAGTACAATTGTCAATTTTTTAAATATTTCTTACCCAACTTTTTTAACTTCATTCGGGTGCACTGACTAAAAACTATATCATTTAAATTTAATCTTAATTTGCTAAACTTAAAATCATCAGCCATAGTTTTTAGCTTAGATAATATTCGCTCTAGTACAATATTATCGTTAATGATATGTAGGTAGGGTAGCTTTTTTAATGACTTTTCCTTTATCAGTAATTGTTATTTTTACGTACATACTACTTAATTCAAATTTTAACAAGGGCAGTTTTAATATTTCATAGTTACTTATAGCTTCATAAACTTGGGGTTGTAAAATTGTGTCCGTAATTGGGATTTCTATATTATTATCTTTTGATGTCCTTGACATGAATCGGGTGACTGCAAGGACCTGAGATTGCAGTATATTTCTTTTAAATTCTCCGCATTTAATCTTGATAACGCGTCCGCGTTGTCTTTTCGTTTTATATATTCTATTTCGAAGTCAAATTCCTCTAAATCTTAGCGCATTCTTATAAGGTCTGATGAAGGATTTTTCATTGAGAATAAATAAACAAGTGGCATATTATCCGATTTTACCAAGAATTTGTGGCCGTACAAATAACAACGAAAATGTTTTATAGCCCAGTGAATCGCGCTTAATTCTTTTTAAATTGTTGACTTATTAATTTCTCCTTTTGTAAAAGCACGGAACACATACGCAATCGGTAAGTCTTAGGCTGGTTTCACACTGGAACCGACTACGTCCGACTTTTGGTCGTACATAGTCGCACGACTATTCACGACGCATCCCGACCCTAAGAATGTAATCAGCGCTCTCGCACTAGAAGCGACTTCATCGTGCGACTACGTGCGTTTAGTTCCGACCTGCGACTCGATTCCGGCGGGCTAGTTACGTGTTACGCCACTGGTGAAGTGTAGTTATAAAGATAAAGACTGGTAAATGCCTAGAAATACTTTATTTAGGTTCTTATCTATTACACTGCGTAAAATGATAAATAAGTAATAAGTGCATAACAAGAGTTTTACCGAACATTATCTTTTATTATTTCTCTGCATATATATTATTTCACATTTTATCAGTTATTATATCTCTTACATGAATAATGTTAAAACATTATCTATTACACCGTAAGTTATCTTTTGCTGTAAAGCATTTAGTTAACATTTTATCTAATAAAATAGGATATACCATGGATTTATTAAGAATGGATACGGGATGATTTAACATTCTTTGAAGCCAAAACAAACCATTCTAAACTACACTGTAAACACAATTTGTAAACATTGGCCACATCTTATTTTACCTTGTATTTTTGTACAAAAAATACGTTAGAAGCATCACAAGATTTACTAAAAGTAATAAAAGGCCGAAAATATTTTATTTTTCTGCTAAATAATAATAAATTTAAGTTAAAAGGGTTTTATTATTTATAGGTTATATTATTTCTAAAGGTTTATTTAAAGTCGCTCCGAGTCATTTATAAATCTATAAGTCGCACTTTTTCTTTTCTAGTTCATTAGACAAAGACGTACGTGTAACCGAGTGTTCAGACCGAGGTTCAGTCGTTTTCCTAAGCAACCAGCACAGACAGCAACACTTCTGAGCTCCAACACTCCAATGCTATTTTATCTCTTTCTACTACCATTCTTGATTCAATTACGTACTAATTCGTAGTTCGTAAACTCTACCCCTAGGGGAAATGTTTTCATAACGAACAACAAATATAAGGCTTCACGTTCGATGCGCTCACAGTATACGGACATCGAATCCTTTCTTAATAAGTCCATGGGATATCCAGTATATTGTTAGACGTCTTCACGCACGTTAGTGGCGGTATATTTCTATCACTTGTTCTAATATATCTGTTTGAGGTTACCTGTATAGTTTCATTGGCAGTATATTAGCAAGTTCATACGGAGGGGTTTCTACGAACCATTCTGCTGGAAACCCAACGTAACTGGCTTGGATTTTCGTACGACATTGTGCGATTTATATTGAAGTAGTAAACAGGGTTTTTTTGATTTTTTGCAAGTAATGGATACAGAAAACTTAATTCTATTAATTCATGAAAGAACCAGAAAAGTGAACATTACCATTCTAGAGATATTCAACGGCGTATTTGGAATGAAATTGCCGAAGAATCGAATATCAAAGGTGTGTATTTAAAATATTTTATTCATTTTAATAAAAGTCTATTTTAACAGGTTTTTTTATTATAATTTTCACCCATTATATGGTGAAACTCGCCATGCTCTTCTCTCTTCAGGAATATCTCGTTAACCCATTTCGTTCTTCTTGAACGTCGTCTCCTTCGCCGCATCAGCAAAGCACTACTTTCAACCAAGAAAAACAACTCATTCATCTTTTCAAAATATTCGAATACGAAAAAATTTAATCAAATTTCACGTCAACCACCACGCTCACGCTTGTGAAGGAAAAATGACACCAACTAAACAAGTAGTTTGCTCCAATGTGAGAGCTCAAGTCGTGCGACCAAGCCGACGTCTAGTCGTTCATAGTCGCAGTCGAGCGTAGTCGGTTCCAGTGTGAGACCAGCCGTAACCTTCAAAATTCTGTGAAAGAATGGCGCCATAGGAATATTTCGGAGCGTTCGTTGTAAGAAAAATTTCTTAGAAAAGTCAGGGTACTGCAAGATTCTAGGACTAATTAAAGCATTTTTAATATATTCAAATGATTTAACAGTCTGTTGACCAAGTAAATTCAGCATTTTTGCGCGTTAATTTATCTAATGGATTAGTCATTGATGCAAAATGCGGTATGAATCGTCGGTAGTAATTGCAAAACACTACGAATCTTTTTACTTCATCAGCAGATTAAGTGTGGTATTGTTTTATAATTTGTTATTTTGAATCATGTGGTAAAATGCCTTTGTCTGTTATTTTATGACTAGAGTTAGGATTTTGGTTTTTTCCACTCACTTAATCTTGTGAAATACCACCAATAAAAATAACAAGCATCAATAAGAAATGCCTTGCTATTTGGTGTTTAGTTTTAATATTTTTATTCTAGGATAGCTTTTATTCTAGGATCACGTTTCTTGCACCAATAAGAATGTAAACTACTATTTTTTTCTATTCCTATTCCATTAGTTTAATAAAGAAAAAATTGACTTAAACTTCATATATATTTAGAAACATTTAATTTATGTAATTGTACTGCTACTGGAGTTCATATTTGCCGTAATTAAGAATAATTACCTACATAAATACAATGCTTTGGTGCAACTAACTCTCTCTGCAAGTGCAGTGCGAAAACTGTCCAAGTTCTAATTCCAACACAAGCCGGGATCATATGCGTTACATAGGGAAAATGTATATTTTGCATAAAATAATTTCATGTGCAAATACTGCATAATTAATAATTAATTATTTGACAATGTTTTTCCAAAAGAAAGTAAATTGTGAATAACATGTGAACCCATAAAACGGGGTAGCAGGTAAATGATTATTTATTATATCGGAGAAAATTGGTTACGGTTGCGGCGTTTGTAATGATAAAAAGTCCTACTTTTAAAGTAAATCGTTTTATTGGCCTTACAACTTTTTAGCCAAGCTGATACATTAAATTTGGATCACTTAACACAAAAATATTAGTAAATTTACAAAAATGCAGGTAATAGTAGATTAAACAATAAAATAGTTCTATAGTACATAGTCAATACGAAATAAAACTTGGAAAAGGAATTTAACGTCTGCCGTCAAAGTACATCAATGCAAGCCGCGTCGTCGGCGGCGTTTGATCTAACGGTGTAAATACTGAGAAAAGATCGTAGCGGGTTTAAAAGTATCACACAATTGTTAAATTCGTTTGGTGTGTCGTGAGGTAAAGATCTCCTGCAGGATGCCGTTAAGTTCGTGTGTAGACTGACTTTAGTGTTTGTTTAAATTTGTAAAAAAGTAAAGAAAGTATTAAAATGAGTGCGAAAAAAAGCTGAAGTTAGAATGGTTAATACCTCATTCTGATGTTTTATTTCAAAGTGATACTAAGTAAAGAACGGAATTTTGTTTTTTCCATTAGCAAATAACTTTAAGTAAACATCTAGACCAAGAGTCGGCAACTAATTTCTAGTAGGGTTCGGATACTTGTAAATTGTATCGAGGTCCAAGGAAAAAAACAGAAAAGCTTTAAATGGACCGCAGGTAATTGTTGTTTCTCAAAAAGGAACGTAGATCATAAAAAGTCATTATTTGTTTTAAACTTTTATTTTTACTCATAAAAATAACATAAGATAGATAAGTATTTGTTCTTACTAATTACTTAAGTTTTTTTGGCAGTCCAGTTTTCTACCTTCAGGCAGCGGTCCGAATCCGGACCGCGGTCCGCCAGTTGCCGACTCCTGATCTGGACCCATAGTCGTCCCATGTAGTGGGAAAATTAGTTGTTGGTGTTACCTTCTAGAAAAAAGTATTTTGCGGTTATTTGCATATATATACAGGGTGTCCCACGACGAACTGCCGCGATCGATTATGGAAAAAGTATAAATAGCAAAGATCTGAAAATTTGGTAACATACTAATGTCAATGGGGGCAATTCGGCTAAAATATTTTCAAAATGGTGGCACTTCCGGTTGTACCGGAAGTAGATATCAACTTGCTTATTTTAAATAGAACACCCTATATATTATTTCATTTTCGGATTTTACGTAAAATTCTAATCGCATTTCATGTATAATCTCCTATACCTAACTCTAACCGTTTTTGACATATTTCAAATTTTATGCCAAAACTGACGTTTGCAGGCCGAAAAATAATTATCGATTTTTCCTACATGAATGCCTTTATGATTTAATTGGGGTTGGTTTCCTTGTGGAAGGGGATCTACTTTAGTAGACTGTGTTGATAATTTGGTAATAAATAAATACAGGGTGATCAAAAACTAACATTAAAAATGAAATTGAAAAAATCGTTAAAAGTCATGTTTTTCAAATGGAAGCCCCCTATTTTTATAATTTTACCCTACTCAGCATTAAAAATAAGGGTAACTTTGTATAAGGTTGTCTATTCCGAAAATCGATAGTTTTAGAAAAAATGGCAGTTTAACATTTTTCTATTGTAAAAATCATATACGGTTTTCAAGTTTTGTTATTAGTTGGCCATGACCGCGAGGCGCGGCCAAAAAAAACACTCGAGCACTACAGAAATGTCATTATTTCGTGCCATTTGACAATTATTGATAATAATCATGCCAGGGCGATTAAATTATACAAACGAAGATTATTTAAATTTGTTTATTATCTATGGGGAATGTAACAAAGTTTTATCAGGAACATGCGAGACATTTGCTGACAGATATCTAGATAAACAGAAACCGTCACGGAACAGTGTTAAACGAATAATGGAAAATTTCAAAAATTCAGGTAAACAACTTATTTTAATAAATGTTCAAAATTTCCACCATGAGCTTTCAACAGAATTCTATGGATTGAGCTCTTTGAGATTCCTGTTTGTAGAGCCACTTGTCTTAATGCTGTCATAGGATATGCCGCAAAATATCCCAAATTTGCAATTTCGACATTTTCATCATTGAGAATGGGTTTTCTTTTATGCATTTTTGCCTTAACAGTGCCAAAATTTTTGAAATTTTCCATTATTCGTTTACATTGTTACATTCCCCATAGATAATAAACAAATTTAAATAATCTTAGTTTGTATAATTTAATCGCCCTTGCATGATTATTATCAATAATTGTCAAATGGCAGGAAATAATGACATTTCTGTAGTGCTCGAGTGTTTTTTTTTGTCCGCGCCTCGCGGTCATGGCCAACTAATAACAAAACTTGAAAACCGTATATGATTTTTACAATAGAAAAATGTTAAACTGCCATTTTTTCTAAAACTATCGATTTTCGGAATAGACAACCTTATACAAAGTTACCCTTATTTTTAATGCTGAGTAGGGTAAAATTATAAAAATAGGGGGCTTCCATTTGAAAAAAATGACTTTTAACGATTTTTTCAATTTAATTTTTAATGTTAGTTTTTGACCACCCTGTATTTATTTATTACCAAATTATCAACACAGTCTACTCAAGTAGATCCCCTTCCACAAGGAAACCAACCCCAATTAAATCATAAAGGCATTCATGTAGGAAAAATCGATAATTATTTTTCGGACTGTACACGTCATTTTTGGCATAAAATTTGAAATATGTCAAAAACGGTTAGAGTTAGGTATAGGAGATTATACATGAAATGCGATTAGAATTTTACGCAAAATCCGAAAATGAAATAATATATAGGGTATTCCATTTAAAATAAGCAAGTTGATATCTACTTCCGGTACAACCGGAAGTGCCACCATTTTGAAAATATTTTAGCCGAATTGACATTAGTATGTTACCAAATTTTCAGATCTTTGCTATTTATACTTTTTCCATAATCGATCGCGGCAGTTCGTCGTGGGACACCCTGTATATATATATGGCAGTTATATCTCCTACATGCCCTCGGGGCATACCAACTATGTTTTGTGTGGAGATCTTTTTACTGACAATTTTTTTTTAGTTTTACACAATATCGGCACAAGTTAATTTTTATGTTCTGAGAATGTTGTTCTAATACACCCACCTTGGCAGGTGTACATAAATTATCAACATTTGTATGTTGACAGAATATATGAAAATATGTCCTCAGTCCTCTCCGAAAATTTCTTTGTCGAGGTTATCCTCACTCGGCTAGAATGTTTGCACGTAGATTAAATAATTTTTCGAACATACCTTTTTTTTTTTAACTAGGTATAAGTAAAGGTACGCCATTATGGTATTGGAAATGAAAATATACTTAACACAGCACAACCACAGTTCTCTGCAAATTAGGTCACTATACCTGTTGGTAATCTCTTAATTATGTAGTACCTATTTGTAGGCCCAAAAGGCTGATCCTATACAATAGCTAAGGAAAAAAGAGGTGTGTTTTGCACAGGTACAAGATTGCCTACAAATTTTGGCATGAGGGTCAATAAATAATAAATGCCTAATTGACATTCCCATACAATTATTCTTTCTTACTCTGAAGTGGAGTTTATTATTTGTAAATTTAATTATTTTTTGAGATATAAAATAGAGATATCACTTATTTTTGTGTTCAGTTTCAGTGTAAACAAGTTAGTGGTGTGCTGAAATTATTTTGTTCCATATTATCTGTGATTTTATATTTAGTTTTCTTGATATTGCAATTCATTTAAAAGATGCTAAAGCTTTTAAAGGTACTTCAAAAATCATTCAGAATGATTTATTGGATGCTATGTTAGAGATATATAAAAGGAATTAATTAATCAAATAAAGTGTGCCAACTTTATTGCCTTGGAAGCTGACGAAACAACAGATACGGCAAATCAACAACAAATGGTGGTTATAATTAGATATGTTTTCAAGGGTGAGATTTTAGAAAGGTTCTGGGCATTTATTATGCCAGAAGGATATACAGCTGATATTTTAGCCAATGCCCTCATGGAGCAACTGTAATTAATTTTAAATCTTCCTGCGGATAATCCTAAATTAATAGCTCAAAACTATGACGGCGCATCAGTGATGAGTGGCAAAAACAATGGAGTCCAGGCGATTATCAAGAGAACATTTCCCCATGCTCTTCATTCATTGCTATGCACATCAGTTTAATTTGATTATGGAACAAGCTGCCCAGTGTAACCGAAATGGTAAAGTTTTTTTTGCAAACGTTCAGGCGTTTTCAAGTTTTTTTTCGCGATTACCGAAACGTACAGCCGCTCTAGATGAAATCGTTAAACGGAGGTTACCACGCGCCGTGGCTACACTCAAGAGCCGGGTTGTAAATACTGTTGTTGAACATAAAGATTATAAATATTTATTTTCCTTACAGTAGAGTGGCGTAACACCCAAACAATAAATTTTTTAAATATGAATCCGCCACAATCATACAGACATTATTTATAAAGATTCCCTCAAAGAATGTCTAGAAAATATTATAGATGGACCCGGAATAGACTCAAAAACAATACACGAGGCATCTGAGCTTTTTAAATTTCTGAATTGCCCTGAATTTCTTTATTGGTTTCATGTGGTTACATGTTTCATAGCATTATGCCACAAGTCGAAATTTTTTTTAACCAAGCTCAAACTCGCGGCATTGAAAGTTTACAAATGCAGGCCGCAGTGGAGCAGTTTGAATATCAAATTGTTCGTATAACGCATTTAATTGATGATTTGGAATCTGAAGAAGAAGAACTACCCCCTACCAAACGACAAAAAATATCTTCCGAGGGAAATAAACGAAGTGTTATTGCCAAGGAAGTATGTGACACAATTTTAACTCAAGTGAAAGACCGATTTGATTTTAAGGATCATTTGTGTGCAGCAAAATTATTTGATGGCAACAATTTCAACAATTTTAAAACTTACAGGCAGACATTTCCTCAAAATCAATTTAACACTACTGTAAAATCGTATCCTATGTTAGATAGTATAAAATTAAAAACAGACCTTACAATAATTTACGAGAGGGACGATATGTGCTGTATAGATGGTGTTTTGTCAATCTTGGTGTTTATATCTGACAATAACTTAGCAACTGTATTTTCTTAAACTAATAAATTAGTAGACATAATTTGTATGACACCAATGTCGACGGCCGAATGTGAAAGATGTTTTTCTACCTTAAAACGTGTAAAAACCTTTTTAAGAAGTACCATGTCTGAAGATCGACTCAATGCATTGGCAATATTGTCAATAGAAAAAAAAAATATTCAATCGATTCCTGATTTTGACAATAAAGTTATTGAAGTGTTCAATAGAAAAAAGGACAGAAGAATGGACTTTCTGTATAAATAAGGTAAACTTATATTTTTTAAGTAGGTATTATTTATTGATTTGTATTTGTGACCGCCCCCCCCCCCCCAAATAAAAAAGTCACGAGCCGCCACTGACAAGGTGTTTGGTGTACAGTATGTAGCTCTGAATTTATTTGTACACAATGAAATCACATCGAGCGATATGTCAAAGGTCCAAAGCATTTAGAGAAGATGCAATCTCATCCGGGGCCATCCGCATCTAGAGGACCTGATGTAATGCACGCAGAGTTTTGCATGGATTTGTGTGAATCCTTTATTGCAGCTGATATTCCTCTCCATAAATAAATAATCTATCTATAAGGAAATCTACTCTTCGTAAAAGTTATGTGGATAAGGTATACTCAAAAACTATTGACAAAATACGTCACAATCTTGAAGGAAGAAAGTTTTGGTTTAGCATCGATGAAACCACAGACATCAAGGGCCGATACGTTGCTAATATTATAGTTGGGCCTTTAAATGCTATAGAAGCGGAAAGCTCATATGTAGTCAACAGTAAATTTCTGGCTAAAACCAATAGTGAGACAATAACTCAAGTTGCAATAGAAAGTATCAGGTCACTCTTTCCAGATACGAATATTACTGAAAACGTTGTTTTGCTGCTTTCGGATAGTGCGGCATATATGCTAAAAGCAGGAAAACAGTTAGAACATTTTCCAAATTTGATTCGCTTTACATGTCTAGCTCATGCCTTGCAAAGAACATGTGAACTGATACGTGACTTCTATCCAGTTATTGATACTTTGGTTAGTGAGGTAAAAAAAAGTTTTTCTTAAATCGCCAGCGCGAATAAACAAATTTAAAGAAATGTGTCCTAATGTCCCATTGCCCCCACAACCTGTTATTACTGGGTGGGGAATAGCCGTTATATATTACCATACAAATTACGACTTAGTTAAAAATGTTATTGACAGTCTAAAAGATGATGCTTTGAGTGTAACAAGAAGTTATAAGTGCACTAACGCTTAAAAATGATTTAAAGTTTATTTCTGAAAATATATCTTGCAGGCATAATTGAACAGTTGGAGAAACAAAACCGTCCTCTTTTGACTTCTTTTAATTTATTTCAGACAACCATAGACAAGCTCAAAGCATGTCCTACCGAAATTCGTGAAAAATTAAAGGTGTATATACCAAAAATCTTAGAAAGAAATCCAGGATTTTCAGAAATAACAAATATTTTTGAAACATTGAAAACTAAAAATACTGACTTGTATAATCATTTCCGTTTCGTTCCTGTTACAAGCTGTGATGTCGAAAGAAGCTTTTCTAGACCTAGAGATATTCTTAATTATAAACAAACGCGTTTTACTGGAGCGAACTTTGAAAAAATGTTAATTATATCATGTAATGCCAATAAATTGTAATAAAGTCTAGATTTGATTTAATTTTACATTTATTACACAAAAATATTTTCACGCCGCCCATGACGCTCGTATGATTTTTCCGTTCTTTATTTATGACCTAGATATGTGACCTCTTTTTTTAAAAAGTTACACTTTTGCGGATTGAGCTTTAGATTGTATTTTCGACATGTTTCAAAAACTTTTTAAATTAAAAAGGTGATGTTTTTCAGAACAACCTACTAGCGATGGGTCATTCGTTCACTTTCAAGAGAGCCCGCTCACTCGGAAGAGTCGTTCGCAAGGAGTCGTTCGCAAGGAGTCGTTCGATTAAACGAGGGCTGCTACCCGTATCTCCGAGCTGCGAATTGCGGCGCTCTTTACTTTAGCGTGACACCTGCATTTGTTCATGTTCATAAAATAGAGCAAAAAATGCTATGAATTACACATTTTCGACTGCCGACGGCACGCTGCTTAATTGTGGCGCGGCGGCTTCAAACAAAAATAAAATAAATATTAAAATATTGGAATGATTTATGGCTTTTTTTGCAGGGCGTTTGAGTTTGGTGGGTACCGAGACCGACACAATAATATACTAATATAATAATACCTACTACTGAACCAGGCTTTTAATAAATCATTTGATTTGATGTTTGGTTGTTTTATGCGTTAGTTTGTGGCTTGAGTTTTAACCTACCCGCAGTATACACCTCTGCTTAAAAAACGTTGTAGCAGATTTCCGGCAAAGTAATTAATCGTTAGTCGTAAAATAATAGTAATACCAAAGACGTACAAACTGTGTAATGTATTACCATACAGGCCGCTAGATGCTCCACCACTCTCGTTCTATTATACGACTCCGACTGAGCCGCTCCCGGCTAGCGCTCTTCGCGGCTCGCGCTCTCCGAGTTGTCCGAAACTCGCGAAAGCGTGGAGTGGAATTTCTACGAACGGACGAGAGCGAGCCAGATATTTTAACGAGCGGTGAACGTATCGTTCAGTTGATGGGAGCGGCTCATTCGCGACTCTTTGAAAAGAGTCGTTTAAATCGAACGACTCGTTCACGAACGACCCATCGCTACAACCTACTACAATTAAATCGTTCATATAAAGAAAAGCTTTTTCACGACTGACACCTACAAAAGCAATTGACATCATTCTTTGAAAACTATTGGGGCTAATGGACAACCCAAAGGGTAGTCTGATAAATCTGTAAGAGCCTGAATCTACATTCTACACTAAATGATGTGACATCTCGCGATGCTTCATCTAGAGGAATTTGATGAAAACCGGACATTAAATCGATTATTATAGTTGTTCAGTTAGGTTTTGGTAGGGTTTTGTCTTGTCATTGGTAATAATCCGTTATTAAAAACTTATGAGTTAATCTAATATTCCAGCGATTTGCTTGGTTTCCAAATGTGTTCCATCTTGGAACGTGTTGCTAGAATAAATTTAGTTCTATTATTGTGGAAAGTACGTACTAAAATTGCCCTTTTTTGTAAATGTGCGAAAAAACTTAGAAACAAATTTATAGTCAGATAAAACTGAGTTGTCTTATTCTTACATATTTGTCAGTTTAAAACTTTTGATTGTCAAGTTAGACCGATCTAGCGTTGGAGAATCTGGCCGTTGCTTTTTAACAGTAAACCTGTGTCAAATTTAAACGTAGGATTAGTGATTTACACTATTTTGTTTATGTACAGTATTATAGTAATACCCTCTCCGTTTTTTTATCTGTCTACGTAAGACTTATTTTTTTATACTTTGGACTTAATAATACGAAATGCCCAAATTAAACAGTAAAATAGTATACTTTATTAACTCGGTGGAACTCGACTTGGTACGTTCACTAAGATAGTTAACTAACTAACAGCGGGTGGTAGAACGAACATTTAATCACGAATTAAACCAACGTGTTAAATTTAACACTTTAAATTGGATTCCGGTGATAAATACCGGCCTCCTTCGATTCAAATTTCGGGCCCAATCCCTGATTCGGATCTAATCGTATCGCATCGGGAAAAGTCGAACGATAAACGTCAGATTTTAATGTCAACAAAGCGTTTTGTATTCCTTGTAAAGCGAAAATAGAAGTTATTTTGTATCAAAGAATATTTTTGTATGTTAAAATGGGAAAATAGCCAAAGCGAATTGAAAAATTACACAATTATTATAGAAGAAAATAAACTTCTCAACATACGTATATTATGTATTTCTAAGGTAAGTTGTATGAAATCATTGAACCATAAAATAGCGTACAGATACCATTGATTTCTAATATGGATCCGCAAACAATAATCGCGAAAGTGGCAAATTTCTGGCCTTGCGCATGTAAACAAAGCTGATCGGCCAGGGGCATGCGCACTGTAAAATGTGTCAGCTGTGATGGTCGATCCCACTCTGATTGTCAAGGAACATAAAAGGGTTTGCTGATTGTTTTCCAGCTGGTTATGCAACACGTGTAGCAGATGACAACAAGCGAGTTGTGCGCATGCCCCTCGCCGATCTGGCTCGAGAAATATGACCGGTGGTCGTGCGTACAAACACACTATTTCACCCTGCTAACTTAACTTTTGTTTGCGCAGGCTGTCAGGTGTATGGGTCTATATATAGACGTCAATGACAGATACCAACATACCCAGCTAAATTTTTATAATTCTTCTGTTAATTTTTAAAATTTGCGTTAAAATGCTTTACATAAAAAAATTTGCTGCTTTTCAGCTTCCTTAACTACTGTCCTCTTGTTATACATTTTGTATAATGGAGACAGAGGAAGATATGAAATTTCTCCCATGAATGCGGATGAACATATGTACTGGACCAATCAAACACCCCTGCAAGTAATTCACAATCAAACTCAAATTCTTAATGCCCAACACCCAGTTCTTCGCATTCTTCACTCGATATGCCAGATCTGAGTGATGTGTTTTTGAATATATAGACTTGTAAACTTGTGAATGACATTTGTTTTTTGTATACATAGTGTTTTCTATCCTATTTGTTATTATTTTCGTTAATGTTTTTTTTTTCAGGTTTTTGTTTAAGAATTTTTATGTTACGTTTATTAATAAAAAATGTTTTCATACTTACATGTACATGTTCTTTTAGTACACCAATCAGCGCCTTGCAGACTTCAGGAACAATTACCGAAATTAACTGCTTCGAGATTTTAAATAAATATTGTAAACTCGTGTAGGAATCTCCGGTGGCCAAGAAACGCAAGGTAACGACTAAGCGTTCTTGTACACTAATACTTCTTCTAAATTTAGTATCACTTTTACTAATGTTGGGGCCAATCGCATTTAGAAGAAACTCAAAATTTCCAGATGACATACGACAAAATTTTTTAAAGTGGCCACTGTTTTCTTGTAGCCTCATGTCGGTTAATAAATTACATCCACTGTATGCCTGCCTGCTTTCATATAATTTTGTAATCCACCATCGTTTAGGTTTTTTCTTATTTTTCTCTGCCTCGTGCAATAGTAGGAAGGAGGCACTTGCAATAATTATATTACGTCTTTTAAGCGACATTTCAACAAAATCACTGGAACAACAATTTGTGCGCACGAATGTAATGAAACAAATAATTTTCACGAACAAACATATTTGCGCGAACAAACATATTTGCGCGAACAAACATCTTTTTTTTGTGCGTACACAATTCGTGTGAGTAAATTCGCTCAAGTCAGTACCCGCCTTAAGAGTTGTTTGCTTGGGTCAAAATATAACGCCGTGAGGGGATAAAAAGAGAGATTGACAATTTCTTTCAAAAATGTGTACCATAATTTTCGGGGTAATTAAGGTCAGAAAATCTAATTTTGTATAACAGATGTAAGAAAATTAACGTGTGGGAGGAGTAAAAAACGGCTGTCAAATTCATCAAAAACTAATGTGTCGTTTTCGGGGTTATTGAGGTCAAAAAATCAAATTTTGTCTAACAGATGTCGGGGAGGGGGGTTAAAAGGGATCGGCTGAAAATTTCTTCAAAAATGATAACCAATATATGTCAGTTTCGGGGTTATTGACGTCAGAAAATTTAATTTTGTCTAACATATTTATGTGAAAAAATTAACGGTGAAGGGGGGATGAAAAGCAACTGGGAATTTTTCCAAAAATGTTAAATGTGTCATTTTCGGGGTTATTGAGGTCAGAAGATCTAATTTTGTCTAACAGATGGTAAAAAAATGAACGGGGGGAGGGGCCTAGTGGAAATTTTTCGGGGTGATTAAGGTCAAAAAATATAATTTTGTGTAATAGATGTTAAGAAAATGGACGGGAGGGGGGATTGCAATTTCTCCAACAATACTAACTAATGTGACATTTTCGGGGTTATTGAGGTCAGAACAGCCAATTTTGTGTAATGAATGTTATAAAAACCTGGGGGGGGGGGGGGTGTTAGAATTTGTTCAAAAATTTTAACTAATTAAACAGTTTTGGTGTTATTGAGATCAGAAAATCTAATATAACATGGCCATTACAAATTTAAAAAGGGGGAGATAAGATGAAGGGAGGGGGGGGGGGGGGAACAGGTGCACCAAAAAGAAAAAACATTTTCATAAAAATGAACAAAATTAAGTTGACCATTAACCGCAGTAATAAGTAGGTACGTAACAATATTATTTCATCCTTTTCAGTGCTTTTTGTGAAGTTGATTCATTGAAATATTTGTTAGGAGCAATAATTCATAAAAAATACAACCTGACAAAATCTAATATTAATTTCATTTCATTAACCTACCTTTTTTATTAGTTACCCGAGTCCGACCCCGGTTTTTTCGTCATGTAATATTGAAATCCGGTCTCTAGATATATCTAACCTAACCTAACTCATGTTTCATGTATTCATAATCATGACATCAAAACTACACTAACCCAACCTAATTAATTTTTTTTAAACAAAATACTATCGTATAACCTGAAATATTTGAAGACTTTGAAGTACCAGTGTTGCCAGAAATTTCTTTATTTGGTGCTGGATTTTGATTGAGAAAGTACTAAATTTAATGAAAATGTGCTAGATCTTCACAAAACAGACGAGGCAATGTACTGGCATAGGAGGTATAAAAAAATTTTTACTTGGTATAAAAAAAAATAAAATATCTAGGTAATTATTCCTATTTTTAAAAATGAAACAATTATTTCCAATCTCTGAAAAAAGTAAGATCTAATCTGCGGAAAAACAAAACAAGAAACATGAGACCTGTAAAATATGAGTTGAGTATCTCTTAAAAACGTCGGATAGCATTTCCTACTAAGGTTTTGACCCAAGCGTACTAGGGATATCTTAAAAAGGTTCTAGATCTAGTACAGTTGTACTAGACTGGCAACACTGTCATCATCAACGGATCAGGCTGGCGCTTAGACCATAATCAAAGCGTTGTTTAGATAGACCCCTACCGAAAATCGCGGGTGTTGCCAGCCATTTTCGATTGACACAAATTGGGTCGATCGATCGGTTTACGAACTGTTAGCGAATATACAATAGGTTTGTTTTTGCAGCAGTTTGAAACTACTCAGAGCCAATCATCTTCAAGCAAAACGGTTTGCTGTTCGAAACCAGGCAACCTCATTGGCTCTAATTGATTTGAAATTGCTGCAGAAACAAACCCAATAATTAAAATAAGAGGTTTCAGATAACAAATACCATTGGGGTATCGTGAAGTGAACCCGAGCAATGTAATTTTTGTTAATAAAATACGGCTAAGTTCATGCACTCGAAAAAATGCTAATTTGTTTCGAGTGCATATTTTAATGCCACAGATCAAACTTAAAAAAGCATTTCAATTATCTTTAAAAAATAAGTTTTTGTTACGGAATATTTATCTAGCTTTATAAATTTTCAGGGAATAACGAATAAAGATATAAAGTAACTGGTGTAAACTTATGTTTTGAAAAATCACAAAACACATTTTATTTACGTGAATAACAAATTTTTATTTATAAACTATTTTAGCATTGATGTCACCAGTAGGTACTTTTTAAGCCAATCTTCACATCACATCTGCAAGGTTTTTTCTTGTGACTTGTCTGGTACCTGTAACAAAAGAAAACAAAGCAAATAAAATAAAAAATTACACGATTACATAATAATTTTTATAAAGGCACTATGTTCTTCAGTCCACCGCCCAAGTAAATAACTTGTTTATAGAGATCTTATTCTAACAAGTATATGGGGGTATGATAAAAATGGTAGTTAATTAAACCTGTCACAAAAGTAGTGGGTACATGATAAAAATGGTAGTTAATTAAACCTGTCACAAAAAATTTAAAGTTCATGAATCATGAGCAAAAAATTGATTAAAAGAGAAACAACAAAAGGTAATTATTCGGATTAATGTAAACAGCGAATTTTTTCATGAAATTTTGCACAGACCCTAATTTTGGGTCGTAGAACACGAATCCGAAGTCAGTTTTTGGCGGTCTCGTATGGTTTTTCCAAAAAAAAATTTTTAACTTTTAGGTTAGGTTTTTCAATGAAATTCTTTAAATTTCGGCACTTTTCCTTCAATACATCTATACAAGTCATTACACACTATTTTTCTGGACCATATTTAGGCAAATTTATGTAAAAACACATTAAAAAAACAGAGAAAATATCAAAACACAAAAGGAAATAAACACCCAATTCGTGGTACACATGGTTGACATTTTTGATGGAAACACGCGCTGTTGCCAAATTTACAAGTCATTTTTCCTACAAATTTTAACAGTCTAACAGTCGTGGTCAATTTTAGTCAGCTCTATAAAGCTAGCACTGAAAAGTCAGCGGGAAAATGCGAAAATGAACCAAATCTGAGCAAAAAGGTGTGTACACCCAAGCAAACCTAAGCAAAAAGGTGGTCAGGTTTGCTCAGTTTTCATTGATATAGATACATATATATCTATATCAATGAAAACTGAGCAAAACTGACCACCTTTTTGCTCAGGGTGGGTGAGTAAAAAGGTGGTCAGGTTTGCTCAGTTTTCATTGATATAGATATATATGTAATATATCAATGAAAACTGAGCAAACCTAACCACCTTTTTGCTCATCCAACCTGAGCAAAAAGGTGGTCAGGTTTGCTCAGTTTTCATTGATATAGATATATATGTATCTATATCAATGAAAACTCAGCAAACCTGACCACCTTTTTGCTCAGGTTGGATGAGCAAAAAGGTGGTCAGGTTTGCTCAGTTTTCATTGATATATTACATATATATCTATATCAATGAAAACTGAGCAAACCTGACCACCTTTTTGCTCACCCACCCTGAGCAAAAAGGTGGTCAGGTTTGCTCAGTTTTCATTGATATATTACATATATATCTATATCAATGAAAACTGAGCAAACCTGACCACCATTTTGCTCAGGTTTGATTAGGTTGGGTATACACCTTTTTGTTCACATATGGTTGCATGTATCAGCATGCAGGTGTTGGATTACTGATCAATATGATTTTGGTTAGGTCTGATGTAGGTTAAAATTAAAAAATGTTGTTGACTAAGTTGGACAGAATAGTAACTTTAGTTTGTTATGGTTAGCTTTTTTATTATTCCTAATTTACAACTTTTTCATGAAAAATAAGTAAACCTGGCAACGCCGGACAGTTGACAGCTGGGAAAATAATGGCGGCTGTAGCCAGATAAAATGGAATTTCCAACAGGAAAAAGCAATTTTCTTATCTACTTTTGCCTAAATGTGGTGTTTTGTGTGACGAAAAATAATAAAAATTATAAGTTTACAGATATGTTTAAGTGAAAGTGTCGAAACTTAAAGGAATCTATATAAAAACCTAACCTAAAAGTTAAAAATTTTTTTTTTGGAAAAACCATACGAGACCGCCAGAAACTGACTTCGGATTCGTGTTCTACGACCCAAAATTAGGGTCTGTGCAAAATTTCATGAAAGAATTCGCTGTTTACATTAATCCGAATAATTACCCAACAAAATTTTACTTAAACGAATTTTAGGTGGATTAAATAATTCTACAGTTTGAGCGTGACACATGGTTAAAAAAATTATAATCGTGATCTATACTACTAGCAATTAGGTTTACAAATTGACCAGGATACTTACCCAGACAAAAATGTCACTCATAGAAAAATATTTAAGGGGGGATAGAATGGACTCTTCTGTATTGAAATTTTAAAAACATTTGAGCGCCATCTACGCGTTGGGGGGCAAGTTCGCACTCTAACATTTGAAAGGAAAGTAGTTACATTTTATGTTTTCCATCAAACTGAAGTTCCCCGCAACTAGATGGCGTTGTTTTCGGCGGGATCTGTGATTTTGATTCTAAAAATATCTAAATAATTTATTTATTCTCAATTTTAAAACAGCAATGTTAATATTAACAAAGATATATTTGTACCACACACCAAAGTTATAACTTGGTGCATTATTGTGGAATTAATTGGAAACAAATAGTCTTATGACTCTAGTCATAATATATTTGTTTTCAATAATTATTATAAAATAACACTTACTTTAAATTAATACTTTATGATATTAACATTTATGTCATAAAATTAAGAATATAAATTATTTTGATATATCTACAACCAAATATTTTCTATGACACTACATAATTTGGACACCAAAAATGTCCGTGGAAAAAATCATATTCAGCATTTATTTCTTTAAAGTTTATTATATACATACCATACAATATAAAACTGAAATAATAACATGTACAGTATAATGAATGGTGTAACAGGGCCAACACTACTAAAAAAAATTAAAAGAATGATTATCAGAAATGCCAGCAAGTTAAGGACTTGAATTTGATTGTTCAGCTCAGCGTAATTTCTTTAAAAAAAGGGACATGAAACCATTGAATATGTGTGGATTAAAAATCACTAAAAATATGATGGATGAACATTACTATAAATTAACAGGGCGCAAAGTTAAGAAAAGTTTCATCCTCGACTCTTTTTGTTTAATTGTAAGACCTGTATATGCGCCAATTCATATTGTTAAAATATTAATAATAATAATAATAATAATAATAATAATAAAGGTTATTTAAATTAATGAAAAGTTAAATATTATTATATATATTTATATTATAAATAAACTTGATAAAACCCCGAAGACATGCTTCTTTGGGGCAAATCTTATATTTAAAATTTAAAGTTCATATGAACATGGGTCAGCAGATGCTTTGTTTCAAAGATACAGGATGTTAAATTTTTTAAATCGCCTTTACCTGTTAAAACTGATGTGCAATTATCTGTTGGGAACACTAACCCAGTAAGGTGCTTAATAAACCTACATTTATCTCTTAAACGAAGTGAAAATTGAAAAATATTAAGAAGTAAGTTTTGTTAACAATTTAACATACTATTTCATTGAGAAACGAAAATGTGAAAAAATCAGTGGCGTATATGTTTCTATTGCAAAAATATTGTACCGTCTCATATGCACGCTCTTGGAGGACCTGTCAAAGTCTTTTAATAGTCAAAATTATGCTTAATTTAAGTACTTCCCACAACGTAAATTTCATCAAAATTGATGAATCTATTTCAAAAATATTTTGAAAGAAAATAAAAAAAATTTAACACCTCTTTGAAACAAAGCATCTGCGAACCCATGTTCATATCACCTTTTTGCCTTAGTTTTTTACAAAGAATGTCCCTTTAAGTGATGGCATATGATTTTTGGAACACCCTGAATATTTAAAATTATCCTATTGACTGATGTAATCTGTGATAAATTAATTTTTCAAAGAAAAAATGGAATGCTCATTTTTCTGGTCAACTGTAATCAAATAAGTTTTTATATTAGGGGGTTCAAGTAACTAATAAATAATAAGCAAATAGGGCAGTACAAAAGGAAGCAAATGTTTTGATAGCAGTCGCAATACATAACAAAATATCCTTACATACTTTCTGGAGTTGAAGGAATCAATACACTGGAAGTTTTTTTACTAGTGCCGGCAAAGACATTTTCGTTTTGGTTATCACTTTCACAGATGTTTAATGTTTCTAAGTGTGTGCTAGTAGTTGCACTGTCACTATTTGTAGGGGCTACAGATTTACTTATTTCTTCAGCAAGACCTAATGGTTCTGAAAAATAAATAGTTTTAGTTAAGGCAGTAACGAAAAATATTTTTAAAATTTTAACACCTTGTGTTTTTTGAGGATATTAGTAATAAATATACTATTTTTATATATTGTATTGTAATTTGTAACCAAATTTCAGTTTTCCAACTAAACCTGAAGTAACAAAATATATAGTTATACCTAGTTCTTATAAGTAATTACTAATACATACTATTAATAAAGTCAAAAACCTTCAGGATGATAAATTTAACCTTCCATGATTTATCTCACTAGACATTTCAATTATTAATAGTCCTATATAGTTATTTTTTGTTCTACCAAATATTAGGCTATTATAGGTAGCCTTGTATAAGTATATCCTATTATTATTTCACTTTTATTTCTCAATTTTGAGAAACAAGTCCAATACAACATAATTTGATGCAAATAAATTAATATTATTATTGTAAAAACATAAAAATATACACACAGCTTAGTCCAAGTCATAAGCTGTATACATTTTACAAAAAAAGTATAATTACCTCGTCACTGGACTGATGGCACAACTCCTTTTTTAAGTTTTTCATTCATTCCAAAATCCTGGGGTACAAAATGGAGGGAGCATACTCTATAATTATTATATACCTGCTCAGGTAACATTTCTTTTATCAAGCGCCTATTGTCACAAACATTTACCCATCTATCAAACGATATTCTATCCTTTGACGGATTAGGAAAACGATGTTTTGACTTATTTTTCCAGCAGTTCTCCATACAGCAGTAAGCAGGCATAGTTAAGGTGGATAGTATCTCAAACTCAAATATACTTTACTGTCTAAAGACACAGTATTCTTGTTGACAGCTATCTAAACAAAAAATCCCTTCCGTACTTAATTCAGCTGTTATAGCTTATATCATGCCAAAATCGAAGATTTTTCAGGAATGATATATTTTGGGGCGTAGATTATAAATCTGAACGCCGTTTTTGTCGGAACAGCTTACTTTTTGAGATATTCCTTCTTAAAGTGCTCCTTTCACACATGTTAGGTTTCGGATGCATAATGAGGCATTGTAGTTTTTCGTCACTATTTTATATAGTACATAATCAAATTTAACTTCCTTCTTCATTCAAAGAGTAGAAAAAGCCTCTTTTTTAGTATTTTCAATTAAACTTTTACTTTATATTACAAAAATATTAACAATCCAGCGACAAGACAGATAATCGAGTGACAAGACAGTTGACAGTTTGTAGCACATGGGCAAATATGCTGAAATATCTGACCGACGGCGACGCGCCGTCTGGTTGTGTGTGTTGAGTTTTACTCTGTGCTACGTGAATTTTACTTTTACTTTTACTTTTACTGATACTAGGAACTTCTTACTAAAATTTTGCTACTACTTTAAATCACACATCAAAAACTATTAATAAATTTTACTGTTACTATAAACATATCTTTTATTCAACTGTTTTATAATATCACTAGATTTCTAGATAATATTTATCTAACCTATTTTAGGACATACTACCAACATTACTTTATGTGTACATCTGCCAGTAATCTTATTAACCTACAATAAGGTCAATTTCATTTCTGGCAGATGTCACCAAACTTCCATTTTGGCAATTACTAATTTTATTTCTCAACACCTTCTCTTAATTGCCAAAATGTTTTCTAAATATTTACAATATAAAACTTTAAACTATTTTACAATAATTTGTTACAAAATGTTTTAACTACATTTTTTTTTTAAATTTTACTCTACCTAATATGTTATCTTTTTTTAGAAATGTCTTTTCATCTTCAATTGCTTTTAACCACTTATATTTTTCGTCTCTATTTACTGTTTCTTGAAATGTTATCATTACATATTCATTGTACTTGACTGGCTTTTTTATATCTCTCTTTGGTCTATTCTCTTCTTCAATTTGTTCTGTTTCTTCTAGTTGCAAATCTGTTTCTTTTTCTTGTATTTCTATTTCTTCAGTACACTCTTGAATTTTTACTTGTTCTTTAATACTGTCCTCTTTGATTTTAATTTTATTTAATGTCTTAAAGACTACATCTCTATATGTTACAATTTTCTCATTTTCTTCATCCAGTTTCTTAAGCTGACCCATAACTTTAGCATAAGCTTCACACCCAAATATCTGTAAACGAGATAAATCAGGCCTTCTCTTAAACCATTTCTCTGCAGTACCATTTACAGACAAAACATTTTTACTTAAATCAGGTACAAACAACACTTCATTTAAAACACAATTTTTGCCTTCAATTTGTACTATTCCTTGTGCTTTCTTACTTTCACTAGTTTTTACCACTTTAATGTTCATTTCTTGTTCTTGTATCTCATTTAATAAGTTTTTATTATCGACCATATGAGAAGATTCTCCAGAGTCCACTACCAAATTTATGTCACTCATACTGTCAACTTTTCTTGTCAACAATGACACCTGTCCTTTGTTTGATTTATTTCTTGTCAAAAATGACAACTGTCCTTTATTTGATTTATTTCTGAAAAAACAGTCTTCTTCTTTGTGATCTAATTTTGTACAAATACCACATGGTTTAAGCTGAGTTTTAAAACATGTTCTAGCAAAATGTCCAGGTACACCACATTTAAAACATTTTCTTTCTTCAGTTTTACTTGTTAAATTCTTACGTTTCTTATCAATTTTACAGTACCTTGAAATGTGTCCATTTTTCTTACATTTGAAACAAAACCTTTCTGTTTTGTCATTATTAAAAGACCTTTCTTCATGTAGTTTTATTGTGTATAAACCATCTTCTTGTTTCTTTCCTTCTAATATCCGCTTTCCATCTTTTAACACTGTTACTTCATTTTCTTTGAATATCACTTCACCACCTTTCTCTGTCACAGCATGAACAGATAAAAGATTTTTACTCAATTCTGGAACATACAATACATCTTCTAAAATACACTCTTCACCGTGTACAGTACCAATTGCTTCAGCTTGCATTCTTTGGTTTTTCTTTGATATTCCAATTTCTGTTTTTACTTCTTGTTTTACATTTAATATTGTTTTAGTGTTGACCATGTGTGAAGTAGCACCTGAATCTATAATGAAATGCGTCATTTCTTTTTTTTCTTCTTTTTTTGGTTCATCGTTTGCAACAAATGCTATTTTACTTTTATTTTCCTCTGGTTTATACTTTTTTCTAAAAAAACAGTCTTCCTCGGCATGGTTTGTCTTTTTGCAAATTGAGCAAGATTTATATTTTGTAAAATACTGAGATCCTTGATTGAATTTTCCTCCTTTCTTACATAACTTTGCTATGTGTCCCAGATTACCACACTTGAAGCATTTTATTTTACTTCCAAAATTTTGCCTTTCTCTTGAATTAAAAGCAACTGTTCCTTCGCTTTCAATGACATTTTTGTTTCTGGTTTCCTCTGATAACACTCTTGCAATTAGATTTGTAAGGGTTCTTTCACCTGGCTGAGTAGATTCCCATGCTGTTGCAAAGAACTTATATTGATCAGGCAATGTAGTCAATACTTTCGATATCATCATAGCTTCATCTATTTTATGCCCCAAAGACTCCAGACGATATGCAATATTTTCTAATTTTCCTATATGCGTGGACATCTCAGTTCCCTTCTTGTATGTATAATTAAAAAATTCTTGCATTAGATTACATTTCTGTTCTTCATTATTTTGTTGAAAAATAGTACATAGTTTATCAAACATTGATTTTGAATTTTTGCAATTTAACACATGAACCATTAGTTTCTTGTCTAATGTTGTTACGATGACCTGTTGTGCTTTGGCATCTTGTCTTATCCATTCAGCCTTCTCTTCATCTCTTGTCCTTGTCTCAAACAATTTTTCTCCATTGACTATTTCCCATAAACCTTGAGCTTTAAATAGCACAGTAACTTGAAACTGCCATATTTGGAAAGTCTCTGTATTTCTTAATTTTTCAATAATTGAAATGTCTTCTGAAGTCGTTGCCATTTTATTTGATTTGTTTCCCAAAATCTTCAACTTCTCTTCACTTTTACTATTATTTTTGTGATTTTTTAATTTTTACTCCACGAGCTTCCTGGGCCCATAACCTGTTGAATTTTACTCTGTGCTACGTGAATTTTACTTTTACTTTTACTTTTACTGATACTAGGAACTTCTTACTAAAATTTTGCTACTACTTTAAATCACACATCAAAAACTATTAATAAATTTTACTGTTACTATAAACATATCTTTTATTCAACTGTTTTATAATATCACTAGATTTCTAGATAATATTTATCTAACCTATTTTAGGACATATAGGCGTTGAGCCAGGGGGCATGTGCGGTTTCATTTCTGGGGAGTAAATGTAACCTACAAATTTAGATTCGTCATGAAGGTAGGATAAATGTTTGGTATGATACTTTGTAAAATTCGGTAGCTTAGTGACGTTATGACGTCAGAAAGATGGCTGCCGGGCGAAAATTATAATTAACCGTTTTAAGTCTGGTTTCGTTTGTAAGGAGTGGAAGTATCTTACAAAATTTGATTCAGCATAAAACCAGGATCAACGTTTGGAATGATACTTTGTAATATTCGGTAGTTTAGTTACTAATACGTTACGACGTCAGAAAGATAGCCGCCGGGCGAAAATCGTAGTCAGTTTAGCATTCCAAAGTCGATATTTATTTATGAGGAGTAAGAGTATTATACCAATTTCGATGCAGCGCAAAGCCAGGATCAATGTTTGAGATGATTGTTTGTAAAATAAGGTAGCTTAGTGACAGGATGATGTCACAAAGATGGTCGCCGAGCAGCTGATATCGGTCTTCCAATTTGCCTATAATAAACTTTTGCCTTTGTATTTCAGATATGGATTCCGAGGCACATTTTTCACCACTGGCAAAAAAAGTAAAAATGACAGATACAACCGAAGAATGCATTATTCACTGTACCAGCGACAACAGCAGTTTAGTGAGTCTATCATCTATCGAATCATGGAAAACTCTCCTGAACGCAGCGACAATAAGGAAACATAAAAGATTGCTGGAAATTGCAAAGTCAGTTACCGGAGAAGAATTTCCTGTGTTAAAGTACCACCGTCAGTGTCGAAGCATCTTTACCATGAAATCTAAACTCGCTAGTATTACGGTTAAGCAGAACGCAACATTACCGGATACACCATCCGTGTCTTCTACAGTGCGGTTACGTAAAAACTCATTGCACCAAAATACGTCAGGACCAATTCTACCATTTATCTGCATTTTTTGTGAGAAAGAACAGAAGTACAAGCCAGGAAGTAGAACACGTGAGGAACTAGTGCAATGTGTGGAATTGAGATCCAGTGATACGATCAAAGCCTCTGCTATATCGAAAAATGACAGCAGAATTGTTGGATTAGCTGAGACAACGTGTTTCGTTTCAGCAGAAGCGAAGTACCATTTTTCATGCTATCGTAAGTACACGCGCGGTGATACTTCAGCAATATTATCTGAAATAGCGGAAACGCCCCTAGAAGAACAGGAATTTCAGAAATATGCTATCGTGGAACAAGCTGCATTTAGTGAAGTAACTAACTATATACAAGAGCTTCTTGATACTCCTAAAGTTGTGAGATTTATTGAGATTACCAGCCGTTACGTTCAATGTATTAAGAACAATGGAGTCTCAGAAGTGAAGTCTCATACCAAAAAAAACTTAAGACGGAAGTTGGAAAATTTGTATGGCTCTAAAATTCATTTCGTGTCTAACGATAGTGGTCACCTGTTAATGCTACCAGACAGTATGTCAAGAGATGATTTAGTTCGAATGAATGACCAACTATCCGCAAAACTGAAAGCAATAGAGACATGTTCCGATAAGAATCTGATGACTGCTGCATCTCTTATCCGTAATGAAATCCTGCAACTTGAAAGTGGGAATGTATGGCCACCAACGCTTGAAGACCTGTCTGAATTCCAACTTCCAAAGAATACTTTTCTGTTCCTGCAGTCTCTCTTGAGAGGGGACAACAGAATACAAAATTCCAGTAGAGTGTCTCGTTTAATTTGGTCATTGGGTCAAGATTTTATTCATGCTGTCACGGAGGGAAAGTTGAAAACTCCGAAGCATATTCTGCTCCCATTTGCTCTTAAATCCCTTTCTGGTAAAGCCGTTGAGTTAACTAAACTCCTAAATAGATGTGGCCATGGACTTTCATACTCCCAAATCGAAGAAATTGAGACAGCAATAGCTATGCAAAAGATTTCCGCTGGAGAAGAGCAACACTTAGTAATTCCAAGAAATATTGTTCCAAATGCATTTACACACCTCGCATGGGATAATATTGATCGTTTGGAAGAAACGCTCTCGGGCGGTGGGACCACTCATCGTGTTAATGGAATTATAACACAGGCCGTGCATTCCACTTTAGCAAAAGGGATTGATATACAGGAGCAAATAATTATTGACAGAAAGCTTAAACTGCGAACCATACCAATGCATGAAGCCGCTCTACAACCTTACAACCCTGGCAGAAGGGTTGGCCCTACTCATTGTGCACAAGAAGACGACCTGGATTTTAAAAACATAATCTTGAAGTCCAGATGTAAAAACATTTTGTGGACTATGATGCGCTGTATTGATCCCAAACACCAAGTCGTTCCCAGTTGGACAGGATTTAATATAAAACTGCGAAAGGGCATTATAACAAATCCTTCAGAAATTGGATATTTGCCAACAATTGATGCTCCAGCCACGAGTCTTACAACGGTTTATGAAATAATGTGTCGTTCTTTAGCCATAAAAGAAAAATTACGGCTGGATTCTATTGCTGTAACATTTGATCAAGCGTTGTACGCCAAAGCCACAGAAGTGTTGTGGAAACACCCCGAAAAATTCCAGTCTATAGTGCTAAACCTTGGTGGTTTCCATGCTATTTGTAATTTCATGGGCTGTATAGGAAAGCGTTTTCAGGATGCTGGGTTATCTGACTTACTTGTGGAAGCTGGTGTTGCAGCAGAGGGATCGCTGTCATCGATTATCACAGGAAAACACTATAATCGAGCAGTACGCATGCATAAATTAGTTTTTGAAGCAATGATGAGAATTATCTGGAAATCATTTTTACCGTGGCTTGAAGAAAAAGATACAGATCTTTACAAAGACCTAGAAGATTTAAAGAAGGAGCTGTCATATTTGTATGACAATATTACAACATTAAATGAAGTACAATATTCAGAGCTCGTTAGTGGTAGTACATTTTCTGCATTATGTGTTGCATTTGGACAATACTTAGATTTCCTAAGAAAAGATAACGGAAACCTATCATCTCTATGGATGTCATATGTTGACATGGTGGAGATTTTACTGATATTGATTAGAGCTACCAGGGAGGGTGACTGGTTCCTGTATCTATCAGGAATCAGAATGATGATACCGTGGTGTTTTTCGTACGATCACCTGAACTATGCTCGATATTTACCTGTGTACTACGCTGATATGATTGCTTTAAAAAGCACACATCCAACTGTGTATGAAGCATTCAAAAGCGGTCAATTTTCAATACAAATGTCTAGAGAAAATCCCTTTGGTAGAATTCCCGTGGATCAAACAATAGAAGAAACCATCGACAAGGACATGCAGGGTAGTAGCGGAACTAGAAAATTTAGTAAGCGACCTGCAGCAGTTGCAAGATATTACCTGACTTCTGATATGAAAGCTGCATTCCTACATATGCTTCGTAATGAAACCGGAGGCATTTCTTCAAAACATGTTCTTCATAATGACCTGTCACCAGCTAGAATTCTCAAAGATGAGCGTGACGTTTCTTCTATAGTGAACCTCCTCACTAACGAATGGATCAACTCGTTCGTGAATTTAGATATCGTTAACATCTCGACTGGTAGTCTTCCAACTGCGAACATCACCAAAGACTTACTCGAGGCACATAAAATAGGAGAGAAGGCATATTTGGAATTTAAAAGTAAACGTTTTATAAAAGACGACGACAGTCAGTTTCACTCTGTTATGCAAAAGCAAAACTTGAAAACATTCACGGATCTAAAAAAACGAAAACGTATAAAAGTGAATGAAAAGGAACTAATTCTGAAAGCAGATAGAGGCTTGTTTGCTCAGATGGCAATTGTTGCGCAACGCAGAGAGCTTGATATGAGAACTGTTTTGTCACATCCACTGGGACCTCTACCATGGGCTTTAGCAGCAACGGATGGAACAATAAGAAAAACTAATAAAGCTAAACTATTTGAACTTATAAGTAAGAACTCCCCTCCAGCTGAAGTACTACCGGAAAATGCTGCATATGTTATCGATGGAATGGCCTTAGTACAACAATTAGTTGAAGTACCAAACACTTTTGGACTCCTAGCTGATAAATTATTTTCCAGAATTGTTCGAGAAGCGTATTCACGAATCGATATTGTTTTTGATACGTACAGAAGTATATCAATAAAGAATGCTGAGAGACTGCAACGTGGAAATTCGTCTGAAGCACGTAATTTTTCTAGCATTAAAGCAGCCCATCCTATAGCCAAATGGAGACAATTCCTAACAGTCTCTCAAAATAAATCGGAGCTTATTAAATTTTTGACGCACGAGTGGCAACAACCGAAATACACTAACCGGTTGGGATCCAAAATTATGTTTGTGACGTGTGAAGACCGCTGTTACCAAGTTACATCAAGTAATGCAACAGAAGTAACATCATTGCATTCTTCCCACGAAGAAGGAGATACACGTTTATTGCTTCACGCACATCATGCAGCAAAATCTGGATTTAGAGATGTAGTTATTCACTGTGATGATACTGATGTCGCTGTTATAACACTACATACCATACCTACCTTCAAACAACTAGGATGCAATATCTTTCTAAGAAAGGGAACTATCAATCGGCTGAAGTACTTCAATATGAACGAAATGTTTGAAGAAATAGGTGAAGATATGTGTCTAGCATTACCAGGTTTGCACGCCTTCACTGGCTGCGACACAGTGAGTGCGTTTGCAGGAAAAGGAAAAGCTACAGCGTTAAAGGTCGTGCTTAAAGACAAAGAATTTGCAAGTGCCATGTCAAAGGTGGGAGAAACTGTAGGTGTATCTGACGAAACAAAGATAGTTCTCGAGACATTCGTATGTAGGCTCTATAGCAACACTACCAAAATCACAAGTGTCAACGAGCTAAGGTACATTTTATTCTGTGGCAAGCAAGGTAACATTGAGTCGCACAATCTTCCTCCATGTCAGAACACACTACATAAACATACATCAAGAGCCAATTTTCAAGCAATGGTATGGAAGAAGGCACTAGATCCACAGCCAGACATTCCATCCCCTGAAGGTCTTGGATGGTCACTTCAAACAGAGGGTGACGGTAATTCAATTTTACATATCGATTGGATGAGCTGTGCGCCAGCACCTCTTGCTGTTCTTGAATTACTGTCATGTTCTTGCAAGAAAGATTGTGAGCCGAACACATGTTGCTGTATTAAAAATTCATTGAAATGTACGGATATGTGTAAAATTCAGGTTTGCAGTAACTATTCGCAACCAGATTATGTTCTCGAAGCTTCATCCGACTCAGACGCCGATTCAGACAATGAATAATTATTGTTTCTTTTAAATATAAATATACTTATATTCTCTGTACAATGTTATTCCTAATAATATTAAAATAATGTATAATATAATGACAATGCATTTTCATGTTTCAATTCGAATTTGTTAAACAGAACTAAGTAAATACATAGTCTATATTTATAAGATTAAATTAAAAGTAATGTCATCATCGTAAAAACCGCCTAGCCGCCATCTTAGCTAGCAAGTTTTACAAAGTATCATCCAAATCATTGATCCTGTCTTTAAGTTTGATTAAAATTTGTATGGTACTGTAAGTCCTTACAAGATAAACTTGACCTTAAAATGGTATAAGTACTACGATTTTCACCCGGCGGCCATCTTTGTGACGTAGTAATGTAACTAAACTACCGAATATTACAAAGTATCATTCCAAACGTTGATCCTGGTTTTATGCTGAATCAAATTTTGTAAGATACTTCCACTCCTTACAAACGAAACCAGACTTAAAACGGTTAATTATAATTTTCGCCCGGCAGCCATCTTTGTGACGTCATAACGCCACTAAGCTACCGAATTTTACAAAGTATCATACCAAACATTTATCCTACTTACATGACAACTCTAAATTTGTGGGTTACGTTTACTCCCCAGAAAGGAAACCAAACTGCCCATTTTTGGCCCCTTGGCTCAACGCCTAATACTACCAACATTACTTTATGTGTACATCTGCCAGTAATCTTATTAACCTACAATAAGGTTAATTTCATTTCTGGCAGATGTCACCAAACTTCCATTTTGGCAATTACTAATTTTATTTCTCAACAGTGTGGGGTGAAACAAATGTAGCTCGAGCGGCTAAATTGGAGTGCGCAGACCATGGCTTCACTGGACGAAAGTTATATAGTATCCATATAAGCTATTACGGGTATAAATACAGAACTTGAGGTAAAAATAAAAATTTTGTAACGTAGGTAGTGACAGAAGTAGCTACCTATTTAACTAAGATATTAATGACAATATTTTACCTTATCAAGAAAATAACAACAAAGGTTTCGTTTTCAAATTGTTCCCTTGACAGTAAGGTATTTCACCGAATATTGATTGTGGCTAGGATAATCTCTCAAATATCATTCATTTAGAACTCCATTCCTTATATGTAGGTTTATCAGGGAATTATGTTTTTGTGAATTATGTTTTTTTATCTTTCATCAACAAAAGTCCGATTTTTAGGGTTAGGAATTCATATACTTTAGAAATATTACGAGCCTTTGAATGTACCTAAAACAAACACGTAAATGGATAATAATAACAAGAAATGTGGTTTATTGCATGCTCAACTTCAACACGTGTCCTTTGGCTATATGTTTGTAATTTGTCTGCAACATGTGCTCCATAAACAGAACACGGATTTTTTTCTTCTTGCGAACCAGCGACGGTTTCTTTCAAAATGCGATAGGCTTCTTCAGCTCTTGAGTTGCTGTTCTTTGTAATAGTTTTTTTTCTTTTTGGTGTAGGCTCCACGAAAGAACGGCACTCTTCTGTTTCATTATTTACGGAGTCAGGTTTTTCTATAGGTTTTGAAGTATGGCCACAATCTTCATTATTATCTGTCAGGGTTATATCAGTGTTTTGTGAAACATGGTCTTCTGCAATGTTTTCACTATCGAGGTTTTCGGACTGAAAATAAAAAAATATTCTGTTTATTTTCAGATGCCATCAACTAATGAAGAATGGCTTGAAGTTTCAAAGAGATATGAAGAATTATGGAATTATACAAATTGCGTAGGGGCACTAGATGACAAGCATGTTGTTTTACAAGCGCCTTTTAATAGTGGGAGCGAATATTACAATTACAAGGGTTTCTTCAGTATTGTGTTATTCGCGGTCGTTGACGCTGACTACAATTTTATATACGCTGATGTTGGATGCCAAGGAAGAATTTCCGACGGTGGAGTATTTAAACATAGTGAGCTATATAAGAAATTGGCCCGAAATGAGTTGAATCTACCAGAAGACCCTAATTTACCCGTTCGTGAGAAGAAAATACCGTATGTTTTTCTTGGCGATGAAGCATTTGCTTTATCTCGCAATGTAATGAGGCTATTCTCAGGCAATTTGCAAAAGGGATCTCCTGAACGTATTTTCAATTATCGACTTAGTAGAGCTCGCAGATTAGTAGAAAATGCATTTGGAATTGTGTCTGCTGTGTTTAGGGTATTAAGAAAACCTATGCTACTCCAGCCAGAAAACGCGAAGTATGTAGTTTTGGCATTAATTTTTTTTACACAATTTCCTAAGACGAAATCACAGTGCTAGAAATGTGTATACGCCACCAGGAACGTTCGAAAGTGAAGTTAATGGTCATTTTATAGCAGGTAGTTGGAGAATGCAAAATGACGCCATAACATCGCTAATACCTATTAGAAATATACCTAGAAAATCGACTTTAAATGCGCAAGAAATTCGTGATGAATATAGAGACTACTTTTCTACCAACGGGCGTGTGCCTTGGCAGGATGAATATGTTTAATTTGTATAAAGGTATACCCAACTACTCACCTCTGTATCTACTGTGCCTTTGGGGTCGTCTTTATCCCATAAAAACTGAAACCTTTTAAAGGCGAACCACTTCGATACATATACTTTGTCAGCACCTGAAATAAAAAAGGGTTATGAAGTTAAACAGGCGCTAATAAACGATCAACTTATATACCATTATGTATTAATAATTACTTCATACTTTCAGAATGTACTTACCTTTACCCGTTCCAGTACTCTTTGTACCTTTAGCCTTTTCTCTGCGGAAACAGCCCAACAGACTGTTTATTTTTTGTTTGACATTCAAAACACTAATGCGTAAATTGATCATTTTTTCACGCAAACCGTTCGTGCGCATAAATTTGCTCAAGTCAGTACCCACCTTTAGACAAAATTAAATTTTCTGAGGTAATAATAATAATTAATAACCCGACAATGACATAGTAATTAACATCTTAGAATAATTTACATCCTCTTTTTTATACCCCCTTCCCCCACACGTTAATTTTCAACATTTATTACGCAAAATTAGATTTTCTGAAAGGATATAAAAACATGTGTTTATTTTTTAAAATACTTTTACGTAGTTTCAAGGTAATAAAACCGTATAACAATTTTACTCCATTACAAACGTTGAACCCCCATTTCACCCCCTTAGGGGTTGATTTATTAAAAACTGGAAAACACGCCTTTAAACATTTATTTTTTAGGACACTTTTATGAAGTTTGGAGTTAATAGGACAATCTAGTATTTTTTCTCCATATAAAGTTTGAACCCCTATTTCACCCCCATAGGGGTTGAATTTTGAAAAACCCTCTCTTAGTGCATTCCCACGATATATAAGAAACCTCTGTGTAAAGTTTCAAGTTTCTAGACCCAGCGGTGTGGGCTGTGCGTTGATACCTCAGTCAATCAGTCAGTCAGTCAGTTGCCTCTTTTATATATAGAGATAAGATATTCTTTTTAATTTTGTTAGGACGAAAATAATTCAGAAAATAACTCCCTCTATTGTTATATTATTTTTAAACCCACAAAAGGGTTTTCTATTTAAACCAAGAGAGGTGTTAAGGAAAACTGTGTGATTGAAGAAAAGTAAGCAAAAGGAAATTTAGCACAATATCTATATTTTTATAGAAGACTATAGATAAACAATAGTTTATAACCAACAAGAATTTCAGCAATAGAATATTATGTTTGCACAAGTCTAACAACAAAATAATGTTAGAAAGAGTAATTTTGTTATGGCATTGAAGATGAAAGGTATATTTTTTGGTAAAATCAACATTATAAATGATGAACTTTATTTTTCCTACATTTTTATAAGTGTTTGTAAAGGTAGGTACTTGCTTAGTAAGCATTATGATAAATAAGATGCCCATCTGCAATAAAAGTGTATATAGTTTTATTTTAAAATATTGAAGGAAGGACTTCTTCAATTTCTTGTATTGGGGCACAATTTTGCCAAAGTAACCAATATTTTATCAAAAATGTTACCAAAAGCATGACTTTAATTACAGCATATTGTGTAATTAGTTTAATTCATCATTAAGTGCTCTCTTCGTTAAAGACAAATGAAAAAGTAAACAACACCTTGGTTTTTTAGTGGCATTCGTCAGTTTAATCATGGATTAGCTGAAAATTTGGGCAGTTGCGGAAAGAAAAAAAATTAACGCTGTGTTAAACTGAATATATTTTGTTTTTAACGATGAATTAGGATGTAACCCTTGATTAATAGTTTTCTTCAACCGGCCCTAAGTGTATTGTGGGGCAAGTCGGGAATAGGAATTAAGTTTACTATTAAAAGTTCTTTCAAGTGCAAATGACTGAGCTTAATATATTCTTCGACTGTATGCACGTACTTCTCTTGCTAAGGTTGAGATTATTGGTTTGCTAATGAAATATTTGTTTTTAGAATTTGTGGTAGATATTGGGGCTCTGTAAACCAAATATTTGGTAAATTACTTTAATATTATTGTGATGTTTAGTTCTACCCTGTACTTTTCTATCTTTCTTTCACCAGTTGAATATATATTGTTTATATCATAGTCAATTAAAATTTTAATAAAAGTCATACAAGTTTGTTACAGTTACAAATCAGCACTGCTAATTTAGTATTAAAATATGACTTTTATAATTCATTTTTGTGGGTGCAGATTTTATTTTGGTATTTTAGAAACCTTAATTAGCAATTAAATAATGATTTAATAAACTATACCTTGTACTTTCTGTAATACTGCTTGCTAAGAGAAATAATGATATGATGGCTCGATACTTGTTCGCGTGAATTCTTCATAGGACATTTTATGGTAGGCTTGTTGAACCTTTGTTGGGAAATAGGGAATATGCATATAACCCAAATAAATCTGAAATATATTTTTTTTTATATTCTCTACATAAATTAAATGTTCATGGCGGTTGCTGTTATACATTTATTTTGGTCTTTATTAACAAAAAAAAAAGGATTTAAAACTGCAAATTTTCGCGCGAATTTCGAAACTTGTAAAACGTGATCCCATTGGCTGTGTCGTCAAAACTGAACTTATGACTCATCATTAGTACATGGCGAATTCCAGTGTTGTAGAGTCATCGAAAACTCAATAAAAATGGCATTTATTGCTTAACTCATCCAATGAAATATCCCTGCACTTAAAGTAGAAGGTTCCTAAAATCTTATTCATGTATACTTTAACCCGAAATCGGTCCAGGAACCTTTCAATTTTGCAACAGACATTGGCATTTTTGACATATTATTATCATCTTAATAATTTCAAGTAAATAAACTGCAATTCTTTATTTTCATGGCAAACTTGGAAAATTCAAAAATGTTCAAATTTTAGATGTCCCCGATGCAAATAAACCTTTTTATTTATAACTTTACCGAAAAAATAAGCGATTTAAATTAGTGGGAGGTATTCTTAGATAATTAATGGATCAAATAAACCCAAAAAGAATCACTAAATAGGGTAAATAGTGTCGAATAATGTCTGTTAAAAATAGGATTTGTCGGAAAAAATCAAGAAAATCCTATTTTTACCCCCTAAATACGCTCCTGGATGACCCATTCGGTATTCATTTTACAGTGTCATTATCCCTTTATAACATAGTGTTGAAAAATTGGGGAAAAAATAGATAGGAAAAAATACAGAGTGATTCAGATGTACCGATGTCTAGGGCAGAAAAAGTAAAAAAATCGAAATTTAATCGGCGATTGCTCCCTTCCTATAGAGAATGAAGAAATTAAAAAATATGGATAACACATACTTTGACGAGTTCTTTCCGATGACGTATGTGGGATTTTAATTTGAACCATTTTGACCCCACAAAAAATTAAATACCGCGAAATATTTGGGTCAAAAATCTAGATTTCCAGTTTTCCCAAATATTTCCATTTTCCAGTGATTTTAGGTTTAGGTAAGTGTATTGCAAAAAAAGTATTTGAGATTTTAAAGTTTACCCTGTAAATCCGTTTTTCGATCTGACGTTTTGTTTTCGAGTTATTAGGAACCAACGAGGGGTCTGGAAATGACATTTTTCGACCAAAAAAAATTCAAAAGAATTACTTGCCATTTTCTGATCCTCACCAGTTTCAGTGGAGTTCTGAAGCTCCGGGTCCCCTACAACCTCCGAAAATTTACATCGATTTAATTTACATTTGCGACCTGTACCCGATTTCAACGGAAATCGCGACAATTTCGACTTTGACGTTTAATAGCTCCGAAACGAAACATCCTGTATAGCTGAATTTTTTACCGAAGCTAGTTGAACTATTCCTCTATCAACCCAAAAAATTCGATTTCTCTCCCTCTGCCTGTTTTCGAGAAAATCAAACCTGTTTGACTTCAGGTTAAGCTTTACGTTAACATGTAGATTTTTGCTGATCCCCTGACGTCACTTTTCAAGGATAAATGTGGCTGATTTTTAAATTGTAATAAATTATACCGAAAAGTACACATTTTTTGTAGCTAAATTATCCTAGTAATTTTCTTCAAATTTTTTTTTTGGTTTGTAATGACTTCCTTAAACGATTTATGCAATAAAAAAATATGTGCATATTCCTTATTGGTTGTTTAATTCTATAGTTTTGTTCAGGAAATAACAAATATATAATAAACATTAACTAGTAAGATTGATATTAAGGTATTAAAAAATACCTTCCATACGTTATGGCATTAATACTATTTTTCGCTTCTAGCTTGAAAACTCAAAAAAGAAAAAACCGGATAGAAGAGGAAAAAATACTGAAGAGAAAATTGACATAGAACTCCCAAAGCCATCTTTTTTTAATACGCTCCCATTTCAGATACCAAAACTTATGTGGTTAACTTTAATTTCAGTGCCATCAGTTGTGGGTAAGTTCTTTTAAATCTATATTTCCAAAAATTTTGTAAATTACTGGTCCGGTTGACTTTACTTCATACAATTTTGAGACTATATGTTAAAAACTTTTTAAAATATTGAAGAAAATCTAAATTAAATTCACTGACTTTGGCACCTTGTATTTTTGTTAATACATATCAATTTTTAAACTTAAAAATTGAGCTAAACTGTCATTTTTCCAGGGGCGGATTTAGAGGAGAGCCCCCCCCCCCCCCTGTTCATAACAGATTTCAATAGCAAATTTTATAGAAATATGTATTGATTCAAAATAAATACCTACATATTCTACAAAACATTATAATCAAAAACAAATATTTGCTTTCTATATAAGGTCTGCTGAAATAAATTGTACCACAAAAACATAAATATTAGATTTATTCTTAATCCTAGTTTGTGTACAGTGCATTTTTTTTAAAGCTGGCCATAGGTTTTTACATGCCCTGTTCTATTGGAAGCATAGAGATAAAACTTGACATAGGTAAATTTTAGAGTCTTAAGATAATGTTTTGCCAATTATCCCAAAAAAAGCCCCAAAAGATACCGAAAACATGTATCCATTTTTTGAAGAATCCATTCGGGATCAACATATACCGAGTTAACTCGATATCAAGCTTTACAGCCCTGAAATCTCATGCATATTTCACACTGTGGTTTTTTTTTTGTTCGTACCAACTGAAGGTGACGCACATTTTCTGGCATTTAAAACTTTATTGTCACAATTTTAAATGCATTTTTAGGGATTTTTTGGAGCTTTTTTGGTATTTTTGGCAAATTAACATAATTTTAAGTCTCTGAAATTTACCTATGTCAGTTTTATCTCTATACTCCTAATAGAACAGGGCCTAACATGGGATTTGTTAATTTAACATGTAAAACCCTATGGTCCGCTTTAAAAATGCACTGAATAAAAAATGGAAGCTTGTTTAGGCATTTCTGATTTACATGCTCTTGGATTGTTTCTGAAGACCTTCCTTGCGCCCGATCGTTTTGGCTTCTAAAAGAAATAAATAACCGTTAATAAATCATTGTTACGCATCGCTCATCATATTTAGTTAAGGTAATTTTTAAGTAAGAGTTGACTTATATTTTTTGTTCTTTAAAGTACTTTCAGTTATCGTTAATATTTCTATATGTATTTTGTAAATCTTTGATTAGTTTCCCGCGATTTAAATATTTAATTTACCGCGTAAACTTCAACAACTGAATCTGCACCTGTAGACATGAGCCCAACGGCGTAAAAGGTAGTATGTATCACGCTGTCGACCATGTATTTATTAAGAATGGATACGGGATGATTTAACATTCTTTGAAGCCAAAACAAAACATTCTAAGCGACACTGTAAACACAATTTGTAAACATTGGCCACATCTTATTTTACCTTGTATTTTTGTACAAAAAATACGTTAGAAGCATCACAAGATTTACTAAAAGTAATAAAAGGCCGAAAATATTTTATTTTTCTGCTAAATAATAATAAATTTAAGTTAAAAGGGTTTTATTATTTATAGGTTATATTATTTCTAAAGGTTTATTTAAAGTCGCTCCGAGTCATTTATAAATCTATAAGTCGCACTTTTTCTTTTCTAGTTCATTAGACAAAGACGTACGTGTAACCGAGTGTTCAGACGTATTTCCTAAGCAACCAGCCGAGACAGCAACACTTCTGAGCTCCAACACTCCAATGCTATTTTATCTCTTTCTACTACCATTCTTGATTCAATTACGTATTTCCTTAAAGTTCGTAAACTAGACCTCTAGGGGAAATGTTTTTATAACAAACAACAAATAAACAGGCTTCAGGTTCGATACGCTCACAGTATACGGAACATCGAGTCCTTTCTAATAAATCCATGCTCTCGACCGTACTCACCGCTAAACAAATCGATAGAGTTTTATGTGCCTTTTTCTCGAACTTTTCTATATTTCCCGCTTATCCGCTTACTTGCTTGTGCTTGTGTTGTATAACCGCCACATATAGTACAAGTCAGCACTAGGTCGACCTCTCGCCAGCTGGAAGAAGAAAACCGGTAAGTGTATTTTCAACTGCCCTCTATTTTCAGTTTATTACATTTTCCGCTTTAAGCAACATATTTTTGGTCCAGCTCGAGCCTAGATACGCTAATCAAAGGTTTTGTAAATCAATAATTTATTTAATTACTCGTTTTATGTAGGTAATTCGCTGGATATATCTATCTCTTTTTATACGCTCCCTTTAAAAATCGATTTTTATCGTTTTTGTTAAGCATACACAGACTGGAACACTCCCTTCTTGGTGATAAAACAGCCCAAGATACAAAATTAATTTATTTATTCTACTAAATTACAAATTTCTTTAAAGTTTTATTTTTAATTTTAAATTTAAAATGTCATATTAACAAATAATTTGGACTGACCTTTTTTTTAAGACTAACAACTCTGACCTTATTATCCCTGCCAGGTAAAAGCTCAACTACCCTTGCTAAAGGCCAATGCAAAGGAGGTATATTATTTTCGTCCTTAAATAAGACGATATCATTCTTTTGAAGATTTTTCTGAGCAGTACACCATTTAGGTCTGTTTGAAGCTTAGGCCGACCATATCAAGTAAGTAGTAGAGTAGTAACAGAGACAAAGTAAACGTCCAGGTGAGGGATGGAGAATGTTAGTAAACAATATTTGTTGTGTGTTGTCCCGTATTGTTTACCAGTCCTCCACGAACCGATAAACCCAAAGCCGGTGATCCAGTGAACTCCAAAACTAACGGATACCGGTTATCCTTTTTTATGTGCAACTCCTAGAGAAAGATAACAAGTTATCAGCTGATGTCTGAAGTAATCCTTGGGTTATAATAGAATAGTTTCGCCTAACAAATTTTGTTCTGTGATTTCGCAAGACAGATGCCATTCATGTCATTTGTTGTTGTCATTTATTTGTGTTTGTTATCTTAGTTGTGTTGTTCGCAGTTTTGGGCACTTGTTAAGTGTTTTAAAACATTCACGTATCGTATTTAATATGAGTTTCTGTGATATAATGGTTATTAAATGTATAGTTTGTCCCAGATCCGACGCAAAAGGTGGAGAACCATCATTTCAAGGTAAGTAAACAGTAATGTTTCATTCGCGTTTCCTCTACAAGGGAAGCTGGCTAAATACCAAACATAGTTTTCACCATGATTAAAATTTTTAAATAGCTGCTGGTTTCACCTTTTCTAGGAATAGCTAGCTATTGCACTTTTTCGGATTTGTCACAACGTATTTAATTATACAGTAAATATTACATTACTTTTTAGATTTCCCGGTAAAGAAAGCCGTTATTCATTCAGTCACTTAAGTTAAAAAAAAATATGAAAACATAGACCAGTATCAGAGCATAGATTTTACCCGAAGAAAATCTGGAATAGGAATCCTGAAATTGCGGTTCCTGTAAAGTTCAAGTATGTATTTGTAAGTATTAAAGTATTGTTCATGCCAAATATACATGATTGTTTTATTTCAGTAAAATAGGGACCTTACTTGTTTGGTATTTATGTTTTCCACAATAATTTATGTACTGGTACAATATATGACTGAACTGACTCCGTAACCTTAGTGCCTAATGGAGTAAGTGGTTAAATGCGAGTTCTTGTAACCAATTTGTTATTATTTTTCTATAACTTCAATGAAATATCATCTGTTGGGTAGGAAAATAGCTACAGAAATATTCAGTGAAGTGTCACTGTGATAAATGTATGCCAATATTTTTTTACTAAGTTTAGTTTTTAAACAATTAATATAAAAATGTTAACGGTTCACTTAAGTATGTATTTAATAAGTAAAAACAGTATTTTACAGAATAACAATCGTTAAAACTAGAGCTAGTAACTTTGCAGAATGACTCTAAATTTATCAAACGCATTTCTGTGCTGGGATTCCCTTTCACTCGATACGACAGCTATCGTAACGCTTTCCATACTCGATAGTCAAAGCGATATCGACCAATTCGGTATTCTCATTCGATGTCGTTTATGCCATCGGCATCGCTTTCTTCGTTATCGGAAACCGTAGTATTCGTAGCACGCATGCGTAGTGAATTAAGAATAATAATAAAGTTTATTTAAATTAATTACAATTTAAATATGTTATATATATATATATATATATATATATATATATATATATATATATATATATATATATATATATATATATATATATATATACAGTGACCGGCAAAAAGTTCGCAACATATGGGAAAAATTTTTATTAGGAGAGTATCGGAAAAACTTTCCCAGGGGATCGGTTCTGCATGTCCGATAACCTAAAAATCGATTTTGACATACGTCACGTGACCACTGGTATAGCGTCAAATTAAAAAAAAAATTGTTAATTTACAAAAAGTGAGGTTAGTTGACGAGATATCAAAAAAAGTTATTTGAAAAAATTGCTTAGAATTAAATTCTAGGCCCTTGTGCAAAATTTTAAGATTTTATTTAAAAAAATTGGAAAACTCAATTTTTTTTTAAATATTTTTTTATCGATTAACAAATTTCCGGTTTTTTTCGTTTAGATAGCTTGGCTAATGTAAAGCCCATGTATCTGGATGAAAATAAACGACTGTAGTAGTTTTTTCTACAATTGACAGGACAAAATTAAAAAAAACAGGGTTTCGCCGGACGCTAGCTGTTGCAATGATTTGTATCTAGCAGCAGTGTCAAAATTTTAGAGACATTTCAATGAGATTACATTGAGAAAACCTTAATCGTCTTAAATATATCTGAAGTTCGACTTTTTTTAAAGTTAATGGGATTAAAATAGATAATAAACAAAAAATTACCTGTTTATTTAATCGAAATTTTATAAACGAAAACCAATGTAAGAAAAACTTAAAAGTAGTCAAATTCTGTACTAACAACACAAAAAATCATTGTTTTTCCTTGGGTGCACAAAATTTAAAACTCAGTATGACCACCATTTCTCTCCATACATACTGTTGTTCTCGAGCGCAACTCTCGATTAACATTTCGGAGCATTTTACGATTTATTTGCAATACACAATTTATAATGACATTCTCTAAATTTTGTATATTCCTAAAGGGTCGATGTTTGTACACAGAGTTCTTTAGGTACCCCACATAAAAAAATCTAACGGAGTCAGATCTACAATTCTACAATTGACAGGACAAAATCGAAAAAATAGGTGTTCGCCGGACGCTCGCTGTTGCAATGGTTTGAATCTAATGAAATGACTGTATCAAGATTTTATTAAGATTTTTCGCACATAAATTTAACAACCAGGTCTATTTAGTTGTACTTAAAACTACCAAAGCAGGCTCTGAAATTAAAACAACCAAATAATCTAGTAGGTTAAAAACAACAGAAAAATGTCAAACAAATTATAATTTGTTTGATTTCAACCTATGTCATTGGTTTATGTCTCGCATCTTACTAAGTTTGATATTTTACATAAGTTTATTAATATTTTATTCCTTAAAATGGCACCCACACTACTTCTTCAGGAAAAGATAGAAATTGTTTTAATTTCTGGAGATAATTACAAAAGCCATAGAGAAACAGCAGCAATTTTTAATGAGAGGCACCCCGATAAATCCCTCCATTATTCCACAGTATCTCGTCTAGTCAATAAATTTAAAGAAACGGGATCGGTAGAAAATCAGTATAAAGTTTCCCATGAAAAACCGGTAACAGGTGACGAAGGTTCTCTGGATGTGTGTTTGTCGATCACAGAAACACCCCAATTAGCAGTTAGTCAAATATCGGAGATCACTAACATTCACGAAAGATCTGTGCGGAGGATATTAAAAAGAAACAAATTTCATCCGTACAAACCTAAATTTGTACAAGTATTAAAAGATAGGGATTATGACGCCCGCTTCGATTTTTGTGCCTGGTTCCAGGGTATGATTGAGGAAGATTTTAATTTCCCAAAGAACGTTCTTTTCTCGGATGAAGCTACATTTACCTCTAACGGAACCGTCAGTTCACAAAACTGTAGATGGTGGGCCACCGAAAACCCAGACTTAGTAATTCAGAGTAAAGACCAATATAGTTTTAAGGTTAATGTGTGGTGCGGAATTTTCAACCTCAGAATAGTGGGACCTTTTTTCTTTAGAGACAATTTAAATTCAGAACGATATTTAGAATTTCTACAAACTGAGATATCTGACTTTTTAGACAATTTGTCATTAGCCGAAAGAAGAAATTTATACTTTCAACAAGACGGAGCTAGCATTCATTCCACAAATGAGGTGAAGAGATGGCTGGATCAAGAATTTGGAAACCAGTGGATAGGACGGTTTTCTGAAAATCCGTGGCCTGCGAGATCACCAGATCTGACTCCGTTAGATTTCTTTATGTGGGGATACCTAAAGAACTCTGTGTACAAACATCGACCCTTTAGGAATATACAAAATTTAGAGAATGTCATTAGAAATTGTGTATTGCAAATAAATCGTAAAATGCTCCGAAATGTTAATCGAGAGTTGCGCTCGAGAACAATAGTATGTATGGAGAGAAATGGTGGTCATACTGAGTTTTAAATTTTGTGCACCCAAGGAAAAACAATGATTTTTTATGTTGTTAGTACAGAATTTGACTACTTTTAAGTTTTTCTTACATTGGTTTTCGTTTATGAAATTTCGATTAAATAAACAGGTAATTTTTTGTTTATTATCTATTTTACTCCCCTTAACTTTACAAAAAGTCGAACTTCAGATATATTTAAGACGATTAAGGTTTTCTCAATGTAATCTCATTGAAATGTCTCTAAAATTTTGACACTGCTGCTAGATACAAATCATTGCAACAGCTAGCGTCCGGCGAAACCCTGTTTTTTTTAATTTTGTCCTGTCAATTGTAGAAAAAACTACTACATTCGTTTATTTTCATCCAGATACATGGGCTTTACATTAGCCAAGCTATCTAAACGAAAAAAACTGGAAATTTGTAAATCGATAAAAAAATATTTAAAAAAAATTGAGTTTTCCAATTTTTTTAAATAAAATCTTAAAATTTTGCACAAGGACCTAGAATTTAATTCTAAGCAATTTTTTCAAATAACTTTTTTTGATATCTCGTCAACTAACCTCACTTTTTGTAAATTAACAATTTTTTTTTTAATTTGTCGCTATACCAGTGGTGACGTGACGTATGTCAAAATCGATTTTTAGGTTATCGGACATGCAGAACCGATCCCCCGGAAAAGTTTTTCCAATACTCACCTAATAAAAATTTTTCCCATATGTTGCGAACTTTTTGCCGGTCACTGTATATATATATATATATATATATATATATATATATATATATATATATATATATATATATATATATATATATATATATATATATATATATGTATATATATATATATATATATATATATATATATATATATATATATATATATATATATATATATATATATATATATATATATATATATATATATATATATGCATAGCTATCTTTTCGGCCTCCATATGCCACGCAGGCACCCAAGCCTCCACTATAACCAATGCGTTTTACGGTGTGTATTTTGCATATTTAGGAACGATAATTTATGGGCTATCTCGGCACCACTCGAGGGGTAGCAAATTCATTAAAAAAATATATACAGCTTTTCGGTAAACTGTTAAATGTAACACGCTTCCGAGCAAATAATGTCTTACTTGCCTTCGATTTGTGTATGTGTATAAGGGCTACGCTCGTACTGGCCTCCGACAGTGTTGCCTCTGTTAACGCCCGCTGATCTAAAGCAAATGAACCGGTTTCATGACCTTGATCTATTTTTAGCTCTCGACTACCAAATATCTAGTAAATTTATTATATTTTTGCATGTCGGGTGTTATGCGTGTCTACGCTTGAGCATATACACGATGTTTCGGCCTCCGGATTTAACGTTCGTATTATTTTATATTATTTATTGTTCGGTTCAGAGGAAGCTCGTTGATTTGAGCTGGTTGAGCTGAGCGATAGTTTAGTTTTAATTTGAAAATATCTTTATTTTAAAACTAAAATAATAGGCTCTGAAATTACAATAATTTTGAAATCATTTTTTTACAAGCTTTTATTTAACTTCACCTGTTAGTTTGCTTGTATGTATGTATGTATGTATGTATGTATGTATGTTTAGGATAAATATTGCAATCAAAATTTCGACTGGTAACTAATTAAGCTAGAGCTTTGAAATTTTGCACACGTGTACAAGTCCGGTGACAATACAATATAGTATATGTAATATTGTTCTAAATCCAATATGGCGGACGCCCCAAGATGGCGGATTACATTTTTCTCTACAATCCCCTTGACATGGGTATCAAATGAAAGGGCTTGACGAGTAGAATACGATAAGCTACATGACGTCATTCTTAACCCAACATGGCGGACGCCACAGGTTGGCGGATTACCTTTTTCTTCACAATACCCTTGATATGAGCATCAAATGAAAGTGTTTGACGAGTAGAATAAGATAAGCTGTGACGTCATTCTGAACGCAATATAGCGGACGCCACAAGATGGCGGATTACCGTTTTCTTCACAATCCCCTTGATATGGGTATCCAATGATAGGGTTTGACGAGTGGAATACAATATCAGGTAAAATGTCTTATAATAATGATGCATTATCAGAAATGCATAGAATAAAACGTAACTAAAATTTTAAAAATAAAATGTAAAAAATACTTTTTAAAAACAACCTTTTATTATTTAGATGTACTAAAACGAAAAAAATAAGTATATTTTGTTCATTGTGGCATGCGTGGATCCTAATAAAAGTAGTATCAAAGTTATCACTAAAACAGATATAATATACTATGTTAAATTTACTGTCTTAAAAGCTTGTAGCGCGAATAGAAAAGAAAAAAATACATACTGAGGTATCTACTTACAATTCCTGCCAAACAAAATTAATGAACTTTTCGCGCGCGACGAGCTTTTAAGGCAATAAATTTAACATAATATAATAACTTTGATACTACTTTTATTAGGATCCACCCATGCAGGGTTGGTTTGATTTAAATCAAATGATTTAAATCGTGATTTAAATCAAGTGATTTTTTTGAAAAAAATCAATGATTTAAATCATTTTTCTTCATAATGATATTTTATTATTACATAATAATTACGAGAATGATTATTTTATTTTAACTCGACTTGATTTTATTATCTACCATTATAATAGGTATAGGACAGTGGTTCCCAAATGTCTCGAAATTCTGGACCCCCAAAATTAGAAATTAGTAACATGCGGACCCCCATGAACAGTTTAGCTTCAAAAATAATAAAAAACAACCTTTGTTAAAAAAATATTTATCTCAAAAGTGCCGATTTATTCAATGCCTTTAATATGGCTTGGTAATTTGCACCAAAAGGCATCATGCTATTTATAAATTTAAACGGCATCCTATAAAAGTAACTGAAAAACTGAACTAAACTGAACAAAATATATTCTCTTTTCTAGCAGAAAAAATATAATATATCAATCATCAGTTTTGGATTTTAATGAGAAGAATGAAATACTGTTTTTCCTGTCATAGTTCTTTCTAAATCTGGTCTAAGATTTGAACAGCCAGATTCTCCAACGTACTGCGGTCTAATTTGACAACCAAAAGTTTTAAACTGACAAGTGTAAGAATAAGACAATTAAGTTTTATGCTATGAACTTATTTTTGAGCTTTCTCACAAATTTGTAAAGAAAAGGGCAATTTTAGTAAGTACTTTTGACAAAAATAGAACTAACTTCATTACAGCAACTCATTCCAAGATGAAAATGATATGGAAACCAAGCAAATCGGTGAAATATCAGAATAATTCATAAGTTTTTAATAACGACTTAACAATGACAGGACAAAAACCTGTCAAATCATAACTGACCAACTAGATTTCAATTTAAACGAGTACTAAATCTTAAACCTTCTTAGTAAATCTGAATGGAAATTTTTAATCTTAGATCTGAAGCAACATCCAGCCGATTTCTTTGTTTGGATTTTAGCAGAATGTATTCAGAGAAAGTTTGTGCACACATCGTCGTGCAAAAGGGCATCAAGTGTTTCAAAGCAAAGGTTGTCGGACCCCCGCAAAATAACCTGCGGACCCTTAGGGGGCCGCGGACCACCATTTGGGAACCACTGGTATAGGGTATAGGTAGCTATATAATATGTACCTATTGTTTTTTGTTTGTGTTTTTAAAATTACCGTTTTCTGTTTCGTTTGCTGAAGTTTGAATTAATATTAATATTATTAAATTTATATTTTCTACTCCATTATTTTAAGAAGAAATTTTTAGAAGAACCTGAGATCATCTGAACTTTCAGTTTTAACAACCTGTAATACCATCCGTAAATGGATAATATCAGTGACGAAGTAAGATAATAGTATATAGATACAGTGTCCGCCAAAAAGTCTGCACCATATAGGAAACTTTTTAAAATTTAATTCAGGTCAAATTTGACTTTAGAATCAATTTTTGCTTGACCAAGAACCTTAAATGACATATAAAGATAGTCACGTGATCCATGTTAGCTGTGAAAAGTTACATTTTTAAAGAAAATGTCCTGAAAATGGTATAAAGTTGAGTAGGATTTTTCATCGAGATTCTATCTATAAATATGTTTTGGTTTTCCTGACCGTTTTATACAATTAGTGTTTTTTTTCCTAGGTTTTCGGTCACTTTTTGGAAGAAAAGATTTTTAGAAGAAAATATTTTTTTGGAAGAAAAGATTACGTTAACAAGTAAATAAAAATCTTTTCTATAAAGTTTTGTTCAAAAATTTTAACTTTTAATTTTTGACATATTTTTTTAGTATAGTAAATTTGTTTCAATTTTTAACGTTTATTTCGTTATTACTAAGTTTAAACCATATTTCAACGTTTCTAAAGATAATATATACATTTCCAAAGTCTGCAGCGGTTTTATGGCACAAAAATAAATATTTTTTTAAAATTCCCTGAACGCTATTGGACTATTACTTGATTTTTTAAGATCTATAGGGCTTATTATTAACCATATCAAACACAACACTTTGAAAAGCATATCATCCATAGGATTTTAAGAGCTAACTAATAAAAAACTTTTATTTGTTATTAAAAGCATCGTTAAGATTTTTAAGACTAAAAAATACCATTTTTATTGTATTTTAATTCAACACTAGGCTTTGCAACAAATGTAAATATGACAAATTGACATAGGAGGGTAATTGATTGTCACTAAATCACTACTGGTATAAAAGTTTTTTAAAGATCGATTAACAATGCTTACTACTGAAAAAAAAAGTTTTTTATTAGTTAGCTTCTAAAATCCTATAGATGATATGCTTTTCTAACTGTTATATTTGATATGGTTAATAATAAGCTCTGTAGCACTTAAAAAATCAAGTAATAGTCCAATAGCACTCAGGGAATTTGAAAAAATATTTATTGTTGTGCCATAAAAACTCTGTAAACTTTAGAAAATGTATACCTCATCTTTAGAAACGTTGCAATATGGCGTTTAAACTTAATAATAATGAAATAAACGTTAAACCTTTAAACATTTATGGTGCTAAAAAAATATGTAAAAAATTAAAAGTTTAAATTTTTGAACAAAACTTTAATAATGGAATCTCGATGACAAACCACACAACTTTTTACTACGACATTTTTCGAAATTTTTACAAATAATACCATTTTTAGGACATTTCTTAAAAAATGTAACTTTTGACAGTTAACATGGATCACGTGACTATCTTTATGTATGCCATTTAAGGTTCTTGGTCAAGCAAAAATTGATGCCCAAGTCAAATTTGACCTTAATCAAATTTTAAAAAGTTTCTCATATGGTGCAGACTTTTTGGCGGTCACTGTATATTTTCAGATTAGAAATTACGGTAGAATCAGGTTCGGAACCGGTAGGGCGGTAGGTCGAGGCCGAAAACGATAGATCTACCGGTAAACGGTAGACCTGGTAAGGCAAACAAATAATAAAACAATTCATCCCTTTACGTCGACTTTTTTAAGGCGGTATCGGTCTTTCGGTGTATGTTACCAAAGGCAAACAATTTTACAAAATAACATACTTATATAACGTTCATTTCGCCCGTGGCTCTATGCTCTATTTAGTAGTTTTAATATTTTAGATTAAAAGTGACGTCACGAAGCTTATGACTCCTCCCCCCAGCCCCCTTGTCACGTCTTGTCACACTTTGTGGACCCCCTCCCTCTCCCTTTACGTGTGACTTAATTAATGGATGACCCCCAAGGTAAATCGCCACGCTGATATCGTATGACCGTATGAGACCCGTATAAAACGCACAGAAAAGAGACTACTTTTTATGACAAGTTCTAGTGCCTGAAAATGACGAGAAATTTTTCTCATATTTCAATGGGACAAAAAAAGAAAATCCATTAGAAGGTTAAAGAGTTCAGCTCGAAGTGGGCAACATGTTGCGAAAAATAGACTGTAAACTTTGATTTTGATTTCTTATTTTTCGATTGTATTATTATAATTAATTATTAGTCTCTACACTATTTGAAAATAAAATTAGGATCCGATTTGAAAATAATATACAAATATTTATTTACCTATATTGTGTAATTTGAAAATGCGAAATACCAAAAGCCTTAGGTTAAAGTAATAGAAAAATATTTTACTCACCCAATGTATGGAAACCACAATATACCCTGAGGCCAAACGCGTGTAATCTAGTTTTGAGCCTGTGTAAACGCCGGTAGCATTAAAACACCTTCTACAGTAGACTCTTAATCTTGTACGCTTTGAAGTAAAGATTGCACTGTATTTTGAAAATGAACGCTCTACATCCAAAGATGTAATGTTTGCGTTGCTAAAACACTGCAAGTTATTGCTGCAATTGTCAGCACTTACGCACTTCCCAATATCACGTAGTTGCGCGAAATCCGAATTTTTGTATGATAGACTTAAACTTGATCGCAGCGTCAACACCAGGGCCATCTTTTAAAGTTTTTAGAACTGTATTTACATTACCAACTATGTGCAACGAGTCAGGAAGTGACTGGTAACTATGTTGAAGGGAGTCAATAGCATCTACTAATACACGATAATTTGAATTTATAGTACGCAAATCTGCTTCGACTTTAGGGTTATTAAAGTGCTGTTGACTTTCTTTAATGCAGATGGCAATTTTTGGGTCGAACTGAGAAATTACAGATTTAACGGCGTGGAAATGTTGATTGTAATAAAATGCAGCATTCAGCCACGTTATCCATCTTATTATTACGGGTTGTGGGGGTTCGATACTTCCGGGGCACAACTGGTGAACTTTTTAATCCGTTGTAGAGATTTTGTAAAATCCTGTTTGGTGCTGGCAATTAGCTTGTCAACATCTGGATACTTGCTTCGAATTGTTTCTGCCACTCGGTGGAAAGCATGTAGTAAACAGGTTATATGCAATAAATTAGGACACAAAGTTTCGAAAGCGATATAAAAATGTTTGCACTTTGTACTCAAACGGCAAAGAGCGACGAGACTTAGCCATGGCCACGCTAAAGGAGAATGTATCCGAGACGCAATGCTTGCTACTGCGAAACTAAAAATAGCCGCTCTGTCGACTGCCGGCGTGCCGTCGACCGTCGCTTTGTACTACCGATACAGCGCTGGAATTACATATGTTCGCAACTTTTTATTAATTATATAATAATAATATTAATTATATTTTAATTAGTATTATATTAAACGAATTATAGAGGTAAAAAATAGAAAAAAATATAGCACGTGAGTTCAACTTACCAACCAGGTCTCCTGCTGTCACTTGATAGTGGGGCCCCTCTTCTGGTCACCATAAACCGTAATTGGAAACGCGAGACGACACAATATATTACAATAATTGGCGGTTTTAGTTAATTTTGCGGGATTGTGGAATAAATCATTTCAACTTTACCTACCTGGACGTAGTAGTAGACCCTTTCCTGTAATATGATTAATTTGAAATTATTCCACTTTACAAAGGGCAAAATATTTTGAATTAATTAGGACAATATTTGGCTATATACGCGAGTGGTCAGCGAAATCGGAAAAACCATGCTTGTGCCCACAGACTATATAAAAAAACTTGCTTAGGTTGGGAATCGGAAAACCAGGCTTGTGCCCACAGCCTATATAAAAAAACTTGTTTAAATTTACCCTTGCATAAAAAATACTTTGAAAGTGCGACATAAAAAATGTTTATCATCAGTTAGTGGTTACTGCTTCGTTAATAAGGTTATTGACATAGACTTCTTCACTTAAGCAAAGCTCGCTAAATTTTATTTTATCCATTAAGGCGGCATTTTCCACGTGGCGACCATGTTGCCCAACTTAATTTGTTTTTGACATGGTGTTTCAGCTTTAAAATTTTTAACAATAACATTATAAGTATGTACAGGGTGTTATGAAATCCACTACATATATTTGAATTGGTGACTCCTGTGGTAGTCTACGGACATACCCAATACTTTTTCCCCTCAAATCGCCCTTTTTTTTAATACCTTAAACCACCCCCGTATCCGACGCGACGCTTCTAAAGAGTCTTACGTCATACCTTCAAATATTATGAAGAAAAACAAATCGTCAAACTTAAATATTATCGTGAAATCTCATTTTGTCATCAATTTTAGTGAAAACCGAAAATAATCCAATCTTTAATTCCACAGATAAATTTTACCAAAAATGTCTATTTTAATTTAACAGCAATTTACTTAATATGGGAAAATATGCACTCGTGAAATTAGGTTGATATTGTAAGCAGAATAAAATAGGCAATGTTATACGGTAACACAAACAATTATGACTTACCTGTTACGTTAATAATGAGATGAGAATTGTTCCTACTAGCTTAAACTGTAGAAATTAAAAGGTATCCCACTAATTTTAACACATTTACAGACGGTTGTCGCAAATATGGTTTCACATAATTTACTATCACACTAATTGAACACAACTACACAGTATTATAAAATGTTAACCAAATTCTTTGATTACAGAAGGAAATTTGGTAAAAAAAATATTCTATTTAAATACATAATAATATTAGATATCTTTCGACGGTTAGATATTATTTAGCCGCCGAAGCCACGCTGAAGGGTTGTTGACACCATTCCGCAGAGTAAGCGCCTACCTGATTGGTAAATGCCGTGGGCCCGCCGAAATCGTACGTCATCTGCAGCTGTTTAATCCAAACCAAAGATGCATTTTGACGAGTTTAATAATACCGTGTACATTATTCTTGTGTTGTGAAAATGTTAAAGCTGTTAAATATTAACAAAAGTTAAAGCCATTTAATATTAACAAAATATCGTTCGCGGTTGTTTATTTTAAATTAGTAAAACACTAATTCCTTGGTAGTTAGTTGAAGTTAAGGTATTTATATTTGTTGGTTTAAACAGCTGTTCTCTAGAGTGTTTTATTAAATTTGTGTTATAGGTAGTATTTTAACTTTTTGAAATTGAGAATTTTAGGAGTTACTAGGATTTCTTTATTTAAAGGTAATGTAATAAAAATATTATTTCTTCAAACTGTTACATAGTAATATTGGGTTCTAGAGCAATATACGACGAATTTCATAACATTTTTGGATTTTTTAAAAAGCTTACCTCAAAAGAAACACATTAAAGCAAAAAAATTGTTGGATGAACCATATTTTACCAAAAAAAATTGTTTATAGGTTGTAAAACTTCACTTAACTATTTTTATTTGCCCATGGGGTTTAATTACGTTAAACTATTTACCTCACAGTTTCTCAACAGATTACTATCAGATATAAAGTCTTTTCCCAAGAATATATTGAAGAGACGGAAATAAATTTTGTTTACATTACATCGGTATTAATAAAGTGCACAAACGATTCGTTATCGTCTCGACCGGAGGTCTGATAAGCTATTAAAATTTGTATTTTTTGAAAATTCGAGGGGTCGTACATTGCTCAAGACCCGAAATATTGTTAAAAGACCTGGCAATACTGCAACCTAGTTGACTGTTTTTTATATGGCCATGTGTTTTATTACTAGTGGTGTGCAGTGATTAAACAAATTTTTTTGGGGGACGATACCTGGCTTATTATCGCGCAGCGCCATTTATGACTACTTTTTCCCAATCTGAATTCAGGATTTACTGGTTTCAATATATGTAGTGAATTTCATTACACCCTGTATAGCTTCATATCCTGCAAGTAATTTTCAGTCGATTATTTAAAGTTTCAACTTGTATAATAATTTCATTCAGACGATCAAGCTGTTAAAAGATACAGGGTGAAAGGTGTATGAGTGCAATAATTTTAAGGGGTGAAAGTATGGTCAAACTAAAATAAAAAGTCTTATATACAAGGGGTCGCAAACCAACCGTTTACCTAAAAGTTGTTTTTAAAATTTTAATCTTCAATCAATAAAAATATGCTTTATTGCTATAAAGAACAAGTTCTTGTAACAAAGCTAACAAGTAACCTACTATTAGTATACTATGCCATAACAAATTAACCAGTACCTATCTAACACTACATTCTTTCCGGAAACTCTAACGACCAGATCATCTGGACATGATGACGTAATACAGCCTTACTAATATGTCATGATCCTAAAAACCCTATCTAACTACCCACGGTCAGAAAATAAAAACACGAAAAGAGAAACACAATTGCTATAAAATCAATATGAAATAGATATAAAATGAATATAAAACAAATATAAAATAAATAAAATAAATGTGGACACGAAGTAAAAAACGTCATTGTAAAATACACTAATAAAACAAATTGGGTTAAAATTGCTAGAATTTGCACAAGCAAAATGATCACAACAGATTGACTAGCTATAGGTAATATTTATGTTAATAAAAACGTGTACATCTTTACATTAATCATGAACAATGACATTTGATTAAAACGTTTCATTGAAGTACTCATCCAAGCTATGATAATATATGCTTTATCCCGCAATAAAGCTTTCACTGCGTGGGTAAACCTTTTATTGTTTTCAATATTTCTGTATGCCCTTGGCAGATAATTATAAATCTTAATGCTCTCATATATCACAGAGTTCTTAGTAAGAGCACTTTTTGGAATCGGTAGTCGCAATTCATCACCGTTTCTGGTATTCTGGTATTGTAGTCAGCGAAATGCTGTACGCTTCCCTTTCTTTTATGTATTAAAGAAAAAGCCCCAGAATGCCACACCATCTCTCAGATTAGACTCCACGAGGGAAAAATATACAGATCTTGCAACAAAATGTCCCAAATTATTACGAACCACTCTGAGAGCGTAACATGCTGAAGCCAATTTCTTATTGAGTGTTAGGATATGATCAGTATATTTCAGGTTTGTGTCAATATGTATACCCAAAAATCTTGTAGATGTGTTACTCTCTAAAGTCCTATCCTCCAACGTTACGTCCCCAACACTGCATTTAAAAGTAAGTATATATATTTTTTTGACAACTTCAAAATTTATTTATTTATTTATTTATACATTGAACACCACAGAATTACAAATTCCAAATGGTTCATTTACAATTAAAACTAGCTCAGAACAACAAGCATAAAAGGTTGGTTACAAACTGTGAAAACAGCAAAAGGACAAATAACAGTATGCTACACTGCGCCAAACTTCAAGTACCGCTTCAGAGCATCCAGGGATATGTTGAAGATGTCGATGTGAGAGAAGAACCTGTTGTAGTTGTGCAGCAGGCGGTCAACGAAAACACTGAGCCCATAATTTGTGACGCCTCTCAAAAAATAACCGGGTGTGTCTTGTTCGCCTTGACGGAACCGAGATCAGAACACCCGCCAGTAGATCACTGCAGTCCGTCATCCCGTGGATCAGCCTGTGAAGGAACAGCTGCTCCAAGGATTTTAAACCACAGGGTAGTAGCCTGGTGTCGCACGTCAGGTCCTGGTGTGGGAGGTGCAGTTTGAATAAAATATATTTGGTGAACTTATTTTGAACTCGTTCGATTCGCGCTTTGTGAAGAGCGTAGTATGGTGACCACACAGCCGAGCAGTATTCGAGTATGCTTCTCACAAGACTGTTGTAGAGAACCTTGATCGATCCTGTGTCGTTAATGTATTTAGTGTTTCTCTTGATGAAACCGAGCATTCTAAAGCTTCGCTGCACGATTATCTCGACATGTAGGTTGAACGAGAGATTCTCTTCGAAGACGACTCCAAGATCACTATAGGATGATACACATTCCAGTTCGGTACTGCTGATTGTGTAGGTGGTCTTAATGGGGTTTGAACGTCGGTGAAAGCTCATGGATTTGCATTTATTGACATTGAGTTTTAGAGAGTTATCAACACACCAGTCGGACAAGGCGTCGAGGTTGGTCTGCAATGTATCAGAGTCAGGTGTGATGACAGAGAAGAATTTGAGATCATCGGCGTAGAGTAAAAAGTGGGACGATCTGAAGCATGTTGATATATTTGTCGTGGTTGCATTAAAACGCAAGCTGTTTGTATCATACCACTGCTTAATCTTACCGATATCGTCCGATATGCGAGCACACAGATCCTCGGTACTTTTATCGAGCCATAAAACTGTGGTATCATCCGCAAATAAAGTGAAATGACCACTAATATTTATATTTGTAAAATCGTTTATATATAAAAGAAATAACAGCGGCCCCAGTACAGACCCGTGTGGCACACCGTGGGGATTAGGAAGTGTATCCGAGTCAGCTCCCTGGCATCTAACAAGCTGCTTTCTGTCTGACATATATGATGCTATCCATTCCAACCCAGTTCCCCTAAATCCATAGCACTGAAGCTTCTCCAGCAGTATTCCCCGATTTACGAAGTCAAATGCTTTTGAAAAATCGCAGAAAATCGCTGCAGCCACATCACCATCGTTCAGGCCCATGTATAGTTTTTCCAGGAAGCCAAACACTGCATCTCCTGTATTTTTTAAACTTTGAAATCCCCATTGGTAATTATTTATTAATTTGTGCTTTGTTATAAAAGTGATCATCCTATTTTTCACTAGCTTATTGAACTTTCACTAGCTAGTTGAAGGTTTTCAGTTAAAGTACCACGAAAATACTTACGGAATTTTTTTGGACTGGAGGTACAATAGGGAATATGCATATAACCCAAATAAATCTGAAATATTTTTTTTATATTCTCTACATAAATTAAATGTTTATGGCGGTTGCTGTTATTCATTTATTTTGGTCTTTATTAACAAAAAAATGGATTTAAAACTGCAAATTTTCGCGCGAATTTCGAAACTTGTAAAACGTGATCCCATTGGCTGTGTCATCAAAACTGAACTTATGACTCATCATGAGTATATGGCGAATTCCAGTGTTGTAGAGTCATGGACTACTCAATAAAAATGGTATTTAATGCGTAACTCATCCAATGAAATATCCCTGCACTTAAAGTAGAAGGTTCCTAAAATCTTATTCATGTATGCATCAAGCCGAAATCGGTCCAGGAACCTTTCAATTTTGCAACCAAAATTGGCATTTCTGCGAAATTTTGACATATCTCAATAATTTCGAGTAAATAAACTGCCATTCTTTATTTTCATGACAATCTTAGAAAATTCAAAAATTTTCAAATTTTAGATGTTCCCGATGCAAATAAACCTCTTTATTTAAAACTTTACCGAAAAAATAAGCGATTTAAATTAGTGTGAGGTATTCCTACATAATTAACGGATAAAATAAACCCAAAAAGAATCACTAAATAGGGTAAATAGTGTGGAATAATGTCGGTTAAAAATAGGATTTGTCGGAAAAAATCAAGAAAATCCGAATTTTACCCCTTAAATACGCTCCTGGATGACCCATTCGGTATTCATTTTAAAGTGTGATTCTCCCTTTATAAGATAGTGCTGAAAATTGGGAAAAAAATAGATAGGAAAAAATACAGAGTGATTCAAATGTTCCGATGTCGAGGGCAAGAAAAGTTAAAAAATCGAAATTTAATCGGCGATTGCTCCCTTCCTATAGAGAATGAAGAAACTAGAAAATATAGAAATCATATACTTCGACGAGCTCTTTCCGATGACGTATATGGGATTTTAATTTGAACCATTTTGACCCCACAAAAAATTCAAAACCGTGAAGTATTTGGGTCAAGAATCTAAATTTCCAGTTTTTTCCAAATATTTCAATTTTTCAGCGATTTTAGGTTTTGGTAAATGTATTGCAAAAAAAGTATTTGAGATTTTAGTTTCACTTATGGGTCCGTTTTCGATCTGACGTTTTGTTTTCGAGTTATTAGGTATCAAAGAGGGGTCTGGAAATGGCATTTTTCGACCTAAAAAAATTCAAAGGAATTATTTGCGATTTTCTGATCCTCACCAGTTTCAGTGGAGTTCTGAAGCTTCGGGTCCCCTACAATCTCCGAAAATTTACATCGATTTAATTCACAGTTGCGACCTGTACCCGATTTTAACGGAAATTTCGACTTTGACGTTTAATAGCTCTGAAACGAAACATCCTGTATAACTGAATTTTTTACCGAAGCTAGTTGAACTATTCCTCTATCAACCCCGAAAATTCGATTTCTCTCCCTCTGACTGTTTCCGAGAAAATCAAACCTGTTCTACTTTAAGTTAAGCTTTACGTTAACCTGTAGATTTTTGCTGATCTCCTGACGTCACTTTTCACTAAGGACAAATGGTTGCTTTTTAAATTGTAATAAATTATACCGAAAAGTAAACATTTTTTGTAGTTAAATTATCCTAGTAATTTTCTTCAAAATATTTTTTTGGGTTTGTAATGACTTCCTTAAACGATTCATACAATAGAAAAAATATGTGCATATTCCTTATTGTTTTCAGCAAAATACCAAAACAAAAAATTGAAATGTACCCCTTATTATTAGACAAAATAAAATTACTTTGAAGTAAATTGCTTCACTTAAAACATTTGACCACGTCGCGCCCTTGAAAAAGCAGCCGGTAGAAGCATCTTACAATCGCCATATCGTATTCACTCGTAAGTGTCAGTCGTTCCAATTACTTGGCAGAGTATGCTGCGCCGACTGCGCGATGGTGGTGTAGGTATGCTTGTACGTAAGAAAAGTCTGCGTGATCGTACGGGTGTGATGCAGCGACATACAGATTAAAACGGACTAATATTGCTTGAACCAAGAATGCCTCCTTTACGGACGCGCGCAGTGCCACAGGAACGCATGCGCAGTTAAAAGGTTACAGGACGGGTCTTAATATTTGTGTATGGTGGTAGGTATATCAGTTCACATAGAACACATATTTATGAAAGATTTAGTAAATTTTTAGTTTAATACGCCATGTCTATCAAGCTAGCAGAGCCACAACGCCTTCTTAAATTTTTTCTTGTGTCATACTTTTTGGCTATTTTATTGCTAATTTATTACCACAATTTTAATTTTTTTGCTCTTCGTTTTTTTAAAAAAACCTGTGGCTCTGCTGGCTTGAGTTCAAGCTAGCAGAGCCACACTGAAAAACCACAAAACAAAATTCTTTTCCAAAATGTCTTTATACAGGAATATTTGGCCAATTAATTGCCCCTGAAATATGTACAGAGACTGAGAAAAAAAATAAACTGTTAGAAAAAAAAACAGCGATTTTCTGTTTCGTCTATAGAGAATTCGATACTGTTACTTAAGATCCCGAAATAATAACTTTATGACCTCTGGGTATATAGCAGGTTTTAAGACTAATTTATTGCTAATTTATTACCACATTTTTAATTTTTTTGCTCTTCGTTTTTTTAAAAAAAACCTGTGGCTCTGCTAGCTTGAGTTCAAGCTAGCAGAGCCACACTGAAAAACCACAAAACAAAATTATTTTCCAAAATGTTTTTATACAGGAATTTTTGGCTAATTAATTGCCCCTGAAATATATACAGAGGCTGAGAAAAAAATAAAGTGTTAGAAAAAAACAGCGATTTTCGGTTTCGTCTATAGAGAATACGACACTATTACTTAAGATCGCGAAATAATAACTTTATGACCTGTGGGTATATAGCAGGTTTTACGACTAATTTATTGCTAATTTATGACCACATTTTTAATTTTTTTGCTCTTCGTTTTTTTAAAAAAATCCTGTGGCTCTGCTGGCTTGAGTTCAAGCTAGCAGAGCCACACTGAAAAACCACAAAACAAAATTCTTTTCCAAAAGGTTTTTTAAACAGGAATTTTTGGCCAATTAATTGCCCCTGAAATATGTACACGGACTGAGAAAAAAAATAAACAGTTGGAAAAAAAACTGCGATTTTCTGTTTCGTCCATAGAGAATACGATACTATTACTTAAGGTCGGGAAATAATAACTTTATAACCTGTGGGTATATACCTGGATTTAAGACTAATTTATTGCTAATTTATTACCACATTTTTAATTTTTTTGCTCTTCGTTTAAAACAAAAACTGTGGCTCTGCTGGCTTGAGTTCAAGCTAGCAGAGCAACAATGAAAAACGACAAAACAAAATTCTTTTCCAAAATGTTTTTATGCAGGAATTTTTGGCCAATTAATTGCCCCTGAAATATGTACCCACAGAGACTGAGAAAAAAATAAACTGTTAAAAAAAAACACCGATTTTGTGTTTCGTCTATAGAGAATACGATACTATTACTTAAGATCGCGAAATAATAACTTTATGACCTGTGGGTATATAGCAGGTTTTAAGACTAATTTATTGCTAATTTATTACCACATTTTTAATTTTTTTGGTCTTCGTTTTTTTAATAAAATCCTGTGGCTCTGCTGGCTTGAGTTCAAGCTAGCAGAGCCACATGTTTAAAAAAAAACGGAGAGCAAAAAAATTAAAAACGTGGTAATAAATTAGCAATAACTTAGTCTTAAAATCTGCTATATACCCACAGGTCATAAAGTTATTTCGCGATCTTAAGTAATAGTATCGTATTCTCTATAGACGAAACAGAAAATCGCTGTTTTTTTCTAGCAGTTTATTTTTTTCTCAGTCTCTGTACATACATATTTCAGGGGCAATTAATTGGCCAAAAATTCCTGTGAAAAAACATTTTGGAAAAGAATTTTGTTTTGTGGTTTTTCAGTGTGGCTCTGCTAGCTTGAACTCAAGCCAGCAGAGGCACAGGTTTTTTTTAAAAAAACGAAGAGCAAAAAAATTAAAAGTGTGGTAATACATTAGCAATAAATTAGTCTTAAAACCTGCTATATACCCACAGGTCATAAAGTTATTATTTCGCGATCTTAAGTAATAGTATCGTATTCTCTATAGACGAAACCGAAAATCGCTGTTTTTTTCTAACAGTTTTTTTCTAAACAGTTTATTTTTTTCTCAGTCTCTGTAGATATTTCAGGGGCAATTAATTGGCCAAAAATTCCTGTATAAAAACATTTTGGAAAAGAATTTTGTTTTGTGGTTTTTCAGTGTGGCTCTGCTAGCTTGAACACAAGCCAGCAGAGCCACAGGTTTTTTTTAAAAAAACGAAGAGCAAAAAAATTAAAAATGTGGTAATAAATTAGCAATAAATTAGTCTTAAAACCTGCTACATACCCACAGGTCATAAAGTTATTATTTCGCCATCTTAAGTAATAGTATCGTATTCTCTATAGACGAAACCGAAAATCGCTGTTTTTTTCCAACAGTTTATTTTTTTCTCAGTCCGTGTACATATTTCAGGGGCAATTAATTGGCCAAAAATTCCTGTATAAAAACATTTTGGAAAAGAATTTTGTTTTGTGGTTTTTCAGTGTGGCTCTGCTAGCTTGAACTCAAGCCAGCAGAGCCACAGTTTTTTTTTAAAAAACGAAAAACAAAAAAATTAAAAATGTGGTAATACTTAAATTAGCAATAAATTAGTCTTAAAACCTGTTATATACCCAGAGGTCATAAAGCTATTATTTCGCGATCTTAAGTAACAGTATCGAATTGTCTATAGACGAAACAGAAAATCGCTGTTTTTTTTCTAACAGTTTATTTTTTTCTCAGTCTCTGTACATATTTCAGGGGCAATTAATTGGGCAAAAATTCCTGTATAAAAACATTTTGGAAAAGAATTTTGTTTTGTGGTTTTTCAGTGTGGCTCTGCTAGCTTGAACTCAAACCAGCAGAGCTACAGGTTTTTTTTTAAAAAGCGAACAGCAAAAAAATTAAAAATGTGGTAATAAATTAGCAATAAATTAGTCTTAAAACCTGGTATATACCCACAAGTTATAAATATATTATTTCGCGATCTTAAGTAATAGAATCGTATTCTCTATAGACGAAACAGAAAATCGCAGTTTTTTTTCAACAGTTTATTGTTTTCTCAGTCCCTGTACATATTTCAGGGGCAACTAATTGGCCAAAAATTCCTCTATAAAACCATTTTGGAAAAGAATTTTGTTTTGTGGTTTTTCAATGTGGCTCTGCTAGCTTGAACTCAAGCCAGCCGAGCCACAGGATTTTTTAAAAAAACCGAAGAGCAAAAAAATTAAAAATGTGGTAATAAATTAGCAATAAATTAGTCTTAAAACCTGCTATATACCAACAGGTCATAAAGTTATTATTTCGCGATCTTAAGTAATAGTATCGTATTCTCTATAGACGAAACAGAAAATCGCTGTTTTTTTCTAACAGTTTATTTTTTTCTCAGTCTCTGTACATATTTCAGGGGCAATTAATTGGCCAAAAATTCCTGTGAAAAAACATTTTGGAAAAGAATTTTGTTTTGTGGGTTTTCAGTGTGGCTCTGCTAGCTTGAACGCAAGCCAGCAGAGCCACAGGTTTTTTTTAAAAAAACGAAGAGCAAAAAAAATTAAAAATGTGGTAATAAATTAGCAATAAATTAGTCTTAAAACCTGCTATATACCCAGAGGTCATAAAGTTATTATTTCGCGATCTTAAGTAATAGTATCGAATTCTCTATAGACGAAACAGAAAATCGCAGTTTTTTTCCAACAGTTTATTTTTTTCTCAGTCCGTGTACATATTTCAGGGGCAATTAATTGGCCAAAAATTCCTGTATAAAAACATTTTGGAGAAGAATTTTGTTTTGTGGTTTTTCAGTGTGGCTCTGCTAGCTGGAACTCAAGCCAGCAGAGCCACAGGATTTTTTTAGAAAATCGAAAAATCGAAAAGCAAAAAAATTAAAAATGTGGTAATAAATTAGCAATAACTTAGTCTTAAAATCTGCTATATACCCACAGGTCATAAAGTTATTATTTCGCGATCTTAAGTAATAGTATCGTATTCTCTATAGACGAAACAGAAAATCGCTGTTTTTTTCTAAAAGTTTATTTTTTTCTCAGTCTCTGTACATACATATTTCAGAGGCAGTTAATTGGCCAAAAATTCCTGTGAAAAAACATTTTGGAAAAGAATTTTGTTTTGTGGTTTTTCAGTGTGGCTCTGCTAGCTTGAACTCAAGCCAGCAGAGGCACAGGTTTTTTTTTAAAAATACGAAGAGCAAAAAAATTAAAAGTGTGGTAATACATTAGCAATAAATTAGTCTTAAAACCTGCTATATACCCACAGGTCATAAAGTTATTATTTCGCGATCTTAAGTAATAGTATCGTATTCTCTATAGACGAAACAGAAAATCGCTGTTTTTTTCTAACAGTTTATTTTTTTCTCAGTCTCTGTACATACATATTTCAGGGGCAATTAATTGGCCAAAAATTCCTGTATAAAAACATTTTGGAAAAGAATTTTGTTTTGTGGTTTTTCAGTGTGGCTCTGCTAGCTTGAACTCAAGCCAGCAGAGCCACAGGTTTTTTTTAAAAAAACGAAGAGCAAAAAAATTAAAAATGTGGTAATAAATTAGCAATAAATTAGTCTTAAAACCTGCTATATACCCAGAGGTGATAAAGTTATTATTTCGCGATCTTAAGTAACAGTATCGAATTCTCTATAGATGAAACAGAAAATCGCAGTTTTTTTCCAACAGTTTATTTTTTCAGTCTCTGTACATATTTCAGGGGCAATTAATTGGCCAAAAATTCCTGTATAAAAACATTTTGGAAAAGAATTTTGTTTTGTGGTTTTTCAGTGTGGCTCTGCTAGCTTGAACTCAAGCCAGCAGAGCCACAGGATTTTTTTAAAAAAACGAAGAGCAAAAAAATTAAAAATGTGGTAATAAATTAGCAATAAATTAGTCTTAAAACCTGCTATATACCCACAGGTCATAAAGTTATTATTTCGCGATCTTAAGTAATAGTATCGTATTCTCTATAGACGAAACCGAAAATCGCTGTTTTTTTCTAACACTTTATTTTTTTCTCAGTCTCTGTACATATTTCAGGGGCAATTAATTGGCCAAAAACTCCTGTAGAAAAACATTTTGGAAAATAATTTTGTTTTGTGGTTTTTCAGTGTGGCTCTGCTAGCTTGAACTCAAGCCAGCAGAGCCACAGGATTTAAAAAAAAAACGCAGGGCAAAACAATTAAAAATGTGGTAAGAAATTAGCAATAAATTAGTCTTAGAACTTGCTATATACCCACAGGTCATAAAGTTATTATTTCGCGATCTTAAGTAATAGTATCGTATTCTCTATAGACGAAACCGAAAATCGCTGTTTTTTTCTAACACTTTATTTTTTTCTCAGTCTCTGTACATATTTCAGGGGCAATTAATTGGCCAAAAATTCCTGTATAAAAACATTTTGGAAAAGAATTTTGTTTTATGGTTTTTCAGTGTGGCTCTGCTAGCTTGAACTCAAGCCAGCAGAGCCACAGGTTTTTTTAAAAAAACGAAGAGCAAAAAAAATTAAAAATGTGGTAATAAATTAGCAATAAAATAGCCAAAAATTATGACACAAGAAAAAATTTAAAAAGGCGTTGTGGCTCTGCTAGCTTGATAGACATTAATACGCCGATGTCCATGTAGAAATTATTTTTCATAAAGATATGGATGTTACCCGCGTAAATTAAAACTGTGAAAGCCAGCTGTATGGATCCGGCAATCGCAAAGCGAAATAAAGGTTGCTAGCAGATTTCCATCAGCGAAAAGGCCGACATACCGCCAAGAACCCTTTTACAGTCTAGATTCAACAAAGTAAATATTATGTTTACGTGGAAATACGGCGACACGGTTTTTTCGTGACGCCAAATTGAGACATGCCTTCCATACACCCTTTACTAGCTCCAGAATGATATTAAAAACGACACGAGACACGAGCACGAGCCACGCCAACATGCCATAGCATTTAGCGCAGTGTTGCCAACCGACAGGAAATAAAAGCCGTGGCAAAGGAAGAGATTTTTTATTCACGTTTTAAATTTAAACACGTATTTTTGTTCGACTCAGCGGCAGTTAAAATACCTTTGTCATTTTTAGCATATTCATGAAACTGTTGTCAGCTTTCCTTAAAATTAAAATATATTAACAATTCTGAATGAACAAATCCCTCCATTTTTTAAAATGCTTCTCATTTTTTTACCTTCATATTTAGCCTTTGTCGTGCATAAATGGCCAAGTATGCGTTTGGAGTTTTTAAACGAAAAAGTCGTGTTTCTATATGCGCGGCAGTACAGTAAGCTCGTGGCCGTACCATAGACAAGATATATTTAGACCATCACAACGTATTCGCGACACCAGCTGAATCCGTCCAATGTATGGGCGAAAAAGTGCGTTTGTACGCATTGGGCGCCAGTCAGATTTTTAAACGACGGTCCTCCCGAGGCATGCGCACTCGGGACGTCTCGTAAAAGTGGTTGTTGAACGCAATGACGCAACGCGGCGATCAGAACCGGGCCGAAAAAATCTCAGTCATTTGTATGTTATAGTATTTTTGGTTGGGGTGGCGAATATAGCGAACCTCTGAAGCTTGTTATTTCGATACAAAAATAGTCTTTACAAAGTGTTACAGACATTTCATATGTTTCGCCAATTATGTATCCAACTTTTAAATATAAGGAATTATTGCGTAGTCTATTTCTTACAAGTAGTGCATAAATACAAATAGTTTAATTCCAAATTTAAATTATATCAATATGTGAAAGAATAGGAGGTAAAAAATATAATTTATCTTAAATGCACTACGGTGTTGAAGTGAATACACACACGGAGAAGTAGAAATATTTGTCAGTGACGTATATTGAGTGTGGTCAAGGTGTCAGAAAGGCACTGATGGGGTGTGTGTGTATTAGGGGCATTGTATAAGGGGTAAGATGGTCTAAGAAGGTCATATATAGTGTCAATGCCTCCTTCCCCTATATTGCATAAGGGTGAGTGTGACCAAAAGGCATATTTGCGCTTTCGCCAAAGGGGCACTAAAAATACTAGTGGATTAGGGTAGAGGGGAGTATTTTAAAAGGGATGGCGAAAGAAAAAAGTGCTTTCGCCAAAGGATCGCTAAGATATCAGTGGATTAGAAGGGTGTGTCCAAAAGGCATATTTGCGCTTTCGTCAAAGGGGCACTAAAAATACTAGTGGATTAGGGTAGAGGGGAGTATTTTAAAAGGGATGGCGAAAGAAAAAAGCGGTTTCGCCAAAGGATCGCTAAGATATCGGTGGATTAGATTGACATGGGGCCGTAAGTAGTAGCGCTTTCAGCAAAGTATCAAGTGCACACACTGTAAATAGGTGTAAAAATATTTACATCTTACCCTAGAACTTGGTTTGTTCAATAATTATACAGGATGGGATGCCAATCCAATAAAATATACACATGTAATTTTTTTGATTTACTATTTTACTTCTTAAAACAGTTGCATATTTAATTTCTATTGTTTAGAATACTATGTTTATATTTTATTTCAACTTTCAATTTTGTAAATGTAACGTTTAAAAAATTAAGGGGGGGGGGGCATTAAAGAGACGCACTGTATATATATAAACTGAGCTATTTTCGAGGAATTATCGACAGTTTTGTATAGCAAGACAACTAAGATTTAAGTCAACAAACTATACACTTTTTGTTAAAATCTCACTAATGGTTACATTTTTATCAATAAAAAGAATAATTACAAGTAATATATTATTTAGCATTTATTACTCGATAAAAGATTCACGTCATGTGAAATAAATTTTGAAGTACGGTCCTGTCTATCACAAGGCAAACGTTCGACAATGCGCAAGCCCGCAGAGGACCGTCTTTGTTTACGGATTCAGCTCGGTAAATTTGCCGCATTCGTAATTGACATTATTTCTCTACTATATATTTTCTCTATGGGCCGTACCTACCTTCGGTTTGAAAAGCCGTAAAAACACGGCAATTGCCGTGTCGTGGCAACACTGCTTTAGGGAGACGCGCTGACCCTACCTGCAGTGTTGCCAGAAGTCATTAAAAAAAACTTGAGAGTGCTTGCGACTTGCGACTTAACCGCCGAAATTCGTGATAAATCGCGAGCCTGTAATGATTGCACCGGAAGTAAAAATAATAGGATTAAATAATCTTATTCTACTATCATTTATTTTAATAAAACTGAAAAAAATTTTACGATATCAAAATATTATTAAACAAATTTACAAACTTAAACAAATATCTATCACTTTGTGCTATAAAAAACGAAATATATTTTTTTATAAATAAAAGTGTAAAACTAACACAAAACAAAGAAAGAGAAAGAAGTTATTCATCTGGAGTTTCCATCTTATTTTTATCTGAATAAAATACGTGACCACAACCTAACCTTTTAATCGTATTATTTGTGATACAAAAATCGTAGCAATTTTTGTCTCTTGACAAACTTTTGGTATATAAAATGCCTTCTATTGTTTTCACTTTAGGTTTGTTGCGTAGGTAGTTGAGTTTTTATTAAACAAATGTGAAAAAATGTTCTCTCTACTGCTGCTTTCGAGTGTGGTAAGCAAAAAATCTGAAAAACAAATCTAAAGACCCGCAAATTTTAGAGAGTCATCTGAGATTTTTACTAATGAATTTTTTCCAAAACAACAAGGTATCGTTATCAAAATTGTTTAGTGGGATCTTGACATTCGCCATTCGTTATTCAGATTTTGGATTTCATTTGGATTATATTGGAACTATTTGAACTACGTATATTGAGAAAGTGCAATGTGAAAATAGAAACAGAGTTTCAAACCTCAATTGCAATCAAATTGCAATTTTTGCAAAGATCAATGTCGTGAGATTCGCTGATTGATATTTCTATAAAGGTAAAAATCGTGAGATTTGGTACTTGATTCATGGGATCGGGAGAAATAACCGAAATCTGGCAACACTGGCCCACGCAAGCAGCCCGTACGAAGCTAACCGAAGCAGACCGAGGACGGACTTCGGCTGCTGCTCCCTTCCTGAATCTAGATTTGTTCGTTGCATAGATAATAGGGATGGGAAGACCCGGTTCTTTTTCGTGACCCGGTTCTCAGCAGATCATTCATTAAAATGACCCGTTCATCAAGACCCGTTCATATGACCCGTGATGCTGATTTTCTCATTGATTTATCCATCAGATCAGATGCGTAGCTAAATAAATATGAACGTTTGGATACTTTGTTTTTCTCTATTTAATTGAACCTTTTAAAACAAAATATTTAATATAGATCAGAGCAACCACAATTGCAATCATTAACTTTATATAAGTGCCTATTGTTAGCTTACGATGACCCTAAAAGTAAAATAAAATAAGGCATAAATTTATCTGGCTTACAACCCGTCCACAATTCAAAGCCATCGAAGCAAGACGCGCTGCATCAGCGATTGGATCGATTGTTGAACGGGCCGTTTGTTTAAGTTTAACACGACCGAGTCGACCGACAGATAACCCGTCTGGATCACCACTTCGTTCGTGTTCGTGTTTCATCTTTTTGTCACAGCTCGCACATACACCCGGTCTTCGGGTCATATGAACGATAGGGTCACAGAGCGTGATTCATTCAATCACGGGTCTTTCGAAAGACCCTGTCATTGTGAACGGGTCGTTCATGAACGACGCATCCCTAATAGATAAAGCTGTGTTTATTTGAATTTACTGGCGGACGAACCCGTCTCGTGGTTAAGAATACTATCCTTTTTTAACTACGTTATCTAAACAAGGAGTGCGCGCTGACCGACTGGAATCGGTTTGTCGTTGATGAATTCGGGAACAAGGCTATTCGTATACTGCGCATGCGTTCCTGTGGCAAAGATTTCGCCCATAGTGGAGTTAAATAGTTCTGCGCAACCTATGTATTTTATGAAATATCAGCAGTCCAAGTATGTATGTCGCTGGTGTGATGCACTTTAAATTTAAACAAATGTTTACTGTGCGGCACTATCACGACATGGTATTAACTTATGGTTAAAGCTCGGGGAAATTCTGTTGTGGCAGCATTTTTGTACAGCGAACGATTTCCAAATAGACGACGGCCGACCCAGTGGCGGCTGGTGAAATTTCGAAGTTGTATATCTCTGTTCCTACTTACAGGACCCGAACCAAATTTAAGGGTTTTAATAGTGAGCCCACTGGGAATGTTTTGGTAAATAAAAAAATCATTTTGTAATTTGCGAAAAAAAGTTAAATTTTTGGTGTGCCCCTCCTAGGAAAAAAATGAAAACGTCTAGGTATTTTATTTATTCTTTTTTCTAAACAAATTTTACATCATTCTGTTGACAGTTTTTAAATTTTGAGAGAAAAAAAGGTGTTAGTAGAAAGTTATAGTCATTTGAATTTTTTTAAGCCTAACATAAAATTTAAGAAAAACTACAAATGACTATAACTTTCTACTAACACCTTTTTTTCTCTCAAAATTTAAAAACTGTCGACAGAATGATGTAAAATTTGTTTAGAAAAAAGAATAAATAAAATACCTAGACGCTTTCATTTTTTTCCTAGGAGGGGCACACCAAAAATTTAACTTTTTTTCGCAAATTACAAAATGTTTTTTCTTTACCAAAACATTCCCAGTGGGCTCACTATTAAAACCCGTAAATTTGGTTCGGGTCCTGTAAGTAGGAACAGAGATATACAACTTTGAAATTTCACCAGCCGCCACTGGGCCGAACCCAAGAACGTTTCTCAACGTCTTTTGGATACCGGCAGCGTTCTCCATATTGAAAACAGAGGACCTCAAAGACAAGTTACTGTCCAAGATGAGGAGAACATTTTTTCCATCCTAGAACGAGATCCAAGTGTAAGTACCTACCAGGGCCATTGCAAGGCAAGTTGGATGGTCTCAGATTTATTGTTTGCTGGCACTTTTTTTTGTAAAAATTAAAATATATTTTTTAAGCGTTATTGATATCTTTAAACGGTTTTTATTTTTAAATAATAAAACCGACGCTGCTTCCGACAAATTAAGTTAGCCGAAAAAGCTGCTGGTTTTGGACCACAGTAACGTGCGATGTTGCCATATTGTCAAAATTTTATAAACATTTGATACCACAATAGCTCAAAACCTATAAAAGATAGGCCCCCTTATTATTAGGACTTTTTGTTCCCTTAAACCTCTATTTTTACGTAGTAAAATATTTGCACTCATACCCCTTTCACCCTGTATATGGTGACATTTTTTCTGTCACTAGGACCTCAATATCCTTTGATTTCCTAAAATAAATCATAAAATATCTTGAACCTTTTATTAATACGTTAAAAAATACCTATAGAATATGAAGCTATACAATATACTTATAATGTTGTCGTTAAAAATTTTAAAGCCGAAAATCCATGTCAAAATGAAATTAAGTTAGCCAACATGGACGCCACGTGAAATGCCGCCCTAAGCATTTGAAATCGGAAAAGTATATTGTAATTCTGATTGTGTTGCATTTCTTTTTTAAGGTTTTGTGAAAGTAGCTGTAACCAACAAAATAGAAGAAGTTACACAATTACCTAAATCCGAACCAGAAATTGTTAGGGTAAAAAGTGTTCGGAAAAGAAACAAGTTTATGCCCCCTGAAGGTCCAAGCTTTGAGACAACAGGATCAGGTAACTAGATTTTTGCTTTCGTCGCAAGAGGAATTGTAGATTTTTCATACAATACAGTGAAAAAAAATGTTAGTCTTGTAATAACTCTAGAAAATCAACTTAAAAGAAATAATATTTTATACACAGCTTACGAGTTTACTTGGAAAATAAACAAAATTTTTATACAGGGCGAGAAATTGAAAAAAAGAGATTTTCTTTTTTTATGATAAATGTATTTGCTGTTGGTGGGATTTTGCATATGGAGCTTCTTCGTTTACAAAACCAGGTATACATATTATCTTTTATACAGAGTAAACAAATATTATTTCTCTCGCTAGAGAAAGTAGGCACCTATTGTATTCTTGAAAAAATCACCCCTCGAGATCTCTTTAGATCTTGCAGGTTTGGGGTCTAGATCACAAAAAACGTAGTGTCCCATTTTCGTCGGTCTGTCTGTTGTCGCGAAAGCCGAAAAACTACTTTATCAAAAAAAAGTAAAGTTCTGCAAAGAGATTAGGCTTTGCCCTGGCTCGAAGTCGGCTACAATTCTGGTGAAATATCTACAGAATGAGCAATTTAAAAAAAATGAATTGTTATTTTGTGGCCTTGGGTCTACTAAATAAAAAGACTTAATAACTTTTACTGCCTGGTGTTGAAGTACTACTTATTATTAATTTTATAAAATATAAACTACTACTTAAAATTAAAGAGTTTACTTATAGCATTAAGTAAACTCATCTAGTTTCCATTAGTTACTTAAAGTGTAAGCAATTATGGCAAGGCGCGCTAAAGTTGGCATGGGGCGAAAGGGGGAATTTCGGCAAAAAAGTCGTACATTCTTCATTTATCAGCGCCATAGGCGTTCACAAAGAATTACGTTTTAACAATGAAATTAAAGATTTATTCTAAGTAACAAATGATATGTATGCTAATGATAAAGCATTCAAAATAATTTTTAAAATAATTTAGAAAACTTAAATATAAGTGGGTAAAGAGAAACACTTTTCGCAAATGTATTTTAAAAAGCTTAAAATCTATGAGACTACTATCCATTTCTAAAGTTTTGACCCCTCAGTCTGAGGGTCAATAACAAAAAAACCACGGGGCAGAATAAACTGAAAAAATTACAGCTTGTTAGGACGTTATCCAAGAGTTTCTTCCAAAAAATGTATTATTGTATTGTAAACGATATTGAACTTATTCATAATCAATTAGAAAAAAACAACGATTTTACTGCGTTAATACTGATAAACGATTTTCTCATGTCTATATATTGGTTAATTTGTTCCCTATTTAAATGCAATTTTGAAGGTAGATAGAAAAATATCTATACTTTCGCAAGAGATTGGTAGTATGTGTCTGAAATTGTATTCTTTTCTTTTTTAATGATGTTTGTGTATCAGCTGTACTGTGGACAATTTAAAACCTTAAAAAAATCTTTACACTCGTAGACGTATTTATTATTATACAAATGTATTTTCTTACACAAAATTCCAAAAAGCACCTTTAGTTCTTGTAACAATTGTAATAAATATTAAAAGCGACATAAGAAAGAGATGAAAAGTGTTAAACGCCTTTACCGACATAAACACGGTACGGTGGCGTCGTCGTAAAGGTCACGCTTATCGGTATGTAGTCCGTAGGTCCATGTATTTTTATTTGTGTAGAATTTAATCTATTAGTTATGTATTGAAAAGATGTGTAAAATAATATTATTTATGTGATTGTGGTTGTTTATATCTACGTATTGTTGATTTAAATTTTTGGTGTTAGTGGTAGATAGTAATGTGAAATTATTATTGTTTTCACAAGATTTTTCCGATTATCTTGTTCGAATTTATATAAATACCTGATGTAATCTGAACCAAAAATACGGTACCAAACTACAGTCTAATAAGTTAAAATGTCTCGTCAGTGCAACGAACAAATGAAAAAGATTATATTTCAACAAGAGAAAGACAACGGTTTGGAAAATATTTTGATTGAGCAAGTGATTAAAAGAACAGCAGATTGCCTGGGTATTAGTGAAAGCACCGTTAAACGTGTTACTGCGGAAGAAAAAAGTTCCGGTATTATTATACCATCAAAAGGGAGAAGTGGAAGGCCCCGACTGGAATGTGATGAGATTTTGCAGGGCGTTATAAGGAGAACAATATTAAATTTTTACCCGGAGCGCCGGTTTCCTTCTATAAAAGAAGTTTACCAGAAATTGAAAGAAGATGTCGATTATTTACCAGAATTTTCAGAAATGACTTTGTACCGATGGATTAAAGAACTTGGGTTTTCCTATAAAAAACTAATTAATAAACCAATTTTAATGGAACAAAACACAATTGCTGCCAGAGGAGCGGAATTCTTATACGCCATAAAGAGATATCGTAAAGATTCTTGGCAGATATTTTATACAGATGAAACATGGTGCGGTGCAAATCATTCAAGGAAGTTTGGCTGGGTTGAAAGAGTTAATCCCACAAAAGGGGATAATTTTGATGAATACAGAGGTGGTATACAGGAAATTAATGACTTTAGAGGTGGAATAAAACGGCCATCAGGATCAGGACAACGGGTTATTATCTTACATATTGGTAGTAAAAATGGGTTTTTGTATGGCTGCCTGAAGTGTTTCGTTGGGAAAAAAAGTGCGGCGTCAGTGGATTACCATAACGAGATGAATAAACAACATTACGAAGAATGGTTTAAAACAGTGCTTTCCGTAATACCTGACAAATCAGTAATCGTAATTGACCAAGCACCGTATCATACAATGTTGGATCCTAATTTTCGAAATCCTACAACTGCCTGGACAAAACAAAAAATAATAGAATGGATGTCCCAGCGAAAAGCAACATTGCCCGATGGATTTACAACGTTTAATGAATTAACCAAACCAATGCTTTTAGACCTATGCAAGAACTATCACTTTCCAAAAACGTATCTTTTAGATACAATTGCAAAGGAGTTACGTAATGATAATGTAAAGCTTCTATGGTTGCCAGTTGCACACTGAATTCAACGCAATTGAATAAATTTGGGCATATGTGAAAAATAAAGTGGCAAAATTGAATACTACGTTTAAAATCACAAATGTACTAAATTTGTGTCTTGAAACGATGCAGAACGTGCCAAATTCTGTTTGGGAAAATTGCGTTGGACACGCTAATAAAATTGAGGAATCCTACAGAGAAAAAGACCACTTAGTTGATGTTGTTGTAGAACCATTAATTATAAATTTAGATGAATATGATGATTCAAATGAAGACTTTAGTAATGATGAAGAAGGAGAAAACGACCCATACGTGTAGGTATTCTTCGGTAAAAAAGAGTGGTGTAATCCAATCAGGTTATTTTTAGTTTTAGGTTTAAATAAATTTTGTCAGGGCTGTGTACCTTAAAAGTTAAATCAGATGTGATTCTACGTAAACAGGCCGCTTTCACATATTTCTTTTATTATTAAGCAAAGGCAAATGCAGACAAACTTAACACAGCATTTGTTACAATTTTCCAAATATGCGAATCATAAAAATAAGGGAACATCAAAAATATTGTTTTTCTTTGAGGTGAATTATAAATAAATAAAGCTAATTGGCCTATTTACGTTACTCACTTTGAAGTAATATTTTGAAATTACTATTGTTCTACTACACACGTTTTGCCTTTTTTATAGATCTTAATGAAACCATAGAAAATCGTTAAATACAAATAAATGTAAATATTTACCAATGCATATACTTATTTTTTCTTAATTTTACCAGTTACCTATGTTTTGAGGTAACTGAAACTATATTCTTGTGGACTGTATAACATTTATTTTCTACTTTTACAACTTTGGAAATGCACGTTAATTTTGTGCGTCCACACCTTGCAAAATTTTAGTACACACTGATGACAGTTCTCCTCGACAATGTTGCCAAGTTTTCTTCCTTCTTAACATACCGGCCACCTTGAAAGTATGTATTAGGAATACTTTCAACATTTCTTGATATATACACAAATTGTCAAAAAGTTTGTTGGGTCCATATTAGGGAACAGTTAGTCGATTGGTAAGGCACAAATACGATTAATCGCACGCTTTACAATTCCTTCTCGCACTTTAATGCTTACAACTCTAACTATATTGTCTTGTCCAGGATACAACGTAACTATTCTTCCAAGTTTCCAACACGTTGGAGGTGCGTTTTCGTCCTTGATAAGGACAAGAGTCCCAGGTTTTAACAAATTGGGAGAATTCCGCTTCCACTTGGTGCGGGATTGTAGCTCTGCCAAGTACTCCTTTTGCCATCGAGTCCAGAAATGCTGCATCATTGCTTGCAGCTGCTGCCACCTCTTCAAACGGTTGTCAGGCATCTCCAATAAATTTCGTTCAGGGAAGCTGGTAATTGGTCTGCCGATTAGAAAATGTCCGGGAGTTAAGACGGGAATTTGATCGCTCAAAATCTGACTAAAATTAACCGTAAAAAATAAGTGAAAATTACTCCCTTATATATTTTGTAGATGGCACCTACAATAGTATTTTATAAAATTATTTGGAAATTGAATTTTACAGGTATTTTATGGCTACTTTGGTTACTGATTGACAGATGGCGGTCGGCTCGCACGTGCAAATTAAAATAAATCCATGCAAATTAATAAATTTGGGATCATATTATACCGTGTACCAAATAAAATACGAGTGTGATTCAAGGTTTTCATTTACTATAATAATATGATCAGAAATTAGTTTTAAGTGTACTTTTTATGCTTTTTCAAACAAGTCCAAATAATATTTTGGTAGGAATCGTTCATTTACTACTGATTATCTTTTTTTACGTATTATTTCTAAGATTATTTCATATTTCTGAGATTATTTCATTTCGTGCACGAAAAGAAATATCCATTATGTAGGTATAAGGGTTATTCCAAGCAAAACAATACATTTTGTGTTGTGGGGTCATATAATCGGTTAATTTTGGCCGCCGTTAAATATGTCGCCAAATAAATAATTTTTATATTTAGCAGAACTCATCAGTAAAGCTTTTGCAAACGATGGGGATTCCAGGGACGGCTCTAACCTAGCTATAAATAAATGTAGGATCCGATTTGAAAATAAAATACAAATATTTATTTACTGACATTGTGTAATTTGAAAATGCGAAATACGAAAATACTTTGGTTAAGGGCAAACTACCGCTCTTCTAAAATTACCGTTTCAAACAAACCCATACTTTTTCGTTATTTTTAGTCCGATAAATTTTTTGTTTTTTTTGAAACGTAGGAAATCGGTATGCCGACAACTTGATCGTTTTACTTTTTTGATTTTTTGCACGTTTGTATTTTATTTTTGGCAAAATTGATTTTTTTTAATTTATAAAATCAAAATATCGATTTTCTAAAACGATCAATCGACGTGGAATGAAAAATTATAAATAACTGGTTTATGAAATTTTTGCATTAGATTGAAAAATAACATAGATATGTGGTTTTCAAGATCCCATCCAAAACATATCTCCATTTCTCTCGGATTTGCGGACGCGGAGCAAGGGGTCTCTCGCGAAATAGGCGAGCGGGACTCACCCCTAAAATGACCGACTAGTGACCACGGTCGTCCTAGTCGCTAAAAACAGTTTTACCGTATGTTTTCGAGGTCGCTGAACACGAATCCAAAGTTATTTTTTTGATTAAAGTGGGGGAACAATGAAAAAAATGGCAATTTAGTGCCAAATGAGGAAAATAAAATTTTCATACTTTTTGATATTCAACTCGGTATATCTCAGACAATTATTCATATTTCTTTTTTAAATTTTAACCACTTATTCTTTATGGTATTACCTAGAAAACAAGCTGAATCCGAAGTTCTCAAAGCAATTATTGGCTGAGTGGCGAATTTTCAAAGTTGTGCTATCAGGTTTTATGAGTCCTCACATACTATCGCAAAAGTTTCGAATTTCGAGTAAATAGCTATATAGTATTAAAATATAGTATATAAGGAAGTTTTTTGTAAAATTTAAGCGCGTTATATTCAATAATATATATATATATATATATATATATATATATATATATATATATATATATATATATATATATATATATATACATATATTATTGAATATAAAGCGCTTAAATTTTACAAAAAACTTCCTTATTTACTATATTTTAATACTATATAGCTATTTACTCGAAATTCGAAACTTTTGCGATAGTATGTGAGGACTCATAAAAGCTGATAGCACAACTTTGAAAATTCGCCACTATATATATATATATATATATATATATATATATATATATATATATATATATATATATATATATATATATATATATATATACGATTTCCAAGCTGAGAGCTGAGTAAGGGCGCGCGCGTTTGGCGCGCAGTGATTATCGCGGCAGGCGTATACAGGGGTTTGAAGGATTTTACCTAGCTCGATTGCTTACTATATCGATTTTTTAGATCTTGTTATTTGTGTTAACGTAAAAACATTTTTTATAAATATTCAAAATAAACAAGGTAAGTACAACTCCTAATTAAATGAAAATCACTGAAAGAAATTTGAAATTATTCGTTTATTTTATTTACATTGACACATGCATCACTACAGTTACAAACATCACAGCATCTTAAGTTAGATACTATACAAGGGCAAATCGCAGTTGCACAAGCATTTTTCCCATTACAGGAACAAAAATATTTTTGTAGTGTTTCTATGGCAGTGGGTCCATCATAATAATCGAATGTTGAGATGTAGCGAGTTGAATATTAAAAAGTATGAAAATTTTATTTTCCTCATTTAGCACTAAATTGCCATTTTTTTCAATGTTCCCCCATTTTAATCAAAAAAATAACTTTGGATTCGTGTTCAGCGACCTCGAAAACATAAAGTAAAGCTGTTTTTAGCGACTAGGGCGCCGTGGTCACATACTGCTATTTCTAAGCTACTTTTTGGGGGTGTCCCGCTCGCCTAAAATGCCAGACAGCGGCTGAGCCGTCGTCGGGTTGGACCATGACGCGTGCCTGCGTGCCAAGTGCATGCGAACCGGCTTTTGTCGTGCAGTTTTTGCAGAGCGGTTTATGTGATGTGATTAATTGATTACTGTGAACTAGAACTATTGTGTTCTAATTAATTATTCATATTATAGTTAGTTATCATTTCGTTTTCGTGGTATTTACTTTCTAGTGTACAGGGTGTTCGGATTTCGTTGTATTTGCGGGTTATGTTATCTCAGTTATTAGTAAAGATAGAAGGTTGCGGTTTGCACGTCATGGCGCTACTTTTTTGTGAATCGAAAAATGCCACGAACAGAATTTTCATAGCTTTCTTTGTTTTTAAGCTACAAGGTGATTTTGAAAATTTTCCCTTTTTGAGCACCCCTTGTATCTCGGCTATGCCGCATCATATCAAAATAGTAAAAACTGCTTCTTCTATCGTTTGATGTCGGGTATGAAATATTTTATTTTCCGAATATCCCCACAAAAAAAGTCGAGAACTGACAAATCAGGTGACCTGGAGCTCCTGGAGTATCAATTCCTGGGATATGGTACCTCATCACCCTTAATGAAACACCCTGTATACCAGACGTTTACTATTTTCAATACCAGTGAATCAATATTGTGATTTTTTTAGCGATAAAGTTTCATTTTAAAATTGGCGCAATAAAGTTGCTAGTATACATTTTTGGATCAATATGAATACATACATATTTCACGAACAGCACTGTCGTATTTCGAACCCTAAAATTTGTATTAAAATCAAATGCAGGTGAAGAATGCGCTATCCATTTCATCATTAGTATCACTACTGCCACCGAATTAGCCAGACTAATTGGCTTATGCGCGGGAAAAGTAGTATAAGTCTAAAATTCTAGTTTTGAGTTATGCGCGATTAAACTTTGTTACCGTTTGCGAAATCAGTGAAAAGCTATATTGTACCTCGGATATTTTGTTGCCAATATATTAATAATAATACCTTTTAGAATCGCAAAATAAAATATAGCAGTTCTTGTTTATTTTTATTGTGATAAAAAAAAGATTTCATGACTTATACTATTTGACATATAAATTATAAATTGACTTATACTATTTTGCACAGCTGAAAGAATAAATACAATCAGTCAGATTCTCCAACGCTAGTCCGATCTAATTTGACAACCAAAAGTTTTAAACTGACAGGTGTAAGAATAGGACAACTAAGTTTTATAATATGAATTTATTTCTGAGATTTTTCGCAAATTTATAATGAAAAGGGCAATTTTAGTACGTACTTTCGACAATAATGGAACTAAATTCATTCTAGCAACCCGTTCCAAGATGAAATTCATTTGGAAATCAAGCAAATCACTGAAATATCAGAATAATTCATAAGTTTTTAGTGACGACTTATTAACGATGACAGGACAAAAACTTGTCAAAACATAACTGATCAACTAGAATATCTTAATTTAAACCAGTACTAAATCTTAAACCTTCTTAGTGAATCTGAACGAATATATTTTATTAATAATATTTTATTAGAAAAATATATAGTAGTTTTTGTTTCTTTTTATTGTGATAAAAAAATATTTCGTGACTTATACTATTTGACACATAATTTTTATTAACTTATACTATTTTGCACAGCTGAAAGAGTAAACACAATCTATTTTATTAGAAAAAAATACAAAATTATTGAAAGTGAACTCAGTAATATTAAATTATTAGTCTTCTTCGAGAACTTTGTCTTCAAATGACAAGTCTTGCCGAGGTTAAAATAATGCAAGTGCGACTTATACTATCATACACTAGTTTTAACATTGGGTATGATAGTACAAGTAGACTTATTCTTTTTTGCCCGCTCGATTCAAGAAGGGTTTTAGGCTTATACTTATTTAACTTTTTTTATAGCTTTTAGCATTGAAATGGACTTATACTACTTTGCCCAAAGGAACTAGTCATATTTATAATATATGTGGTGCACTTAACTCATTTCTTAAAAAAATTGACGTATACTACTTTTGACGCGCATCAGTCAATTTAACATGACGAAAGAGTAACATTCGTTTGGTAAATTTAACTGAAATTACAAAATCTGAAGTATATTTATTAAATAGGTAATGCGAAAACTCTCGCTGATGATCCTTGCAAACACGAGACATCGGCGTCAAAGGAAATAAAAGGCTATAATTATCGGCGTTGTCACCGTATACAGACAAAGTCTTTGTCTGTATACGGTGGCGTTGTGGAGGCAACATTTTATCATCGCTACTGTTACTGTTGGCTAGCGGCGCGACGTAAGGGGAATACAAGCATCCGTGTAGAGAGCTCCAAATCGGTAAGATTGAAACCTCGCATCAAGGGGGAGCGATATTTTGCGATTTCCCTCTTAAAGCAATACAACATACAGGGGGTGTCTAAAAAGTCTTAGTATGGGTAAATATCTTTGCTATTAATAAAGATAGAGACTCCAAATTTTAGTTGTATCTTATTGGTTAATAAATCTACTTTTCTACGTAATTTTACTTTTTCAACACCCTTGGGAGGGCGGGGGGTGACTCTAGGGAGTTGAGGTCAAAAATTTCGAATGCAAACCTATGCCGTGTCGTCCCTTCTTTTAAAAGTCTTCAAAAAAGAAATATTTTACAGCAAACCCCGTATTTTAATTCATTTTTAAATGGCAAGCCTATCAAAATTATACATCGTAAATCGTATAGTCGACCGTTAGTCGACCTCTTGTGCCATACAGTACCAGTCCGCGCGCACATTTATTTTTTGTTTTGTAGGGCACTCTTTCTAACTTTTTTCTGACTTTTTCGACTTCATTTGTAGTTTTTATATTTTTCGTGTTGTGCCATCTGCGCAGTAGACCAAAATGCGTACCACGCGCAAACCGAGCATGCTAGACCTGCGCACGGAATTTCAGGAGATGGACTTTGGTCTCTACATTTGAACCCATTCACTTTTAAGAATATATTATCTCCAATAGGCAAGGTACCACCATGTATTTAAATTTATTACTTTTTCTCAAGTTTTTTTCGACATTATTTTTCGTTTTTTTGCCATCTGCGCAGTAGACCAAAATGCGCACCACGCGCAAACCAAGAGGGCTAGACATGCGCACGAAATTTCAAGGGATGTACGTTGGTGTCGACATTCAAACCTACCCACTTTCAAGAATAAATTACCAATAGTAAAACCAGAGTACAACCAAGACAGAGAGTATACTATCTCGTAATGATTTCATTCATAAATACGATTTGCTTTCTATGACCTCCAAACCGAAGTCGAAATAAGCTGCCATGGGCGTGCGATGCAGATTTTGGGTTATAATAAAGAAATGCTGCAAAATAAAAAATACAATACAGTAGAATACAAATGTATTATTAAATATTTAATAACTAATCTAGGAACAAGTAAGTAGGTACCTTATTTATAGCAATTTTACGTCTACAAGAAAAACTATAAAACATGTAGAGGAAAATAAAGAAAAATATGAATACTTCACTCGTGAATTAGCAAAAATGAAAAGCATTGCATGAAAGTACAAAACTACAGGCTTTGTACAATAATGTAAGCCCTTTATACTATTACGTAACAAAACATACCTACCTAAATGAAATATAGTTTTGACAAAGTGGAAGGTCTTGGACAAAATACCAATCATTCTCTATTTCGTATCTTTATTATATGTCCGTTGTTACGAATATTTCTGATGTACGGTGTTATCCTTTATATTCTGCATCGAATCTAAAGCTTTTATCAATTGGAATATACAAAACTTTTACGGCAAAAGTAAAATTATTTGTAAGGAACAGAGAAACAAAGCTAGAGAAGTCCAAAAAAAAGTTGGAGAAAAGTTGGGGAGAAAAGTTAAAAAGTTAAATACATAGTTGTACCTTTCCTGCTGGCGATAATATATTCTTAAACGTGACTGGGTTCCAGTGTAGACTAGGGCTCGGAAGTTTTGGAATTGAAGTATTGGAATATTTACTTCATTTATTATTCAAATATTCGAATTATTCACTGTTGAAATAGTCTCCACGAATATTCGAAGAGTCGCTGCGACTTGTAGACGTTTCGACTAGTCGAATCGCCTATTCGAATCTACTATTCCACTAGTTTATGCGACTATTCGAACAGGTGGTTCGACTATTCGAATAGTTGAATCGACTATTCGAATATTGGTGGAGACTATTCGAATATGGGATTCGAAGAGGTGATCCTACTATTCGAATAGTCGGTTCCACTATTCGAATAATCGCTTCGCCTATTCGAATATTCGTGGAAACTATTGTAATATTTGTTTCGAATATTCGATTCGAATATTCGAATATGTGGTTCGAATATGTGAATCGAATATTCGAATCGCATATTCGAATCGCATATTCGAATATTTGCTTGGAATATTCGATTCGAATATTGGATTCCAATATTAGAATATTTGATTCGAATATTCGATTCCAATATTCGAATATTTGCTTCAAATATTCGATTCCAATATTCGAATATTTGATTCGAATATTCGATTCCAATATTCGAATATTTGATTCGAATATTCGAATGTGATTGGAATATCCGGATTGTTAATTCAACTATTCGAATAGTCGGTTCGACTATACGAATAGTCGATTCGATTATTCGAATATTTGAGTCGGCTATTCGAATAATTACAATTCGAAATCGGCCTTTATTCTAATACTTGAATTGACATTCATTACTGACTGTTACTTCTTTTTTGAACCTGAAAACTGTTGCTAAACTTACCGAGACACTTGAGTAAAGTGCATACGTATTTTTTCCCGTTTCATATAGGTATTTGACTAATCAAATATCGGAATATTGACAAAATCGAAAACTCAAATATTTGAATAGTCCAATACTGAAAGACTTCGAACATATAACTACTTTTGAAGGGAAATAATATTCGCTAGTCCAATATTCGAATATTGTCTAGCACGGTCGGTTTGCGCGTGTTTAGCATTTTGGTATACTGCGCAGATGTCAACAACCGACAAATATACAACACAATAAAATAAAAACAATGTCAAGAACGTTGCGAAAAAAAGTTTCCCACAAACATAACAAAAATCTGCACATGAATTGCGCAGGCAGGTACTGTATGGCACCATAGGTCGGCTATCGCTTGTTGACTTATGCATGCCTCGCCCGGACGGGTACATTGGGTTGGGTGCCATTTTGACCTTTTGTATATATGTTGCAACACTACTCCATACTCGAAATGAGCAATGTAAAACCTTAGTTATTTTAAAAGGACCATGTAGTATATTTCCGTTATTCAGGAGAGCTTCTGAGTATAAATTCACGGATATAGGTAAGATTTCGTGGGGGTAATTTAAAGTTCTCCCAAAAGGAAAGACTCTACAGCAACTGTGATGTCATGATTGAACCACATATGGAAAACAACACTCAAAAGTTTAAATTCTAAAAAAATGTAGTCACGCATTAAGAATAGAATAGCCCGTCCGTATAAAGGGTATAACGCACAGTGAAAGTGAGTATTGCGACGCGGGCCCGTCGCAGAAACCTCTCTCTGCTTGCCGTGTTGCTACCGCACTGGTAATGTCGGGGTGTATTGTGATAATCCTACAATCTCGGGGTGTTGCCGTGTGAAGGCCATAGCGTGGTCGAGCAGGCGGGAATGAGAGATAATATTCTCTGTGTCTTGGTTTTTCTCTGGTAAAACTACAACTACGTATTTACCATATTTCTACGATTAGTAGTACGATTAAAGAAGTAACATCTGCCATTCTCGAAAATACCTTTAAAATGAGGTACCATACGGCATAGGGTTGCATTTAAAATTTTTGACCTCAACTCTCTAGCGTAACCCCCCAAGGGGGTCGAAAAAGTCAAATTACATAAAAAAGTAGATTTATTAATCAATAAGATACAACTACAATTTGGTGTCTCTATCTTTATTAATAGTAAAGATATTTGCCCATGTCAAGGCTTTTCAGACATCCTGTATGGTATATCCCTGTAACCGAAGTAATTTCGTATTTCGCATTTTCAAATAACACAATGTGGGTAAATAAATATTTGTATTTTATTTTCAAATCGGATCCTAAATGTATTTACAGCTAAGTTAGAGCCGTCCCTGGAATAACCCCCGTTTTCAAAGCTTTACTCATCAGATTCATTTATAAAAAAGTAATGCACCGCATGCTAAAAGACACCTTTCTCCCAAAGACCATCCAAAATCCACTCATATCTTCCCAATCCTTTGGCGACAACGCTGTTTACTTTCACCCCTGCCGTTGTGACACTACCCCACACCCCTCCCCCTACGACGTTTCCACCCTCACACTTTAATGCCCCTTCGGCACACCCTCATACACTCTACTTCTTTTTGGGAAGGAGACATTTCTATACATCCATCATCCACCATTCTGACACTCAAATCTTCACCCTTTGGCGACATTCCACCCTCACACCCACACCATCACTGATAAGCGACTGTTTTACCGATATGACGTCATCCCATAAGAGATGCATGTAAATTTGAATTTCGCGGGCTGATAAAGTTGTTTACTCTCGGTATGTCCGTTTTGTACGTCTGGCGTCTTTAACAATACATACAAATACAATACAAATACTCCTAACCTAAAGAAGCACACCATTTTGCCTGAACATATTTCTAACAATGTGTTTTCCATTTTTTTTTCAGTTACTTCTAACTTCAATATATACCTAACGTACTACTGCCAGAACGAATTATTTTTTCAGAAAATATATTATTCCCTTTAGATTCATAATTTATATCTGTTATCAAAAAATTTACTCCAATTTTATAAACTTTACCATCAGAAATCAGAAACTATTTTATTTGGTACACTGTATATTACTCATATTAAATATAATAAACATAAATACATCTTACTCCAAAATCTTATAGAAAACTGTAAACAAACTATTGACCCGCCCTCTTTATAACAGGGGCTGAACTTTTGCCTGGTTCTTGTCTAAGTAACCACCAGTCCGTGAAATTAAATATGGCGGAAAAATATCGACCATATGATATAATATTTAGTTTTCAATGGACATTGGCCGAATAAAGGCATTTTTTCGGTTGAAACTTTCTAAAAACACTTCTCGTAATTTAATCTCGGATCTAACCCATTTTTGTTAGATTCTGTGCCAAAAGTTTTTAAATTGTTATTATTTTTGTTTGTTGATTACATGACAATGAGGCCAAAGTTTCTAATAAAAAATATGTTAGATCGGAGCTTAACATTTTAGCTTTCAATACATGTCTCTAAATTGTTCTAAAATTGCGTAGTTTTTAAAAAGGCCATTCTGAAACGAGGCTCTGCAAGGCACATTTTTCCTGATTCCACTCTTAAGGCAGCAATATCTTCGGGGTCATCGGTTACAGGACAGAGAGGACGGGAATTAAGAATACCTTCAATCTGTGTCAATACAGTGCCAAACTCTTCAAATGTTAGAGGCCTTTCGCCCACAACGCGCTTAATGTGCATCTTGGCACTTTTAATGCCAGCCCCCCATATACCGCCAAAGGTTGGAGATCGTGCCGGTATAAAATGCCATTTTACCCTTTCCCTTAACAACTGACTGGCAATATACTCCGAATTACTTTCTAAAAGCTTATATATCTTAACAAGTTCATTATTAGCCCCCACATAATTTAGCCCATTATCCGAAAAAACATTAGCAGGTTTGCCGCGTCTACTTACAAATCTGTTAAACGCTGCTAGAAAGGCCTCAGTAGTAAGTCCAGACACCAATTCCAAGTGTATCGCCTTAGTACTCATGCATATAAACAGACATATATATGCCTTTATTAGTTTGGGATTGCGAGTTTGGCGGTCTTTTAAAAGAAATGGTCCACCAAAGTCTGTACCGACATTTAAAAATACTGAAAAAGTATTTACACGTATCTCAGGCAAATCGCCCATAAGGTAAGTACAATCTTTCGGCTTGGCACGAAAACATATTATGCATTTTCTTATAATATTTTTACACGTATTTCGACCTGAAATCGGCCAATATTTTTCTCTGATCGAATAGAGCAAGTTTTGAACACCACAGTGTAGCAACCGTTCGTGTTCATTCTTTAAAATATGATTTGTTAAAATGTGATTCTGAGGCAAAATTATAGGATGCTTTTTATCAAAAGGCTGATTAGAATTTTTTATTCTACCTCCTACTCGCAAAATTCCGTCTTGCAAAAACGGGTTCAAGGCAAGTATTTTACTGGTTTTAGGAATTTCCCGTTTATAAAATTATACTCTTGTTGAAAACATTCAATCTGTACATTCTTAATAATTAAGTTTAATGCTTGGTCTACCTCTTCAGGCGACAATACTCCTAAATTTCTTTTAGAGTTTGTACCCCTTAACTTTAAATTTGCCACATATCGTAACATATAAGCTACCACATGCAAAATGGTTTTAAATGAAGAAAACCTTTGAAATAAGCCATCTAATTCCGTACTGCGTTTTACAGATAAAAGAGAAACAGATTTTTGTTCCGGGATTTCTGATAAATCGATGTTAACCTCTAATGATAAATCCCATTTAGAATTTTCTAAATTTAACCACTCTGGGCCATGCCACCACAGTTTTGAATCATTTAAAAATTTGGTGGATGGGCCACGCGATATCAAATCAGCAGGATTGTCCTCGGATTTGACATGACCCCAATTATCATTTTTTGTAAGTGACCTTATTTCGCTTACCCGATTGGCCACAAACGTTTTCCATCTGTTGGGCTCATTTCTTATCCAATATAGGGTTATAGTGGAATCTGTCCAGTAATATAATCTGTGAAGTTCAATTTCTAACGAATTTTTTACTTTATCTCCCAAGTTAGCAAGTAACAAAGCACCACATAACTCTAATCTCGGCAAACTAATCGACTTTAAGGGTGCTACGCGTGATTTAGCGCATAGTAGATTCGAAATATAATTTCCAGACGGAGTACGACATCGTAAATAAATACAAGCACCAAAAGCCTTTATAGACGCGTCACTAAATCCGTGCATTTCTATCATGACATACTCTGAAAATTCAGAATGCCTAGGTATATTAAAAACTTCAATATTTAAAATATCCTCATAAAAAGATAACCAATTCTCTAGTAAATGTAATGGAATTTCTTGATCCCAAGATAATTTCAATTTCCAAAGTTCTTGCATTATAAGTTTAGCCACCGTGACTATAGGACAGATAAGGCCTAACGGGTCATATATTTTTAACACACTTTTTAATAGTTAATGTCTTTATTTTCGCAAAATACACCACAACTTAAAATAATCCCTCACGCCACGTCGAGCTGTCCCTCCTAAAAAGTACCGCTCCCTCCTCTCTCGTTCGCCCGTTCGCCGTCAGAGGGTCCAACGCTGCCATTCTTCTGCCCAGTCCGCCGTTGCCACCTTGTCGCCGGATTCTTCACCTTTTACAGTCGGCCATCCTGCAAAAATTAATGCCCTCATTAATATAAATCAACTTTCTAAGAGATCAATCAGATCTTGTCGATCCGTGATCTCGTCATCACTATCAGTGTTGCTTTCGCCATTCTCACAATCCCCAGATGTAGTACTACAGTAACGCCTCAAAGAATCAATCGCCACAACCGCCCTGAAGGTTTTATACCCTCTTACGCCTTTCACAGCTGTTATAACATACCTGTCATGACCCAACACTTTTGCTATACGATAGGGGCCATCGTACTTATTAATCATTTTTCGATTAACCCCTTTTCCGCCGGAACATGTGCCCGCCTTTCGCCATAGCACTAAATCACCCCTCTTATAGGTATTGGTTGCAACCTTTCGCCTTCGATCATATCGAGCTTTCATAGCTCTACTCGCCTTGGTCAAGTTTTCACTCGCCTTAGTGCGCCGTTGGAGCAAGGCCTCCGTTATCGCCTCAAAGGTGTCCGTATCGCCTTGTGCTAAGTTTGTCTCTTGCACATCGCCAGTCAGCTCTGCATTTGTTCCACTTGTTTGAGTAAACATCAGTTGTGCCGGAGAAAAGCCAGAACTTTGATTTGCCGTTTGATTCATACCCCATATAATTTCTGGAAGCTTCTCATCCCAAGTCACTTCAGATGCTGCACTTGCTTCAATCGCATTCAGCAAAGTGCGGTTCTGTCGCTCCACTTGACCATTCGCCCTGGGTGTTGCAATTGCATTCAGCACATGCTTAACACCCTTTTCCGCCACATACTTAGCAAACTCTTTGCTAGTAAACGCCAGTCCTCGATCGGAAATAATACGCCGTGGATATCCAAATTCGCCAAATACCTCTCTCAATTTTTGAATAGCCTCAGAAGACCGTAAAGTCCTCGTCGGCTTCGCCAAAGTGTACTTAGTAAAAGCATCTACCACCATGAGCACATATTGATTCCCTTTTGTACTTTTAGAGAACGGGCCAACATGATCAATATGTACCGTGTGAAATGGTATCGCCACCTTTTCAATAGGGTGCAGTAATCCTGCTGCCCGCCCATGGTCGCCTTTCCCAAAAGCACAGCTAATGCACGCCTGCACATACTTTTTAATAAACCGCCCCATTTTAGGAAACCAATAAGTTTGTTTTACCAAATTCAAACATCGTTCAACGCCCGGATGCCCAATGTCATCATGATGTCTGCGCGCCAAATTAAATCTCGCCATTGATGGAACATACAATCTATCGCCCAATAAAGTTTTTCTATATAATCGCCCATTTACTACCTTATACACCTGTTTCACGCCTTTATCCGCCGTTCCTGCAGTCAAAGCAGTCACAATCGCCTGCGCTTTGTCGTCTTGTAACTGTACTGTTAAAAACCAATCTCCCTCTGTCATAGTTACCATACATACATTTGCCGGGTTTCTACTCAAAGCATCAACATGTTGCATCTTCGCGTTAGGTCTATACTCAATTTCCATGTCATATTCCTGTAGCGACATCCACCATCGAGCTACTCTAGGTACCAGATCTCTCTTCAGCAAAGTCGCCCTTACTGCCGAACAGTCTGTTACCACCTTAAAGTGTACTCCGATTAAATACACCCTAAAACGCTTTGTCGCCTCCACTATCGCCAAAGTTTCAAGTTCATAGCTGTGCCACGCCTGCTCTGCTATTGTAGTAGCTCGGCTATAGTAGAAAACTGGTTGTAACGCCTCATTCTCCTGTTGTTGCAGTAAAATTCCTGCCACGCCCCATTTACTCGCATCAGTATGTACTTCAGTAACAGCCTTACTGTCATACAATGCCAAAACTGGTCTTTCTGATAGCAAACATTTAAGTTTGTCAAAAGCCGCCTGCTCAGTCGCCTCCCAGCGCCATGATATGTCCTTCTTAGTTAAATTTGTCAAAGGTCTAGCGATTATTGCAAAGCCTTTCACAAATTTCCTAAAATAACTCGCCAAACCTATAAACTGTCTAACACCATGTACGGTAGTAGGTGTAGGAAACTGTTTTACTGCCTGTACTTTCTTTTCGCCTGGACGTATACCTGCAGCACTTATTTCATGCCCCAAATATTCTAACTTCGTCTCTAAAAATTTGCACTTTGATAAGTTCAATTTTAACCCCGCCTTCGCCACCATGTCAAGAACACGTTCAAGCAGAAGTAAACCCTCTCGCAGTGTCGCCGTAGGCAGCAGAACGTCATCCATATACGCCAACACAAGATCATTCTGTAATCCTTGCAACATTTTGTTCACCACTCGTTGAAATACCGCCGGTGCATTCGCCAAACCAAATGGTACACGTAGATACTCATAGTGGCCATCGGGAGTCACAAACGCCGTCTTTGATATAGAATCTTCGTGCATTGGTACCTGATGATACCCCTGCGCCAAATCAAGGGTAGTGTAGAAACATTTTCCCGCCAATTTGTTTAACTGATCCTCCACCAAAGGCATGGGACTACGATCCTTGATAGTCACAGCATTCAGCGCTCTGTAGTCCACGCACATGCGCACATCGCCATTCTTTTTAGGTATCAACACAATGGGACTAGCATACTCCGATTCACTTTCTCTTATAACGCCACTTTGTAAAAGACTATCCACCTTATCTCTCACTACCGCCCTTTCATGCATTGATAACCTATAAGGTCGATACACCACTGGCCGGTCACTTTCAACTCTAATTTTCATTTCGCCTAACGTAGTAAGACCTAGATCAATATCGCTACTTGAGAAACACCCTCTCATTTTTGACAGTAATTGGAGCAATCGCCGCCTATCATGCGCACCTATGTCACCTACATGCACACATGTCAAATCAAACATACTACTTTCGCCATTATCGTCATTTAAATTTGTACTCACCGCAACTTTGTGTACCTTGACAGTTGGACCTAACATCGTCGCCCTTGCCATCACTTGCCCAGCTTGCCACTGTACGGGTTGGGTGCCACAGTTTGTCACTGTCAGCACGCCAGCTGATCCGCCTTCCAAAATGTGGTTTCCGATTGCCACTAGTGCTCCGTTGCACTCGAATCGCCTTGCAGGTACCCAGCATTTCTCGCCAACATGCATGTCTTCCACCTCCACCTCCACTTGAGCCTCTTCGCCTGGGGCTACCAGAACATGCTGTAGTGGAAGCACTCGATGTGTGATTTTCGCCTCGATATCATCTTCATCCAAAGTTATCAGCTGAATGAAGTTTTCCGCCTTTTGGGTAGAAGTCAACTGCGCCTCGCCACCCTGCACTGTAAGTTTGACGCCAGGGGTCGCTAACGCCGGTTGCCCTAAAAGAAGATCAGCGCCAGCAAGGTCACACTCGGCGATTAACGCCATTACAGTTAAAGGGACACCATCCACAGTGACTGGTAGCTCCGTCTCGCCCCTCACTGTGCATAGCGCCCCGCCAAACCCTTTCAGAATTACGGAAGATGGTCTAACTTTGAGGTCGCCGAGTAAGTCAAAACATTCGCCCGTTATCACATTTCTCTCACTGCCCGTGTCTATATACGCCCTCAAACGCCTACCATCCTCCATAATTGCCGATTTCTTATAAGTATTGTCACACACTTCAACAATTCTTACCTGCGCCCGCCGTTTTGTGAATGTATGGCCACCACGTGAAGAACCAGCCGCCTTTGGTCCACCCTGTCGCCTCTCAGGACACGAGTAGTGGTCATGTCCCGGTTGCCTGCACCGGATACACCGCTCCACTCTTGGGTTCGGGCAATCCCTGCTCAGATGACTGCCTATCTGCTGGCAGTTATAGCACCGAATACCTGTCTCTTCCACCGGTCGCCTTGATATTTTCTGGGTAGTGCCACTCCCTTGTTCGCTTGTGTTACGCCTCTTGTCGCCTGTTTGCTTCTGATACCTGTCAAACGAAGACAGAAACCCAGTATACAGCTCGCCAGGAGAACTGCATTTGAACGCCCTTGCATTCCCCTGCAATTCCCTAGGGAGACCGTTGATCACACATGAAATTGCCTTTTCGTCTGCAATTTCACACCTTGCTAGCTTTGACATTTTGTCATGATAGTAATGAGTCATGGACTCGCCTTCTATTTTCACCCGCGCCAGCATTTCAAGAAGTAGTTCAGCATAATCGTGCTGTCTTGGAAATGCCTGTGCAATCGCCACTTTCCACTCGCCCCATGTCTGGTCATATCGATCGAGCCTATTATACCAGCTCCTTGCAGCGCCCTGCAATTTTGCCTGCATAAAATAAGCCCGCTCGTATTCCGACCATCCATGAATACGCCCTAACTGGTCGATTTTACTGAGCCACCTGTCAACTTTGCAGTCTTTGTTATCAGGATCGAATGGTTCCAGGATCTCAGCGCCCGCCCGAGTCCTAGTCGCCCCTGAACACGAAGTGTTACATGCCGACTCCGCCCCGTCTGCCTCGCTACCGCCAGCTACCGCCTTATAACTACGCTCACCTGATGGGCCCGCCTGAGCCCCCAAGCCAAGAGCATTCTTTCCGCCGGTTACCTGCTCCATTGCTTTAGCAGTCTCTCTCGCCACAATTTCTTGGATGCTTTTTGCTAATCCGCCTTCCAACAGCTTTGCTATTAAATTCGCCTGGTCGCCGTCTTCATTTCTTTCCACCTCGGGCTCGTAATCCAACTCTGAATCGCCGCTCAAACTTGCTGGTCTCTCTTTTTGATTTTTGTCTGCCATTTTGTTTCGTCACCTCTGATTACACCAACAGGACCGCCGAAACTAAAACTTTACCGCCTTGTTTTCACGCAATTTAATAACGTCTCGCCACTAAAAACACCACTAGCACGTAGTTTATCCCACTTCTGAACTTTTAACACACTTTTTAATAGTTAATGTCTTTATTTTCGCAAAATACACCACAACTTAAAATAATCCCTCACGCCACGTCGAGCTGTCCCTCCTAAAAAGTACCGCTCCCTCCTCTCTCGTTCGCCCGTTCGCCGTCAGAGGGTCCAACGCTGCCATTCTTCTGCCCAGTCCGCCGTTGCCACCTTGTCGCCGGATTCTTCACCTTTTACAATATTTTACAAATTAAGGACAAGACTGTACGCTTCGTAACCTTATCACACGGTATATTGTCCGTTGCATTGACTTTATACTTAATAAAATCTTTATTTGAATTCCAATAAATACCGAGTGTTTTGTTTTGCTCGGTTTCTCCAATGTCTAAAATATTGACTTCTAAATTTGCATTGACCTCAAATTTTTTTAACACGTCTTTATTATTGCATAAGAATTTTCTTAATTCAAATTTTGCGCTCGCTAATATTGACACTAGATCCCTTTGAATATTTAACAACTCTGTTACAGTGTTTGCTCCAGTTAAAACATCGTCCATGTAGAAATCTCTTTTTATAATTTTACTTGCAATCGGAAATTCAATTTCATTCTCCTTTGCTAACTGGAATAAACATTTTACAGCTAAATATGGCGACGATGCGCAGCCGTAAGTAACGGTATTTAATTTATATAATCGCAATTCTTGGTCCGGGTTCTCACGCCAAAATATTTTCTGGTACCTTGTATCATTGTCATTTACCACTATTTGTCTATACCTTTTTGAAATATCTCCCGTTAAAACATGATTATAAATGCGAAACCTTATTAAAATTTGAAAAATGTCCTGTTGTAATGTAGGTCCGACAAACTGAACATCATTTAACGACAGCCCTGACGATGATTTTGCGGATGCGTCGAATACCACCCTACATTTTGTCGTCAGACTGTCTTTTTTTATTACTGCGTGATGAGGCAAATAGAAACCATCATCAGGACCGTCCTCAATGACTGACATATGCTCCAAAGCGGAATATTCGTACATAAACGCCGAGTAATCTTCTTTTAAACCCTTATCTTTATATAATTTTTTTTCAAGAAGCTCAAATCTTTTAAAAGCAATATCACGCGAGGCACCTAACTCGGTAATATTATTTTTGAACGGAATATTTACTACAAATCTACCGTTACTGTCTCTTTTTGTTGTTTCTTCAAAATAAGTTTCGCAATATTTTTCGCTTTCGGACATATGCCTTTCTTTATTGTTAATCTCTTCTATTTCCCAGAACTTAACTAGGTATACTCTCCTCAATAGACTGAAATGATTCTTTTACCACGGCATGGCAGCTAACTGATACATTATTGTTTCCAGGACTTAATAATAAATTTCCTGCTATAACATATCCCAATTCTGTCTCCTGTAATAAAGGAAAATTTTTCCCAAGCCGGACCTGCCCCGACCTAATAATCGACCAGAATACATTAGACCCCAATAAAACTTCGATTTCATCTGATTTATTAAAATATGGGTCCGCTAAACACAAATCGTTAGGAATCGGTAGTATGTTTTTATTGAACGATACCATCGGTAACTTATGGGTAATGCGTGGTAGCACTAAACAGTTAATATTCAATTTAAAATCATTCACGCATGAACTCATTATAACCTCAGTCTGGTAATTTATGCTCGTTAAATTTTGCCCTATACCTTTCACAGTATAATCAATCTTTGATTTCTTTAAATCTAACTTTTCACAAACTGCCTTAGACAAAAAATTGCTTTGGGAACCGCTATCTAAAAGCGCGCGAACTTTAACTGACTTTTTCCCATTGCTTATTTCAATAAGTGCTGTCGACAACAAAACTTGTGAAATCCCCCTAACGTTTTCTAAACTAGCAGCGTCGGCAACACCGCTGTCCGTCACATGTGAGCTCAAGACGACCGCGCTAGTCTTGGTGCCCGCGCCGTCTTCTGACGCATTTCCCGTAATTTCGGCGTTGATATTTGCGCCAATGGATTGATTATTGTCCTTTTTGTTGATTTGACAAGGAATTCGAAAATGTTTCTAAATGTAATAATACATTGTGCGCCTTTCCGCATTTAAAACACTTCTTACCTTGACACTTCCAAGATGGGTGCGAATCACGAAAACAATTTAAACATGACTTTAATTGCTTTATTGCAGCTATACGTTCTTCAACTTTAAGTTTCAAAAATGATTCGCATTTAAAGACACTATGACCACCTTGTTTGCAATAATAGCATTTACCCTTTAAATTATCAGTATCAAATCCTATAATAGAAAAACTATTGCTTTGTCCGTGGCGCCTAATACCTTTATTTTTTGATATTAAAAGGCCCTCCCCTGATATCTCAGAAGTCTCTAGTTTCTCAAGAACTTCACATTTTAACTTTAAGAATTTATTTAAATCTTCCATTGTAGGCAACTCTGCCACATACTTGTAAGTTTCCCAATCTCTACGAGTGGTTACGTCAAACTTATTGGATATAATATAAATTATTAAGCGATCCCAAGTTTCAGTTTTTTCGCCCAAATTTTTTAGACACCTTAAATGTTTTGAAATCGCATCAAAAAGACTTCTGAGATCAGAGTACGACTCTTTAACTAAATTAGGGTGTTCTAAAATTGCTCTGATATGGTTATGAATTATAATCTTTTTATTTTCAAAACGTTGTGTTAAAAACTTCCAAGCTTCTTGATAATTAGCGTGTGATACCTCTAAAGACTTTATTATGTCTAGTACCTCCCTTTCTAACGAGGATCGAAGATAATAAAACTTCTGTATATCGCTTAATGTACTGTCACTATCCACCAATGCCACAAAAGCATCTTTAAACTCCAACCAATTACTGTGCTGACCATTAAATGTTGGCAGCTTAATTGGTGGTAGCTTTACTAACGAGTTATTACCCAAACCAATAACAGCATTTCTATTTGACGATACATTAGAACTGTGATGAGACCTTCCCCCTGATCTACTCCAATTTTCAGCCTTATCGTAATTATTAATCAAACTTTGTACTTCACCCATTAATTGAAAATAATTTTGTTCAAATTCTACCCTCCAAGTGTCATCCGACACTGTTTCTGAGCCTTCCTCAGTCATTGCAAACTCAATTTCGAACTGTAATTTATTAAATTCCTCCCATAAAGGAGTCAACTTCTCTAATCTAACCTGCAACTGGCTAATAATAGCATCACTGAGCGCTTCTTTTTTGATTTTATCAACAAATCCCATAAAACGGATTAATTTTTGTTTAATATTACTTCTTTTTGACTTCAATCTAGCTAATTCTGCCATTATATGGACACAAATCAAAGGTTATTCAAATAAGATAAAGGAATAAAAGGAAAGGTCATACTTTAAAAATGGCAAACGGAACCCCTGGTGGAACACGACAACGACTTGATTTGACGTTGACCTCCGGCTCTGCTTACAAAATGGACTCTTCCAAATTCTTGGGAACATGAACTATTTCGCCGATTTCTTGAGTGTTACCCCACTAAATTCTTCGGTTTGACATCCGCTCGATTGGACCAATGTTTTGAGGTAACTGAAACTATATTCTTGTGGACTGTATAACATTCATTTTCTACTTTTACAACTTTGGAAACGCACGTTAATTTTGTGCGTCCACACCTTGCAAAATTCTACTACACACTGATGACAGTTCTCCTCGACAATGTTGCCAAGTTTTCTTCCTTCTTAACAACCTACTTTATCATATAGAGCACAAAAAAAAACCTTCACTATATTGCATTACTTTAATGATTATTGCCTTAACACCCATACTATTGCACCTTTGACGCCCCGCTCCATCCCGCAAGCTCAATGCTGCTATCCTTTACACAAATTAATTGTTTGATTTAGGTTTATGACAACTGCCAAAACAAAATTTTCGTTAAACGTAAAGTTCCATCTCTTTATATGTAATACAAAAAAACAAAAATTTTTGCTGTAAGATTACTGGTAGTAATTACATAACCACAATCATTTTTTGACTATTACTACCAAACCTAAGAAAAAAAAATATTTTTTGGGAATAAAGTAAGGTTCACTTTATCGCCTGTAAAAAATTAGTTAGGCCTGGGAGTACCAGTAAGGCACAATAAGGCACAATAACATGTTGAGGTGTTTCTTTTTCTTGGACTTTTCTAACGTATTTTATTTATTTTTTTATTTATTCTTGGGTTTCATTAGTCCTGGATAAAATTAAAAATTGTATGTTGGTCTTTACATACTTTTTATTTGTAGTTAACTTTAACGTTTCGGTCTTTCCTTTCGACCTTCTTCAGAAATATTTATTGCTAAAAAATAACTCATGTCAATTTTTTTTTTAAATTTCTTTTGTAATTTAATTTTTCTTGTCATTACATAAATACAACATAAAAAATATGTACAAAAAACACAGACATACCTGGAAAGAAAATCACCGGCAAGTTTCTCCAAACATATAAAAATGGATATACCATTTTTTTGCTTCCTGCATTAGTTTAATTAAAAACAAAGAATTTGAAAGTAAAACAAACAAGTTCTTTTAAAAATACTGCAGTATGGACTACGCATAAGTTAAAACTGGCGGAATGATATTATTGTTAGAATGGTAAAACGAAATTTCTGTTTTTGCTACTCCCTTTTTAAGCATTTTTTCTTGGTGTTGGTTTTTTCCCTTTTGTGAAAGTAGGGGGAAGGAAGAATATGTTTATGAATTAATTAGTGTTATATAATTATGTTATGGTAAATTTTGCTTAGATTTTTTGTATCCGTTTTTGAATTTATGTTTTTTGAGTTTTTTTGAATTTCAACCATTTCATAAAATTCTCTTTTTGTGTGTGGGTTTCTGTCCGTAAGATTTTTACGTTTTCGCAATCGAATGTGTCTTGCTTTTCTACACTATGGTTGGTTAGGGCTGTTTTATTTTTTTTTATCGTATTTGTGGCTGTTAAGACGATTCTTTAAATATTGACTAGTTTGACCTATATAAACACTGTCACAGTCTTTACAAGGTATTTGATAGACTACGTGACTTTTTTGTGTTTTGGAATTTTAGATTTAAGGGTGCTAAAGTTTCTTTTCTTTAGAAGGTTAAATCCTTTGTGGGCGACTTCAATATTATGTTTACTAAAAGTTTTTTTTTTCTGATAAGCCTGGGATATATGGTAGGGAAAGAAAGTTTTTGTTTTTCGAATTGTTGTTAGGTTGGTTTTTGCTGTAAAAAATGTGTATTCTTTTTTAAAGATATTGTTTATTAGCTTTTCAGGATAATTGTTTAATTTAAGTGCCGGTTTTGCTTTTTTATGGCATTTTCTCGATATTCGATGCTAGAAAGTTTAATTGCTCTGTCTGCAAGACCAAGGATTACTGATTTTTTTGGGAAAGTGGGCGCTGAGAGTTAAAGTTTACGTACCTGGATGACCATGTCTCTTTTGTGTACCATTCTGTTTTTATATGATTATTTTTATGATGTAGGGTTATATCTAAAAAGTTGATTTTGTTTTGTTTTTCTAATTCTATTGTAAATTGAAGTTTGTTGTAGTAACTATTGAATTGGTCTAGTATGTCTTGAGTTTTGTTTTTAGGTACTGCTGCAATGCAGTCATCGACATACCTAAAGAAAAAGGGGATTTGGTAGTTTAATTTATTGAGAATGTTTTCCTCGAGGTTCTCCATTACAATTGTTGTTGTTGTGCAATGGGCGCCTGAATATCCAGCGTAATAGCCCAACTTGTAATGGACGACCTCGAGGAAAACATTCTCAATAAATTAAACTACCAAATCCCCTTTTTCTTTAGGTATGTCGATGACTGCATTGCAACAGTACCTAAAAACAAAACTCAAGACATACTAGATCAATTCAATAGTTACCACAACAAACTTCAATTTACAATAGAATTTAAAAAAACAAAACAAAATCAAATTTTCAGACATGACCCTACATCATAAAAATATCCATATAAAAACAGAATGGTACACAAAAGAGACATGGTCATCCAGATACGTAAACCTTAACTCTCAGCACCCACTTTCTCAAAAAAAATCAGTAATCATTGGTCTTGCAGACCGAGCAATTGAACTGTCTAGCACCGAATATCGAGAAAATTTCATAAAGAAAGCAAAACAGGCACTTAAATTAAACCATTATCCTGAGAAGCTAATAAACAATATCTTTAAAAAAGAATACACATTTTTTACAACAAAAACCAACCTAACAACAACTCAAAAAACAAAAACTTTCTTTCCCTACCATATATCCCAGGCTTATCAGAAAGAAAAACTTTTAGTAAACATAATATTGAAGTCGCCCACAAAGGATTTAACCTTCTAAAGAAAAGAAACTTTAGCACCCTTAAATCTAAACTTCCAAAACACAAAAAGTCACGTAGTCTATCAAATACCTTGTAAAGACTCTGACAGTGTTTATATAGGTCAAACTAGTCAATATTTAAGGAATCGTCTTAACAGCCACAAATACGATAAAAAAAATAAAACAGCCCTAACCAACCATGCATAGTGTAGAAAAGCAACACACTTTCAATTTCGAAAACGTAAAAATCTTACGGACAGAAACCCACACAGGAAAAAGAGAATTATTTTATGAAATGATTGAAATTGAAAAAAAATCAAAAAACATAAATTCAAAAACGGATACAAAAAATCTAAGCAAAATTTACCATAACATAATTAAATAACACTAATTAACTCATAAACATTTTCTTCCTTCTCCCTACTTTCACAAAAGGTAAAAAACCAACACCAAGAAAAAATGTTTAAAAAGGGAGTAGCAAAAACAGAAATTTCGTTTTACCATTCTAACAATAATATCATTCCGCCAGTTTTAACTTATGTGTAGTCCGTACTGCATTATTTTTAAAAGAACGTGTTTGTTTTAGTTTTAAATTGTTTGTTTTTAATTAAACTAATGCAGGAAGCAAAAAATGGTATGTCCATTTTTATAATATGTTTGGAGAAACTTGCCGGTGATTTTCTTTCAAGGTATGTAGGTGTTTTTTTATGCGTATTTTTTATGTTGTATAGATGTAATGACAAGAAAACCTAAATAAGAATGGGAAAGGAAATTTACAAAAATTGACATGAGCTATTTTTTACCAATAAATATTTCTGAAGAAGGTCGAAAGAAAAAAGACCGAAACGTTAAAATTAACTACAAATAAAAAGTATGGAAAGACCAACATACAATTTTTAATTTTATCCAGGACTAATGAAACCCAAGAATAAATAAAAAAAATAAATAAAATATATATGTATATATTGTGTAAAACAAAAAAAATAAAAGTTTATAGTTTTTTATTGCAGTACAAAGATCTCCACACAAAACATCGTTCGTATGCCCCGAGGGCATGTAGGCGATAGAACTGCTATATGTATGCAAATAACCACAAAATACTTTTTTGTACAATGTAACACTAACAACTAATTTTACCACTACGTGGGATGACTATGGGTCTAGATCAGGGGTCGGCAACTAGCGGACCATGCTCCGGATCCAGACGGCGGAAAGTAGAAAACTGGACCGCCAAAAAATCTTAATTAAATTGTAAAAACAAATACCTATCTATCTTATATTATTTTTAATCTCAGAACATAAAAATTAAGTTGTGCCGATATTGTGTAAAACTAAAAAAAAATAAAAGTTGAGAATTTTTTTTGTCACTACAAAGATCACACAAAATATAGTTGGTATGCCCCGAGGACATGTGCTAGAACTGCCCTATGTATGCAAATAACCGCAAAATACTTTTTTCTACAATGTAACACTAACAACTTACTTTCCCACTACGTGGGACGACTATGGGTCTAGACCAGGTGTCGGCAACTGGCGGACCGCGGTCCGGATCCGGACCGCAGAAAGTAGAAAACTGTCCTAAAAAATCTTAATTAAATTGTAAAAACAAATACCTATCTATCTTAAATTATTTTTAAAAGTAAAAATAAAAGTTAAAAAAATAATTATGACATTTTATGAGCTACGTTCCTTTTTGAGAACCAACAATTACCTGCGGTCCATTTAAAGTTTTTCTTTTTTTTTCTCCGGACCTCGATACAATTTTTCAAAATTATCCGGACCCTACTAGAAATTAGTTGCCGACTCTTGGTCTAGATGTTTACGTAAAGTTATTTGCTAATGGAAAAAAACAAATTCCGTTCTTTACTCAGTATCACTTTGAAATAAAACATCAAAATGAGGTATTAACTTCAGGTTCTAAGTTCAGCTTTTTTTTCGCACTCATTTTAATACTTCATGTACTTTTTTACAAATTTAAACAAACACTACAGTCAGTCTATAATCGAACTAAACGGCATCCTACAGAAGATCTTTACCTCACGACACACCAAACGAATTTAACAATTGTGTGATACTTTTAAACCCGCTACGAGCTTTTCTCAGTATTTGCACAGTTAAATCAAACGCCGCCGAGGACTCGGCTTGCATTGATGTACTTTGACGACAGACGTTAAATTCCTTTTCCAATTTTTATTACTTATTTATTATGTTCTATTTTATTCTTTAATATACTCTTACCTGCATTTTTGTAAATTTACTAATATTTTTGTGTTAAGTGGTCCAAATTTAATGTATAAGCTTGGCTAAAAAGTTATAAGGCCAGTGACGGCGAATGCGAGGTGCGAGTGAATCCATAACGCAGTGAATTTGGCGCTGTTAACTATTTATTTTTGCAGTCGCGAGCGTTTAGTTAGGATGTTCTGCTGGTTGTTTCTTTTTTAGTGTTAAAACGATTTACTTTACAAGTAGAGTTTTTTATTATTACAAAAGCCACAATCATAACAAATTTTCTGCGATATAATAAATAATCATTTACCTGTTACCCCGTGTACCTACTTATAATAATAATACCCTTTATTTATCTATTAAAATTATTTTTGAAAAATATAGGTTTCCCTGTGTAACGCAACTGACCCCAGGTAGTCTCGGCATTCCACCTTGGAGAGTTTTCGCACTGCGCTTGCAGAGAGAGTTAGTTGCACCAAAGCATTGTATTTGTGTAGGTAATTATTCTTAATTGCGGCAAATATGAACTCCAGTAACAGTACAATTACATAAATTAAATGTTTCCAAATATATATGAACTTTAAGTCTATTTTTGGTTTATTAAACTAATGGAATAGGAATAAAAAATAGTAGTTTACATTTTTATTGGTGGAAGTGATCTCTCAGTTATAGCTATCCTAGAATAAAAATACTAAAAATAAATACGAAATGGCTATGACTTTGTTACTGCTGCTTGTTATTTTTATTGTTGGTAGTTTACAGAATTAAATAAGTGGAACAAATCAATTTCCGCTCCTTAGTTATAAAGCACACTGAATAATTGCAAATTTAGAAGCTACAAATATATAGTACCGACTTCTATACTTTTTTGTCAAGCATTTTACAATGTTAATATTTAAATGAGATTGTTAGTGTGAGAGTGTGCGTGTTTTCCGATATTTGCCTAACAAGAACTATTATATCAAATTTTTAATCAGCATTAAAATAACCTCGCCAACAATATATTTAAATACTAATAAACTTGAGATTTATTACAAACAGCCGAAATTTAATTATGCTCTAGTATTACCTCTAGAAAATACATGTGAGCTTTGTCCCCGATAAGTCAAGGTGTATTAATCACCTGACTTATTCAGCATTTCAATAGTATCCTGTCAGAATTTCAACTAGACGTGATGGTAAAAATGTTTCAAACAATGTGTTACGTGACGACACTAGCTTTTCCAAAACGTGCAGTCAAAAGCATAGTTTTTTTTATCATGTGAATTTTGCCCTCCGTTAATGTTGAGGATTTTATGCGTTCCAGATATTTAACATCTCGGTTTATCATATTGTTAATTTCAGCTAAGGTCTACTTTCAAATGCTCATGATTTAACATGTAATAAAAACAATTATTGTCAAGTACCTTTTATAAACACTTTTGGATCACACCACAAACACAATGCATCTATTTGTCAAGGCAATAGTTAACACATACAACGTATGCGTGACTATGAAGACCATTTCCTAATTGAACCATATTTGTTAAAAAATTACCCAAGGTCAAATATCTATTCGGGGTGGGAGGAATACATCAAACGACCTTGAATTCATTTTTAACTTAACACCTGACATATACCACATCTGCGTCCAACAAAACTACCTGGTTGCTTGACTTTGAAAACCCACCAACATACATGACCTTGAAACAAGCGTCGTACACCCGGTCATCAACAAACAAATGCGTCTCAAACATCCCATGGTCAACTCGAGGGCAACTACCACTCCGACCAATAACCTTGAAATAACACCTACTAAGCTCACAGCTGCTCTAGTTTAAGGTCAAGGTCATCCCTACTGAGCATGCGGGGAACTCGGGCCAGCCAACCAACACTACTTATGCTATAACATTCGGGTACAGATAGCTTTTCTTTATTAAATAAATTTGCAACCGTTTTTGTTGTTGTCACCTTTAGACAAGAATAAGATGAACGAACCAATCAAATGCTTTTATTTTGAAAACAATTTCCGGAAATTTTCTTTCTTCGGGGGTACCTTAGATATGATTATACTGGAAATTTTTCTGTCAAAATAATGACACAAGATTTTGAATCTGACATTTTATTTTTAATATATACTTGCTTTATTCTAGATTAAAACACGAATATTGTCATATATTTTTTTAGTTTATTTGTTTTATTATACACAAATAATTTGTAACTGTTCCGAGCAACTAAGAATCGTTGAACGTACTTTTTTCTAAAACAGTTAACATCCACTGTGGCGTTCTAAGCAAATACAAAGTTGTTGATAGCTCTACACAGCCGAAACCCGGTACCAAAATCTGAGTCGACTGTGGATTTCTGCATAAAAAGTTGTCCCAATTATGTTTTTACCGAATTTATATATTTTTAAAAATAAACAGGCTACATTAGTTTTGCAGAAATGCAAATTTTTCCAAATAACTCGCAACGCTCAGCATTATTCCGCTCGTATTTTTGAATTAAATTATTTGAATTATTAGTAAAATTTCCTATTTAATCATTTCTCTGTCTCTTATAATTAGTGAGATCGCAGTACATCCATCACCAATACAATGCACGACAATCTTTGTGGCAGAGTCTGTGTAACAAACTACTGGTAAATAAACTGTTAAAACTAACAATTATTATAATTCGATTAGTACTTAAAAATAATGTGATAAAAAGTCTAACTACTAAACCAGAAAACTCTAATATCCAAAGGGTTTAACCGAGAGAGTAACCAAAATATCGATATGTGAAGTCGTATTTTGCTTCACTTAAGTGGACGTGGACATCTTTATTAATATTATTGACATAAGTTATATTCATTAAAGAAATGATTAATCACTGCATTCCCATTACTATTTGTTTCGGACATATCAGTATATCAGTCACCGGCAAACAGAACATAATCAAAGCAAGAGCAAAAAATTCACCACAGCATTTTCAACTTCGGTCAAGCATGGAACCAGATTAATATTAGGGGGTCCATATAATGACCCAAAACATAATGGAAAGATTGAACTTTATAAAAATATTTTTGCTCTATTTGAATTTATATTGCTATTCAAATTTTATTTTTAGGGGCCAACTGTCGATCTACTCAGTCATCAACTCCACCACCAATAGTTGGTGGCCTATGGACTGATGATGACTTAAATGAACTGATAAGACTAGTTAAAAAATTTCCGCAGGGATCTGCAAAAAGGCAAGTTTTTTATACCCAGTAAAGAATCGCAGGGATTTTTAGGAAATTAAACGTTGCTCAAAAAGCAAACTATTTTGAGTAATGGTTTGACACAGATTAGATTTGGTTTAAACATATTATATTTAATTATGTTTGGAAAGAATTAACAATGTTAATCTAAGCGAACTGTTTACACTACAAAATGGTAAAAAAATTCTTAAGATTTCATGACAGATTTTGTGTTTGAAATAATTTATAGCAGAATAAAGAGGAAAACTTTGTAAGTCTCTAAAACGTTATTTCGAAAACTACCTAGTTAATCTGGTGTTTATATTACCATTGAAAAATTTATGCAAAAATATGCTATACATTAGTTCACTGGCAATGCACCACTTACACTTTTTACACACATGCGTTCGTTGGCGAAGTGTAGAAGCCTGCACGTTGTTCGTTAGGACCTTGATAATGTTTTAGAAGAATGGGTTGGGTTGGGTTTGATACTATCGCTAGCGCTATCAAACCTGCTTCTACTCTTGAATTTTTTTTTTAAGTTTTATCCATTTTTCTTCTAAAGTTTAATAATTCTACAAACTTTTTTAAAGTTCCTAACTATGTCAGCAATTAAGTTATCTGATAATTTAATGTTTCTAGTTTAATCTAAAAACTAATAAATTAAAGGTGAGTGTGCCATAACTCAAAAGCACACCAAAATGATCGACAACGGAAAATTCGCACTGATTATTATCATTGCCAGTGTCATGTAAACACCATGAACAATGATGGTGCCCCTAGTCGTGGCTATGAACTGTGTAGTAACTTATATAGTCCTTATTGTGATTTAATTCGAAAAAGCATTTTTTAAAAACTTTTATATACAAATTGTCAGAAGTAGATGTAATACCAGAGTTAGTACCACATAATGTGACCCAATTACTTTTTGCAGTTGTAGGATAGTGCATACTGATGTACTTTAAATGTAAATGGGACCAGTGATTTCTTACGTCCTTACTTAAATTTTTAGGGGTTTTGACAGTTACTTCCGCTGCTTGGAATTAACGACATACGGGACCTGGTACTGGTTGTAGCTTGGTAGCGCTGGAACTGGCTCCTTCGGCATTGGATGTAACTGACTGTTGCTGGTTATATTCTTTGCAGTTGGTTTCTTGTCTCGTTTTTTTTTTGTTGGACGGATTTTTTTATATCGGACTTCTTCAAAATAACTAATTTGCTTTAAATGAAGGTGAACACTTTATCCTAATTGAATGAACTAGTGGGCATAGTTTAAATACAATTTGAAGTAAAAAAAATTTCGATAATTCTAGTTACTGGGGAACATTGTAAATTTTAAAATTGGGTTTTATAGATTTAAAAGATATGAAGAATTTGTTGAGAACAGCAGAGGGGTGCTTAATATTAAAAAATAACGATGAATTTTGCTTTTTGCGGTCAATCGTAACTGCTTTGTTACAGTTATGGTCACTTCTGAGGATCAGCATAAAAATCGTACCTCATCTTACCCTAATTTTAGTATTTAATATTTTCTAGCCTTTCCCCCAACAACACTTTAAACTGGGGGTTCATTTTCTTTCTAAGTGTATTTTTTCGATATACAGTTTGGTCTGGTTTAATTTCAGGGGGTTATTCAGTATTTTTATTTTGTTTCTGGGTATTTTGGGTTTGTTTTTCATAGGTATTTTTGTAAATATTCTCAATAAATGGTAATACCTCGTTTTTTCGTCTTTCGTTATATTGTTCAAAAATCGTTAAGTCATTATTTAAATTGGGTTCGTTGAGATAAGGTCCATATAAGATAGAAAAGGGAGAATGACCTGTGGTTGAGTGTATACTTTGATTATAAATTAAATAGCAGAAGTCATTAGATTTTGGGGGGTTTCGTCTGTGTTTTGCATTTTAAGAGTGCGTAATTTTTCTAATAATGTAGAATGTAATCTTTCTACTGGGCTATTAGAAGAAGAATTTGCAGGAGTAGTATAATGTACTTCTACTCAAAATAATTGGCAAACTTCTTTAAAGAGGTTGTTTTGAAACTCTTTTCCTTGGTCTACGACTATTCTCTGATGTGAGAAATAATGTCTCAGTTTGCTTAAGACAGTGACTGCATTTTTATCAGATATGAAGTAAGCTTGGGCATATTTCGAAAATGAATCTATAGTTGTTAAAAATTGGCAGTTAGAAAATTGAAAGATGTCTAGGTGAAGTGTTTTAAAGGGTTTTTCTGAGAGTATTCATATGCAATTTTATAGGGGTGTCTTTCATATTTATTTTGTAGACATATTTCACATGTGTTTATTATGTTTGTAATAGAATCTCTTAATTTTGGTCAATAATATTTTTGTTTTACACTGGATTTATAAACTCAGTTGAGGTTCAGTTGAGGTTCGGTTGAAGTTGAGGTTCAAGATAAATAAACGCAAACGCGTACTTTCGTTTATAAACTAAGTTCGGCTCAGTTCAGAAGTTTCCATTACGCTGGCGTAAAGTTCGAGATAACCAAATTTTATGTTCGCAGTTGGTGCAGTTGGGCTCCCACCAATCAAAACGCAGAATTAATACACGTGATGGTGAAGACACGCCTCTGCCGATCATTTGGGATCATTTTGTAAACAAAACAATTGTTTGGTCGTTTGGTGTGCCTGTGTTTCCATATCTTTTTTCCAAATATTGCGATTGTGGATTGTGTGCTTTTTATTTTTTCTAAATCTGTTAATGATGTCACAGTTGTCATTAATGTACCTTTACCCCGGACCAATGAAATGAAAGCAGCGAACTGTGTTTATAAATGGCCCAAAAGCTCAACTGTGAACTTTCAACTACACGAACTGCGAACCTCAACCTCAACTGAACCTCAACTTAGTTTATAAATCCAGCTTAAGATGATTATAAGTTTCAGTTATGTCATTATGGTTACTTTGGTGATAGTTTGTAATTATTTCTTTTTGTTGCGTTACGTCTGTTATGAGTGTTATGTCAGTTAAGTATATACTTGAAAAATTTAATTTTGCTGATGGATTGAGATTTGTACTTATTATTCTTTGGAATTCTAATTTTAGCTCTATATTCGGGATGAAAATTGTAAATAGAACGTCAGGCTTTATGATTTCCTTTAAGATTTTTAATATATGTTCTTGTCAGTCTGTTTTAACTATTTTGACGTAATGATGATTTTTCTTAAAGGGTTTCGAAAAACTATGTTTGTATTGACTGCCGTAATCAATTACGAGGCGGTTAGTTGCGTAATTTACTGGCAATTCTGAGATGGGTAAGGTTTTGCCTTGTGGATCATTGTTTGAATGAACAATGACGTCAGAGTTGTTATCGTTCTCGTCGTGATTGTTAGTAAGGGCGCTAGTTTGGGTAATGATGAGGTCGTTATACCTTTCGTTAAGAGCAAAGTCTGCCAAGTCAAAGTCAGCAAGGTTAGCGACAGAGTTGTAAGCATTGGGTACATGAGATCGTGCGTCGTTGGTTTCGTGTACATTAAGTTCTATGCGTGTCAGGGCATCAGCTACAAAGTTTTCTTTGCCTTTAGTATAGTTGATTTCATAATTAAACTCTTCGAGTTTTAGTCGCCAACGGATAAGGCGAGAATTGGGTTCTTTGATTTTGGACAGCCAAACTAGGGGGTTATGGTCGGCTTCTATAATACATTTTTGACCGTATAGATAGGGGCGAAAATGTTTTGTAGAATCGACTATAGCAATTTTTTTTTTCTATGGTCGAGTAGTTCTTCTCAGCAGTATTAAGGGTGCGAGAATAGTAAGCTACTGGGTGATTGTTTTGGGAGAGAACACTACCTATAGAAATGTTGGACGCGTCGGTAGTAAGTTTAAATGGCTTACTAAAGTCGGGATATTGCAGTACGGGAGAATTTGATATTAGTTCTTTGCATTTTGAAAAAGCATTTTTATATTCTTCGTTTTCGACATTAACTGTGCTACCTTTTCGGAGGCATCTAGAAAGAAGAAACGTGATTTTTGCGAAGTTTTTGATAAATCTACGGTAATAGCCTACCAGTCCTAAAAAGGCTTTGATCTCTTTTTGGGTTTTAGGTATTGGATATCTTTGGATGGCTTCAATTTTGGAGGGGTTAGGTTTAATACCGTCGGGTGTTATAATATGTCCTAAGAATGCTACTTCTTTACATAGAAATTCGGACTTGTCAGGTTGTACCTTGAGATTTACTTCTTTTAGTTTTTTGAATATTTGACGTATATGATCGATGTGTTCAGATCATGGATTTATTAAGAGTGGAATCCGGAAAAATCTGCGTTGCAGAGCCTCGTTTCAGGATGGTCTTTTTAAAAACTACGCAATTTTAGAACAATTTAGAGACATGTATTGAAAGCTAAAATGTTAAGCTCCGATCTAACATATTTTTTATTAGAAACTTTGGCCACATTGTCACGTAATCAACAAACAAAAATAATAACAATTTAAAAACTTTTGTCACAAAATCTAACAAAAATGGGTTAGATCCGAGATTAAATTACGAGAATTGTTTTTAACTAAATATTATATCATATGGTCGATATTTTTCCGCCATATTTAATTTCACGGACTGGTGGTTACTTAGACAAGAACCAGGCAAAAGTTCAGCACCTGTTATAAAGAGGGCGGCTCAATAGTTTGTTTACAGTTTTCTATAAGATTTGGGAGAAAGATGTATTTACGTTTAATATATTTAATATGAGTAATATACAGTGTACCAAATAAAATAATTTCTGATTTCTGATGGTAAAGTTTATAAAATTGGAGTAAATTTTTTGATAACAGATATTATAAATTATGAATCTAAAGGGAATAATATATTTTCTGAAAAAATAATTCGTTCTGGCAGTAGTACGTTAGGTATATATTGAAGAAGTTAGAAGTAACTGAAAAAAAAAATGGAAAACACATTGTTAGAAATATATTACGGCAAAATGGTGTGCTTCTTTAGGTTAGGAGTATTTTGTTTTCAGATATATTAGCCAGTTTTCTTTTACGGTTAAATTTGTTTTGATTGTATTGATTTGCCTTGTTGGGTATTTGACCAATCTGAGCCGCCAACTCGTACCTCGCCCCTATTTATAACCACAGTTCTCCTTTGTGTTTACTTTATTTTTTTATCAGTATCCGACATTCGTTTAGTGTCTGTGAAGTAAAATAATGATTTACCACAAAGCAAGCCGAATGTCTTTTATTTATTTATGCCCAAGAAATTCGCCTAATATTGGATACATTGCACTACTTTTTATTGTATATATTTTTGCGGTACTATTGAACAAAATGCTTGATATATATACTTTCAACTTTGTTTCAAAAAAATGACCCTTTCTCTGTGCAGTGTATCTTCAAAACTAGTTAATCGAAACCTGGCATAACAAAAAAGACTGTTACAAAAACAGTGGCGTATTTCAGGGGGTCGAGGGGGTCTGGACCCCCCTCCGAAAGGCAAGAAAAAGTTTGTTTTCGTATTAAATATGAATAAATCTTAAAATTAAAACCATCCACAAAAATTAAATAAAAACGATAAATAGGTTCCAATAAAACAACTAATTTAATTTACTAAATTAGATGGTGGTGGGGTGAATTTTTGACCAACTTTTAGCGTGGCCCTGAAAAATTTTCGCCTGCGAAACCACCCCATCCTAAATACGCCACTGTACAAAAATGTATCCAATATTAGGGGTTAGGTTCTACATGCGTTTGCATCAAAAAGGCATTAGGGGACAATACATTATTGTTGACTGGATGAAGCCACAAAAACTAGTTTTATATTTTAAATACAGTTTTATTAAAAAATAAGATACAAAAATACGTGTTTCCAACACTTATAAGTTACAAAACAGTAAAAACCAAACACAAATAATTTTAAGATAATGTCACGCACATATAAAGTAAGCGCCATCGATTTTTTCTTGATTCACCAAAGGAGGTCGCTCAATAATTTTAAGATAATGTCAAGTACATACAGGCCCGCGCCTAGCACTTTTGGCGCCCTTGTGCAAATTTAAAATAACGCCCCAAATTCGTTCAACGTTCATATGTGAGTACAGATACGGGTTAAGTTAGGTATTATGATCAACTATTAAACAATAATTTTAAAAAGTATATTCATAAATTTATTTGTATATTTTACAAGTACAAGCCATACAAGTATTTTCTCATTGAGATACATAACATAATTATAAAGTTATAGAAAACAGAAATATATTCTAACAGTATTACAACTCAAAATTTTTGTATTTTAGTTTCAAATGTAATATATGATACAAAAGCACAAGAAATAAAAAAAATATTTAAAACATAAAAAATACTCGTTTATATATCACAGGACGAAACTGATCGACAAATAAAAACAAAACAATATATTATTTTAATAATGCAACATGTCACCTTTTTAAGGTTAATATCGAGGTATTAGGTATTGATATTAATATTTTAGCTAAGTGAATTGAGCTTTTCGTGCTTTAATTTTTGCAAATTGTTTAATTAAATCTTCGGTGTCTAATTCCTTTAGCTGGTCCGATTCTATTGAAATGATAGCAAGATTACTTAGTCGGTTTTGCCCCATGGTCGATCTTAAATAATTTTTTATTATTTTGAGTTTTGAAAAAGATCGTTCTGCGGTAGCAACCGAAACCGGCATTGTTAATAAAATACGAAGTATTATGCTCGTATTAGGAAAAGAATCCGCTAAGTTGTTAATTGTTATATGCAACAAATGAAATCGCGACCGATGCAGCGCTTAATATATAAAGTTTCGTACATTGCAAGCTCAGACAGGAAAAAAACGCTTGTCCGCTCGTTGGCTCGTTGCAAGCCAAATTTCAAGCTCAAACATGAATAAAATCAGATTTGTTTGAGTTTACACAATTCATGTTATCATGCTACGTATTCGATCGAATAAATGCTATTATTGCGTACTCTCATTTGGAAAATATATTATTTTCGAGAAATTCGGTTCCCTCGTCTCAAAGAGTAAAAATAAAATAATAAACAAACAAAAAACAATGTAATAGCTAGCAATTCCTTACTGTTTTTTTTATCATTATAAATTTTGTTTTGACAATGTTGTTTGTTGCTTTATCTTTTTTTTACTTTTGAGTTTTAAGGCTTTTCGGCGCCTTCGGCGCCTCGGCGCCGTCGTGCACCACACGACTTTGCCCTTATGTACGGCGCGGGCCTGAGTACATATAAAGTAAGCGCCATCGATTTTTTCTTGATTCACCAAAGGAGGTCGCTCTATGTTTTGAGTTCCTGGTTGAAAAGATGTTCTTGGCAGCCAGTCTATTTTAACAATGATTTACTTTATCGCGACTATCCCATAAACAGGGGAAGCAGCAATATTTTGTATACCCTTGTTGCATCCCCATAAGTATTGCAATCACTTTAAAGTCAGCACAAATGCATCACAAAGATTGATTGTAGTTAATTTTTTGCAACAGTGTCCTCAGGTTTTCATAAGTATTTTTCATCAATGCGGCATGACCCACCGGAATAGATAAATAGGAATTACCGTTGTGTAGAAGCACATCCTTACGAAGAAATTAATAAATCGAAAATTCTTTATTATCTGGATTTAGCCCATAATGGCAACTTTGTTTGGACTGTTGGTATTGCATAGGTACAATATGTTTTATAAAAGCATTAAAATTTTAGACATAACAATATAATATGCAAGTGTTTCCAAAGACATTTTTGAAGTAATTTTTGATGATAATTTTGATTTTTGATTAAACATTTTAGCGTAAGGAAAGGTTTACCTACCTACAAATGTACACAATATGCTGCTATACTTTCTCCCTTAAAAATAGAACTAAACTACTTTTAAAAAGGATATCATTTATCCGTCTGTAAACTTATCAATAAATAAGTAAAATAAGCAACATATCGATTCTTCTAGGCTTCGCATTTGTCATATTTTCATACAAATCGCCCCCCATGGTGAACTACCCCCACAACCCCCCACCCCCCCCCCCCCCCCACCCCCCACCCCCGCCCCGAAATGCTAGGTACACCACTGATCAACCACAGATCCATATAGCTTTGCGTAGCTTTATGGATCTGTGGATCAACCCACAAAACAGGGTCATAAATTTTGGGCGATAAAAATGTCACCTGTCAAAACTGATATAAGATATATTTCTTTTAGCATGCGGTGCATTACTTTTTAATAAATGAATCTGATGAGTTCTGCTAAATATAAAAATTATTTATTTGGCGACATAATTAACGGCGGCCAAAATTAACCGATTATATGACCCCACAACACAAAATTTATTGTTTTGCTTGAAATATCCCTTATACCTACATAATGTATATTTCTTTTCGTGCACGAAGTGAATAATCTCAGAAATAATCCGTAAAAAAAGATAATCAGTAGTAAATGAACGATTCCTACCAAAATATTATTTGGACTTGGTTGAAAAAGCATAAAAAGTACACTTAAAACTAATTTCTGATCATATTATTATTTATAGTAAATGAAAACCTTGAATCACACTCGTATTTTATTTGGTACACGGTATAATATGATCTCAAATTTATTAATTTGCATGTACGAGCCGAGCGCCATCTGTCAATCAATAAACAAAGTAGCCATAAAATACAAACTTACGTCTTTGTGGGTTAGTTGTACACCTGTAAAATTCATTTTCCATATAATTTTATAAAATAATATTGTAGGTGCCATCTATAACACAGGCGCGGCCCGTGAAATTTCAAAGTTGCATATCTCTGTTGCTACGTATGGGACCCATACCAAATTCAGGATTTTTAATAGTGAGCCTACTAGGAATGTTTAGGTACAGAAAAAAAATATTTAGCAGTTTGCGAAAAAAAGGTGATTTTTTGAATTGACCCACCTGGGTAAAAAATTAACACGCTTAGATATTTTATTTATTATGTTTTCTAAACAAATTTTACATCATTTTGTCGACAATTCTTAAATTTGAAGAGAAAAAAATGTGTTAGTAGAAAGTTATAGTCATTTGAATTTTTTCAACCGAAAAATAATTTAAATTTTCGGTTGCAAAAAATTCAAATGACTATAACTTTCTACTAACACATTTTTTTCTCTTAAAATTTAAGGATTGTCGACAAAATGATGTAAAATTTGTTTAGAAAAAATAAGAAATAAAATATCTAAGCGTGTTAATTTTTTACCCAGGTGGGTCAATTCAAAAAATCAACTTTTTTTCGCAAATTGCAAAATATTTTTTTCTTTACCAAAACATTCCTAGTAGGCTCACTATTAAAAAACCTGAATTTGGTATGGGTCCCATAAGTAGCAATAGAGATAAGCAACTGTAAAATTTCACGGGCCGCGCCTGCTATAACATATATAAGGGAGTAATTTTCACTTATTTTTGACAGTTAATTTTAGTCAGATTTTGAGCGACCAAACTCATTCGATGTCCGGAGGAAGGACGAATGATTTTGTTGTCTAAAAGTTTTTGAATTTGGGACTGAATCTCGCAATTCCTAGCAGCCAGAAGGACTTTACATAGACTGGACGATCATTGGTTGTACGAATAGTATGTTTAGTTTGGCTAGTGAAAGTAAGGTCACAACCGTCGTGATATATGATGTCCTTATACTCATGACAGAGTGGCAAGATTTTTGATTTTTTTAGTTGCGTTAAGTGGTCTAGTCTTAGCGGTTGTTCTGGGCCAAATTTTTGTGAAGTAGGTCGTGAAGGATCGATGATGTCAAATTGATCTTGGGGGATGACTTTTACTCGTTGGTGAAAGTTTATGTTCACATTAGGGATAGGATTAGGAATTTTACAGAAACCATCTTTTATTTCAACTAGAATATCAGGTATTATATGGTCGTTAATTGTAAACGGAGGTAAAATAGCTATACCATTTTCATAATTGACTGGTAGGTATGATAAGAGAATTGTTATTTAAATTTTGAATGGGCCTAGTTATTGGTTTATTATAGGCAAGAGAAAAAGGTATTTTAATATTTTGAAGTTTAATTGTTTTATTTTCGTAATCTGTAAGTGCGTTTAGATTTCTAAGATCCTTAGTGCCTATCAGAGCGTCGAAGTCGTTATGCCAGTTTAAAATTCTCATTTTAAAACAATATTTTACGCCTAGTTCTTCTAAGAGGAAAATACTAAGATTTTTATTTTCCTTGTAAGTATTTTTGCCTGCTGTTACCTCGAATGGTTCGATAAAAATGTTTTCTGAGTAAAATTCGTCTAGTTTTGGCGAAATTATAGAATCTGAGGCACCTGAATCGATAAGTATTGTCATTTGTTTGTGCGGTAAATAGAAGTAGGGTAGTTCGATTTGTTGGGCGATATTATTTAAGTTGATGGTATGTCCGAGGCAGTCTCCTGAAAAATTTCGGTTCCTTGTAAATTTTCGGAATTTTCTTGTAATAACATCGGACCACGAATCAAGTAATCTTGATTTTCATGAGAAGGTTCGGAACATTCGTGATGGGCAAAAGTATCCGAATTTTGAAAATTATTATAGGAGTAGTGAGGCATTGATTCTTGCTAAGCTTCAGGAGGGTGTTCTACGATATAAGATTCGTCACAATAGGGATCACTGTAAGTTTCTACATTAGACAACTCTTGTAAGAAGAAATTTCTGGGACCTGTCGCTTGAAAGAAATTTTGGGATCTATAAGGTAGTCTTTGCTGAGTCATTCTGGAAGGACCAGCAGTACAGACAGACACATGGGTTGTTGGTTCTAACCTGAGAGGTCTGCTGTGGTATTGCTTTTGGGTTTACCAAAAACTTTGGCGTTTGTCGGGTAATTTCTTTGTATTGGTCTAGGTTGTATAGGTATAGGCTGGCTAACAGTACGTTGTGGTTGTTTTTGAGGGAAGGCCATTGGTAAGGGTTGTGACGGTCTTACAGGGGTTTTTTGAATTACTTGATTATTAACGTTATACATATGATAAGATTGCAAAGTTGAATTATTTGTAAAATTAACTTGTGATTCTATCATATCGTAATTTAAAACATGTTTATAGGCGTCATCAAGTGTGTAAGGCCGTTGTAACATTAGCATTGTTTTTAACGTTAGCGGAGAATTGGCAGTTAAAATCAATACTGATGTTTGTTGAACTTGACTAATTAATATTCTTTTTGCTGCATCGTCTTGGATTTCGCATTGTATTTCTGAAAATATTCTTTGCATGAAACTTTTGAGTCTATCTACGAATTGTAAAATACCTTCATTTTTATTAATTTTAAAATATTGTAATTGTTGTATGAGTATTTGATTTGTAATAGGATCGCCAAATTTTTGTCTTAGCGCTTCGCTTATTGTAATCCAAGAAGTTAAGGCTGGCCTAGAGAGTAAAAAGTCGCGGGCATTTTCAGATAATTTTGATTTTATGGCAGCAATATCCACCTTTTTCTGGTCTTCACTCGTGTTATTAATAGGTCATGTTTATCTATTGCTAAAATAAAACTTTCTAAATGATTTTGGATATCAGAGAAAGTTCGCAAAAGAGAAGTGTGAAATCTTAAGTTTTCCATTTTGGAATTATTATTATCTAAATTATCGTCTAGGGTAGAATTTAAGTTTAAAGAACTAATTAAATTCACTAGTTCGTCTTGAGAATTTGCGTCTTCACTTGGCAGATTTAAATTGTCAGTCCTTAATCCTAAAGAAGCGCTATTTTTTACCAAAATGTTTCTTAAACGTTCAGAAGGGTTTGACATTAAAATGTAAAATTGCAATTCAGCAATAACTTACAATACAATCAAGGATGAATCCATAAAGCTTATACTGCAGAGGTTCACAACCAAAGGAATCCCTATAGAGGCGTGGCTGAATGGCTCTTCTTCTGTTTGCTGAACTGGTCGGATCGGAAAGGCAGGAACTGGGTTGACAGCGTCTCTGACAACACGGTAGAGGACGGTTGGCTTCACCACTTTCTTACTTCTCCAAGAATAGACAACTTCGTCACTTCACGAAGGGCCGATGGACCGGAGCTTGAAGGGTTATAAGTTTGGATAGTGCACGAAGATTTGAAAATCACTTCCACACAACGGTATACCGATAAAGGGCAGAATCACACTATCCTGTTCGCAGCGCCAATTAAGAACACAGTTCGATAAACTTCGTTTTAAAAAGCTTTTTATTTTGACAAAAAGGGCACAACTTAAAAGTAACTTAACTATGAACATCAGTATGAACACCAACTAGCTTTGACACAATATCGATGTTACCGATTTTACTAATCAAGTAGGTTATATATAATTATTAGGCCTAACTCAGCAGTTATATATTTTTAATCGAATATACCAAGTAGTTTCACAATTTTTAACTGTAAATGTTGAAAGTCTTAGTTCCAGTAGGATAGATACACTTTGTAATGGCAGTGTGACTTCAGCTTTAAGTTGAAATCAAACATTTCTAGGGCGCAATTGTCACTCCTTTCTCAATAAGTAAAGAAATCTTCTGTCATACCCTCTGTTCTTAACTTTATATCGGTTCGCGATCCTGTTACTCATTCCCATAACGCCCGGTCCAAGTAGTTTCAGCCAGTTTTGTTAGTCAGTCCCAGATTCATAGAACACAGGAACTTAAGCTGCTAATACTTTATAGGTATAAACTTTTTAAGTATATTTTTACACTGCAAAAACAACCTCTTATGGGACAGGCTTCAATTCTTGTCAAAGCTTCAAATAATATGTTACCTTTATTTTTTTCATAACCTAACTTTCTACCAGCTGTAAAAATTTTACGAGTATGAGAGAGAAAGAAGACGAGGGAGAAAAAAATGAGAGAGAAACAACATGAGAGAGAGACATAATTGATCTCTTCGTTGTAAAATGGGTTTCTGTCATCATTCTCAAAATAAATTGGATACGGTACAGTAGTAGGAAGTCCGTGATGGTATACAAATGTATTTTGTAACATTTTATTGAGTAGCCATACCGATAAAATTATTTTGTATCGACAATTTCCAATTATAGGAATATCTTGCCATTGTTTCAACCTGGTTCAGATTTTACTCAAATATATATTGGTGCAAACGGACGCGGCCACCGTAGTGAATAAGACGACGAGACGAGCCTAGACAAAGATTGGTTATCTTGACCACTTGCGAAATGTATAGCCTATTCCTTGTGTTGGTCGTATATCGCCCTATCGACAACGCTGCTGCAAAGGAACCCTAAGTGGTGAGCTTTAATTGCAACCCAAGCTATATTACAAAATATACTATAGCCTAATTACCTATAATGTTTTCTTTCAAGAAACAGTGCGGGTCATTTTGAAATAACAAATAATATATTTAACTTAGAACAATAACAATATGTGACAAGGTTATTGTGATTTGACCTAACTATTTCAGTAGATTGTTAACAAATGTTGATTTTACACTCGACAGATACAATAATTTTAAATCAAATTTTAAAATTTATATAAGGAACACATATTTTTAGATGGGAAAATATTGCTGATGCTTTATGTAAGACCGTGCCAGAAGTTACGTACATGGCAAATAAAGTGAAAGAAAATGCATACAAAATGCCTTCCGAAAGAGAGGAAGAAGTTTCAGTATTAAAGGTTAAACGAAAAACAAAAAAAGAATTTGACTTTAGTGACAGTGTCACGAAATGGAATCAAGTCGAACAAAAAGCATTTGAAGAAGCTTTAGCAAATCATTCAAAAAGAGGTGCAGACAGATGGGATAAAATAGCAGACCATGTCCCTGGAAAAACCAAGGTGAGTAAAATAATGTCTGTAGAAAATAGTTGAACTACACATAATAAAGTTTATATCTCGCAACTTTTCTTTCCAATTTCTTTTTACTTGTCAATCGTAAACACGAACTAAAATTTAAGAAATATATATATATATATATATATATATATATATATATATATATATATATATATATATATATATATATATATATATATATATATATATATATATATAGATATAGATATAGATATAGGGTGAGTTTTTTAAACTGTTACGAGGCGATATTTAGAAAATGGTTTAAAATATTTTCATGAATTTTGGTGAGTCAATAGGGAGATGGGGGACATATTTAAACATATTTTTGACATTTGCCCCCTTTATCTATTCTGAGGGGTGGGGGTAATGGAATGATGTACTTTTGTTTATAAAATTCGAATATACGTAAAAAAACTAGGTAGGTCTAGAAAATTTTTTTATTTGCGCTTTCGGTTACGGAATTATGGTTAACTAAATTTGGAATGGATTTAAAAAATAAATTAATTTTACCAATAAATCAAGTTTACTTATTTCAGAATTATTATTCATTTCCATGGAAATGCGATATTTTTACTCAAGTCAGTTGAGAATTTTGACGTTTTAACGATTATTTCTCAGTTTGTTGCTCAATTACACATGGAAGCGAATTTTAATGTGCAAGTTGATATGTTGTTAATTTTGGGGAAGTGCAGAAAAAACTACAGAGAAGCTGGACTAGTGTGGACGGAGAGGTTTCCTAATAACCCGAAATCTCACATGGCATTTAAGAGCCTGGAAACCAGAAGTCGTACTACTGCAGTCTGAAGACGGATCCACGAGTTCGGAAGCGAACTAAAACGGACGAAAATATGGCAGTTGGCGTTTTAGGAGCGGTAGCTATTGACCAGCATGTAGGTACGAGACGGCTTGCTAGAGATGCTAGAATGAGTCAAAAATCAGTTGTGACCATATAGTACTTGTACAATTTTCATCCGTACCACATTACACTCCACCAAGAGCCATATGGGCAAGACTTTGAAAATCGCGTTTCATTTTGCAATTGGGTCTCAAGACAAATGCAAGGAAATAGGTTCTAATGAATGTTATTTTTTCTGTTGCAACTGTACATACATAAATTTATAGACCGTTATTATGTCAGTTTGAATTTTATTATTTTGTTTTGTTTTGTTATTGATAAAAATTGTTTTGTAATATAAAAAGTTTTTAAAAAGTGAAGTTTAAATTTTGAGTTATAACAGTTGGCGTAGTCGGTAGGATCTGTCAACGCTGTCAGGACAAGAAGTGTCTAACTGGTAGTGACGGATTTTAATCCCTTAACAAGAAAAAGACCAGCGAACTTCGAGACCGCTCTCACTTGCCCAAGCAACGGAAGGAACACCTAGTGAAGCCCCTGGTAGCTCACGTCGAGAACACGACGGCTCAGATGCTAGTGCTTATGTAAGTAAATGAATCATCTCGTTTATTTATTTTTTGTGTTGTGTTTTAAAAACTGTTCGATTGTCTAAACGTTTTCCCGCTCCCACTATTTTCCCTAATACTAGCAACGAAAAGCATTTTACAAATTTTATTTTTATTTTCTATTTAATAAAAATGGCACCACCAGAAAACACTGCCCAACCGGAGGTAGAGCCGTATAAACTATCTGAAATATTTTCCATTGTACCTGAATTTGAAGGCGACCAAATCTTTTTAGGTATATTCATAAATGTTTGTGAACATGCCTATCGCATGTCTACTACCGACCAAAAGGCCCTGTTAATAATTCACATAAAAATAAACTTAGGGGCAGAGCTACCCAACTTATTAGTTCTAGAAGTCCAAATTCGTTCCTAGAAATAAAACAACTTCTCAAGTTACACTTCGGAGGTTCGAGAGATCTTTCTTCCCTCATACAAGACTTACAACGACTTAAACATCTACCGTCTGAATCACCCCTTACCTTATTTAACCGTCTACAAGTATTAAATGCTTTCTAGTATTCAAAAAAGTCCCCTTACTGTAGAAGAAAAGAACGTACAAAACTCTCTGATAGAGACTATGGCCCTAAATAGTTTTTTAACAGGTTCAGAACCTGGGTTAGGACAATTAATTCGTGCAGGAAATCCGACAACACTCTTAGAAGTCCACTCGCGAATTAAAAGAGAGCTTCAACTTTCCTATTTTGAAAATCAAAAGTTTACTAAACCTAGTCTTCCGAAACCAAGTCCAGTCATGAGAAGATCACCGCCTCAACCCTTAAAGTGTTTTAAATGTGGACGCATCGGTCATATTTCTAACCAGTGTCGTGTCCAACAACAAGAACTCTACAACCCTTCTTCAAACCCTGGTTTTCAAAGACCGGCATACCAAGCTTCTTCCCCGAATTATTCTCAACAAACTAGAGGCTTTACCTAAAGTCCTCCAAGACCCCAACAATATAGTTATTCACCCCAAAATCGGCCCCCGTTGCCAAACAGAAAGCCCAAGTTCCAGTACAACCCACACACCACGTAAACACACTAGCGTCTACTGTCTAGCCGTTGCCGAGAATCTTTATCCCGAATTTTGCCGAACGATTGTTGATTTGATGAGTCGTTAGTGACTATTCATAAATTACGAAACAAATAATCAATCGCACTGCCAAAACAATGCAATATAAAAAAAGACTAAGTAAAAGTGGGTAAAACCTGAACAAACCCCAGCAAACCTGAGCAAACACCATACGGTATGCTAACGCATTTGAATGATTCAGTTTTTACCTTCGGGAAAAATATTCTCGGTACCGGCCAGACGCTAAACGTAAACACCACCGACTATTAAGATTACGACTACTCGGATCCTAACGGTTACTACTACAACGATAACCAAGACTACTGCCCTATAGACCATCAACCCTATCACTATAACTATAACCAACCTCTTGACGGATACCCAACTGAATCCTTAGGTCAAGAAGATTATCAGGATTTTCTTTCACTTCTTACCCAACAACGCCCGCCGGACGATCCTTTACAGGGAGCAGATCCACTGCAGAATTTACAAACCCAAATCCAGACAATGAACTTAGACGACATGAACTCCAACCTGAACTTTCCAGAACAGACGCATCTTTAAAAAAATTATTAACTGTCAACTCGAAAAATCTATATTATATAAAAGACGCTTCTGAACAGTTTAAATTACTTATAGATACTGGAGCTGGAATTTCTATTTTTAAAGAAATGCATGAAAATATAACCACACAAGGAATTACAGATCAAAAACTTTCTATTAAAGAATCGACACTTGTTAACTTTACTTCAGGAGACCCTCATAAAGTTTATATTTACAATTTAGACATTAACTTCGACGGCATTTTAGGCCTTGATTTCCTAGAACATTACGAATGCGCAATTGATGCTAAAAATAAACAACTAGTCACAAATTTTAAAACTATTGCCTTGTACAAAGTGGACAGTGAGCCAACAAACAAAAATAATACCTTACACAGTCAAAAATTTAATACAATTTCAGTAGAAGCCCGGACAGAGCAGATCTTTAAATTAAAATGCGATCTTGCAAATACCGACGCTATATTAATCGCGCAGGAAAATGATAAAGTTAAACTTCCTAACGCCTTAGTAAGAGTAAATGAACGCGGCGAATTTTTTACATCAATCGTAAATGCAAACGCTATACCAAAAGTCGTTGATTTCTCAGACATGAAACTCGGTAACCGAACTATTTTATAATTTTAATACGAGAAATAAAATAAAAGAATGTCAGCATGACAGAATTTTTCAAATTAAAAACGAATTAAGAACCACTCATTTAAATGAAGAAAAAACGGACCTTGACAAAATTAAAGGAGAATTTAATACCTTTGTGCACCTATATAAAACTAAATCAATCATTGACTATTCGAAATTTGAGATTTCAAACTCTCAACTCTTAGATAAAAATCACAAAAATATAGTTACATTTTTCTGGAAAAATAAGATGGAATACCTCCATTTTAAAATAATTGACGTTATTTTTGAAGAATCCCCTATTTTTCTCAAAATTAAATAAATATTTTGACAAGCAAAATCGTCAAAAATCGAAAATTCCCTATAATTCCCTTACGATTTGACCCGGAAAACGTAGTAGCAAATTTATTTTTCATTCTCTATAAATGACAAAGCGAGTTTAACTCTACAGAGACCTATTGTATTGAAAACAATTTAAACTTGCCTATATTACAAATTCTTTCTTTCATTTTTACTGACAAAAAAATAAAACTAAAAATCTGTCAAAATATCATTACGACTCCCGATAAAGATCAAATCCTTCTTGTTTTAGACCATTACCACAAAGGAGAAAATAATTTACACCGTAGAATAAACGAAACTGTAAAACGAATTAAAGAAAAATCTAATTGGCTAGGACTCACCAAAGACGTGGAAAAATTTATAAATAGTTGCGAAATTTACCAAAAAGTAAGAATTTGTAGGAAAAATCCTAACAAACACCCCTATCTTTCCTATGCACTACAACAATACGAAAAATAAAACTCAGGGGTTTACACCCCATATGAACTTATTTTCGGTCACACATTCAGTAGGCCCCCTGAAACCCTGTTTAACCAAAAAACATTGATTTCAAAATATGTTAGAGACCTAAGCAACCGTATAGAATACTGTTATGCCTTGCATTATTATTAAGTTTCAATAATTAACACGGAGTAAATAAAGGACATTAATCTGAGTGAACATCAATTTATTACTAGTTAAATAATTATTCTCTCTATGCATACAATCTGCGTGTATATTAATGAATATAAAAACTAACAATGATAAGGCACAGGTAGAATTAGAGATCTATCGCAATTTAACCCAAATTAAAATATAACTTGTGGGAATGTATAACACTTTCACCAATCGTTCAGGTGGTTTAATTTGACTACGTCTTCTTAACACTTTAACATGGGCACTGCTTGGTTTAATTTCACTATTTTGTGTTATGTTTAAATCATCAGCATTCACATACCTATAACCGGGATTACTCTCCTTATCTAATTCCGAGCGTGGAAGAATTGAAACATCATTTTTTGATATTTCTCAAAAATTATGTTTAATTTGATTAGCATGACGCTTCCATTGCATTCCACAATCGGTTTTAATGAAGTAATTACCCATACCCGATCGCTGTTTTTGAAAACAACATTTTTATGAGCCCGGAAATATTTTTTTTTTGTAAATATTGTTTATTTTCAACGCGACGGTGGAAACCGAAAGTAATAAAAGGTCCACTTTATTTCTTAGATTTCGACCCATTAAGATTTGTGCGGGCGTTTCTCCCGTCGTAGTATGTGTGGTATTTCTATAATGAAATAAATATCTATTTAGAATTAAATGAATATCCATACTTGGATTTTCATGTTTAGCTTTTAAAATTGCCTTTTTCATAATTTTTCCCGCGCTTTCGGCTAAACCGTTAGTCGCAGGGTGATATGGAGCCCCTGTCAAATGTTTGACACCGCTTTCTGAAAGAAAATTTTGGAATTCTTCTGAAACAAAAGTTGTTATATTATCAGTACATATTTGTAAAGGCAAACCATATCTTATTTATTTATTTATTTATTTACGGACAGCAATGCCCATTTTTAATATATAACAAATACAATACTTATATAAATAAAACTTACTACTACTATCATAAGACATCAAAAACTCAACTATAAATACACAATAATAAAACTTATCCTGCCTATACATGGTCTCGCAACAATAGCCTTCCTTTAAACCGCCTCAATGGGGTACCAAAAAAATCAAGTTCACCGAGCTCATTAGCCAAAGCTGTAGCTCTTGGAATAAATGAATTGCATGCATAATTAGTTCTATAAAGCTGCTGATGAAAAGTCTGGTTAGATCGGGTATTTCTAGGCGGGACACGAAGACCCACCCTTGACAGTAAGGTTGGACAATTAGCAATACTATTTAAAATTTTGTACAACAAGAGTAGGTCTCTATTATCCCGCCTAGTAACCAGTGGTAGCATGTTAAGCTCCGAGCACAGGGTCTCATAGTTAAAGTCTTGATTTTTAAATTTGTAGTTAATAAATTTAAGGAATTTTCTTTGCACTTGCTCGAGTCGTTGAATATGGGTGTTATAGTGCGGATTCCACAAACAGGAAGCATATTCTAGATGAGTCCTGACCAGTGCACAGTAAAGAAGCTTAAAGGAGTTTATATTAGAAAATTCATTTGTGTGACGCTTAATAAATCCAAGCATTTGTAGTGCTTTATTTGTTATTTGTGATATATGAGGCACAAAAGAAAGTGTTTTGTCCAAGGTCACTCCAAGGTCCTTTATTGACTCAGTCTCTAAAAGAACCTGTTCTTGTATTTGATATGGAAAATCATGGGAAGAATGCAACCTGGAAAATTTGATCAATTTGCATTTGGAAATATTCAAGTCCATGTGATTTACGTCACACCACTCGACAAACCTGTCTAAATCATTCTGAAGATCAACACAGTCATTATAACCCCTGATCACATTATAAACCTTCATATCATCTGCAAAAAGAGAAAATTTACTTGAACGAAAGCACTCACCAACATCATTAACAAATAGATTAAAAAGAAGTGGACCAATGTGAGATCCTTGCGGGACTCCAGAGGGGACAGGTATCTCTGAGGACACAAAGTTGTTAACGCGGACTAACTGACGACGGTTACTCAGATAACTCTTGACCCATTGAAGTACTGATCCGGAGAGTCCCAGTGCTTGCAATTTTCGCAGTAGTATCCCATGAGGGACCCTGTCAAAGGCCTTGGAAAAATCTGTGTAAATCGAATGTACCTCAAATCCTCCCTCCAAGGCCCCAAACAAGGTATCGACATAGGACACTAGATTCAATTCCGTGTTTTTACCCACACAAAAACCAAACTGTTGATCAATTATCAGGGACCCTAAAAGTGCCGTCAAATTGTTGGCTATAATTTTCTCAAAGATTTTAGGGATAGTACTAATTATGCTAATAGGCCTATAGTTTTGGACATCAGCCCTATTGCCAGATTTGTGAATAGGAACAACAAAACTTATCTTCCAAAAGTCTGGAAAAATTCCCATGTTCAAGGACCTATTAAAAATTATCTGCAGAGGCTTGGCCAAAACAAAAGCACACTTCCTGAGCAGAAAGGGATGTATGCCGTCAGGGCCAGGACCCTTATTGCAATCCAGACTACTCAGTTCAGTATACACATCAGAAAGAGATACAGAAAACGTATGAATATTTAGATCATTATCAGAAAGTACCTCATGAGGTTCAACTTCTGTATTGGAATAAACTGTCCCAAAATAATCGGCAAAAAGCTCAGCGGCATCTGGACCCATAGGCACCTGAATATCATTGAAAAATAATTCAGAAGGTAAACCACTAAGCTGACGTTTACTATTCATGAAATTCCAGAACTGTTTCATACTACTGTTAAGACCTGACTCAGTATCCTGCACAAAACCTCTATAGCAGCTTCTTGTCAGCCTAACACATTGAGCACGCAATTCGGAAAACACAGCATAATCACAGTCTGATCCCGAAGACTTAAATTTCTTATGAGCAATCTTTTTTTGGACTGTCAATTGATTAAGTTCCTGTGAGAACCATCTAGGAAACTTTCTGGATGACACTTTTTTCAGAGGGACAAAAGACTGGATAGCGGAGTACAATTCATCATAAAATATTCCAAGCATGTCGCTTATGTCGTCATGCTCAGCAAAATAGGTTTCCCAGGGTATAGAAATAAGGTAATTGTTAAGCAAATCAAAATTTGCTGACTTAAAATCGTAATAAAAGTTTGATGCTTGAGGACTTACATCTTGGGAAGAATGGTGAGGCAGGTCGATAAAGAAGGCCACTGGAGGATGGTTATTATCAACATGAAGCACAGGATGGGCATTCGATACATTCACGACATGGTGGCTTAAAACTAAATCTAAAATAACATTATTTACATTGTATACATTATTTGATTGGAACAAATTATGATAGGCGCAAAAGTCCGATATAGTAGCAACGATTTCTTGTGATTGTGGAGGAATATAAACATTACATCTTGGTGTCGCAACAGAGCAGTTATCGCCATTGGACCAGGAGGCCGAAGGTAAGTTGAAATCGCCTACTAAACAGAATTCTGTCTCAGGATACTTATTAGACAAGAGGTCCACATTTTCAAAGAAACATAAGTAGTCCTGAAGTGGAGAATTTGGTGGTAAATATATTCCACATATAATAAGTCTAGGTGTACTGGCACCAACAGCAACAAATACCTGCTCGATATTATCTGAAGAAGGCAATATTCTGCAAGGAATAGCATTCCCAATCGCAATAAGAACACCACCCATACACTTCTTGGTGCTTGTTAGACTGGATCGATCTTTACGGAAAATGATGAAGTCTGTAAGTCCAAGTTCTGAATCTAGGATGTCATTAGATAAGTTTGTTTCAGTTAAAACCAGCACGTCGTGATCGCTATCAGCTACGCCAAACATCTTGCAAAAATCTCAGGGAAAACTTTTATAGTTGTATTAGCTGTTATGCATAATATTATGCATTTCAAAACATTCAATCCATTTGGATGTTGCATCTATAATAGCAAGACAATTTTTATTAAACAGTGGTCCAAAAAAATCTGCATGTAGGCGTGTCCAGGGTCTTTTTGGCCACTCCCACACTTCTAAAGCAGTGTTTGAAGCATTACTAGCAAAAATTGCGCAAGACTGACATCTTTATTTATTTTATTTATTTATTTTATTTATTGTTTATTTATGCTAAATTTTCAATATCACTATCTATTGAAGGCCACCACACGTAAGACCTTGCAAGAGACTTCATATTAATATCTCCCATATGGGTACTATGTAACTCATCTAAAATAATTTTTTGAACTTTTTGAGGTATAATTAAACGAAAACCCCACATGAGACATCCCTGTTCTAGTGTTACCTCGTGTCTTTTATTAAAATATGGTTTAAATTCCTCAGGCGGACAAGAAACAGGCCATCCATGGCGAACATAAAAAATTATTTTGTTTAAAACCTCATCTTTATTTGCCTGGCTTTTTATTTGTAAAAAATTTACAGGTCAATTTACATCTAATAAATTTAATTATGATATTTCTGAATAAATACCCGAGAAAAAGTTTTTATCATTATCAGTTTGTATCGACATTTTTAAAGGCATTCTAGATAAAAAATCAGCAGTATTTTTAGCTGAACCAACATATTTTATTTCAAAACTAAAAGCTGACAAAATATGTGCCCATCTTTGCAAACGATCTGCAGCTAAAACTGGAATACCTTTTTTTCACCAAAAATGGTTAATAAAGGTTTATGATCAGTGACCAACAAAAATTTTTGATTATAAATGTATTGGAAAAAATTTTTAACTGCAAAAATTATGGCCAAGGCCTCCTTTTCAATTTGAGAATAAGATATTTCGGCTTTATTTAATAATCGTGATGCGCGTGAAACGCAATCGGCTTTTATACATTATTATCAAAAATATGACTTAAGGTTGCGCCTAAAGCAAATTGATCAAAATGTGTTAAGATACCAGCAGATAACAACATTGTCTTTGCTTTTCGAAAACTGTTGTCACAATCTAATGACCAAAACCATTTGGCGTCTTTTTTAAGTAAATCATAAACAGGTTTTAAAACTGAAGAAACATTAGGAAGAAATTTACACTAAAAATTTAGCGTGCCTAAAAATGACTTTAGCTCAGTTATATTTTTAGGAATCGAGCATTAACATATTTAGGTCCTAAAATTGATAAAAATGGTCTTCATACCCTTGAAGAGAGAGTTTTGGCGGTTAGAGAACCGCCAAAACTCTCTCTTCGGGGGTATGAAGACCATTTTTATCAATTTTATCACCTAAATATGTTACCAAATCCTGAAACACAAAACATGTATCTTTCTTTACCTTAAGACCACTCTCTTGAAGCCGCTGAAAAACCTTTTCCAGGCGCTCCATATGTTCAACGTCATTTCTACCTGTCACCAATATGTCGCCTAGAAAACACACGACACCCGGCATTATGAGCATTTGTTCCATTATATTTTGAAAAATAGCGGGGGCGCTAGTTATTCCATACGGTAATCTGGTGTACGAAAAAAAAACTTATGAGTAGAGATGGTTACAAGTTTTCTCGATTCCTCCGTCAGTAAAATTTTCTGATAGGCTTCGGACAAATCAGTTTTTGAAATCTTGTCCCCATCTTGTAGCTGCGTAAACAAATATTCTATACGCGGTAAAGGAAAATGCTGGGTTTCCAGCTGAGGATTTAAGTAATTTTAAAATCTCCGCATATGCGAATACCGCCGTTAGACTTTATAACTGGCACGATAGGGGTTGCCCAATTGGTAAATTCGGTTTTAATTAAAACCCCGTTATTTACGAGTCGCGCAATTTCTTCTTCTATTTTCGGTTTTAAAGCAAAAGGCACCGGCCTTACCTTGTAAAATTTTGGGATTGCGTCTTTTTTCAAATTTAAACCAACCTTAAATTTTTTAAAAGTACCAAGTTCTGGTTCAAATATATCCTTATATTTTATTAATAAGTCTGAAAGCTTAGTAGATGAATCTACAACTACTTTACTAACAGTAAAATTATGAAGGTTATTGTTACCAAATGCTGTTCATTCTGTGATACATTTTCTACTCTACAAATGCCAAAATTCAACATTTGTAAACCATTGCGACCAATTAACGGAGGGCCGCCATTTTTCACAACATAAGCCTTTAAAATGTAAGACCTCGCTTCAAAATTTATATTTACGTTTAAATACCCCAATGCCAATGGTTTGAAAGTTATACCTATATAATCCTTTAACGATAAATCATTTTTAAACAATTGTTTATTTTTAAAGTGTTTTAAATATAATTTTTCCGATATAGCTGAATGTGCAAAACCCGAATCGGCCTCAAAATTTAATGAAATATTTTCACAAATTAATTTTACAAAACATGGTTTAACGTTTTCTGAACTATCTAAACTGCTGGCCACTCGAACTTACACATAGAGATTTTTAGGCAAAATTTAAAGTTCAATATTTTCAACAGGAATGCAAATTTTTGAACGCGTCTTGCAGATTTTAAGAGCTACTTTTTTCGGATTAAGCTGCATGACGTATATTTGTCATAGGACCATAGGTTTATTATATACGGGGTGATCAATGAAGTCATGCAAAAAATCAAAAAGTTTGTATGAGTGAAATTTCCGCAAAAACTTTTTTTGGTCGTTGCAATATGGTTCGTTACTAAGGTAACATCAATATCTCTAGACGTTTTTGACACTTTTTGGATTAAGGCCCTTAGGTCTTGTACATACTACTAAACATAAAATTTGGGTAGCAAAACTTTTAAAATGCTATAACTTGACATTGGATTGACGGTTCTTGATGATTTTTACGGATTTGGAATCCTTATTTCACGTAGATTCTCTATAATCTAAGCATTTTATTTGGGGGTTGAAATATACAGGTTGAAATTCACACATTATACCGGGTCGATAATAGACAAAAATGTAGGGTACGACGCTCTCTAAGGTTTGACATTATTTAAGTTTTTGTAAAAATAAATTCTCACCTCAAGTTGTTTTTGTTTAATGTCCTCACTGTTCTGTCCAAAACGTTCACCCCAGTTTATTGTCTCAAAGAGTCATTCAGTTTTATAGAGTTCTTTGTCTACCCCCATGCCCATATTTATTGCTATGGATTTGTTGCTATGGAATTAAAAACTGTTAACATTATTTTAGAAATAATCTAACACATTTCAATGTTATAATTTTGTAAATTTTAATTAATATGAGGCGTTTAACCACGGCAGAAAGGGAAAATTGCATTCGACTTCTCAACGAAGGAATGTAAAAAAGCAAATTGCGCGCATTTACAATGTCAGCCGAAAGACAATTTATAATTTGAACCTTTAAATTAGGTTTAGAATTAGAAATTTTGTAAGAATTGACTTTTGGCCGTTGTTAACCAATCTTGTATATTGTAGAATATAATGTAATAAACTTGTTCTTGTCGCTACGTTTTTGTCTATTATCGACCCGGTATAATGTGTAAATTTCAACCTGTACATTTCAACCCCCAAATAAAATGCTTAGATTATAGAAAATCTACGTGAAATAAGCATTCCAAATCCGTAAAACTCATCAAGAACCGTCAATTCAATGTCAAGTTATAACATTTTAAAAATTTTGCTACCCAAATTTTATATTTAGTAGTGTGTACAAGACCTAAGGGCCCTAATCCAAAAAGTGGCAAAAATGTCTAGAGATATTGATGATACCTTAGTAACGAACCATATTGCAACTACCAAAAAAATTTTTGCGGAAATTTCACTCATACAAACTTTTTGATTTTTTGCATGACTTCATTGATCACCCCGTATATAATAAAGCTATGGTCCAACGATAAATATACGTCATGCTGCTTAATCCGAAAAAAACTAGCTCTTAAAATCTGCAAGACGCGTTCAGAAATTTGCATTCCTGTTGAAAATATTGAACTTTAAATTTTGCCTAAAAATCTCTATGTGTAAGTTCGAGTGGCCAGCAGTTTATATTATTTACATCATCATCGTGAGTATTAAAAATTATACTCATCAGATCTAGCATGAGTATTATTATAAAAATAGAGTCATTGAACCTATTCTGAATATTAGAAAAACTATTTTCTGAGTCCTGCAAAAAATGTTGCCTGTTACGTTTACATTGTGGAGCTAAATGACCTTTAATGCCACATGTTAACGCAACTTCGATAATTCAGATTTTGGTTGGCTGTGTGGACTGTATTTTTTTATGTTTTAAAAAGGTGCGAGTATCACCCTGGTACAAATAGAATGCGACCTTAAAAATAGCGAATTGTAATAAATCAGGAAACGGGCGACACTAAGACAGCTTACCTCTCTCGTCGTCTTCACCACTGGGAAAGGCCTCTTCTCAGGTATAACCTTCGTAGCCTGTAGGGGTTGACACAAGCACCACAATATATGCGTAAAAATAAAGATAACTAAAATTGAGTCCGTGTACTTGTAGCGTACTTTTTAGACTGACTGGCGATATGGTACCGCCTTAGTATCACAAAAAACAGGACAAACTGATTTTGCGCGAGTTTTAAGATAAGTAAATTTTATGCCTGATTTACAGGGTGTTTCACAAGGTGGTACCTGAACATTCCGCCACGCCAAAATGCATGTTCTGAAAACAGGCATTTTAACATTTAAACTAAATATTAAAGAGAAAACTAATAAAAATAAACTAATTAAAATAAAACTAAAGAAAAAGAAAAAACAATATATCATTATTGAGTGTTTTGGTCAATGGGTAAAGGGCAAAGTTTGACCAAAGGACGCACGAGTGTGCCGCTCTTAGTTTTAACAGTAGCCACCCGTGCTACACCATCTGCGCCAGGATTTAACGTAACAATACGACCCAAAGTCCATTGGTTTGGAGGAGCATTGTCAGTTTTAATTAAAACAAGAGTACCCACAGGGGGGATTAAATTGTCATTAAGCCATTTAGATCTTTGTTGTAAACATTGTAAATATTCCTTATGCCGGCGATTCCAGAACTCCCGGTGCAAACGTTGCAAGAGTTGCCAACGCGACAAATGGTTTAACGGATGGTTGGTCATATCTGGAGTAGGCAAAGGTGACAAAGGTTCCAACGTTAAAAAATGTCCCGGAGTAAGCGCATTTATATCCTCGGGATCGACGCTCATTGCGGTAAGAGGGCGGGAATTTAAAACAGATTCCGTTAAAGTTAATATAGTATAAAATTCCTCGTACTTGTTGCCCGATGACACGTGTCAAATGCGTTTTGACAGCTTTCACTCCAGCCTCCCAAAGTCCGCCAAAATGGGGCGCAGAAGGAGAGTTAAAATGCCACTCAATTTTCTCTTGATTAGCAGCGAATTGCATAAATTGCTGAATTTCTCTAAAGGCACCTACAAAATTAGTACCTTGGTCACTGTATAAGTGATCACAACGACCGCGACGTGAAATAAATCTTTGTAAGGCCGATAAAAAAGTTTCAGACGACAAATCACTAGCTAATTCTAAGTGAATAGCTTTGGTAGCTAGACACACAAAAAGGCAAATATATGCCTTACAAGTCTTTACCCCCCGGTGACGGCTAAAAGTTATAAAGTACGGACCTGCAAAATCAACGCCGGAATTTAAAAAACACTTGGTTTGTACGATGCAAGATGCGGGTAAATCACTCATAGGTGGTTCATAATTTTTAGGATTAGTTTTCCAGCATGTTAGACATTGAGAAAGAATGGAATTAATAGCTCGTCTTGGAGATAAGATCCAAAATTTTTGTAAAAGAAGAACTGCAGAGTGCGAGGACCTGCGTGAAGATACCTTTTATGATAATATTCAATACGAGTCGTTAAACGACTTTTACGTGGCAATAAAAAAGGATATTTTGCGTCAAACGATAAATTAGAAAATTTTAAACATCCACCTACACGAAGTAGATCGTGCTCATCGGTAAAAACATTTAATTTTTTTAGCGGTTTAGAGAATTCTTTTCGGTTTACCTCATTGTGAAATGAAATTTGCTGCCTATACTTAATTAAAATTAAAAGCGATTGGTGTAATCCCTGAGATTTAAGCGATCAATTAGTTACATCACGTTTATGTTTTTTATTTTTTAAATTTTGGATAAAGCGAAAAACATATACGAGAACGCGAAGTATGGTATCAAAAGAAGAGAATGTATTACATAAAATTCCAATAACATTTTTTTGTGTCTTCAGAAATAGCAGGATGCGAAAAATTAGACAAATTGTCATCCTCAATAATCTCTGAATTTTGTAAAAAACTAGGGCCGTTGAACCATAACGTATTTGATAGAAGCTCCGAGGGCAAACAGCCTCTAGAAGCCAAATCAGCAGGATTGTTAAATGAGCGAATATGATGCCACGAAGAGGTAGGTATGCGTTCCTGAATATATTCTACTCGGCTTGACACAAACGTTTTCCAACAGTGTGGAGAAGCTTTAAGCTAACAAAAGACGATTTGAGAATCCGTCCAAGCATATATTTTTGGAAACTAATATATTTTTGAAAAGTTCTGTTAACAAAAGTAATAAGATTAGAAAGTAATACAGCCGCACAAAGTTCAAGACGAGGTATCGTCAATTTTGTCAAAGGAGCTACTTTATTTTTGGTGCAAATAAACTTACAACAAATGTCGTGTTCATCAAAAATGCGTAAATAAACAATGGCAGCATAACCCTTTTCTGACGCGTCACAAAACCCATGAAGCTCACAACGACAGTCAATATTATTAAATATCTTGCGCGGAATCTGTAATTGACGTACTAGTGGTTATTCATTTTTATAATGTGTCAATAATCTTACAATATCATAAGGAGGTTCGGTGTCCCAATCGATGGACAGTGTCCATAATTTTTGTATTAATATTTTATTAAATTGAGAAATTGGCGACAAAAACCTAGGGGATCATAAAATCGTGCTAATTCTGACAACATACTGCTTTTAGTACACGGCCGATCTAGCGGATTAATAGAAAATAAAAGACTATCAGAAGTGGGATTCCATCTAAGTCCCAAAACCTTTAAAATTGCATCATCTGACTTTGACTCAAAGGTTCGCGAATTAAACGATAAATGTTCAGGGTTTAAATTTGCTAATAAAGAAGGTTCATTACTTGACCATTTACGTAACTGAAAGCCTCCCTTTCCTAAGAGACAAATGAGTTCATTCTGCATCCTTGCAGCATCACTCAAAGTAAAACAACCAGCCGTAACATCATCAACGTACGTTAAATTATTTATGACGTCGGCTGCCAAAGAAAAATTGTTGCCTTCATCTGCAACCAATTGTTTTAAAGTACGAAGTGCCAAAAAAGGAGCTGGCGATAAACCGTACGTCACTGTTTTTAATCGATAATCTTGTAAGGGTTCATCAGGAGAAAATCTAAATATTATTCGCTGATAATCGCGATGTGACGGATTAAGAAGTATCATCCGGTACATTTGTTTTATATCTGCGCACAAAACATAATTAAAAATTCGAAAGCTTAATAGAATAGAATATGAGGTCCTGTTGCAGTTTAGGGCCAACTAATAAATGGTCATTTAATGAGGTTTGATTAGGTAACTTGGCGCTTGCGTTGAATACTACCCGTAATTTAGTAGTCTGACTATCCGGTTTAAGAACACAATGATGCGGTAAATAGTAAGCATTTTCAAAAGGTTTAACATTTTCAATCAGTTCCATGTGATCTAAAATTAAATATTCGCGCATAAATTCTTTATATTGTAAATAAATATCGGGTTGGTTTAAAAGTCTTTTTTCCAGTGACAAAAACCGTTTTAAAGCCAGGTCACGAATACCCGAAAATTGTGACAAAAAATTATCACGAAAGGGGAGCGAAACACCGTATCTACCGGTTGAATCGCGAGTATGCGTAGTAATAAAATGCTCTTCAGCAAATTTGTCGTCAGAGGACATGGTATTAACAGAAGGAACTGTTTCTACTTCCCAAAATTTCTTTAAAGTGTTATCTAAACTACTATCCAGTGTCTCACAAGAAAATGAAAACACTTCAGGATTTTTAGGCGCAATAAATTTGCCTAATAGAATATAGCCAAAAATAGTATTAATCGCGTCAGGTTCACTTACATTACCTGAAATATGTCCGTTCAAAAGTATTTTCGAAAAAATATCACATCCCAAAAGTAAATCTATTTTGCCCGGACTATAGAAATTTTCGTCGGCAAGTTTTATATTGCTTATCACCAATTATGCGGAGAAAAACTCATGGAAGGTAAACTGTCGCAAATTTTATTCAAAATGACTGCATCAATAATCAGAATATTATCGTCTTGATCGACAGCCTTAATTACAAGCGTAACACTTCCATAGTTTGCTTTAGATTGCATAGAACCTACACCGTTTATTTCCAGCATACACTTATTTTTGGTAAACTTAAGCGATTAGCTGCTTTAAGAGTAATGAATGACGTCATACTCCCAGAATCTATTAAACACCTCATAGATTGAAATACTCCAAACTTGTCTTTAACATGAATGACCGCGGTACCTAGTAGAACACCTTGGTTGTGTACTTCAGTAGCCGAAAAAACTTGATTTGAGTTTGTTAAAGCCGAAAATTGATTTTTCGAAATAAATGTCTGAACAGTACTTGTAGGCGGTAACGGTGTAGTATCTATAGAAGGCGCGGAAGAACTATCAGCGTTTAGCGGCGGCGTTACTTGTCGTGCACCATTTGGAAAACTAGATGCGTTTTTATTTTTTAACTGGTGCAGATTATTGTTAGCAAAATGTAACAGCTTATGATGACGTTGGTGACACGTTAATTAAAGATTGGCAACCTTTTGAATGTCACTCAAACAATTGAAACATAAATGTAAGCTTTTGCAAAAATTAAATCTTTCTAAGGCGTTTTTTGTAAAAATTTTGAACATTTATACAAAGTATGGTTTTCCTTACATAAAGGACATTTTTGTTTAGTCAACAAAAAATGTACCAGCTTGTCGTGTTACATTTTGTGGTTTTCTCTTATACTCGTAACTAGAGGAATAATTCAGCGTGTCAAAGGCAACACAGATTTTTTCTAAATATTCAGTTAGGGATTGATAGGTAGGTACCTGAGATGAACAATGTTTTAATTAAAATTTAGTTGCGATAGAGTGATCTAATCGTTTAAGTAACATCATAAATAAAACAAAGTCCCAGGAATCCACTGGAAAATCTAAGACCTTTAATGCGGATATATTATCAGAAAAAATGTCTAATAATAAACTTCAAAGCGCGGCAGGATTTTCCGAAGTAATTTTCGGAGCATTTTCTAGAGCCTGCCAATGATTTTGAGCACGGAGGCGTTTATTTAAATAGCGTTTTACTAGAGAATCATATGCGGTTGAATAATTATCAGCAGTTAAAGGTAAAGTTCTAACCAAAGACAATGGTTGACCTTCAAGAAAACTGATTAAATAATTAAATTTTTCAATATCTGTTAGCGTCGGATGGTTATGAACTAGAGCATTGTATAAATCTAGAAAAGAAACGAAATTTTTATAATCTCCCTTAAATTTCGGAATTTCTAATTTTGGTAATCTTGCGTGCGAAACTTGAGATTGCGTGTGTGACAGCATTAGAGAAGCATTATTATTAGGCGTTATACTTACGTCAATTTCAACAAAATCCACATAAATCGACTCGATTGAATAAAAATCACTTCTCGAATGCTGTCTTCTATTTCAATACTTTCGTCAGGATTAGCCGCCAGCAACAAATCAATGTATTTTCCGTGGAAGTCCAGAAACTGTTCTTTAGTTTCATCAATATCCGAATATCGTACTTTGAAATAGCTTTTTAATGAATCATCGGTTTTTATTCTATTTGCGAGAGTTAACAGTGTCTGTAAATCTGTTAGACAACCATTCCGTGCAGATTTTATTTTTTTAAGTTTAGCCGCGGTAGACATATTTTCGACTTTTTAAAATAATAAAATATTTCAACAAACAATTTTATTGGGTTTTGGTAAAAATAAATGATCTTAAAGTATTAAAATCCAACAATGCGTAGCGAGCGAACTATAAAAAAAATGCGAAAAAAATGTTTTATCTTTTTACCTGTCTCCTTTACCTGGGCAGATAAAACCAACATATATTTGAGATACCTATTTTGTAGGATTGTAATTATTGAAAAAGAAACACTCAATAATGATACAACAAAATTGATATTTAGTAAAACTATCTTGTTTTACGTATTTTTTAGCGAAAGTATAATTAGATTTAAAAAATTGCACAAATATGCGGCTCGAAGTGGCCAATGTTAACGCAACTTCGATAATTCAGATTTTGGTTGGCTGTGTGGACTGTATTTTTTTATGTTTTAAAAAGGTGCGAGTATCACCCTGGTACAAATAGAATGCGACCTTAAAAAAGGCATAAAAATAGCGAATTATAAAAAATCAGGAAACAGCGACACTAAGACAGCTTACCTCTCTCGTCGTCTTCACCACTGGGAAAGGCCTCTTCTCAGGTATACCTTCGTAGCCTGTAGGGGTTGACACAAGCACCACAATATATGCGTAAAAATAAAGATAACTAAAATTGAGTCCGTGTAATTGTAGCGTACTTTTTAGACTGACTGGCGATATGGTACCGCCTTAGTATCACAAAAAAACAGGACAAACTGATTTTGCGCGAGTTTTAAGATAAGTAAATTTTATGCCTGATTTACAGGGTGTTTCAAAAGGTGGTACCTGAACACCACAATTGTGACAAACACAGTTTTTAAATACACAGTCATTAGATACATGATTCTTACGACCACTCACTATGCACTTATTTCGAAATTGGATATTCTTACCACCTGCTGCATCATTCTGGTAACGATTTTGTGGACTGTTGTTTTTGTTACCAATGTATTGTGGTACACCATACTTGCCTCGTGTTTTTTGCTTCTCATGGTGCTGCGAATTTTGGAAATTAACTGACTCAGTCTTAATACCAGCTTCCAGATTTCTTACCTCGTGCTCACTCTTCGCTAAGAGCAATTTTAACTACTTGCTTAAAACTGACTTTTGAAGCATCCTCTTCAAAAGTCTATCCATTATTTTATCGTCATTAATTCCTAAGACGAAGATATCATGCATAACCGTAGAAAGTTCGGTGCTAAAGCCACAAGTTGAAGCTTAACTTTTAACTTTTGCCTCCTAGTTGGCAACTGATTCTCTGGTTTTTCGTTTACCACTATAAAACTTAAGCCTTTCTGCAAAATGTGATTTTACCGGGGAAAAATGCTCCTTGAGTAATTTTATCAACTCATCGTGAGTTTTACTCTCTGGCGAGGTACACATAAATTACGAACTAGAACGTAACAGTCCTCAGAAAGACTGTTCAGCAGAATTGCCCGTTTACGGCGGTTAGACAACCGCCAAAACTCTCTCTTCGGGGGGTATGAAGACCATTTTTATCAATTTTATGACCTAAATATGTTACCAAATCCTGAAAACACAAAACATTTATCTTTCTTGAAGCCGCTGAAAAACCTTTTCCAGGCGCTCCATATGTTCAACGTCGTTTCTACCTGTCACCAATATGTCGTCTAGAAAACACACGACACCCGGGATTATGAGGATTTGTTCCATTATATTTTGAAAAATAGCGGGGGCGCTAGTTATTCCATACGGTAATCTGGTGTACGAAAAAAAACCTTATGAGTAGAGATGGTTACAAGTTTTCTCGATTCCTCCGTCAGTAAAATTTTCTGATAGGCTTCGGACAAATCAATTTTTGAAAACTTGTCCCCATCTTGTAGCTGCGTAAACAAATATTCTATACGCGGTAAAGGGACATGCTGAGTTTCCAGCTGAGGATTTAAAGTAATTTTACAATCTCCGCATATGCGAATACCGCCGTTAGACTTTATAACTGGCACGATAGGGGTTGTCCAATTGAGTAATTTTATCAACTCATCGTGAGTTTTACTCTCTGGCGAGGTACCTACACATAAATTACGAACTAGAACGCAACAGTCCTCAGAAAGACTGTTCAGCAGAATTGCCCGTTTACGTTCATTGTCCGAAATACCATTTGCAATAAAAAATTGCTTAAGTCTCACTAAAAACGGAAAAATCGGAAAATTTTGGGTCGAAATTATTTAGCGAACCCAAAAGTCCAATCATTTCAACCTTGGTTCCCGACATACTTGTTTCCGTCACTTGGCCGTTTTTTACTGAGCAATTTCTTAGTTTTTTTTTCTAAAGATACCACTAATATAAAGGAAATTTAAACTGCTATATTTAACATCTCAGATATAATAGTATTTTATAAAGGTAGAATTAAAATTGTAAATTTATGTGAGTCTCTAATGAAAAGCTATATCTTCCTGGAAGATTCTCTTAATGACATTTTGGATGCAACTACTTTTGCACGTCTAAAAATATTGCATAGCTCAATCATTACTCAAAGAAATTTGGTCTCCCCCTTGCAAGAAATTTCTCGCTCTTTAGGTAAAAGTAACCTACCTTTACCTACTTACTCAACAAATGTCGCAAAATACCTAGACATAATAGAGCTAGAAGCCTATGAATCCGAAGCGAAAAGAATTTTTGTACTAAAAATGCCCTTAACAGAACCTGAAACCTATACCCTTTATTACCTATACCCAATACCAATACTAGACAGCCGAACAGGTTTTCATCACATCTTACCAACTACTCAAAAATACATTGCGAGTGATGATTCATTATTGTACTTGTCATTTCGAAACCTGGATAAATGCAAACAACTTGGAACCAATACTAACATTTGTTTCGATGTCCTGCCCTATCCCATCGACAGTGATACGATCTGCGAGGTCCACTTACTTAAGCAGCTAAGAGAATTACCCAAAACCTGCCAGCCTTTAGTTCTACTAGCCAAAGAATACAACGTCCAGGAACTTAGCCAAAATTACTGGCTCATTGCTGTTTCGGATCCCTTGACAGTTACAGTCAAATGTAGAAACAGAGATATCGTCACCAAGCTGATAAATGTCAATTCCCTGTTGAAACTGCAACCTAAATGTAACGCCTTTATAGGAAGCACCAGAGTACACGAAACATATCCCATCGACAAATACCAGACTGTGACATACAAAAGCCATCCAGTGAAGATACCCTTCGAATGCTGTGGTCATCTTCCCGAGAAACTTCATATTCCCGACCTGAAACCTCTGAAGCTAAACAAGATTGATGTCGAAGACCTGGATATTGCCCAACACAAACTCAGCCAATATTCAGATGAGTTGGACAAACTCGTTAATCAACCTTTTGTAACCAAACACTTACATTGGTTTACAGTCCTTACCATTACCCTGATTGCTGCTCTAATGGTCCTCTACGTCCTCTGTAAATGTAGACGAAGACGACACCCCAGAATCGGTATGGCTATCACCAACAACGACGATATACCACCACCAGTGTCCCAGCCAAGAGAGACAGTCCACCAAAGATTACGAAATTTTATGCCAAAAGGACGTTATTGAACAGTGCAAATTGCAACACTTCCAGAAATGCAACATAATCAGTTTTCTTTGTTTCGCAGGTTATTAACTTATTATTAATTTCGATTCGAGTTACTGATTCAGCATTAAGATAAATATAAAAACCCAGAATCATTGCCGTACAAATAGATAAATTTATAGACCGTTATTATGTCAGTTTGAATTTTGATATTTTGTTATTGATAAAAATTGTTTTGTAATATATATATATATATATATATATATATATATATATATATATATATATATATATATATATATATATATATATATATATATATATATATATATATATATATATATATATATATATATATATATATATATATATATATATATAGATATATATATATATATATATATATATATATATATATATATATATATATATATATATATATATATATATATATATATATATATACAGTGTAAGTTTTTTTTGTTTAAAACCTGACATGGGCTAACTTTTTTATTTCAAGAGAAGCAAAGTTGTATGCCTAACTAAGAAAAATCAATAAAGAAAATTTGCAGCGTTGCCAGATTGCACTGTAGCCACTTAAACAATATTTTTTTAAATTGCAACACCGCATTGTTTTATCATTATGTAAGTGATCTCAAAATTATTAATAAAAAATGTGTAGTAACATTTTTTTATTCGAGTAGCCTTTTTTGGGCAATCAGTCGAAAAAAATTAAAATAATCCGCAGTCTATTGGTATCAAAACATTTATTTGCGGGCCAACACATCACAAATTCTTCAATAATTTAACACTGTTCTGCATTTTGAAACTTTTTGTCGCTCTCCGAATTTTTTTTGGGTTTTTTGCGTCTACTGTGTTGTACTGAATTCCAATATGCACTCGGTTTCTCCCTAGCACCCACAAGTTTTTAGAGAAGGAAGAATATAAAATATGAAACTCCCCAACGTATAAGCAATCTAGTGGTGAAAAAAAACAAAACCACTTTTTTTTTACAAAATATACTTTGTATTGTATCAAAAAAAGATACATCCAATCAAAAAATTTATTTGGTTGTCTTTTTTCGCTTGTATTCGCCAGAAGCGGTTTCATGTTTAAGGGTGCAACAGTAGTCCGCTAGTATATTTGGGGTCCATTTTCCACTGTAGCGCTTCTCCATCTGAGCAATTTGCTGGTGAAATCTCTCGCCGTGCTCGTCTGAAACTACACCCAAATTAGGAAGTTTCCTATTTCAGAAATATCGGTAACTTCAACATCATTTAATAGTCTTTCACTTAACTTGTCAAACAAAAAAAAAAATTATCTCGATATCTTCAAAATTGACGAACTTATTCAATTTCTTATTTAATAACTTCGCGCGCGGCTTTTATCGGGCGTGACGTCAAAATACAGAACTCTGTCGCCCCATGGTCGCCGGGCTAGCTGCCCGCTGCTGCTTTCGCGTGTTTACTTTAATGCATTGGATCCTGTCCGGCAAAAATAACACTAAAGATTAAACGGGCGCCTATTCCGCTGTTGACGGAGTTGTGGCTATGGACGTCATCGAGCCTCAGCCAACGTGAGCGTAGCATCTCAGACTTTGAAGGACGATAACATTTTTATTTCTACAGATAATTAAATACAAAAAATACATATTATGTCTTTTACATTTTTAGTACTATTTATTAAGAGAAAATGAAAAAAATGGAAACTTCCTAATTGGCAGGGAAGAAGTCTAAATGGGAGTGAAGAAAATGCAGCTTAAGGGACATATTGCAACCCAAGGCTTTATAAGATTGGATAAGTTCTTCAACTAGATCTTTGTAGTTGTCCGACTTTGTGTTACCTAGGAAGTTGCTACATACATTTTTGAAGGCATCCCATGCCATTTTTTCCCTTCTCAAAAGTGTAGTTGTAAAATTTTGATCCTTAAAAAGTTCCCGTATTTGAGGTCCAACGAAGATTCTTTCTTTAAGCTTTGCTTCACTTATACCCGGGAATTTCCGTCTCGCATAGACTGCCTATTCCGAAACGTGGAAATTTTCACACCTTTTTGTAATAGGTTCTACTGCTGCAAACGAGATCCAAGCAGTTGTGCCTTTGTTTTGGGAAGATCTAAATCACGAACTAGATCATTGATCTCTTCCTGAGATATAAAATGTGGCTGTTTGCTGCTACTACATTTGAAAACGACTTCCTCTTCAAAACTTGGACCGGCTTCTGGCTCCTCTGTGTCATCATACTTATCTGGTTCATCATATTTCTCCGGAGGCTTAGGAACAGGTATGCTAGAAGCGTCATGAGGTACAGGTCTAATGGCTGAGAGGATATTAGGATACACTATTTTATGCTTGCTTTTACTAGAAAATCCCAGAAGTTTTGTTAAGCAAAAGTAACAATCATCAACATGATTCTTAGGCTCCCTCCAAAGCATTGGCACGCCAAACTTCATAGATGTGTGAGTACCCCGTAGCCATCCTGCTAAGGTTCTTGAGCAAGTGCGGCAACATTTTTTGGGAGCCCAAGTTTTGTCTTGATCGCCAACTTTGAACCCTAAATATAACTCGTAGGCTTTTCTTACAAGTGGGCTCAAGGTCTTTCGTTGAGCTTTCAGTGTCACCTCACCACATATATAACAGAAACTGTTCGGATGGTTCACACAGGATCGCAACGGCATCGCTTCGCTTGTATATCCACTGCTGAATACTGTAATACTGATCCTCCGACAAGCGGTTGGCTGCTTACATACCCGTTTCGAACATCTGGTATTTTCTAGAAACAGCGGGAATCAAGAGTATCGAAAACGATTTTTGTATACAGGGGCCCTTCAATAAGTAGCTGTCCCTCCGACGACTATGGGGTACGATGAACTCTGGAATTACATGGGGTTTAATGGGTGCCTCCTTTATTTGAAGCCCTAGGGGGTTGAGACTTCGTAGATGGGGAACATCCCCAGACACTCCCATGCGGTGTTGCGCGATTGGGCACAATTTCCCTAGACTGAGAGAAAACGTAGACTTGGCAACGTTGCACCCCATTATGCTATAGAAAGATAAATATCGCACAGGTACATTCTTACACCTGCTTAAAGCATGTTGTTGGCACTCTCTGGACTCTGTTACGTGATACGACAATTTAAAGGTCGGTGTAAGAATTAAATAGGGGTGTGATTTAAACGGGCAGCGAAATTTTACAATTTTGACACATCGTAATATACGATTGGCCGGCGAAATGTTGGATTGGGCGGTGAAGCTCTATCAGGTAATAAAACAAAAATTGGTCTGCGTTTTAGATTTGAACAAGCAGCTTCAAAATCGTTTAAGCAGTAAAAAAAATAAGTTGCAACTAAATAAATATTTGGTCTGTGCGAAATAAATTACATTTTATTTTTTTTTTGCCTGCTCCAAAATCAAGTTGACTACTGAAAAAATATTGTAACATTACAAATTGATGAGTAATCTAATACTGTTCTGACTGCTCTAAAATTAAATTAGCGTGTAATAAGGGGTTATTAATTACGTAAAAAATAAAGCATTTAATTAGAAAACTCCAAATATTGATTAATGTAGAAGCACATACATTTCATGGTAATATTAGTAAGGCTGCCCACCATGAGCGCCCACAGGAATTTTAAAGTTGTATATCTCTGTTGCTACATACGGGACCCATACCAAATTCAGGTGAGCCTACTAGGAATGTTTTGGTAAAGAAAAAAAGTTAAATTTTTGCATGCCCCCCCCCCCCCCTGAGAAAAAAATGAACACGTTTAGGTATTTGTATTTTATTCATTAATTTTTCTAAACAAATCTGACATAATTTCGTCGACAATTTTTAAATTTTACGAGAAAAAAATGTGTTAGTAGAAAGTTATAGTCATTTGATTTTTTTTTAAATTACGTTTTAAGTTTAAAAAAATTCAAATGACTTTAACTTTCAACTAACACATTTTTTCTCTTAAAATTTAAAAATTTTCGACGAAATGGTGTAAAATTTGTTTAGAAAAAATAATAAATAAAATACCTAAACGTGTTCATTTTTTTCTCAGGGGGGGCCAAGCAAAAATTTAACATTTTTTCGCAAATTACAAAATATTTTTTTTCTTTACCAAAACATTCCTAGTAGGCTCACCTGAATTTGGTATGGGTCCCGTGTGTAGCAACACAGATATACAACTTTAAAATTCCTGTGGGCGCCCATGCTGCCCACCGTTAGTGCCGCTCCAGTAGCATTACATCGCGGGGAACTCGGCCGCAGCAGCAGTTCAATTTTAGGAATTCTTTAAAATTACGGTACGCCGCCGGGCCACGCGGCACGCCGTCCGGTACCCCCTACGAGCGAGTTGAACACGCACCTGACCGTCTTTTTTTATTTCACGTGAATATACATACGTACTTAATTTTCGGCATCGACGCCTCTGGTAACAGATCAAAAGTGGCCAATCTTAGTGATGATCAAAAGTTCAACAGACGAATTCAAGAAACCGATCGAACTAACGAATCTCGCCGCTATCTTCAAACCCTTGCCAACTAAAAATATTAAATACAGGTCATTTGACTTTCTGGCTTCTAAAGTAAATATTTTGCAGAAAACGAAACGCTGCTTAAAAACTGCTGAACGATATTTAAATACCGAGCACATGTTATTCACAGCCTAATTTATTTTGTCACCAGCCGACTAATAATTTCACCGCCCAATTAATAATTTTACTGCTCGAATAGATTTCGGACTGCCCAACGGGATAGTTATTTGTTACTTAAAGTTTTATTATGCCGACCACATGAACTATATTTTGCCCATCATTGTTTCACAGGCAGTTTATTTAAAGTATTGACAGAAAATTATTATACCACCCGAGTAATTTTTTTGCCGGTTAGGCTTACCTACCTACTTATTTAAATCGCAGCAGAAATAATTACTAGCCATTAAATAGGTAGGGCTTCTTGAAATAACGTATTTGTTTGGCGGAGAGGATTTTCGTGCAGAACAGTGAATTGCTCAAGTTGATGCCCTCCTTGTAGTCTACATCAAAAAACCTGTTTTACAATATTACTGTTAACATTTTCCAATATCGGTATCGGGTATTATTTGAATTTTTTTCGACCGATTGCTCAAAAACGGCTAATCGAATAAACAAATGTTACTGAAAATTCGTTATTCATAATTTTGAGATCTCTTGAATAATGATAAAAAATGCGGTGTTGCCATTTAAAAAATATTGTTAAGTAGCTGCTGTGAAATCTGGAAACGCTGGAGAAAAATGTTTTGTTAATTTTAGGTTAAAGTTAGGTTAATTCATACAACTTTGCTTTTGGAAGTACTAGTCTATCTTTTCAAATAAAAAAGTTAGCCTATGTCAGGTTTTAAAAAACTTACACTATATACAGGGTGTTATATAATTTACTGCATATATTTTAATGAGTGACTCCTGGGGTAGTCTACAGACATACCCAATACTTTTTCCCCTCAAATCGCACATTTTTTTTATTTTAAAAAATGCCCAATTACCGGCCCTTATCCGACGCATCTGAAGAGCCTGACGTCACGGGCTCTAATATTATAAAGAAAAAACAAATTATCCAGTCGGGGCATTGCCAAACTTAAATGATATTGTGACATCTCATTTTTTATCAGTCTGTGAAAACCGAAAATAATAAAAAGTATTTTTAATTCCACCAAAGATTTATCAAAGATTTGTATTTTAATTTAATAGGTGCAATTTTTTTACTTAATATCGGAAAATATGGAACACTCATGAATTCGGTTGAAATTGTAACCAGAACAAAATAGGCTATGTTGTACCATTGACCATTAACACAAAGAATAGTCACCGATTACGTTATTTATTAATGAGATGAGCATACTACTAGCTTAAACCTTTTGCCTTTGAAAAAATGTTAAAAATCAAACAGTAAATTGTTTATAACCGAGTTTAAAACATACTTCGTGAAAGTTCTTTCAGCGATGCTTCAAAATTTCACTGCACGACAAAAAATATCCCATTTATTACTTATTTTCTTGGTAGGGTTCTGCCCTCGGTATTATTATTCGCATAAACTAACTAGCGGTTTTCGTCAATATTATAACTTATAACACAATTTGGGACACTAAAATGTGAAAAATTACAACTTCTGCACACCACGTGATTTTTGACAATCATCTACGAAATACGTCTTATTTTTTATCTCGCTCTTGCTCGCTGTCTTTGTCCGTCTCTTTCTGTTGTGTTGGAAAGCTGGCCGGAATATCTTTTAACATTAGGGAGAATTGTGGAGAATAACTGTGGAATTTGAAATGGATAATGTATTTTTGTTTATAAAGTTCTAATCTACGTAAAAAAATACGTCTTTCTACATTTTTTTTTTGTTTTGCTTTTTCGGTTACGGAATTAAGGTTACCTAAATTTTGATTGAATTTAGAAAAATAAATAAATTTTACTAATAAATCAAGTTCTTTATTTCGGAATTATTATTCGTTTTTATGGAAATGCATTACTTTTACTTAAGTCAGTTGAGAATTTTGACGGTTTAACGATTATTTCTCAGTTTATTGCTAGGTTCCCGGATTTGACCCCCCTTGACTTTTTCTTGTGAGGTTTTATAAAGGAAAAAGTGATGGCGACTGCACCTACAACTTTAGATGATATGAAAGACCGAATCCGCTTTGCCTGCTTATTAGTGACCTGAAATGTTACAGCGGGTACGAAATTAATTTAGAAAAAGAGTGAGAAAGTGTTTGGAAGTTGAAGAGGGACATTTCGAACAACTTCTCAAGCATAACACGATAAATAAGTTGAAATTTAAGGGTAAATAATTTATTGTATTTATTTATTTATTTATTTAGTTACAATATCCAACAGGTTTACCAATTATAGGATAAGGAAAAAGAAGACATAAAATTAACATAACTTAAAAAAAACCTAATCATAACAGTGATAATATATTCTTATAATATGAAGAAAACTTAGACAAATATCCTTTTAATTTGAGCAAAGTTACAACAAAATATATCTACACTGTTTTCTATAGCATTATAATTCTTAAACATTTGATAAAACGGCGAGGAAAAAGATTAGCTCTCCTAGCCTCCAATCTAGGCACCCTAATTTTTACATAATCTGTGATGCCTATACATTTATTTTTATTATTTAGTATCCTCGACAATAACACGACAAAAGAAAGTGATCGCCTAATAGCTAATTCAGACAAATTAAATCTGCCGAGCAGCACATCGTGCGGGTATCCGATCGCCGGCCAGAAGCCATCCAATGTAAAAACAGATGCTTTCATAAATTTACGCTGAATTTTTTCCAAGCTAGAAATGTGGACCTGGTAGATCGGACTCCACGCAACAGATGCGTACTCAAGTCGTGATCTTACAAAGGCCATATACAGAGCACGAAGAGTCGAGGCCCGTTGAAATTCCCTAGAGTTCCGCACGATAAAACCCAACCCCTTGGATGCACTGTTAACCACGGATTCAATATGATCTATAAACGATAATTTAGGGTCAAATACTACACCAAGATCTTTTATAGTATTAGGTCTCGAAAGTATAACGTCATCCACATCATAATTATAAATTATTGGATTTAGTTTTCAAGTAAAAGACACAACATTGCATTTTAAAGGATTAAGTGGAAGTTTATTTTTTCGGCACCAATCAAAAACCACATTCAAGCTATTCTGAAGCCTAATAGTGCCCTCGGGAGAGAATATTTCGAACAAAAGTTTAAGATCATCAGCATAAAGCAAGCAGTCGACCTCCAATCCCGAAACAATGTCATTAATAAAAAGATTAAAGAATAGTGGCCCAAGTACGGATCCTTGAGGCACACCAGAAGACTGCAGAAATCTGACAGACCTGTAACCACGGGACTGCACATATTGATACCTGTTATAAAGATATGACCTTACTAATTCTATTAACTCCCCTGAAAAACCAAAGAATGTCAGTTTACTAATCAAGATGGCATGGTCAAGTCTGTCAAATGCCTTTGAAAAATCTGTTTATAACCTAATGAATCATAATTCCGTACCCGAAAGAGCAAATCAGAAATTTTTTTGTACACATACATATTTTTTTACGCAGATTCAAATTTTATAAACGAAAGTACATCATCCCATTTAAAATTCCACCTTTCAAAATAAGGAAAGGGGTAAATGTCAAAAATATGTTTTAATATGTTCCGCCATCTCCCTATTAACTCACCAAAATTTCATAAAAATATTTTAAACCCTTTTCGAGATATCGCCTTGTGACACTTTAAAAAACTCACCCTGTATATATGTATATAGAGGGTGTTATGAAATTTACTGCATATATTGACACTGGTAAATCCTGGTATCAATTCAGATGGGGGGAAAATAGTCATAAATGGCGCTTCACGATAATTAGCTAGATATCGCCATTCCAAAAAAAGAATTAACCACTGCGCACCAGGTGGTAATAAACACATGACCATATATAAAAACAGCGAACTAGGTTGTTGTGCTACCAAGTCTCACAACAATAGTTGTATGTAACAAGTTTGAATAAATTATATTTTTGTTACCTTTAAAGAAAGAACTCTTCCAAAATTCTCAATTTCAAAAAGTTAAAATACTATAACACAAATAAAACAATCCAGGGAACAGCTGTTCAAACCAAAACTAATACCCAGAAATGTTGTGTTTTGCTAACTTATATTGAAAAACACTAAGCGCGTACGATATTTTGTTATGCTAATAGCACTAATAAATGGCTGAAAACTATTTTCTTTCACTAATTAATAAACAAAAAGCAATAATTCACCCGGCATTTATCTCATCAATATTCATCCGTCATTATAGATGTTACTAACGTCTGTCTGATCTGAACCGTTGGGAGGGTGAGCCGAAGCTCTACGGCACTTAGGCCTCGTTAGACTCACTGTGCATTTCCCGAAATAGGAGACTTCCTCTCAGCGCGTCAACCAGCCTACTGATGACGTCACCGGGAGGTGCCTCTCTGATGTTGGTTAAGGTGGTCCAATACTCGCCGAACACGGATTTCCTTAAGGATGAAAATCTCGGGAGTCACAAAGGATATGCTCGACAATCTCGTCTTCTTGTTCACATCTTCTGCATAGGGGTGTGTCAGCTTGACCCATTCTGTGAAGGTGCTTGCGCAGTTGACAGTGTTCTGTCAGAATACCCGTTGTAAGACGCAGGTTCTGCCTTGTCATCGTCAAGTACTTTTTAGCTGTTCCGCTGTCAGGGTAACTAAGTAGCTCCTTGGCAAGTTTGCAGCCTCCAGTTTTATCCCATACTTTTTAAAAAGTCCATGGGAGTGTTTTTAATTAGGTCAGTGGAGCAGCCAGGCCCGAGCGTATTTAGGGCGGCCGCCCTCCCTAGCTTAGGAGTCAGTAATGCTGTAATCCTTTTGATGTGCCGTGCCCTTTCCTCCACCTTAGAGTGACCACATTATGATTGGAGGCTTCTGCTAGGGCTCGGTGACATTCTAATACTGTGCCTGATATGATACGTGGTCTGTCCAGGGCCAGAAGTGCTTGCCTGCTGTCCGTGAGGATGTGCACATTTTGTCCAGTAATATTCTTACTGGTTATTTCTCTTGCTGCTATACAGATACCTGTGAGTTCTGTTTGAACTACACTTGCATCTTCACCTATAGCCCATTTTATGATCAGGCCCAGGGCTCTGGAGTATATTCCACACCCTGAGCCCTTTTTGGTTTTGGAACCGTCAGTGTAGATGTGTATAGTACCTGCCGTTGCGGTATCTTGTGTGTGTTTAGCAATTACCCTGTAAGGTTTGTTGAAGACGAATCTCGATGCAATGGCGTCCAAGCTCGCTTGCAACAATGGAAACGCATTTAACGCATCGTTCCACAAGCGACGTTTCACCGCACCGGAACCCGCTCCTGGTTCGAGGGCAACCGGGCGAAGTCGTGTCATAGTCATCAACGCAACCTCCTTAATGTGAATATTAAGGGGGTGAGATTAAGGATAACTTCCATTGCTCTAGTTGGTGTGGTTTTCATGGCTCCAGTAACATTGTGCCATGCTATTCTCTGAATTTGATCTAGTTTTCGTGAGGCTGTGGCTTGGAGGACTTTTGGTCCCGTGGCTATTGCTCCGTATGTTAGCATGGGTCTTATGATGGTCGTGTAAGTCCATGCGACAACTCCGGGGGATAAACCCCAAGTTCGGCCCACGGTCTGACGGCATTGTTCGTCAGATATGTATGCTTTCTTTACTCTGTTTTGCAAGTGAGAGTTCCATGTTAGCCTGCTATCAAAGATGACTCCAAGATATTTCACCTCTGTAGAGAAGCTTAGTTTAGTTTTCAGAAGTTCCGGTGCTTTTGGGTCCGTTAACTTCATTTTATTTGTGAAGAGGGCCATCTCCGTCTTTCTGGGATTGGTAGACAAGGAGTGATGTTTGCACCACTTTTCTGTGGTTTTAAGGGCAACCTGCATCCTTTCGCAGAGTGTGCTCTCAAATCTACCTGTTAGCAGAATGACTAAGTCATCTGCGTAAGCAAGGCTGTAGATGTTGTCATTGTTTAGGCGGCTAATCAGGGTGTCAAGGACCATATTCCACAGTAGCGGCGATAGAACTCCTCCCTGTGGACACCCTTTCATGACCATGCCTTGTACCGTGACACCGTCCACACTGATTTTTATTGCTCTTTTTGAGAGCATGTTGAATATCCATTCGGTTGCCGACTTGGGAACATTCCTAGCGGAAAGAGAATCGGATATTTTGGGAAAGGTAGTTTTGTCGAAGGCACCTTCTATGTCTATGAATACTCCCAGGATGGATTCTTTAGTATCCAGAGATCTCTCTATACGGCCCGCGACAGTGTGGAGAGCTGTATCAGTAGATCTGCCTGGTGTGTACGCATACTGATTGGGATGGAGTGGTTTGTTGATAAGCACCGTATCCCTAATGTATCTTTCGCAAAGCCTTTCTAAATTTTTTAAGCAAAATGATGTGAGACTTATTGGCCTGTATGCTTTAGGAATAGAATAATCCATCCTGCCAGGTTTGGGTATGAAGACAACCTTTACCTCTCTCCAGTTTCTGGGGATGTAATTCAAAGCCAGAGAGGATCTGAACATCCCTACCAGGTGCGGCATAAGTATGTCCAGACCCCACTGAAGCAGGACTAGATAGATGCCGTCAAGTCCTAGTGATTTAAATGGAGAGAAGCATGAGATCGCCCACCTTACTGTCTCTTCGTCGACGATGTATCTCGCTGTTTGCCAGTCGTCGGCAGAAGTAATTTGTATTTCCTCCATCCAACTCCATTACTTCTCCGTAGTAATGGAGTCGGGGAAATGCGTACTCATTAAGAGTTTGCTTAGGTACATTAACGTCTGGCCGGTGCCCCCAATATCTGTCCCCCAGAAAGCCGAGTCATTCAAATGCGTATATGTAAATGATGCACTTATCAATAAGTTTACGGTTTTCCTAGCATCAGCCACGTAGTGCAGTGGTAAATAGTCCGGCTATTGACCCAGACGTCTTGGTTCGAATCCCGTGCTCGGCCGCATCTTTTTTTTAAATTTTTGTCATTTAAAATTTTATAAAAAATTAGGAAATCGGCTCTAAAAAGTGTATTGGAAACGGGTTAGCACTCCTTCCACGATAAAAATTTTGTTTTGTCTTTTTTTAAAGGTCCCGAGCAAAAAATGTATCTTGTCTAGGTACCTTAACCTAAAAATTATGTTTTGTTTGTTGTGGGTCCAGAAAATCTAGCGAACGGTGGATCGGAGGGCACCCTAAGGTCGGAACAGGGTTAGCACCTGGTTAGGGGCCCTGACCAGTCTCTTTCCTCGCAAGCGAAGAGGGATCGGTGCAAAAAAATTCAATATCAATCGTTCGGCAAAATTCGGGACAGATATTGGGGGTATCGGCTAGACGCTAGTGTTTGATACTTTCTTGGAGGCCTGCAGTCTGTGTGCCGTCCTCCTTCGTTAGTCTACCGATGCATCGGTGTGGGTCTTTTGTGAGAGCCTTCTGGAGTCTTGGCGCCTGTGGTAGATCATCTATTTCTTCGCAGTAGACTCTCCAGGCCTCTCTCTGTTTTTGTCTGACGACTTTTTTGTACTCTCTGAGGTGAGATCTGTATAGATTCCAGTCCTCTTCGAGTTTAGTGTCTTTGGCTTTGTTAAAATATTTCCTTGCCATATTCCTAAGTTGTTCCAGCTCTGGTTGGGTTGGGTTGGGTTTGAGCTTTGGACACCACCATGAGGTGGATTTTACATTAAGTTGGACTCGCCTTAGGGGGCAGGATTTTTTGTATGTTTCTGTAGTGGCGTTTTGGATAGTATTGAAATATGTCTCCAGGCCGTCATTGTTGTTCTCGGGCTCCACCGCTCGTAGAGTCCCATCCAGAAGGAGAGTGTATGTCACTCTATCCGTCTTTCTTGGGTCGCGAGATAATTTGGAGATCGAGAGTTTTGCAATTATATCAAAAGTTATCCAGCGATGATCTGACATCGAGATGTCGTCAGATACATGCCAGTTTCGTATGGTTTTAGAAATGTTAGTTTTGGATAACGTAATGTCTATTCGTGTTTGACTGCGAGAGTTTATAAAAGTTGGTGTTGTACCTACATTTAAAATGTTAATGCTTCTGTATTACATAATCACAAAGTGACTTACCTCCGGCGTTTATATCCTTGCTGTCCCAGTTTACGTGTTGTGCATTCGAATCGCAGCCCATCGCCAAGTCGAGATTCTGGTCTTGGCAGTGTTGACCAGGTCCTCCATTTCTTTAGTAGGTGGTGGGGTGGCCGTGTCTGAAGGGAGGTAGACCGATGCTAGGTTTAGCGTTTTCTTTTGGGCATTGTCGGCATACTCCATCCTAACCGCGGTTAGATCCGAGGTGGAGAGGTGCACCATCGGGTAGACCTTGAATGTCCTAGGGATGTATATGGCTGTCCTAGGTTGTTGATTGCTGGGAAAGCTACAAAATTCGACCGTTTACAGCGGCGGAGGCGGATTAAATCGTCAAGAACTTTCATTTTTATTATTCGCCATTTTGTGAAGAAACAAGATAAAAGTCTTGGTATTTGGTATGTTTTTAACAACAAACAAAATAAAATCACGCATATCATATCAAGTTAAATCGATATTTAGTAATAACAACGCTCTTAAGTTATTTATTTATAATATTATTAAATATAACGCTAAATTACTTCACCACTGTCAAAAACGCCGTTATATCGTGACTAATTAGAACGCGTCTGACCACGATCGGTTTCTTGTCTTCGGCAAAGTTCTAAAACAAGCTTCAGGTGTCGGTTTTGGGCATCCTTGCACAAATTTTGTATTTAACAAAATAATGTTTTTTTCACAAAATTTCCTACAGTAGTCGAAGAATATTGGTTAATTTACTGTGTAGTTGTGCTCAATGAGTATGATATTAAATTATGTGAAGCTCTGGTGCGACCACCGGACTGGATGTGTTAGTAAACATATGAGAGACTAGTGCGGCCTCCGGAATGGATGTTTGCGATGTGATTTTTAACCTTTTTTTACGGCAGAAGTTTAAGCTAGTAGGATTAATGATCATCACATTAATAACATAATAGGCAAGTCATAATTATTTGTGTTAACGGTATAACAGAGCCTGTTTCGTTCTGCTTACAATTTCAACCTAATTTCACGAGTGTGGTCCATATTTTCCTATATCAAGTAAATAAATTGCTATTAAATTAAAAGACACGTTTTTAGTAAAATGCGTCTTTGGAATTAAAAATACTTTGGATTATTTTCCGTTTTCACTAAAACCGCTAAAAAAATGAGATGTCAAGGCAGATAATATTTAAGTTTTGATATTTTTAACGGTATTTACCACTTGTATCAGTAATACTTATGTTATATGTTATATATGTTGTATATATATATATATATATATATATATATATATATATATATATATATATATATATATAAATCAAAATTGGCCTAAGAAAGAAGTACCCTTAATTTTGATTTTAGAACAAAATGGAATAAGAAAATGTCTAATAATCTAGGGAGCTCAAGTCCGGAGACCTAGTGGGCCAAAAAAGGTCAGAATATTTATTGATAACTTTTCCATTAAAAAGGGTATTTAAGTATTGTTATACATCCCTCGTACTGTGGCATGGTACACCATCTTGTTGGTACCATATCCGTAGCCTATCGGGTATGTGAAGTTCATGAATAAAATTAAACAAATAATTATTTAAATAAAGCAAGTAACGTTCGCCATTTAAATGTTATCGAAAAAAAAGGTCCTATTATTCTATTTTTGTAAATTCCGCACCACACATTTGTTTTAAATGAGTACTGATCACGTGTCCGTATAGTGAAATTTGGATTAACGTCATTCCACCAACGACAATTTTGTGAACTTATAGTCCCACTGAAGGTGAACGTTGCTTCGTCGGTAAAAATAATATCTCTTGTCATGAAAGGGTTATCTTCTAGCTCTCCTTGTATTAAAAAACAAAATTCTAAGCGTCGCTCAAAATCACCTGGCTTCAAGGTACGTATAAATTTTGGTTTGTAAGACCGAAACTTGTTTTGTTTTAATTTTTTTATTTTAATTTTTTTAATTTTTGACTATCCTGTACATACTATCTGAAGTTTGAATAGTTTAATATGATTTACTCAGGAAGCAGAACTTTTTACAAAGAGTAACTTTTTTTCGTAAAAAAGTTTCCCGCATGTACAGAACTTAAGCAGACACACACATATATATATATATATATATATATATATATATATATATATATATATATATATATATATATATATATATATATATATATATATATATTTATACACGCACTGTGTACATGTGCATTTTGGTACATTGGTATTTGTTAATCCTAAACATTTTCAAAAGAAGCTTTTTTAGAGGGGCTACAAAGGTAACAATAATGTTATTTCTTAATCTGTTGTTACATAAAACAAAGTATTGATAGAATTGACAACTTATTCGGTATCCGTGTTTCTTGCGAGTGGCGGGTACCGCTAGTTAGAGAAAGTTTAAGGGGCGATTACCACCTTATTATTGCGAAGAGACATTTATGAATATTTTTCTTAAATCTGACTTCATACCAGGATTTACCGGTTTTAATATATGCAGTGAATTTCATAACACCCTGTATATATAAATGTATATATATATTTAATCTGTATTTTTCTATTTAAGGAGGAGTGCATCATGAGATTTAAGTACCTGGCCGAGGCAATAAAAAAACAAAGGGAATGTGCATCGTCTGAATCTGCCGATAGTAAAAATAATGAATAAACTGTCCAAATTAATTTTTCATAATTAGTAGGTACCATTAAATTATTTATCTTAACCTCCTGTTGTTTGCATAGACTAGGCGTAACTTCTACTTCTTTATTTGTTCAACAAAATAAGGATTCTGATACTATTTTTTATTTAAACCCTTCAGTTTCCATTAAAATAGGACTGCCCTTTTGTTTACTATGCTCCATCCAATTTTGATTTAGAATGATGACAGAAAAAATTATTGAATACAATTTAACCCTATTGATCAGTTCCATGGACACCTTGAATCTTCTTTGATTTCCTTAAGTTATGCTAAGCCTTTTACTGCTTTTATGTGTTCTAGGTGTACAGATACTAATACTTGATTGGGTAATGTGTTGAGCCTTTACCTGTCACGCTCAGTATCTAGGAAGCCTGTATCTCCCTATGTTGGGTTGCAGAGCATGTGGTTCGCTGATGAGTTAATTTGAGTTGACATTATCTTTTTGGGAGAATTTCTCTTATATTTTATTGAAGAGTTGTGGAATTTCTTAGATGCTCAGATCCATGTAGTGTAGTGTTTCTCACATACCACTCACCGCCGACTATTATTCTTAATATTTTATTTTGGAGATTTGGGATTCTGCGGATGCCAGATTTGCAAAGGGTTGATCAAGTGGGTGCTTCATATGGTAAGACTGCATTCTTTTTTAGACGATTTGCTTGTTTTTGAGACTTAGTTTGCTTCGGCGGTTGATAAATGTGTAGTAGGAGCGGGGATGTTTATTTCCTTTTTTGATTATTTCTGTTACTTAATTCCATATTAGCTTTTCGTCGAAATGAATTCCTAATTACTTAGCGTTATTGCTCCACAGAACTTAGGTGTTCCCGATAGATATTCTGTTGTTTCGTGCTTGTCTGGACTCTGTGAATACCAGCGTTTTTTTGTGGATTTCGTCGGATTTTTCACTTCTTCATCCATGATGCTGTTGTCAAAATGTCTTTGAAGTCTGATTCATATGAGGTTTATGCTTTCTGAGGTAGCTATGATTGCTGTGTCCTTCAAACTGAGGTAGCTGGGTTTGAGGGTCCTTCGGGATATCAGTCTTAAAAATGTTGAAAAGTATCGGCGAGAGGCTGTGGTCAGCCCTGCGTAACGCCTGCTTTGATCTGTTTTACATATGCTCTTATTCTGAGAATTTGGTCAGTCAGGAAGGCTTAAGTGGTCTTCACCAGGTATGCTGGGAAGCCTGCTTTTATCATTTTAAGTAGAAGCGCTTCGCGCCACATTTTATCGAAAGCTTTGGAAATGTTAAGGAAAATGGCTCCAGTATGGTATTTCCTGTTAAAGGCCTTAATAATTGTGGTTGTCATCTAGTGGTCTGGTGCACCGTGGAATGCGAGGCTTTGAATCCAAACTGTTCGTTTGGCAGGATGTTCAGCTCTCTCTTTAATGATTTATAATATTGCTTTTTCAGCTAATTTGCTAAGATTGGACAGAAATCTTATTGGACAGTAGTTCGATGCAATGTTGACATTTGTTCATTGTTTATCAGATTATTTTGGCTTGCTTCCAGGTAGCAAGAAAGGATGGAATTTTATTATGGCATTGGCGATGACTGTAAGTTTCTCCACCTGTTTTACTGTGACATTGAGGGATTTGTCTGTTATTCCGTCATGGTCTGGAGCTGTCCTTGGTGGAGCTATTTTAATGATGCCCTGAATTTTTTGTAACTAATTCATGGTATGCAGAGCTCAATTATTGTAGGGATTGAATTGAAAATGTCGATGGTTCGTTTTATACTTTGCTCTTCTTCTGGATTGTTTGTTGGATTTGGCAACAATTGATTTTGTAAGGATGCGGCGAATGCATTGAATTTTTCCTGTGGGTCTGCTATAATTTGGTTATTATAGGTTATATGAGGCGGCTGTTTTCTTGAGCCTTTGATGATACATTTGGCTTTCCTTCACAGGGAACCTCCAGACTCGGTTCTTGCAGTGAGTTTTCCCAGTTGGTGTTATAGATTTTATTAGAATTGTCTCTTATTTGTTGGGCTAGTGCATTGGCTTCCTTCTTTGTTGCTGGATCTCCTGTTCTATATGCTCTTCTCAATAATCGCTTTTAGGTACGAATTTGTTCTTTGATGTGAATAGGAATTGTCCCATATTTTGAATGCTGTTGATATAGGAGTTGGGGAGTTGTTTGGCGCTGCTTGTATGTCTGTAGTGATTTTGCAAGCCGATGCTTCTAAGGTTTCTGCGAAATTGATTTGTTTAACATTAGTGACTCAGTTTCTCTATTATATATATTTTTTGCATTGAGGTCACCTCCAATAATGGTTGGTTCATTCGTCAGAAGATTATTTAATTCAATTGGGTCCACAACGTTGGCTGGTTCTATATAGGCTGATATACTGCATAGGTTGGTTTCATGCATTTTCACCGTGATTGCAGTTACCTTAATTGCAATGGGGGCTGAAGTTGGTATTTGATAATGCTCGATATTTTGCGGTATTAGAATGGCGGCACCTCCTCTTAATACCTTGCTATGATAAAAGTGTTTTCGCAAAAATGGCAATTTTGACATAATACCATAACTTGACATAACGTTTGAATCTGTATTAATAAACTGTTCGTGATTTTCGACCCTTGCCAAACATAGCATAGTATTTTTGTTTTGTTGTAAAACCATGGCATCAATGGGTCACAAAATTATTGGTTGATCAACAGAGCCCAAAAAGGGCCTAAGTATATACAATATTACCAAATTAATAAACAAGTCTAGTTAGTTATCTGTATTAAATAATAATTATTTGTTTGGTTTTCGTAATGCAGGTGAAAAATTAAGAAAATAAATTATTTTTTATTTACTAAGAAAAAGCTTGACTGATTATTGGAGGTGTAGCAGAGGGGCTCCTTCTAAAATGTCGTAAGATATGTTACTGGGGTTACAGCTTTGTCATATATTCACCTTTTTTTTATTTAATTTAATATAATTTTTTTTGTAAATTAAGTCACTTGTGTATGTTTAAGTTTTTAGTATTTTAATTTTTGGAATAATATTTCTTGAAAAAAACATTTGTATTGTTTACTTTTGGCTAGTAATTATTTCTGCTGCGATTTAAATAAGTCGATAGGTAAGCCTTAATGGTAAAAAAATTGCTCGGGTTGTATAATAATTTTCTGTCAATACTTTAAATAATCCGCCTGCGAAACAATGATGAGCAAAATATAGTTGATGAGTTCGGCATAATAAAACTTTAAGTAACAAATAAATATCCCGTTGGGCAGTCCGAAATCTATTCGAGCAGTCAAATTATTAGTTCGCCGGTGAAATTATTAATCGGCCGGTGACAAAATAAATTAGGCTGTGAATAAAATGTGGTCGGTATTTAAATATCGTTCAGCAGTTTTTAAGCAGCGTTTCTTTTCTGCAAAATATTTACTTTAAAAGGCAGAAAGTCAAATGACCTGTATTTAATATTTTTGGTTGGCAATTGTTTAAAAATAGCGGCGAGATACGTTAGTAGGTAGCGGGATCTACATGGTCCGGCGATTCATGCAACCAATTAGCAGCGATCGGTTTCTTTAGTTCGTCTGTTAAATTCTGTCTGTTTGATCATCACTAAGATTGGCCACTTTTGATCTGTTCGCTAACAAACCACACATATTATTTGCGACCCTTTATATTTTAAATAAGAAAATTTCCACATAAATCCACTGTGCGCAAACAGTCGCGTGTTTCTGCACACATTCGGCATATTACGAACTACCTAATTCACTCGATAAAAAATTGAATCACCAACCACACACACTTTCAAAGCGAAACTGAACTGCTACTCAAACTGCTACTGCGGCCCGCTATGTAATGCTACTGGAGGGGCACCCACGGTGGGCAGCCTTACTTAATAATACCATGAAATGTATGTTCTTTTACATTAATAAATATTTTGAATTTGCTAATTAAATGGTTTATTTTTACGTAATTAATTACCCATTATGACATGCTAAGTTCATTTTAGAGCAGTCAGAACAGTATTAGATTACCCATCAATTTGTAATGTTACACTATTTTTTCAGCAGTCAACTTGTTTTTGGAGCAGGCAAAAATAAAATAAAATGTAATCTATTTCGCACAGATCAAATATTTATTTAGTTGAAACTTACTTTTTTTACTGCTTAAAAGGTTTTGAAGCTGCTTGTTCAAATCTAAAACGCAGGCCATTTTTTGTTTTATTACCTGATCAAGCTTCACCGCCCAATCCATTATTTCGCCGACCAATCGTATATTACGATGTATCAAAATCGTAATATTTCGCTGCCCGTTTAAATTACACCCTTTACTTTTTACTAGTTCCAACCAATTTAACTATATTCGACGGTACCGCAAATAGGTAAGTAGTAATAGAATTTTTTGTCTTATTTACTTTGCCAAAAATGTACTAACTATACACTACTTTACAAAAAATTTTAAATTTCTTAAACATACGATACAATGAAGCTTGTCAGTATAAAATTATAATAATTTATTTTGACACTTTTTTTCCAATATTACTGGCGTGTGTCATATATGGTCTCATTGTACTACACTGACACCCCCCCCCCCCGGTTTGCACCACAAGGGGCTATCAACCCCTGGTTTCGCCCAACCTTCAGTCATCTGTGCAGTTTAACGACTGGAGAGCAGCCCCATGAAACTTCTTATGGCAAGTATCGCAACACGCTTAGTTACGACATACGTACCGGCCAGACTTTTATCGAATAAAGTTCGGACATACAAATTTTTCTTTGTCTCTTTTTAAATGTCCAACCAACGATACTACAGAAAGAGATGGGTGCGTTAGGCGACCAATCCAACAATCAACAATTTCATTATTTTACCACCCTACTTCCTGGTCTGGCCGACTGGAAGTCTGGAAGCTAAAATGGCTGCTGGTCATTTTTGACTTTGCTGGAGCTTTTTATTTAATTATAGCATTCTAACAAGACGATGGATTATTTTTTCTCTTCCAGGTAACTAATTAAAATATTTTGTTTGTAGTATGGGTTACTTTTATTACAATACCATTGTTTTTCAAGAGAAATGCTGTGGAATGTATGATGACGTAAAGGAAAGGAAGTGATGAAATTTTTCATTTATAAGCAAATAATAGTTAGGACAACTCTTTGCTGTTAAGCTTCAAAAACACAATTCGAATATTGCACCAATGATTTCGTGTGTTGCATTGAGTGCTGGACAAGGCTGCCAGTAGAATTTTTAAAGTAGGTTTTCAGTGAAATCTTTTAAATAAAATACTCACAATCATCGTTGTTTAAATACCTATCTTGTATTATTATGATGGCATATAACTTGTTTTCTCTAAAGCAAAAATAAGGTAAACTACTAAAAGGTTTGGTGGGTATATACCGGCAGCAATTTTCTTTTGTACCTTCATATTACGTGAAAAAAAGTTGATATACAATTGATCAGCCTTGTACGAAAACTGTGCAATTAACATAACTTTTTTCTTGGCAATAGTAGTAATAGATCAATTGTAGCCATCATGTATTTAGTGAATTTTTATTTTATTATACAGATAAAATTGTTGTACAAGTAACCTTCCAGGATATTTCCTAAATAAGTTGCGTGTTATAATTTAGGTACTTACAGTGTTAATAGTCATGTACTCATTAATTTTAGGTTTCTTGTTGAATTGTGGGTAGGATCACAACAGGCAAACAAGTATATTGCAGCAGAGACTATTATAGATTTTGTTGTAATGTAGCTTTATTTCATATCTAAGTTTCTCAGTGGTATATTTTACAGTGTCTAAGTATTCAGTGTTTGTGTTTTAGTTCTAGTGCATTATCACGTTTAGGTTTTACAGCTTTCAATACTCTAAAAAATTATTGCAAATATTCTTTTGACAAAAATTCCAATTATAGTTTCATAGAAGAATATCAGACTGAGCAAACGAGACAAATGTTGTAATGTATTGTATTATAAAAACCTGAAATCCTTTTTTCTTTTTCATGTCATACGAGGACTCCAAAAGCAATCGAAGGCTAACTTATTTGGTTTGACATTATCAAGACAAGTTACATCTATTTTTTGACAGGATTGTGATTAAGGACTTTTTCTTAGGTATACTCAGTGTACATGTCTTATTTCTTCTGTATGCCTTAAATTAATTTTGAGAAAATCGTGTTCTTGGTTATATTATACATATATAAAAAAAAATTACCTGAATATAATGTATATTATTATTGTTTTTGATTTCTATAAATGTTGTTGTTTTAAAATTTAGGTATGGGTGAGTGTCTATAAAGTGTTGCATCGTTTTAAGCTATTTATGAAATGTTTATATTTGTGTTTCTTTTTGATAATAAAGTTACGATCTCAACTTCATTAAGTTTGATTTTCCTTTTCATATTCATGCTAGACGTTATATTTTAAAGTGGATTTAAAACTTATGGATTTATTTGGCATCAAACCTATTTGGTTTTGATTCCCAATAATTTTGTAAGTTTTATTTGCTACTTTAAAATATTTAAAATAACCAAAAATCTGAAGTTTTAAATTGCGCCTGCGCCACCTTTAGTTCCCAACCCCACCGTTCCCAAAAGCGGCCAGACCAATTAGTGTCGCTTGACGTTTGATTGACATTTCATATGACCTTCGACTCGATCCGTGCTGCGACAAATAACAACGCTAGTTGGTCTTCTTCCTGTATTAGTATTCGTTGCTGGAGAGTGTGAAACGGCGCCTTCATCCTACGAGACATCTGCAGCCGAACTCTATAACAAAAAAGCGCGACGATGATCGCTGTCCACCAAAGAAAATAAAAGGGTATGAGAAGAGACGGAACAGTGTATTTCCGTCGCAACACTGTTTATTGCAAAGCAGCTAACCTCTTTACCGACTGAGAAAACTTGGCGCGGGAAACCCATTCAGAAATTTTTAAAAATTTATTGAAGGTAACGCTGAAGCAACGCACAAAAAAATAGTGTTGATCTCAAAATTTGCATTGTGTTCTAAAGACCTACTTAAACGTTCTCTGTATATTTAAGGTACAAAACGTTAAAAATGACAGCAACTGAGTATGAAAAAAACAAATATTAGCCCCATTATCACAATCCTTATTGATTATACAAGTGGAATGTTAGTAGTGGTCAATAAACTTGTAGACAAGTGGGGCACCAAATTATTTGAAACATTTCTTAACATACAATTATTTAAAAACTGATAAAATGTAATGGATATTTTAAGGGTACAAGTAAGATTATAATATTCAAATATTTTTAGTTGAGACCCTGTATGTTCCATTTGGAAAGACAAAATTTTTGCTTCGGAAATTCAAAATGAAAAGCTTATTTGTTCAGTTTAAGGAGTATGAAATAAAAACCGACTGAAATATGCCAGTAAAAACTTGATAGATATGGGTGAAAATATCTATAAAATGGTTGAATCATTTCTTAAAACTCGAGGACATGAACATCATCTAGAGGACAAGATTAAATGTAGCTATAGTCAGTTTTTCAGTCTTCTATATTTTGTACTGACAATTCTGAGGTATACCACGAACTAATAAATAAGTGCTTACGGTGGTCTATATTTAAATATTGCAAAGATAGAAAAAAGTGTCCCGAATTTTCAAAAGGGCATTACAAAAAAGGGGGTAGATATAAGAGGCAAAAAGTATGTCATGAGAAAGAAAATACTGACAATGACGTAGAGACACACATAGCCATTAATAATTTATTACCGTTCGATGGGACAGCTACCGACCATAATACAGTACCTGATGATGACATAATACACGAATTTGAGATTTTATCAGGTTTTGAGACATTATCACCTGATTTTGAGACATTACCTACCTGATTTTCAGAAACGACCTACCTGATTTAGAGAAATGACCTACCTGATTGAGAGAATTTACCTAACGTGATGTATAATACCAAATATTTTGACACATCTGATGCGACCTTATACCATAGAAACCCGATGATGACAGTAACTTTGGTATACCCTGGAGTTGATGGCATGTTACATAATAAATATTGAAGTTAACAGCATGTTGGTTAACTTCTTAGTTGTATATTTATGCCTAATTATTAATTTTCTGTATAACACTAACAAAGTCACTTAACATCCATTGTTGAAAAAGTTGTTTCTTATTTAGGTTTCTTATTTAGGCTACTCAACATATGTAGGTACTCGTATAGATATAATATTAATATTTGGTACTTATCGAAAAGAAAATGTATGTATGTAGTTAATTGACACCAAAAATAAAGGCATTTATTATTATCCAATTGGATTTTTGTTTACGATTTCGAATTTTAACTATTAATTATTAATGATTTAAATAAATTTTACTTTTTTATAACTTTTGGATTTTATTTGCCCTTCCTTCATTTAAAGGGTCTTAGTTCAGTTGCATAGACAATTTGATCAAGATTTAAAGCAATTATCAGCACTCGTGTTGATGTCGCTGCCTAAACGTCAATTAAATATACTACTGGATTAAAAATTTTGAGAAACATGTTATAGCTCAAGATTTCAATTAAGTCATAGGTTTAATTAACGTTAAAATGTAATAATTGGTGTTGAAACATCGTTCAAAATGTTAAGCTGAAGAGATTCTAAATTAAATGTCAGGTAATGCTTTAAGCATCATACTGAAATTTAGTGGTTCTCGAAATTCTTAATGAGTTCTAAAGGCCTTTTAAATGTATTACTCATTGTATGTTACAGAATAACAGGTATAAGTAGTAAAAACATTGACAAAAATAAACATTACATATTTTTCTCTTAACTTGGGGAAATTGTTTTATCGGGTAAGTCAAACTACTTGCTAATTATCCCTGTTATTACTATGAATAAGTCGAACGTTTAAGTAGGTCTCTAGAACACAAGCAAATTTTGAGATCAACACTATTTTTTTGTGCGTTGCTTCAGCGTTACCTTCAATATATTTTTAAAAATTTCTGAAAGGGTTTCCCGCGCCAAGTTTTCTCAGTCGGTAAAGAGGTTAGCTGTTTTGCAATAAACAGTGGTGCGACGGAAATACACTGTTCCGTCTTTTCTCATACCCTTTTATTTTCTTTGGTGGAAAGCGATCATCGTCGCTTTTTTGTTATAGAGTTCGGCTGCTGATCTTACCCAGCCTTTAACCGGCGTGAATATTAAGGTTATGACGTCAGTTCATTTTGTACTCTTCCCTTCATACATGCTGCTTTCATACTGACGATCACAAAATATCCATGGTCGAAGTGGGATTCGAACCCACGATCGCTCGATTGCATTGCGTTGCATTTCAAAAGGACTTTATTATTCGCATAGTTAATATTTATAATACATACTTACATTCTATTTAAAATATACATTTGCCAAGGGGACGCAGCCAGGCTATGGCTAGGCAGCGGCGTGCAGTGAAATTTCAAAGTTGTATATCTCTCTTCCTACTTACAGGGACCGTACCAAATGTAGGGGCTTTAATAGTGAGCCCACTGGGAATGTTTTGGTAAAGAAAAAAAAACTTTTGGTAATTTTCGAAAAAAGTTGAATTTTTGCATTGCCTACCCTAGAAAAAAAAATGAACACGTTTAGGTATTTTATTTATTAATTTTTCTAAACAAATTGTACATCATTTTGTCGAGAATTTCTTAATTTTAAGAGGAGAAAATGTGTTAGTAGAAAGTTATAGTCATTTGAATATTTTTTTAAATTATATTTTAGGTTTAAAAAAATTCAAATGGCTATAACTTTCTACAAACACATTTTTTTCTCTTAAAATTTAAAACTTCTCGACAAAATGATGTAAAATTTGTTTAGAAAAAATAATAAATAAAATAGCTACTATACATTTCTAAAGTTTTGACCCCTCAGTCTGAGGGTCAATAACAAAAAAACCACGGGGCAGAATAAACTGAAAAAATTACAGCTTGTTAGGGCGCTATCCAAGAGTTTCTTCCAAAAAATGTATTATTGTATTGTAAACGATATTGAACTTATTCATAATCAATTAGAAAAAAACAACGATTTTACTGCGTTAATACTGATAATCTCATGTCTATATTATTATATTGGTTAATTTGTTCCCTATTTAAATGCAATTTTGAAGGTAGATAGAAAAATATCTATACTTTCGCAAGAGATTGGTAGTATGTGTCTGAAAGTGTATTTTTTTTCTTTTTTAATGATATTTTTGTATCAGCTGTACTGTGGACAATTTAAAACCTTAAAAAAATCTTTACACTCGTAGACGTATTTATTATTATACAAATGTATTTTATTACACAAAATTACAAAAAGCACAATTGTAATAAATATTAAAAGCGACATAAGAAAGAGATGAAAAGTGTTAAACGCCTTTACCGACATAAACACAGTACGGTGGCGTCGTCGTAAAGGTCACGCTTATCGGTATGTAGTCCGTAGGTCCATGTATTTTTATTTGTGTAGAATTTAATCTATTTGTTATGTATTGAAAGGATTTGTAAAATAATATTATTTATTTGATTGTGGTTGTTTATATCTACGTATTGTTGATTTAAATTTTTTGTGTTAGTGGTAGATAGTAATGTGAAATTATTATTGTTTTCACACGATTTTTACGATTATCTTGTTCGAATTTATATAAATACCTGATGTAATCTGAACCAAAAATACGGTACCAAACTACAGTCTAATAAGTTAAAATGTCTCGTCAGTGCAACGAACAAATGAAAAAGATTATATTAAAAGTCAGAGCGTACTTTCAACAAGAGAAAGACAACGGTTTGGAAAATATTTTGATTGAGCAAGTGGTTAAAAGAACAGCAGATTGCCTGGGTATTAGTGAAAGCACCGTTAAACGTGTTACTGCGGAAGAAAAAAGTTCCGGTATTATTATACTGTCACGGGATCTTAACTAAAATACTAAAACACTGGCTTCATCATTAATTCTGCAGCAATACTTTTATTAAAATAAAATGAATATTTATATTTACAAGAATTCAAACGAGGCCTTAGGGGAGGTCCGTGTAGCCCCGCCCAGCGGGTAACACCGCTCATCGCAATATTATTGAAATTATACGAAGTAATGGTAGTGCAATCTATCGGTCGGGTGCATAATTATACTAATATGTGGCTCAATCTATTCAGCCGGTCAAAAACTTAATTTTAAACGTTCAGTCGTCGACAACAGTTGAATTAGGTTATGCGTCTTATTTCAAAACCGCTTCAAATTAACGGTAAGTAGAGTAAATGACTATTAAATATTATGATATATATGTGAAAATGAAGGGTATTAATCTTAGTTTATTGTGCGCTATTGATCTTTTTGATATCTAGATGGTATTTTTGTAAACATTCTACATTGTAAAAAAAACCTACTTCGGATAGCGCCGCCCACTAGTGGGCAGAGTGGGCGGCGCTACCCGAAGAACCTATTTTGTTTTAAATAAAATTCTCTTTACTTTGCAGATGCCAAAATCGCGACAAAGACTAACAAATAGAGGTTCATGGACACCTGAAGCTTTGGAAAGGGCCATCAATGCTGTTAAGACGGGCAAAGGAGTGCGTCAGAGTTCCAGAGAATTTGGTATATATAAATAAGTAATATTACGTTCATCTGTTCTAATAACTACTAATTTTTTTTAGGTATTCCATACTCAACATTAAAAGACCGTTTAAAAACTAATAATAAATCCAAACCCCAGCTAGGTCGTCACAAGCCGATTTTTAATAAAGAGCAAGAAGGAGAAATAGTGGAACAATGCATATATTTGGCCAAAATGTTTTATGGATTGACCCCAAGCGATTTAAAAAAAATCATATTTGAATATGCTGAAGCAAATGCTATCCCTCACAGATTTAACAAAACAAGAAAAATGGCAGGGAAGGATTGGTTTGGTGGTTTTATGAAAAGAAATCCGCAAATTAGCCTCCGAAAACCAGAAGCGACAAGTTTAGGAAGAATCTCTGGGTTTAATCAAGAAAGTGTTCAATTATTCTACAAAAACTTGGCAGACACTTTAGAAAAGCTTCAAATTGGGCCTCACCGTATTTATAATATGGACGAGACAGGGATCACCACTGTCCAGGTTCCTACCAAAGTGATTTCCCCAAAAGGTGTCAAGCAGCTTGGAAAAGCAGTGAGTTACGAACGTGGAAGAAATATTACTGCATGTTGCAGCGTCAGTGCTTCTGGATGTTTTATCCCACCTATGTTTATATACCCACGAGCAAGAATGTCGGATCAGCTAAAACGAAATGGTCCAGTTGGAGCAATTTATTCCTGCTCCCAGAAAGGATGGATAACGGAAGAATTATTTGTAGAGTGACTTCATCATTTTAAAAATCATACAGCTTGTTCTGCCGATAATCCGGTGTTGCTTATCCTTGACAACCATAGTAGCCACTGTTCCCTGCCCGCATACAATTTTTGTCGCACAAATGGAATCACTATGGTTTCCTTTCCACCACACACTAGTCACAAGCTCCAGCCATTAGATCTTACTGTCTTTGGCCCCTTAAAAAAAGCTTATTCAAACGAGTGTTCTACCTTTATGAGACAACACCCCCACAAAAAAATTACTCCATATGATGTGGCAGAAATATTCAACTCGGCATTTGTAAAGATTGCGTCTATAGGAAATGCTCAAAAAGGATTTCAAATTAGTGGAATATGGCCATATAATTCTAATATTTTTAGTCAAGATGATTTTCTACCAGCCACAAATCCTGCAGCAAGTATTGTTACTGATGATGTCATTAGTGATTCACAAGATGTTAATGCGCACCATACTAGAAACAGTAATGATATGTCTACCCAAATTCAACCAGAAGTTATGAATATTGAGCAAATCAATTTTGAAGCAAGTACTTCGAAGGCTGATGGAGTTCCCCAAAAGCAAGTCCATTTTAATGAACTATCACCATTATGGGACAAAAAAAATATCAAAAAGTTACCTAAAAGAAGCACACGGCTAGGCATATCAAAAATTTTAACTGCCACTCCAGAAAAGGATTACTTGGAGCAAAAAGAATTAAAGAAAAGAACAACAGTTAAAATGCAAAAAGTGAATAATCCCAAAGAAAAAACAGTTTTGAAGCAGAAGAAAAAAATTTTGATAAGAAAAGGTGTCGAAAAAGTCAAAAAAAGGGTGACTTTTGAAGACTCCAGTAGCAGTGACGAATCTGTCGAAGTAATATACAATGACCAAAGTTCCGATGACATGGAAGAAGATTGCAGGAAAGACGAACTTTGCATTATTTGCAGTGAATTTGGTAAAACTGAAACGTGGTTTCAATGCGGGGTGTGTGAGAAATGGGCACACAAAAACTGCACTGGTCAAGATGGTTTCAAACCCTATGTTTGTGATTTTTGTATTTAAAATAAATTGAATAATCAATATTAGATTATTAATTTATTTTCCCTTGAATCCTCCTTGAAAAATTCTATATTATATGCATTGTGTTACCCGACATAATGGGCGGCGTTATCCTCCATGTCGGGCATCCACGCCCATCGTAAAGTTTCCAAAAATGTGTAGTTTCTGTTTAAAAAAAATTTTGTTACACAGAATTAAGCAGCAATTACGCAGAATTAAGTAGGTAATAATAAAAAGAATATATTAAAGAATTTAAAACAGTTTTCAGTATATCGACACAGTTATTGCATATTTCCAAATATTTATATTTGCTTAAGTGGGCGGGGCTGCCCGGACCTCCCCTACCTATTAATTCCTAATACATCGTCGACGGAGGAAAGCGGTTCTGCTTAGCTGTCACTCGCTTGGCTAGCAAAGTAAATCTCTCGTCTATCTCCGCTCACATCCATCAGGTCGACCACTTCCCCCACTGCAGCGGCCCGATAGGCCGACGCGCGACGACGCGTCGTCGCTACCGGACTTCAAGTAGGAGGAAGGGTGTTTCTCCCGGGAGCAATGGAAAAAACAATTTGGTGACACTTCCCTCCCCCACGGAAAACAAAAATCCAAAGGATTTTTATGACTAAGTTCCCTAATCTACCTCTAATACAAAAAATCTCGTTTGAGTTTAATAAAAAATTTCAATTTACAATTTAAAAAGCTGCATTTTTTTTTCATGTTTTCTTCCTCCTGACGGATCTTCCTCCCTCATAGTCGGATGGTTCCTTGGCACTTCTGGCTCTTGTCTTCCTCCTGACGGGTCTTCCTCCCTCCTGTTCGGTTTGTTCCTTTGTGTGGACCCCAGATGTTGCAGTCCCTAGACGGGCTGGTCCCCCGCTGGTACCGTCAGGCAGGTCGTCGCCGTTCCCCAGGTTGCGGTCCCAAGGTTTTGTGGTCCCAAGGTGTTGTGGTCCCAGGGTGTTGTGGTCCCAAGGTGGGCTTGTCCCCCTCTGGCACCGTTAGTGGTCCGCTGGCCTGGCAGGTCGTCGCCGCTCTCCAGGTTGCGGTCCCAAGGTGTTGTGGTCCCAAGCTGTACATGAAAAAGAAACAAACAGGGAGTTAGACGCTACAAAAACTATTTACACAAATTATTTACAAATTTATATACAGTGAAGCAGTAAGTTTTTCCCGTCCATCTTTAGTGTTTGGCCCCCGTGGCCACCCAGCACGACCGTGCTCGGAACAATTACCTTTCTTTCCGAAATTTTGCATCGCTTAAAAACTTTTTAATTTTTGAAAAATTTCCATTTTCCAACAATTTTCCGCAAATTACTTATTTCTCCCCCTCCCCTACCGGAAAAAAACACGATTATTTAGAGGCTTTACTTTACCCATTACTCTTTTTCCCTTAACAAAAAACACAGAAATAACGACACAGCATCATTGAACATTGCCAGATTATGCTTGTTGATCAGGCACGCTTTCAAGCAACGCTCAACTGACAGAGCCTCGTGCAACTGTTCACGATCTCTCTTACTTTTTTTTTTCTCTTAACACAAACGTTTAATTTTTCACTCTCTATATTCCTTTAACACCGTTTACTACCTTATACCTCTTTATTGCTTGGGGGAAAAATCAAAATACCTTTTATTTATTTTACTACCTATTTTCACTAGTGGCTTTCAACAACAACAAAAAAAATATATGCATTGTTCCTACAACTCTTCAAAATTAAATGGTTCGTGGTACGGGGCCAATCTATATACATGGACTGTTTCCTGTTTAGCTCTTGCTCCTTCACCTCTCTGGATAACGTAATTTACTGGCGATGCTTTTCTTACAATTACAAATGGTCCGTGATACTTGCACTGCAACTTGTCACTTTTTCCTTTCTTCCTAATGTAAACTCTAAGTTTGACTTTGTCTGTCATATCGGGTTTTGTCCTTTTTCTGTTTCTTAGTAATATTTCTTTTTGCTCCTTCTCTGTGTTTCTCTATATTCGGGTTCGGAATAAGCATAGTGGCTGATTTTAAAAACATGGCGTCCGGTATAAGCTGTGGGTTTCTTCCAAAAACTAAATAAAATGGCGAAAACTGCGTTGTGTCCTGTTTACTTGAATTGTATCCAAATGTTACTATTGGCAGGTATTTATCCCAGTCATCCTGTGACGTAGACACATACAGGCTGAGCATATCTGCTACTGTTTTGTTGAAACGTTCAGTTAGCCCATTAGTCTGCGGGTGGTATGACGTGGTATATACATTTTCTGAGCCCATATTTTGCACCATTTTTGTTACCATTTCTGACCTAAAAACTTGACCTCTGTCACTCAATAATTTCTTTGGTACCCCATGTATGCTTATTACTTGGTCCACCAGAAACGCTGCTATTTCTTCTGCTTTTGCACTAGGTATTGCCTTGGTTATTGCATAACGGGTCACATAATCTGTACAAACAACTATATTATTATTTTGACTTTTTGTTTTTGTTAGGGGTCCTAAAATATCTATACCTATCATTTCGAAAGGCTGCAAATCATCAATCTTTATTGGTTGCAGATCACCTGCTGGTTTTTCATTGTTTGGCCCTTTTCTCGTCTGACAATCAGGACATCCCCTAATAAATTTCTTAACGTCAAGATGCATTTTATCCCAATAATAGCGTGTGTTTATTCTGTCGTAAGTTCTTGCATATCCTAGGTGTCCCGACAATGGCTCACAATGCAGCTGTTGCATCAGTTGTGCTTTCTGTCCTTGAGGGATTACCAACTTGTCCTCCTGGTTTGGGACAGCCGACTTTTTATATAGCACACCATCTTTGACTGTAAAATTTTTTGCACGACGTTGCAAATGTGAATTGCCATAATTCGGATCCTGGACTGCCTGTAGTAAGTCTGACACGACTGTATCTTCTTCCTGGAACTCCGTGATGTCCACTAAGGGTAGCAAAAATGTGGGAATTTCATTGGCATCATATTCGTCCTTTAGTGTTGCCTGTACACAGGGTTGTCTGGACAGGCAGTCTGCGTCTTGATTGCATTTCCCTGATTTGTGGATTATTTCATAATCAAATTCTTGCAATTTGCAGCTCCACCTAGCTAATCTCCCTGTGACATTTTTGAGCCTTTTTAGATAACACAGTGGCTGGTGATCAGAAAAAAATTTTATGTGTTCTCCCCAAATATAGCTTCTCAGATACGTTAAACTCCACACTATAGCTAGACCTTCTTTTTCTCCAACTCCATAATTTGTTTCGGCTTTTGTGAGAGTTCTGGACACATAGCAAATGGGATGCATTTCCTCGTTCATTTTTTGTAAGAGTACTGCTGCTATCCCTTGGTCTGATGCGTCTACATGTAGCTCTTTTTCTGCGTTGGGAAGGTAGTGAGTTAACACTGGAGGTGATTCTAATTTTCTTTTTAGTATTTGGAAAGCTTCTTCTTGGGCTGATGTCCACCAAAATGGTGTATCTTTCTTCAGCAAATCGTATAACGGCCTGGCAATGACACTAAATTTTTCTATAAATTTTCTATAGTAGTTGGCGAGTCCTAGAAAGCTTTGAAGTGCTTTTTTATTTCTTGGAGGTGCAAAATGGTGTACTGCTTCTAGTTTTGAAGAATCTGGAAGAATACCTCGCTCACTAATGGTGTGGCCTAGTACTGTTAGTTCTTTATACGCAAACTGGCACTTAGATGGTTTTAACTTTAGACCAGTTGATCTTAGTTTTGACAGTACTTTTCTTAGGTTCTCGTTATTTCTTCCAAATTTTTTCCATATATCAAAATGTCATCTAAGTACGTCATTGCTCCGTTCCACTTCATGTCTCCCAAAATTGCGTCTGCCAACTGCTGAAAAGTGCTTGGTGCTGTTGTAAGACCAAAACTTAGGCGGTTAAATTCGAACAAGCCATCAGTATTAACGAATGCCATTTTATGCCTGTCGTTCTCATCAATTTCTACTTGCCAGTACCCTGAAAACATGTCCAACGTAGTAAAATATCTAGCTTCTCCCAGGTAGGTCAAAATGTCGTCTATAACTGGCAGAGGATACACATTCTTTATTGTTTTTGCGTTCAATTTTTTATAGTTAACGCAGAACCTCCTATCTCCATCTTTTTTGGGAACTAGGACTACTGGACTGGAATACAGACTTACAGACTTTCTTATCACCTCATTTTCCAACATTTCTTCTACTTGTTTATTAATAATTCTTCGCTCTGTGTGAGAAACTCTGTATGGTCTGGAAACCACTGGAACGTCATCGGTCGTCTCAATTCGGTGCTTCACTAAATTGTTTTTCCTAGGTCGCTGATGCTCCAATCAAAAGTATCTTCAAAATCTCGAACTAACTTATTTACACTTTGAAAGTCATTTTTACACAAGTCCCTATTTACATTATTATTAGATTATCGTTCGGTAAAGTCACTAAAGTTTCGCTTATATTTTTTATAGAGTCACTATCTGCTTTAAACGCGATGCATGTGCCTGCAAAAAGTTTTTTTGTTTTTCTACCGTAGTTTTTTATTTCGGCGTACCACGTCAAATTATCACTAAAAATTTTATTTATTTGAAGTCCATTTTTTATTAAAAAATCATAGTTCGGGGTAAAGTTTATTTTATTTTCACCAGTTTTTTTAAAGTTCACTTCGCATTTAATAATGTCTTTCGCAATTACCGTGTCACTACGCAACGTAATTTTCGCATTGTCCGTTTTCAATTTCAATAGGCAACTCCTCCCAAAAACAACTATTTACATTACTGATTTGACTATTTACAATTTCTTTATGACTACTACTATCTCCTAAATTCATTGCCAAGGTAACTACTTCATTTTCATCCGTTTTCAAACTAATTTCATTCGCTTTTAAATTTATCATAGCTTCGTGGGCCTTAAGAAATTCTAATCCTAATAACACGGGTTGGGGTAGGTTTTCTATAACTAACGCTTCTATGGAAAAGGTACAACCAATAAAACAAACATTTATTTCTGCATAACCAATAATTTTTACCAGCGAACTATTCGCTACTTTAATAAAAGTTATGCCTGTGCCGGGCTTTATTTGATTTTTATTTACATATTTACTATCTACAATATTTTTAACTGACGCAGTGTCTATTATAACCTCAATATTTACATTATTTAAACTTCCTTTTACGGAGAGAACATCTGTTGCTGCTTCTTGCTGATTCTGTTTCTGTTTCTGATTTTCTTTCTGTTTCTGGACAGTGCTTATGTGTGTTAACACTGTCCATTGGAGTTTTCCGACTGCTGTTGTTGTTGCCAATTTTGATACCTATTTATTTGCTGCTCTGGACGGCGGCCATTTTGTTCTCGACTAGGTTGATTTGGCGTCCATCTTGTTCTTTGGTTTTCCAAATTTCGCTGTCCCCTGTAATTTTGGTTATTTCTATATTGCGGATTGCTAAAACAAACTCTCGCCTTGTGACCTGGTTTTCCACACTGAAAACATACTGGCCGACTGTCGGTAGTACGTGGCTGCCAGTTTTTAAAATTTTGGTTTTCTCTTCTGCCTTGATTTTGATTTTGCATAGCTTTGCCAATTTCGTCTCGAACAACTTGCGTGATTTCGTCCATCAAATTTGATTTTGTTTTTTCTGGTTGAACCTGCTGACTTGTTACTTTTTCTGACATTGACAGCTGTGCGAAAATTTCCGAAGCATGGCTTATTTCTTTTTCAGCGTCGTTTATGGTTTTAACGAGCTCTTGTACCTCTGCAAAATTTTTTGGCTGCCTAAGCTTGATTTGGTAGGCGTATGTGGGTAGTAGACCTTGTTCAAAATGTTCTCTTCTAATTTCGTCCTTCATTTTTGGATCTACTTTATCGCATAGGTACACCATTTCTCGTAGATAATTCATTACGTTTTCACCTGGCTGCTGTCTTCTATAACGTAATTTTAGCTTTGTTTCGTTGACATACGTGCTAAAAGAAAATTCTTTTTTCAGGGCTTCTACTGTTGCTTTCCAATCGGAACCTGGGTTTCGTATTGCATAAATTTGCAACCAAGTTTGTGCTTGTCCCAATAAATATGACGAAAAATAACATAGCTTAAGGTTGTCATCCCAGTTATTAATTAAAGCTGTTTTTTCATAATCTTCCAAAAATACACTTAAATTATCGCAATCCGGATTATACGAACGCGGCGCTACAAATTGTGGAACAGCCGGCGTTCTGCTCTGATTTATGAGATTACCCAACGTGCAATTTAAGGTGTTCGGCATTTTTGAAAAAATAATTTTATCAGATTTTGGGGTTACCTCGTCGTTACTTGGCAATAAAGTTAGTGACTCGTTTGAAAAATTTTGAGAAATGGAGCTATTGCTACTGCTATTTTCCGCTGAAATTGACGACTGTATGCTTTCCGGCGAGTTATTAAATATTAATGACCTTCTAACACTTTCTTTACTTTTAGGGGTTGATGACTTTTCAACAACTTTGTCTTTTTCTTTATTAGTACCGCTTATTCCCTTGTTTTCCGCTTTATTTCCACTTTCTGATACTTTATTTTTATTTCCTGCCTTCTTAACACCATTAATTTTTCCATGTAGTAAGAAAAGTGCACATTTTAAAAAATAACGCATCCTTAAATATTAAAACCGCGATCAAAAATTTATTTTTAAAACTTTTTCCAAACTAGTAAAAAAAATACGTAGCAATTTTCATACTGCATAACTGGCATAATTTTAATTTTGCTTATTTTTAGAATTCAAACCCAAAAAGGCAGAAGATATTCGATAAATAAAAAGAACTCAAACAATTTTAAACAAGTTTTCTACCGGCATTAGTTACCTTAAAAAACCGAATAATTAAAAAAAATCCAATATGTATTTTACAGAAACCGAAAAATTCTAAATCCTTTAAAAATAAACTAAGTTTATCCATAGAAAACGTACCAAATATGTAACACCAGCCCATAAAATATTTGTTTAAAGACGCCCTAAATAAGTTTTAAATATAAAATAAGACCGTTAAAAGCATAGTTAACTTCTCACCAGGAATGTGCCTAAAAAACATTTGGTTAATCCGCAAAAAGCAAATAAAACGACAACCTTGACTATGACCTTTTTAGAATTTTTACCAGCAAATATCATTTTACTAATTTTATATCTATTTCAAAAATATATTTTACCATATAAAACAAAATAAAAATCCGTACCTCAGTAGTTTGCGAATTTTGCAAAAATTAATAATGAAACCAAAAAGGCAATTGTTCACGAAAACTACGGCCGTTTTGGCCGAAACACGGCGACCTCCACCAAAATTGTCACGGGATCTTAACTAAAATACTGGCTTCATCATTAATTCTGCAGCAATACTTTTATTAAAATAAAATGAATATTTATATTTACAAGAATTCAAACGAGGCCTTACCTATTAATTCCTAATACATCGTCGACGGAGGAAAGTGGTTCTGCTTAGCTGTCACTCGCTTGGCTAGCAAAGTAAATCTCTCGTCTATCTCCGCTCACATCCATCAGGTCGACCACTTCCCCCACCAGCGGCCCGATAGGCCGACGCGCGACGACGCGTCGTCGCTACCGGACTTCAAGTAGGAGGAAGGGTGTTTCCCGGGAGCAATGGAAAAAACAATTTGGTGACAATACCATCAAAAGGTAGAAGTGGAAGGCCCCGACGGAATGTGATGAGATTTTGAAGGACGTCATACGGAGAACAATATTAAATTTTTACCTGGAGCGCCGGTTTCCTTCTATAAAAGGAGTTTACCAGAAATTGAAAGAAGATGTCGATTATTTACCAGAATTTTCAGAAATGACTTTGTACCGATGGATTAAAGAAGTTGGGTTTTCCTATAAAAACTAATTAATAAACCAATTTTAATGGAACAAAACACAATTGCTGCCAGAAGAGCGGAATTCTTATACGCCATAAAGAGATATCGTGAAGATTCTTGGCAAATATTTTATACAGATGAAACATGGTGCGGTGCAAATCATTCAAGAAAGTTTGGCTGGGTTGAAAGAGTTAATCCCACAAAACGGGATAATTTTGATGAATACAGAGGTGGTATACAGGAAATTAATGGCTTTAGAGGTGGAATAAAACGGCCATCAGGATCAGGACAACGGGTTATTATCTTACATATTGGTAGTAAAAATGGGTTTTTGGATGGCTGCCTGAAGTGTTTTGTTGGGAAAAAAAGTGCGGCGTCAGTGGATTACCATAACGAGATGAATAAACAACATTACGAAGAATGGTTTAGAACAGTGCTTTCCGGAATACCTGACAAATCAGTAATCGTAATTGACCAAGCACCGTATCATACAATGTTGGATCCTAATTTTCGAAGTCCTACAACTGCCTGGACAAAACAAAAAATAATGGAATGGATGTCCCAGCGAAAAGCAACATTGCCCGATGGATTTACAACGTTTAATGAATTAACCAAACCAATGCTTTTAGACCTATGCAAGAACTATCTTTCCAAAAACGTATCATTTAGATACAATTGCAAAGGAGTTACGTAATGATAATGTAAAGCTTCTATGGTTGCCAGTTGCACACTGTGAATTCAACGCAATTGGTCGCAAAATTGAATACTACGTTTAAAATCACAAATGTACTAAATTTGTGTCTTGAAACGATGCAGAACGTGCCAAATTCTGTTTGGGAAAATTGCGTTGGACACGCTAATAAAATTGAGGAATCCTACAGAGAAAAAGACCACTTAGTTGATGTTGTAGAACCATTAATTATAAATTTAGATGAAGATGATGAAGATGATTCAAATGAAGACTTTAGTAATGATGAAGACGGAGAAAACGATCCATAAGTGTAGGTATTCTTCGGTAAAAAAGAGTGGTGTAATCCAATCAGGTTATTTTTAGTTTTAGGTTTAAATAAATTTTGTCAGGGCTTTGTACCTTAAAAGTTAAATCAGATGTGATTCTACGTAACCAGACCACTTTCACATATTTCTATTATTATTAAGCAAAGGCAAATGCAGACAAACTTAACACAGCATTTGTTACAATTTTCCAAATATGCGAATCATAAAAATAAGGGAACATCAAAAATATTGTTTTTCTTTGAGGTGAATTATAAATAAATAAAGATAATTGGCCTATTTACTTTACTCACTTTGAAGTAATATTTTTACATTACTATTGTTCTACTACACACGTTTTGCCTATTTTATAGATCTTAATGAAACAATAGAAAATCGTTAAATACAAATAAATGTAAATATTTACCAATGCATATACTTATTTTTTCTTAATTTTACCAGTTACCTACTTTATCATATAGAGCACAAAAAAACCTTCACTATATTGAATTACTTTAATGATTATTATCTTAACACCCATACTATCGCACCTTCGACGCCCCGCTCCATCCCGCAAGCTCAATGCTGCTATCCTTTCCACAAATTAATTGTTTGTATTTAGGTTTATGACAACTGCCAAAACAAAATTTTCGTTAAACGTAAAGTTCCATCTCTTTATATGTAATACAAAAAAACAAAATTTTTTGCTGTAAGATTACTGGTAGTAATTACATAACCACAATCATTTTTTGACTATTACTACCAAACCTCAGAAAAAAAAATAAAAATAATTTTTTTTGGGAATAAAGTAAGGTTCACTTTATCGCCTGTAAAAAATTAGTTAGGCCTGGGAGTACCAGTAAGGCACAATAATTTTTTAAACTTGAGTACTTGATGAAATAGGGAAAAAATGGTGACAATTTTACAATTACCTTCCCATTAGAAAAGCACCAAGGCATCTACGGTTACAAAGTTTTACATGTGTAATAGAGACAAGTAACTTTACCGAAATATGTGAAAATTATATTTTTTAAAATTGTACTTTTTACTTTACAAGCTTCCAAACTGAGGGGTCAAAACTTTAGAAATGGATAGTAAACGTGTTCATTTTTTTCCAGGGTAGGCAATGCAAAAATTCAACTTTTTTCGCAAATTACCAAATGTTGTTTTTCTTTACCAAAACATTCCCAGTGGGCTCACTATTAAAGCCCCTAAATTTCGTACGGTTCCTGTAAGTAGGAACAGAGATATACAACTTTGAAATTTCACTGCACGCCGCTGTGGCTAGGGCTGGTGTTAGCCCTGTGGTAAGGTTGCATTATTTCAATTTCGCTAACTGCTTCATCCGACAGATGATCTCTTAAAGCCATGAACGTATACTCTCATTAGAGGAAAGAAGAAATGGAGAAAAGAATTAAATTTATTTGTTTGTTTTCGCTGGAAAAAGCTTGTAGAAAAACCTACTTGAAACAAAGCTAGCCCTGTACCAACTCGGCCACCGGAGATCCCAGTTTTGACTCTCATTCAGCAGACAATATCATTTAACATACCTCAACTTCGAAGCAGATCTGTTAAGAAATTAAGTAAAGAAAAATATAACTTTGTATATTAAAAACATTTTTCTCGAAACTTGTTTTTTGCAAGTAGGTACATTCTTTTGCGATAGCAGGGTTCGTTTTGTGGTGATATCAATCTATCATTCCCTTGACATTTGTAGTTAGCTACAGAAACTTTGTCTGTTGGTCTCAGAAAAGTTTCTTCTAGTCAGGTGATGTCGATTTTTTATCTTCTAGGTTTGGTTGATTGGTTGTTTTAGGGTTTAAGGCATATCAGTGACAAAGACCATTTGCCTCTTTTTTTTCTTTATCTTCTAGGAATCGTAGGTCAAAGCCCTTAGATGATTGTAATTCCATGTTGATATCTTAAAATAGGGTGGTGCTTGCCTCATTATTTTACTAATTTTTAAAGATTTTGAAGTGGTAACCCTGGTTGTTGCATGAGTAGAGATAGCAATTTGTTATTTAGTATTGATTGGGTTCGATAAAAAAAAATTGTAGATGAGTCTCGAATGGTCCCATTTTAAGGATTTTTTTACTGAAGTGAGTGGAAACCTAAACAGAAACTGCGAAAAACTACAAAAAAACTCTTGAAATCGACATTTTTTGCATGTGAACTTCGGAATGGCGCCACCGATTTCAATAATTTTTTCTCCGTTGTGTTTGGCATGGCGGTCTGGTGGTCCTGTTGGTATTTGACTTTAAAAAATAATAAAGGGGAGGGGTGAGGGGTAAAACCGGAGCGGCTTAGAATTTTTCCGAAAATGTTGACTGATATCTTATTTTCGGGGTTAATAAGGGCATAAAATCTAATTTTGTGTAGCAGATGTTAAAAAATTACGGGGAGGGGGTTTAAAAAGGAGAGACTGGGAAATTGTCCATAAATGTTAACTAATGTGTCATTTTCGGGATTATTGAGGTCAGAAAATCTAATTTTGTCTAAGAGATGTTAAAAAAAATAACGGGGGGGCGGGAGTGATAAAAAGGTGTGACTAGGAATTTCTTCAAAAATGTTAACTAACATGTCAATTTCGGGGCTAGCGAGGTTAGAATATCAAATCTTTTCTAACAAATGTTAAAAGAAAAGTTATGGGGGGAGGGGATAGAGAGAAAGTAGGTATACTTTGGGAGTTGTGCATCACCCGCCACTGGGGTGGATCTTATCTTGTGATCTATGACGTCATATCTCGGCCACCTTTGCGCATGAGTAAATTTCAAGTACGTCATCGAAGTCTACGTCAGTGGAGCTTACCTCAGCAATATAAATATCAGCTGTCAAATGTCATCTTCGATCTGTCAACTGTCACCCGTCACTTGCCAAACGTCAAAAGTAAAATTTAACATACGTCACGTGTTCAAAATGGCCTATAAGACATGCATAAAAGTATGTCAGCTGTCACCTGTCATTTAAGATATGTCCACTGTCACCTGTCACTCACCAAACGTCAAAATAAAAGTTAAAAATACGTCACGTGTTAGGGGCGGTGTCAGAAAAAAGAATCGCGTCGATCGGTCCTTTGGTTCCGGAGATATAGTTTTTTGCGATTAGCGACCTAACGGGTGAAGGGGGAGAGACGAAATTCGCAGGGGGATAGTGGCGGAGCAGATCTTTCGATTTGTCAAATTATTTTTCAAAAATCTCGACTTTGAGGAAAAAATTAGATTTCAAAATTTTTACATCACCCTGTATAGTAAATTTTCGATTAATTATATAAATTATGAATATTAGGGGATTTAATAACAGAAAAATAGGCATTAGTTCTTCTGAACTAGTAAAAAATTAGATTTCAAAATTTTTACATCACCCTGTATAGTAAAATTTGGATTAATTATATAAATTATGAATATTATTGGATTTAATAACAGAAAAATATGCATTAGTTCTTCTGAACTTACTAGGATGTGATCAGCAAAAAATAAGATTTTAAAATTCCCACTTCACTCTGCATAAGAAATTTTTAATTTAATTATATAAACTATGAATATTATTTGATTTACTTTTATAGGATAATAACAGCAAAAATATGTATTAGTACCGCGAAACTTAGGAAGTTGTGGTTAGCAGTTCCGGTCGATAACGACTTGTAAAATATTAACCTTGTACGGATAAATAAAACCCACAATTATAAATTATTAACTTAATTTTAAACAGCAAAATGCGTTGTTAACTTGTTAGGACTCGCCAGTTTCCGGCTGATAAGGTTCTCGCGGGGAGAGCATAAAATTGGGACAGCAACAATTCGCAAAGCACAGTCGACGTCTGAACCTGCTTGTGTACGTGAAGTTCGTTGTCAAACATTCGTAGTGTTCTTTGTTTTTGTGAAGGAAGTGTACTGTGAAATTTTTGGGTAAGTACCGATTGATGTTAGCTTAAAGTTTTGTAGTATGCACGTATTAGCAAAAAAAAAATGAAATGTTGAATATTTACAAGAATAGTAGTGCCGCTTTGTCAGGAAAAACAAAACAGTCTGTCGATGTGCCTGTCTTACAACCTTATTGCACAAAATTATGATTTTAAATTCGCGTTTAAGTAACAGCATGGAAATCTTGAGTTATTTACAGTAATATTGGGATCGGGATCGATGGATAGAAAAGGAATTTTGTGTTAAACCCTGTTTTATTTTTAAACTATATAGATTAAGGTCAAGCATACTTTTTATAATTAAAATTCGCTGACAGTGTTCAGAACATTTCTTTTTTCAGGAGTTGTTTTTTGTTTAAACGGAGTGACTTTTATTATTTTTAAAATATGAATTTTCCTTAACAGTAGAGTGACGTAACACCCAAACAATAAATCTTTTAAACTACACTCACCCACAAAAAAAGTGACGAACCGAAAATTTACGTCTACTTTGAGGCGAAATATCTTTTAAACGGTTTGTAGCACGGTATTGAGGTTTTAACTGTTTGATAGAACCATTTGTTAGCAAAAATCCTGTTATTAGTTTTTAGCTTTTTATTATTTATTATTCCAATAAATAGGGTAAAAAAAGAAGTATGTTTTTTTTGCTAATTTTTGAAACGCCCTGTGGAGTGTCATGACAACCAAAACTCAACTAATAAAAAACCATTATTTAGAATGGTCCTTTAGCAACATTTTGTTTTTTGAATCATTTTCCTATCTGTTCGGTAACCTAAAATTCAGCTTTTTAAAGAAATTATGACGTTTTAGCGTAAAAATCCTTTAATCAGGTTTTTAAATTATTCCACTAATAAGAAAAGTTGTAATTTTGCAAGAAAATGGCTAGACAAATTACACCCGAGCAGGTGGCGAGAATTATGGCATTGGTGGAAGAAAGAAACAGCGTTAGTTATGCGGCTAAGAGAGTTGGTGTGCCAGAAGCAACGGCTAGAAGGGCAACAAATAGGTTTTTAGAAACGGAAAATTATTCTAAAAGAGTTGGATCTGGCCATCCTCGATCTACTACAAATATCGATGATAGGTTTATACGTCTACGCACAACAAGGAACAGATTTCAGACCTCGGTGATGACTAACCAACAGCTACGCGAAATACGTGGTACCACTATCAGTGACGAAATAGTTCGTCGAAGACCCAAAGAACTCAATTTGAAATCAAGAGTTCCAGCTAATGGTCTCAAATTGTTACGAGCACATCGCGTAGCTCGTTTGCACTTTGCTCGATCGCTAGCTCAATGGGATAATGGTCAGTGGTCGAGAGTACTACTTTCAGATGAATCTCATTTTTGTTTGCATTCAATCGATGGACGGCGAAGAATTTGGGGATGGGCAGGAGAAAGGTACTCAGAAGGAATGTTTGTGGAAAAATAAAATTTTGGAGGTGGGTAAGTAACACCCTAAATGCTCAGGGGTACATCGATATATTGCAACAGCATGTTTTACCAATTGCTCCCATGATAAGAGATTTTATTTTAATGCATGATAATGCCCGACCCCATACCGCCCGTATTGAGCGTTTACTATGGCCCGCTAGAAGCCCGGATATGAATCCAATCGAGCACCTATGGGACCAACTTGGCCGAAAACTCAGAAATCGCCTCCATGCTCCTCAAAATCGCCAACAACTTGAAGAAGCGCCCATTGAAGAATGGAACAACATAACACAGGAGTTAATTGCAAACCTAATACGAAGCATGCCCCGACACTTAGCGGATGTGATGAGATCTAGAGGCGGAAACACCCGATATTAATTTATGTTTATGCATTAATTTTTTTGTTTTCTTTTTTCTTATTAGTGGAATAATTTAAAAACCTGATTAAAGGATTTTTACGCTAAAACGTCATAATTTCTTTAAAAAGCTGAATCTCAGGTTACCGAACAGATAGGAAAATGATTCAGAAAATAAAATGTTGCTAAAGGACCATCCTAAATAATGGTTTTCTATTAGTTGAGTTTTGGTTGTCATGGTACTCCACAGGGCGTTTCAAAAATTAGCAAAAAAACATACTTCTTTTTTTTACCCTGTTTACTAGAACAAAGATAATAAAAAGCTAAAAACAAATAACAAGATTTTTGCCAACAAATGGTTCTATCCAACAGTTAAAACCCCAATACCGTGCTACAAACCGTTTAAAAGATATTTCGCCTCAAAGTAGAAGTAAATTTTCGGTTCGTCACTTTTTTTGTGGGTGAGTGTAGAACCTGACGAAGTATTCTTTATACATGTAATATTGTTTTAAAAAATAATTTCTCTATCGGGTATGTATAAACTGTAGTTTTGCTTTAAGTTATGCTAAAAACTGTAAATTTAGTGAAATAAAAAAATGAATCAAACAGCGAGTAGGGAAAGCTGATGTATGTTCGGATTTCCACTCACATCTCGGAGTCACATAAGTAGTAGTATACTAGCGAGGGGTTCTGGAACATTTTCCTCAGTCAAAATATTTTATTTTACAGAAAATGTTTGTGTGCAAATTCTGTAGCCGTGCATTCACCAGGAAGGACAACTTCAATCGCCATGGAGATTGCCGCATAGCGGTCAAGATCTGCGACGTCTGCAGTGGAATTTTCAAGCTGGAGGGGGCTCTTCTTCGTCACCAGAAGGAGAAACACCCGGCTCCCAATTTATTTATCGTATGGCACACATCTCACAGTATAACATTCTGTATAACGTACATCGTGTAAATTAACGGTACAACATATAGCAAAATGTAAGACATAAAAAAAACTTAAAACTATAAAACACGATTCACAGTTTAATGTCTAAATAATTAATATAATCAATTGAGTCTGGTGTCGCTGTCAGAAAATCACCCGGGTGCCCTCCATATGCCCTCAGGTTGCAATGCTCCGTGATGTGTCGGATCGTCTGCCTGTCAGCACCGCAGTCACACTGTGGGGAGGGTGTTATGTTCCACTTGTAGAAAGCATCGGCACATCTGCCATGGCTGGTCCTGATATGCTTAAGTGTTGACCATGTCTTACGTGGTAGTTCAAAGCCGGCTGGGGTAGTTGTTATGCACGGCATATTGTGAAGTTCCGGTTGGGCTGCCTGGGTCCATTTCTGCCTCCACTCATTTATTGGGTTGAAGTCGGCGGACGCCAGGATTTCCGCTGTTTTGATGGGAGGTTTTCTCGAGCGCAGCCTGTTCCTTCCTACGTCATCCAAATCTATGTTTATTGGTAGTTGCGGGTTTTGAAGAACCTTGTTGTATTCTCTGACTAGTGCAGTGGATCTCCGCACCGCTGGAGGTGGTATATGGCTCAGAACTGGTAGCCAGTGGCTGGGTGTAGATCTAATTGTGCCCGAGATTAGACGCATCGTATGATTCAGTTGTACGTCGACCATTTTGACATGTGGGCTGTTTAGCCAGCCGGGGCACAATATTCCGCCGTAGAGTAAACAAGTCCTAAGGCGGAACATCGTAGCGTGGTAGCGGAGGATCCCCATGAAGTGCCGCATAGTTTTTGTATGATGTTATTTCTTGTTTTGAGTTTTGAGGCGGTCTTAGTTAGGTGGTGTTTGAAGGATAAAGTTCTGTCAAGAGTTACTCCAAGATATTTAGGGTACCGGTTGTGGTGCAATTGCCTGTCGCCGAAGTTCACACTGAGTTCTCTATTGGCCATGCGATTGTTTAGGTGAAAGCATGCCACCTCCGCCTTGCTTGCACTAGGTTGAAGTCTCCAGTTGTGGAAGTATTTCCCAAGGGTGTTCAAGTCATCTGCAAGCGTTTCCTCCATTTCCTCCATTGACTTGCTTCTGGTAGCTATTGCCCAGTCGTCAGCATAGCCAAATTTTCTGGATCTTGTTGCGGGCATATCGGCAATGTAGCAGTGGAACAGTGGAGCCAGGACTGAGCCTTGAGGCAGGACATTATTGAGTTTCTTCCAGTCGCTCAGTGAATTTCCCATGGCGACCCGAAACAGTCTATTACTCAGCATGTTATCGATTAGTCCCACAGTTGTTTTACAAGGTATTAGACGAAGGAGTTTGTAGAGCAGTCCTTGCTTCCAGACAGTGTCGTATGCTGCAGTTAGGTCTATGAATGCAACGGATGTTTTTAGCTGCTTCTGGTACCCGGCCTCTATGTGTGTCGTAAGTGACAAGACTTGATCGGCACAGCTTCGCTCCGGCCTGAAACCAGCCTTCTCAACTGGTATGCTCTCTAGGATCTTTGAGCTTATTCTGTTGTACAGAAGCCGTTCTAGTAGTTTGTAGCTAGCACTTAGAAGCGCGATGGGACGGTAGCTCTCCGGTCTGTCATTTGGCTTTCCCGGTTTTAGGATCGCTATTATCTTTGTTTGTTTGAATAAGCGTGGGATAGTTCCTGTAATGAGAATATTAGTGAGAAACCTGGCCAGCCAGTCACGGGCATTTTTACCTAGATTTATTAGAAACTCCGGGTGAATACCATCGAACCCTGGAGCTTTGCCTGGCTTGACATCCTTCAGTGCCTTTACAATGTCCTCATGGGTGGAGGGCCGGGAGTATTCTGATTGTAAGTCAGTAGTAGCTTTCAGGCGTTTAAGCTCCCTCTTGACTTGGGTAGTGTGCTCTCGATCTACGGGTGCCCTAGAAGTAGAGACAATATGAGACGCAACGGCATTTGGTGTTACGGCAGGATTATCGCGGATCGGCACGTTTCCACTTCCCAGTTTTCGTAGTAGGGACCATGCCTTCCTGCTGGATTGTTTGAAGTCCATAGCCTCGACAGTTTCGGTCTACTCCCAAAAGACCAGCGAATACCACGCAGACATCCCTGGCGAAAAGAGCAAGACTCGTTTCGACAGATGGTGAGTAGTTAAAATTTAAATTTCTGGTGGTCTAAATAATAAATTTGTCTTTATAGAACTCAGATACTAATTATTTATTTCCGATTTTCAGAACCAACAACATCGTCCACGCAGCATTGTGCAACATGCCAACTAGATGTTCCCACGAACCGATGGGGCGGTCATCTCAGGACCTTGGGACATCGTGAGAAATGCTGCGTGATGCAGGAGGAGGAAGGAGTAGAGTTGATAAGAACATCGTTCAGGAGCCGAATTGCTACGTACCGACTTACTTCAAGCCAGGATCCCACCAACGTAAAGGAGTATCTACAACATCTAAAACAAAAATTCGTCAAGTTGGTGGGAGACATCCGCGCGAAGTATGACCAGCTTAAGGTCGGACTGGAGCTTTTCGGCCGCTTCCTCCTGCAGTCGGGCGAGTCGTCAGAGGTGAAGTCCTTCAACAGAAAGTACCAGATGGTGAATGGGGCTACGGACTTGGAGGAGCTGTGTGAGCAGTTCATCACCACCCTAGACCGAAAGTATTCAGAATTTATGGAAAAGGATAGTGGTGAGTGTAAAACTATTGCAAAAAAAAATTGAAAACTTTAATATTTCTTACTAATAAATATTTCTATTGTTACAGGGTGGGCGCTCCAACAATTCCTCCACTTAGAATTAGACATCAACAAGATCCAGCCTCTAAATCCATCTTCCTACAAGCAAAGAAAGCTGTTCTGAACATTCAAAACACGGATCAGAAGTGTTTTATGTGGTCAGTCCTAGCTGCCTTACATCCTGTGGACCGACCTCAACATGCAAACAGAGTCGCGAACTGTTTGCCTTTTGAGAACGAGCTGGACTTTGCAGGTATGGAATTTCCGATTAAACTTACCGACATCACTAACTTTGAGCGACTCAATAATATTTCTATCAATGTTTATGGACTTGAACGGATTTTTGACAATGGTAAAAATAGTATTGAAGTCGTGGGGCCCTTATACTTTACAGTCTCGTAATAGGGAGCGACATGTAAATTTGCTAGTAATCAGTGATGACTATGGTAATAGTCATTACTGCTTAATAAGAAACATGTCTCGCTTGATCTCAAGTCAATTATCCAAACACAAGGAGGCTAAGTATTTATTTGATGGATGTTTATCGTATTTTTATTCAGAACAAAAATTAAAGACTCATCAGGAGCATGATTGCGGTCACGTTTTAGCTAAAGTTCCAACGACAAATTTAAAAAAAATAAATATGGTGAAGAGATCCCCGAGAATATTTTGAAATTCACAAACTTTGAAAAAAAATTAAAAGTGCCTTTCGTTGTTTATGCCGATTTCGAAACTATCCTTGAACCTATCGATACAGAGGAAAATGCGCAGGATCCCGATACGTCATACACGTACGCGCAAGCATGTCCCGCACTCTTTCGGTTACTACATCAAATGTGACTTTGATGATGCTCATTCGATTTACCAAAGTTATAGGGGTCCGGATGCTCACAAAGAATTCGTAAAACGCTTAGAGACTGATTGTAAATCAATCTATAATCGCTTTATGAAGAACGTAGTGCCCATGATACCTATTTCTGCGGAACAAGAGATTGAGCATCAAAATGCTACGGTGTGTCATATCTGCGAAAAGCCATTTGATGTAGCATTAAACGATCGCGTGCACGACCACGATCACACAAATGGCCAATATCGTGCGGCTGCGCACTCTGTATGTAACCTAAATTACAAAATCCCTCATTTTATACCCATCTTTTTCCATAATATGTCCAACTTTGATTCCCGCCTGTTTGTTAAGGAATTGGCTTCCAACGAAGAAAAGCTGGATGTTATCCCCCAAAACAAGGAAAAGTATATAGCATTTACTAAACATGTTTTGGTGGATAACATCGAGAACAAGGATGATAAACAACGACAGGTATTTTTAAAATTACGCTTCCTCGACAGTTTTCGTTTCATGGCCAGCAGTCTCGATAAACTTAGTCAAAATTTAAAACCAGAACAATATCGAGAAGTTAGAAAATATTTCTCGGAAGAAAATAAGTTTCAGCTTATTCGACAGACGGGTGTCTTCCCATATAATTACGTGGATAGTTTCAAAAAATTGAACGATACAAAGCTTCCATCACAGAAAGACTTTTACAACCAGCTAAAGAAAGAAGACATTAGCAAAGAGGATTACAAGCGTGCTTGGGCTGTGTGGAATTTATTTGAATGTAAAACTTTAGGCGAATATTCCGATATTTATTTAAAATCCGACGTATTATTAACAGATGTTTTTGAAAGTTTTAGAGACGTGTGCCTTAGCACTTACGGCCTAGATCCTGCGCAGTACTTCACAGCGCCATCTCTTTCAATAGACTCTGCACTCAAGGCCACAGCAATTAGCTTGGAAGTACTGACGGGTCTAGACATGGTACACTTCTTTAAACACGGTATTCGCGGTGGGGTCAGTCAGTGTAGTGTTAGAAAAGCTTTTGCAAATAATAAATTTATACCTCATTATGACGCTTCCAAACCTACTTCCTACATCATGTATTTGGATGTCACCAATCTATATGGTGGGGCTATGTCACAATATTTACCAACGGGGAATTTTAAGTGGTGGGATGAGACCGAAATTCAAAGTTTTGATTACATGAATGTCGCGAATGATTCTAAAACTGGCTATATATTAGAGGTAGATTTAGAGTATCCCGAACAGTTACATTATTTACACAACGAACTACCCTTTTGTCCACAATCAATAGCTCCACCGGAATCAAAATTCTAAGACATTAAAAAATTAATTCCAAATTTGGAAAAGAAAGATAAATATATAATTCATTACCAAAATTTGCGTCAAGCTTTAGATTATGGGCTTAAGCTCACCAAAATTCATCGCGTTATATCTTTTGATCAATCGCCATGGCTAAAGAAATACATTGACCTAAACACAGCGATGCGCAATAAAGCGAAAAATAAGTTTGAGAAAGACTTTTTCAAACTTATGAACAACGCTGTGTTTGGGAAACCGATGGAAAATGTGGAGAAACGCGTAGATGTTAAACTTGTTTCTCATTGGGAAAATATTGGGAGAAGGTTGGGAGCCGAAGCGTTAATCTCGAAACCTTATTTTAAAGACCGCACTATTTTTAACGAGAACCTGGCAGCTATCCAGATGAAAAAACCAAAAGTCACACATAATAAACCTACTTACATGGGTTTTAGCATCTTGGAAATATCCAAGACTATTATGTATGACTTTCTGTACGGGTATATTAAGCCAAAATATAGCAACAACGCGGTATTGCTCTACACTGACACCGATTCCCTTGTTTTAAAAATTACAACCGAAAATTTCTACCATGACATGGGAGAAAATTTAGATAGATTCGATACGTCCATTACTCACAAGATAACCCACATGATGTTCCTGTAAACCAATCAATTTTGGGTAAAATGAAAGATGAGTATGCAGGAAAAATCATTTGGGATTTCTACGGTACCGGGGCGAAAGCATATTGTGTTAATGTGGAGGGAGAGTTAACGAAAAAAGCTAAGGGAGCTCCTGACTACCTCACCCAGAAAGACCTGACTCTTGACGATTATAGGGAGGCGGCTGACGTAGAAGGAAGTCACATTCATAGACAGATGAACACTTTCCGTTCCCATTTACACGATATGTATGTCGAACTTAAAAATAAGGTAGCGCTATCACACGCGGACGATAAGCGTTATCTTATTCCCGGCGATTTGGAGAACACGCTTGCTTGGGGTCATCGAGATATCGTAAAGTATAAGGAATCATCGGAAATTCCATGAGCTAAGACTGATCACCGACAGCTAACTTTACTTTAATCACCTTTGGTAGCTAAATGTGTGACTTTAGAGGCTGTGATATTAGATTAGGCATATATGTTATTTATTTTATTATTTAGTGTATTCATTTATTTCACTCGAGTCTACCCTATTTATTGTATTAATTTATTTCACCCTAGTCTACCCTTTATTGTATTCATTTATTTACTTTATATGTATATTTTACCTAAGTTTACCCTAGTTTTTATTTTTATATTGTTTGTTTATATGTATATTTTACCTAAGTGTGTCCTATTTTTTATTTTTATATTGTTTGTTTATGTTACTCTATTTACAGACCACTGCTCAACCACTTTTTGTGCTTTTTTAACTTTTTTTTACACGTTAATAAATGCTTGTTTTTGTGTTTATATTGGCGTCTTATTTCCTTAGTTAGAACAAAGAAAAAAAAACAAATTGACGTTAGACTATTTATTTAGTAACAGTATAATATTCCATAGTTAGCTTATACAATTCATAAACATGTTTTGCAAATAGGTGTATTAGCTTCTCAGTCCATCGAAATAGATACTTGTCTGTTGTGGCATCTTCAAACTTGAGACTTCTCTTATCACCATTGCGATGAAACACTAGCGTGTACTGTCCAATTATCATAAATATACCTACCCAATGGGTATTGAAACAATCAAAAGTGCTTAAAAATTCTTCAAATTCATCACTAGAGAAAGAAATTTTGCCATAACCAATAGTATCCAAAATTACTTGTTTGCGTTCCTCTTCGGACGTAGTAAAAATGACAGTTATAAAATCGTCAATCTCGTAAACGCGGTTAGGCTTAGTCTTCAGAACTATCGCTGGAACATCAGGACATCTAGAAGAAGATTCAAACACCTCATCCCAGCTGGAAGAGGAGGAGGCAGCCATTGGTAGTTTAAATGGTAAGTTTCAAAAACAGTCTAACCAAAAATTTATATTCTTGGTAAAACTTAATGTCTCTTTTCAGCTTGCGTATTTTTTTCAAATGCTCATCTAATTTAACTGACAAGTCGACTGTCTTTGTCATAAGCTCGAGACTAAATGCCCAATTTTCTCAAGGGGCCTACTAATATAGGATAAAATTAAACATGTAATACAGTTTAACTTCTTTATTTAGGTAAAAAATCATAAATATGTTCATACAAATTTTTTTAATTCTTAGCACTACAAGTACAATATTCTAAACCATGATAAGAACAAGTGGCTTTACTTAGAAATAATTTCGGTACAGCAACACTGTCCCTAGTAAATTCTAAATTAACAATATCGGGTATATGCTTAAGATATTTCATCGTGGAAAAAGTTTCCAGTAAGAAGGTCTTCTTCACATGTCCCTTCACATAGATAACAGCAACATCCCATAGATCGTTGTTGATAATGCGGTGAAGTTTATTGTAATCGGTTTCACCGGAATTGTAGTATAAACCATGTCGGTTCCCATATAGAAACATTGTTTGCTTCTGGCAATCATAGGACAGCTCATGAAACGGCTGAACGGGTGTAAAAAGATAGTTTTTGAGTTGCTTTCCATCGTAAATAGCCAATTCTTTAGCTTGAAATTCTGGAACGCTGAATCCTTGAACGTCAACCACAACAAACTTCATCGTGCTGAGAGGGTTGAATAGTAACTGACTACAACAGATCACGTACTTGACCTGTTAAAGCCTGATACTCAAGCACTCGATCATGAATAATTATACAAAAGGCACGTGACTCAGCCGAGAAGTTTTCGGAACTTTGAAACTCCAACTTAACGTCAATAGTGTTACTCTTGAGGGCTTCATTTTGTTTGGAACAGTCAATAACAAGGAGGGCTCTGCCAGCGAAAGCGAGAAAATCCAAGAGCGGCTCACACCGTTGTTTCCCCAAATAGGTCTTTTGAAAGTCCGTATACATCTGATAGGCTTCTGCAAACTGTCTATTGGTAAAGTTTAGGTTTAACGACTCATAGGGGTAAACTTCAGAATTTAAATGCAACTTAACGTCGGTGATGTCTAAGTTATCAAAGTAGGTACAATCAGCTTCAAAGTTATCTTTTCGCTTCTTCATAAAAAATACAATGACGTATCGGGCTCTCTCAGACATGGTCTTAACGGTCCAAATATCACGCTTTGTTGTTCTCAAAGCAGGCAGTTCATGTAGTTCCCAGTTTCGAAACGGAATATATATCGGTTTGTTCTTTTGCATCACTCGGGTAAATATGTCTCACTTTCAAATCAACCGTTTTTAAGGTTATTGTTGCCTTCTTATTACCCGAGGACTTGTAGCAGTTGTCGTCATGACAAGCACGAACTAGTTTAATTTTCTGTTTACCCATTAATACATTGTGGTAATCGGCAAACACACCAAACAATATTGAAAGTGGGATGCGAAAATTAAAGTCTTTAGAAGTTTCGTCCAAGGTCTTAACAGTTCCACTAGGCCAATTCCATCCCGCTATGTCTAGAGCACGACTTTCCTGCTCATTTAAACATAGCCGATTTTTAACTGTGCTAACAATACCAGGATCTCGAATCTTTTCAATCTCCTAGCCATTAACTTCATAGGAAATGTTGTCAAAGAGAAAGGCTCCAGCATTATTGGTTAGATCGCAAGTACCGGTCTTACCAGCGGCATCTGCTTCCACCTTAAACTTACCCTCGATGTAGAGTTGAGCTTCACTCAAATCCAAAAAGACATCTTGCTGATTGATAACAATCTCGATTTCGTCATTGTTATTAAAGGAGTTGGTAAAGGGGTGATAAGTGTGTCATTCTTCGCGAATGACCGACTCATCGCTCTTGATCTGATTGAAGATTTGAAGTTTTTCCGACATGGTAGCCGTAAGGACTGCTGATAGACTGCAAATATATTATATTTGAAAACGTGAGTGACCCCTTCGACTTCTGATCACTGAATGACCTGTTAGCTGAGGTATTAGTGTTTAAATACCTGTTAAATACTAGAACCATTTCGTCTAAGTTCTAATCGAATTACTACTTCTTCACCTCGAAAATTAAGATTTCTAAAATCCTGGTCTACTAGCGTGAGAGTAATGTTATAGATGCTTTTTTGGTTCACAGGTAAATAGATTAGATTCCTGGGCTCGATATTTATACTGTAGCCGGGATCAACAGTTGGTGAAAATTCGTAAAGAGTATGTGAGGGATTATTTGTGTAATACGAGCCGGAAATGATGTTACACTCTACTCTAATAGTACCAACTTGTATAATATCCACTGGTTGATCTGATTCGTGGAATTTACCAGACTTTAACAGTTGAGGCGAAAATCCCAACAACTTTGCAATACTGTCTTTTGGTTTAAAGTTTATGTCGTAGACACTGATTAACTCGCACTTTAACGTATTGATATTGGGTTTAAGCGATAAGATGCGATTCCGTTCGTCTGCGGAAGCTCTGGGATCTAGGAGATTACGTTATAGAAACTGTTCGATATCTTCCAACTCGTAGGACCCTGTTGGTATTTCCAATACTCGCTCCTCCTGATTATTGGCAATGTAATAAAACTTGTTTCGTCCCTCTTCTATATTAGGGATTGTGTTCCAAGTGTTTAGCGAAATTAATGCTAAAGAGTAATCAAACCTGGAATCGAGCTCTATGGGAGGTACAAAGTATGCTTCAAGTCGGTGAGAGCGACCTTTTAACGTGAATGTCTGTGACATGACTGCTAGAAATATTCATCAACACCTGCATTTATAAAGTTTCATTGTAGAGAAATGCTAGAGCAAGATGTCCACAATTTGTCATTCCATAATCCTGATACTGTTCGGAATTAAAATAGATTTTAACATTTTTCATGTACTTGTACCTTGGGCGGTTTCAAGTTACCAAAACTATCGAAATAAACAACTCGATTACCGTGTTTCTTGTATGCTACCCAATGTGTTCCGAATCCTGTGTTCCGATCCAAATTAATAACACCACACTCTGTTTTGAGTGGTGCGTTCTGTAAAGTGTCTCGCATAAATACTCCTCTAAAATGCGGTATTTTTAATCGAGTGACGTACGAATTAATATCGTGATCGGATAACGGTTTTTCAGGTAGCTTTATTGGTAGTTTTTTGGCATTTTTCGTAAAAACAATCCATAGCCAGTTTTGTGTTTCTTGAAATACATGCCGCTACCTTTTTTTCCCCATGCAATCGCTTCCATTGTTTCGTTGTGTCGTTTCGATTCTTTTAACTTCTCCTTGGCACTTTGAGCGTCATTAACGGCCTTCGCTATCCCCGCGGCGCCCCCGCTTAGTGCTTCCAGGGCACTAAGTCCTGCAAATATGGGGATAAGTGGTAGAAACCCACCCTGTTTCGGTAAGGGTATTATTCGTGGTACGTTGATCCTCTTACGCTCTCCCACCTTCTTGACCGTTACTCGTGCAGCTTTAAGGATTTTACTGAGAGTCCTTTTCTTACTAACATCACCAGTACCCGTATGTTTAAGTTGTTTCTTAAGCAGAGTGACCACTGATGATAGGGGTTTCATATTCTTCTTGCCAGCACCCAACTTGCGTTTTATCTTCATAGCGTTAGTTACGAACCACGCTGAAGCTTTTTCACCAAAACTGGAATCGTTTGCCTTTACTCGTTCCCAAGCTTGGTTCTCCAACACTCGATCGGCTCGATGTCTTTGTTCCAACTCATTAGACTTTGCGTATTCGATATCGTGATCGCGACAAGCACTATCCAATTTGTTCTTAGGTTGATCGCCTCGAGCCAGCCGCTCTTGAAGTTTGGTTCCCGGTCCGCAATAGGAATATCCCGGTAAATGAAGCTCGAACGGGAGCTTGTTGATAACTGTATTTAACACACCTGCACCCTGCAGAGTCTTCATTAGTAATGAAGTCCTGGGAGGGTGTAGAGTAATATTTATAGAGATGCATCAAGAGAAGCAGAAACTCAAAATCCAAGTTTATAATTGTGATATGAAAAAAGACAAGTCCCTAAGTAGGAAACATGGTCAACTTTTACCTTCTACAATTCGAGCTTTAATATGTGGTCCTAGTAATTGTGGCAAAACCAATGTAATGATTAGTCTGTTGATTGATGAAAATGGTTTAAAATTCGAAAATGTGTACGCATATTCCAAATCTCTGCAGCAAGACAAGTACGACTTTCTTCAACAGGCTATGCAACATTCCCGTTTAGTCTATTTCGGAGACAGTGATAATGATGAAGTTTTAGATCCTGCCAGTGCCCGACCTCACTCTGTATTCATATTTGATGACGTAGCATGTGAAAAGCAGGATAAAATACGTAATTATTTTTGTATGGGCCGGCATAACGCAATTGATTCATTCTATTTATCGCAAACTTACTCGGAAATACCTAAACAGCTGGTTCGTGACAATGCTAATGTATTAATTTTATTTAAGCAGGACGACTTAAACTTGAAACATATCTACGACGATCACGTTAATACAGACATGACATTCGATGCATTTAAATATATTTGTTCCGAATGTTGGAAGGATCGGTATGGGTTCTTAGTAATTGTAAAAGACAAGGATATTGCCAAAGGCCGATATCGTAGCAAGTTTGATACTTATATCATACCCTAAACCCCTTTAGGTTCAGAGTATCACTTGACGTCCTAGAAGGTAGATGTGCTAAGTCTTTAGAAACAGATCTCTAGAAACAGGTTTCTAGAAACAAAATCTGTTTAATTAGCGGTTCAGCTGTTGAGCAGTTGAGCGGTTGAACGGTTGAACGGTTGAGCGGTTGAACGGTTGAGCGGTTGAGCGGTTATGACTACTCCTTTTAACCAGCTTGATAAGGACGTTAAGCGTCGAATTATCCAAGCTGCTAGAACAATAAGAAAGAAGTATTTAGCATTAAAGTTGGAGCGGGGTGGAGACGATGAAGCTCTTAGTAAATTCTTAACACCTATTACCGACCCTCTGAATAAGATTATGGATGCTTCCCTCGGTACAAAGGCTAAGAAACGTAAGATGCAAATAGAAAAGAGTGAAGATGTAAATCCGTTGATAAAATTCGAGCAGCCTACAACCATCTCTTCCTCTTAAGCCCCGGAAGTTAAGATATCAACGTCCTCGCCATCCGTAGCTACTGAGTCCAGAAAGGGAGATAATTCCGATGATGTGTTTGAAGAAGCACAACAAGACCTAGCAGAGAAATCCGCTCGAGATCTAAAAGCCGAGTTTGAGGCTTCTCTTCGACGACCGGAGGTGTATAGCAGCTTTGTCGAACAATATCCTAATATTACACAAGAGTATTTGAAAACATTTTGGTTTAACTCTGCTGAAATCGATGCTAACGGCATGAAATATGATATGGCTACTGATTCTTGGCGTTTGGGTACACAGCCCGTCAAGTTTTTGAAGAACGGTGATATTAAAGTCGGTCCCGTTACGTACAAAGGAACAGTGGGTTTATACGATTTATTGTTTTTAAAGGATCCGAAATATAATACCATGGCTGATGATAATGAATATGGCGATATTTTAAAACGAACAGACTTATACCTCAATAAGAATGGTCAAATTAAAGGTAATAAGTCGCCTAAATATACTTCAATTGTGAGGCCACTACTTGTAACCATTTATTCAAAGGGTGTTCCTACTACTTCAAGGACGAGATCTGGATCAGTAAAATCAACGAAATCAGGATCTTCCTTAATGGAATACAACGAAAAACCCAAAGAATATGTCTACTACGATGACATAAATGAGCTGGTTGACAGGTTAAAAAAGCTAGACGCTTCTAATCAGGTTGGCAACAATATTAACATGAACGAAATTTGGAGTATTTTGCACGAATTGGAACACCTTGGAGTAATTGAATTCTATAAATAAGTTTGTTTAAAGCTGTTATGTCTTAGTATCGTAGTAATCATGAATAAGTTTGGACGTTCCTTGCCCTCTTCGTCTAATCAGACGAAAAGAGTGAAAGTGTTGCAAGCACCCAACTTGATCACTCTTACAAAAGATGGCGATTACAATATTCAAGATCATCGGCTTTGTAACGTCAAACAAGCACAACAGAATAGAAACAGTGCATATAGAAAGTTTCGTTTAACAGAGAATATAGACGATTGGAGAGACTATCAAATTAAGAGACTTCCGTAATTCGAAGTGAAAAAATAAAATATTATGATCAAAATATAGACAGATGCAAAGGCGATGGGAAGAAAATGTGGAAAACCCTAAAAAACCTAGTGGGAAACAATAGTCAAACTACGGATTTCACAGCAATCGACTTTGGAAAATATAATGGGACAATAGAAGACAACTTTAATAATTTTTATTCCGATAGTCTTGACGAAATCTCCGCTACTATAGAAAAAAGACAGTGGGTTTCTAATATTAACAGAAACAATAACAACTTGGCTACATTACAAACTATTAATCTTTCGGAGTTAAAAAAGTTGTATATGGGTTAAAAAATAAAAGTACGAGTGACGATTTGCTAAACATTAAAATGGTGAAGGATTTGTTTTGTGTAATAGGTTATCCCCTTCTGTATTTTATAAATACATCTTTAGCTACTGGAAAAGTACCTAGTGAATTGAAAACTAGTATTATTGTGCCTATACCAAAGATGTCTAAACCAAAGTGTTCCGCCGAATTCAGGCCCATTAATTTACTCCCTGTCGTCGACAAAATTATTGAGACAATCGTTTGTCAACAATTAAAAACTTATTTTGAGACTAATCAGTTACTGTTTGTTGGGCAGTCTGGATTTAGAAGTCAGCATTCCTGTGAATCGGCCCTACAGTATGTGTGTGCAAAATGGAGGAACTTTATAAATGAGGAAAAAATAGTGCTCAGTGTTTTTGTTGATTTGCAACGTGCTTTCGAAACGATTGATCGTAAGATTCTAATGGAAAAGTTATTGTTATATGGTATAAATGGTATTGCTTTGGACTGGATAAATGATTATTTAGGTAATAGGTATCAGAAAACAAGAGTAGATAGAAGGCTATCGAATAGCAGGGAAAGTAGATGGGGTGTACCCCAAGGAAGTGTTTTGGGCCCTCTTTTGTTTGTTATTTATGTTAACGATATTCACACATTTTTGTCAATCTATTTGCCGATGACACTCTTATTTGTGTTGCAGGAAACAATTTTAGGGAAATTACTGATATTTTAAACAATGAACTTGAAATATTGTATAATTGGCTTTGCCAAAATAAATTAAAATTAAATGTTTTAAAAACAAAGTGTATGATAGTAGGTTCGAAAGTGAACTGCAAAAAATATTCAGATTTAGGTTTAACACTGAAAATTAATGGCATCACGATAGACTTTGTTTCAGCAATGAAATACTTGGGTATTTTTTTAGATCCTCAGTTAACTTTTACAAATCACGTCGATTATCTTTGTAAAAAATTAGGTAAAAAAATTGGATTTTTTTGCCGTGTTTCTAATTGCTTATCTCAATGGGCCAAAACACTAGTTTATAATACCATTATTCAACCGCATTTTAATTACTGTTCTTCTTTGTTGATAGCATGTACTCAAGAAAATATATATAGATTACAAATACAACAAAATAAAGTAATGCGCATAATTCTTAATTGTAATAAATACACGCCGATAAGAACAATGTTACGCACCTTGAATTGGTTATCTATAGAGCAGGGCATTAAGAGGGCCAACCTAATTTTGATATACAAAATTGAACATGGGCAGCTACTAACATATTTAAGTGTTTTTCTTGAAAAAAGATCCAACTCTGTTGAATATAATATTCGCTCTAGACAAAATTATAATATTGAGTTGGTTCGGACGGCAAGCTTACAAAAATCCTTATTTTACGAAGGTCTTCGCCTTTTTAATGCTCTTCCAGAGGCGTTGAAAAATGCCTCTAGCTTGGCGGTTTTTAGTAAAAACGTGTTTGAATATTTACGGAATTCATAAAAATGTAACTAGTATTAGAATTTTGTACTTGTATGTTTTTTGTATTTACGAGCCAAGTGCTAAATAAACACATTATTATTATTATTTATTATTAAAAATCACCAACAGATATCGCTGATGCCGTAAATAAAAGGTTTGTAGAGAGTATGCTAACTTCACTTTCTATTACCAAATTACCATTGATAGATCGCTGAATGATAAAATACAAGTATCCCACTTGGAGATGTTGAGACAAGTAAATGTGTTGGAGCAAAAAGTAAACAACTCTATTGGTAGTATTGTAAAACAAATGGAGGCCTTTACAAAAACTAATAAGGATTATGTAGACTCGGTATCCGATCAACTTAAGCTGCTTGACAACAAATTCAAGAGCGATACTTTAATTTTCGATTCAAACCTGGATCGTCTATCTACCCAATTCAAGGAACTCGAAAAACTCCTAAAAGTTTACACCAATATGGCTATTCGAAATGCTCTCAAACCAGTCAGTGCGGATATGGAAAAGATTCGTGAAGAACTATCAAAATTATTACAAACAGTTGCTTTGCTAAAGAAAGGATCTCCCCATCCACCAACTATCTAAAATTTAGACGTATATAATTCGATATCTTGCTGCAGAACCTCATTCTTTGGGAAATAATGGCTAAGGGCATTACGAAGGCGAGAGAACAAGTTGTTAAGGAGCTACATAAACCAGCTAGAATCAAATTTAAACGTCGTAGATTTATCCAGTATGGTTTAGATGATACGTTTGTCTCCGATCTTGCTCAGCTCGATCAGTACGCTCGTGAAAACAAGGGATTTAAATACATCTTGGTTGTAATTGATTGTTTTTGAAAATTTCTCTGGACCAGGCCTCTAAAGTCAAAAAATGCTCAGGATGTGACTAATGCAATTTATCATAATATACTCAAACAGTCTCGGAGGATTCCGAAAAAGCTGGTTACAGATAATGGGAAAGAGTATTACAACGCTAGCTTTCAAAGTCTTATGAAGAAGCATGGGATACATCATTACAGTACCTTTAGTATTATAAAGGCTTCTATTGCTTCTATAACTTCTCCTTGGCACTTTGAGCGTCATTAACGGCCTTCGCTATCCCCGCGGCGCCCCCGCTTAGTGCTTCCAGGGCACTAAGTCCTGCAGATATGGGGATAAGTGGTAGAAACCCACCCTGTTTCGGTAAGGGTATTATTCGTGGTACGTTGATCCTCTTACGCTCTCCCACCTTCTTGACCGTTACTCGTGCAGCTTTAAGGATTTTACTGAGAGTCCTTTTCTTACTAACATCACCAGTACCCGTATGTTTAAGTTGTTTCTTAAGCAGAGTGACCACTGATGATAGGGGTTTCATATTCTTCTTGCCAGCACCCAACTTGCGTTTTATCTTCATAGCGTTAGTTACGAACCACGCTGAAGCTTTTTCACCAAAACTGGAATCGTTTGCCTTTACTCGTTCCCAAGCTTGGTTCTCCAACACTCGATCGGCTCGATGTCTTTGTTCCAACTCATTAGACTTTGCGTATTCGATATCGTGATCGCGACAAGCACTATCCAATTTGTTCTTAGGTTGATCGCCTCGAGCCAGCCGCTCTTGAAGTTTGGTTCCCGGTCCGCAATAGGAATATCCCGGTAAATGAAGCTCGAACGGGAGCTTGTTGATAACTGTATTTAACACACCTGCACCCTGCAGAGTCTTCATTAGTAATGAAGTCCTGGGAGGGTGTAGAGTAATATTTATAGAGATGCATCAAGAGAAGCAGAAACTCAAAATCCAAGTTTATAATTGTGATATGAAAAAAGACAAGTCCCTAAGTAGGAAACATGGTCAACTTTTACCTTCTACAATTCGAGCTTTAATATGTGGTCCTAGTAATTGTGGCAAAACCAATGTAATGATTAGTCTGTTGATTGATGAAAATGGTTTAAAATTCGAAAATGTGTACGCATATTCCAAATCTCTGCAGCAAGACAAGTACGACTTTCTTCAACAGGCTATGCAACATTCCCGTTTAGTCTATTTCGGAGACAGTGATAATGATGAAGTTTTAGATCCTGCCAGTGCCCGACCTCACTCTGTATTCATATTTGATGACGTAGCATGTGAAAAGCAGGATAAAATACGTAATTATTTTTGTATGGGCCGGCATAACGCAATTGATTCATTCTATTTATCGCAAACTTACTCGGAAATACCTAAACAGCTGGTTCGTGACAATGCTAATGTATTAATTTTATTTAAGCAGGACGACTTAAACTTGAAACATATCTACGACGATCACGTTAATACAGACATGACATTCGATGCATTTAAATATATTTGTTCCGAATGTTGGAAGGATCGGTATGGGTTCTTAGTAATTGTAAAAGACAAGGATATTGCCAAAGGCCGATATCGTAGCAAGTTTGATACTTATATCATACCCTAAACCCCTTTAGGTTCAGAGTATCACTTGACGTCCTAGAAGGTAGATGTGCTAAGTCTTTAGAAACAGATCTCTAGAAACAGGTTTCTAGAAACAAAATCTGTTTAATTAGCGGTTCAGCTGTTGAGCAGTTGAGCGGTTGAACGGTTGAGCGGTTGAACGGTTGAGCGGTTGAGCGGTTATGACTACTCCTTTTAACCAGCTTGATAAGGACGTTAAGCGTCGAATTATCCAAGCTGCTAGAACAATAAGAAAGAAGTATTTAGCATTAAAGTTGGAGCGGGGTGGAGACGATGAAGCTCTTAGTAAATTCTTAACACCTATTACCGACCCTCTGAATAAGATTATGGATGCTTCCCTCGGTACAAAGGCTAAGAAACGTAAGATGCAAATAGAAAAGAGTGAAGATGTAAATCCGTTGATAAAATTCGAGCAGCCTACAACCATCTCTTCCTCTTAAGCCCCGGAAGTTAAGATATCAACGTCCTCGCCATCCGTAGCTACTGAGTCCAGAAAGGGAGATAATTCCGATGATGTGTTTGAAGAAGCACAACAAGACCTAGCAGAGAAATCCGCTCGAGATCTAAAAGCCGAGTTTGAGGCTTCTCTTCGACGACCGGAGGTGTATAGCAGCTTTGTCGAACAATATCCTAATATTACACAAGAGTATTTGAAAACATTTTGGTTTAACTCTGCTGAAATCGATGCTAACGGCATGAAATATGATATGGCTACTGATTCTTGGCGTTTGGGTACACAGCCCGTCAAGTTTTTGAAGAACGGTGATATTAAAGTCGGTCCCGTTACGTACAAAGGAACTGTGGGTTTATACGATTTATTGTTTTTAAAGGATCCGAAATATAATACCATGGCTGATGATAATGAATATGGCGATATTTTAAAACGAACAGACTTATACCTCAATAAGAATGGTCAAATTAAAGGTAATAAGTCGCCTAAATATACTTCAATTGTGAGGCCACTACTTGTAACCATTTATTCAAAGGGTGTTCCTACTACTTCAAGGACGAGATCTGGATCAGTAAAATCAACGAAATCAGGATCTTCCTTAATGGAATACAACGAAAAACCCAAAGAATATGTCTACTACGATGACATAAATGAGCTGGTTGACAGGTTAAAAAAGCTAGACGCTTCTAATCAGGTTGGCAACAATATTAACATGAACGAAATTTGGAGTATTTTGCACGAATTGGAACACCTTGGAGTAATTGAATTCTATAAATAAGTTTGTTTAAAGCTGTTATGTCTTAGTATCGTAGTAATCATGAATAAGTTTGGACGTTCCTTGCCCTCTTCGTCTAATCAGACGAAAAGAGTGAAAGTGTTGCAAGCACCCAACTTGATCACTCTTACAAAAGATGGCGATTACAATATTCAAGATCATCGGCTTTGTAACGTCAAACAAGCACAACAGAATAGAAACAGTGCATATAGAAAGTTTCGTTTAACAGAGAATATAGACGATTGGAGAGACTATCAAATTAAGAGACTTCCGTAATTCGAAGTGAAAAAATAAAATATTATGATCAAAATATAGACAGATGCAAAGGCGATGGGAAGAAAATGTGGAAAACCCTAAAAAACCTAGTGGGAAACAATAGTCAAACTACGGATTTCACAGCAATCGACTTTGGAAAATATAATGGGACAATAGAAGACAACTTTAATAATTTTTATTCCGATAGTCTTGACGAAATCTCCGCTACTATAGAAAAAAGACAGTGGGTTTCTAATATTAACAGAAACAATAACAACTTGGCTACATTACAAACTATTAATCTTTCGGAGTTAAAAAAGTTGTATATGGGTTAAAAAATAAAAGTACGAGTGACGATTTGCTAAACATTAAAATGGTGAAGGATTTGTTTTGTGTAATAGGTTATCCCCTTCTGTATTTTATAAATACATCTTTAGCTACTGGAAAAGTACCTAGTGAATTGAAAACTAGTATTATTGTGCCTATACCAAAGGTGTCTAAACCAAAGTGTTCCGCCGAATTCAGGCCCATTAATTTACTCCCTGTCGTCGACAAAATTATTGAGACAATCGTTTGTCAACAATTAAAAACTTATTTTGAGACTAATCAGTTACTGTTTGTTGGGCAGTCTGGATTTAGAAGTCAGCATTCCTGTGAATCGGCCCTACAGTATGTGTGTGCAAAATGGAGGAACTTTATAAATGAGGAAAAAATAGTGCTCAGTGTTTTTGTTGATTTGCAACGTGCTTTCGAAACGATTGATCGTAAGATTCTAATGGAAAAGTTATTGTTATATGGTATAAATGGTATTGCTTTGGACTGGATAAATGATTATTTAGGTAATAGGTATCAGAAAACAAGAGTAGATAGAAGGCTATCGAATAGCAGGGAAAGTAGATGGGGTGTACCCCAAGGAAGTGTTTTGGGCCCTCTTTTGTTTGTTATTTATGTTAACGATATTCACACATTTTTGTCAATCTATTTGCCGATGACACTCTTATTTGTGTTGCAGGAAACAATTTTAGGGAAATTACTGATATTTTAAACAATGAACTTGAAATATTGTATAATTGGCTTTGCCAAAATAAATTAAAATTAAATGTTTTAAAAACAAAGTGTATGATAGTAGGTTCGAAAGTGAACTGCAAAAAATATTCAGATTTAGGTTTAACACTGAAAATTAATGGCATCACGATAGACTTTGTTTCAGCAATGAAATACTTGGGTATTTTTTTAGATCCTCAGTTAACTTTTACAAATCACGTCGATTATCTTTGTAAAAAATTAGGTAAAAAAATTGGATTTTTTTGCCGTGTTTCTAATTGCTTATCTCAATGGGCCAAAACACTAGTTTATAATACCATTATTCAACCGCATTTTAATTACTGTTCTTCTTTGTTGATAGCATGTACTCAAGAAAATATATATAGATTACAAATACAACAAAATAAAGTAATGCGCATAATTCTTAATTGTAATAAATACACGCCGATAAGAACAATGTTACGCACCTTGAATTGGTTATCTATAGAGCAGGGCATTAAGAGGGCCAACCTAATTTTGATATACAAAATTGAACATGGGCAGCTACTAACATATTTAAGTGTTTTTCTTGAAAAAGATCCAACTCTGTTGAATATAATATTCGCTCTAGACAAAATTATAATATTGAGTTGGTTCGGACGGCAAGCTTACAAAAATCCTTATTTTACGAAGGTCTTCGCCTTTTTAATGCTCTTCCAGAGGCGTTGAAAAATGCCTCTAGCTTGGCGGTTTTTAGTAAAAACGTGTTTGAATATTTACGGAATTCATAAAAATGTAACTAGTATTAGAATTTTGTACTTGTATGTTTTTTGTATTTACGAGCCAAGTGCTAAATAAACACATTATTATTATTATTTATTATTAAAAATCACCAACAGATATCGCTGATGCCGTAAATAAAAGGTTTGTAGAGAGTATGCTAACTTCACTTTCTATTACCAAATTACCATTGATAGATCGCTGAATGATAAAATACAAGTATCCCACTTGGAGATGTTGAGACAAGTAAATGTGTTGGAGCAAAAAGTAAACAACTCTATTGGTAGTATTGTAAAACAAATGGAGGCCTTTACAAAAACTAATAAGGATTATGTAGACTCGGTATCCGATCAACTTAAGCTGCTTGACAACAAATTCAAGAGCGATACTTTAATTTTCGATTCAAACCTGGATCGTCTATCTACCCAATTCAAGGAACTCGAAAAACTCCTAAAAGTTTACACCAATATGGCTATTCGAAATGCTCTCAAACCAGTCAGTGCGGATATGGAAAAGATTCGTGAAGAACTATCAAAATTATTACAAACAGTTGCTTTGCTAAAGAAAGGATCTCCCCATCCACCAACTATCTAAAATTTAGACGTATATAATTCGATATCTTGCTGCAGAACCTCATTCTTTGGGAAATAATGGCTAAGGGCATTACGAAGGCGAGAGAACAAGTTGTTAAGGAGCTACATAAACCAGCTAGAATCAAATTTAAACGTCGTAGATTTATCCAGTATGGTTTAGATGATACGTTTGTCTCCGATCTTGCTCAGCTCGATCAGTACGCTCGTGAAAACAAGGGATTTAAATACATCTTGGTTGTAATTGATTGTTTTTGAAAATTTCTCTGGACCAGGCCTCTAAAGTCAAAAAATGCTCAGGATGTGACTAATGCAATTTATCATAATATACTCAAACAGTCTCGGAGGATTCCGAAAAAGCTGGTTACAGATAATGGGAAAGAGTATTACAACGCTAGCTTTCAAAGTCTTATGAAGAAGCATGGGATACATCATTACAGTACCTTTAGTATTATAAAGGCTTCTATTGCTGAGCGAGTAATTCGAACGCTCAAAGAACACCTGTTTAAGTTGCTTACCTTGAATGGTAATCATAAATGGATCGACTTGTTGGAACAAGTTACAAATAATTACAATAACATCAAACATCACACAATCCGCATGAAACCGAAGGATGTTAGCAAGAGTAATGAGAAGAAAATATTAGACTCTGTTTATAGTCTTTTAAAGGTTGTGGGAAAGCAAAAATTCAAAGTTGGCGACATTGTTCGCATAAGTAAGACTAAGCACGTGTTTGAAAAGGGTTATATATCTAATTGGACCACGGAGTTGTTTAAAGTATCTCAGGTGAAGATTACCAATCCTACGACTTATTTGCTCGAGGACACGAGCGGTCAACCCATTAGTGGCGGATTCTATGAAGAGGAATTGCAAAAAACCAAACAGTCTGACGTATGTCTTATTGAACAAGTTTTGCGTAAAAAGGGCAAAAAGATGTATGTAAAATGGCTTGGGTTTGATAAGCCTCATAACAGTTGGATAGATATAGTTAAGGATGTGGTTTAAACGCTCGTTCTTTGTATAAATAGACAGCATTTTCCAGCTTTTGCCTAGTTAAAACTATGCCGTATTGGAGAGTGTGATACGGAAATTTTATCCCGTAGTCCTCATAACCGTACTCTAAAACATAAGCAGCAATGTAGTGAGAACTTGTACTCTCAGGTAAAATTAGTTCGAACTACTTTTAAACAACGGATACTAACGTACCATCTGACAAATGACTTACATTCGACTGATGTTAAGCAATATTTAGAAGATCTAAAAGATGCGGTTATTACTTTACTCACTGATCCTTTAAAGACTTATCCCCAGCTTAAAGTTAATATGGAGCTATATGGTCGTTATCTGTTGGCATCCACACAAGAACAAGACATAAAATCGTTTAATACAAAATTTAGCGTTATTTCTCCCAACACTAATTTGGAGGACTTTTACAGCGAATATCAGATCTCTCTAGTGAAAAAAGCTTCCTAATTTACCGAGATGGGAAGCGGATGGGCGCTATCTCAACTTCTGTTTCTCGAACTTAACATCAATAAATGTACTAATACTAATACTAATCCTAATACGTTGGTAGATGTCATTATTTTAGTGCGAACCATGGCTAGTAAAAGTTGTACCGCTGCTGCTGCTGCTGCTCCTGCTGCTTCTGAGGTGATGGAAGAAGACGATAGTTCCCGAAGCTCATCACCCTATTGGACATATCTAGACAGTATGATTCTCCGAAGTAGCCGAGAAATTAGCAACGAGAAGAAACTCTTGGGTGAATTTTGCTATCCTACTGGTAATGTTACAGTAATTGTGGGCCTTAGTATTGCCAGGGGGATGATGCCAAGTGTAAAACTAACCACAACAACATCCGAACATCATCAGCTCTCCCTCAGCCATTCTGATTGGATCGAGTTTTTGGAGATTATCGACAAGATGATTGCCGATACTGATGGAAGTGTGACAACAACGCTGATGTCTTCATCGGAAAATTTTACCGTATCCAGTGCTATTCTTCTGAACGATCGATTATTTAGGCTCAAGATTAATGATGATGTAACTTTCACGTTTTCTTCCAATGATATAAATTCTATTGTTAGCATTAGGCATTTAATTAACTATAGATTAAAGTTAGTCGAACGTTTACAATTTAGAAGCTATTATGATGATACTTTGCAGTATGCAAAATGTTTTGTTAATATTAAGGACAACTTTTTTTAAATTGTAACCAATCTGTGTAATTTAAACCCATATGAACAAAGTTATTACATGTTGGAATTATTGCATTACAACCAGCAAAAATTGTTAGATGACTTTGATAAACTGTATATGTATTCTGATGTCTCTGAATAATAATAAATATTGTAACGCTCACGGTTCTTTTATTTTTTTTCCAGTTTCCCCCTCACCCTTATCCTGCTGCTGTTGCTGCTGCGGTTACTAATAAAACCACTCGATTTCCGGCAGAGTTTTCATAGTTTTTCATACGTTCATTGCAGTCAGTTGTAGCCTGTCTAGACCTGTCGTGATTTGTTTTCTAACCTTAAAACATGAGTATTTCAAAGCTTACCTTATTGGAACTTAATGATCAAATTAACAAAAGTGTTGAATTTCCCGAGTGTAGAAAACTTGGTGCTTTGGATATAGGAACAGTGTATCCTCTTCAAAAACTGGAATTTGTTACAACACGTTTTGGAAGAATTATTGTTGCGACATTGGTCGATATCGCCCAGAAGAAGGCGATCTTTCAAACATTTGTACCCCAACGGTTAGCGGAAACTTTATCGCAGGATTTGGTTGACCAAATGAATATGTCCCATGACAAGTATAGTTTGACGTATTTGGGGCAGAGCCCTAATGCTGCTGCTGCTGGAGGTAATACTCGTGCTCTAATCCAGTTTGGATGTGTGGAATAAAGCCTGTTTCCACTGGTGTTGGTGGTGATGGTGGTGGGGAGGTGTATTTTATCCTATTTAAAGCCCTCCCTTACTGGAAACTGTTTAGACGTCAGTTCAACACCGTAGTCGTTAGCAGTGCCGTCTTTGAGTCTCGTAAGTGTGTGTGCAAGATGTCAAACGAACGTCAGGAAGTTTGCATCGATCTTCAAGGTTACCCCTTAGCCAGTGGGTTTATACCGAAGGAGTTGGCTGTGTATGATGGCGTACGATTTTGCAGCTTTCTCTTCAAACCTCCGTATGGCAGGAAATTTTTAAAGCCTGAAGATCTCAAGATAGTAGAATATTTGAAGGAAAAATACCATGGACTAATGTGGGAGTCTGGCTGTTTGGACTTAAACCAATTTGAAAGTGTTTTACGTGACATATGGTTGCAGTATGACTCTCTTAAATTTCTGGTTAAGGGCGATTTAAAGGCAACTTGTTTAAAGCAGATTTTTGATTCTTCCCTTATATTTAGTACTCCTTTAAAGACTGAACCTAAATTAAGTAAATATAAGAAAGTTGTGGAATGTTTCCACCATAAGGACTTTAATGTTTGGCATTGTGCCTGTAATAATGCTAAGTTATTGTATAATTTCCGACATTGTTTTTTAAATGATATGGAATAAAAGTATATAACATGTTTTGTTTGTTTTATTTCTAGATTAGTCTAAGTAGAAAGCCGTTGTAAAATGCCTAGCCGCAGTGTAGATTGTACTGATTGCTTAGACGATGGTCTCGGCTTTATTCGTACTTTTGAAGAGCGTCTGATCACGTTTGCAAATTGGACCAATACAGTTAGTCCTAAAGACCTAGCACAGGCTGGTTTTTATTACACCCAGCGATTGGATATAGTTTAATGTGTCTTTTGTCAGTGTGAGTTTACTGATTGGAAAGAGGGAGATGATCCGCTAGCCGACCACTACAAGTACTCCCAACATTGCCGGTTAGCTAAAGTATTGTGGAAGTGTCGTCAACTGAAAAAGGTAGTTCCACCCTCATCATCATCACCCCAAAGCTTGAAGAAGAAGACGAAGATACAACAGCAGGAACCGCTCCGAACTCTCCATGTTAGTTCTCTGTTCTTAATACCGCTTTTGGTACTATCGTACAGCGGAATTATACACATATACATACGACCTTATAAATCTCTATCATTCTACGTTTTAAATCATTTTGACGTCAGTCATGGCAGCGTTAAGTTCGACGCACATTCTGCTCGTTGCGTTAGTGTACAACGTATTCTACGTATACATGCCAAATAATGTTAAGGATGCTGCCATCATGATTGAAACCGAGGATTTTCCCTCCAATAATACATGGCTAAGGATGGTTTACGAAAGAATAGACCATCAGCAAACGCCTGTTTTCTCTTTGAAGATTCCTACGGTAGCAGCAGCATACCACAGCCTTCTTCGTTACAAAGTCAAGTTCGTCTTTCGAGATAACACCGTTGGCGAAACCGATTGGAAGACATTACTTCGTGAGGATACATTAACTAGCACACCATCATGATTATCAAACTCAGTTTTTAATTTACGTATATTTATAACTATAGCTTGTTCATTATTGTTGAGTAATCTAATATTTAATATTTGTAAGACAATTCGACAACATTATTAATTAAAGACTAATTTTTCCTACATCGCATTTTATTTATCTACATTCGCTACCTACAATGCGGTTACCATACATAAGTTAAAACAAGTGATAACCTTATCGACCGGAAATGGAAACCACAAAGCTAGCCTTATCGAGCGGAAATGGCAACCACAACTTCCTAAGTTTCGCAGTACTAATGCATATTTTGTTGTTATTATTCTATAAAATTAAATCAAATAATATTCATAGTTTATATAATTAAATTAAAAATTTATTATGCAGAGTGAAGTGGGAATTTTAAAATCTTATTTTTTGCTGATCACATCCAAGTAAGTTCAGAAGAACTAATGCATATTTTTCTGTTATGAAATCCAATAATATTCATAATTTATATAATTAATCCAAATTTTACTATACAGGGTGATGTAAAAATTTTGAAATCTAATTTTTTACTAGTTCAGAAGAACTAATGCCTATTTTTCTGTTATTAAATCCCCTAATATTCATAATTTATATAATTAATCGAAATTTTACTATACAGGGTGATGTAAAAATTTTGGAATCTAATTTTTTACTACCAGTCGAGATTTTTAAAAAATAATTTGACAAATCGAAAGATCTGCTCCGCCACTATCCCCCATGCGAATTTCGTCTCTCCACCTTCAGCCGTTAGGTCGCTAATCGCAAAAAACTATATCTCCGGAACCAAAGGGCCGATCGACGCCATTCTTTATTTAAACGCCTTCTGACACCGCCCCGAACACGTGACGTATGTTAAATTTTTATTTTGACGTTTAACAGGTGACAGTTGACATATCTTAAATGACAGGTGACAGCTGACATACTTTTACACATGTCTTCTGACGCCATTTTGAACACGTGACGTATGTTCAATTTTTCTTTTGACATTTGACAAGTGACAGATGACAGTTGACAGATCGAAGATGACAAGTGACATCTGACCAATTTTTTTCTCCTGTCTTATGACGTCACCCTTCACATGTGACGTATGTCACTTTTCAATTTTGACATTTGACAGGTAACAAGTGACAGGTGACCTTTGACATTTGACAGCTGACATTTATATTGCTGACGTAAAATCCACTGACTTAGACTTCGATGACGTACTTTAAATTTACTCATGCGCAAAGGTGGCCGAGATATGACGTCATAGATCACAAGATAAGATTCCTCCGGAGGACGGAGTGATGGTGAACATATCATCTTGTACTACTAGAGAATAAAAGGAGGAATTTCTCCAAACATGTTAATTAATGTATCATTTTCGATGTTATCGAGGTGAGAAAATCTAATTTTTTTTGGGTTTACAGATGCTTAAAATATATTAACGGGGAGGAGGGGGGGGGGGTTATAACAAGGAGCGGCTGAGAATTTCTTCAAAAATGTTAACTAATATATGATTTTCGAGGTTATTGAGGTCAGAAAATCTAATTTTGTTTAACCGATGTTAAAAAATTAACGGAGAGAGGGGATAAAAAGGAGCGATTGGTAATTTCTCGAAAAATGTTAACCAACATGTCATTTTTGGGGTGATTGAGGTCAAAATATTTAATTTTGGGTAACAGATGTTAAGAAAACTGACGGGGGGGGGGGGGGGATAAAGAGGAGCAACTGCCAATTTCTCCAAAAATGTTAACTAATGGGTCATTTTCGGGGGTATTGAGGTCAGAAAAACTAAGTTCATGTAACGGATGAAAAAATAAATAAATTGTTCGGTGGTCGAGCCACTGCGTTCGATCACCGAAGTTAAGCGACGCTCGGCACGGTTATTACTTGGATGGATGACCACCTGGGAATGCCGTGTCTCGCATTAAACAAGGAAGGTGGTAGAGGATTCTTCCTCGTCCGAGGCGGCACCACCCCACACATCTGTTAAAGGGCTGGTGAAATCCATACGGATGATTCCAGCTCCGGATGTGTGAGACGGATACCCCCAGTACACCCACGGTATTTAGAGTACTTATGTTTAGACCTTCGTGGGCTGTCCGAAGATAAAAAAAATACGGCGGGGGGGGGGTGTTGGAATTTTTTTTAAAAATGTTTGCTGTCATTTTCGGATTTACTGAGGTCTGAAAATCCAATATCACATGGATATTACAAATTTAAAGAGGGGGCGATAAGATGAAGGGAGGGGGAGAATATGTTTTTTTTTTTTTTTTTTTTATTGATAAAGCCTGCGGCGTTTACTGTTATTAAAACTGGTCTGCAAGACCAACCATTAATTTTTCTCTAAATTCTTAAAAACTAAAATCCTTATATACTAAAGTTCACCCAATGGAGTCCTAAAGGTTTATCTGTTGTGACTCATGGCCATGGCACTTAGCACTCACACACTTGCGCACTGTACTATGTTTTCAAAAGTCTATACTAGTTCAAAGGGCTTGGTCCTCTTCAGCCTTCTAACTAGGTCCTGGTTGTCAAGAAGCCTAATGGCTTCGACGTTAACGTGCTGATGGAGTCGAGACTCGTGCTTGATGGCAAATCTTCTAATTTCACTAGCGACATACGGGATACCAAGATCGCGATGTAGGTCACTATTTCGTATGTACCACGGTGCACTAACTATGTTCCGTAATACTTTATTTTGGAAGGTTTGGATGCGTTTGATGTGGCTCTCCTTGGCACAGCCCCATAACTGGATGCCATAAACCCAGACTGGTTTTAAAATCTGGTTGTATATCATGATTTTACAGTGTATTGACAGCTTAGATTTTCGTCCCAAGAGCCAATACAACTGTCTATATTTGAGCCCTAGTTCAGTGCGTTTAGTTCTGATATGTTCCTTCCATCTTAGTTTCGCATCTAAGGTCATCCCCAGGTATTTGGCAGTATTTGCATAGGGAACTATGATACCATTTATGTTAATTGGTTGATGATTGCCTATTCTTTTGTTGGTAAAGTTGACACAAATAGATTTTTGCTCATTAAGCTTAGTCTTCCAGTCTGTGGTCCAATTGTAAATCTGGTCGCTAGCATGTTGGAGTTGTCTGGTTACTGCATCTAGGTCTGTTCCTACTGCTAATACAGCAGTGTCATCAGCGAATGTAGCCACAGTTACATTTTCTGTTTGTGGGAGATCACAAGTGTACAGTAAATAAAGGACGGGTCCCAAGACGCTTCCTTGAGGCACACCTGCTTTAACTTCCTTCAGTTTGGAGTATTCATCGTCCTGTTTAATTCTGAACACTCTATCTGTAATGTAGGAGGTTAGCAACTCTACATATTGTTTTGGTAACATTCTGTTTAATTTGTTAATTAGCCCTTTGTGCCAAACTTTATCAAAAGCTTGAGCTACGTCAAGGAAGATAGTTGAGCAGATTAGCTTTTCTTCTAGTGCCCTTTCTATGATGTCTGTTATTCGATGGACTTGGTCTATCGTGGAGTGCTTGCATCTAAAGCCAAATTGATGATTTGGGATTAGGTTACTGTTCTCTATTATAATCTTAAGTCGTTTTAAGAAAAGCTTTTCAAATAATTTTGAAATAATTGGTAGTAGTGATATGGGCCTGTAAGATTTGGCTTCATTCGGTGGTTTGCCTGGTTTTGGTAGCATAATGACTTCAGCCACTTTCCAGACGCTAGGGACGTGTTTTAATCTAAGTGCTGCATTAATTAGGTAAGTCAGCATAACTATACCTTTTTTTGGTAGTTGTTTTAAAATTTCTCCTGTTATAAGGTCAAACCCAGGGGCTTTTTTGGCGCTTAAATTGTTTTTGATTTCGTTCGCTACTTCTTTAGGAGTGACTAGTGCTATTTCATTCTCTTGGATATTCACAGACTCTTCCATATTGACATTGGACTGGATATCATTTGGCTGAAAAATTTCGGCTAGATGTTCTGCAAATGCTTCAGCCTTTTCCTTATTATCTCTTGCCCAAGTACCATCCCTTAATTTGATGGGTGGCATTTGGGTGATTGGCCTTTTGAGTTTTTTCGTTGCCTTCCATAAGGAGAAATCCTTGTCTTCATCAGCTGATAAATTTTCTAGGTAGCTGTTTATAGATTCTTCTCTAAGTTGTTGTATTTCTCGTTTAAGTTGTTGAGTTTTGTTGTTAAGAATATTTTTGTCCGATGGATCCCTAGTGTGTTGCCATCTCCTTCTGGCTCTTCTCTTTTCTTTGACAAGTTCTCTTATTTCCATTGGATAGTTGTTTCCCATTGTTTTTTGAGTGTACGCCTTTGTGTTGTCCCAGGCTATTTTTTGTATGATGTTGTTGAACTTTTCAGCTGCTACTTCTAATTGTTCTTTGGTTCTTAATTGGATTTTAAGGATAATTTTATTTTCCAGTTCATTTCTAAAGCTTTTCCAATCAGTAGTTTTATTAACCAAAGTTGGCCTATTTTCTTTTCTAATTATTTTCTCGCTCAAAGTTAAGATCACAGCTGAGTGATCGGAGTCTAGGTCAAAATTATCTTGAATATCAATAAAATTGGGTGACACTTTTCTTGATATAAAAAAATCTAATAGATCTGGAATTTTATTAGTATCTGTAGGCCAGTATGTTGGTTTACCAGTAGTGTGAAAGTTGCATCCGGTCTCCCTTATAGCTTCCCTAAGTTCTTTACCTTTTGTAGTTGTTAATCTGGATCCCCAATCCATGTGTTTCGAATTGTAGTCACCTCCCACGATGAATCTGTCTCCCAGATGCTGTAGAAAGTTTTTATAATCCGTTTTCTTGAGGTTATACCTTGGTGGACAGTACACTGCAGCAACAGTCAGTCTCTGTTTGGTTGTGTTACTTGTTTTAATTCCTATTGCTGTTAACTGAACTTCTGCACTCCTAATAGGGCATTGTTCATAATGATTAATGCTATTCTTTATTATAACAGCCGTTCCCCCACGTGCCTGATTGTCGGGATGAATCGTTTGGTATACTTGGTAACCCTTTATTTTTAGGTAGGTCTCATTTGTTGAATGTGTTTCTGAGACCAGACACACATCAATACTTTGTGTGTTGAGAAATATTTCTATTTCTTGCATTCTGTTTTGGATGCCATTAGCATTCCAAGTTGCTATTCTTAGATCTTGTTGATGCATTATTGTTTTTCACGAGTTTTGGTTTCCAGTCTGTCTAACCTTTCTGAAAGTTTGTTCATAAGGTTCATCATATTTTGTAACATTAGCATCATGGACTGTTGCTCATTCGGAACTGGTGCAGGTTGAGATTTAGGGCCATGTGCTGCCTGTGCATAGGATACCTCTTTGGTAGTATTTTTAGATGTGAAATTTTTTGGTTGTCCATTTTGTGGTTTCCTTGCATTGTTTGCGTTATTTCGTCTTTTCTGCAGTTCTTTTGCTACCACGCATCCACGGTAGTTTGCGGGATGTGCCTCTCCGCAGTTTGAACATTTAGGTGGTGTTTCCCTTGGCTTGGTGCATTCGGAGGTCATGTGTGATATATATATGTGAACTAAAAAGAAAAACATACTTTTTAAATGAACCAACTTCACAAGAGAAGAAGCGCTAAAAAGTATGAAATAATATTTCTACGTATTTATAACTGTGGTTAATAGTAAACTTAATTTTGTTCAAAGTTAGGTAACTTGTACCCCGAAGTTCTAAACTTTGAGGTCTGCGCAATTTCACAGTATAGAGATCCGTAATGATAATTCATAAACAATTAATAAGGAGTTGCGCTTACTTTAAAGTTCAGAACATTTGTGTACAACTACTTACCAAATTAGGCGGACCCTTAGGATCAAACTAAAAATATTACTCTTTATTAAAAATTTAATAATGTATTATCATTAAGGATTCCTATTATACTTCAAAATTGCGCTGACTTCAAAGTTTAGAACTTCGGTGTACAAATTACCTACCTTTGAATCAAATTAAGTTTACCATTAACCACAGCTATAAATACGTAGAAATATTATATCATACTTTTTAGTGCTTTTTCCTTTGTGAAGTTGGTTTATTTTAAAATTATTTGACCTCAGTAACTACGAAATGACGTATTAGTTTGTTATATTTTCCAACGTTTTCCCCAAAATGTCTACCCTAATAAAACACTTTAAAAAATAATAAAGTGTTATAAATGAGAAAAATATCGAATGTGACCAAGGTACGCCCTGAGAACGTTGCCTACTTACAACTCTTACCTAATCGACCAAATCTAGCTGTTTGTAGATCACCTCCATGCGCTAACTTTAACTCAAGGGGTAGGTTCGGTAGTCGTGACGACAAAATCGGTAAATCTAGTCAAAAAGTGAGAGGCGCCACCATAGTTTTAGTTTATAAAGATAGGCTCTAACTAAATGGTAGTCAGTTTAGCCTCCAGCGATCAAACAAAACCAGGAACACAAAACTATTTTTTTTATCTAAGACATCCCACGTAGACTTCAAGCCTAAGTACTAACGTACCGTGGGCGTCTGGAGAGAAGGGAAATGTAGTCTATTGGCACGGATTTTGAAGGATTGGCGGTTGGGACGGGAAGGGAAAGCATCTGCAGGCAATTTGTTCCATAATCTGGAGACCCTAGGTATGAATGAGCTAGAGAAGTGGTCTGTTCTAGGCTTTTGTAGCTGGACAGTAAAGGGATGCATACGTAACGAGCCTCATGTTGTTCTGTTAGGAACAGTCAAGGGGGGAATAATACCGGCTAGTTGTTCAGAGCAAAATCTGTGGAAGTAGCGTTAGAAAAGGGATAAATCCCCAACAGCGCGGCGATGAGCGACAGAAGGGAGTTTTCTCGTGAGGGCTGGGTCATTGCTAAGTCGAATGTCTCTCTTTTGGATAGAATCAAGGATGTTAAGTGTCGAAGGTGATGCCGCTCCTCAGATGTGGGAGCAGTACCCTAGGTTAGGTCTTATTTGGGAAACATAGAGAGTGTATAAGTTGATAGGGGAGAAGTATTTTCTAGCTCTAAAGAGAAAACCAAGCTTTTTAGCTGCCGATGTGGCTACTGAAGTAATGTGTTTGTGCCAGCTGAGATCATGTTCGAAAGCGACGCCAACAAGATCGAATGTTTCATTGCTTTGTAGGGCTTGACCATTCATGTGGATGGGGTAAGCGTGGCCAGATTTTTTGCGTGACGGAGCAAGACTGGGTTTTGGAGGCGTTGAACTGAACAAGGTTCTTGGCATCCCAGTCTAAGATTAATTGAAGATCTTGGGGAAAGGGATAGGTACATAGATCTGCGTCTATTATCCAACTCTTGATTCGCTCAAGTTCTGGAGCGCATTTTTTTAGGACAATTGCTGGTATGCCAGCCAGACCGGAGGACTTTTTGGTGTCAAGGGATAGAAGAATTTTTTGAACTTGTTTGACCTTAAGTATTATATCGGGCATTTTGTGGGGTACAGACTTAGCGGTTGGTAGAGCGAAATTGGGGGGAGGGATCAGGGTGGAATTGGCAGCGAATTGTTTGGCGAATAGTTCAGCTTTCCCTTTAGAGGTGGAGATAATTTCGTTGTCAGAGGTCAGGGGAGGAAAAGTACTTCTACAGAAGTTTTGACTGATGTTTTTGGCAAGGGACCAGAAAGATTTGCTGCCGTTAGGACAGGAAGGCACTTTATCTTTTATGCGGTTGTTAAAAGCATTTTGGACTCTTAAGATAGTTTGATTGTATTGATTTCTTGCCTCGGTGAAAATTTGACGATTTTCGAGGGTAGGATTTGCTTGTATTGTTGCCTTTGTAGCACAACCCTCCAAAAAGAAATAGAATACTTACTAGATTTCAAAAATGGCACACGTATACGTGGACGGCTATATGGAGGATTTAATTTTATTTTGTTACGAAGAAATTATGTTGGCAGCAACCGCTAACTTCGTGAAAGTTATCCAAAATGTCAAAATCTTAAAATGAATACTTGGCGGGTTAGGCCTTAGACGAGGAAAGAGAGTGGACTGGTAACACTCATTTAAAGGCTCATTTACACATGGCAAGTTTAGTGGCGGAAAGTACTTGCCGCCAGTAAACTTGCTTCGTTTGTTGTGTATACACACTGGATAGTTTATGTTACTTGCTCAGTTATCAAAATTCAAGATGGCTCCGAGTACGATAGTGCGTGCTGCTGTGAAAGTTATTGTAGAAAATATGAGTATTCTTGAGGAACAAAAGAAAAAAGAAGAAACTAGTATGGGTCAGGAGCTGGATTAAGCGTCGGAATGCTTTAGGAGCTTCTGCTCAACTTTTAAAAGAGATAGCAACTGAAGATCCAGAATCATATAGGAATTTTATGAGATTAACCCCAACAATTTTTGAACGTATATCCCACAATATAGTATATTTTTCATAAATATTTAAGAAGGTTATAATCTGGTCACTATTCCACTTCAATATTTTTGAAATTATTTTTAATAAAATTTTCAACCGTTTTATATATTGCTATTTTATTACTTTAAAGTTTATAATTTATTTATCTGGAACGGAAATCTACACGGCAACTTGCTAAATATAATAAAAAAACATGTTTACACGCGGACAGCTACTTGTCGAGACACGCAAGTTGGCCACAAAACTAGCCGACGCCTCAACTTTACTTGCTGCTGGCCGGCAAGTAGCAAGTACAACAATCCTTTTAAGTTACACATGGCAAGTTTACTGGCGACAAGTGCTTTCCGCCACTAAACTTGCCATGTGTAAATGAGCCTTAAGCTAACGCATGACAATTGTGACCGAAATTCGAGACGACGCCATTTTTGGTGCCAAATATTGCCGGTGACATCAAAGTTATTTTGTGGTGTTCCGAATAGAATTTTGATTACCACATTTTAGTAATTTATGATGGTGGGTTGTTCTGCTTATGGCTGCAAAAGCCGAAACGAGAAAAAGGATCCTAGAATTACCTTTTACAGGTAAAGCGTTAAATGTTTCATAGTTTCAAGACAAGTAATTTTCGAAATATTGTTGTTATGAGATAATTTATCAACGCAATTCGAATACGATGATTTAGGCATCTTCAAAACAGACTATTTATGTTTATTTGAACAAAGTGCTTGAATATTTTCATTCATAATCAACTCATTAAAGATATAAATTATGATAATAGCAAGAGTTTTTCCAGTGTCGGGTATGTTTTTATTCGGAAAAAATATTATAATATTTCATTAACTTTGTGTGATAAATTAATCAGAACAGCAGGTTTTTTTTTAAATATATGATTTATTAGTTTTGTTGTAGATTCCCCATGAACGATCCCAGAAGACTTGCTTTTTGTGTTCAAAAAATGCATGTTGCAGACTGGAGTCCTAAAAAAATGATAAAATTTCTTTAAGGCACTTTGACCGGAATTTATTTTATAGTATTGGTGAAAAAACTTGTCTGTTAGAGGATGCAGTACCCACAATATTTGAGGAACTGCCTAAATATCTCCAGGAAATGTCACGAATAAAGCAAGTAAGCCAGACTTTATACAACATTTTTTAATATTATTTTGTCATATAGGGACCTAGTGTAGGTATCATATGCTAGAAATAAGCTAATTAAATGTATTGTTGTAGGCAAGAAAAAGGTCTAGACAAGGAATTGGAGAGCGTTTCTGTTCTGTTGTGCCAGCCAGGGATAGTAAGGCGGTAATGTGGAACAAAACGTAGATGAAACACCAAGAAAAAAAACAGCTTAGAAGGCAGTTATTCCAAGCAGTACAACCACCTTCCAAGCAATATAAAGTCTTTGAATAGTCTCAGGATATTCAAGCGGAAAGTTAGACATTGGCTGACTGACAGGGCTTATTATTCTGTTGCTGAATTTTATGATGACTCATTTTATTTTTTTACACCTATATGATTATATCGAGTTTTAAATTATGTGTATCTATTGTTTGTGTACCTTCTTGAGTTTGTCTTTTATTAGTGTTGGTATGCTTATATACTTTTAGATATTTTTTATGTATATTTATTTGTAATGAAGATATAGTATGTAGGATCATGTATCATAGGAACTACCTTCTTGCTTTGTCTATAAGATGCAAGCCTTCTGGCAATAAAGCTTATTTCAATTTGAATTTGAAAAGCAGAATAACTTTAGACAACTTTTGTATTATGTAAATATTTATTTTTGTATCAGTTTATTAGGCGTACTTAATATGTATTGTTTCTAAATTTGTTTGCCTATGTACCTATATAGTTAGTTTTAATAAGTTTTCAGAATGATTATTATTATATTATATATATTTTTTTAAATATGCTTGAGAAAAATTAAAACTGAAGTAATACATTGGGTCTATTGATTTTCTCCACATTTAACAATCCAAAAATAAATTATTACTATAATTCGTTTTTATTATTGGACATTTTTCCTTTTTGGTAAAAGTCTACAATCGCCTCTCATGATACGCCGCAGTAGCCTGGTGCTGGATCACGATGCATTGAATTCTACGGTTTTGACACTAATAATGACAGTGGCCATATGATGGATTGTTTTTTTGAGTAGTCATGACTTTGACACGTAGAATAGAATTCTATGTGGCGTGATCCGGGGTCTGGTGTCAGATGGCTTCATATCCGTAGCCTGTATTACCCGTCCTCTCTCTTTCCTCGTCTAAGCTAATAATAATATGTCAGTGTATTTAGATTTTTTTCTTTGGTACAGTATGGTTTTTGTTATGAAATTACAAAAATAATTGCCTAATTTAAAAAAATCCACTATAACATTGTTTTATTTTGTAGCACTATTTTAAATATTCTATTTCATACAGTTTTTGCAGCAAGAAGGAAAAACATTAAATTAATTTACAAAACTTCTAGTTACGCCACTGAGCGGATCGCTCTAGTGCCAGATGGTCACACTTCGGCACAAACAGTTACGTTAACCTGTATTCGAATTCGTCTCGTTGGTTTATTTGCTATGCTTTTTAGTGTATGAAAGTGTTAAAACAAAAAATCTAATTTGTACTCGTTGGTTAAAACTGTGTTTGTTGCGATTATAAGGTGTACTGTACACAAAAATGCCAATGACTTGTAGTCGGTTGTGGAAATCGCTCCAAAATGAATGAAGATGGGATGAAGTTGGTTTTTATTATGTACTTGCAGCCTTAAATCACAAAGTTTTAACAAAGAAGAACCCAACAGCATTTAAATGAATTATTAGGCAAACATAGGAATTAATGGTTAGCTAGTATAATAAGAGACTATCCTACAGACTTCAAATTAAGAAATTCAAGAGTTCCCACTACCTTTAAAAGCAGGTAAACTACTTCAAGAAACGTTTGCGTTTACATTTGACTGCATCTCAGTTTAAATACCTAAACAATGTTTTTGTTAAATTTCTTGTAGTTTTTATTAAGACTATTAGAAAATAAGTAGGTATGTGTACCAAAAGACAAAAGTACATAAGCTACAACTTTACGTTTAATTTTAGAAACACCTGCTGCTCCGAATGATGGGAATCATCCAGATGGAATTATTTTACTATGGGACTGTCGGAAGTAAAAAAGAAGCAGTTAACACAAGAAAAAGTGAAATGAAGATTTAAAATGAAATCTTCAGAGGTAAGCAAATTTCACGAGTCTGTAGCATGAAATTTTGGTCATGTAATTTATTAGCAGAGCTGGGCAAAGTACTCAATGATAGGGCTTGGAGCACTAAGCCCTTGCTTAGAGTGCTTGCAGGCACAATCACAAATCATATTTGCTTATCAAAAGGGGTTGCAATTACCAATTACTTGCGAAAGTTATTGAACTACAATCACAAAGCAATTTTCGGAAAGTGCGGTAAAGTCACTAAAAGGGCTTGAAGCAGATCAAAAGAGCTTGAAGCACATTTTAAGGGCTTGAACACATTCAAAGGGCTTACAGCACATTACGAATGTGCTTGAAGCACATTGAAAAGGGCTTGAAGCACATACTGAATGAGCTTAGAGCAAACTGAATTTTATTATTTACCTATTTAAATTTTGATTGTATTAACTAATTAGCTGTTTTCTGCAAATAGATAACATATTAGTTTGTTTGAGCATTAAGCAGCATACTAAGTACAAAACTGAACAAAAAAAAAACATATTTTTTGAAACACCAGACTTTTTTGCAACAAAACACAAACTCATTTCTTTTCGGATGGAAACAAAACGATAACACAAAAACAAACAACAAGTAAATACTTTCACGTTCCGTATATTGATGTAAACCTACTAGCTTTACCGTAACCGCCTGCACAAAGCGCCTTGGCAAACGGCAGTGGCGTGATTGCTGCCACATGTATAAAACAAAGACAGTGCGCTACTCATACAAGCGTGTTTTTTAGTTTTTTAAACTATAAATTAGTTCTTACTTTTTCGTTCACTTTAAAACAAAAGCGGTTTTTCTTATATATTGAAGTCTAGTGCTGAGGTCCATATACTCTTTTAACCAAGGCGACTAAGGCGACGTCATCAGAAATCCAGGAATCGTTCAAGCTATTGTAAAATTCAAGTTTTGTTGGTAGTTTATCTTCTTCAAGCCTATTCCAACTATTCATAAAGTCGTGTGGAAGTACGCCTTTTCGACATAATAGCGAGTACTGCTCTTTTGTTAGGTTCTCAAATTCTGAATTAAGAATTAGATAATCAGAGAGATCGCAGCCAACTTATCCAATCCGGAAGTCAGAAATCTAAAACTATCGAATCGATATTTTATTAAATTGTTCTTTATATGCTTTGTGAAAGATATATAATATATTTCTCCTTGTTGACAGGTAAAATATCAATATGCCCCTCTACCTCAGCTAAAGCTTTAATAACCATGTGACCATCGTAACAAGTCATGTTATGAAATAGGACCGGTATGGTGCAGTCATCCTGATAATTTAGATTACAACACTCATGGGCAGCGGCTCTTATCTCCTCGGTAAAGTGATTGTGATCTCTAACTCTTTTATCTCCGGCTACAAAAGACGTTTCACATATATAGCAGATATGTTCCTCGGGTGTTAAGCTATCCTTGGGTAAATCGCATAAAAACACCGTTTCCACATCTTCTGCAAAATCTTGAAGCTCTTTTACGAACCACTCCATACAGTCCTGTCCAGTATATGATTTGTAAAATGATAATGTGTCATCATACTGACATTTGACGTAATACCCGACACTGTAGGGTACATGATTCTGCAGATATTGTGTATTTTTCTTCACGCCAATTACTTCAGGAACCAGCAAACACTTGGTATCAGCATATATCACAAAGGGTGCCTTTTCCTTGTACTTAAAGTCCCTAAATTCAACCCACTTCTTTTCTTCTTTTGGAGCTTGCGGAATGGCGGTACCATTGTTTAGTTTTAAACGATCTTTGGTATGTAAGCGTAATTTCTCGTCAGAACGAAAGTAATGTAAACAGCGATCACAAAGGTACTTTTGACCATTTTCTTTACTAAGTTACGATGACAACAAACGAGACATATTTTTTATCCAAACGTAATGAAGCTTAACTGGGGACAGATCATTGTAGCTATCCTTGGTTACGTAATCATCTTGAATTAAATGCAAATTCAAATGTTTCTCTAATTTGTCCTTGGTCAAATAATAGGGTATAATATTAAAGTTCTTCTTTGACGTCTTTTCTAATCTATACATATTTACAGAGATGTGATTATGTTTCTCAAATCGCGGAATCTGCCGTATCGTCATGGGAAACTGTATACCCGTTAAATTAAGCACAGCTTTTGGGTTTGGGTATGATGACGTCCTCTCAGAATGCTTGTTAACGAGGTGCAAGGCTGAAACACCTGCCCAAGCAAAACACAAATCATCACTGTTTTGTAGATTAATACAAGCCTTTCTTCGAGCAATAGGCTTTGGAAGCTCGATATAATTTCCAACTCTTAATGGATTAAATTTGTTTATGCTAATCATTAAGTTAACGACGCGGGATAGCGCCCAATTGGAGTCTTTTTCCTGAAATTCACCCAAGTCAGTTAATATAGGTTGTATAATATTTTAGACAAACCATAGGTCTAAATTTGTATCTTTACAGATTGGAGCATTAGCGGTGTTTAGATACTTGTTTTCACACAATTCCTTATCGGCCTTTGGCGTTGTCTTTCTTCAGCGCGTTTTGAATACTCCTTTTGAACAGAGCAGAAGCATCCTCTAAGAATGATTTCACATCGGCATGCTTGAGATTAATAACGATGCCTGTCCTAATTCGAGATTGGAAGGCTGAATGTAGATCTTCCCATTTCACTCGGTGCGTAGCAGTCTCCTTCCTGGGTATATATCCAGAACCAGTAACTTTCACAGCTTTAAACATTTCTCTAAAGCATTTGGTCTGACCTAAGCAATCTAATAAATTATTTTTGCTCCTATTGTCCAGGCATTATTCAATGCTGTATTTATTAATTTTGAAGCCTGCTCTAACCCATGTTTAACTGCATTCTTGTTTCCATCAAGCGAGGGGTTGTAAACTAAAGTTTTGATGGTTTCCACCATTTTATCAGCAAAAGACATTCTAAAGCTGGAACAATATTTATTGATAGAATACTGAAGACTGGAGCTCATACGTCTAATCTCTTGAACACACACAACTTTAATGAGCTTGAGCCTAAAGTTGACCCCTATTTATAACCTCGGTTATGTTTGTCAACGCAAAATTTTAGGATGCATTCAGAAAATAGAGTGCGTTCGGAAAACTTACCTTTAATGTGAAGTCAAGGATTAGTATGCAGTAAAAGTTTAAGATAAGTATAGAGCTAAAATATTCTGTTTCCTAAACTTCGGTCAATTATTATAAACTATCTGTAGCAAAACAAACAGTTACCGGTTTCTCAGTCTTAACTCTATCCCTCCCTTACTTACCACAACACAAAGGATAAATGTAAAAGTTTTAAAGTACGTTCAGAAGCTGGGGTACGTTCCTTAAATCTAAAAAATTCAATGGTAAAATTATTGGAATATTAGGGAGAATTTTCTCTCTCTCTCTCTCTCTCTCACACACACACACTCTTTCTAAAGTGGTGAAATGAACAACGTTCAAACGATATGGTTTTCGATTTTAAAAAGGAACTAATAGAATAATTTAAAAGCGACACAGCCATTTTGTTTGAAAGTTGTAAACTATTTCAACCACAAATGATCGACACAACCAATGTTTGTTCGTTTTCCGAAGCTACTACCATTGCATCTACCTGTAATAAAGTTTTTCATAGAAATTTTCTGAAACCTAACACTATCGGTATAATTCCTAAAAACGGCTATCGTCTTACAGAGAATCAGTCAAAAATTACTCTTTAATGGCTTCTTTGGTTGGAAAAATTACATAACATTAAACATACCGGAAATGGACGGGAAGTTATTCTAAATAGAATTAAAGTAGATGGGTTTTGTCCGGAAACCAATAAAGTATTTCAGTTTTCCTTGCGGAGTTTGTCTTTGTGTTGTCTGGCGTCGGCGTGACGTGTTTGTTACGTATGTGTGACGTTTGTGTTACGTATGTGTGACGTTTGTGTGATGTTTGTGTCACGTTTGTGTTACGTTTGTGTTACGTATGTGTGACGTTTGTGTTACGTTTGTGTTATTGCTGTGTAGGTGTTTGCATTGTGTAGGTGGTATGTAGACGTCGTGTACAAAATAAAGGTATTAACATCTATTAACAACTTCATTAATACTACATACTTCATAGCAGTAGGGTGGCAAGCCGTAAAATTAAATTAAAACAAGCAGCAATGACTGGTGAAAACATGTTTATTTTTCGTACAGATGGATCAAAGTGGTTTATTGGAAACACACCGGTTGAATTCGATGATATTTTGTTGGGTGAGAATGAAAAATGTCCTCTATCAGATGGTTTGTTAAAGTTATTAACTGAAAAGAAGCCGGAAGGATATACAGAGAACGAGTTAGCGGATTACAAGGAACTACTCTTACAGACCAGTGGTCATCGACATGGATTCTACCGAAATGCCCACATCAGTTCAAGTGGTAGTTGGAATATTACATTGTACCAAAACTATTTTCCTCACAGGTACGTTGCAATCTGCGAGGATACCGATTGTTCCGGATAGTAAACATTGGGACATTAATCCGTCATTAAAATTTACTTACGCGTTTTAAATAATATTAATGCTTATTTGTTTGTACTAATTTTCAAGAAAGTTAACTGTGTTGATAACACGGCCACCAGTTAAAAACAGATTCAAGTGACCGTAGATTGTCAAAAAAGTTCAAGAAAGCTGTCAAGCAAGTTTCGTAATAAAAAATAGTCAAGTACATTTACAAGTCAAGTTAATTTATTCTCAAGTCAAGAAATACAGTCCACAGTCCCCAACATGGTCCAAATCGAGCCGCATGATCCAAAACAAGCCAAGTAAACCAGTAATTCAAGCAAAACCACAAATTGGTTTTCATTTCCTGAAAAAGCCTGTTTTATTCTCGCTGCACGGTGCAAGCCGCTAGTCAATATAACCCAGCCCGGTCAAGACGGTGCTCTAGAAATACGGCAGCAGTTTGAAGGAGGTTCTAGTAAACAAGTAAAGCATTATAGAATCAGTGGGTAAGTCGTTTCCAGTTTTCCTTTATCCCAGTCATCCTATTTTGCCGAGAGTTCAAGATATATTTCAGGAATTTAAACATTACTAGTAGTTTAATAAATTTTTGCACTAATTTCAATATATTCTATAAAATAATAAATTAAAATGTCAGAGCAAGATAAACAAACAAGAAAAAGAGGATCCCTTAAGGCTTCTCTTACTAATTTCACAAAGCATGTGGAACAAAAACAAAAAGAATTATCACAGAAAGGACAAGAACACGCTTTAAGTGATACCGATATTATTCAGTTACAAGATAGGCTGACTCGCATAGAAAATGTTTATCAAGAGTTTAACGATATTCAAGACGATATTGAGGCAGGTGTGGCTCTGGCCAACTTGGACGAACAATATGCTGAGCGATCGATGTTTTGGGAGTCTTATTTTGCCATTACGGCTATCGCAAAAAACATATTAAAAAAGTATGCTCCTTACAAGGAGGACGATCATGTCTCAGCACATTCAAGTCGTTCAGGTGCACAGTCAAACGCCGCCGCATCTGCCAATGCAAATTTAAATATAGGTGGGGTTAAACTGCCAGTTATCCCCCTTCCTAAATTTCAGGGTTCATTTCAGGATTGGTTAGAATACAAAGAGACTTTCCAGTCCCTCGTTCATGAAAGTGAATCCTTATCCCCCATAAAAAAATATCACTATTTAAGGGCGTCACTAGAAGGCAGTGCGGCGCAGATTCTTCAATCTATCGAGTTCACATCAGCAGGATATGACGTGGCGTGGCAAACCTTAAATGACCGGTATAATAATACAAAATTGTTAGTTCACAACCATATTAAAGCCCTTTTCGATCTAGAAAATATCCACAAAGAATCATCTAGTAAAATCCGCAAGCTAGTTGATGACGTTTCGAAACATCTTAGGTCCCTTGAACAACTAGAACCGGTTATCGAAAACTGGGATCCTTTGCTCATTTTTATGATATCTTCTAAATTAGACCAAAACACGCTAGGTGAGTGGGAAAAACACTCAGTCGAGTTAGAAAAGCCTAGTTTAAAAAACTTTAAAACGTTTTTAAAGAATCGCGCCGATTTTTTGGAAACGCTAGAATACAAAACAAACGTAAAGACATCGGGTCAAGACGGCAAGCAGGGCAAGCGAGATGACAAATATCCGCGTTATGGCTCCAAGTCGCTAAATGCCACAACATACTCGTGTTATTACTGCAAAAAAGAGCATTCTATATACGCATGCGATAATTTCAAGAATTTATCGATAAATAAACGCACCGAGTTTATAAATAAATCAAAACTATGCTTAAATTGCTTACGCAAGCACACGGCTAGAAAATGTAGGATGGGTCCGTGTAGAAAGTGTCAAGCATGGCACAACACGCGTTTACACCCAGAAGGCAATCCTACTGCGCCTGCGTCTCCGCAGAATGCCGAAGAGGCGGCTAATACAAATGCTAGCAAGTTGGGTCCAAGCGAGATTTCGTTAAGCAGTGGCGTAGAACGTCCATGTTCACGCGTCGTACTTTTGTCGACAGCCCGAGTTCAGGTTTTAGATAAGTGGGGTAAACCATATATCGCGCGCGCATTACTTGACTCCGGTTCGATGTCGTCTTTCATTACTACGGATCTTTGCGACCGGTTAAAACTAGAAAAGATTAGCACTAATTTAGACGTGTTTGGCATATCAAATGCTGTAAGTAAAGTAAGCAATAAATGCAATATTAGGCTAAGCTCTTTGCATCGACATTTTAATGCAAAACTTTTGTGTTTCATTCTCCCCGAGATTACAAGCTTAACGCCAGGTTTTGAGATTGACGTAAAGTCCCTAGACATCCCAAGCGACTTGAATCTTGCCGATGACGACTTTAACAAGCCAGATCCCATTGAAATTCTTATTGGCTGCGATCTGTTCTGGAATTTGCTAAGAGCCGATAAAATATTTTGCGGCAAAAATAACCCAGTACTTCAAGATACCGAATTAGGTTGGGTCGTATCGGGTCAAGTAGGGGGAACCCAGGTAAAAGTCAGTAATAGGGTAACCTCGTGTAATTTAAGCACACATCAGGACTTACAAAATAGTTTATTAAAGTTTTGGGAGATTGAAGAGTTTGGCAGTGGTAAACCATTGACCAAAGACGAACTAGAATGCGAGCGGATTTTTACAGAAACTACGCGTAGAGATCCTGATGGGCGCTTCATAGTTACGCTACCGCTAAAGCAATCTGCCGATTGTTTAGGTGAATCGCGCAATCAAGCCAAAAGAATGTTTTACAATACCGAGCGAAAACTTCTTAGAAATAAAGACTTACGCGAACTATATGTAACGTTTATGAACGAATATCAGGCACTTAATCATATGACCGTGGTCAACTCGGACTCTAGCGCGGCAAACGTAGAATACTTTATGCCACATCATGGAGTATTACGCGACAATAGTCTAAGCACAAAACTTCGTGTAGTGTTCAATGCCAGTTCGCCATCTAGTAATGGTCTATCTTTGAACAATATACAGTACTTTGGCCCAGTTCTTCAGGAAGATTTACTGTCTATAATTTTACGGTTTCGTCAAGAGCGCTATGTTGTCTCAGCCGATTGCAAGATGATGTACCGTCAAATATCGGTGAGTCCTGGCCAAAGAGACCTGCAAAAGATTTTTTGGCGTGCTAGTCCGACAGAGGAACTTAAAACATATACTTTAAATACGGTGACATATGGTCATGCTAGTGCGAGTTTTTTAGCCATACGTTGTTTGTTCGAATTAGCTCGTGAGTGTGCGGACTCAAATCCCGAGATCTCAGATCTCATCAAGCGATGTTTTTACGTGGATGATTTGCTTTTTAGCGCCGATACCGTAGAACATGCGCAGTACATATGTCGAGAAATTACAGAGATTTTGAAAAGCGGTTGTTTTGAGCTGCGCAAGTGGTATTCAAATGAGCCTAAGATACTCGAAAGCGTCGAGAGCAATGACTTGCGTGCGGGATTCTAGAATTCGGTCCCGATGAGAAAGCCAGAACATTAGGTTTAATCTGGTCTTGTCATAGTGATAAGCTGTCATACACTATCGACGAGGTTTTCAACTGTCGGAAAGATACAAAAAGATCTGTATTATCGCTTACCGCAAGAATATTCGATCCGTTAGGACTACTCAGTCCGTGTATTATTATAGCTAAAATGCTAATGCAAAAATTGTGGGCTGAAAAGGTGTCATGGGACGATCAGTTACCAGTCTGTCTAGCTACCCAGTGGCACAAGTTCAAAGACGATCTACCTCGTTTAAACATGTTAGTCATCGAGCGCCATGTTGTATGCAAGAGGGTAAAAAACATTGAGTTACACGGTTTCTCTGATTCATCCGAGCGAGCTTACGGTGCATGTTTATACGTGCGCAGTATCGATGAAAACGGGGACGTCCACGTAAATCTTTTATGCGCGAAATCCAAGGTCGCGCCGATAAAAACCCTAAGCATACCTAGACTAGAATTGTGCGCTGCGTTGTTGCTTGCGCGTTTATCAGATAAAGCTAGGAAATCTTTAGATCTTAAGTTTAGTAACTGTGTTTATTGGACAGACTCCTCGATAACGCTAGCATGGATTCAGACTAGCCATAATTTGCTAAAGTCCTTCGTAGGAACTAGAGTTTCAACCATACAAGTGTTAATACAACTCAAAATAATCCTGCGGATTACGTTTCACGAGGATTATACCCAAGTCAAATTATAGATTCATATTCATGGTGGCACGGGCCTCAGTTTTTAAAGTTACCGCCATCAGAGTGGCCGACATTAAAATCTAAGATAGATGAAATTCCGGAATTAAAATCACATTCAATTACCGCGATTTCGACGAGTATCGACATCGAATTCCCTTTTGAAAGGTTTTCCAATTATTTGCGATTGAAACGCGTTACTGCATATATACTAAGGTTCAAGAATAATTGTTTAAAGCCAGCTTCTGATCGAGAAAAGGGTCCGCTCAGCACGTCTGAGTTAAATTTCGCGGAAAAAGGTCTAGTTAAAATCGCACAGAGACAGTCTTTCCTCAATGAATTTTCTGAACTTCTGAAAAATCGAGCACTTGATTCGAAAAATAAACTTTCTAGTCTGACTCCATACCTAGATCAAGACAATATTATTCGAGTAGGAGGTAGATTAGAGCTTTCCGATTTTTCGCCAGATAAAAAACATCCTATAGTTTTACACTCGAAACATCTTTTAACGAAGTTGCTTTTTGCCTATGAGCACACTCGATTAATGCACGCCGGACCTCAGTTGTTGTTATCTGCCATAAGAGACAAGTTTTGGCCGGTATCCTGTCGTAATTTAGCGAGAGCGACGGTAAGAAAGTGTATTCGATGTTTCCGATTTAGGCCAGAATTTGTACAGCCAGTCATGGCAAATTTACCAAGCGACCGCACTGTTCCCTCTGCGCCTTTCCACGTCACAGGGCTAGACTATGCTGGTCCATTTCTAGTTAAACGGGGACTGGGAAAAGGTCGTAATTGCAAATTAGAAAAATGTCACGTTGGAGTATTTGTGTGCTTCTCCACAAAGGCTTTACACCTCGAGTTGATATCAAGTTTAAGTACCGAGTCGTTTTTGCAAGCCTTACGGCGTTTTGTGTCAAGAAGGGGCAAGCCCTCTAAGATTTGCAGTGATAATGGTAAAACCTTTGTGGGAGCCAACCGCGAGCTTAAAAGATTTCTAGATTCAGAAAAGGATAATGTTATGTCCATTTTAGCAAACGATGGGATAAACTGGCAGTTTATCTGTCCATATTCTCCTCATATGGGAGGTCTATGGGAAGGCGGCGTCAAGAGTGTAAAGTACCATTTAAAGCGGGTTCTAGCAAACGCTCATCTTTCGTTTGAGGAATTTACTACCTCATTGACTCAAATTGAGGCGATCTTGAATTCTCGACCTATTTGTCCGTTATCTTCCGAACCCAACGACCTCTCTCCCTTAACCCCGGCTCACTTCCTGATTGGAAGACCCCTGGTAGCCGTTCCAGACGAGAACTCGGAAAACCTCAAGATTAACCGACTAACCAGGTTTCAACTGGTTCAAAGAATATGTCAACACTTTTGGCAACGTTGGCAGAGAGACTACATGTCCGAGCTTCAAGAAAGGCAGAAATGGAGAACTAATCAAGGCCAACTGTCTGAAGGTCTTTTAGTTTTGATCAAGGACGATCAAGCTTTACCTACCGAATGGCGACTTGGTCGCATCATTGAAGTACACAAAGGAGCCGATGGCGTAGCCCGAATTGCTTCGATCCGAACGAGCACCGGAGTTGTGAAGAGAAGCTTTCCGAAGATCTGTCCACTTCCTTTAGAAAATTGAAATTGTGGCCATTTCAAGGCCGGGGGCATGTTCCGGATAGTAAACATTGGGACATTAATCCGTCATTAAAATTTACTTACGCGTTTTAAATAATATTAATAATACTAATTTTAAAGAAAGTTAACTGTGTTGATAACACGGCCACCAGTTAAAAACAGATTCAAGTGACCGTAGACCGATCTTATACGGAAACGTCTGCTGAGGCACGAAGAAGGGAGTGTTGCAGACGAAATTTGTAACTTAGGTAGAATAGCTTTTAAGAAATGTTTAGTATACCGTCGACCGTCAAGAGATTAACATATCGGAAATATTAAAAATTATTCTTGCTAACATTGAAGAAGTATTTAGTTGGAACCAGTATTATGGGTCCTGTTTACCTGCAACTTTAATGGTTTGGGAACTTGCCAAAAAATAGAATGTAGATATAGAACCAAAATGTGGAAAGATTTTCTATGACGATGAAATACGAGGTAACATTCATTTTTGGAACGTGTTTGAAGGGGAAATTTACTACCCCACCGTTAAAGTTATGAAATATACAGGGTGACGCGGATCTAAATGTACATACGATACCATAAGATAGAGACCACCTTGGGGGTTCTAAATCACCCGCATTTAGTAGTCCAATCTCTAACCATTACCGAGATACAGGGTGTTTTATAAGTTTTGCCTAAAATTTATTTTTGTAATATTTCTGTAAGGACTTGAAATAAAAAATTCTTAATGGGTAAGAATATTTTGTACAATTTGTTGGTTTAAAATGCCATATGCAAAAGTTCTAAAATTCAGGTCCGTACTTAAAATAAAATTAGTTTTTAATTTTTTTAAAATTAAAATTATTAATATTAATATTTCCAGTCAATATGGACACTTTTATCAGGCTACCCACTATTTTTTTGTAGATTTTGTTTATTTGAAATGTAATTTCTCATTTATTTCTTAAAAACGCCTATTTTTTATGACTTCGTGGTAAGTGCGGCAACTTTGAAAACCATGTCAATAGAATCATATGTTTATGCTTGTTTGGAGTAGAAATTACAAGTTTCAAAAATCCGATATACAGGGTGTTGAATTTTAAAAAAATTAAAAACTAATTTTATTTTAAGTACGGACCTGGATTTTAGAACTTTTGCATATGGCATTTTAAACCCACAAATTGTACAAAATATTCTTACCCATTATGAATTTTTTATTTCAAGTGCTTACAGAAATATTACAAAAATAAATTTTAGGCAAAACTTATAAAATACCCTGTATCTCGATAAAGGTTAGAGATTGGACTACTAAATGTGGGTGATTTAGAACCCCCAAGGTGGTCTCTATCTTATGGTATCGAATGTACATTTAGATCCGCGTCACCCTGTATGATGCCATCCGTGGACCTAACGAAGTTTGTGTACAAAGAAGATACTAGTATGGACACAGATATGGAAGCATCAGTAATGTTGAATATTTTTAATCAGTTCCAGAGAACAAACACAACACACCTTTACTTTTCCAACGCTAAACTTAGAAAAATTATCCATAGAAATGTATCTAGATGTATTTAATAAAGAATTAAAGTATGTCCTTTATATTATGTTTTATTACCTTAAACAATCAAACCTAACCTCATCAAAAATTCTATTGCAGGCGGTACAAAATTATTCGAAACTTAAACGATTCTCAATCTCAGGCAATTGATGGAAAAGGTCCTGTTTCCAAAAGAATTCGAACTTTTCTCATGGCGTTTGTCTTTATGTTGTGTGACGTCGGCGTTGTTCCCCGATTAACATCCTGCCTTGATATCCTGTAGGTGTCCGGGTAACGTCCTGTTAATGCCCTGTCGTTGTCCGGTTAACACCCTGTTGTTGCCCGGGTAACGTCATGTCGTCCTGTAGGTGTCCTAACGAGGTTTTAAAGGATAAAAGGACATGTTCAGACTAAATGTTTTAGTTGAGAACTGAATGTCATAGTGATAAGATGTACACCACTAAGATAAAATATCAGCTTCTTGAAACGCCAGCTGTTAAATATGGCATAAGGAAAAAGGGGTCTAAGTTATTTCTTGGAAATGTCCCTGTTGTAATAAAAGATAACGTTTTCATAATAGAGAATGAAAAATTTTTGCTGACGGATGGACTCTTTAATTTATTAACTACAAATCAACCCATAAAATTTAATTCGAATGACTTGGATAATTATAAGAAGCTTTTACTAATTGCACATGCACACCGAAAGGGTTTCAATGGAGATGAGAACATTTTAGCCTCCATAGGGTGGAAATATACCCATACCATTTCCAAAGTGTTTCATCCTAAAAGAAGTTATATCTCAAGAATGGGGGGCAAGGAAGAAAAGAAACAACCCGAAATGGAGAGAAAATAAAAAGCCCTAATGAAAAAATTATGTAAACTTAAAAGTCGAAAGACACTCGCCGCTGAAGAATGCGACTACCGAAGTGAGGAAGAAGAGAAGAGCCGTAATTATGCTCCTCTGCCAAAGCATTTTCATTTTTCTTAATTTATTATCATCCTGTACATCTGACCTAAGATTTTTATATGGTTAAGTTATTTTTTCATAATGCACAAACAATTTTTTTAGAAACAATGACTTGATCGTAAAATTTATAATACAGATTTTTTTCTTGTCAACTCCATCCGTGGACATACTGTATATTTCAATAAAGAGCGCCGTTTACTCTGTTGATAAAGCAAGATTTCAAAAATGTGTTCCCAATAATAATGATTTCTTTGTTTTTTCTGTTGGATTCGATCGATCATTAAACCAAGCTTGGGCATACTGACCAAGGATGGCGCTAAACAACAGTTTAGAAAGAGATGAAGTATTCAGTTTCTAGTCTATAAACTTTGTTAGCCTATGGATTCTTTGTGTGGTGTAAAAGCTCATCTGATCAAAGAAAATAAAAGCATCTGATATTTTGGCGGACATCCGTAAAACGTTAAACCAGACGAACTTTTTGCGGAATAAAAGCGTAACGTCAAAAATCCTAACATGGCCGCCCAGCGACTAATAGAATCGCTTTTTGCGTTCCGCCTCCGTCCTTAATTCCGCACATGGGACGTCGGCTGAAAGCTTTGCAAACGTGGGTTATTCCAGGGACGGCTGTAACCTAGTTGGAAATAAAATTAGGATCCGATTTGAAAATGAAAATAAAATACAAATATTTATTTACTCACATTGTGTAATTTGAAAATGCGAAATATGAAAATACTTCGGTTAAAGTAATATAACGTACAGGGTGTCTAAAAAGTCTTAGTATGGGTAAATATCTTTGCTGTTGATAAAGATGAAGACACCAAATTTTAGTTGTATCTTTTTGGTTAATAAATCTACTTTTTTATGTAATTTTACTTTTTCAACCCCCTTGGGGGGTGACGCTAGGGAGTTGAGGTCAAAAATTTTGAATGCAAACCTATGCCGTATGGTCCCTTCTCAAGGGCGAAGCCAGGACTCTGAGCAGGGGGGGCAGAATTAGGTGACCGGGAGGGCAGATTTTCTGGACCCCAAGGACGCAACCCGCAGTTCTCGTGATTAGCGCTGCAGACGATTTTTTTTTAATTTGGGAGGCTCGGGCACCCAGAAGCACACCCTGAGGTAACCACTGACTGTAATACTGATGAGTATAAAGTATAACATATAAATGAAGATGATTTGAGCATTGAAAATGAAACATAGGCGTGTTTAGGATTTTTTCGTGTGGGTGCCGAGGCCGTACGCGAGCGCCCTCCTCTATAAATTTAGCCATTGATATCATGCGTCGATTAATAGAGTAATTTTTTATTTTAGAATTCTTTGTCTTAATTCTCTCATTGCAGATGCGAGGTTTTGCATTTCATATAGAGACATTTTTTAATTAATATTTATTTTTAAGTTAAAAAAAAGATTTAAAAAATTAAGTTAAAAAGTACCTTTGCTTGAAATGTATTATGAAACTTTATAGCGTTTGCGAGGAAATAATTCAGACCAAAGAATTCTAAAATAAAAATTGCTCCAATTAATCGAGAAAAAATATTAATATTACATGTATATACATTGTACACCATTGTAGGCGAGTGTAAATTAAAGAGCGAGTATGTATGAGTTTTACGCATGAGATTTCGTTAGTAAGGAGCCCTCGGGTCTAGGCTCACAATCTTCTCGGAAAGTTTTGCACCTGAAAGTTTTGCACCTTACAAATTCTTTCCTTAACTATTGTTGAAAGTAGAGTTTTGTCCACATTTCTATCGCTTATTTTTTATATTTTTTAGAAGACGAATACTTAATTTCGGCGCCCCTTTGCGAACGCGTGTGGGTGCCACGGCACGCACGGCACCCACCGTGCACACGTCCATGAAATGAAATGATCAAGTTTCAGTAAATTTTAAAAAATTTAATATGAAATAATATTACATTTAAGTAAAGCACAATTTTCGTTTATCCTCCGAAAATCGCGAAATAACTTTCCCTTTGACGTGTTCTCGATCGTTTTCCAGTAATTTTCTGTGAACGCTTAGCATGCAGAGACCATTGAGACGGTCTTGTACCATGGTAGATCTCAGCCATGTCTTCACACGCCTCAGGGTGCTGAATGTTCTCTCGATCGTAGCTGTTGTGCATGGCTGTGCCAGGCAAATCATTAACGCCTGTCTTGTGGAAGGGAAAAAGTGCTCCGTCTCGTTCAAAACATCAACAAGGTGCAGTGCTTTAAGGTCTTCTTTTTCCATGTTTTTCTCTTTCCACAGGTTAAACCACAGCTCTGTTTCATTTTGGAGTTCAGTCAGGTTATAAAAGAGAGCAATTTCTTTTATTGTTTTTTTCAACTCCTCCACTGTATTCATTAGGTAGGGGTGCAATGATTGCAGTGCAAATGCCGGGGTTTGTTTATCAGAAAAACGGGTTTCGAGTGAGCTCTTGAAAGAATCTAGATATGGTATGAATATGGATCTTTTAAAATACTCGGTGAGGCAAGTAGCTGGAGGATTAGAGCGGTGCTGTTGTCTCCCTACAAGTCTAGACATGCTTAGCTCGAATCCTATGGTCTCGACAATTTTCCTCGCGTCACTAATGAGGTCGTTTATGTGTTCCTCGGCATCATCACGATGAGTAGTGATAACCGATGTGATTCGCTTAATATGCTGTGCACATTTCACCAAGTCAAGAGCTTTTGATTGCAGGGTGTTTACGACAGGCTCCAACAGGGCAGAGTATTTCGCTATAAGGCACACACAAAATACAAAAGTACTTTTTGTTGCCGCTGAGTGTAGCTGAAATGCCCTTGTTCTGGTGGCAGCATTTCCTTCCTCGGACAGTTTCTGGAGTCCTTCCACAATGGCCACGAAGTTCAGCTTGAAAACACTGATACTTTTATACTTTTGAGACCACCTTGTTTCGCAAAGGAGAGGGATATTAGGAGAATACTTCCTTCGTAACACCGATTCACGAAAACAATTTATAACTTCTTTTATTGTTGATACCGTGTTTCGCACTTCTGTGACATGATTCAAGTCATTGACCACAAGATTTAGTTTATGACTGGAACAGTGAAAATATAGTCCTTTGGGGAATTTGTCCTGTAATATTTTTTGCACGCCTCCGTCTTTACCCGCCATCGTTGAGCAACCATCATACCCTTGTCCAACACACCTCTCAGGGTCAATACTTAGATCTTCGATAAATGATTTTATTGCATCAGCAATGGTCTTAGCATCCATTTTATCAATTGCCACAAATCCTAGAAACTCCTCTCGAATTTGCATCTTTTCCTCATCAAAGAAACGGACTCCTATAGAAAGTTGCTCCGTTCCTGATATGTCTGCACTCTCGTCAGCTAAAATGCTGAATGCCTGAGCCTTCCGAAGATCCGCAGCGATTGCTGTTTTTATTACACTTCCACAAATGCTGATGATTTCATTCTGAATTTGAGGTGACATATACGACGCGTTTTTTTTTCCTTCTTGAATATGCTTTCTCAGAGCTTCATCACCAGCTTCAATTTTTAGCTGTAATAAGTCGAAGAAGACGCCATCGTCTAGATGTTTTCCTCTCAACCGCAGATCATGAGTTCCACAGAATATTATCGTTGAAACTATTGATGACAACACTTTTTTGTTCCCTTCAATTTTTTTTTTGATGGGCTGAATCCAACTGTTCAACTACCGGAATATCCTTGCTGAAGGCTCTTGCTGCTTCTGCTGCTGTTCTGTGCCATTGACTAGCAGCATGGGTTTTGCATTGATTATGCATGTCCTTGTACTTCAGAAAGGGCCTCACAATGAGTGAACCTAGTACACCATGTACTAACTTGGGTGGCAATAGAACACAAAAAAGGCAAAATGGACCTTTAGCCTTTTGGAATATTGCAACCAGGGACCGTAGAGCTCCAACCAGCAATGTCGAAGTTTCCTTTTTAAATGTTTGCCATCTTCATCAAAGTTGTAAGATTGAGGTGGGACCCAGCAGCGTTGAAGCATTTCCATTCTTTGTGTTGGTGTCATAAGTGAAGATCTCCCAACAAAATTACCAATGTCATTGTCGGGGTAAGAGTCCTGGTATGAATATAAACCTGAAGTTATGCTTGAAGGCCCTACCTGAATGCTTAGGACGCCTGGGTCGACGTCGATAGGAAGCGCCGATGTCAAAGATGTAGTATCGGTTTGAGATACCTCTTGTCGCTCAGGCCGCTCAGGCTCTCCATCACTTTTAGCTCGCTCTACATCTTCATCACTTGAACTTCTGTCAGCAACGCGCTTTCTCTTAGTCATGCTAGTCAATTCCAATTCTAAAAATACACATTTACGTTAAATTAAAAGTAGAAACGCAGAACGAGAACGCCAAAAACAAAACAAATGAATAAGAACAATACAAAATATAATACGATACAGTAAACAAAACATGAGGCTATCTATCTAAATCTCCAGGCTCTTTAATTCAATCATAAAATAATTTAAGATAGGTACTTACTGAAAAACTTCCTGATATCCATGCTAATTTCAATAATTTTATGCCTCTACGGAAAACGGTCAAAACGGAACGGATCTGCTAAAAGACGCTGACTTTGTCAAAATCTTAAAACAAACTAAGAAACTGAGTTTCATGCTCGCATAGTGGAGTAACCACGGACCACGCAGTGTTGCCAACACCAAAACTGGATGCAAAATAAGTATGCGATGTTATGCACAAGTTGAATTTTATAAATTTAACAAATTGGGATTCTAAAGGACCACAAAAACATTAAATTTAATTCCTATTTACCTTATTTTAATTTTTGTGCAGGTCCCGTACCGCTTAAGAAAAATGTTTAGACTTTCTGAATAAAATAAACATGTTTATAAAACAAAAACGGATTCTAATTTCCTAAACCTAAATGTTTCTCTCTAATGTGTAAAATTAAAATAACAAATATGCATGTAGGGTAGCTACAGTATTAGCAAAAAGGCATCAGTAACATCAAATTGAAAGAGTCGAATTACGAAGTTAACGCGGTATATCCGGATTCTAACGAGAACGGCCGACAAATCGACGGTTATCGACGTAATCACTACCACAAAGTTAGCGCATTTTGCTTTGAGGATCGCTTGCTTTTTAAACGTTGTTGAAGCCCTAAAATATGTATGGTGTAAAATTCTTACACACTTTTATATATTTTTAAATTATTCTAACTTTTTTAACTTCTTTAAAATTATGCGAAGTTATGCGAATTTCATTAGGGTGCAAAAAATATGCGCAGGCGGGTAAAAAGATGCGAAAATCGCATAATTATGCACGATTGGCAACACTGGGACCACAGGCTCTCACAGCGATGCCAGACCAGTGAAAAACTAAATTATGCCGCAGGGTTGCCAAAACTATTGGATTTCTCAAATAGTTATGTTACGTAAATTATAAAATATGTAGTCTAGTTTTTTTAGTTTTTTTGTAAAGAAATATAAAAAAACACCTTTATTTAAAAAAAAATATATTCATAGATAATGTATAGTACATAGTACATACGTATTATTATTACAAATTAGAAACTCGAATCAGTTAAAAAAGAAAATAATGAATACCTGCTAAAACAGAACATCGCTTAACAAAAAGAATGTATAAAATTTAACTACATTTTATTTTTGCGAAACATTTTATGAAAACAAATTATTTTGCAAAAAAAAACAATAAATTGTTTTCGTAAAAAGCCGGTAAAAGTTTGTGGTTTTATTTAAAATAAATTGAAATAAATTTAAAAAAGTTGAAATTATGCTAAAATTGTCGATTATGGTGCAGGTATAGTATACGATATTGTTAGGCCAATTTTGTAAGAAAAATTATATTACAATTTGATAATTATTTTATATCTGAGATCTGCGTGAACACAAACAGAGTGAACAGGAACAGCGCACGGTAGCCACGTGACGCACGCTGCAATTAACACCAAAATATTTCTTACCACTTCACACGTTTGCGCCACATGCAGCAGTGCTGCAATTTCGGTACAATTGTACTGAATTCAGTACAAAGTGGCCAAATTCAGTACGTCAGTACTGATCTTGGAAAAACCACTAATTTTAGTACGAACTTTCAAAACGACACTAAAACCAAATAAGCCCAAAAAATTTTGAAAAATTATTGACTGAAAATATATTATGAATTAAGTCTAGTGGCGTTTTCGATTGATGAAATTAGTGTGATACGAGTACTACTCTTTCTTGTACTTTGTGTCGTTAAAGAAAATATAAATTGCCTGAATATAACTACGATGGAGTACTGTAAACAAATATTAAAAAACAATACTTGTTTTTCATTGGAGGCTGCCGATGAATTGATCGATTGAAAAAAATCTGAGGAAATAAACTGATGGTAATACAGAAAACTACTGATTTTTTAAAATTTGTAATTAAGTAGTATACAAGTACCGATTGTACCTGTCTATTGGTATAAATTAAAGCTTTTTATATAATGTTCTGTTGGAATAATTTAATACTATTTTTTATTTTTGAAAAAAAAAACAGTTTTATTTAACCATCCTCAATGATTTTAAACTGCAGAGAAAGCTATTTCAAATGTTTTAAATTCTTAAACATTTCGATTTTTGAATTTTCTGCCCTACATTCAGTACGCTTTGAAAATCAGCTGCGACAGCACTGACCGGCAGGCGCCGCAGCTGACTGCTGATTTAGGAATAAGACGTACGGGAAATTTGAATGGCACATTGGTAAATCTTGGCTTTTTGCTCGTGCCAGGGGGGGGGGGGGCACCTGCCCCCCTGCCCTCCCTTGGCTACGCCCTTGTCCCTTCTTTTAAAAGTTTTCAAAAAAGAAACATTTTACCGCAAACCCCGTATTTTAATTCATTTTTAAATGGCAAGCCTAGAAAAATTATAAATCGTAAATCAATATAATCGGGCTAGCATAAGTCGACCGTTAGTCAACCTCTTGTGGCATACAGTACCAGTCAGCGCGCACATTTATTTTTTGTTTTGTGGGTCACTTTTTTCTACCTTTTTTCCAACTTTTGCGACTTCTTCATTTGTCGTTTTTTATATTATTCGTTTCTTGACATCTGCGCAGTAGACCAAAATGCGTACCACGCGCAAACCGAGCGTGCTAGACGTGCGCACGGAATTTCAGGAGATGGTCTTTGGTGCCCAACCCAACCCATTTACTTTTAAGAATATATCTCCAATAGTAAAGGTACCACTATGTATTTAACTTTATAACTTTTTTCCCAATTTTTTTTTACTTCTTTATTTTTCGTTATTACGCAGTAGAAGAAAATGCGTACTACGCGCAAACCAAGCGTGCTAGACATGCGTACGCAATTTCAGGAGATGTACTTTGGTGTCTACATTCGAACCAATTCACTTTTAAGAATATATCTCCAATAGTAAAGGTACCACTAAGTATTTAGCTTTATAACTTTTTCCCGGTTTTTTAGACTTCATTATTTTTCGTGTTTTGACATCTGCGCAGTAGACCAAAATGCGCACCACGCGCAAACCGAGCGAGCTAGACATGCGCGCGGAATTTCAGGAGATGTACTTCGGTGTCTACATTCGAACCCATTCACTTTTAAGAATATATCTCAAATAGTAAAGGTACCACTACGTATTTAATTTTATAACTTTTTACCGAATTTTTTTGTCGACTTCTTTATTTTTCGTTTTTGCGCAGTAGACCAAAATGCGTACCACGCGCAAACCGAGCGTGCTAGACATGCGCACGGAATTTCAGGAGTTGGACTTTGGTGTCTACATTTGAACCCATTCGCTTTTAAGAATATATCCCCAATAGTCAAGGTACCACTACGTATTTAACTTTATAACTTTTCCCCAAGTTTTTTTCGACTATCTTTCGTTATTTGCCATCTGCGCACTAGACCAAAATGCGTACCACGCGCAAACCGAACGTGCTAGACATGCGCACGGAACTTCAGGAGATGGACTTTGGTGTCTACATTTGAACCCATTCACTTTTAAGAATATATCTCCAATAGTCAAGGTACCACTACGTATTTAACTTTATAACTTTGCCCAAGTTTTTTTCGACTTTGTTTTTCGTTGTCGGGCTAGACATGTGCACGAAATTTCAGGGGATGTACTTTGGTGTCGACATACTTCTACGATTTTATGACGTCTTACTTTTTTGAACATTCTTAACCATGTGACATTGGGACACCGCACAACGACAATATGGGATGAAACATCTGCAGATTTATTAAAAATATATTCATTTATTCATTTACGGCCATAGCCACTTATAAGCATGCAAAAAGTTACACACTAATTAAATCTAAATTTTACATTTCTTAAATATACTCCACACGTCTCAAACAATACCTCTACGAACCCTGCTAAGCACGCGCGCAATCCCTGATTTAAAAGGTTTGAAATTAATATATAAAAAAAACTATTTCCTTATGATCACAGAAGTCGTTCCCAGACTTACACAACCGCGCGGTTGAAGATGAGATTCCATAGTTTGTGCAATGAAAACACAATCTTACGGTAGTACGGAACCCTATATGTGCGAGTCGAACTCGCACTTGGCCGTTTTTTATTTTACACAATCATAGCAACGCCTATGAATAAAATTATTTTTGTCAAATACCGTATACGCACGTACTTATTTTCGGCATTGACGCCTCTGGGAACAGACCAACCGTGCCAGCCTTACTAATCAGTTATATAACCTATACACTCTGACTTATTTCCGGCATGGCCGCCTCTTGTTATTTATTCAAGGGTTAGCCGTACCATAGTTATTGATACTTTTGCGTCCTGTGAGAAATTTACAATATTGTTTGTGACACGGAGCCCTCTATGCGCGAGTCGAACTCGCACTCAACCGTTTTTTTTTTATTTCACACAATCACGGCAACGCCCATGAATTAAGTTATTTCTGTCAAATACCGTATGCGTACGTACTTATTTTCGGCATCGACGCACTAAGGGGTATTTGAGGCAAAAATCCGGCCATAATTATATAAGGGCCTGTATCATCTCAATTCACGATGAAATAAAATATCTGATCAAAATTTTGGTTTTATTAATAAAAATACATCAAAAAATAAAAAAAAACATCACAAATCATAAAAAAAATAGATAGGGATAATGTTCTTAGTAATTTTATTCGGAATCGCTACTTTCGGATGCACTGATAACATCCTCGTCATCTTCGACAGTCTCTTCGTCTGATTTGTTGTGGTTCGGTGTTGCCGCAATTAAAATAGTCTTTGCCTCATCAGAAAATGGTAGACTTTTCTTTTTATTTTTTGGACGACTACAACTGATGAGAGGATCTGATGTTAGAAGCAATCTATTTAATCTCTGTTGCACTCAATTCTTGAAAATTTTCTTGCGAAGTCACCCGATATTTTCTAAAGTGTTTATTGCGTGCCTCAGCGGCCTCCTCAGATAATTGTCCAATTGGCAGAATTGCCTCTGCTATCACCTGCGCACCGTGCATCGGTATTTTATGCACCGTAGGCGACATAGGATGCCAGCCGTATAATTCTACATACAGCTTGGCAGTGTCTTGGGCATAATCAGCGAATTTCTGGTGATCAACCTCATGGCCGCTTGATATCACCTCAAGAACCACTTTGAATCTGTTTATCAAATCAATGTTGATGCCGGTGATACGAGAAGAGCATTCTGCATTCTGGAAAAATCTGGACGTATTTCCATCATTACTATTTCCGTAGCCACCTTTAGGAACATCAACAAGCAGGCCCATTTCTTCTCTGAAACATTTCTGTGTTTTCTCTTTTCTTTCCTTGACTATTTTTTTCTCTTCTGGCGTACGGGCCTGCCACTTCTTCAGTGGTTCTTTATATGCCAAATGCAACAGCGACTCAAAAAAGCTTATTCAGGCATGGAAAACTGAGAGTCCAAACTTTAGGGCTTCATTTTTTACGGCACTTTTTTTTAATGTGTTAAATTCTTTTGATGTCTGTCCGCATATATAGCATCGCATGGTTGATGCAGTGTCTGTCGCGGAGTTGCAGACCTTTCCGTCTACCATTGTGAGTAAGATATTGTGACTGATTTTCACTGATATTTCGCTCTCTTCAGTTTCTTTCAAATTTTTTGCCTGATTTTCGATGTATCCGATTTCTTCCTTAGTGATATCTTTCGTTTCGTGAACGAATCGAGCTCTAATAGGTCTGCAAAACCTCACCGAAGAAGGAACTGGCTTCTGCCATATGATTTTTGTTGTATGACCATCAACCGAAACAACCAATCTCACGGGAACAAGCGAGCTCACAAATATATTGGAATCATTATCTGTGGTGTTTTCAAATTTTTGTTTAAATGGAGTTTGGTGGGAACCATCACATCCCCATTTGGATATCAAAAGCAGGTGTTGCTTTTCGAATTCAGTCAACGTATATCACTTCCTTCAAATACTGTATGAGGCGCAAAGCCGTATGATCCAAGAAAGCTTGAAGATCCACATTAAAGCTGGTCTCGGTAACAGTTATGTTTTCTTCATTTGTGTAGCACTCCTTTTTTGCTTTTTGTAAGAGAGAATAACAAGGGTAAATTTCTTTGCGGCCGCCTTGTAATAATGTCCACTGGTTTCTCGTAAAGTTACCTTCCACAAATAATGACAGCGCTTCTCGTGGTGTATATTTCATCGCTACAGGTCCTCTTTTAGAAAAAACTATTTTCCGGAACTTCTTAGCTCTCGTTGGCGTTGACGTCATTTCTTTTATCATCTTCGAAGTGTCTTTATTCCCGGAAGTGCCCTGACTTACACGTGCAGCGAAAGTCAATTCTTCGACAGGTACCTGAGCCCGTAATTCTTCTATTCTCCGCCGCTTGCTCCTTTCACTTAATTCTTGAAATTGTTTAACTGGGTGACCGGGCTTGTGTGACCATGAAGGGAGCTCCAGTGATGTTTTAAGCCATTCTTCATTGTTTTTCAAAAATCGTTCGTCAGTGTAACGAGCTGCCGTCCATTTCTGCTTAAAACTCGTCTTGAAATGCCTCAATGAACGAGACAAAACATTCCTGTCTTCAGTTGGACACGAAGTCAGTTGAGCTAGGCTATCTTCCAGTAACGTAAATTTTTCATCCATTTTCTTTCCTTTGAACCCCTTCAGAATATCGTATAATTCCAGTCTGGTGACAGTTTTGACTTTTTCCGAAGTACCTACGAAAAAAGTAACAAAAATGATTTTTTGAAAAATTATACCTATAAACTTCAAAATTCAATAAAACAATATGGGGGACGTTGGGGAATGATTTTATTTCAGTTTCTGCTAGGCAAATGTTGAAACTTTATTCCTACATTTAAAGTGTAGGGTGACAAAGCGCGGCACATAAACAAAACACTAAATTTATAAAATTTTATTTAAAAAAAACATGTCTTTAAAAGGGGCATTTACAACATAACCGTAAATACTGAAACTTAAGGAAAAATTAATTGTATTATATTTTTTTACAAAGTACATACCTTCAACTTCCATATCCAGCAAGTTATTTTCTGGTAAATCACCACACGAAGACATGTTAGCACAGAGAAATATGTAAAATATGTAAAAAAGACACGCGTAACACACAATGACTGGGTTCCGACTGACTGCGCGGCCAGACCGCAGAGCGGGTTTGGGGGCTGCCCCTCGATTGACAGGTTATTGTACTACATGAAACATGAATTGTTTGTGACATTTAGTCAATTTTAGAAAATCCACTTATGACCGGTTTTTTGACTCAAATACCCCTTAGTGCGACGCCTCTGGTAACAGACCAACAGTGCCTGCCTTACTTATTACATTAAAAGTTGTTTAGAATGACCACCACGAACTTCTTGCCAGTAATAAAGTCCATTTTGGAACTCTGCCAAGAAGTAACATCTGTTATCCTCGAAAATACCTTTAAAAAAATGAGGTACCACAGGGCATAGGTTGCATTAAAAATTTTTGATCTCAACTACCTAGCGTAACCCCCCAAGGGGGTTGAAAAAGTCAAATTACATAAAAAAGTAGATTTATTAACCAATAAGATACAGCTAAAATTTGGTGTCTCTATCTTTGTGAATAGTAAAGATATTTGCCCATGCTAAGACTTTTCAGACACCCTGTATGGTATATCACTGTAACCGAAGAATTTTCGTATTTCGCATTTTCAAATAACACAATGTGGGTAAATAAATATTTGTATTTTATTTTCAAATCGGATCCTAGTTTGATTTCCAACTAGGTTAGAGCCGTCCCTGGAATATCCCACGTTTGCAAAGCTTTAGTGATGACTATTTTGATTTTCTTTAGAGAGGTGGTTTGTGCATTGCCAAAGAAGAAATTAAATTAATATTTTTTGTGCCATAGTTCAATTCATCCTAGTAACAAGGAACTGGAAGCACAGTTTTTACATGTTACCTTTTTGAAAACTTAAATTAGCTGTGACATTTAATGTCAAAGTGTACTTTTGCAATAAGAACTTAAATTACTATGAACAATATTTAAGAAAAGTGCAAGAGAGTGCCAGAAAATATTCATCTAACTTATCGATATCATACTGGACTAAACCAATATGTAAAAAGTTAGTAATATAGCAATATTACCTATTTAAAAAATTTTTAAACTTTCTTAATTATGTATTTGTTAGTTTAAATAAGCAGAAGAACATGTGTGTTTACAATTTTGCTAGATTTTACAGTTCAAACCATCTAAAATATTCTCGTATTTTGTGTTGTTCCTTGCATTTTATAACTTATTCGGATGTTTGTAGCCTTACAGAAGGTTCTTAAACACGTGTTATTTTGTTTTTATATAATTTATGGTCACTATTTTCCCCTATGTGGTATTCTATATTAATAATACATATTATTACCGAAATAAAATTAGCCAAACGTACGGTGCTGTTTGCAACGTTGCCTTTTGTGATTCATAGCTCTCTAGAGTTTAAGGAGGCTGTGGTTATTGTCCGGCAAGTGAAAATATTTTCTCGTACAATGCATCAATTGACGCACAAGTATTATTTATGACATTGTATACCTAAGAGCGGTAAAATGACAGTCAGTAAAACTTAAAGGCAGAAAGCCGGCCATCTTGCTTCAATCAATCACATGAGGGATGCAAAGCACATCCAAAAACGTCACGACTATACCCGATCTTCACTTCGGAAATAAACGTATACGTCGATTATGGTCTAGACTACTCTAGACCATACACTTATTATATAAATATACTGCGGGTTGTCTGGAATTCTTGATGCCAAGATTATGAAATGGAGATATACAATCTCGCATAAGTCTATCCTTTAGTCTGATATTTCTGTATATGCGCATGCGTTAATACGAATTTTTTCATTGGTCAGACATTGTACTGAATTAGATGGTGAATTGTACTAATCATCGGCTGTTGTGCGTATATTTCGGCTTCTTTCAGCTTTCTGTTTTTTTTGTTAGTGTACAGTTGGATCGCCATTCGCCATTTTTTCTTTGTGTCGTTGTATTTTGTATTCGGTGTTCTTGTGGTTGATTTTGAAGTATGCTAACTTATGCCCAGATGTACAAAAAGTAATAAACTAGTTCAATTATACCAAAAAACCAGACCTGTCAAGATACGTATGAAGCGTGGCGCCGTTAGATGGCCAATAGCAACACAAGATTTAGCGCAATCGCAGTTTACGAAATATCAGACTAAAGGATAGACTTATGCGAGATTATATATCTCCATTTCACAATGTTGGCATCAAAAACCGCACATTGGGTAAATGGGGAACCCGCAGTATATTATATAGTAAGTATATGGTCTAGACGAGTACTCGTTAATTCTGGATTGCCCTCCTGTGAATCGCGCCTGCGCCACCTTTAGTTTAATCGCCAGACTATGTATAGGTGGCGCCTTAGACAAGGAAAGAGAGAGGACGCGTAACGATGCCTGCCTGCCCGTGACCGACTGCCACATATATCATGGCCGGCCAAAACAGCAAGGTCTCTCCAGTGGCGTATCGCGCAAAAGGAGTAAACGAGGATTTTAAATACGGTCATATTGATATAATTTATCAAAAATAAAGTTGTTTTAATGACGATGGCAGTTTTGTTGCAACCTAAAAGTTACATTTTAGTTTAGTTTATGTTATGGATACTTTCAAGTTGTTGACTTATAGAACCAGAAATGAACTGTATAAAATAAGAATTAGTTGAAAAACATTTAAATGGTTAAATAGGTTTTTTTCAGATATTGATTATTTTTCGTTGTTTGTGAAAAATCTGGTTTAGCTTAATATAATAAGAAAAACATGCAATGCAAAACAAATTTTTATTAATTTTAAATAAATTAAGTACTTGTAAATGTAAATGTAAAACTACATAGAAACATAAAAGACAAACTATTTTACAGCATCAAAAGTAATTAAAGGATAATAATTATAATATATAAGTATACAGAAAACGCAAATATAAACAAGTAATACAGTAAATGTGAAGCCTGGGGCAGCATTAATATTTTGCAACCATTTCCCTAGTGTACTACAGGGTGGTAAGCAAATATCAAAAACACTTCTTACATAATTGTATGCCTTGGGAGAAAAAAAATTTAAAGTGAGGGCAAATTTCCGTAATTCTGGCGAATATGTTCTTTTTTCCCAATTTTTCTTTGTAACATTTCTTTAGTTACAGATGTTATATTCCCTAATAGTATTGCTTTTTCATTATCTAATAAATTATTTTTTTGCAAAGTTTGTACCATTTGCTTTAAAGAAACAACTTTTTTTATATCTTTTTAAAGACTGAGTTAATACCCGAATTTTTCTGGTTTTTGCTTTGCTTTTAGCAACCTCACGGAAAAGCTGTTTCCTTAATGACTTCTTTCGTGGTTTCAGGATCTGCTACAGGCAATGTAGGCTCATTTGAAGGGCCTGGTTGTGGACTACATGCTCTCTTTCTTGTCTACAAAACCAAACAGGTTTACTTCAACTAAATGAAAAAAATATTTTTTTTTAAAAAAGCCTTTATACTTTACAACTAAAAATACCTTCTTTGACTGCAGATAGTGTGGAAGCGCAGAAAATAATGTTGGAACTGCTTCTTCATTCAGTAAACGAACTCTTGACTGCGAGTTACTTTTCTAGAACCAATGCTTTTCAAAGTGTTTTGAGCAAAGGCGATCATGTTTTGAGGGCATCCAATCATCTACTTTCATGTTTTCTATCCACTTTTTGCATTGCTCTCACTCTCTAGGAAAACTGAAAGAAAAAGTTAATTACTTAGGTAGGTAGGTACTACTCGTCCTTTTTTCCCTCTTTTATTTTTCTTTAGTTACCCTTTTTTACAACGAAACATGTATTCTTTTACACATTTTCAAATATTTAAAATTTCTTTCAATGAAAATTTATAATTTTATAACAGTACATTAGGTACGCCTATGACCACAAGGCGTGTTTCACCAAAGAACCTGGGTTTAAATACATAATTCTGACTACAAGTAACTAAATACTTAGATAAAATTTTGCCTATTGTTACATTTTTGATCATACTTTAACATATTATAAAGAAATAACTCAAAGACTTTATATCCAAAATTTAAACATAAACTAAAAGGGACAAAAGCATCTCTATTAGTTTTTACCTGTGAAATGGTATTCCAGGCTCTTTCTTCTCACTTCGACTTTTACAACAATATGCTGAACAGTTCACCATGATGAAATTTAATATACTTCACTTTACTGATATAAATTCGCAAAATAAACTTTCGATGCGTTTTGTTTGTTTGCCACATAAAAAATGGTCGCCGCTCGAAAAGGGTAACAGTTTCTGCGCTGGGATTCCAGAATGCTATTCGATATCGAAATATTCTATTTGGCGCAAAAAACCGATTCCCGTTTGTTTTCAGCTGATCGCGGATCGTCTAAAACGATATCGAGTCTCTCGGTACCTCTAGAGATCCCGTTTCGGTCGATTTCGAGATGTTTTAGGTTAGAATTATTTGTTTATGTGTGTTGCAAGTGTTTTTTTTTGTTTAATATCACATATGTGAAACATGTTACTACACCAATACATATATAAAATGTATTTATTTAAAAAAAGACATTTTAGACTTTTCCAGTTAAAATCGGATACTAATGTTGTAGTCAAGTTGATACATTTTGGATAACAAAACAATAAACACACTGTTCAGAAATGATCCTGAAGCCTTCTGAATCAGGCAAAGACACATCAATTAGTGTTTTCACTAAGAAACATGGGTGATGTTAATGATGGAGCATCGCACGTAGGATTCTTGGGTGTGATGATCGATCAGGAACTTAAGTGGCATACCCACATTGAGCAGATTGCCAAGAAGCTTGGAAGCGGTCTGTTTGCATTGAGGCGTCTTAGCGAGCGTGTTAGTGTTCCCGTACTTAGAACTGCTTATTTTGCTTTATTCCACTCAATAATGTCTTATGCTCTGTTGGCTTGGGGTCACGTACCCAGGTCAAAGCGTGTTTTTGGCCTCCAGAGGAAGGCTGTGCGGTTTGTGATTCAGGGAGGACTGTATACAGGCCTTTGCTGCCCTTGGCATCTTGACTTTCTCATCCCAGTACATCCTGGATAGCCTGACATATGTTAAATCCAACAGGGGAACGTACAAAGTGCATGGTGAAGTCCACAGCCACGACACCAGAAATAAAAATAACAATACCAGAACATTCCCTCCTGGAGAGGTCGAAATGGCCCAAGATATTTGGGAATAAACTTTTTTAACCATTTGCCAGAAAGTATCAAACAACTGCCTGAAAATAATTTTAGGGGTAAAATAAAACAAATTTTAATAGAAAATGCTTTTTATTCACATGAAGAATTTTTGAATTTTAACTTCAATGTTTTGTAGTTTAGTGTTTTATAGATTTTATATATGTAGTGTAATTTTTAATATGTGACGATTGTATCATTGTAAACAAGCTGTCTATATATATTATATATATAATACATATGTATATTTTTCTTTTGACGCGTGTAAGTACTTTTGTATTTTTTGACATTAAATATGATTTGATTTTGATTTTGATCCTTCTTTCAACTGATTTTTTAAGTTTGGATGAAACAAAAAACTATTTTGTTTCTAGGGCTTTTAAAGTACAGGAAGCTCATTGGAACATCCTAATAGAGTATATGTCAGCATGTTTTTATATGAAAATAAATGGGATGTTTAATTTTTTTTTTCTTACTTTACTACTGCATAATACGATTTTTTAAAATAATTATTTTATAGTGGCGGGCAGAGCTGGGTAAAGCACTCATTGTTAATTTAAACCAATTATTTTAGGGCTTGCAAACACTTGGCTTCAAGCCCATATGTAATTGAAGCTTGAAAATGAGCTCGCAAGCTCTCTAGAGAGTTTACGAACATTGAAAGTGCTTAAACCATTTTAGTAGGGCTTTAAGTCTTTTCGAAGGGCTTGCAAGTTCATAGTTCATTTTTCAATCACTTATAAAGTAATGCAATTAGGGATGTTGATATCGGAAAAAAATATCGATATTTATTATATCGTTATTTTAAAAATATATTATATCGGGTATTCGATATATCGGTAAAAAATATCGATATCGATATATCGATATTTCGTTCTCACAAAAACTGTCCATTTTAGATACACTAAAACTGTATCAAATTTTTAACTAAATTATCATTAAGTTTTCAATGAGGCGGAATATAACGGCAAATCCAAACAATAAAAAAAATTGAAAACAATTTTAATTGCAAAAATTTAGTCAAAATATTGTATATTTAGCATATTACAGCATGATAAAACTTTACCAAAAATGGTTTATTTCTATGAAACGCACATATAGACTTAATAATAATTATGAAAAATTAATAAATTATCCACTAAACTAAATCCAATAAATACACATGGAAAAACAAAATGCGAGCGGCGCGGCGCGATAAAAGGATCTCTAAAACTCTGTACAGTCTAAAACAACTAACGCATTAGCATTACGCTACCAACGGAACGTAATAAACGATTAGCCAGTGCAGGACTTGTAAGTCGTACAGTCAGTCGGAACAATAAATTCGCTAGTGGCGCGATGCTGCCACACGCTTCATTTCAACTTTCGACGATCGAGATTATACATTTATCTTTTAATGCTGTCATGAAATAAAAAGAGATGTAAACACACAGATCAAATGAAGTTTAGTATTCCAAGGTACTGTTGCGATCCGAGCTACGTTCCAAAACCCAAACTCAAATATTTTTAGATGCTACTTATTTTCGTTTGGTATCCAAAAAGTCCGAAATAGTCCGAATTTCTTCAAGGTCCGAAAAAAGTCCATAGCTTCAAAAAAAGTCCGAAAATCGGACTAAAGTCCGCCGACTGGCAATACTGGCTTGCGGCGTTGGAGCGTTGCAAAATGGTGTCCAACAAACAGTCGAAACGAACCGAAATTCGTAAATATTCTCTTCTAAAATACAATGGCGTATGGTCGGCTAGCAACGCAACGTCCAGCCAGAAATTCGTATTGTAAATTGTCCGAATTGCCAGTAAATTTCTTCTTATCTTGCGATGGCCTCTTGCTTTTCACCATCTAGCTACTAAAACTGGCGAAAAATATCGGATCCGATAGTAAGATTTTAATATCGATATTCCGATATATCGGTATAAAAAATATCGTCTAAAAATATCGATATATCGAACAAAAAATATCAATTTATTTGATATATCGATATTTTTTCAGCATCCCTAAATGCAATTACACAATATGTTAAAAAGGGCTTGAGGCACAGTGTTTGCAAGCCTTATTAAAGAAAGTAATTTGTAATAATTGATGTTTGATTCAATATTTCTTCTCCTCAAAACAATATCGAGAATTGGAAGCATTTTTTAGATGAAAACAAGCAGGCAAAAAATGAATACAATCAGGACCAGACGCCACACAACCATAGAAGAAAATCAAATAAATTATAAATTTTAAAATTTTGCAACAAAATAATCTTTGGTTATAATTCACTACGCATGCGTGCTACGAATACTACGGTTTCCAATATCGAATAAAGCGATGGCATAAACGACATCGAATGGGAATATCGAATTGGTCGATATCGCTTTGACTATCGACTATCGAAAGCGTTACGATAGCTGTCGTATCGAGTGAAAGGGAATCCCAGTGCTGCTCATTGGTTTAATGGCATGCGCGGTATCCTCTCTCTTTCCTCATCTAAGGGTGGCGCAGTAATTTGACGTTTGATTGACATTTCATATTAGTGCTGGGACATCGACTCGATACATCGATGTTAACATCGAAAGCATGCATCGATGTCGATAAAACATCGATGTTAAGGTTACATCGATATATATATATATATATATATATATATATATATATATATATATATATATATATATATATATATATATTACTTTTGAAAATAATTTTCATAAATTAAGATTGGGAAGTAAAATAAATAATTTAAATCAGATATAAATGTTATAATTTATTTTATAAAAATTAACAGCACCAAATCCCGAATCAAATAATAACTCTAAAGAAATAACATTAAAAAAATGAAAACAAACAAAACAAAAGAATTGTATACCCTTAAAAAATTCAAAATTCAAAAAAACTCAATAAATAATGTTTATTAATTTAGCTCCCAAAATCTTTTGTCAATAGATTCGGAGCGGAAGGTCATTGGTCAAACATAGAAAGATAACCATCGATATTGACATCGATGTTTGTTATCCCTAACATCGATGGCATAACATGGAATATCAATGACTAAACAACGATATTTAAAAAACATCGATGAACTTCTCCCAGCACTATTTCATATGTCATTCCGTGCTGGTGCTGCCCCAAATAGTAATATTCCTTTCAGGAGTCTGACGCCCCGGAGCGACTCGCCCCGGAGTCACTCGACACCGTTCTGAAAGGAACAAATTGACAAGTTTGACATTAAGCTCAATTCAAGTAATGCATGAGAGGGCAGGGGGGATAGGGCTCGAACGGTTCAGGTGCTTGATGCCCCAGTTGAATGGAACAACTGTGTGCTGCTCAGGAGCTGTACGGGAGCTCCTCCTTGGGGTGAAAGGAAGATACCTATTAACAACGCTTATAGTAATATTCCTTTCAGCTGTTTGATGCCCCGGAGCGACTCGCCCCAGAGTAACTCACACCGTTCCTGAAAGGAACAATTGACAGTTTTGACATTAAGCTCAAGTCGTTGGTGATGCACGAGATGGCAGGGGGGATAGGGCTAGAACGGTTCAGGTGCTTGATGCCCCAGTTGAATGGAACAACTGTATGCTGGTCTGGAGCTGTACGGGAGCTCGTGCTTGGGGTGAAAGGAAAATACTATATTTCCTTGCAATATAGAGACTTTTTCCACCCCTTAAATTAACATCAGTTTTTAGCTTCGTTATGGTTAACTCAATTAAAGGTACCGCGTACCTCAGCCTTTACAAAAAGAGATTTTTCAGCGCCTACGATTCTGCTGTATCAGTAATCTTGCGTCGGCGCAACTTAAAATAAAATATCCTAACCTAGTAATTTCTATTTATATCTTATTTTACTCATTATTTATTTGTGTTCCTGGTGCTCTTATTTCGTTTTCTACGCGTTTATTATAGTCTGTTTTCAGCATATTCAAATTTTGAACATAAAAAATGGAAATGCCCAATTTATATTTCTTCGTCTTGATTTTAAATGATACAAAAATATCTTCTTTAATAACTTTTTATTTCTCTTTTGCGTTTCTTGTTTTGTTATATCCTGTTCGAGGAGGTTGGGGTTTAAAGTAGCCTTCCATCTTACACCTCTTTTCATTTATTTGTTTTCAAAACTTTTACTTTACCTATTGTTTATTCCCTAGATAACCTTATCAGAAGAAGAGGCCAAGGGTTAGGATATCAAAGCAGGTGTGCCAGACTATGTCAAGAAAATAAATCCGTACAAATATAAAGATTTTCAAAAAATGCCAGGTCAATTTTATTTATTTAAAAGATTGCGCTTTTGTTGCTATAATCGTTTATGGTCATGTAAAGCTTATATTTGCATCGTCTTTTAATTAATTGCTTATCAAAATTTTGATTTATTGCAATGATGCATATTAAATTTTATACATTCCAGCAACCACTCAGTTTAGGCATAACTACAACGTTAACGATAAGCTTCTCGTTATTCCACCGTAATAGAGAGTTTTTAAGCCCCTTATTTTAACATATCGTTATCGGTTATCGTTATTGTGAGCATGCGCAATACTAAAATATGAGCTCCTTAACTTTATTAACGATAACTCATTCCGTTATTTACCGACAATTTACGGATGACCTCTTTCATGGTAATGGTTATTTTTCTTGTCTCGGCGTTGTCAGAAGTTGCAACATTTCGAGGTTTTTATAACTCATCAGCCAGTTTTTTTGTTTAATGTTCCTTTAAAATCTTGTTTGGATTTAATCCTAGAGAAGCTATAAATATTATATATTTATTAATAATTTGTAAGAGGCCGAATTTTTTTAAACGATATGATTTGTTGTTTAACCGAACATCAGGGTTGCCAACTTAGGGGTTTTCCCCCCAAATTTAGGGGTTTAAAGAGCCGAATGGGATTTTTTTAGGGGTGTTATATTTTTAGGGGTATTTTCAGGGTTTTTTTTTAACTTAGAATATTCATTTTTTTAATTTAAATATATGATGTGATGTTATAGGCTCAGAAATAACCAAATTTAGCCCATCACATTCATTTCTAACATAGCGGCTTAGTGACATCTAGTACGGTTGCTTGTTACTAAAAATGCAGAGTTAAATAAATGTAATTTTTAATTTATTAATAAATTCAATTATATTTATGATTGATTGTGTGATTCATGTAATAATAATTAATTATTTATTTCAATAATAATAATATTTTTTTAGGGGAATTCCCCAGTAATTGTAGGGGTTTTAGGGGTTTTTGGTTGGAGCTTTAGGGAGAAAAGTTTTCGAGAGTTGGCAACACTGCCGAACATGTCTGTATCTTGTTCAGAACAATTTGACAACGTCCATATAGCCATCCATAACCTAAATATTGTCAAGCACAATTCTTCTTATTAAATCAATCCTGTTAGGATCTCTCCTTAATATAACATTTTCTAAATCTTCTTCCATTACTTAACAAGTTTCTAATGTTCAATATAATTGAATTAAATGATCAAATTAAAAATAAAACAACATATCCACAAGAATCACAAGAACAAATATCTGTCAACTGTCAAATCATTGTCAAATAACGAATTACAAATATTTAGGGGTTCAAAATGTCAATAGGGAGATTTTAAGCCCCTTGTTTGAACAGCAATAACCCTTATCCGTTATTTGGCACATGCGCAGTAGCACCGAAATAAAGGACAAATTTATTAACGAATATTGCTTGACGTTATTAGAGGAAAAGTTACGTTCTCTTTAATAAGCGATATTGCTTCTACACTGTTGTCGGCTGCACAATATTTACATTGAAATTAAAATGATATTCCAAAGTATGTCATAATTATATGTAAAATCCATTTCCTCTTAATACATTAAATCACTTTTTCACCATTTTTTATGCATTTTTGTCGTCTTGTTTTAATATAAGATGAGAAACATTTCATAAATGTAATGTGATGGCAACATCGCTTTTGAAATGTGAAAGAAGGAAAGCTACCTATTTCAGGGCGTGTACCGTTGTCAACTTCGGTTACGGTTTTGTGTCCCGTAAGTATCGGTAATCTGAAAAGTTGACAGATTGGAAACGCAATATCTGTCATTAATGTCACCGAAGAAACCGATGCGGTTAACCAGGTTTGACAACGGTACACGGCCTTAACCTCGTTTTTGTGCTGTTTATGTTGTTTATTCCATCGTGTTTTGTTCGAATTTTGTGGTTTTGAAAATGGAAGGACTAAAAAAAAGGCTTAGATTTGGAGAATTTGACGATTTAATTCTTTTACGGGAAGTATTAAGTTTAAATCCGTTTGAAAATCCAAACGAGTGGTTTGTGGTTCAAGAACATATGTTTCTAATCACCCAGAAGAAATTTTTAATTAGAACCTTAAAAGACCATCTAGAACGCTTAATTAAACTTTGGCTGGAAAAGATAAAAATTTTAAAAGACAAGTAAGTAAAAGTATTTGTTTATATACCTTTCTTCAGTTATTCACTCAGCGTAATTCTGCCCGAGTCTGCTCCTTTTTATTCCAGTTTCATATATAAATAAATGTGTGCAGTATTACTAATTTGCATATAAAAGTCGTTTATTTTCAAAATGCAACATTACCCCTGACGGGACTGTAAAAAGAAATAGTGGTCTGCTCGGTGGTCAGTAACAACTACTGTAAAATTGTCTACCTACTTTTTGAAGTCTAAAAAGGCAAATTCGGATATAATTTTTCCAAAACTCCACTCTACTGCCTGTCGTACAACAGACATGGAAGTATTAAAATTTTGTTGTTCTTCGTTACGTCCCTGGCCAGGATATGGACACAAAAGCAGTTCCCTGATTCCATATGCCTGGTCACCAAAAATGACATAGTGTATTCCATCAGGAAACCTTGTGTGTTGCTCTAATTGTTCATAAAACCCAGATTCCCTAAAAATACCAGCATCATGTCGTCGACCTGGAAATGCTCCCAAAAGGCTGGCAGTGATGCCATCTGGAGAAACAACTGACTGGTACTTCACGCAATGATAACGTTTATGTCCAGAGTAGTACTCTTCCTGGTTTTCAGAAGGGCGGCAAATGGGTCTTGCAGTGCCATCTATAAATCCCCAACAATTATGAACTGCTGCACCTCTAGCTGCTATAGCCTAAAAAAAGTTATAAATATATATTATGGATATAGCATTGGACGAGGTGGTTTGTTGGTATTCCTTTATTGAGATGTTTTTTACTCTATGTTCAAATACATATACCAATACCTCGACCAATACTTACATCTGCATACAGCTGCAAGCGGTTCTGATTCAACCAATTTAAATTCCCAATATCCTGTAGGAGATGACTAAAATTTCTGTAGATATGCATATTGACAAAAGTGCAAATCTCTGATAGTGCTGGAGTTGATCTTTGGAAAAGATTTTCTAGGTCAGACAAACGATTTGGGTACGCTAATCTTCGAAGAAATATGCACAACCCTTCTATTCCTGTAAGTTACAAAAATTAACGTAATATGTAAATAAATATTAATTTTCCACGAAACTCAAAATGTTTGATTTTACTATTTTCCAGAAATTAAAAGAATTAAAAAAAATATTTTTTTTATATATACATTTTAGTACCAATTTATGCATTTTAGAGGCCTTACACACAAAAAAAACGTTATAAAAGATTTACTCAAGTTATATACCTGTTGCTAAGTGTCCTGATCGAGTTCTGATATGATCTGGAATATGCAATGCAGCCGCTAATCTGGGAATGTCATCTTTGGCAAAACGAAAATTTAGTTTTGCTTCTTTGGCTTCATAATTATTTAAATCAAAAATCGGCCTACCAACCCGATCTCCATCCCCTGGATTTGCAAATATGTCACGGAGGATTACCCCTCTTATCAAATCGTGATTGATACCATCAGGATCTCTTCTTCTAATTATATTCCCAATAATTTCTTCCATATTAAAGTAAATAACAGAATTAAAAATAGAAAAATTTGCAAGACTGTTTACAAAACATTTAAGAACTTAAGTGAGGTTATAAACATATTTGGCAATTGACATCCAACGTGCATCCAACAACCGTCACGTAATTAACAGAAATTTAGAATTGCTTTAAAAACTAATATTTGAAATACGTTAATAAAGTCATAAGTTCCCCTTAATAGCGGATAAAGCGATATAACGTACGTTGATTACGTTAAGGCCTAAAATCTCCCTATTATTTCGGTGTGGCGCTTATCGCTATGCTTAATAAAGATAACCATAAAGTCGGGCAAAACTGACGTTATTTTTTTTGGCTTAAAACCTCTCTATTAAAGGAATCCGTTATGGTTAAAATCGATAGCGGATCAGACTTTTAATATTACGCATGCTCAGAATAACGATAACCATAACAGAACGACGAATTAAGAGGTGCAAAAAGTCTCTAATATCACAGTACACGGAATTTATAGTAAAGACAGTTTGCCTTTCTCGCGCAAAATTGTTAGCTTGGGAATACTGTCATCGGAGGGCGCTGACCATGAAACTACTTTCAAAGCTATTTATTTTCTTAATAATACGTTCACATGTCACATGATCTACAAATACATGTGTATATAATACACATGCAACTACCATATACAATGTAACAAAAAGTTTTCGTGGGCCTGTTGCGTGAGCATCCCTACCCACGAATAGTCCAGTAGAACTGGGAGCTGGTGTTGACTCAGGGGAGACCAAAATGACCGCAAAATGATTATGTGACCGTTGTTCCGGGAGTCCATTCAAGGTGTAAGAGAATTACATTGCTTAGCTAAAGGTTATTTTGTTTTTTATGCTTTTTTTAGGTTAAATGATTGCTGTTATGTTTTTAGTGGAAAAACAGTGAAAAAATCACCTAGATTTACATAAGGAACTGGCTTTTCTGACCCACCTGGATCAGGTCTCATAACGCTGCGCGCTGACACAATTATTTTATATCATGCCGAAAGTAAAGACTGATTCCCTTATATGGTGCCGTTCTTAGCAATTCTGCTTGCGCGTGGCGTTACTCGTTTGATTTAGTATTTTCCTTTCACCCCAAGGCGGAGCTCCCGTACAGCTCCAGACCAGCATACAGTTGTTCCATTCAACTGGGGCATCAAGCACCTGAACCGTTCTAGCCCTATCCCCCCTGCCCTCTCGTGCATCACCAACGACTTGAGCTTAATGTCAAAATTGTCAATTGTTCCTTTCAGGAACGGTGTGAGTTACTCTGGGGCGAGTCGCTCCGGGGCATCAAACACCTGAAAGGAATATTACTATTTTGAGCAGTCTCAATGGACTGATATTCGTCAAGTAAGGTTATTGGCAGATCATCACTTATTTTATCACAGTTGAAAGCAGCTTTAGGAACTGAAAGGTTTCTGTCATTGGGAATTTATTCACTTGTTTTATTTTTGGGTAATTTTTTGTTAATAAGTCTGCAATATGGTCATCATTCTTTATTCGGGTAAGTCCATCTCCTTCTTTTTGCCGAGATTCCCCCCTTTGCCAGACAAACTTATATCCTGCCAGTCTAAGATTTTTTGCCTCTTTCAAAAGTCTATATGTATTGTTTACTTCATTTGTGAGATCTATTTTGGAATTTTCTAACATAGTCTGGTCACCATATTACTCTGTTCATATAGCCAGACTAGAGAACGTATAACGAAAATTTATTAAATACGCGCGTTTTAAACTCTCTGTTAATGGAATTTATCTGAATGACGATCCATGGTTTACTTGGGACTTGCTCCCCTGGAGCGCAGAAGAGAATACTATGCCATTTGTTTGCGTATAAGACGTTTAATAATCACATAAATAGTCCTGAATGTTTACAGCACTTTCAAATTCATGTTCCTCTTCGTCAAACTCGTAATATATAACTCTTCTGCACCTGCCCCTTTGTCGTACTTGGTATTTATTGTATAATCCTGTCAATAGAATATCAAGTGTGAATAAGTACTGTGATAAATTGGACTTCTTTAATGATGTATCATATTGTAATTTCAAGAATCTGGACAAAAGGGCAATTTTACAATAGGTATATGTTACTTGTAGTATGTATTTTGTATTGTCAACTTGTAAAGTGGTACGTTTAATAAATAAATATTGACTAAATTAAGAAATTAGTAAAAACTAGTAAAAATGGGACATGTTGTTTTACTTTTAAATACAATACAATTTTGTATTGCTTTTAAAGGTTAATTGATGTTTTGGTATTTTATGCTTTGTTGCATTTAAATATTTGTTTTGGCAAATAGCCGCTATTGACATTTTTTACATTTTCTCTGAAAATTCTTTTATAAAGTCCAATAAAATATTTTTTAACATTATGCAAATACAACAAGGTTATAAAATTGCAAACATTAATTGACCTTTAACTGAGGCGTGTTCGATTGACAAAAATTGGATCGATCCGGATCACATTACAACAGTCTAATGCTAATTTATCTCTTTCTACTACCATTCTCAATTCAATTACGTATTTCTCGTAAATTTTCGTAAACTGATCCGGATCGATCCAATTTTTGTCAATCGAACACGCCTTTGGTCAACGATCATAAATGGTGGTATCCCCGCGTCCTGCTTCCGCCCTTAGTACTTTCGGACTTACAACGGAGGGCGCCACCATTGAAATCGACGTCACAAATGTTGCGGCCCATTACTACGCTCTTAACGTTCTTACCTGTTGTTCTGTGACAAACAGTCTTTGACAGCCCCATGAAACTTCTTATGGCAAGTATCGCAACACGCTTAGTTACGACATACGTACCGGCCAGACTTTTATCGAATAAAGTTCGGACATACAAATTTTTCTTTGTCTCTTTTTAAATGTCCAACCAACGATACTACAGAAAGAGATGGGTGCGTTAGGCGACCAATCCAACAATCAACAACTTCATTATTTTACCACCCTACTTCCCGGTCTGGCCGACTGGAAGTCTGGAAGCTAAAGTGGACTCGCCCATAATTTCTTTTAGATGTAAATAAAAATGGCTGCTGGTCATTTTTGACTTTGCTGGAGCTTTTTATTTAATTATAGCATTCTAACAAGAAGATGGATTATTTTTTCTCTTCCAGGTAAGTAATTAAATTATTTTGTTTGTAGTATGGGTTACTTTTATTACAATACCATTGTTTTTCAAGAGAAATGCTGTGGAATGTATGATGACCTAACTTTAGAAGGAAAGGAAGTGATGAAATTTTTCATTTATAAGCAAATACTAGTTAGGACAACTCTTTGCTATTAAGCTTCAAAAACACAATTCGAATATTGCACCAATGATTTCGTGTGTTGCATTGAGTGCTGGACAAGGCTGCCAGTAGAATTTTTAAAGTAGTGTTTCAGTGAAATCTTTTAAATAAAATACTCACAATCATCGTTGTTAAAATACCTATCTTGTATTATTATGATGGCATATAACTTGTTTTCTTTAAACCAAAAATAAGGTAAATTACTAAAAGGTTTGGTGGGTATATACCGGCAGCAATTTTCTTTTGTACCTTCATATTACATGAAAAAAAGTTGATATACAATTGATCAGCCTTGTACGAAAACTGTGCAATGAACATAACTTTTTTCTTGGCAATAGTAGTAATAGATCAATTGTGTAGCCATCATGTATTTAGTGAATTTTTATTTTATTATACAGATAAAATTGTTGTAAAAGTAACCTTCCAGTATATTTCCTAAATAAGTTGCGTGTTATAATTTAGGTACTTACAGTGTTAATAGTCATGTACTCATTAATTTTAGGTTTCTGGTTGAATTGTGGGTAGGATCACAACAGGCAAACAAGTATATTGCAGCAGAGACTATTATAGATTTTGTTGTAATGTAGCTTTATTTCATATCTAAGTTTCTCAGTGGTATATTTTACAGTGTCTAAGTATTCAGTGTTTGTGTTTTAGTTCTAGTGCTTTATCACGTTTAGGTTTTACAGCTTTCAATACTCTAAAAAATTATTGCAAATATTCTTTTGACAAAAATTCCAATTATAGTTTCATAGAAGAATATCAGACTGAGCAAACGAGACAAATGTTGTAATGTATTGTATTATAAAAACCTGAAATCCTTTTTTCTTTTTCATGTCATACGAGGACTCCAAAAGCAATCGAAGGCTAACTTATTTGGTTTGACATTATCAAGACAAGTTACATCTATTTTTTGACAGGATTGTGATTAAGGACTTTTTCTTAGGTATACTCAGTGTACATGTCTTATTTCTTCTGTATGCCTTAAATTAATTTTGAGAAAATCGTGTTCTTGGTTATGTTATACATATATAAAAAAAATGACCAGAATATAATGTATATTGTTTTTGATTTCTATAAATTTTGTTGTTTTAAAATTTAGGTATGGGTGAGTGTCTATAAAGTGTTGCATCGTTTTAAGATATTTATGAAATGTTTATATTTGTGTTTCTTTTTGATAATAAAGTTACGATCTCAACTTCATTACGTTTGATTTTCCTTTTCATATTCATGCTAGACGTTATATTTTAAAGTGGATTTAAAACTTATGGATTTATTTGGCATCAAAACTATTTGGTTTTGATTCCAAATAATTTTGTAAGTTTTATTTGCTACTTTAAAATAACCAAAAATATGAAGTTTTAAATTGCGCCTGCGCCACCTTTAGTTCCCAATCCCCCCAACGTCCAGACTAATTGTCGCTGTAATTTGACGTTTGATTGACATTTCATATGACCTTCGACTCGATCCGTGCTGCGACAAATAACAACGCTAGTTGGTCTTCTTCCTGTATTAGTATTCGTTGGTCTTTGAACTTGAACGAACTTCTTACATATTTTTTGAGTCTTTGGACGATTTGCACCTGAGCATACCCTTTTATTTTCTTTGGATTTACAAGCATACCCTTTAATTTTCTTTGGAATATACGTGTTGAGAATAGTCTGAAAGAAGTGAACCAACTTGAATTAAGAAGAAAAAATTAAGAAATGAATAGAAGTTGATGGTACTGAAATAAATATGCCTGTTGATTACAAACGGATAAACGGTCCAGAAGAAAGCCTACCTTACAAGTTATTTGATAGATTAAATACCAAAACTTTGGAACAAAACTTTGACCAACTACATGCTACTTTTCGTTTGAACAAGAGAAATTTTCAAGAGCATCGAAAGATATGTAAGATTTTTTTAGAATGCCCCTTTCTACAAAAAAAATCATACCAGTTATAGTGGTTATGGTTTTTTTGCAATTTTTCAAACTGCCCTTATTTCTTGTTCACTATTCGCGATTGAAATTAAGAACGTTGCGTCCTCATCGGCCGATTTGCTAACTACTGTATAGTGGACAATGTTTTCGTTTTGTCTTTATTATTGTATTATCACGCATATTTATCAATTTTGCCATTTAGTGAGCCCTTTTTCCCCACTAATAATTAGCCATTTGCAGATGTGAGAATGCTGTTTGGCTTAATGTGAATCGCTAATACCATATTACAAATAATGAGCAGGGTTCCCATCAGGGAAAACAGGGAAATATCGGGGAATTCAAAAACTGTCAGTGAAAATGGAAAATTTCAGTAGTAGCCACTAAAAATAAAGATTTGTTACCTAAAGTCGGAAAATAGTAACATCCGCTATTTTTTTAGTTCTTAAATAATATGATTAACCTCAGTGGCGGCTATTCAGAGGAAGTAGAGGAAGTGCCACTTCCCCAAGAAAAAAAGGAAAAAACAATCAATTTATTTTATTTTTATTCATTAATACATTTTAAATTTCAATATTATAATTTTCCTATTGCATTAATAAATTATTATTCGTTACCCCTCTAGTAGTTTAATGGTATAATACTACAAGATATGAAGGAATCGAATCTCGACTTCCAGAGGTAAAAAGAGGTAAACACAACAAAAATGTTGGTTTTTAGCATTGGTTTTTGCGTACAAATCAAAATTCTTATTTGTATCTACCTATAGCGTGAAGACGTGAGGCTGCGGCGGCAGAAGTCGTCCAGATGTTGAAAACATCGTATTAAAATAGTTGGTTGCTATGACAACGATGGCGTCGTACATGTGGCAGTGTTTAAGTTTGGAAGATCAGTCTTCTCGGCTTGGAAGGGCCGGCACTTGGCTCTTCGCGAATATTGTTTGGTAATTTCTTATGTTAGTCGTTAATTTGCCTTTGACGTGAAGTATTCTAGAATAGGTGGTGTACCTATATTGATGCGTAACGACCGTCGGTGTGTTTAAGAATATTTTAGTTTTAGTGGGTTTTATTACCGTTTTATTTAATTATTCAACTATTAGCACCGATTAGTGTTAGTTTGTTTTCTTAATTATTAATTTTATTTCGTGGGCAATTATTGGATTGTGAAAAATTCATAGACAAAATGAATTCATTGGGACCAGTTAGTGACATAGTCTGTAGTTTATTAGAAACTCCATTTTCCCGTTGGAAAGATGAAGACAAAAAGGACCTTTTAATAACGGGTCGACCAACGAGTGTGTTGGCCCTTACTGCTAAAAAGGACATTAAAAAGTCCGGCAAGTCTTACAATATTAACTTTAAAAATTCTTGGTTTTCTGAATATGTGGCTATGTAGCAGTGGATATTTGCAGAAAATGTTTTACTGGCCCTGTTTATTCTTTTGCCACAAATATTCTGCTTGGAATAAAGATGGATTCGCCGATCTGTTAAATGTGACAAGATCTTTCCACAGGCATGCAGATTCCGGTGAACATTTAAAATGTGAATTACTTAATGTTGAGAAATTTGGAAAAAAATACGAACACTATAGCAGACGCCTTAAAAGAAAACGCCAGACTGTTTAAGAAACAATTTAATGAAAATGTTTGACTAAATAGGTTGATTATGGAAAGGGTGATTAATACCGTTTTCTTTCTCGGCAAGCAAGAATTAGCATTTCGCGGGCATGACGAAACTACGGACTCAGTAAATCGAGGAAATTTTAAAGAATTGTTGCACTTGCTAATATCGACAAGTACGTCAGAAATTCAAAATCAGTATGAAAAAATTAAAAATATTTTTAAAGGTGATTCGAAATCTATCCAAAATGAGCTGATAGACTGCATTTCCGATTGTTGAAATGAAGCGGTCAAAAATGAAATTAATGATGCCATAGTTTTTTCACTTCAAGTTGATGACACTACTGACTTGACTCAAACTTCCCAGTGCTCTGTAATAGTGAGATTTGTAAACTCAGAAGGAACATTGGTCGAACGATTTTTAGGATTCATGATGTTACAAGAACTATTAAAAAAACTAAAAGAAAATAAGGACATTTTCTTAGAAGCTTATAAACTGTTTTCCCTCATATTAACAATTCCATCCACAAGTGTCTCGGTAGAAAGAAGTTTTTCTTGCTTGAAAAGAATAAAAACTTATTCTAGAAATACAATTGCCCAGGACAGACTCTCATCTTTGGCAAATATATCCATTCAAAAAGAACTTTTAGAAGAACTTAAAATGAAAGTGCCTTTCTATGACGATATTATTGACAAGTATGCAGGGTTAAAGAATAGAAGGATTGATTTAATATATAAAATATAGGTAAGTTTTTTTTAAATTGTTATTTTGATATTTGGCTCTTCCTCTATATTTTCGGCCACGAGCCGCCACTGATTAACCTATTTCGAAGTCCTTAATTTGTCTTTTTTGTGTAAAGCGAAATGTTCTGTCATTGAAGGGAAAGCGATTCTTTAAAATAAATTTTACAGTAGGTAGGTATAGCTGAAAATTGAATGTTGGTTTTGGGTTTTAACTGGGATAAAAAAAAAATTGACAGGCATTGTAGAGATTAAAGTGCGGTAACAGTAATTTTGGCAAGATAATTTCGGTAATTTTACTTGGCAAATTTCTTTACCGGTAATTTTCAAAAACATTTTCTGAATAAAATCGGACTCAGGTGACCATCTTTTTCATGCAATATTTACCATCTAGCTGTGAGTCTGTGAAGTGCTTAATCAGGGTTCTCAGCAACTTCTAATTTTAAAATTCCCAGACTTCCAGGTTTTCCATGACTATAATTAAATGTCAGGTATATGTTCCCATTTTTGTCAGTGATTTAAGTAGCAGATAGGTATTTTTTTATCATAAAATGAAAAATTAGATTGGTATTTTACATTTTGATAATGATTGTTGGAGCCATAAAGATTGGAGGTTTCAGCTTTTAGGAGCACCCCAAAGGAAAAAAATAATGAACAAAACGAAATTTTAGAATATATGATTCCATAATACTAACAAATTTTTAATCTTTTGACAAAATGGAAATAAAAAGTACTTAAATTTATAAGCGGAACATATTTTTTGATTTACCACTAATAAATAAAATAATATTTTCCTGATCGTAATTTAAAATAGTTTGCTTATTATATATACTTAAATATATTAAAAAAAAAAATTGTTTGGAACAATAAACAACAAAAATTGGAATGCATTTACCTAAAAAATAGTTTAATGGACATCTTACAATAATATTTTTATCAGTACTACTTATATTACACAGTTAAAGAAAACTAGAACAACTAAAATAATAAAAACGGACTATTTTAATATGATCACCCAAAATATTTTCTGGGAAACCTTTTTTACACGCTTTTATGTAACTCATCATTTCTAGGTCTATTGCAGATATTGTTGTAGATGTTTCTTTTTCTAATCTTCTTTTCTTATTTTCTAACAATATATTTCACTTTCAGATTTTTTTTACATTTAGCTCCATCAGTTTCCTGTTTCGATTTAAGACTACTATCCATCTCCACTTTATATATTCTGTGAGCATTTTTTACATATTTTCTCATCTGGTCTGTTATATGAGCTTCTAAAATTCGATTTTTATTTAGAACAGTCATATAGGTACTCGCCTCTGAGATACTAAAGAGTTTTCCTGTAAATTTTCAACAATAATGTCTATTAAGAGAAAACCCGGATTCAATCGTAGCATTTCTTTGTGATTATATTAGAACATATTTAATAAAATCCCATAATTCTTGATATTCTGTATAACTTCCAACCCAATTGAAAAAAAAATATATTTCCAATCGGGTATTTGAATAGTTGTACGCCTGACAAGCTAATATGAAAACACTGTTTTAAATTAACTGGTTATATTGGATTCTCACCTTATCTGCTTGATTGGGTGTGATAATATGTTTATCATATAAAAACTGAATTTTTTTTCCTCTTCTGAATAATGTTTATCCACAAGAGTAGCAGGATTTAGAAAAGTAACATTTTTATAAAACTGTATTCCAAACTACATCTTTCAAAAAAAAAAATTAATAGTGCCAGTTAAACATTTCTGACAATCTTTTAACAATATTGTCTTTTCCTTTTCAGATATTTTGGAATGCTGTGAATATTTTCGAGTAGCAAATCCTATATCAACTTTCTCTAATGGCAAATATATATTATTATTTTCAAAATCTACTTTTAAAAGGTTTCTGATACCAGAGTCTAAAACTTCAGGTTTTATCAACTTTTTAGAAGTTCATTTATTATTTGTACTTAGCAAATCATTATATAACAATGGCACCATAGTCTAAGAACTTTGAATTTTTTTTTAAAATGGTTTGAAAGTACTTGATATTAAGGAAAAAATGATATTTTTGCCTGAGTCAATACGTCTTTTATTCCTTTCTTAACATTATTTATGGAAATGATATTTGGAAGTTTTGTGTCTTTATTTTCCATCCATATTTTTATTGGATTTACAACCTCGAGAGCTCTATTACACACTTCTACATTTTCAACCCATCTAATTTTGCAAAATTTTCGAGGAAATGAAGTACATCTTGTAACAGAAATAAAGTTTCCTCTTCAGGCGGGTGAGTCATTAAACAAATAATAAATACCAAGCAGAAAGTCAGTTACACCCCAACCACTAGCTTTGTGGCCACTTTGCATGACACCATGTCTAATGTGAAGCCCACCGGAGCCAATATCCAATATATTTTTGCAATTCTCATCTTCCTGTAATAGACGAAAAAATTTCCAATTTACTGAAGGCCCATCCATAGACACTTAAAAAAAACAAGTTATTGGGTATTTTCTTTTAATCAATCTGTAAATACTAAAAACACTAAAAATGTTGCTTCCTTAAAGTACCATAATAATAATTTAGGTCCATTCGTTTTACAGAAACCTGTAACCTTGCCACTTATATTTCCTTTATTAGGTAAATCATAGGCCTATTACCTAATTATGTAAAAATATTATAAAAAATTGTTTTCTGCTTCCTACCTGTAATATTCAAATTCAAATTCTTTATTGATGTCAATATACAAAAAAGTACTTACACACGTCACAGATAATTACATTTAAATACAAGTTACAAATCCAATCAGAACATTATAGTTAAGTAAATAAAAAACATCCAAATCTCAGTCCGATCATTAAAAACAGTCCTAAGTCTTAAGATGTCAAATAGATATACATTACAAGCAGTGGCGGTTCGTGGTTTTTGAATATGGGGGGTGCAAAGCAGTTGTTAGGGGGGGGGGGGGGGGTTAAAGGTGAGGAGTGAAAAGTGCCGAATGTACTATTTTTTTTTCAAAACGTCATAGGTAAACACCGTTGATTTTATTTCTAAATCGAGTGTTGACCACCCAACTTTTTGATTACAACTTTTTCTTCCAATGGAACAGGTCTATTTTCTAAAATATACTTTACAGAATTCATATTGACAATGAAAATACCGAAAAAACAGAAAAGAAAACAAACTATTTAACGGCAAAGGCAGAAAGGCTGCAGAAGTTTTGAGACCGAAGCACGAGTACTATGCCGACCGTTGTCATAGCAACCACAGATTTATTCGCAATGTGATTGGTTATCGAGCATCGCGTCCTTTTGCGTGACATCATCTCGCGGTTGTTCTCAAGCTGAGACCCTGCGGAAGTAAGGATTAGGTTCGTGCTTGATCCACCGTTCAGATTATAACGTGGACTTTTGCCAAGGTACTACAAACTACCTTCCAAGAAAAAACACTCAATTATTTTATTTGTGGCTTCGGCTTCGCTGGCTCTGTAATTTATGTTACGAGGATTAATTTGAACAGTTTTTTGGTGCTATGAGTTGCTTTAATGAAATAAATATTTTATATATTTATTTTATTTTATTATTTTAGTTGGTAATTTAATTGGGGGGTGCGAGATCCTGCGCCCCCTGGCAGTAGCCGCCCCTGATTACAAGACAATAACATTTAAAAGTTTCTGAAAGCAATACAGACACAATTTATGGCGCTACTAAACACTATTTAAAAACTCATTCACTGAGAAAAATGCGCCACTGATGAGAAAATATTTGACCCTCGTTCTTAAAGCAGCTATAGGCAGTTCCTTTATCTCATTTGGTAGTTTGTTAAAAAATTGAATACCCAAATGGCCAGGGCCATTTTGGCAGCGTGTCAGCCTCCAACAGTTAAGCATGAGATTGTGTTTATTATGTGTATCATGGTTGTGTATGGAGTCGTGTCTTGTATACAGTGCGATGTTAGTTTTAATATAACACAGAGTTTCCAGTATGAAAAGCGATGGTAATGTTAATATTTTATTTTGTTTAAAGGCTTCCCTACAGTCATCCCTGTATCCCAAACCGGCCACCACTCTCACTGCCCTCCTTTGGAAGCGAAAAACCCTCCCTGTCCCCGCAGAATGACCCCAAGCGACTATCGCATACGCTAGGTGCGAGTGACAGAGACAGAAATACGCCTGCCGAAGGACGGTCCGAGACACACACTCGTTCAGATTACGTAGCACATAGATGTTCTTGCTAAGTTTTTTAGTGAGCTGATCCGTGTGTGTGTCCCAAAGGAGCCTGCAGTCCAGGTGAACACCCAGAAATTTTGCTGTGGTCATCGAGTCTGTCTCCGGCACAGAAGAGGGTACTTGTGTATGTGGATTCATCAAAAGCTTCGTGAATGCCCGAGACCAGATCTAATATTCCTAAAGTAGTGTTAAGGCCCCTTCTGAAACCGAGCTGACTGTTGGTAAACAATTCGTGAGCCTCAAAGAAGTGCGCCATTCTGTTGGCCATACACCTCTTGAATACTTTTGATAGTATCGGCAGGAGAGAAATCGGTCTATAGTTTGAGACGTCACCCGGGTCCCCCTTTTTAAAAATTGGGGTGACTACAGCCATTTTTAAAGCATCTGGAAAAGTTGATTCTTTAAAGCATAAGTTGATTAATTTAGTTAAAGGTCTTTAATTGATTTGATTAAGGATACATCAAAGCCATACAGGTCTTTACTTTTTTATTTTTTAGAGAGTTTTAGTTTTTTGAAAGTTACATCAGTAAAGCTGAAAGCAGGCCGTACTGTCTCAGACACCTGATCTCAGATACCTGAATGTTCTGAGCAGGGTCGAAAGTGGGTGTGCTAATCTTCTGCTGTAGTTCGTGTGCAATATTTATAAAAAAACGGTTGAAGTGGTCAGGTGGTATATTCCTCTCATTCCCGTCAACCGTCTTCGTCAGTCCTCGATGTTCATTGATTATGTTCCACATAGTCTTTATTGGATTTGTGGCATTCTGAATTAAATTATCATTCGCGGCTCTCTTGGCCTTCCTTATGGCCGTTCTGTAGCGGTTATTATATGTATTTTTTAGCCTTTTTAAATTAGTAGTTTAATATTGTATAACTCACACAGGAAGTTAAGATGCTCACGCATGTGCCTAAGATCTTCGTTAAACCAATTGATGGTTCGATTTTGATCATTACGTTTTTGATATGTTTTTTCAGGAAAATAATTCAAAAAGGCATCAGACAGACATTCAATGAACATGGAAAACTGCACATTTGCACCGAGGTCATCATTATTTAAAAATTTCCAGTCGAGTTGCTCAATATGATCATAAAAATTAAATTTACCTACCTGTGTTATAGGCCTGAGAGTAATTTTAGTGGTTTTTAGATAAGGTTTCTCTATATTGTAAGGTATTCTAATTGTCAGCCCTAAGTGATCTGAGATAGAAGTATTAACCAGTGAGACACCGCATTTTAAGTAGTCAAAATTGATAAATATATTATCAAGGCATCTAGTGTACCGAGTAGCCTCTGTTACCATCTGTTTTAGCCCATATGTTCTAAGAGACAACATAAGTCAACACACTCCCTGCTCTCGGTATTAAAGTGGACATTGAAGTCGCCAGATATTAATATTTTATTCTGACAACCAACCATACCCAGAACTCCCTCAAGCGCCTGAAGAAAGTCATTAAAATTGCCAGAAGGGGACCTATACAAATTCAAGACATAAGTTTTGAGATCCTCAATAAAAACGCCACATATTTCAATGGTTTTCTCAACAGCTAGCGCATCCACCCCAGTGAGAGTCCTATATTCTAGTCGGGGATCTAAAAAGATTGCCGATCCACCCGTCCGACTTCCATTCCTACAAAATGCTGCAGCTTTTATGTAGTTACTCACATATGTCAGTTCTATTTCTTCACTGTCGAGCCCGTGCTCGTTTATGCACACAATGTCTATTTTTTTATCTTCTAGAATTCCTTCAAGGAAACCTACTTTATTACGAAGAGACCGTATGTTGAAATGGAGTAAATTTATGAATGTTTCTGTGCTTGGGGAACCTGAGGAGTTCTCAGACGTTGCAGGTTTATAAAATGGTTAATTATGATTCCTTCAGGCCAAAGCTCCGGTGACATTACTTCCACTTGTTTTTCTGTAGATATTCATAATTAGGAAGTTTCCATTTTTTTCATTTTCTCTTAATAAATAGTTCTAAAAATGTAAAAGACATATGTATTTTTTGTATTTAATTATCTGTAGAAATAAGAAAGTTATCGTCCTTCAAAGTCTGAGATGCTACACTCACGTTGGCTGAGGCTCGATGACGTCCATAGCCACAACTCCGTCAACAGCGGAATAGTCGCCCGTTTAAGTGTTATTCTTACCGGACAGGATCCAATGCATTAAAGTAAACACGCGAAAGCAGCAGCGGGCAGCTAGCCCGGCGACCATGGGGCGACAGAGTTCTGTATTTTGACGTCACGGCCGATAAAAGCCGCGCGCGAAGTTATTAAATAAGAAATTGAATAAGTTCGTCAATTTTGAAGATATCGAGATAATTTTTTTTGTTTGACAAGTTAAGTGAAAGACTATTAAATGATGTTGAAGTTACTCGATATTTCTGACGAAAGCATAAAACACAATAGGCTTGGTGTTTGTTTGTTTTAATCGGCTTTAATGATGCTTGCCAGTCAGGAGGAGCTGTTTCTGGATTAATCCAATCCATGTTAAAAACTCTCTTTCTTGGACATATTTTTAGCTGAAAAATAGGAGAGGTACTCAAAGCAGGAAAAACAAGTGCTTCTAGAGATATCCATGTTTAACACAAATGACAATAAAAATCTGCAGAAAAACTTACCTTATAAGACTTGAAAACGTTGAAAACACAAAAATAAACAAAATGTAAAACGAATTTCTGACGACGTTCAACGTTTCAGGTTTCTACTTTAGGTTAAGACATTACTACGAGCAAAAATTTCTATAATACTATTTTCAAAAATTAAAGGGAGAAGGAGCATTTATTTATCCTGTATACAAAATACACGTAAAAACATTGTTGTGCGGCAAGCGGACCAGAAGCGATTTTGATTTATTGATCCAGAGTAAGATGAGACCAGTTCCGTCCTTTAATTCCTGAAGTAATAACAAAAGATAGGCATACAGCGCCGGATATCATTGAATCAAAAATAAAGTTTATTTACCACACCAAACGTAGCTACAGTTGGTAAGATGTCATTGGCTGCCAGCGACATACAGATTAAAACGGACTAATATTGCTTGAACCAAGAATGACTCCTTTACGGACGCGCGCAGTGCCACAGGAACGCATGCGCAGTTAAAAGGTTACAGGACGGGTCTTAATATTTGTGTATGGTGGTAGGTATATCAGTTCACATAGAACACATATTTAGGAAAGATTTAGTAAATTTTTAGTTTAATACGCCGATGTCCATGTAGAAATACTTATGGTAATAGGTCGAAAACTTAAAAAATATTTTTCATAAAGATATGGATGTTACCCGCGTAAATTAAAACTGTGAAAGCCAGCTGTGTGGATCCGGCAATCGCAAAGCGAAATAAAGGTTGCTAGCAGATTTCCATCAGCGAAAAGGCCGACATACCGCCAAGAACCCTTTTACAGTCTAGATTCAACAAAGTAAATATTATGTTTACGTGGAAATACGGCGACACGGTTTTTTCGTGACGCCAAATTGAGACATGCCTTCGATACACCCTTTACTAATTCCAGAATGATACTAAAAACGACACGAGACACGAGCACCAGCCACGCCAACACGCTATAGCATTTAGCGCAGTGTTGCCAACCGACAGGAAATAAAAGCCGTGGCAAAGGAAGAGATTTTTTATTCACGGTTTAAATTTAAACACGTATTTTTGTTCCACTCAGCGGCAGTTAAAATACCTTTGTCATTTTTAGCATATTCATGAAACTGTTGACAGCTTTCCTTAAAATTAAAATATATTAACAATTCTGAATGAACAAATCCCTCCATTTTTTAAAATGCTTCTCATTTTTTTACCTTCATATTTAGCCTTTGTCGTGCATAAATGGCCAAGTATGCGTTTTGTTTCTATATGCGCGGCAGTACAGTAAGCTCGTGGCCGTACCTACCTTCGGTTTGAAAAGCCGTAAAAACACGGCAATTGCCGTGTCGTGGCAACACTGCTTTAGGGAGACGCGCTGACGCTACCTGCAGTGTTGCCAGAAGTCATTAAAAAAAAACTTGAGAGTGCTTGCGACTTGCGACTTAACCGCCGAAATTCGTGATAAATCGCGAGCCTGTAATGATTGCACCAGAAGTAAAAATAATAGGATTAAATAATCTTATTCTACTATCATTTATTTTAATAAAACTGAAAAAAATTTTACGATATCAAAATATTAGTAAACAAATTTACAAACTTAAACAAATATCTATCACTTTGTGCTATAAAAAACGAAATATATTTTTTTATAAATAAAAGTGTAAAACTAACACAAAACAAAGAAAAAGAAAGAAGTTATTCATCTGGAGTTTCTATCTTATTTTTATCTGAATAAAATACGTGACCACAACCTAACCTTTTAATCGTATTATTTGTGATACAAAAATCGTAGCAATTTTTGTCTCTTGACAAACTTTTGGTATATAAAATGCCTTCTATTGTTTTCACTTTAGGTTTGTTGCGTAGGTAGTTGAGTTTTTATTAAACAAATGTGAAAAAATGTTCTCTCTACTGCTGCTTTCGAGTGTGGTAAGCAAAAAAGCTGAAAAACAAATCTAAAGACCCGCAAATTTTAGAGAGTCATCTGAGATTTGTACTAATGAATTTTTTTCCAAAACAACAAGGTATCGTTATCAAAATTGTTTAGTGGGATCTTGACATTCGCCATTCGTTATTCAGATTTTGGATTTCATTTGGATTATATTGGAACTATTTGAACTACGTATATTGAGAAAGTGCAATGTGAAAATAGAAACAGAGTTTCAAACCTCAATTGCAATCAAATTGCAATTTGCAAAGATCAATGTCGTGAGATTCGCTGATTGATATTTCTATAAAGGTAAAAATCGTGAGATTTGGTACTTGATTCATGGGATCGGGAGAAATAACCGAAATCTGGCAACACTGGCCCACGCAAGCAGCCCGTACGAAGCTAACCGAAGCAGACCGAGGACGGACTTCGGCTGCTGCTCCGTTCCTGAATCTAGATTTGTTCGTTGCATAGATAAAGCTGTGTTTATTTGAATTTACTGGCGGACGAACCCGTCTCGTGGAAGAATACTATCCTTTTTTAACTACGTTATCTAAACAAGGAGAGCGCGCTGACCGACTGGAATCGGTTTGTCGTTGATGAATTCGGGAACAAGGCTATTCGTATACTGCGCATGCGTTCCTGTGGCAGAGATTTCGCCCATAGTGGAGTTAAATAGTTCTGCGCAACCTATGTATTTTATGAAATATCAGCAGTCCAAGTATGTATGTCGCTGTTGGCTGCAGGCAAGGTCTACTAGATACGAGGGGGTGTTGAAAATGTACAGCGGCACGATTTACCGAAACCATTCAAAATGTAAGAATATAATTTCTTTGGCGTTTTTTAAATTCAGTGCAGCATTTTCCAGGTTGGGTGGTAATATTCCCTGATACTTTAGATCATTCCCTGACTTTTCCCTGACCCAAATTTAATTCCCTGACATTTCCAGGTTTTCCAGGTCGCTGAGAACCCTGTTAATGGCTTAATTGATAATATTCAGAGTTACAGAGTTGCATTGTTTTCTAGCAGATGGCAGTAATGACAATCAAGCTAGCAGATCCACAACGCCTTTTCAAATTTTTTCTTATGTCATAAATGTCATAATTTTTGGCTACTTTATTGCTAATTTATTACCACATTTTTAATTTTTTTGCTTTTCGTGGCTCTGCTGGCTTGAGTTCAAGCTAGCAGAGTCACGCTGAAAACCACAAAACAGAATTCTTTTCCAAAATGTTCTTATACAGGAATTTTTGGCCAATTAATTTCCCCTGAAATATGTACTGAATAGACTGAGAGACTGAAAAAAAAATAAACTGTTAGAAAAAAACAGCGCTTTTCAGTTTCGTAATAATTAATTCAAGACATGCGTGATTGATTCCACGGCATAGTTTGAGGACGTTTTTTTTGATCTTACGTTACTTTTTAGAATGTGGATCACAATAATTGTTGTGTCTCCAGTCGAGAAGAGACTCGAGGTGGATCTCAGAGTTGTAATGGAGAAAAAAAGACTTTGGTATTAAACAACAAATAAATTTACTGAAAAATAAGCCTAGTTTTAACTTTTTTGGATGAAAAAACCCATAATATAACATTAACGACTATAATTTGTCAATGTTTAGTTTTCTTATAATGACCCAAAATAATTTTTAGGTTAATGGATGGAATAAATTTTCATTGTAAGGTTTTGTTAAATATTGTCTTAATTTGTGTTGTTCTTTTGTAGAGCGGGGCCTATTATTGCACCATTGGTGTTGAAGCATTTAATCAGGTATAATTGTTTTAATAGGGATATTATTTTGAGCCAAAGATATTTCTGCTTGATTGTGTTGTAGTGGAGGTACAAATTAATTGCCAAGTGTAAGTCCTATTCTTGCCAAAGTATTTTTGGTTATCATTTTTCAATTATTTTTTTTTAAATTCATAAACAGAAACTTCCAAGCAAAATGAACAACATCGAGAGACGCATTTTTTTATTGAAAATAATAATAATACGTAAATATAAATCCTGTACGCACTAAAGGAACAAACAAAAACATAATTATTTCCGCAAATCGGGCCTTCAGCACCCAGCACTTCCGTACATTTCAACGAAACTGCTGATCTGGTAATCAAGAAGATATCTTCTAGACTTCTGATTAGCGAAAGATGTAATGATGTTAGATGTAAGAACATTTCTCGCCCTCTGCTTCTCAATTGAGATCAGTGCCAGGCTTGATAAGCGATGTTCAGACATAGTGCTGCGAAGGTAGGTCTTGATGAGCTTCAACTTTGAAAAGGATCTTTCTGCACTAGCTACAGTTACAGGTATGGTCAGAAAAAGCACACAAGCAGTAAATAGATCAGAAAAATTAGATCCCAGTAGATGATTTTCAACAATTAAAAATTTAGCTAGGTCATGTACTGACCTTAGTTTAGACAGCTGAGTTCCGAAAGTATATTTCAATTGGACAATTGGAGGTTTGCCAATTGAAGCGACAAATCATCCTTCTGCCAGGTTAACACTTGCTGTTTCAAGTTGCGCTTCGCTCATTGCGCAAATATTTGCGGCATAATTGGTGCAAACAAAGTAGAAATGTCGTTGAGGTCCTTGAAGCGCATCTCGTGTTGTGAAATAATTATATCAAGAATCCCATAAAATATTTGGGTTTCAAAATATTTTTCGAAATCAGGTTATCGTTCGTCACAACACAACTCGTCCATGAATCTAGGAACCCTTGATGTGGCCACGTTTTCTGCAGACTCCAATACTCCTTTAAAATTGTTGCGCATTTCTTGTATGGTGATTAAAGCAGGTGATTAAACCCAGCAGCTCTGCGTCTTTGCAAGCTCACAGTGAGGAGATAGTAGAAGTAGCGATACAGTGTTTAACAAATTAATAATTTTTGTTTCGACTATAGGGATAAGGGGTCATCCATAAATTACGTCACACAAATTTCATCGTTTTTTGAACCAACCCCCCACCCCCACCCCCGCCCGTTCTTGTCACAAGTAATCACATTCCTGTTGTGACGTCACTCATTTTGCAGTTTGAAATTTATAACTAACCAACTCATTAAAACAGCACTTCAAATATTATTATTTCTAAAAATATTTTCAATAAAGTAACAATTTGTACATTCTCAAACAATAGACAGGTACTCAAAATCAATAGAAAAAAATACTTTTAGATTATTTTTGGCTGAAAACTGAACTGAACTGAAAAAATTAATCATCCTGTGTCCATGGACCAGAAGAACCTGAGATCATCTTAACTTTCAGTTTTAACAACCTGTAATACCGGCCGTAAACGGATAATATCGGTAACGAAGTAAGATAATAGCAGAGAAAAACCAAGACAGAGAATAATAGCTCTTCTTCCCGCCAGCTCGACCACGCTATGGCCTTCAAACGGCAACACCCAGAGATTGGCGCGTAGGATTCTCACAATACACCCCGACATTAGCCAGTGCAGTAGCAACACGGCAAGCAGAGAGAGATTTCTGCGACGCGGCGCGTCTCAATACTCACTTTCACTGTGCTTTATACCCTTTATACGGACGGGCTATTCTATTTTTAACGCGTGACTTTTGATTGTTGTTTTCCATATGTGTTTTTTGAAACTATACCTTTTTGTATCTTCGTGTGTTTGTTTTTCAAATCGTGACATCACAGCTTTTGTATAATCTTTCCTTTTGGGAGAACTTTAAATTACACCCACGAAATCTTACCTATATCCGTGAATTTATACTCAGAAGCTCTCTTAAATGACGGAAATATATACTGCATGTTCCTTTTAAAATAACTAAGGTTTTACATTGTTGGCTAGGTTAGCGGTTTTCACTTTTTTTTTCATTCCATAAAAGAACAAAGGGACAAATGATTAAAGAACGGAAAAAGGGTACGAGCTTGTCCCAATGAGTCATGCCTATCGACTTAAAATACGAAAGTTCAGGTGAGCCGTGAAAATATTTTTGTTTTTGTAATAAATGTGAAACAAACAAATCTAGACTATATTACAATTTAATGGCATTACATAACATAATTCACATTTTTTCAAAGTTCGTTTCAGTAAAACGAGGTCATTTATAATTAAGAACATCTGTAAGTCTAGAAAAGCTCCTTTCGAGTATGGAGTAGTGTTGCAACATATATAAAAAAGGTCAAAATGGCACCCAACCCAATTTACCCGCCCGGGCGAGGCATAAATCAACAAGCGATAGCCAACCTCTGGTGACATACAGTACGCAATTCATGTGCACATTTTTTTTGTTTTTGTGGGAAACTTTTTTCGCAACTTTCCATTTGTTAATTTTTTCTTTTTTGTATTTCTGTACTACTGTAGTATTACTCACATTGTATTTTTTATTTTGCGGCATTTTTTTATAATAACCCAAAATCTGCAGCGCACGCCCGTGGCAGCTTTATTTAAACGCGCTTTGGAGGTCATAGAAAGCAAATCGTATTTATGAATGAAATCAATACGACATAATATTCTCTGTGTCTTGGTTTTCCTCTGATAATAGTATATAGATACAGTGTTCGCAAAAAAGTCTGCACCATATAGGAAACTTTTGTAAAATTTAATTCAGGTCAAATTTGACTTTGGCATCAATTTTTGCTTGACCAAGAACCTTAAATGACATATATAAAGATAGTCACGTGATCCATGTTAGCTGTCAAAAGTTACATTTTTAAGGAAAATATTTGCTAAAATTTCGAAAAATGCCATAGGAAAAAGTTGTTTGGATCCTCATCGAGATTCTATCTGTATTTGTTCAAAAATTTTGAATTTTAATTTTTCACATTTTTTTAGTATAATAAATTTGTTTCAATTTTTAACGTTTATTTGGTTATTATTAAGTTTAAACGCCATATTGCAACGTTTCTAAAGATAATATATACATTTCCCAAAGTCTGCAGAGGTTTTATAGCACAAAAATCAATATTTTTTATAATTCCCTGAGCGCTATTGGACTATTACTTGATTTTTTTAAGATCTAAAGGGCTTACTATTAACCATATCAAACACAACAGTTAGAAAAGCATATCATCCATAGGATTTGAAAAGCTAACTAATAATTTTTTTTTATTTTTATTAAAAGCATTGTTAAAATTTTTAAAACTAAAAAATACCATTTTTATTGTAATTTAACTCAACAGTGGGCTTTAAAACAAATGTAAATATGACAAGTTGACATAGGACGGTAATTGATTGTCACTAAATCACTATTGGTGTAAAAGTTTTTTAAAGATCGATTAAAAAATGCTTACTACCGAAGAAAAAATAGATAGCTTTAATTCACGGTAAAAAATAGGACAAATAGGGACACTGGAAATATTTTTAATCAAAGACACCCACAAAAGTTTGTTTTGCATTCCACAGTTGGGTGCATTCTGGACAAATTCAAACGAACTGGAACAGTTTTGAATGATTTTAAGAAACCACATGTAAATTGGAAACTAGAAGTTCATGAAGAAAATGTGTTATAAGATGCAGTTGAACACAAGCAAACGTCAGTTGTAGCAATGTCGGAAAGAACAGGGGCCAAAGAAACAATCATAAGAAAAATTTTACGAAAAAATAGATATCATCCCTACAAGCCGAAATTTATAAATATTCTTAAAGAAAGGAATTTTGAAGCAAGGTTTGTGCCTGGGTACAGGGATAAATAGAAGAGAATCGATCATTTGCCAAAGGAATAATGTTGACAGACGAAGCACCTTTTATTCAAATGGGACACTAAGTAAGTTCTCAAAACTTTAGGTGGTGGGCTCATAACAACCCTGGCTTCATAATTGAGTGCAAAGTGCAATATTCTTTTAGAATAAATGTCTGATGTGGAATTTTTAACGTAAAATTGATTGGGCCCTAGTTTTCTAAGGAAAACTTAAACGGAGTAATTTATTTAAACTTTTTAAGAACTGAGATAACCAACGTTGTTGATAACATGTCACTACCGGAAAGATTGACATTGTGGTACCAACAATTCACAGCACGGTTGAGGTCACAAATTGTTTAGACAATTTGTTGAGAGCAACATGGATGTGGCAGCTATTCTAAGTATTCCTAGCAATCCTGACCTAGTCATGAATTTCTTTTTGTGGGGTTATCTCAAACAAAAAGTGTACCGTAAACGGCCGTTTCAAAACGTGAATCACGTGGAAAATACTGTAGGAGAGGCTTGCCTTGAAATTCCACCAAGATTTCTGAAAAATGTTACAAAAGGGAAGGACGGCACACTACAATTTAAAAAAAAATGTTTTAAAATAAGCTTTAAATTTGTTTTGATTTTTTCTTCCGGTTTTAGTTTAAAAATAAATGGTTTAATAAAAAAAAGTTTTTTATTAGTTGGCTTCTAAAATCCTATAGATGATATGCTTTTCTAACTATTGTATTTGATATGGTTAGTAATAAGCTCTGGAGCACTTACAAAATCAGCAGTCCAATTAATAGCCGCCAGGGAATTTTTAAAAATATTTATTTTGGTGCTATAAAAACTGTAAACTTTAGAAAATGTATACCTCATCTTTAGAAACGTTGCAATATGGCGTTTAAACTTAATAATAACGAAATAAACATTAAACTTTTAATAGTTATTTGTGTACCAAGGCCGTAATGTTGATCTTTTTTGGCCGAATCTGAAATTTGTGGCCGAGGCGTAGCCGAGGCCAACAAATTTCAGGTGAGGACAAAAAAGATCATACGGCCGAGGTGCACACAAAATTTTTTAAGCGAGTGTCTCATCAAGTAGGTAACAACTTTTTTTTACAATTTTGTTTCTAAACAAAGACGAAACTGGAAGATTAGATTCAAATTTTTATTAACCATAAGTGTGTCTAGTAGGCCGCCTTCATAATTTGACAATCTTAACATCGGACGTGGAAATAACTCAAATAAGCAAATTAAATGTGTCTAGTAGGCTGCCCTCATAATGACTTTGTTTGCAAAAGCGGCTGTAAAGTAAAAAAGCGGCCGTAAAGTAAAAAAGCGGCCAAAAAAGGTACACTTCAGGGACGTTAATAGATCCGTAAAACTTCATTTGTTGTGACACTCGCTTAAAAACAAATTTATGTAATCAATCAAAAATATGTAAAAAATTAAAAGTTAAAATTTTTGAACAAAACTTTAATAATGGAATCTCGATGACAAACCACACAACTTTTTACTATGACATTTTTCGAAATTTTCACAAATACCATTTTTAGGACATTTTCTTAAAAAATGCAACTTTTGACAGCTAACATGGATCACGAGAGTACCTTTATGTATGTCATTTAAGGTTCTTGGTCAAGCAAAAATTGATGCCAAACTAAAATTTGACGTTAATTAAATTTAAAAAAGTTTCTCATATGGTGCAGACTTTTTGGCGGTCACTGTATATTATTCAGATTAAAATTATGGTATAATCAGGTTCAAAAACGGTAGGGCGGTAGGTCGAGGCCGAAAACGATGGATTTACCGCTAAACGGTAGACCTGGTAAAATTGCAAACAAATAAAACAATAAATCCCTTTACGTCGGCGTCGGCTTTTTCAAAGGCGCTATCGGTCTTTCGGTGTATGTTATCAAAGGCAAACAAGTTTACACTTCAAAATATCATACTTATATAACGTTCATTTTGCCCGTGGCTCTATGCCCTATTTAGTTGTTTTAATATTTTAGATTAAATGACGTCACGAAGCTTATGACTCCTCCCCCTTATCACGTCTTGTCACAGTTTGTGGACCCCTCCCTCCCCCTTTACGTGTGACTTAATTAATGGATGACCCCTAACAATTACGTCAAATTTCTGAAAGTAGGCTTGAAGGCCAGCCGCCTCATTTTTCTCGTCTTTATTGCACCCCATCAGGGCAATATATGCTAATAATTTCATAAAATCCAAATAAAGTAATCTCAGTGCCTTAAGACAGTAATTGTGGGAGGACCAACGCGTCGAGCATAACTTCTTCAATGATATGCTTACGGAGCTTACCGATTTTAAATGTGCCCACCTTTTAATGCTATTTACAAAGAATACTTACAGGCTCTCAATTTTATCATAATAATTAGGAATCTTAGAAATGTTCTTCACCGAATCTTTCATTATCAAATTCAAATTATGAGCAGCACAGTGTACGTACGAAGCTAGTGGTTGAATGTTTTTATACGCATTTGCAGTCCGTTATATACTTCACTCATATTTGTGCTTCATCAAATCCTAGTCCTCGTAATTTTGAACATTGAACATGTTTGAAGGTTTCTCGTTTTTTTCCTGGACTCTGAAACTTTATACGGGACCGATCTTGGACCTGCCAGGCTCTAAACTTCAGGGGGCCTGTTGGGTACCCCGGATCCCGGAGTATACACCGGACTCGAAAATCCCGGGATCCATTAATATTTTCGGGATTAATCTCGAAATGTTCTTTAACGACACCGACAGCGATAGAGAAGACACTTAAGGAATGGATAAGGTGGAAGTTTTGAAAAAAAGTGACTTTTTGGAAATAATCATTACCAATAATCATGACCTCTGTGTATTCGTTTCTAGAGTTAGACCAATAGTTCGAACAATTAGAAAATCGCCAACTAAAAATGATGTACTACAAAAGTATATCAAAAATGATCATGGGAAAGAGCTAAAAGTTATATTATATTGCAAAACGAGATGGTGCAGCTTACTTGACATGCTCGAGCGTTTTACACTATTAGAGAATTTCATAAAAAAATATCTTATTGATCTAAACATAACACCAATTAGGATTCAGAAAATGAGGTTCTTAAAGGCGTTGTAAAAGTTCTCCAACCAATAAAAATTACAGTTGAACCCTATGCCGTCGCGATATGGATTTATGTAAAGCAGATGCGGCGTTAAAATTCATGTAGAAGGAATTATCCAGAATTAAAGCACCAGTCATTGAGAACAAGGATTAAGCAACGCAGAACCATTTATTTCGACATTCTCTGTTATCTCAAAAATCCTGGCATTCTAAACGCTGAACAAGATGACTGCTTCAAAACATTAACGTTCAGATTCACTAAGAAGGTTCAAGATTTAGTACTGGTTTAAATTAAGATCTTCTAGTTGATCAGTTATGTTTTGACAAGTTTTTGTTCTGTCATTGTTAATAGGCCGTCATTAAAAACTTATGAATTATTCTGATATTTCAGCAATTTACTTTCTTTCCCAATGATTTTCACCTTGAAACGGGTTGCTAGAATGAATTTAATTCTATTATTGTCGCAAGTACGTACTAAAATTGCTTTTTCCTTTATAAATTAAGCTCAGTAATAAAGTCATAGTGTAAAACTTAGGTGTCTTATTCTTACACTTGTCAGTTTAAAACTTTTGGTTGTCAAATTAGACCGGACTAGCGTTGGAGAATCTGGCCGTAAATATTTTCCTCATTAAATCTAAATTGGAAACACTTTTACAGGGTTCTCAGCGACCTGGAAAACCTGGAAAAGTCAGGGAATGGTCTAAAGTGTCAGGGAATATTACCACCCAACCTGGAAAATGCTGCACTGAATTAAAAAAAACGCCAAAGAAATTATATTCTTACATTTTGAATGGTTTCGGTAAATCGTGCCGCGTGTTATACATTTTCAACACCCCCTCGTATCTAGTAGACATTGCCTGCAGCCAGTGGCATCTTACCAACTGCAGCTACGTTTGGTGTGGTAAATAAACTTTATTTTTGATTCAGTGATATCCGGCTCTGTATGTCTATCTTTTGTTATTACTTCAGGAATTAAAAGACGGAATTGGTCTCATCTTACACTGGTTATCCGGTCAAAGTAAACATTTCAAATAACAAAAATTCCCATAAAGGTGAAAATCGGTAGAGATGTTAGGAACATCATTACAAATAAAATGTCAAAAGTCCCCACCGATCCCATGTACGCTAAAAAAGTTATTCAAGGTCAAAAGTCGAAATTATCGGTTTTTTGCATTTTAAAGGAAAACGGTAAGTTTTATCATAAAAATAGGTCAGGCCGAAATTGAATAACGTGCAATTGTCTACAAAAATTGTCCTTATACTTTTTTCTTTAAGTATCACCATTTCTGAGAAAATTGAGATTTGACGTATAGAAAACGGTAGATTTAGGATTGACAACGGTAAAAGTCATCTAACAGGTACGTTTCTATAAAAATGCCTAACAGCGTTTTCAATTGGTACGATTAGTGCGCCACAAGTGTATCTCTATCTTTATTTTCTCATTCATAAGTTTAAAAAAGGATGCAAATATACTTGAGGCGCACTAATTGTACCATGTATTATGTTAGAAGTTTCGGTATTTGGAATAATACAGATTATCAAAATTGTAACATATTGTAAACTAAAGTAAATTAAAAGTGCTAGCAAATCTAAACTAACTAAAAGTCTTAAAACGTAGAGCAGTCACAAAATTCACAAACCACACAAAATGCGTAGTCGCGGGGCTATACCTACTTACTACTGTACCAACTAGGAGCTGGGAATATCCGAAATCTGAAGTTGGATGTCTGTATAGAGAATATGGGCACCGAATCGTTATTCATAGTTCGATCGGTTGCTGAGTGATTAATGTTTTTTTTTACTTTACTTTTATAAGGTACTAAATTCTAGTACCTATCTCTGTTTTAAATTTTACGGTAGAATTACATGTCTCTGCGGTAGAACGGTAGATAGACTGTCAAAACGGTATATCTACCGTAAAAACGGTAGCTCTGGCAGCACTGAACACTGACAATATTTTATTTAGGTATTTAGAAAAAAGTTGTTTACTTATATTAAACGTCCGAGAATGTATATAGACGGTGTAGGCGTGCGTATTATATAGAATATAACTTCTTCAACTTTTAGAACTGCGATTTCTCAGAAATGGTGATCCTTACTGAAAAAAGTATAAAAACAATTTTTGTAGACAATTGCACGTCCTACAATTTCGGTCTCATTTATTTTTATGATAGAACTTATCGTTTTCCTTTAAAATGCAAAGAACCGACAATTTCGACCTTTGACCTTGAATAACTTTTCTAGCGTACATGGGATCGGTGGGGACTTTTGACATTTTATTTGTAATGATGTTCTTAACATCTCTGCCAATTTTCAGCTTTAAGGGAATTTTTGCAAACCTACTATTTTTTTTAACTAATTTGACCGGATAATGGGTCAAGAAATCAAAATCGCTTCTGGTCCGCTTGCAGCACAAACAATGTTTTTACGTGTATTTTGTATACGGAATAAAGAAATGCTCCTTCTCGCTTTAATTGTTGAAAATAGTATTATATCATTTTTTGCTCGTAGTAATGTCTTAACCTAAAATAGAAACCAGAAACGTTGAATGTCGTCAGAAATTCAGAAATTCGTTTTAAATTTTGTTTATTTTTGTGTTTTCAACGTTTTCAAGTCTTATAAGGTAAGTTTTTCTGCAGATTTTTATTGTCATTTGTGTTAAACGTAGGTATCTCTAGAAACACTCGTTTTTCCTGCTTTGAGTACCTCTCCTATTTTTCAGCTAAAAATGTGTCCAAGAAAAAGACAGTTTTTAACATGGATTGGATTAATCCAGAAACAGTTTCCTCCTGAATGGCAGGAATCATTAAAGCCGATTAATCATATCTTTAATGCCTACTTTTGTAAATATGGATCAATATATAGAACAACTATAAAAGCAGTTAAACAAATGTACTACGGAAATAGGATTGGTCTCTCTGGTAATAGACAGAGGGAAACGTGGAAAGTTGTTAATGAGATACGGGGTAATGCTGATAAAACGGAAATTGATACAAGTTTATCACCTGGCCAATTGAATGACTTTTATTGCTCAGTTGCCGGCAATATTTCAAATAATGTATCAGGGACTGTGGATTTTTCACACTTCTTAAATCATACAGGTAAATGTGAGTCATTTTTCTTTACCCCAGTAATTGTTCAAGAAGTGAAGCAGACCTTTTTGGATATCAAATCCAATAAGGCGGCAGGCAGGGATGGTATTTCCATAAAACTTTTTTTAAAGCTTTCGGATGGGGCTTTGGAAATCATGACCGAGGCTATTAATTTTTCCTTCTCTTCCGGTACATTTCCGGAATGTCTGAAGAGAGCTAATATTGTTCCTTTATATAAAGGAGGTGATCCAAATAGCCCTTCCAACTACAGACCAGTCGCTTTGTTGCCCACTTTATCAAAAATAGTCGAGAAGTTAGCAAAAAAACGGATTGTCTCATATTTAGAAAGTCAAAAAATATTGAACCGTGTGAAATTCGGATTCCGGTCTGGCAAGGGAACAAATGATGCCGTGTTTCACTTTCTTGAAAATCTCTATTTAACGCTTAATGACGGACATGTGGCTGCGGCGGCCTTCTGTGATTTATCAAAAGCATTTGACTGCGTGAGTCACAGAATCTTGCTGCAGAAGCTTGAATTTTGTGGTTTTAGGGGTCAGTGTCTCAAATGGTTCGAGTCTTATTTGTTAGAAAGGGTCCAAACAGTATCATTGGGGGGTGTAGTATCTAAGTTGCAGAAACTAAGTTCTGGGGTGCCGCAGGGATCAGTTCTCGGACCCGTTTTGTTTTTGTTGTATGTTAATGACCTCGCAGATCTGAAAATATCGGGAAAACTTACAATAAATTCTTTTGATAAACTCAATTCGGGCCAAAGATACAGATAATAAAACCAATCAAAGCCAGTCACAATGAAATCGACCCAACCAATTCGGCTATTGAAGGTAATCTTAAGTCAACTTTTTTGCAGGAGTGTATTTTAAAACAGGATGTAATGGATGCAAAGATTTTTTGGTGTTTAAATATCGTAATTAAACATTGGTCCATAAATTCAGTTGAGTCAGACATGAAAGTTTTGAAACAAATTGCTAGCAATATTATACAAAAAATAGATTAAGTCCAGCAAAAGCTGCATATGTTATTTGCTTTAGTTTAGTTCCATACTTTAAAGCTGCACTTGATAATGATTTACAGAACTGTACGAAATTTGTGGTATGTTTTGATGAATCGTTAAATAAAATATCCCAAAAAGGCCAAATGGATATTTACTTATTAGATTTTTTCATGAAACTAGTAATATGGTAGAGACCAGATATTTTACTTCTGTTTTTTTGTACACAGAGCGGCAGCAGAAAGTTTGCTTGAGAAATATAAAGGAGGTCTTGGGGGCTTAATTTTGGGCGTATATTACAGGTAGGAAGCGGAAAGCAGTTTTTTTATAATCTTTTTACATAATTAGGTAATATGCCTGTGATTTACCTAATAAAGAAAATATACATATATAGGTTACAGGTTTCTGTAAAACTAATGGACCTAAATTATTAATTATGGTACTTTAAGGGAGCAACATTTTTAGTGTTTTTAGTATTTACAGATCGATTAAAAGAAAATACCTAATAACTTATTACTTGTTATGTATAGAAAACAGCAACTTTGAGTTTATAATAAAGTACCAGTTTTAGACTTCATTTTGTAAGTAAATATTTTTATTGGGGGATTTTAGAAACCTTGATTAGCAATTAAATAATAAGGATTTCAACAAATAATGGTAAAACAGCTATTCTCTGGGCTATATGCCCCTCCGACCGCTGAATTACATACAAAAATTTGCCGTATTCTCTTCTAACACAGTTAGATAAGAAAATACTAACGTTTCGAATGCAAGGAACTAGAAGAAGGAAGCTTTTTCTTTAGTTAGAATGTCGTCACCTGCAGACCGGTTTTGAACTCTTCGAATGCAAGGAACTACCAGGAAGAAGGAAGCTTTTTCTTTAGTTAGAATGTCGTCACGTGCAGACCGGTTTTGAACTCGTTGGTTCTCATCAGTACAGGATAGACGAACATACCAACCTTCCGAAAAAGTAATCCCTTAAAGCTACAATGTCGTACTCATTGAAATGAAAAACTAACTGGAACGCGCTCGTCGTGTTAAAATTCTGAGCCTCGGTGTTGGAAGGGTACCGCTGCTGCCGGATGGGATGCTGTTTCAGTCATACACACCCACGCTTATGGCCGAGTAAATGATATAACTTGTTTAAATAAAATAAATAAGCTAAATAATATTTTATTTATTATTACAAATAGAAAAATACAAAATATACAGTAGGTATGTGCAAAATAAAAGAAATAAGGGCATATTGCTAAAATAAAACCTGGTAAAAATTAAATACAATAAATAAAAATTGAAAAGTGGTAATCTTTATTAGGTATTTACATGAAACTAAACATGGTAAAATAATATGGCTTTATGTAATTTATGGCGTATAGTTGCTTTATCACCTAATAATTGAATAGTTTTATTCTTTGCATGGGTTTGAATACGTATATTTGAATACATATCAATAATATACTTAGTAACTTGTACTTCATGAAGATCTTCATCCATGTCAACAATAGGATGGGGAGGTTGAAATATTTTTGTTAAATTATTAACAAAATGCTGCAAAACTAACACAGTAATTCTTTGTTTAAAATTTTTTTTACCCATATAGTTCATATTTAACTCGGCCCTAAATACTTTTTCAGTATATTTGACAATATGAAGTACAACTTCACTTGGAAAATATAATAATAATTATTAATAATTATTAATTTGTTTACAGTAGCCATGACCTTCATGCATTTCTGTAAGTAACATTTGTTTACAATGTATACAAGATGTTTTTTAAGTAGTTTTCTTACTAGAAATCCAGCTATATAATATAATATATTTTCTTGAAATGACGTTAAAATTGTTCTATCTACACAATAAATTAATTTACTTAACTCTTCCTCTGACTCAACTGTGTCATTATTGGATGCTGTTCTATTTACATGACTATGACATATTGGTGTAACATCAAAATCACTACCCAGACAGTTCGAATTAACCCCTGCCTGAACACTATTATTAAATAGTAATTTTCGCAGGGTTCATTTAAATTGAAGCGCATTAGGATTATCATTCCAGCCTCCTCGTGACCGAATACATGCAAAGTATAGTTCGAGGTGATCCTGGGAACACTTATATGTAAGAAAATATTTAAGTGGATTTTCTTTAGCACTAAGAAGTTCTAATGCTAGATTCGTAAAACTAAATATATTCATAAGTAATCCTATGGCAAATGTTTTTCTCCTATGATGTATAATTTTAATACCATCTGCTTTTAAATCTAAAATGTAATGTTTTGTCTCTTCAAAAAATTTTGACCAATAATGCTTATTATGCAAATACATTGGTGATTTATATCCTTTGGCAAACACACTCCGAGAATTCATAACATCAAGAATTCTGTCAAAAATTCTTAAAAATTCAACAGTTGCTTCACTACCAATAAAATCAGGATGACCACTCTGGCATAAAAATTCTATAGCATCAGCAACACTAGAACTAATTGTTTGTGCTGCTAACCGTACATTCATTTTTTTTTTGTTTATAATTTACATGACATATGACATGATGATAACTTATTTGCAAATTTTAGATCTTGATCTTCTTGTAACTCGTGTAGTTTCTGTATAAATTTGAATGAAATTTCACCTTTTGATGATGAGAGAATAATTTCTCCGAAAGCGTTTCGTAATAATTTTAAAACATGACAAGGATCTAAGATACAAAATACATTACTACCATTAAAAGGATTTTTAAAGACAGGTGTAATATTATCTGGAGATAAGTTGCATCCTAGCAATGTTAATGTTTTAATATTAGTAGCACAACCATCACAGGTTACAGATCTCACATTAATACCTGTTTTAAACAATTGTTCAATAGCTAATAATATTAACTGCTGTTGTAAAGAAGCTGTTATTTTGTTTACAAAAAAAGATCCTATTGGACATTTAAATTTTTTTGTAAATGAAACAATCTGGAAAACTAAAGCTTCAGTGGCCAATTCTTCATTACATAAATTACCAATACCACCCATGTCTACATATCCAAAATGTTTATCACTTTTTTTATCATAAACTACGGCACTGTGTATTGCCATTGAATCAAAAATTAGTGCTACATCTCTTAAATAATCATTACTTATAACTAAAGTTTGACAAATGGGGGTAATTCCAGACACGGCTTCTAACCTAGTTGGAAATAAAATTAGGAGTCGATTTGAAAATAAAATACAAATATTTATTTACCCACATTGTGTTATTTGAAAGTGCGAGATACGAAAATATCATACAGGGTGTCTGAAAAGTCTTAGCATGGGCAAATATCTTTACTATTAATAAAGATAGCGACACCAAATTTTAGTTGTACCTTATTGGTTGATAAATCTACGTTTTTATGTAATTTGACTTTTTCAACCCCCTTGGGGGGTTACGCTAGGGAGTTGAGGTCGAAAATTTTGAATGCAAACCTATGCCGTGTGGCCTCTTCGTTTAAAAATCTTCAAAAAAGAAACATTGTTTTAGTATTTTAGTATTTATTTATTATTGTAATTCATTTTTAAATGGCAAGCCTATAAAAATTATAACTCGTAAATCGTATAATCGGTCGGGGCAAAAGTCGACCATTAGTCGACCTCGTGTGCCATACAGCACAAGTCGGCGCTGCTATTTTTTGTTTTGTGGGGCACTTTTTTCTAACTTTTCTCCAACTTTACATTTGTCGTTATATGTTTTGTTTTTTGACATCTGCGCAGTAGACCAAAATGCGTACCACGCGCAAACCGAGCGTGCTAGACATGCGTACGCAAGTTCAGGAGATGTACTTGGGTGTCTACATTCGAACCTATTCACTTGTAAGAATATATCCCCAATAGTTAAGGTACCACTACGTAGTTAACTGTATAACTTTTTCCCAAGGTTTTTTCGACTTTATTTTTCGTTTTTTGCCATGTGCGCAGTAGACCAAAATACGTACCACGCGCAAACCGAGCGTGCTGGACATGCGCACGGACTTTTAGGAGATGGACTTTGGTGTCTACATTTGAACCCATTCACTTTTAAGAATCTATCTCCAGTAGTTAAGGTACCACTGCGTATTTAACTTTATAACGTTTTTCCCAAGTTTTTTCGATTTTATTTTTCTTTTTTTGCTATCTGCGCGGTGGCAAATAACGAAAAATACAGTCGAAAAAAACTTGGGGAAAAAGTTTTACCATTGATCAAAATGCGTACCACGCGCAACCCAAGAGGGCTAGACAGTCGCACGAAATTTCAGGGGATGTACTTTGTTGTCTAAATTCGCAGTGGTACCTTAACTACTGGAGATATATTCTTAAAAGTGAATGGGTTCAAATGTAGACACCAAAGTCCATCTCCTGAAATTCCGTGCGCATGTCTAGCACGCTCGGTTTGCGCGTGGTACGCATTTTGGTCTACTGCGCATGGCAAAAACTGAAAAATAAAGTCGAAAAAAACTTGGGAACAAAGTTATAAAGTTAAATACGTAGTGGTACCTTAACTACTGGAGATATATTCTGAAAAATGAATGGGTTCAAATGTAGACACCAAAGTCCAACTCCTGAAATTCCGTGCGCATGTCTAGCACGCTCGGTTTGCGCGTGGTACGCATTTTGGTCTACTGCGCAGATGTCAAAAACAAAACATATAAAAACGACAAATGAAGAAGTAAAGTTGGAAAAAAGTTAGAAAAAAGTGCCCTACACAACAAAAAATAGCAGCGCCGACTTGTACTGTTTGGCACAAGTGGCCGACTAATGGTCGACTTGTGCCCCGCCCGATTATACGATTTACGAGTTATAATTTTTATAGGCTTGCCATTTAAAAATGAATTACAATAATAAATAAATACTAAAATACTAAAACAATGTTTCTTTTTTGAAGACTTTTAAACGAAGAGGCCACACGGCATAGGTTTGCATCCAAAATTTTGGACCTCAACTCGCTAGCGTAACCCCCCAAGGGGGTTGAAAGAGTCAAATTACGTAAAAAAGTAGATTTACTAACCAATAAGGTACACCTAAAATTTGGTGTTGCTATCTTTATTAATAGTAAAGATATTTGCCCATGCTAAGACTTTTCAGACACCCTGTATGATATTTTCGTATCTCGCACTTTCAAATAACACAATGTGGGTAAATAAATATTTGTATTTTATTTTCAAATCGAATCCTAATTTTATTTCCAACTAGGTTAGAAGCCGTCTCTGGAATTACCCCCATTTGCTAAACTCTACTTATAACACTCTCTTTTAAGTATTCAAATACTTCGGATAAAAGTCCTACCTCACAATTAAAAGAACTTAGCCACTTTCTTAAGGTGGCACTATGAGGTAAATTTAATTTTGTACGCACAAAACCATAAGCTCGGGGAGAATAAAAATTAAGAGTGAGTGCAAATTTTTTCATTTCATCTGTATACCTTTTTTGAGTTTTATTTTTATTTGAATTTGCTACTTCATTTCTAAATAAATCAAGCTGAAATCCTTCAAAATTGCTCAGAAGTACATCTTCAATGTTTGAAGAACATTTTTTATTATCTTTAAGATGCTTAATCATACTTTTTATTGACGTTAACTTCACGTTCCTCCTTTTCACTTTAAGTTTGCTATTTTTTAGTTGCCTACGTAATTTTATCTCGGTTTCTGTCTTTAAGTGTGATGTTTGAGTAGCAATATTACGTACTGCTGGACTACTTTTCGCTTCTTTTTCTAACAAATTCTAAAAAAAGTTGTAATTTATAAAAAATTTAAAAAACTAGTCTTTTTAATTACCTCTTCCTCTGTGAAAGCCTCTACATAGGATTCTTCACGACTTAAGGGCTTTCTTCTCTTAGGACTATGCTTTACCATATGCTCAGGAACCTTAAAAATTGAAGGAACTGCATCCCGTATTAAAATATTTTTCCGCAGAGACGATTCCAAATAATCATCCTCTTTAAAATGTTCGCTGCATAATACAGTAGAGGCTGTCGGTTTAAAATTTTTTCTGTGAACTGCTTGTACCCACAATTTTAATTTCTGTGGATTATTTATTGGAAATCTAAAATCGAAATACAATTCAAACATATCACAATTGTTTACAAGATTTCGAAAAAATAGGTTAGGTAAACACATATACTTTTTTGCATGTCCCAAGGAAATTTAATACTTACTTATGGAATTTTATATTTCCTGTAGGAGTCCATTCATTTGTACACCCATATGCACAACAAGATTTAACCATTTTAAACAATAAGATGATAAAAAAGTAAATAATTAAGCACATCGACAAAACAATACATTCACTTTCATAAGCAAGACGCAGAGAGCTAACCACTTTTCAGCATCTTACCTTGTCTAACAGTTGGGTTCACATTTCTAGCCAAACGCGCGCAAGCGAGGTCATTCCAGTTGTTTTCTATTTCAATGGTCGTACTGCATAAGCAGTGAGACACAGGCAGCGCCATCCATTAGCAGTTTCAAGCGGTCAGAGTAGAGTTTACCGTAAGGTAAAATTTTTAAAAATGTGAATGAAGTCTACTTGTCAGGGGTACATATAAATATGAAAAAATTGAGAATCAATTCTCTAACCACCTGAAAATTCCTTATACAATAAGGATTTCAACAAATAATGGTAAAACAGCTATTCTCCGGGCTATATGCCCCTCCGAGCGCTGAATTACATACCAAAATTTGCCGTATTTTCTTCTAACACAGTTAGATAAGAAAATACTAACGTTTCGAATGCAAGAAACTACCAGGAAGAATGACTTTTTCTTTAGTTAGAATATCGTCACCTGCAGACCAGTTTCGAACTCGTTGGTTCTCATCAGTACAGGATAGACGAACATACCAACCTTCCGAAAAAGTAATCCCTTAAAGCTACAATGTCGTACTGCATAAACAGTGAGACACAGGCAGCGCCATCCATTAGCAGTTTCAAGCAGTCAGAGTAGAGTTTACCGTAAGGTAAAATTTTTAAAAATATGAATGAAGTCTACTGGTCAGGGGTACATGTAAATATGCAAAAATTGAGAATCAATTCTCTAACCACCTGAAAATTCCGTATACAATAAGGATTTGAACAAATCAGTTTTCAGGTGTTTTAGAGAACTTATTCTCATTTTTACATATTTATATGTACCCCTGACAAGTAGACTTTATTCATATACAGTTTCTACTCTAATTGCATCTTAATAGTAATATTGTACATGCTTCTCTCTACTATTATATATTTTAATATACTAACCCTATTCTGTAAAATGTGTTATGTTGGACTAATGGCTGGACTAAATGGAATAGCTATGTTAGTTCTCGCCACCCGGTTTCATAATTTTGTACTGTAAAATTTTTAAAAATATAAATAAAAGGCACTTATTATTATTATTATTATTATTTACCGCTACATCCATTTATTCTGTAAGACTGAAAAAATCAGTATATTGGGTAAGGGGATTTTGAGATATTGTTCTGTAATAATGTAAAAGTCATGCCGTGTAATTCTAGCTAGCGGCTTCGTTCACGTGGAAACTAAAGTAACCAACTGTATTATTTTAGTCGGAACGGGAGAATTTGTGCCTGTAGTTCTGGGTAGAAAAAAAATTTCATCGAAGATTTAAAAAAAAATCCTATTATAAAATAAAGTGTTTAAGAACCCTAAATAATATAAAAGAACAAAATCTTACTCAAACTTGACCTTTTTTATATCGACAGTTGAAGAGCAACCACGCAAAAGTTGAGTCCAAATTTACGATTTTCGAGTTAGGCATCGATTTGTCATCTAGTTGCAAAAGTTGATGCTTCCCATGCAAAATAAATACCAAAGTTAGGCAATTCATGCATAAGTTAATATTTTCACACTATTGCTATTATATGAGCGCATTTAAAGAAAACTGAATACAGTCAAAAGTTGTTAAGTACTTCTTTCGCATCATTGGAATAAATTATAATTTTTCTGACAGTAGGTGCCATGTATTACCGAAGGGATGAAATGAGATGTTCAATAAAAAAGATCGTATTACAATATGTTGCAAGTGATTGAGGGCTACGATTTGAGTTAAAGCCCATAAAATTTTAATGATATGAACGTGCAAAATCCATTTCGGATTCGAATTCTGCCGACACCTTCTTGAAAGCGAGAGGTTCTGGGTTCGAATCTCACCGGTGCGGTGGCATAAAACTTTTCCAGTTTTAAAAAACTTGCAAAAACTGAATGCAGATGCTAAAAAAACTAAGATAATTTTTTTCTATTCTATTGTTTTTTTGAGAGACCCATGTTAGTACGTTATGGATTGCACAACATTTTTTTGACAACCTGATTTTTTTTTAAATTAAAGGCAGTTCACTCAAAATTGAATATATTCGTTAGCTTATTCAATCAAAACTTGATAAATCCATAATAGCCTTCAAGCAACAATGGATAATTGCAAAAATAAAATGTTTTTAGCCGTGTTTTCAACTAAATTTAAAAAGCTGATTGGATGACAGAGAAGGCGAGTTAACCCCCATTTCATAGCATTTTATTCAAAAAAATTATTCAAGTATTCCACAAAGCATCGAAAAAATATGATTTTCTTGAAATTGGTGAAAAGGGGCTTATCAACTTCTGCGTGATTGCTCGTCAGTTGGTGTTACCCTTTTCCCTAGGCCAAATTCTAAATCCGCCCCTAAAATATTAGAACAACAAATCTTCGGTTTTGAAGCCTAAATTGGGTTACAACGATTAAAATTGGACATAGTGTAGCTAAACGAATTGGCGATTGTACTCAATTTGTTTTTCACGATGACAAAGAATTTTAAAATTGCTTTTTTAATTATGAAAAAATATTTAAAATTTAGATTTAGTTAGTATTAGTAATTTGTTTCCTTTTTTTAGATCTCAAAACGGGAGTCATTAGTCAGGCTAAAGGTTCAAGTTATGTAGAATTCGGCCAAACAAAAGTAGTAGTTTCAGTATTTGACCCAAGAGAAATTCCAAATAAAGCAGATTACTGTTTAAAAGGTGAAATATACTGTGAATTCAAATTTGCTCCATTTAGTTGTCCTAAACGAAAATTGCATCAACAGGATAGTGAAGAAAAGCAATATAGTTGCATTATGAAGAAGGCATTAGAATCAGCTGTTTGTCTTCATGAACTCCCTAATTTTCAAGTTGATATTTACAGTCTTGTTTTACAAAATGACGGTTCCACACTAAGTGCCGCTATTATTGGTGCAGGTCTCGCCCTTGCTGAAGCGGGAGTACCGATGTATGATACAATTGCATCAGTAACGCTGGGTATACAACAAGACCTTACCTTTGTCGATCCAGACTTATCAGAAGAAAAATATTGCCAAGTTCAGTTACGTTCAAAATACTGTAATACTCCTAATCAGGGCGTAGTCGTAATATCCACACTTCGCACTCAACAACAAATATGCCAATTTTTTCATTCTGGATATATTTCTTTAAAATCCATTAAAATCAGTTTAGAAATCCTCTCAAGATTATGTAATGCTATTGGTCCTTTAGTACAAAAATGTTTATTTAAAAGTGTTACTAGACGAATCAAAATATAACTCTCCAAGAATATGTTTTCTTATATTATCATTTATTTATCTTTTGGCAATATCCAATTAGAAAACGTCACTAATTAATTAACAGAATGAAATAGTGGCATCTTGGATGTCTAGTACAATAATTTTACATTGAATTCCATGTGGAAAGAAAATTAGCACGCAGTTGTCCATAGCGCTAAATAGCGTGTAAATATCGAACTTAAGTTGTTGAACTGTTACCTCTCATTCTTGCAGGACCTTTATCCTGACTCCTACAAGTATTTGCTTCAAACACAAAATATATGCGCGACATCTAGGAGCAATCTATCAATATCCTCGTTCTCGATTTTAAGCAAATATTAACGACTTCCTGCCCACCGAATTACCAGCAGTAATACATAATTTAAAGTAATAATAATTGCAAACCATTGCAACACCGAGCGTCCGGCAAACACCTATTTTTTCGATTTTGTCCTGTCAGTTGTAGAAAAAACTACTACATTCTTGTATTTTCATCCAAATACATGGGCTTTACATTAGCCAAGCTATCTAAACGATAAAAACTGGAAATTTGTAAATCCATAAAAAAATATTTAAAAAAATTGAGTTTTCCTATTTTTTAAAATAAAATCTTAAAATTTTGCATGAGGACCTAGAATTTAATTCTAAGCAATTTTTTTAAATATCTTTTTAAATATATGTTTTTGATATCTCATCACCTAACCTCACTTTTTGTAAATTCACAATTTTTTTTTTCATTTTTTAATAATGACCAGTGGTCACGTGACGTAAAATCGATTTTTAGGTTATCGGACATGCAGAACCGATCCCTCGGAAAAGTTTTTTCGATACTCTCCTAATAAAAAATGTTCCCATATGTTGCGAACTTTTTGCCGGTCACTGTATATATATATATATATATATATATATATATATATATATATATATATATATATATATATATATATATATATATATATATATATATATATATATATATACCGGGTGCCCACGAGTTTACTGGCCAGCTCGTTATTTTGTTATGAAACAATATTTCGATTTGAAATTTTGGGAACTCGTATGGTTGCTTTAGATGCAGATTTTGAGTGCTCGAGCATCTGACTATCGTTTCCGGTTCAACCGGAAATACAGTCAACTTTGTTATTTTAAACGAAACACCCTGTATATTTTTTAAAATTTGGATTCCACGTAAAATTCTAATTATAAAACATGTATCATACCCCATACCTATCTTTAACAATTTTCACGAAAATGGCGTTTGAAAATGTCGAAAGAGCCGCAAACTATACTGTTTTAACATAAAACAAATGAATATGCGAAAAGTTTAATATATTATTCTTACTTCTTTTTAGGGGCCTTGTATGCTTGTGTCATGACAATCTCACTTCCGGTTCAACCGGAAGTGCTACAAAATATGACATTCAGGCACAAATTACTTCAATAATTTCAATTCAACGACCTACTTTAGACTCTAAATTCTAATTTATCTGATTTTTGTCTATAATTTTTGTATACACCATCCCAGGTCTAAAGTTCATAATTCTTGAGATATAGACAGCTAAAAATTTACATGCATTCCAAATTTTAATATTTCTAATTTTATCTAGGCGGCTAAAGTTAAGTTAAATTTACCTGAAAAGACAACTATAAATCCAGGTGTCAATTTTATCCAAATAAAATCTGATTTAGAAAAAGGAATGGCTTATTCGAATTATTCTGAACAGCATTGTCAAAATTCAACTTTAATTGTTCCTCCAAATAAAGTAAAAATAGGAAACAATAGAGGGTATATAAGGGTTTTCAACCTTGGTGTCGAAAAGCTAGACATCGACAAAGACACCTGTCTGGCAAGAGCCGTCGAGATCAAGGATATTACGTCACAGTCCGGGCAAAATCTCAATGAATGCGAAAAGGAATGTTTAAAAAAAAGTAATCAAAACTTACTCTAGTTGTTTTACGGAGAACAATGCTCTATTAAGTAATATTGATATTCAGATGCATATCGAACTTACCTCTAATATCCCAATTAACTACAAGCCTTATCGCCTCTCGTTGTATGAACGCGGCATTGTCCGAGAAATAGTAAGTGACCTTTTAGCAAAAGAAATAATAGAGCCCACAGTCTCACCCTACGCTAGCCCAATTTTATTGGTGAAAAAGAAAACCGGTGATCTGCGCATGTGTGTAGATTACAGGAAAATTAATGCAGTCCTAGTAAAAGATAGATATCCTCTACCATTAATAGAAGACCACCTGGAAAGACTAAGTGGAAGTACGATTTTCACTATATTGGATCTAAAGTCGGGCTATCACCAAATCGAAGTCGCAAAAGATAGTCGTAAATTCACAGCTTTCGTTACACCAGATGGTCATTACCAGTATACACGAGAACCATTTGGCCTCTCCAATGCCCCCGCTCATACTCTCTAAATCTGTTGAGGAAGGACTTGAACGACTAGAAGTTGTTTTAAAGAAATCTATTCAAGCAGGGCTAACTTTAAATTTAAAGAAATGCGAATTTTTGAAAACTAGTATTGAATATTTGGGAACTGAAATTTGTAAAGGAACAATTAGCCCATCGCCAAGGAAACTCGAAGCAGTAAGAGATTTTCCAACACCTCGCGACGTTCATAAGACTAGACAATTTTTGGGACTGGCCTCGTATTTTCGCAAATATATTAAGAATTTTGCCATTAAAGCAAAACCGCTTACATCGATGACTAAGAAGAATACTATCTGGAAATGGGAGAAGGAACAACAAGATGCTTTTGAACAATTAAAGCGTGAGTTAACATCAAAACCGACACTTGGTGTATACAATCCCCAAGCAGATACCCAACTTCATATCGATGCAAGTCAGATAGGACTGGGTGGTACTCTTATGCAAAAGCAGACCGATACTGGCAATTGGAAGCCAATAGCATTTATGAGTAGACAAACTACTGACGCGGAATCTAGGTATCACAGTTATGAGTTGGAGACGTTAGCGGTGTATGAGGCTATCAGAAAATTTGGAAATTATTTATATGGGCAACACTTTGTCATCATAACAGACTGTAATGCTGTACGTTTGACGTGGTCTAAACGCGACCTTACACCTCGTATTGGTAGATGCTGGATAGAGCTTCAGGAGTACGACTTTACTATTGAACACAGACCAGGTACTCAAATGCAACACGTTGATGCTCTCAGTCGAAATCCTGTTCTGCTAGGAACAATCAAGATTAGTGATTGGGTTATTGGAGTACAAACTCAAGACGAAGATCTACAGTTAATAAAAAAAAACAAATAATCCAAAACGAAGCGGAACCCGGATATTCTCTTGTAGACGATAAAGTTTGTAAGGCTATAGATGAATAACCTAAAATTGTCATTCCAAAAGATGTTCGTTGGAGAATAGCTAAAATGTTCCATGATGATAATGGTCACCCAGGTTGGGAAAGAACTTACGACTCTGTAAAACAAACGTATTGGTTTAAGGACATGAGAAAATTTATTCGAAAATTTGTTGGAAACTGCATTTCCTGCATGATTTCCAAAAAACCAACAGGAAAAAGAAAGGCTGAGTTACATCCTATAACAAAAATTAATGAACCTTTCCATACTTTGCACATGGATCACGTAGGACCATTCTGCAAGAGTCCTGAGGGAAATTCACACATACTGACAGTTATAGATGGTTTTACAAAATTTGTGTGGCTGGAACCCGTACCCGACACTAGTAGTTACTATGTTTGCAAAACTTTGGAAACACTTATTAAACTAGTACATGCACCGAAAAGAGTCATTACAGCTAGAGGTAAAGGGTTTGATTGCAAAGCTTTTAAATCTTTCTGTGACAAATATAATATAAAACACATTAAAAATACAATTGCGTCACCGAGAAGTAATGGACAGGTCGAACGACTAAATAGGACTGTATTAGAAGCGCTGTCTGCTTGCATTGAAGGTAAACATGACAGCTGGAATAGGCACTTAGTACAAGTACAAAGGGGTATTAATAGTACTAAAAATGGAACTACTGGTATAGCCCCAAGTGAACTTCTTTATGGGTTTAGACCAGAAGTAGAAAACGAAATTCGTTTAACGCGCCCTTATAAAGGAAACATTAAGAAATTGAGATCAGTCGCAAAAAAAAGATGTGACCTTGTAGCTGCTAAAATGAAAGCTAATTTTGATAAGAATAAACAGCAACCACAGAAGTTCCAGGTTGGTGATCTGGTCTTGGTTGAAAGAACTCTATTGGTTCGAGGCCTAAAAAGTGGCAAATTAGTTCCAAAATATATTGGACCTGTTAGAATTATGGCAGCTTTAGGAAATGACCATTATAGGGTGGTATCATTTTCTAAAGACAAACGACGGTTTAAAGGTGTGGTCGCCAGTGATCGGCTAAAAATGTTTAAATCGCAATTAGTAGAATAAAAATTCTTGTTTGTTAATAAATTATCTTTCATGAGTTTTCTGATTTGAGTTCGGAAAAAGTATTTTAAGTTGCTGATATACTGTATTCATTAGAAGTGTCATTGTTTTAAGAGGACTAGTGCTCCTGCAACGGTGAAGATAGTGGGTTATTTGATCCAGTATAGTTCATAGTAGATGATTAGATCTACTCAATCTGATTGTGGATTATTATATCCAAACTTTATATTAAGGAACTAGTGGGTTATTACATCCAATTCCTGTTTAGGGTGGTCCAGTGAGCCACCGCACATTTGTTTGTAAAGCTTAAGTTATTTAACTTGTTGGGCTTAGTACGCTCATTTTTATTGTTAGTAAAGGCTTAGTACGCCTCATGAATAAACTTTATAGTAATAGCCTAGTGAGCTAATAGTTGTTAGTAAAATAGCCTTGTGTGCTATCGTTTAATATCCATAATGGCCTAGTGAGCTATATAAGTTGTTTTAGAGGTAGTCCTGTGAACTACCTCAGAAGTTAGAAGTCACGAGGACGTTCCACCGTCAGGACAGCCGAATGATAAGCACAAGTATCAAAACCAAGAAAATGCAGACGAGGGACTACGTGCCAAGGTCTCCGAAATGAACCAAAACAAAGAGCGTCTATATTACTAGCCGCTACCACATCCCGAACAAATGAGTTAGTTGACAAAAAACGGTCCTGAGAGCGTCGATTCGTGATCAATGCATTTATTTTAAAATGTTTTCCATAATTTCGCGAATATAACAATTTAATTTGAAAGTTGTTTTATTATAAAATTAGCGACGGCTAACAATATATATATATATATATATATATATATATATATATATATATATATATATATATATATATATATATATATATATATATATATATATATATATTTAAACAAGAGTATATTTTGGGGTAACAGCCAGAGGTATTAGGGCTCAATGAATAAGAACTCTTATTTACTACGCTAAGCTTTCGGAAGCATTTATTCCTTTTTCAAAGCTACAAATATGGAGTACATTAGATATATTATGTCTAATAACATTATTACTTATTACCTGGGTGTAAGTGAGTTTCAATAAAATGAAAAAAAGCAACTCATCTTCACAGTAATCTTAATGCAGGAATTATTGACTAAATTGTGCAATGATACTACAAAATCTTGTTGAAAAATTTCAAAGTGACATTTGTCAATTGTCATAAGATTCTGTTGAGAAGGAGAGTTTTTTACAATGGTGGATTATTTAAATATTACAGGTTGTTAATTCAAAGTAGTAGATAGGTTGCAGGGTGTGTTTATGGTGAGATAATTGTTACTTAATATTACTTATTATTACATAATTTAGTATACATTTTAAAAGAGGACAAATGATAAAAAAATAATATTGAATTTTTATATGTATAATGGTTGTGTACCAGGAGAAATGATATGTTGGTTGGTTGTTTGTTAAAAAGGCACTGATTTCAGGGGTACCAATCTGGATATTAATAATTATTAATTATTAAATCAGTGCCTTTTTAACAAACAACCAACCAACATATTATTTCTCTGTACCTGCAATTCAATCAATATCTAATAAAATCACAAAAGTTTTTAAATACGAACCTTTCATCAAGATAACCCAAAAATTTCAAAAAAATATAGGCACTCTTTTTTCAAAAGTAAAAGACACAGACGAAGCCTTGAAGAAGGCAGCTGTAGTATATAGTATTCCTTGTTCCGAATGTGAAAAATTGTATATAGGTCAAAGCTCTAGGGTCCTTAAAGACAGGATTACATCTCATAAAAGTGATTGTAGACTAGGAAAGCGTTCTTGTGCATTGGCTGAACATAATATCGATACAGGACACATCCCTGCGTTTGAATCTACTAAAATATTACACCAAGAAAAAAATACTAAAAAAAGAATCTTTCTCGAAATGACAGAGATATATACTCAAACAAATACACTTAACAAAAATAAAGATGTGACAGATCTTAGCATAATTTACGCAAATTTAATAACTTTAAAAAACAAAATCCTAATAACTCTCTTAGTATTACAGATGTTGAATAACAATATGCACAATTTCATTTCTCCTGGTACACAACCATTGTACATATAAAAATTCAATATTCTTTTTTTTATCATTTTTCCTCTTTTAAAATGTATACTAAATTATGTAATAATAAGTAATATTAAGTAACAATTATCTCACCATAAACACACCGTGCAACCTATCTACTACTTTGAATTAACAACCTGTAATATTTAAATAATCCACCATTGTAAAAAACTCTCCTTCTCAACAGAATCTTATGACAATTGACAAATGTCACTTTGAAATTTTTCAACAAGATTTTGTAGTATCATTGCACAATTTAGTCAATAATTCCTGCATTAAGATTACTGTGAAGATGAGTTGCTTTTTTTCATTTTATTGAAACTCACTTACACCCAGGTAATAATAAGTAATAATGTTATTAGACATAATATATCTAATGTACTCCATATTTGTAGCTTTGAAAAAGGAATAAATGCTTCCGAAAGCTTAGCGTAGTAAATAAGAGTTCTTCTTATTCATTGAGCCCTAATACCTCTGGCTGTTACCCCAAAATATACTCTTGTTTATCAACTAGTCAGCCAAGACTACCCACCGCTTCTATATATATATATATATATATATATATATATATATATATATATATATATATATATATATATATATATATATATATATATATATACAGGGTGTTATGAAATTCACTGCATATATTGGAATGGGTAACTCCTGATATGAATTCAGATTGAATAAAAATATTCATAAATGGCATTTCACAATAAAAAAAGGTTGATATCAGCCCTCAAACAAAAAAATTTTTGTATCAGCGCGCCACTGTCATAAATACATGGAAAAATTAAAAACAGTGAGAAATGTCAAGTTACAGAAAAAACACTTTGGTTTGATGTCAGAAGTCACTGTGATGTTGCCAATTCTATCTAGAATATTCCTATGTAACTGATTTGAAAAAATAATAGATTTGTTATCTTTAAAGTAAGAAATCATACTAAATCTTTTAAAACATTCAATTTCAAAAAGTTAAAATACTACAACACAAAAAATCAAGAGAACAGCTGTTCAAACAAAGATTTTTACAAATTTTCAACTAAGCCGACCAGAAATTTTTAGAGGAAAAGACTACCTATCCAAAATTTACCTTAGCTTCAAACAAAAAACTTCTAATAGGTAAGCGTGTACTTTTTTGATTTACCTATTTTTAATCATATTTAAGGGAAGATTTGGCTTTTATTAACAGGTTTATTTATATTAATTTTTAAGCGAAATTCCTTATAAATTAATTATAAACTTTATCTTCATGCCGTCTCTTACAACTTACAATGGTTAAACCAATCATTCGACTTTTTCATCAGTGCAGTAATTAGTTTCAGTCTACGTTAGTACTGAAGTAATGTAAAAATACTCTAGAAGAGTTTTTATACAGGAAAATTTGCTTCAAATACATCATTGTTTTTACAGTAGCGACTGATTTTTTCTGGCAAATACACAGAACCCTCGTTTTCACTTTTAAACTCTTAAAAGTGATATAAAACACAAGCGAATATCTTTAAAATCAAGACGACCTCGTTCATAACAGAGCTGTTTGTTTACAAAAATGGCGGAATAATAACCAAAGAAAATAAAAGGAATAACATAACTTGTCCCTAGATGGAGAATTATCGATAGCGACTATCGATATATCGATAGTTTTATACCATCGAAACTAACGCTAGTTGTATTGAAACTATCAACAGTCGATACCATTTAAAATTAAAATCGAAATAGTAGGCAACATGCCTTTCGAAGTCCGGAAAATGCTAACCAAGTACAAGTTTGTGTCTAGAATTTACTTGGAAATGTACTGGCACAAAGTGATACATCACACCAGACAGAATTAGCGGATCAATCTTCAAATTCGCATGTGCCGTCACCATCTTCGGAACTACTACCAGTAAAAACCAACACAGATTGAAATGAGTCTTCGTATTTGGTCAATAAAAAAGGCAAAAGTTAACTTTAATTTTAACGGTTAGGTTAACTTCGCTAGAAAAAATGGTAGTTTTATAAAATCCTCATTAACCTTAGAAAGTAAAAAAAAGTAAAGAAGAATTTTTAACAACCTAATCTGTAAGGTCATCAATATTTAATAATTTAATAAATAAAAACAGTCATGGAGAGAAGAGCAGTTAATTTTTCTGATGATGAAATTAGTATTCTTATATCCAGTGTAGAAGGATATAAAAACATTATAGAGTGTAAAAAAACAGATAGTGTTATGTGGAAAGAAAAGATACACGTTTCGGAGAAAATTGCGAAACACCTTACAGAGTTGGGTTTTCCACAAAGAACAACAAAACAATTAAGGGACAAATGGGGTAACCTTAAAAAAGAAACATAGAGAAAATATGGCGAGGAGAAAAGTCTATTATAGGAGTCGCTGTAACTGAGGAACATAATTGTTGGGATTCCGATAATTTTGAAAAAGACCTCATAGGTAAGTCAGTTAGTTCAGACCCAAATATTGTTCCATAAAGTTTAGATTGCTAGAATTAAAACAAAAAAAAATTGTATAACAAAATCTGCATTGTAGTGCTGTTACTAGCACAAAAGGTGAAATTAACACATCTTTATGTAGCATTTTAATGTAAGTTTGCAATTTTTTATCATATACCTTCTGTATTTGTTTCAGATGCAAGCAGTGTGTGATCACAATAGAAAAATAATAGAAATATTTATAGGATACGCAGGATCAGTACATGACAGTAGTCTTTAGAAATTCCCCTTTGAGAAATAGCTTGCAGAAGAAATGTGGCAGATATTTTCTTTTAGGAGATAGCGGATACCCTCTACAACCTAATTTACTAACCCCTTATAAAGATAGGGGAAACTTAACAAGACGACAACAGAATTTTAATGTTAAGTTGGCAAAGAATCGCTATGTCATTGGACATTGTTTTGGCATTCTAAAACAGAAATTCCGTCAACTGTACCATGTGAAGTTAAGGAGTACCAGGTTTATTGTTCACTTTATTAGAGCAGCATGTGTGTTACATAATATAGCTATAAATGAGGACTTTATTGGTAACAATTTACAATAGATGGTAGCAAATCTGGTCATTCAGGATCAAGACAATCCAGAGGAAGATGAGGAAGACGATGAAGATGTGGGAACTGCTGTGATTAGGGATAGAGTAGCAAATGATTTACCTTGTAGTTTTATAAATAAAGTTTTTTTGAACAGACTTGGTAATGTTTGTTTCATTTTTTTTATGCCAACAACAACAGATTCTTTCTAATTTTACTTTGCATAACTATTAACAAAATAAACTATAAAAATAACTATTTTTACTAGTAGGTACAGAAACTTTATTAAATAATCAAAACAAAATTTCAAAAATGTACTTCTGGTGAAACTATGTTGACATCAAATAATGTTATTGTACACATTATTAAATATAACGTAACAACTAAACTGTATGTACATATCAAACAAAATAACAACTAAACTGAGGGTGGCCACTTTCTGGAAAACTTGGAAAATCTGGGAATTTAAGTAATCGGGAAAAAGTCGAGGAATTTTTATTGAAATCGGGGAATTTCTTCATCCATAATAATGAAATTATTTTCTGATGAAAGTCCTATGCTAGCACAGTGGAGGCTCAGGTTTGATCAGGGATAGGCTTCCCCTCTACGCTAGGGGCGTCCACAAAGCCGAGCGTAGAAGGGCAGCCTACCCCTGAGCAAACCTGAAAGCATAAACAACTTTTTTTTAAAAGTATTTACATAGTTTTACGATACAACGTAAAGTCAGGAAAAAACTCAATATTATCTGGAAAACCGGGAAAAATCGGGGAAATTTGGTCTTGAGAAAAAGTGGTCACCTTGTAAACTTCAAAATAAAAAACAGAAAGACACAAAAACATGTTTAGGGTTCAGGTATTCAAACAACTAGACACAGTACTTACACTACGCTATTATTAACAAAAAAAAACTTATAATGAACTTGCATTTAACAAAAAAAAACTTATAATAATGAACTGCATTGGCAATTGCACTTATTTTCTTTCAAAATCAGGTTCCTCTCTTCAATCAATTTATTTCTTTTTTTAACCTCTTCTAGTTTTTCCCTTTCTGTTTTTAGTCTCTCCTCATAATACAATTTTCTATTCATACAAATATGTTCTAGGGTACTTATTTTCTTCCAGAACCGAGTTTTTTTTATAGGTGTTTCAGATTTACTTTCAGATGCTTCCACTTCATTCTTTGATGTTGAAGGAGTATGAACCATCTGCATCTGAGCTGGACTTATTTTCTTGTCTTTATCGCTTTCCTCGACTGACTTGTCCTGCAGCAAATGCTTGTTTACCGTGTCACTGTTTAATAAAATTTCTGGGTGAACATTTTTTTTTCTTCCAAAAATTAAACTCATCTCCATCTCAGACTCAAAATATTTACGCACTCTTCCTGAAATTTAATATAATATATAATATGTATACTTTAATATTTAAATCTTATATAGATATTATACTGACTGTGATTGTGGCAAGTACTTTTACTTTTTTACTGGCTTAAATTAGGTACAAATGATGCCATGTCTTGTAAGACCACTGAACACTTAGGTTTTAAATAAATAAATGAAGTATATACGCACTATAATTTTCTATATGTTCGAAAGTAGAAAAACTATACTACTTTTGTATTTTTCCCTATCTTTCACAAAATCTTAAAAAAAAATTTCTTTAACTCAAGAGCTCACGTTATTAAATATTTCTTGTCTCAGAAAATTTTTTTTTTAACTCACCAGTTTTGTTCTGGTCGTCTATAAATTTTTTGTAGCCTCTCTCTAAAACCTTCCGTCTATTAAGGCAATTGTTTGGTGAAACATAGATATTTAACTTTTTTAATTCTTCTGCAATTTTCTGCCACATCATTTTAGCATTTCTTATCTCAAATGTTCCCATTTTCTTCTTGTATTTTGCATAAACATCTATCAGAATTTTTGTCTCATTTCGGGACCATCGGTATTCAACAGGTCTAGCACTGGGATTTATAGAAAATGCCGGTTGAATAGGGGCGTCGACGACTTGTTGATCTTCTGGTGACGAAGGAGTTTCAATTATTATGTACTGTTGTAACTCTAAAATGTAATAGTATATTGTACAACGAGCATGGAATGACATGCATTTCCTACGAGTATGACGTTTGCAGCACGATGCCGCAGGCGAGTGCTGCAAATCATACGAGTAGGAAATGGTCATTCCATGCGAGTTTTACACTATACTTTTTCTACGAATGTTACTGTTAATAAAATGGGATTAGTAATATTTTTCTTTTTAAGATGTCAAAAAATGTCAATGAAATTATAAAGATTTTGACGCGCCACCTTTGTAAAAATATACTCGCGCACAAAGTGAACTTTGTAGTTCAATCACCATGGTGATTGAAGCACAATGAAAATGTGTATAAAACAATGGACTATCTTCCGCAATTACTATTGAACATACAAAAAAGGTTTTTATTGACATGAGTAGAAAAAATATATTGTAATACTGTAACTTCAGAAAAAAAATGCAGAATCCTACCGCCTTACCTCCTAATACTGAATTATCGGCCATTATTTCGTTTATATCCACAGATAAAGATTTATGTTTTAGAAATCGTTCAATAAACTAAGGTTATGTTGTCTTGTCTTCTTCCCTCGTCGATGCCAACTTCGATAACTAAATCCGTTCACAAAGCATTCCAACCCGTGTTTATTTTGCACAGTCACGGAACTGTGAAAAATACACGCCTGCGCACAACATCAGTACGAATGATCCCAATATCCGTTCGGGGACGATACAAAAATTGTTGGTTGGAACAAACCTATTATTATTTTCCTTTTCAAATGCAATAATACAAAAACGCGTTCTATTTTAAATTTTCGCGCCAAATCAGCGCCAGCAACACGCAAACACAGGAAGTGACAAAGAGACGTGATACACGTATCATGACGAAGAAAGATGGACAGAGAATCATTTCTTGATGTCATCAGGAGCCGTGCGCCATATTTAAGTTTTTCATCTGCATAAAAACCACCATACAATGAATGTTTTCAGTTTTTTTTTGTTTAAAGTTTTAAATAATGTAATTTCTTTTCACTACCTAAAAAATGGTCTTCGTCGATCCGTTGTTAACCAATATTTTGATCAGTTTTATCTAGTTTGTGCTTAGTGAGTAGCGTAATAGGGTTGAAAACTAAATTTAATTTAAAACACCAATAATATTTACGTATGGTAACGTTTGCGGGTGCAAAACTCATTTAGCGGATCTGGTTATACTTTTGAAGTAAGTACTATGTAGTTGTGCTCAATTAGTATTTTCGTTTTGATTTTTCACTTTTCCTTGGCAGAAAGTTTAAGATAGTAGGAATAACGCTTATATCATTAATAACGTAATGTCTTAAATATTACTTTAAACTAAGGCTACTGACAAAAAGGATTGATTTCGCAGTGCCTTTTTACTATTTTTTTTTAGTTTCTTCATAGGAGGAGGTTCAAAAAATTCTTAATATCTTAAATTACGCTTAAAAACAGAAAATAAATTCTCCTTAAAGATTTATATATCTGGCAACGTTTCAACAATTCAATTGTTTAAAGTTTTTCGCGCGCAAATTTCCGTCAAGTGCCTTGTGTACGTTCAGCCAGTTGCGGCGAATATCGACGGATTTTAAGGCATTTTTGAAAATTTGAAAAATGTTCGATTTAATAAAAAAAAAGTATTGGATATGTCTGTAGACTACCCCAGGAGTCACCCATTCCAATATATGCAGTGAATTTCATAACACCCTATATATATATATATATATATATATATATATATATATATATATATATATATATATATATATATATATATATATATATACAGTGACCGGCAAAAAGTTCGCAACATATGGGAAAAATTTTTATTAGGTGAGTATTGGAAAAACTTTTCCGGGGGATCGGTTCTGCATGTCCGATAACCTAAAAATCGATTTTGACATACGTCACGTGACCACTGGTATAGCGTCAAATTAAAAAAAAAATTGTTAATTTACAAAAAGTGAGGTTAGTTGACGAGATATCAAAAAAAGTTATTTGAAAAAATTGCTTAGAATTAAATTGTAGGTCCTTGTGCAAAATTTTAAGATTTTATTTAAAAAAATTGGAAAACTCAATTTTTTTTAAATATTTTTTCATCGATTTACAAATTTCCAGTTTTATTCGTTTAGATAGCTTGGCTAATGTAAAGCCCATGTATCTGGATGAAAATAAACGAATGTAGTAGTTTTTTCTACAATTGACAGGACAAAATTAAAAAAAACAGGGTTTCGCCGGACGCTAGCTGTTGCAATGATTTGTATCTAGCAGCAGTGTCAAAATTTTAGAGACATTTCAATGAGATTACATTGAGAAAACCTTAATCGTCTTAAATATATCTGAAGTTCGACTTTTTGTAAAGTTAAGGGGAGTAAAATAGGTAATAAACAAAAAATTACCTGTTTATTTAATCGAAATTTCATAAACGAAAACCAATGTAAGAAAAACTTAAAAGTAGTCAAATTCTGTACTAACAACATAAAAAATCATTGTTTTTCCTTGGGTGCACAAAATTTAAAACTCAGTATGACCACCATTTCTCTCCATACATACTATTGTTCTCGAGCGCAACTCTCGATTAATTTGCAATACACAATTTCTAATGGCATTCTCTAAATTTTGTATATTCCTAAAGGGTCGATGTTTGTACACAGAGTTCTTTAGGTATCCCCACATAAAGAAATCTAACGGAGTCAGATCTGGTGATCTCGCAGGCCACGGATTTTCAGAAAACCGTCCTATCCACTGGTTTCCAAATTCTTGATCCAGCCATCTCTTCACCTCATTTGTGGAATGAATGCTAGCTCCGTCTTGTTGAAAGTATAAATTTCTTCTTTCGGCTAATGACAAATTGTCTAAAAAGTCAGATATCTCAGTTTGTAGAAATTCTAAATATCGTTCTGAATTTAAATTGTCTCTAAAGAAAAAAGGTCCCACTATTCTGAGGTTGAAAATTCCGCACCACACATTAACCTTAAAACTATATTGGTCTTTACTCTGAATTACAAAGTCTGGGTTTTCGGTGGCCCACCATCTACAGTTTTGTGAACTGACGGTTCCGTTAGAGGTAAATGTAGCTTCATCCGAGAAAAGAACGTTCTTTGGGAAATTAAAATCTTCCTCAATCATACCCTGGAACCAGGCACAAAAATCGAAGCGGGCGTCATAATCCCTATCTTTTAATACTTGTACAAATTTAGGTTTGTACGGATGAAATTTGTTTCTTTTTAATATCCTCCGCACAGATCTTTCGTGAATGTTAGTGATCTCCGATATTTGACTAACTGCTAATTGGGGTGTTTCTGTGATCGACAAACACACATCCAGATAACCTTCGTCACCTGTTACCGGTTTTTCATGGGAAACTTTATACTGATTTTCTACCGATCCCGTTTCTTTAAATTTATTGACTAGACGAGATACTGTGGAATAATGGAGGGATTTATCGGGGTGCCTCTCATTAAAAATTGCTGCTGTTTCTCTATGGCTTTTGTAATTATCTCCAGAAATTAAAATAATTTCAATCTTTTCCTGAAGAAGTAGTGTGGGTGCCATTTTAAGGAATGAAATATTAATAAACTTATGTAAAATATCAAACTTAGTAAGATGCGAGACATAAACCAATGACATAGGTTGAAATCAAACAAATTATAATTTGTTTGACATTTTTCTGTTGTTTTTAACCTACTAGATTATTTGGTTGTTTTAATTTCAGAGCCTGCTTTGGTAGTTTTAAGTACAACTAAATAGACCTGGTTGTTAAATTTATGTGCGAAAAATCTTAATAAAATCTTGATACAGTCATTTCATTAGATTCAAACCATTGCAACAGCGAGCGTCCGGCGAACACCTATTTTTTCGATTTTGTCCTGTCAATTGTAGAATTGTAGATCTGACTCCGTTAGATTTTTTTATGTGGGGATACCTAAAGAACCCTGTGTACAAACATCGACCCTTTAGGAATAAATCGTAAAATGCTCCGAAATGTTAATCGAGAGTTGCGCTCGAGAACAACAGTATGTATGGAGAGAAATGGTGGTCATACTGAGTTTTAAATTTTGTGCACCCAAGGAAAAACAATGATTTTTTGTGTTGTTAGTACAGAATTTGACTACTTTTAAGTTTTTCTTACATTGGTTTTCGTTTATAAAATTTCGATTAAATAAACAGGTAATTTTTTGTTTATTATCTATTTTAATCCCCTTAACTTTACAAAAAGTCGAACTTCAGATATATTTAAGACGATTAAGGTTTTCTCAATGTAATCTCATTGAAATGTCTCTAAAATTTTGACACTGCTGCTAGATACAAATCATTGCAACAGCTAGCGTCCGGCGAAACCCTGTTTTTTTTAATTTTGTCCTGTCAATTGTAGAAAAAACTACTACATTCGTTTATTTTCATCCAGATACATGGGCTTTACATTAGCCAAGCTATCTAAACGAAAAAACCGGAAATTTGTAAATCGATAAAAAAATATTTAAAAAAATTGAGTTTTCCAATTTTTTTAAATAAAATCTTAAAATTTTGCACAAGGACCTATAATTTAATTCTAAGCAATTTTTTCAAATAACTTTTTTTGATATCTCGTCAACTAACCTCACTTTTTGTAAATTAACAATTTTTTTTTTAATTTGACGCTATACCAGTGGTCACGTGACGTATGTCAAAATCGATTTTTAGGTTATCGGACATGCAGAACCGATCCCCTGGGAAAGTTTTTCCGATACTCTCCTAATAAAAATTTTTCCCATATGTTGCGAACTTTTTGCCGGTCACTGTATATATATATATATATATATATATATATAGATATATATATATATATATATATATATATATATATATATATATATATATATATATATATTATATATATATATATATATATATATATATATATATATATATATATATATATATATATATATATATATATATATATATATATATATATATATATATATATTATATATATATATATATATATATATATATATATATATATATATATATATATATATATATATATACCGGGTGTCAACGAGATCACTTTCCGGCTGCCATTTATTTAGTTTTTAATAGAACAAGATGAAACTTGGCAGGAGTCATAGGCTAATAAAAAGTTACTTTTCGGGATACTTGTCAAATTTCGACGACTTCGGGTATAGCCGGAAGTGACCCCAACTTTGAATTTTCAAATGACACAACCTGTATATTGCTTGATTTTTAGAATCTAGAGATCATTTTACGTACAACTGTATTATAGTTATTACTTTTTGTGTCAATTTAACATTTTTAAAACAAATTTTTTATTTTAATCTAGGGTGCCATGACCCACCTTAAATCGGTCTAATAGACGTTTACATCTGCACAAAAATACCTACACAATTTTATCACCTTTCATTTATCTTACTAGAGCGTTCAAAGTTGACTAAATCACTTTCTTGATAACTTTAAAAAATTAAATACAACTATACCACTTTCATAGTATAATTAGATGTAGTTTTTTATTACGAAACCAACGGTGCATCACAACATCAAAATTCTCTTGGATTTTCTAAAGAAAACTGCATTTTATTGCCATAGCCATTTGTTATGGTTTGATCAAACATGTAACTACACGACGATCAAATATTATATCCAGTTAGCCATGACAAACAATTAAATTACAGCTGTTTAAAAAATAACGGAATAAAGCCTCAAAATATTAAGTTTGCCATGGAAAACAATTGAATTCAGGATAAATGATAGAATTTTACAAATTGTTAAACAATTATTTTTTCTGGTTTTATATTTATTTTTTTCTATTATTTATATTATGGTTCTGGTTTGTGGCGAATTGTTTACAGCCACCCATTATTATTATTCAGTTTTGTCATGGCTAAGTGGATATAATATTTGATCGTCGTGCAGTTGCATGTTTGATCAAACCATATAAAATGGATATTGCAATAAAATGTAGTTTCCTTTAGAAAATCCAAGAGAATTTTGATGTTGTGATGCACCGTTGGATTTGAAATAAAAAACTACATCTAATTATACTATGTGTTATAGTTGTATTTAATTTCTTTAAGTTATTATCAAAAAAGTGATTTAGACAACTTTGAGCGCTCTGGTAAGACAAATGAAAGGTGATAAAATTGTGTAGGTATTTTTGTGCAGATGTAAACGTCTATTAGAACGATTTAAGGTGGGTCATGGCAATCCAGATTAAAACAAAAAATTTGCTTTCAAAAAGGTAAATTGACATAAAAAGTAATAAAAATAATACTAGATTCCAAAAATTAAGAAATATACAGGGTGTCTCATTTGAAAATCTAAAGTTGTTGTTACTTCCGACTAAACCGGAAGTCGTCGAAATTTGACAAGTACCTCGAAAAGTGACTTTTTATTAGCCCATGACTCCTGCCAAGTTTCATCTTGTTCGATTAAATACTAAAGAAATGGCAGCCGGAAAGTGATCTCGTTGACACCCGATATATATATATGTATATATATATATATATATATATATATATATATATATATATATATATATATATATATATATATATATATATATATATATATATTTCATAACACCCTATATATACTACCGCTATATATACTGTCCGCTTAAGTTCTGTACATATGGGAAACTTTTTTATTATTACTTTTACGAAAAAAAGTTACTCTTTATAAAAAGTTCTGCTTCCTGAGAAAATGATATTAAACTATTTAAACTTGAGATACTATGTACAGGATAGTCAAAAATTAAAAAAACTCAAAATTGGCCTAAGAGAGAAGTACCTTTAATTTTAATTCTAGAGCAAATTTGAATAAGAAAACGTTGCTTGGCGTTAAAAATTATATCTGTTTATACTCTTAATTTTAACTATTATTAAAAATGAAAATTATTTCAGTTTTATCTTGCATACTCAATTTCAACGGCATATTCATCTACTTAAATAGTCAAATTGATGTTTCAGACAAATACCATAGCTGACAGTGACAATTAAAATTCAGGTGGGAAATTGTGACAAGATATGGGGCATGCCATTAAGAATTAAGATTTAATTTTTTAAGTTTATTTTTAATAATAGTATACTAAGAGTATATGTAGATATAGTTTTTAATGCCAAGCAACATTTTCTTATTCCATTTTGCTCTAAAACTAAAATTAAGGGTACTTCTCTCTTAGGTCAATTTAGATTTTTTTAGTTTTTGACTGTCCTGTACATACTATCTCAAGTTTGAATAGTTTAATATTATTTTCTCAGGAAGCAGAACTTTTTATAAAGAGTAACTTTTTTTAGTAAAATTAATAATAAAAAAGTTTCCCATATGTACAGAACTTAAGCGGACACACCGGTGTGTCCGCTTAAGTTCTGTACATATGGAAAACTTTTTTATTATTACTTTTACGAAAAAAAGTTACTCTTTATAAAAAGTTCTGCTTCCTGAGAAAATGATATTAAACTATTTAAACTTGAGATACTATGTACAGGATAGTCATATCCTGTATATATATATATATATATATATATATATATATATATATATATAGAAGCGGTGGGTAGTCTTGGCTGACTAGTTGATAAACAAGATTATATTTTTTTGGGGTAACAGCCAGAGGTATTAGGGCTCAATGAATAAGAAGAACTCTTATTTACTACGCTAAGCTTTCGGAAGCATTTATTCCTTTTTCAAAGCTACAAATATGGAGTACATTAGATATATTATGTATAATAACATTATTACTTATTATTACCTGGGTGTAAGTGAGTTTCAATAAAATGAAAAAAAGCAACTCATCTTCACAGTAATCTTAATGCAGGAATTATTGACTGAATTGTGCAATTACTACAAAATTTTGTTAAAAAATTTTATATATATATATATATATATATATATATATATATATATATATATATATATATATATATATATATATATATATATATATATATATATATATATATATACAACACAAAAATACAAAATACAAAACATTTTATTTGTCAGCAATCAATTTACATAGTTAGATTAACATAATTAGATTAAAAAAGCATAAACTTATTGAAGCAGACAAATTGGGGCTGAGCTGCGATTATTGATGAACCGATGGTCCGTGCATACCATTTGGCACGCAAGGCATAGCCCAGTCCCACTTACTGTGAATTTTAAATTTAATATAATATAAACGGCAATTGGTCTGATAATAGAGAAGTAATAATAATCCCATTGACCACATACAAAATGCATTCTAATACTATAGTTTGTCCAGGTGCAAGGCGATGAAACGCAGGGAGACAGGCGCGCGCCAGCGGGAGCAGAGGTGGGGAGCGACGGAGCGGGTATCAAACAGGCGTGCATAACAAAGAGAGAAATTATTCCGTTGTTGTTGCATTAAGGTTTGTTTAATATAATTGGAGAACTTTTTAAAAGATAAATTTTTGACATAATTGGGGTGCTCATTCCATAATTGCGGAGCCACATAGCTAAATGATCTTTGAAAATTTGATGTTCTATGATGAGGTATTTGAAAAATATGTGTGTTTCTTGTCACATGGTTATGCGTAAATAAATTTAAAACATTGCTTAGGTAGGGTGGTTTACCGGATTTAATAATTTTATAAACAAGTAGGTGCATATGATAACGTCTTCTGTTTTTCATGTTTAGGATATTTTTATTATTTAAATACGGTGTTATATGATTTCTATAAGGTATATTAAAAGAGAATCGCATACAGCTGTTTTGCAGTTTTTGAATTTTGTTAGAGACCTGGCACGATAATGAATCACCGTAAACACAGTCTCCGTAATCAAGCAAAGAAATAACTAAACTTTCACAAAGAAAATATTTTGTTGTGGACGGAAGGTATTTTTTCATGCGATAAAGTGTTTTAAGACGCAGATATGCTACTTTCAATTTGTTATTAATATGAGGTTCAAAACTAAGCAGTGAGTCAAAAATTACTCCAAGATTTCTTGCCTCTTTTACTAGTGAAATTTGATCGTCATCTATATAAACTTTAAAATTATTTGATGCCAATTGTCTCTTATTTTTATCGCTACTGAAAATTAAAGCTTGTGTTTTAGAAGCATTCAGTTTTAAGTTGTGATCTTTTGAGAACTGGTTAATTTTATTTAAATCCGATGTTAGGTTTTCTTGGGACCTTTGTAGATTTTCAATTGCAAAGGAAATATATATTTGCGAATCATCAGCATACTGCTGGATTTTAGCAAACTGAACACATTCCTTCATATCAGCGACATACAGGGAGAATAACAAAGGCGATAAGATTGAACCTTGTGGTACGCCACTGGAGATGGGAAGAAAGTCTGATTTATCAACATTATCATTCCTTTTGACAGCAACACAACAACCTCTATCTGAAAGAAAACTTTTAAAAAAATTTATCGAGTTTTCAGAAAAACCGTAGTAATGTAATTTTGCTAGTAACATATTGTGACTAATAGTGTCAAATGCTTTACTAAAATCTAATAGGGTTAAACAAGTGATCTTTTTTTTGTCGTCATTAAAACGAACGTTATCCAAAAGACTAACTAAACTGGTAGTAGTACTAAAGTTTTGTCGGAAAATATATATACAGGGTGTCTGGAAAAGGTCTGTACAAAATGCTACCACGTATTCGTGAGACTAAAATAAGACGATTTAATCCAACTTACCTATATCCAAAAGTGTTTCGTTAGGGAGATACAAAGCCCCAAAGGGGTACTTAACGATTTACTTTTTTGGCTCTAACTTTTGAACCGACTTGTATAATTTAATGAAATTTTAATATTTTATGTTGGCCATAAAGACTCATAAAACCATACTACAGTAGGCGTTTGACATCGCCAGGGAAGTCAGGAACGGACTTGCCACCACACTCTTTGGGCCAAATTTTTGACAGGTATCATTTTACAGAGCTGAAAACTGATTTTTTAAATACTTTGGTCATTCCTCTGTGAAAAAGGTACCCTACATTTGTTTCGATAAAATTAGCCGTTTTCGAAAAAATTAAGTTTTTGTATAACACGTTATTGAAATAATTTTATCGGAATACTACAATAAAACACCAGTCATTTTTATTTCGTTAACAATGTGTAATTGACAACACTTTTCAAAATTGTCTGACTGATTATACAAGAATTAAGTAATGGAGCATTATTCCTATAGCGATTATGCTGACATGCATCTAATTTATGGACAAGCACTTGGCAACTGTGTGGAGGCAAGTAGAATTTATTCTGGTACATTTCCAAATCGACCTTTACCGCACCGAAGAACTTTTGAAAGGGTGGATCGTAGCTTAAGAGAAACAGGTAAAAAGTCAAGTGAAAAAAAAATGCTAAAAATAGCGAATCTTTTGCTAATCCATTTTAGGAAGTTTTTTGCCGCGCCGTGATGGAGAAGGGCCTCCAAGAAGAGCAAGACACTCTCAGTTAGAGGAGGAAATTCTGGATGAGATTGCTGAAAATCCCTTTAATAGTGTAAGAAAGTTGTCGGTTCAAGTTCATGCGACAAAGTGGGTTGTTCATGAGACCCTTCGAGAACAACTGCTAGGTACATCAGTATCACGTCCAAAAGGTACATGCCATGTCTCCCGCTGATTATCCTGCAAGACTCAATTACGCAAATTGGTTTTCTCAACGATTTAGGCAAAATCCAAATTTTACTAGTATTGTTTTGTTCACGGACGAAGCCGATTTCACCCGAGACGGTGTAATAAATTGCCATAATTTGCATATCTGGCATGAAGAAAATCCCCATGCAATAGAACAGACAAAGCAAAGCATCAGCAAAGATTTATGGTTAACGTGTGGGCGGGGATTATTAGGAATCATCTCATTGGACCGTTCTGTATTGAAGACAGATTAAATGGTGCCATCTATTTGCAATTCTTGCAACAAAACTTAAACGGTTTATTAGAAAATGTGCCCTTAGATGGATAGGTCGAGGTGGGCCTATTGTATGGCCACCGAGGTCGCCCGACATGACTCCTTTAGATTTCTTCTTGTGGGGAAATTTAAAAAGGCTTGTATATTCAACGCCAGTTCACACCAGGGAAAACCTGATAGAAAGAATAACACACCATTGCAACGAAATTTGAGACAATCCTGGAATGTTGTTTCAAGTACAATAACAAAACATCCGTCGGATAAGAAAATGTACAGAGGTACAGGGCGCCCACTTCGAAAATCTGCTCAAGCAAACAAGAAGGAGAGCTTTCACATTTTTAACATTTTTCTGTTTAAGCGATTTCTGAAATATCAAAAAGATTCAGTTTTAAGTACTTTTTATGATTTAACTTTTACCTGCCAATATAGTTAACGAAATAAATACGACTGGTGTTTTATTGTAGTATTGCAGTATTATTTCAATAACGTGTTACACAAAACCTTCATTTTTTCGAAAACGGCTAATTTTATCGAAACAAATGTAGAGTACCTTTTTTAAAGAGGAATGACCAAAGTATTTAAAAAATAAGTTTTGAGCTCTGTAAAATGATACCTGTCAAAAATTTGGCCCAACGAGTGCGGTGGCAAGTCCGTTCCTGACTTCCCTGACGATGTCAAACATCTACTGTAGTATAGTTTTATGAGTCTTTATGTCCAACATAAAATATTAAAATTTCATTAAATTATACAAGTCGGTTCAAAAGTTAGAGCCAAAAAAGTAAATCGTTAAGTACCCCTTTGGGGCTCTGTATCTCCCTAACGAAACACTTTTGGATATAGGTAAGTTGGGTTAAATCGTCTTATTTTAGTCTCACGAATACGTGGTAGCATTTTGTACAGACCTTTTCCAGACACCCGGTATATATATATATATATATATATATATATATATATATATATATATATATATATATATATATATATATTTTTGAAAATTTTTAAAATGTTCGATTTAAGCAAAAAAAAGTATTGGATATGTCTGTAGGCTACCCCAGGAGTCACCCATTCCAATATATTAAATGATTTCCATAACACCCTGTATATATATATATATATATATATATATATATATATATATATATATATATATATATATATATATATATATATATATATATATATATATATATATACAGTGGTGGCCAAAAGTATGGAAACTTTTTACTTTTAAAAATAAAACAGAAAATATTTCTATGCTAAAACTCTCAAGAATATAAATAAACAGCTTATCAGTAAGTGAAGGCAGTCCAACAATATGAAGCAAAATAATGGTGGTCAGCAGATTTGGTATGAAAAGAATAGATTTTTTGTGGCCAAAAGTATGGAAACTGTAAATAAACACATTAAAATTATTTAGTTTAAGCTGATAAACGGTACGATTTGGTTCGGATAAACATAAGCATCATGCCTAAGTCTAAATATTTCTCGAGCGATTTAAAAAATAAATTAGTTGAATTATACAAGGCGGGTTATAAACAAGTTGAAATAAGAAAAAATTTAAAAATTTTAAAAGGCACCGTTTCAAAAATAATTCGTAAATTTAAAGAAACAGGAAATGTTTCAACAGCTTATAAGCCAGGAAGACCAAGAAAGTTGTCTAAATGGTCAATGAAGATAATGAGGAGAATATCAATGGGAGATCCGATATATATATATATATATATATATATATATATATATATATATATATATATATATATATATATATATATATATATATATATATATATACAGGGTGTTATGGAAATCATTTAATATATTGGAATGGGTGACTCCTGGGGTAGCCTACAGACATATCCAATACTTTTTTTTGCTTAAATCGAACATTTTAAAAATTTTCAAAAATACCCTAAAACCAGTCTATATTCGACGCACCTGGCGTAGCGAGCACGTGGCTCGATATAGCGTTTGACAGAAAATTACGCGCGAAAAACTTAAAACAATTGAATTTTTTGAAACGTTGCCAGACAATATTATAAATCTTTAAGAATAATTTATTTTCTGTTATTAACCGTAATTTAAGACAAAGGTAAAACAAATTTAAACCTTTTTCGAAGAAAAAACAAAAAAAATAGTAAAAAGACCACTGCAAAATCAATCCTTTTTGTCAGCAGTCTTAGCCACCCTACCTAGCAACATACTCGTGTTATTACTGCAAAAAAGAGCATTCTATATACGCATGCGATAATTTCAAGAATTTATCGATAAATAAACGCACCGAGTTTATAAATAAATCAAAACTATGCTTAAATTGCTTACGCAAGCACACGGCTAGAAAATGTAGGATGGGTCCGTGTAGAAAGTGTCAAACATGGCACAACACGCTTTTACACCCAGAAGGCAATCCTACTGCGCCTGCGTCTCCGCAGAATGCCGAAGAGGCGGCAAATACAAATGCTAGCAAGTTGGGTCCAAGCGAGATTTCGTTAAGCAGTGGCGTAGAACGTCCATGTTCACGCGTCGTACTTTTGTCGACAGCCCGAGTTCAGGTTTTAGATAAGTGGGGTAAACCATATATCGCGCGCGCATTACTTGACTCCGGTTCGATGTCGTCTTTCATTACTACGGATCTTTGCGACCGGTTAAAACTAGAAAAGATTAGCACTAATTTAGACGTGTTTGGCATATCAAATGCTGTAAGTAAAGTAAGCAATAAATGCAATATTAGGCTAAGCTCTTTGCGTCGACATTTTAATGCAAAACTTACGTGTTTCATTCTCCCCGAGATTACAAGCTGAACGCCAGGTTTTGAGATTGACGTAAAGTCCCTAGACATCCCAAGCGCCTTGAATCTTGCCGATGACGAATTTAACAAGCCAGGTCCCATTGAAATTCTTATTGGCTGCGATCTGTTCTGGAATTTGCTAAGGGCCGATAAAATATTTTGCGGCAAAAATAACCCAGTACTTCAAGATACCGAATTAGGTTGGGTCGTATCGGGTCAAGTAGGGGGAACCCAGGTAAAAGTCAGTAATAGGGTAACCTCGTGTAATTTAAGCACAAATCAGGACTTACAAAATAGTTTATTAAAGTTTTGGGAGATTGAAGAGTTTGGCAGTGGTAAACCATTGACCAAAGACGAACTAGAATGCGAGCGGATTTTTACAGAAACTACGCGTAGAGATCCTGATGGGCGCTTCATAGTTACGCTACCACTAAAGCAATCTGCCGGTTGTTTAGGTGAATCGCGCAATCAGGCCAAAAGAATGTTTTACAATACCGAGCGAAAACTTCTTACGCGAACTATATGTAACGTTTATGAACGAATATCAGGCACTTAATCATATGACCGTGGTCAACTCGGACTCTAGCGCGGCAAACGTAGAATACTTTATGCCACATCATGGAGTATTACGCGACAATAGTCTAAGCACAAAACTTCGCGTAGTGTTCAATGCCAGTTCGCCATCTCGTAATGGTCTATCTTTGAACAATATACAGTACGTTGGCCCAGTTCTTCAAGAAGATTTACTGTCTATAATTTTACGGTTTCGTCAAGAGCGCTATGTTGCCTCAGCCGATTGCAAGATGATGTACCGTCAAATATCGGTGAATCCGGGCCAAAGAGACCTGCAAAAGATTTTTTGGCGTGCTAGTCCGACAGAGGAACTTAAAACATATACTTTAAATACGGTGACATATGGTCATGCTAGTGCGAGTTTTTTAGGCATACGTTGTTTGTTCGAATTAGCTCGTGAGTGTGCGGACTCAAATCCCGAGATCTCAGATCTCATCAAGCGATGTTTTTACGTGGATGATTTGCTTTTTAGCGCCGATACCGTAGAACATGCGCAGTACATATGTCGAGAAATTACAAAGATTTTGAAAAGCGGTTGTTTTGAGCTGCGCAAGTGGTATTCAAATCAGCCTAAGATACTCGAAAGCGTCGAGAGCAATGACGATGCGTGCGGGATTCTAGAATTCGGTCCCGATGAGAAAGCCAGAACATTAGGTTTAATCTGGTCTTGTCATAGTGATAAGCTGTCATACACTATCGACGAGGTTTTCAACTATCGGAAAGATACAACAAGATCGGTATTATCGCTTACCGCAAGAATATTCGATCCGTTAGGACTACTCAGTCCGTGTATTATTATAGCTAAAATGCTAATGCAAAAATTGTGGGCTGAAAAGGTGTCATGGGACGATCAGTTACCAGTCTGTCTAGCTACCCAGTGGCACAAGTTCAAAGACGATCTACCTAGTTTAAACATGTTAGTCATCGAGCGCCATGTTGTATGCAAGAGGGTAAAAAACATTGAGTTACACGGTTTCTCTGATTCATCCGAGCGAGCTTACGGTGCATGTTTATACGTGCGCAGTATCGATGAAAACGGGGACGTCCATGTAAATCTTTTATGCGCGAAATCCAAGGTCGCGCCGATAAAAACCCTAAGCATACCTAGACTAGAATTGTGCGCTGCGTTGTTGCTTGCGCGTCTATCAGATAAAGCTAGGAAATCTTTAGATCTTAAGTTTAGTAACTGTGTTTATTGGACAGACTCCTCGATAACGCTAGCATGGATTCAGACTAGCCCTAATTTGCTAAAGTCCTTCGTAGGAACTAGAGTTTCAACCATACAAGTGTTGACCGAAAATCAACAATGGAGACATGTGCCAACTCAAGATAATCCTGCGGATTACGTTTCACGAGGATTATACCCAAGTCAAATTATAGATTTATATTCATGGTGGCACGGGCCTCAGTTTTTAAAGTTACCGCCATCAGAGTGGCCGACATTAAAATCTGAGATAGATGAAATTCCGGAATTAAAATCACATTCAATTACCGCGATTCCGACGAGTATCGACATCGAATTCCCTTTTGAAAGGTTTTCCAATTATTTGCGATTGAAACGCGTTACTGCATATATACTAAGGTTCAAGAATAATTGTTTAAAGCCAGCTTCTGATCGAGAAAAGGGTCCGCTCAGCACGTCTGAGTTAAATTTCGCGGAAAAAGGTCTAGTTAAAATCGCACAGACAGTCTTTCCTCAATGAATTTTCTGAACTTCTGAAAAATCGAGCACTTGATTCGAAAAATAAACTTTCTAGTCTGACTCCATACCTAGATCAAGACAATATTATTCGAGTAGGAGGTAGATTAGACCTTTCCGATTTTTCGCCAGATAAAAAACATCCTATAGTTTTACACTCGAAACATATTTTAAGGAAGTTGCTTTTTGCCTATGAGCACACTCGATTAATGCACGCCGGACCTCAGTTGTTGTTATCTGCCATAAGAGACAAGTTTTGGCCGGTATCCGGTCGTAATTTAGCGAGAGCGACGGTAAGAAAGTGTATTCGATGTTTCCGATTTAGGCCAGTCATGGCAAATTTACCACGCGACCGCACTGTTCCCTCTGCGCCCTTCCACGTCACAGGGCTAGACTATGCTGGTCCATTTCTAGTTAAACGGGGACTGGGAAAAGGTCGTAATTGCAAATTAGAAAAATGTTACGTTGGAGTATTTGTGTGCTTCTCCACAAAGGCTTTACACCTCGAGTTGATATCAAGTTTAAGTACCGAGTCGTTTTTGCAAGCCTTACGGCGTTTTGTGTCAAGAAGGGGCAAACCCTCTAAGATTTGCAGTGATAATGGTAAAACCTTTGTGGGAGCCAACCGCGAGCTTAAAAGATTTCTAGATTCAGAAAAGGATAATGTTATGTCCATTTTAGCAAACGATGGGATAAACTGGCAGTTTATCTGTCCATATTCTCCTCATATGGGAGGTCTATGGGAAGGCAGCGTCAAGAGTGTAAAGTACCATTTAAAGCGGGTTCTAGCAAACGCTCATCTTTCGTTTGAGGAATTTACCACCTCATTGACTCAAATTGAGGCGATCTTGAATTCTCGACCTATTTGTCCGTTATCTTCCGAACCCAACGACCTCTCTCCCTTAACCCCGGCTCACTTCCTGATTGGAAGACCCCTGGTAGCCGTTCCAGACGAGAACTTGGAAAACCTCAAGATTAACCGACTAACCAGGTTTCAACTGGTTCAAAGAATATGTCAACACTTTTGGCAACGTTGGCAGATAGACTACATGTCCGAGCTTCAAGAAAGGCAGAAATGGAGAACTAATCAAGGCCAACTGTCTGAAGGTCTTTTAGTTTTGATCAAGGACGATCAAGCTTTACCTACCGAATGGCGACTTGGTCGCATCATTGAAGTACACAAAGGAGCCGATGGCGTAGCCCGAATTGCTTCGATCCGAACGAGCACCGGAGTTGTGAAGAGAAGCTTTCCGAAGATCTGTCCACTTCCTTTAGAAAATTGAAATTGTGGCCATTTCAAGGCGGGGGGCATGTTCCGGATAGTAAACATTGGGACATTAATCCGTCATTAAAATTTACTTACGCGTTTTAAATAATATTAATGCTTATTTGTTTGTACTAATTTTAAAGAAAGTTAACTGTGTTGATAACACGGCCACCAGTTAAAAACAGATTCAAGTGACCGTAGATTGTCAAAAAAGTTCAAGAAATCTGTCAAGCAATTTTCGTAATAAAAAAATAGTCAAGTACATTTACAAGTCAAGTTAATTTATTCTCAAGTCAAGAAATACAGTCCACAGTCCCCAACAAACCCATCAAAAACTGTCGGTTTTGGGTTTGTGCGATAACATCTAATACATGACCTAACTATGTGCTTAACTACGTTTTTTCCGTTTACTGGCCAATAGTTGAGCCTCATTATAGAAAGTAAGTTTTGGACCCCGCGTGTAAATGTTTTAAATGAGCATCCTGAACGATTAAATAAGTTAATTTATGCTTATAGGGTAAAATTATCGGATGTTGGTGATCGAATTCTACGTCTGAGTTTGACAATCTTCCACCTACTCTGAGTACATCGTTCGTGTCTAAAAATGGGTGAAGATTTAAAATTTTGCTCTTGTTACTTACATTCTTTAATTTTTTAATATCTAAAATTGCTTGTTCAAACGATTCTTTTTCAGCTAATTTAATTAAAATTAAAAGAGATTCGTTTAACTCTTCTATTGTTAAAACGTTTGAGTTAACTGGAGTATTTTTTATTGTTCGGTTTTTAAATCTACAAATATATGCGACTACTCTTTGTAATTTAATCAAAGTCGAGTATTTTTCAAACCAAATTATTTTAGTATCTACTGTTTTCCGTATTTTTTAACTTTTCATTTAAGTCAGAACTCGTACTTACTTTTAAAGTCACCGTAGACGATTTAACTTCTGGCAGACTTTCTAAATTTAAATTAATGTCGTTATCATAATATGTCGTCGTATTATCTTTTAGAAAACTAGGACCGTTAAACCACATCTCATTTTCGATTAATTCTTTTGGATCTAATCCACGCGAAATAATATCTGCTGCATTATCTTTACTTTTTACGAGTTTCCAGTCTTCAATGTTCGAAAGTTTCGATATTTTTGATATTCGATTTCCTACGAAAGTTTTTAAGTTACAAGGTTCGATTTTTAACCATGCTAAAACTATAGTAGAATCAGTAAAATATGTCATTTTTAAGATGTTTATATCAAGAGTACCTACGTTTTATTTTGTGTATTAACTCCTCAAGTAAATGTGCTGCTAATAATTGAAGTCTGGGTAAAGTCTGTTTTTTAATCGGGGCTACTTTTGATTTTGCTGTTAAGAGCCGGATTACGCGTTCGCCGTTTTTATTTACTGAACCTAAATATACGCATGCTCCGTAAGCTTTTTCTGAGCTATCACTAAACCCGTATAGTTCGATAGATTTTGGCTCTTTTCCAAAACGTGTCTTTTAATTATTATTTTATTTAAAATATTAATTTGTGACGCAAAATTTAACCAAGATTCTTTTAACTCTGGAGGTATTTCTTGATCCCAATCTAGCTGTAGTTACCACAATTGCTGAATTATAAGTTTGGCCTTTATAATCGCTGGACCTACTAAGCCTAAAGGTCAAAGATTTGTGCGATAGCCGATAAGACTGTTCGTTTTGTAACTTTATTTTCATTAACACTTACGCTGACAGAATATTTTAATATATCCGTGTTTGCATCCCAAGAAATTCCCAATGTTTTAAGCTCTTTCTTGCTGTGAAATAAGACAAATTTTTCGTCTTTACTTGTTTGCGAGATATAATTTAAAATTGATCTACCGTTTGATGACCATTTTCTTAATTCAAATTTTGTTTGTGCTAAAATTTCCGTAAGTTCATAATATATTTCTATTGCTTCTTTACGCTCAGTAGTAAATCATCCATATAAAACGAGTTTTCAATAATTTTTGAAGTAAGTGGGTACTTTCCTTTATTTTGTATAGCTAACTCTTTTAAACACCGCGTTGCTTGAAATGGCGCACATGACGTTCCATACGTTACCTTGTTTAATTCATCAACTTTAATTGGCTCGTCTGGTTGATATCTCCATAATATTTGCTGAATGCTGCGTTCTTTGGGGTCTATTAAAATACATCTATATATCATTTTTATGTCAGCGCTTAATAGTATTCCCTAAGACGTAATCGTAGCAAAATTGAAAAAAGATCGTCTTGTATCGTCGGGCCTACCAATATCAAATTGTTGAATGACACATCCGTGGTAGTTTTTGCACTCGCGTCAAAAACAACTACCTACATTTTGTCGTTACCGAGTCTCTTAAAACCGCTGTGTGTAGCAAGAGAAATAACAAATTTTCGATAGAATTGTCCCTGTTATAATTACATCTATTAGTCATGTGATTAAGTGACTCATACTCGCGCATAAAATCTATGTACTCTGTTTTTAAACTTTCATTTCTTTCTTACCGTAATTCCAAATTATTTAATCGCTTTAAAGCCGTTCTTTTCGAGTCTCCCAATTTATTTTCATAATGTTCTGTAAAAGGGTATTTTACTATAAATGTACCGTCATCGTTTCTCGTGGTCGTTGCTTTAAAATAATCTTCACAATATTGTTCCTCTTTCGATAATCTTTTTTCATTTGGAACTTCCTCAATTTGCCAAAATTTCGTTAACGCGTCATGTAAATCTTTATTCGTGATATCTGTTACAAAATTACAAACCGTTTTTTGATAACTTTTCTCATTAAAGCTACAGATCCGATAAAAACCCATCCTAAGCACATTTTTTGTAATACAGGCATGTTTTCTCCTAACTTAATTTTTCCGATTTCAAACAAATTATAAAATACACCTGCGTATCGATTTCTTTCGGTATATTAAATTTCTCGTCTGCTAAATTTATGTTTTCGGATAATTAATACAAGACTTTGAAAATTCAACTAATGGCGGTAATAATAATAATTGAATCACTGAACAATTATTATTATTATTATAATCAATATTATTATCATTAATTATCATTATCATTATTATTATATTATTCGATATTCGGGTTCGAGATTACAAACCCGGTTTCGGGGTTCCTGATTAAGGACTGTAAACAGCCAACAGCACCGCTCACCTACACGCGATTCGTAGTCAAGGATAAGCAAGCTCACCGATCCTTCTCTGATGTGCTCGTGGACATTGACCCCGTGAAATAGGCTAAGTTTTCAATACGCCTACTCCCAGAGCCACATTCGCTTGGCAAAAATTGGATCGATCCGGATCACTTTACAACACTTCGGTTTTACAACACTTCGGTGCTATTGTATCTCTTTCTACTATCCGCCTTTAGGTAATTACGCATTTCGCTAAAAGTTGAAAATCTGATTCGGATCGATCCAGTCGTTGTCTATCGAATGTGTACCCTAAAATTGGCGTTAATGATGTTTAACTTGCTCCATGGTTGGTCATTTTCCCGTCGTTTAGCCAGCTTTATAGCTATTCCTCTTACCCCTTTCAACTTCCTTGGTAGCGCTTAACTGAACACCTCTCCAGCAAATCAAGCTAAGGGCTAATTTGCACGCGCACGCTGTCTACAACAGCTTGCTTCGCTCTGACACCCTGTTCTTTTACTTTTATTTGTTGAATTATTTTTTTTCTTTTTTTTTTACGTTGGTTAAGCCGAAAGTACATAGTCAGGGATACTCTTATTCAACTTTTTCTTTTAAACACATTCGTTTGTCTTTAGTGACAGTTAAATAATGAAAGATATTTTCGTTTCGCTTTGGTTACAGTTGCGGTTGACAATGAATTAAACCACTTGTCGACCAAATTGGTGACAAATGACATTTAATCCATTGTTTGTCTGTCAACCGTAATCCTGACCAAAGCGAAATGAAAACGACTGAAGTAAACTTTATTTGTTAACCAATTGGTTTACAAATAAAGTTTAATTCATTGTTTAACTGTCAGCCTGAACCATGACTGAAGCCAAACAAATACGTCTATCGTTGCGTTGTGTCGCGTGACGTCACGCGCATCGGGGTCGAGAAAAGCGCGGGAAGGTGTCAAATTTGAACTTTTAGGCGTCATAACTAAGTTGTTTTTGATGAAATCACTTCTTGGTATGTTACCGACAGAATTAACCATCGAACTAAAAGATCCCTATAGGTTTTTTATATACTAAAAGCATCAAAAATACCTACATTATTAAAAGAGCCTAGTTTGAGATAAGATTAAGAAGCCAAGCTTTCATTTTAGGCAGTTGTTAGAACGGAATCCAGACAATAATTACTTCGGACTGTTAGTTTGTTTTTATTGGGGCATTTTTTACCAAATTTAAAAGAAAAATAGACACGTCCAAAGGTTTAGATATGTTAGTTCTGTTCAGATGCTCTGATATCCCTGAAAATATTCAAGGCTTTATTGGGCGGAACATCAAATATTTTAATAAAAGGATGTCCCTACTTAGTTTTACAATAAAATGCGTTATTGGAATAGTTAGTGGCAAATAGATTAAATACCTATTTAATCTGAACCAATATGATGAAGGAAAAGAAACTCTAAAATAATGTTAATAGTTTATTATTTAATTAACTATTCTATCATACAATATTAGAATATGTATATAATATCTGGTATAAACATTTTACTTTAACGTCTCAATGGACCACAAATCGTTATTTAAAAACTTTCTTAACTAGTATATGAAGAAAATTTAATGTACTTTAAAATTCAACAGCCCTTAAGTAGTTAAAATATCACTCATTATTTTAACACTAATTCCTAGTTTTGACTATAACTGTACAAGAAAAAACTTTCTAAAGTTTCCCTTTTGTTCAAAATTTGTTACTTTCAAAAACAACATTTGTATTGTCATTGCCGGTGCCACAACCTGTAAGTTATGGTAAAGTGGTGCAAGTTTTAAGGCTATACATTTATCAGTGGTAAAATGGCAGAAATTTCAGTCCCGGCCCAAGGACTCTAGACGAATCCCGGAGACTGGGATCCATAATCAGTCCCGGAGAAGAGCCCTAATTTTTAAAAGGTTACGGCCCTGGCTCAGTGACCTTTAATATTTAGGGTGTTATGGAAATGGTTGCATATATTATTTATTATTGGAATGGGTGACTCCTGGGGTAGTCTAGAGACACACTCAATACTTTTTTTTTGGTTTAATCGAACTGAAATTTGTTTTCAAATACCCGTAAACCAGACCCTAAGCGCGCCCGCAGGTCTTATTCCCTGCGCGACGTCAAAATTTTATTTTTATAATATTGTTTTTAATTTGTTTTACTAAAAAATAAATAAATTACTCTAGATCTGTCCAACAATAACCTACTACTAATAATTTATAGTTGCCAAAACGCATTATACTTTAAAAAAATACTTACGTAAAATAAAATATTATTTTCCTACGTATTTAAAAAAATACTAGGTACAGGAGAAAACTAAATTCAAAACAGAATCCAAAACATAAACTTTGTGATAGTTCTTTCAGCGACGCTTTAAAATTTGACTGCATCACATAAAAACAGTAAAACACATAAGCAAAAATAACCTATTTTTTTGCCAAGTTTCTACTTTTACTATTATTATACACATACAAAACAGGTTTGTCACTATTACAACACTAAATTATATTACCGTGAAAAAATTACAAAGAAAATAGAATTGTTTTGTACCAATGTGCCTCTTCCGCGTATGGTATTTGAAAACTACAAAATACGTCTTATCTCGCTCTTACTTCCCTGTCCCCGTCTCTTTTTCTTGTTTCAATGCTAATTTTCAAACCGAAATCCTATTGGCGATTCAAATTAATCATGTTATGCTCTGATCGGCCGATTTGCTAAGTACCATAGTGGGCAATAGGGAGAGTTTGCAAGAAGAAATTGCAGACACCCATAAACGATAAAATTAGAGTGGTATTTTAATCAGAGTTTTCACCTTATTTGCCAAATGAATTTATGAGCCTACCAATGATGAGAAAGACTGTTCTTTTTAATTTTTAGGTTTTTTATAAATTATGTGATAGAAACACCACCTTAAATTTTATTGTTTATGGGTTGGGGTGTCTGCAATTTCTAGTTGCAAAATCTCACTATTATCTCGATACAAATAACCCATTTTCTCTTATGCAACAAAAATTAATAAGTGTTATTATGGGTTACCTATACTTTGTCACGAATGTAAAATAATGTATATGGTGATCCATTAAGGGTGGCGAGCGGATGTATATCCAAAACCATATCTACATGCTACAACTTTAGGGTAAAAAATTTGTTAAGAAACATGACCAAAAAAATTCACTGGAAAATATTTTTAAGTTCCTAATTCTACCGCTTGGGGGCGTAGTCGCTATGCTATGATACAAAATCCTCACTTTCTACTAATATCTTCGATGCAATTTAGGTCACAAATTAACTTTTTATAATATCTGTACAAATCCTCTATAAATTTTGTAATAACAATTTTTTCGTAGTTACCATGGTAACGGTGTGGGGAAGGGTAACTATTAAAAATACTTAAAGGGCTGTAACTTCGGTTTGCGCTAACCAAATGTAACAAACTATGGCTTGTTTTAAAGAACTTTTTATCCTAATTAAATATTTTTATAAATAATTTTAAAATTACTTTGTGCGGTTGATAAAAGAGGGCGCTTTTAAAAAAATATATTTCTAGCTTCGATTTCTTAAAAAATTTAAATGCAGCCATTCATCCCTTTTTAATCCGTTTTATAGCTCATTAGTTACTAAAAATAACTGAAAACCGGAGGTCGTTTTCTCTCGTCTTTTAAAAGTTATCGCAAAAATAGTGGGAGAGTGTAATTTTCCTTTATTAAAACGTTGCTATCCTACAAAAATAGCCTTTTTCGGCTATATTTACTCATTTTCAGCTTTTTTTCAAATTAAATTATAGTATTTTCTTTTATTTTATTTATCTAAAAAATGCAATAATAATCCAAATGTTGCATTTATCGCCAAGGCGGCCATGGACAATAACGAAATAAAACAAAAAAATAAATAAAATAATTTATGTAATTAAAAACAACTTATTTTAAATATTCAAATTGTTTTCCATCGTTTGAAATGCAACAATTAAGTCGTCTTCTTGTAGAAATTACGGCTGCTTCTACTTCAGTCCGAGATAAACTATTCAAAGCATTTCCAATTCGAATAACCATGTATTCTCTAGTAGTTGGTCGGACTTTGTAAACAATGTCTTTAACTCTGCCCCATAAATAATAATCAAAACATGTTAAGTCGGGGGACCTCGCCGGCCAGGGAAATACACTTCCCCTGCCAATGCACCCGTCGGGAAAATGTTCGTCAAGAAAATTGCGTACCACAAGTGAATAATGAGCGGGGCACCCATCGAGCTGCAACCACATGCTTCTTCTTACATTTAAAGGAACATTTTCCAGTAATTCTGGCAAATCAAATAGTAAAAAATTTAGGTACATTTCACCTGTTAAGATACCTTCAAAAATATGCGGTCCGATAATAATCATTCCGTTTATAACCCCACACCGAACATTAACTGTCCATCGATGTTGATTATTAAGTTCACACATCCAGTGTAGGTTGGTCTCTGACCAATAGTGCATGTTGTGCAGGTTTACTCTCCCAGTGTTAGTAAATGAGGCCTCATCTGTCCATAATATTTGAGATAAAAATTGGGGATTATCTAATCATATTTTTTAGCCAATAGCAATAGTTTAATCTATTGTCAAAATCAGCAACACTTAGGGCTTGATGTAGCACTACATGGTACGGATGTAATTTTTTGTCCACAAGGATTCTTTGTACTGTACCGTAAGAAATTCCCAAATCTCTGACAATTTCTCTTATACTAATATGGGGTCTGCGTGAACATATGCCAGTACATTAATAACGTTATCCTCCGTTCTTGCAGAGCGGCGTCTTCTTAAGGAGATAACTGACTGAACATGACCATGTTGTCTTAAGCGGCGAGCTAAACGCTGAAAAACTTTTCTGGAATGGTGAACTCTATATTCTAGCGTATTCTCTCGAAGCCAAATCTGCGTTTTCAAACAATCGAAAATAAATGGCTAACATATCGTAGGCTTCTTCATTTGTAAAAGGCATGTTTTCTTAAAAAAATATCACTTATCTCACAAGAATAGCCTTAATTGTCACGACAATAACAGAAACTCAAATTATATAATTTTAGACGGAATGACAAGGTAATTCTTTTGTTTTATTTCGTAATTGTCCATGGCCGCCTTGGCAATAAATGTACATTTAGATTATTATTGCATTTTTTAGATAAATGACTAAAATAAAAAACAAAATAACATAATTTAATTTTAAAAAAGCTGAAAAGGAGTAAACATAGCCAAAAAAGGCTATGTTTGTAGGATTCCAACGTTTTAATAAAGGAAAATGGCAAAACTTTCGTAAAAGCCAAAGTGGAGTTACACTCTTCCACTATTTTTGCGATAACTTTTAAAAGACAAGAGAAAACGACCTCCGGTTTTTGCAGTTATCTTTAGTAACTAATAAACTATAAAATATATTTAAAATGGATGAATGGTTGCATTTAAATTTTTTAAGAAATCGAAGCTAGAAATATATTTTTTTAAAAGCGCCCTCTTTTATCAACCGCACAAAGTAATTTTAAAATTATTTATAAAAATATTTAATTAGGATAAAAAGTTCTTTAAAACAAGCCATAGTTTGTTACATTTGGTTAACGCAAACCGAAGTTACAGCCCTTTAAGTATTTTTAATAGTTACCCTTCCCCACACCGTTATCATGGTAACTACGAAAAAATTGTTATTACAAAATTTATAGAGAATAGTACAGATATTATAAAGTTAATTTGTGTCCTACATTGCATCGACGATATTAGTGGAAAGTGAGGATTTTGTATCATAGCATAGCGACTACGCTCCCACGCGGTAGAATTAGGAACTTAAAAATATTTTCAAGTGAATTTTTTTGGTCATGTTTCTTACCAAATTTTTTACCCTAAAGTTGTAGCATGTATGGTTTTGGATATACAGTCGCTCGCCACCCTTAATGGATCACCCTGTATATATGTATATATATACATATACACACACACACACATATATATATATATATATATATATATATATATATATATATATATATATATATATATATATATATATATATATATATATATACAGGGTGTTATGGAAATCATTTAATATATTGGAATGGGTAACTCCTGATATGAAGTCAGATTGAATAAAAATATTCATAAATGTCGCTTCATGATAAAAAAAGGTAGATATCGGCCCTCGAAAAAAAAATTTTTTGTCGCTGCGCACCACTGGTCATAAATACATCGCCATATAAAAAACAGCGAGAAATGTCAGTTACAGAAAAACAAATTTTGTTTTTAAAGCAGACGTTGCCAATTCTCTCTAGAATATTCCTATGTAACAGATTTGAAAAAATAATAGATTTGTTATCTTTAAAGTAAGAAATCATACTAAATCTTTTAAAACATTCAATTTCAAAAAGTTAAAATATTACAACACAAAAAATCCATAGAACAGCTGTTCAAAACAAGAGTAAAATTTTGTTCAATTAGGCCGACCCGAAATTTTTGAAAGAAAAAGAGTACCTATACAAAAATTTTGGTTCCAAATTAGCTTTAAACAAAAAACTCCTAACACTTAAGAATGTACTTTTTTTATTTGCCTATTTTAAATCACATTTAACAGAAGATTTGGCATTTATTAACAGGTTTATTTACCTTTATCGTCCTTAAGTCGGTGGTTTTATGGCAAAAGGTGCTATGTCGATATTTTGGCCAAATCACGTTTTTTGTGTTACATATTATAGGTATGGCAATAAGATCTATGTTCTCTAAAAACCATATGGCCCGATTTGCCTGAAATATAATTCTATTTTAAATTGTCAAGATGACCTAAGTTTGTTTCTATTACATGTTTTTATGGCAGAATGCTTCTTTTTGCTCTCCGGTAAAATTTTACTTTTCTCACATATTACCTTTTGCCATAAAACCACCGAATTTTTAAGCGAAATTCCTCACAACTAAATTAATAACAAACTTTACCTTCATATATCATCTTCCAGTAAATAGCCGACACTATAAACACATATCATAGCACCCACGATACACTTATAGCACCATTAATAATTTCAAAATGTTAAAATAGTACTGCCTATAACACAAATTTAATAAAACTCTAGAGAAAAGCTGTTTAAACCAAAATAAATACCCCAGCTTCAACTAAATTTAAAATGCACCTCACTAAGCGACGAAACGATATTTTGTTAATATTAAACGGCTTTAACTTTTGTTAACATTAAACGGCATTAACTTTTTCTTTCACAAATTAAGAAATACCTAAATAGCAAAAATAATGTAAACCAACGAATACATGTAAACCGTACTATACACAGCTGACGATGACGCATGAGCTCGCTTCAGCCAATCGGAATCACTCTAGCGGGCGGAATGGGGTCAACAACCCTTGAGCGTGGCTTCGGCAAGCAAGCTTCGCAACCGTGGGTTATTCCAGGGACGGCTCTAACCTAGTTGGAAGTAAAATTAGCACCCGATTTGAAAATAAAATACAAATATTCATTTACCCACATTGTGTTATTTGAAAATGCGATATACGAAAATACTTAGGTTACAGTGATATACCATACAGAGTGTCTGAAAAGTCTTAGCATGGGCAAAAATCTTTACTATTAATAAATATAGAGACACCAAATTTTAATTGTATCTTATTGGTTAATAAATCTACTTTTGTAATTATGTAATTTGACTTTTTCCACCCCTTGGGGTGTTACGCTAGGGAGTTGAGGTCAAAAATTTTAAATGCAACCCTATGCCGTGTGGTACCTCATTTTAAAGGTCTTTTCGAGAATGGCAGATGTTACTTCTTGACAGAGTTCCAAAATGGACTTTATTACTGGCAAGAAGTTCATGGTGGTCATTCTAAACAACTTTTAACGTAATAAATAAGGCAGGCACTGCTGGTCTGTTACCAGACGCGTCGATACCGAAAATAAGTACGTACGTATTACGGTATTTGACAAAAATAATTTTATCCATGGGCGTTCCTGTGATTGTGTAAAATAAAAAAACGGTCAAGTGCGAGTTCGACTCGCGCATATAGGGTTCCGCACCACCGTAACATCGTTTGATTTTTAATAAATTTGCTGATGTTTCATCTCATATTCTTGTTGTGTGGTGTCACAATGTCACATAGTTAAGAATTTTCAAAAGAGCAAGACGTCATAAAATCGTAGAAATATGTTAAATACGTAGTTGTAGTTTTACTACTGCTTCAAGGTTTGAATGTAGACACCAGAGTACATCACCTGAAATTTCGTGCGCATGTCTAGCCCTCTTGGTTTGCGCGTGGTACGCATTTTGGTCTACTGCGCAGATGTCAAAAAAAAATAGAGAAGTCGAAAAAAACTTGGAAAAAAGTTATAAAGTTAAATACGTAGTGGTACCTTGACTATTGGAGATAATTTACATTAATATTTACAATACAATTCTTAAAAGTGAATGGGTTCAAATGTAGACACCAAAGTCCATCTGAAATTCCGTGCGCATGTCTAGCACGCTCGGTTTGCGCGCGGTACGCATTTTGGTCTACTGCGCAGATGTCAAAAAAAAAATATAAAAAGCGACAAATGAAGAAGTCCAAAAAGTTAGAAAGAAAAGTGCCCCACAAAACAAAAAATAAATGTGCGAGAAGACTGGTACTGTATGGCATAAGAGGTCGACTAACGGTCGACTTATGCCTCGCCCGATTATACGATTTAAGATTTATAATTTTTATGGGCTTGCCATTTAAAAATGAATTAAAATACGGGGTTTGCGGTAAAATGTTTCTTTTTTGAAGACTTTTAAAAGAAGGGACCACACGGCATAGGTTTGCATTCAAAATTTTTGACCTCAACTCCCTAGCGTCACCTCCCAAGAGAGTTGAAAAGTCAAATTACCTGAAAAAAGTAGATTTATTAACCAATAAGACACAACTATAATTTGGTGTCTCTATCTTTATTAATAGCAAAGATATTTACCCATACTAATACTTTTTAGACACCCTGTATGTTATATTACTTTTACCGAAGTATTTTCGTATTTCGCATTTTCGAATTACACAGAGTGAGTAAATAAATATTTGTATTTTATTTTCAAATCGGATCCCAATTTTATTTCCAAGTAGGTTAACCATCCCTGGAATAACCCCAATTTCCAAAGCTTAACGATATCAATACTGTTTTCTTGTTTAATTTGAGAAGAAAGTTTTAAGTAATTAGTGTAGTGTCTTCAACAAAGTCTTTTGTTTAAGCTGATAATTTTTACTTTTGCTCATTAACAATAAAAAATACGTTTGTACTTTGATTCCAGTGTTTATTAAAATTATCCTAACAAATATCCTTCAACTGGTTCTGGTCAATACGCTACGGACGCACGCTTGTTTGGAAGCAAATAATGGAAGACATTTTCAACATACCTATTCTCTACTATGTAACAAACTAAAACCCCTACTACGGACCTGTTCCCTTGTCCTTGGATGTTTTGTCGTCATCCCATGAGGTGCTGCCACAATGGCCCGCAAACGAACTACGCCAAAAGGGACAGAAGATGCCAGTAAAAGCGAGAGAAAGGGAGAAGAAGAATAACTTCTTCCAGACAAGAATGCGGGATGCGGAATTAAGAACTAAAAGTGTCGTGTTTTAAAATATTTGTAACAGTATTATTATTTAGTTCACATGTAAGGTTAAAGGTGCTACAGTTTAAGCTTAATCATGTAGAACTCATAACTTTAGTCCAATCCTGAAATAAAAGTGAAAAACTTAATGTTCGCGCTTTATTTCAAGACAACGACGTTACAACTATAAAATAGTTTGTGCTTTGATTGTAGTGTTTCTTAAATGAGCCTAATACGGTTGAAAACTAAATTAAATTTAAAACACCAATAATATTTACATATTATGGTAACGTTTGCGGGTGCAAAACTCATTTATGGAGATCTTTTCAAAAAAAATCGGTAAGTTTAAGATAATTTCTTCTTAACTGAAGGACGAATAACAACTTTCTGAACATGCTGCGTGAAACAGAATAATGTTTTTTTTTACAAATGCTGTAATGAAAGAATTTTGGTTATACTTTTAAAATACTATGTAGTTGTGCTCAGTTAGTATTGTTCGTTTGTATTGTTAACTTTTGCTTAGCAGAAAGTTTATTTAAGCTAGTAGGAATAACGCTTATCTTATTTATAACCTAATATAAGTTGTCATAAATATTAATTAAAACTGAGGCTACTACAAAAAGGATTGATTTCGCAGTGCCTTTTTACTATTTTTTATGTTTTTTTGTGAGAAAAAGGTTTTTTTCTTTGTCTTAAATTACGCTTAATAACAGAAAATAAATTCTCTTAAAGATTTATATGTCTGGCAACGTTACAACAAATTCAGTTGTTTTACGTTTTTCGCGCGCATTTTTCTGTCAAGCGCTATATCGGGCCATGTTTTCACTCAGCCAGGTGCGTCGAATATGGTCGGGTTTTAGGGTATTTTTGAAAATTTTTAAAATGTTCGATTTAAGAAAAAAAAACTATTAGGTATGACTGTAGACTACCCCAGGAGTCACCCATTCCAATATATTAAATCATTTCCATAACACCCTATATATATATATATATATATATATATACAGGGTGATTCACGGTCGATGGTAGGTTAGACGTTTATGGAGAACGGAACGCGGGATTTTTTTGAAAATTTGGCAACGTGGGTAATTAGCTATGCTCTGTCCATCTAAAATATTTTCAGCATTGCGACGTTGCCGCTTCTATCAAAAAGTCCTAGCAACTTTATTTTTTTAAATGGAACACCCCATATATTAATAAATTTTTAGAATCGCTCTTTTATTACAATACTTTTTTGTTAATATTACCCTATACCTATCTCTATCGGTTTTCGAGATAAAAATTAGTTTGTGTTAAATATGGTCCAAAACATGGCCCTAATTACACGTAAGTAAATTAGTGCTCTCAATTCATGGAAAGTTGATATTTTGGCGGTAGTTTAGACAGACCCGATGTATTTATTTTTCACCATGAAATCGACTCCATATCATACAGGGCGTGCTAAGATTACTATTATTTCCGTTGTTCATAAAAGGGGTCAAATGTTCGTTTTTTTAAATGAAACCCCCTGTATATTAATCAATAAATTGAAAGACGAAGAAAAACGCTTTAAGATGGTACATCATATTCCTATACCTAAATCATCAAGTTTTCTTAATAAAAGCGCTTTTTTGTGAAAAAAAAAATAAAGACTTTAATTTTAAGTAACCATGGATATCAAACATCAAAATATCAAACTTACGACATTTTGACGACTGTGTTTAAAAAAATCTCCCAAAATGAACGCAGATAATCATTATTCAAACGAAGTTCTTATGAAATTATTTATTTTACACGGACAATGTGATCAAATCATTGCCAGAACTTGCAGAAAATTTAACCAAATGTATCCTGAATTGACACAAATGAACGAAAGGAAGTTTGTAAGATTACAAAATAATTTCATTAACATGTGAAAATAAATTAAATAACAAAATTAGGAAGGTTCAAAAAACAAAACTGTAAACAAAATAAGAAATTTTTACAATAAATGCTGGAAATGTTGTCCATTACATTCTAAACATTTTAGTATGTGCTTTTGTACGCGACTCGTAGTTGCTTTTTCAATTTCATGGGGATCCAGATCTTCAATACACCGAACTATTCGCCGTCGCAGTTCTTCTTTGGTAGGCACTGGAGTACTGTACACTCTTTCTTTTAAAACACCCCATAAATAAAAGTCAAGCGGCGTGAGATCGGGGGATCTCGGTGGCCAATCCCACGGCCCTAAGCGCCTAAACCAACGATCGTCAAATATTTCATAAAGTACCCTGGAAACTTCCTGGGTGCAATGAGCTGGCGCTCCGTCCAGTTGAAACCACGAATTCCTATAATCCTCTAAAGATAAATTTTCGACGAAATCGGTAACAGTCGTCCTTAGTATTTCGAGATATCTCTCAGCATTTAAAGTGGCATCATAAATAAAAAAGCTAATTTTGTGCTTTTTTAAAATACAAAAAACATTTAGGTCAAATTTTTCTTGAAATCCCATTTCTTTTGTCACGTGAGGATTATGATCAGCCCAAAAATGCTTATTTCTTCTATTAAAAATCCCATCCCTTGTAAATTTTGCTTCGTCGCTCCAAATGATTTTTGACAAAAACTCCGGATCCTCTTGTATACGTATTAAAAGGGTTTCGCAAAAATGCACTCTACGTTCAAAGTCTTCTGCTTTGAGGGCTTGCACTTTAGTAAATTTAAACGGATGCATTTCGTGATTTCCCAAAATTCGTTGTATTGAAGCATATGATACACCCAAATCTTTTTCTGCACTACGAATGGAAGCCTCTGGATATGCATAAAAATATGCCAAAACGTTGACAATATTATCTTCATTTGAAGTAACAGGTTTTGGTAATGTTAGAGGCGCTTTTAAATTTGAGCCATAGTTAATGAAATTATTTTGTAATCTTACAAACTTCCTTTCGTTCATTTGTGTCAATTCAGGATACATTTGGTTAAATTTTCTGCAAGTTCTGGCAATGATTTGATCACATTGTCCGTGTAAAATAAATAATTTCATAAGAACTTCGTTTGAATAATGATTATCTGCGTTCATTTTGGGAGATTTTTTTAAACACAGTCGTCAAAATGTCGTAAGTTTGATATTTTGATGTTTGATATCCATGGTTACTTAAAATTAAAGTCTTTATTTTTTTTTTCACAAAAAAGCGCTTTTATTAAGAAAACTTGATGATTTAGGTATAGGAATATGATGTACCATCTTAAAGCGTTTTTCTTCGTCTTTCAATTTATTGATTAATATACAGGGGGTTTCATTTAAAAAAACGAACATTTGACCCCTTTTATGAACAACGGAAATAATAGTAATCTTAGCACGCCCTGTATGATATGGAGTCGATTTCATGGTGAAAAATAAATACATCGGGTCTGTCTAAACTACCGCCAAAATATCAACTTTCCATGAATTGAGAGCACTAATTTACTTACGTGTAATTAGGGCCATGTTTTGGACCATATTTAACACAAACTAATTTTTATCTCGAAAACCGATAGAGATAGGTATAGGGTAATATTAACAAAAAAGTATTGTAATAAAAGAGCGATTCTAAAAATTTATTAATATATGGGGTGTTCCATTTAAAAAAATAAAGTTGCTAGGACTTTTTGATAGAAGCGGCAACGTCGCAATGCTGAAAATATTTTAGATGGACAGAGCATAGCTAATTACCCACGTTGCCAAATTTTCAAAAAAATCCCGCGTTCCGTTCTCCATAAACGTCTAACCTACCATCGACCGTGAATCACCCTGTATATATATATATATATATATATATATATATATATAGTTTTTAATTTTGTTTTCTTGGGGATTTAGTCCGTTGTGAGGCAAATAAAATGTGGTGTTTTTGGTTACATTTTATATTACTAACGTTTCGGTAATAGATATACCTTCATCAGAGTGCAGTAGCTGAAAACATTTTTTTATTTTAACAGTTTTTAGGTAATATTTTAGGAACTAGTTACTAAGTTTATATATATAAGTATAAAGGTGTTACCTTTTATTAAAAATCCAAGGATTGGCACATTGTACTGAGAGGCACTTTATAAAAAATTGCACTTTCTGTTACTTTGAAGTTTTTAAACAGATAAGACGGTATATACATATTTAGTCGAGCATTATTAAATAGTAACTGAAAAACGAAACATCTACTTGTGGCGAAGGGTCGTCTGACAATTTGGGAGTGTTTGCCAGATGTATCTATTTGGCTTAAGGGGTCCAATTATTGTTTTGAGGTCTATGTGTTTTTATTTATTATTTTTTAATTAATTAGTTATTAGTATTATGTAGCTTGTGAGAAGGGTGAGTTTATTTTATAATATTATGGTAAATTTTGTGAAGGTTTTTTGTGTCGGATTTAGCGTTTATAGCGTTTTTGTTTCTTTGGATTTCGATCATTTCAAGTATTTCTCGTTTTTTAGAATGGTTTTCTGTATTTAGGATTTTTGTGTTTTTATAGTTGAAAGTATGTTGGTTTTCGTCGCTGTGATGTGATAAGGCAGTCTTGTTTTTTTTGTCGAATTTGTGTCCATTTATTCTGTTTTTTAAGTGTTGGCTGGTCTGTCCAATATAAACGGCGTGGCAGTTATTGCATGGAATTTCATACACAACGTGAGTTTTTTTATCTTTGGGGATTGTTGATTTTAGCTTGCTGAAATTTTTTCTTAAAAGATTGTGGCCTTTGTAGCTGACAGTTATGTCGTGGTTTTTAAAAACGTTTTGAATTTTTTCTGATAGGTTAGGAACATATGGTAATGATAAGTAATTTTTAAAAACTCACGTTGTGTATGAAATTCCATGCAATAACTGCCACGCCGTTTATATTGGACAGACCAGCCAACACTTAAAAAACAGAATAAAAGGACACAAATTCGACAAAAAAAACAAGACTGCCTTATCACATCACAGCGACGAAAATCAACATACTTTCAACTATAAAAACACAAAAATCCTAAATACAGAAAATCATTCTAAAAAACGAGAAATACTTGAAATGATCGAAATCCAAAGAAACAAAAACGCTATAAACGCTAAATCCGACACAAAAAACCTTCACAAAATTTACCATAATATTATAAAATAAACTCACCCTTCTCACAAGCTACATAATACTAATAACTAATTAATTAAAAAATAATAAATAAAAACACATAGACCTCAAAACAATAATTGGACCCCTTAAGCCAAATAGATACATCTGGTAAACACTCCCAAATTGTCAGACGACCCTTCGCCACAAGTAGATGTTTCGTTTTTCAGTTACTATTTAATAAAGCTCGACTAAATATGTATATACCGTCTTATCTGTTTAAAAACTTCAAAGTAACAGAAAGTGCAATTTTTTATAAAGTGCCTCGCAGTACAATGTGCCAATCCTTGGATTTTTAATAAAAGGTAACACCTTTATACTTATATATAAACTTAGTAACTAGTTCCTAAAATATTACCTAAAAACTGTTAAAATAAAAAAAATGTTTTCAGCTACTGCACTCTGATGAAGGTATATCTATTACCGAAACGTTAGTAATATAAAATGTAACCAAAAACACCACATTTTATTTGCCTCACAACGGACTAAATCCCCAAGAAAACAAAATTAAAAACAATATATATATATCAACAGTCCAAGAACCTGCCAAAAATACATTTTATATATATATATATATATATATATATATATATATATATATATATATATATATATGTTTGAACGTAGATATATGTATATATATATATATATATATATATATATATATATATATATATATATATATATATATATATATATATATACATACAGGGTGTTATGGAATTCACTGCATATATTGAAATGAGTGACTCTTTGGGTAGTCTACAGACATACCCAATACGTTTTTTTCTTAAATCGAACATTTTAAAAACTTTCAAAAATACCCTAAAACCCGTCCATGTTCGACGCACCTGGCTGAGCGAACACATGGCCCGACATAGCGCTTGACAGAAAATTGCGTGCGAAAAACTTAAAACAATTGAATTTGTTGTAACGGTGCCAGACATATAAATCTTTAAGGAGAATTTATTTTCTGTTTTTAAGCGTAATTTAAGACAAAGAAAAAAAAATTAAACCTTTTGCTAAGGAAAAACCAAAAAAAAATAGTAAAATGGCACTGCGAAATCAATCCTTTTTGTCAGTAGCCTCAGTTTTAACTAGTATTTATGACTCCCTATATTAGGTTATAATTATAAATGAGATAAGCGTTATTCCTACTAGCTTAAACTTTCGGCTAAGAAAAAGTTAAAAATCAAAATTAATTGAGCACAACTACATAGTATTTTAAAAGTATAACCAAAATTCTTTCATTACAGCATTTGTAAAAAAACACATTATTCTGTTTCACGCAGCACTTTCAGAAAGTTGTTATTCGTCCTTTTGCTAAGAAAATTATCGGAACGTACCGATTTTTTTGAAAAGATCCCCATAAATGAGTTTTGCACCCCGCAAACGTAACCATAGTACGTAAATATTATTAGTGTTTTAAATTTAATTTAGTTTTCAACCCTATTAGGCTAATTTAAGAAACGCTATAATCAAAGCACAAACTAGATAAAACTGATCAAAATATTAGTTAACAACGGATCGAACGATCTTGGTAGTGAAAAGAAATTACATTATTATTTAAAACTTCTAAAGACAAAATATTTATAACAGTCATAAGTATAAGTTTTTATGCTGCTGTTAAAGGACTTTAAAAACTTAAATATGGTGCACGGCGCTTGATGACATTCAGAATGCTTCTTTTTCGATTGCTCTTTCTCATTATACATGTATCATGTCTCTTTGTCACTTCCTGTCTTAGTGTCTTGATGAAGTAGCTGATGATTTGGCGCGAAAATTTAAAATATGACGCGTGTTTGTATTGTTGCCTTTGAAATAAACCAAAACCAGACATTTTATAAACTGGCGAATGCCAGCCAGAAAACTATTATGCAACCATTATTACTATTTGTAGTATTTTTTGAATTGCCTGTCTCTTGTTAAGGGTCAGTGACATACCTATAATGTCAATGACAAGAAGAGTTGTGTTGTTTAATAAATAAATAATTTTTTAGTTTTTCAGTGTCGAGAGTAAAAAATACCTTGGGTTCTTTTAAGCATTGTGTTTTAATCAGTTACATAGTGGATTTTTTTTTACATTAATGGCTATACTTACCTACTGTTTTGTTAGTGTTTGTTTAGATTTTACTCTAAAAGTATCAAAAACATTAGTTTTCGTTTTTAATATGGCGGATAGTGATAAAAAAGCCTGGAATATTTGTGTTTAACTTTTGTTAATTTTAATTATTAGCTGAGTGCTCTTTTTTCATTATTGACTGTACTGTGTTGTCACTGCTAGATATGACTATTTCATATGAAGAATTTATGAAGGTAAAGGTTATTATTAATTTAAATTGTGAAGAATTTCGCTTAAAAATTAAGGACGGTATAAATAAACCTGTTAATAAAAGCCAAATCTTTTGTTAAATTTGACTAAAAATAGGCAAATAGAAAAAATACATGCTTAAGTGTTAGATTTTTTTTGTTTGAAGCTAATTTTGAACTAAAATTTTTGTATAGGAACTCTTTCCTCCAAAAATTTATTGTCTTCCTATTTGAATGAAATTTTACTCTTGGTTTGAACAGCTGTTCTCTTTATTTTTTGTGCTTTGTGTAATATTTTAACTTTTTGAAATTTATTTTTTGAAATAGTTAGTTAGTTGGATTTCTTACTTTAAAGATAACAAAAATATTATTTTTTCAAATCTGTTACATAGGAATATTATACAGAGAGTTGGCAATGCCACAGCGACTGACTGACTTCAAAACAAAGGTTGTTTTCTGTAACTGACATTGCTCGTTGTTTTTTATATGACCATGTGTTTATTACCTGTGGTGCGCGATAACGGGGGGACGATATATATTTTTTTTATCATGAAGCGCCGAATATTTTTCTTTAAACTGAATTCATACCAGGATTTACCGGTTTCAATATATGCAGTGAATATATATATATATATATATATATATATATATATATATATATATATATATATATATATATATATATATATATATATATATATATATATATATATATATATATATATATATTTATACGGGTTTTAGGGTATTTTTGAAAGTGTTCAAAATGTTCGATTTGAGAAAAAAAGTATTGGGTATGTCTGTAGACAGACTATCCCAGGAGTCACTCATTTCAATATATGCAGTGAAAGTGAAATTTAGGCAACCTCAGTATCTTCTAGAAAAACTTTAGAAATCTGCTTTAGACATGCTGCCGGAGTGCGAAACTCGATTCGATCTCGAGTTTTGCGACCGTCTTTTGTTAACCACGTGAGTTAAATAGATATTGTCTCGACGATCGAGTCTAGTTTCATACTATGCTCCATGGAACTGCGCTGTATCAGCGCTCCTTTAGCTGCAACGCTGCTAAATACATTAATTCTCCTGCAATGTCTGGTAAGAGCTGCTTTACTGTTACGAGTTTTAAGAGACATCTCGGGACTGACATTACTGCCTAATCATAATTATTTGTCCGCACATTGATCATTTCTTATCTTTTTATTTCTGTTTATATATTATTATTATTATTATAAATATCATTATAATAATTATAATTATATTGTATTGTTTTATATGAATTATATTATATTACATTATTATTATTATTATTATTAGTCGGGGTAGTAACAGACAAATTAATAATTACACATACTAAAAGGATGTGTATGTTGTTGCCCACTAATTAGCATATTGGTTGAAACAACGCAACGTTTTAAAATCACCCTGACGAGTTGAAAAAAACTATTAATAGGACAAACGAGCTAATTTAAATTTAAAGCAAAAGAATAATATCATTTTAAGGGTAACTGGTACTAAAAGTGAAAGAACTCACAGATAACCATGGTCAAAACACATATTCATAGCTGCTACGTACTATGGAGAGGAGTAACAGATTCGAAATGTTTTTATTAACATTTGTGTTTTATATGTAACAAATAATGAACCTCAAAGAGCAATTTTTTAATATAAAATGTTTTTGCCTTTTTACTTCAATTACTTATTTTATATGAAGGCGAATCGCGAATTGTAAGAAATATTTTCGTCGGGTTTGAATATGACAAATTACAACAATTATCGCAATTCATATTTCGCGATCCGCGTTTATATGCAACAAGACTTATAGTAAAAAACATAACTTTTAACCTAAATCAATTCCAAGTGAATTTCTACTATGACCGATTTATGGCCTGCATCTACACCAGCTGACACACTCGCCTTTAGATATATGTAATTGTTTGGCTTTCTCGAGAAAAATTACGGAAAATATCTTTATAAAAATGGGGCTATGTATATCTAGAAAAATGTATTATAGATATTTATTTTCATTAACTAAACCAGGGAAACACCTAAATCTTTTTTATTAGTTTAACAGTTAATATAAATAAATACGTATTATAAATACAAATTTATCTAAATATATTACCTATATGAAAGTGTTTTCGGTAGACCTGCTGACTGTCGCGTCTGGGGTTAATGTCTGGCGGCAACCGCTGAGCGTTTTCTGTATAGTGACTTAAACTACCGTTTGGCAGTCAATATACTTTTTTTAAGGAATGCAGAATGGCGATGTGCATACACAAGCAGCTTTATTTTTAACAGAGGGGGAGGAAGAAGAGGATATAGTTAAGTTATTATTTTCCCTTATTTGAAGTCCTTATTTTTGTGATTAAACATTTTGAAAAGGTCAATAATAAACGTCAAACCTGTGCGAGCAGTACAGCCATGACGTCTATACTGGTCTTTGAGCGGTTGATTTCGATTTTAGGATTACGATAGAAGAGTATAAAATTGTCTGAAATTATTTCATAAGAAAAGAAGATTTATAGCGTTTTCAATTTACTTCAGGGGCGAATTTAGAATTTTGTCGGGGGGGGGGGGGGGGTTGTGGAACTTTTCCCCCTTAGAACAATGAACGAAAGGTCTAAGCCTGTTCTGGCTACAACAGAATTTTTGGTCATGGTTAGCTCACACGCGACAGGAGAAAGTGATTGATTAATATAAGGGTATAAATATTCTAGCATTTTTTTATTTATATCTTCTGCCCCTTGGATCGATATACATATTATGAAAATTTTTCGAAAATACGTTTTTTAAGGCAAGTTTTTCTGAAAATATCTTTTTTCGAAAACAGAACTTTTTCAATAATATTTGTTCGAAAATGAGTACTTATTTTTCAAAATTCATTTTGAAAACCAATTTTTCGAAATATTCATCTGAAAAATGCTTTTTTGAAAAATTTATGTACTTTAGAGTGACGTAGCAGCCCTAAGGAAACCTGACCAAGCACAATTAAGATTCGTTTAGGTTTGTTCAAGATATTTTTTTTTGTATTTTTTTCATTAACATTTTCTAAGCTAGTAATAACTGAACTTCCGAAAAATTATCTTTTAGAAAAAACATATTTTCGGAAAGACAAAAGCATATTTTTAAAAGATTCTTTTTTTGAAAAAAGTTGTTTTCGAAAAAATGTTGTAGATCAGTTTTCGAAAAGGATGGTAGCTTACACACGACAGGACAAATTGTTTGATTAATATAAAGGCGTAAATATTGTAGCATTTTTTATGTATGCCTTCTGCTCACTTGGAGGGATATACACAGGTACTAATGAAAATTTTTCAAAAACCAATTTTTTGAAAACCTAGTTTTTGAAAGTATAATTTTTCTAAAATACCTAAGAGTTTTTCGAAAACCAATTTTTTAAAGTACTTTTTGAGAATCTTTTTTTTCAGAAAGAACATTTTTTGAAAAAAAAAACATTTTTTCGATAAACACTTCTCGAACAATAATTTTTTCAAGAAAAGCTTTTTCAACAATAAAATTTACAACAGAGTAACAAACCTGGGCAAATCTAAGGGAACGTGATCAAATCCAAACAAGGTTCGTTTAGGTTGGTTCAGGATCTTTTTCTGTTTTTTTTTTATTAACATTTTTCAAGCTAGTAGAATTCGTAATTCTATTATCGAAATACTGTTGTCGAAGAAATAATTATATTTTCGGAAAATGTACTTATTTTCCAAAAATTCTTTTTTTAAACGTGCTTTCAAAATATGTATTTTCGAGAAAATATTTTCGAAAAATTTCGCAGATCCGTTTTCGAAAAAGTATTTGTCGAAGAAGATCGAAAAAAATATTCGGTTATTTATTTCCTTTAGAAGCCGAACAACAATCAAGTGGATTCAAGTCAGGGCTACGGGGGGGCCATGGATGTTCACTGCCTCGCCCAATTCAGCGGCAAGAAAACTGATTTTGTATTTCGTGGGGATAATTTGGTGGAGCGCCATCATGCAAGTACCACATGTCAAGACGAACGTGTATCATGTTAAGTATTTTATTTTTAAGAGCAAGTCTTCAAAATGCCATGTGTTTATTTTTTCATTATTCATTCGTGCTTTATTTGGTTTTTGTTATTTTTACTTGATGTTTCCATTTCCTTAATAAAAAGGTTTATTTTTTGCTGATACTAAAGTTTTTTATTTCATATTTATTTTGTGCAACATCGAATTCAAATGCATTATTCTCAAAAATCGTTGCTCCCAGCGACATACCTTCTTGCAGTAAAAAAGGTAGGGAAATAATAATTTCCATTCAGAAATTGTGTATACTGAAGCACAAAAAAGTTGAGACGTTATAAAATGACATTTAATGTGGCGCCACCTACAAAATATAGCAATTTGAGAATGGATTTGATTTTTCCATCCCAAAAAACCGCCGCCTACAAAATTTGATCAATTTATTTAGTATCTTTCAAAACATATCGATAAAAATGTAAAATAAAATTTTAACTTTAACACCCTGTAGCTCTCTTATTATCAACTCTTGTATTAAGATAAGTTAGGTTAAATCGACCTAAATTGAGCCAGGGAAGCCGCTGCTCAGGTATGGCCCATTCGTTACCAAACACCCTGTAGGTATGTAGTAATTTTTGCGTAAAATCCAAAAAATATGCTTTCACTAAAACTAACCGTAAAAAATAAAATCTCCCAAGTGTAAAAACGCTCGTCTTTAAAATCTCCCCAAGGCTCATTAAAACTTTTCTGTTGTAAATTTTATAGCCAATGCTTTTTCCAAGTAATAATTTTTTTCGTTCTACTAAAGCAATGTAAAAACTAGAATCGGGTATTCACTGAGGGTGTTTTTTTTGTATGAAAAGTAGTGTTGCGAAACATGGGTGAGCGGAAACTCTTTAGATTTGTATCGCCCATCTTGTCAACAGTAGGGAAACCTAAGCAAAATTTAGATAACACTGAACCTTGAACAGTTGATGGGTCTTACAGAAATTCAAATATTTGTAATTACTGCGAAATACGCAACCTTCCGTCTGAATTTTGGAATATATAACAAGCATTTAATTTTATCAAGCACCAGCTTCCTGCCTAATTAAATCATGTATCAAAAGCTGTGGACGAGAAATTTTTGTTTTGAAAAAACCTCCAATTTTCCAACAAAGAAGTACTCATATTTGAGTATTTCTTGTTTTATGCATTACGTTATGATAAAGTGTCTGCATGGTAAATGCCATCATAACAGTTATGTTCGAATGCTAAAGGCAAGATCCCTTGGAATTGATTGATTGATTAAGTTGCAGAGGGTACCAAAACAGTGGTATTGCAAGGTAAAAATGTTTTTTTATTTTTAAAAACTGTAGCCAAGCTAATGAACGTATCGCAAAGTTAACCTTACAGTAGTCTTTTTTCAGTACCAGACCAAGACAGCCTCATTCTCATTGGTAAACATATTTTTGAAAAAATTTTATACATATAAATTTTGACGGGTAAAAGTAATTTCTAATTTTGTATCATGAATAAAAGTGAATGATTAAACACGTCATTCAATTGTCATTCAGCACGTGCATGTCTTTCATTTGTATCTTTATAAAGCAAAACAAAAATATATTATTCGGTGCCATCTGTCGATTCGCTACTTTTTACGTTATTTGAACCGCGTATTACATAAATATAGAGTTGTACCTTGGTCAATTAACCGGTTAATTTGACCTCGGTCAAATATTAGGTGGTCAAATTGCTCCATGTCGAAATAAAGTGCGGATATGTGGCCGACCTATATAAACGCATTTCGGGGAATCACCGGCACCGATCGATGGTATATGCGAGTTTAGGGGAAATCCCCGGTTTATTCAGGGACGTTGTGACGTTATTCGCCGTGAAAATTTAGCAAGTTCAGTTTATTTTTCACTTTCACACACTTTATTTTCCTTTATAATTGGTACTAACGGTATTATCAAGAGTGATCACTAATAGGTCTTACAAAAATGCAATATTGCAAAATTTACTGATTGATTTAATAAGAAAATATTTCTATTCTGAAAAAGGGCCCGGTCAAATTGTCGGTCAATTGACCAAAAAGCTGGTGACCGGTCAAAGGCACAACTCTACATAAATATACCGTGACCGGCAAAAATGATCTCGCACAAGATTTTTTAATGCTGATTTTTCAGAAAACTTTATTCTTCATAAACATAAGATAAATGTTGATGCAAGCTGGCTTCAGCAGTAAACAATTTCAAATAGGAAGCGAAAAAATTCTAAAATATAATTAAAAAAAAATATTTAAAAAAATAGCATTTAAATGTAACTAAATGTTAGTGGTAACTTGTAACAAGGTGTCTTCATAATAAATCTAGAAATGAACAAGAATATGTTATTTTCACTTTTTAGACTAATTTTATTGACAACAGTATATGGAAAAACTTTAAATAAATTATTTATCTAACCGACTTGAAAATAGGCATTTTCAATGCAGTTTGCTGTACTAAAAGTAGCTCTTTCCCGAACCAGTCCCAAAAATAATTACTTTGTTGACTAGACAGCTCTTATTTGCCACTAGATATTGTGATCTGTTTATTCACCAATAATCATATACATATTGACGTATGTAAGCATTTAAGTGTTAGCATGGTAACGGTATAATGATAATGACGTTTAGATATTAGATATGTGGTTTAGAATTATCGTCATACATCATTTTAAAAGATGAGTAACCATTTATTAAAATTTATTATTGAAACAGCCGCACTGCAGAAAAAAAGTGTACGTATTGCATATGTCAAGTGTGTTTACTGGACTCACAAGCATCCATGACTTGCCTACGGTTCGTCCTGGAATCTACCTACCCGTGCATGTAATTTGACGCAAACAACTATTTTGTACTTCTATTTAAGTTACTGTTTTAAAATTTTTTCATCTGAACATTTGTTATTCTATTTGCTCCAGATTGTGTACTCACCCTGTATATTTTCACTGATATTTAGTAGTGATTGAAATTGATAAACCAAATCGAATCAGGAATAAATGTTTTTGAGAAATCATTAATAAAACTTATTAGATTTCTTCTTTTGTTACACATTAAAAAATATGTGTACAAAATGGCTTCTTTTAATAAGAAGTATTTACGATTTCCAAAAGCTAACGTATTTGTTACTGATCAATTCCTTTTTTTTAAATTACTGGATTTTAACGAATCTATTATCTCTTATATTTTACTACCGTGACACCCAGGAAGAGTACACTTCTCCCATCGTTTAAACTATGTATAGTATTTACACTTAACCTTCAAATAATTCGCGACTGTGACTGACAAGAATGGTGGGCATGTGATAGCATTATATACAGGCCATTAGCAGACACAATTTGGCATGTAATAATTTTTGCAAAAAGCCTTTAAATATAATACCTTTTAAAATGTCAAGTAAAAAATTCTAAAAGAGCCCATTTAGCACAAAATTTTATTAATAAAAAAATATTTTTTCACCGGTAGTTATAAGTAAAAATCTAGTAAAACTCTCAATTACTTCTTGTTAAATAAAATTCTTGATTTATTACTAACCGTTAAGTATAAGACTTTTACGGTCAGATTCTCCAGTGCTGGACCAATTTGACAACCAAAAGTTTTAAACTGACAAGTGTAATAATAAGGCAACTAAGTTTTGTGCTATGAATTTGTTTCTGAGTTTTTTCGCAAATTTATAAAGAAAAGGTCAATTTTGGTACGTACTTTTTACAATAATAAAACTAAATTCATTCTAGATAAAAATCATTTGGAAACCAAGCAAACTGCTAAAATATTAGAATAACTCATAAGTTTTTTATGACAACTTATTAACAAAGACAGGACAAACCTTTCAAAACCTAACTGATCAACTAGAAGATCTGAATTTAGACCAGTACTAAATTTTAAACCTTTTTAGAGAATCTGAACGTTACGTTTTAAAATAATACTGCCCACTGTGATATGTTAATTTTTCATTATATTCATTATATATATTTCTTAATCAAATATGTAAAAGTTTATTAATATTCTAGAAAACATTTTTGCCCTGTTACACCCAAAATTTTGACATCCAGATATAATTAATTCTATTTGAATATAAAACATTATTTGTTGATTGACTTATACAATTTCATGTTAAATAATATATTTAAATGCCGTGCATTAAAAAAAAAGAACTCGTTTTATAAAACATAAATTATTTACATTTTCGAGCACGATACCCTATTTACATAATATGGCAGCAACAACCCTCAAACTTTTAATAAAATCTATAACGCGTAGAAGATATTAAAAAGCATTAAACATCTATACTAGCTACTTTTATTGCATCTGCAGGCAAAATCATTAAAAATAGGCACCAAAAAATGCCATTTTATTACCCATAAAAAACTGGACAAATGTGTACGATCTGTGCTGATGATGCGGTTTCATTTCCTTGCGTTGTCTTTTTATAATTTGTAAAATTGAGGTGCACGGTAAAATTAAGGTATACAAAAAATAAAGCCACAAAAAGTGGTTAAATAAATCAAACCAAAATGACCTTTAGTACCAACACCGGAAAATAGTATTTCATAGTGTGGTATTAATACACAAAAATAAAGGGTTAATAATTTTTTATTTTTAACATTTTAGCTGTAAGCATTGTAACCATTGTAATCATACCTTACCCTTTAGTATCTCCTTTATTCAGAAATATTTTTATAAAATCATGATATTTAAAACTTCTGATTCAAATGTTTTTCAGTTTAAAGTTTATCAGAAAGGAGCCAAACAACATTTTGATAATCATCAAGAATATTACAATAGATTATTTAGAAAAGATCCAATCCCCATTCTTTAAATTACGTTTAAAATATGCAGATGAACCAAACGGTAATACATACGAGTATATACATACACATGCACCATTGCAACTGTAATGAAATTTTTCTCAATATTTTAAATTCGGCGAGTAGTTCCTTTCTGATAAACATGATCCAATTGTTACGATACTGCTTAAGTTTACAAATAAATAAGTACATAATAGTTAAGGTCTAGATAACATTAACGCAATAAAAATGTTTGCAGTAAGTATAAGTAGGTAGGTACCTAACAAAAGAATTTTCCAAAGAGGTTTCACTAAATGTATAGACGACTCAAATTAAAAATGCAGCAACGTCGCAACTGGGCTGTTGCGCTCTTATCTGCCGATTTGCTCAGTTTTATCTTAATGGATCCGTTTTTTTTCCATTATTACTATTCTTGCTAAACACTGTCAAGTTTGTAACTTTTTTTAACTGTTTGTAGCTGTGACAAACGCTGGCTCGATTAATTTGAGTTGCCAATTGCATTTATTATTCTCACAGTATACACAATTTAGAACATGCTTTTATTGTTAAATAAGTTGATACAGCAAAAGCAAATGGATACTTAATATTAAAACAATATTGATATGTTCATATGAAGTAGACTATACCCATACTACTACTTTATTCAGGACTAAAATTTATTTTTGAAACTTACACCGGATTATTAATACTGATAACTACTAAACTAGTATTACTAAGCCATAACATCAAGAAGTGAGAGAAGGGTTTAAAAGGCGACTGGCAAATCCACTCCCTTTAGGACTTGAGAAGTTTGTTAGCACGCTGGTTTGCCACCGCAATTCGTGTTTCGTTGCTTTCACCCTATCCAACAAATATATAACCAATGTGCCCAAAATTATTATCAACTATACGTAAATTGCATCTATCTTGTTCCCACACATTTCTTAATGCTATGCTTGGATGTTGTAAACAGATATCCAAACTAAATCACGAATATTCCGTTATAATAAGTCTATAAGCACTTATTTTCATAAAAGAAGCTTTTATTTAAACAAGTAATAACCACTAATTAGTAATGGAAACAAGTTAGAGGCGCACAGTAAGTAAAAACATTGGTGTTAGTGTGTTTTAAGTGTCTACTTGAGAAGGTCATGGGCACGTTGATTGGCCACCTCTATCCTCGCCGCATTGGAATCGCCCTTTTGATGCACAAACATACAACCATGTAAAGAAGGCGTTGCGTCAGTGTAGAATTGTAGATTGTAGTTGATGTTGTGTCGTGGGGTGATCGAGGTAGCAATGTAAACAAACAACATTTAGATTAATACAAGTATTTAATAAAAATCAGTTACGAGATCTTTGAAAATAATTACTTAAATAAATAATTATGTATAAAAAGAATGGAAAAAGCATAATATATAAAGCTGAACAATTCCGAGCGCGTCCAGTGGCGTTGCCGATTTGTTTACACTTATTATTATTTTTATTTCTTATTTATTCTGTGCAACACCAAATTCAAATGCTTTTTCTCAAAAACGGTCACTTCTAGGGACATTAATAGTAAAGTAGTAAAAAAGTAAAAAAGGTAGGGGAATAAGAATTTCCATTCAGAAATTGTGTACAATAAAGTACAAAAATTGGGACGTTTCAAAATGGCCTTTAATGCCGTATGTCGCGCCCCCTACAAAATACAGCAAATTTGAAAAAAGATTTGCTTTTCACATCCCAAAAAACCCCCGCCTACCAAATTTTGTGAATTTATTTAGTATCTTTCAAAACATATACATAGATACAAATGTAAAATAAAATTTTAACTTTAATACCCTGTATAACTAGGTTAAATCGACCTAAATTGGTCGAAGGAAGCCACTGCTAAGGTATTCGTTACCAAACACCCTGTATAAGGACTTGCCTTTTTCTGTGTACACTCGAATCATTAACAACTAGGCGCGTAACCAGAAAATTTGTTTGGGGGGGGGGGGTGTCCTGAGGCATATACTAAGGGGAACCAGGGAGTGCCCAGGTCTTCCCTTCAACTTTGGAATTTTTAATACATTGGTATTGTTATTGAATATCTATGTATGGTGGTATAATCTCAATTCAATTTCACTTTTGATCCCACGTCCCCACCCCCCCCCCCCCCCCCCCCAACTACGGAGTCCAGAAAAGCATTTGCAAAAAAAATCGTAATAGCCGAGGTCCTCTCCCTCCCACACTTCATGTGACCGAGTGTTTTTAACTTAGCTATTTGACCTGGAAAAACCTTTCTATGCGAACGTTCACATCTTTCTACTGCTTTAGACTAGTTTTTGTGTATGTAAGTATATTTTAGAATAATCAGTTTTCTTTAGAGACGAGGGGTATGGGCTGTCTCAATTTAACTTTACTTATTGAATTCCTAATATACAGTGGCATGACAACAATAACACAACAATAAAAACAAATTAAGTAATACAATATGATATAAAAAAATTAACATAACATGAATAAAAAAGGAAGCTACCAACATTGTGGTGGTTGAAGTCGAAACTTTTTAGGTATGTACGCGTTGGGCATATTATAGCCATTACAATCTAGTCCAAAATTTAATGCCTTACCAACATGATATTAAAAAAGCTATACGATAAAATAGTTCTAAAAAGTAACGACTAGAAATTGAGTTTTATCATAAATTGAACTCTATCAGTGTTTTTAAATCTATAGTAAAGTAGGTGGTTGTCGTTTAAGAGTCGAAAATTGTACAACGGACATAGTCCGATAGACTGGGCATAAAGAAAGTAATAAAAAGTCCTGAGCCAACCTAATTAAACTCAAACAAGGCGAATACGTGCAAGTTTGCTTAGGATCTATCTTTGGCTTTCTTTCATTTCCATTTTTTATTTTAGACCAGTAAATCTTTATACACTTTTTATTTTTATCTCTGCAAAATTGTCAATAACAAGTTAACGTCACCGGACGCGCTCGTAATTCTCCAGCTTTAATAATATACCTTATTGGCTATAAATCTGAACTGACTGAACTAAAATCTGTAATATCTATGCAATATTACAAAAGTGTAGTTAATTTTTTTCTGCTTTTCAATTTAAGGTAACTGGGGTCCCTAGACATTAGATACTGGTACACTGTATTTATTTGATTCAATAATATTATTCTACCAGTACTCTTGCTACATATACCACAAATTTCAAAAATAAATTAATTATACCAAAGGTCCGTAAAAATTACATAAAACGTACCACCTACAGAATGGATACTAAGAAAAATAAATATAAAAATTTTAACTTAAAAAAAGAAACACGGGCACAATTTAAAGCTTTAATAGGTCACATCAGTACTATGGCTTAGAATATATAACAGCGGGTGAAAAACTTATTTTAATTAAGATATTAGGGCATTTAAAGGGTTAGTGAATGGTTACCGGTTTTAAACTTTTATATGTTTATCGTCAGACCTCTACAAAATAGACGTTTATACAAATTTCATATAATTAGTACAAATAGTTTTATGAATACTTATGAATTATTTACCTCAAAATTTCTGGACTAAAAACATTAAGCTATAAATAATCAAAAGTTGCCTGGAGCATACTTCAGGAAAACATTTCTGTAAAATTATTAAAAAATCTTACTAAAAATACATTTTAGGAGCTTATTAAAAAATATATATATATATATATATATATATATATATATATATATATATATATATATATATATAAAGGGGGAAAATTTTTGGCTAATCGGACAAAACCAGTAAGTTGCGTTCTTGCATTAAAGTACGGGGAGTCCAAGACCTTATGGATAACCCCGGGCCGGTAGACAGTTAGCTTTCGTCCTTATTAGGACTCATCAGACTGACTTAACCCTTTGGCACCTTTCCACACATAGAACCCCCGCATATTATGTCGCCCGCTTTGGATAAAGACGGTACACAATACACGTGAGCGCCACCTATGGGAAGTCACTGAAATGCAAGAACAGATCTTACTAGAGTAAAGCTGCTACTGTAGGCAACCAGTAAAACAATAATACGTACGGAAACATGACTCCCGGTACCCGGTACCGATTTAGAGCATCACTCCAGCTATCCACAATTTTGCGGTTTATACTATGAGTCGCACACTCAGTCCCACCGAGAGCCGTGCAACTCCGTCTAAAAAGCCATAGAATAAGAATAAGAAAAAAGGAATTTAGCGTCCGTCATATATAAAAAGGGGGAAAATTTTTGGCTAATCGGACAAAACCAGTAAGTTGCGTTCTTGCATTAAAGTACGGGGAGTCCAAGGCCTTATGGATAACCCCGGGCCGGTAGACAGTTAGCTTTCGTCCTTATTAGGACTCAGGCTCGGGCTGTCGGTGGGACTGAGTGTGCGACTCATAGTATAAACCGCAAAATTGTGGATAGCTGGAGTGATGCTCAAAATCGGTACCGGGTACCGGGAGTCATGTTTCCGTACGGATTATTGATTTACTGGTTGCCTACAGTAGCAGCTTTACTCTAGTAAGATATATATATATATATATATATATATATATATATATATATATATATATATATATATATATATATATATATATACATATATATATATATATATATATATATATATATATATATATATATATATATATATATATATATATATATATATATATATATATATATATATATATATATATATATATATACGCAATTTGAAGGGATTTTGTATGGAGAAAGAATATTAGTTAAGTCGAAACTTCATAGAAATACTTTAAAAAACATATGTTTAAACACGTGTTTTACAGTTTTTAATAAATCAACCCCTCAGGGGGTGAAATGAGAGTTCAAAGTTTGTAATGGAGTAAAATTGTTATACCGCGAACGAAGTGGCGGGCAAAAGCTAGTTTATGTGTTCATGGATGGAGTTGACAAGACGAAAATACTAACAGCTTATTTTTATTAATTATTGTCGTATTTAGAATCAGTGTCATAAAAACACAAAAACATATTCAAGTATATACCTATAATACTCAAAATTACCTAAAGCATTATAATTCTAATTTCAGAGAAAAAGAATATTTTCGATCAATATTTGCCCCGCCTCGCGCCTCTGCTACTGGTCGTATCGAAAAAATACTATTTTTACCCTAACCAAATCAAGAAATAGTTCTACCTTCAATTACGAGTATAGCTGCATTATTCAATATTTATACCGAATATCAGTCTCGTAAAAGTAACCATGCTGCTCCGTCTCGCATTAAAAATACAAAATCGCTGTAGTAAAAACCACCGTTAAAAATAACGGCTATTTTAACATTTATTGAAAAATCGTTATATCTCCCAAGTCTAATTACAAATAAAAAGGCGCGACGCGACGGACGGAATAAAACTATATTAATTCCTGAAATTTGACCACTTCGAGCGCCACGCATTTCAGTGTGTAGGGCTATTTAGCAATATTTTGCATCACGCCGTGATCTCGCTAGTCTGTTCAGCTCGCGGAAGTTTCACTGATAAATTCCTTTCTGCGCAAAGTTCGGCCTTAACCGAAGTCTTTTTATATTTCGCATTCTAAAATTACACAATGTGGGTAAATAAATATTTGTATTTTATTTTCAAATCTAATCCTAATTTTATTCCCAACTAGGCTAGAGGCGTCCCTGGAATAACCTATGTTTACAATGCTTTAATGATTGTAACGTGTTAAAATTCTACTTTTATATTTTAGATTTTGGCGAATGTGCGGCATATAATTTTCTCTCGGAACTTCCGTAGTTTAAAAGCAAATAAATAAATAACCAGTAAGTTTTTTTTATTAAAGAAAGGAATGACTATTGGAGAAGCTAAATAGGGAATATGCATATAACCCAAATAAATCTGAAATATATTTTTTTATATTCTCTACATAAATTAAATGTTCATGGCGGTTGCTGTTATCCATTTATTTTGGTCTTTATTAACCAAAAAAAAAAAGGATTTAAAACTGCAAATTTTCGCGCGAATTTCGAAACGTAAAACATGATCCCATTGGCTGTGTCGTCAAAACTGAACTTATGACTCATCATGAGTACATGACGAATTTCAGTGTTGTAGAGTCATCGAAAACTCAATAAAAATGGCATTTAATGAATAACTCATCCAATGAAATATCCCCACTTAAAGTAGAAGGTTCCTAAAATCTTATTCATGTATACTTTAAGCCGAAATCGGTCCAGGAATCTTTCAATTTTGCAATTAACATTGGCATTTTTGACATATCATCTTAATAATTTCAAGTAAATAAACTGCAATTCTTTATTTTCATGGCAATCTTGGAAAATTAAAAAATTTTCAAATTTTGGATGTCCACGATTCAAATAAACCTTTTTATTTATAACTTTACCGAAAAAATAAGCGATTTAAATTAGTGGGAGGTATTCTTAGATAATTAATGGATAAAATAAACCCAAAAAGAATCAGCAAATAGGGTAAATAGTGTGGAATAATGTCGGTTAAAAATAGGATTTGTCGGAAAAATTCAAGAAAATCCTATTTTTACCCCCTAAATACGCTCCTGGATGACCCATTCGGTATTCATTTTACAGTGTGATTATCCCTTTATAAGACAGTGTTAAAAAATTGGGGAAAAATAGATAGGAAAAATACAGAGTGATTCAAATGTACCGATGTCTAGGGCACAAAAAGTAAAAAAATCGAAATTTAATCGGCGATTGCTCCCTTCCTATAGAGAATGAAGAAATTAAAAAATATGGATAACACATACTTTGACGAGCTCTTTCCGATGGCGTATATGGGATTTTAATTTGAACCATTTTGACCCCACAAAAAATTAAAAACCGCGAAATATTTGGGTCAAAAATCTAAATCTCCAGTTTTTTCCAAATATTTCCATTTTCCAGTGATTTTAGGTTTAGGTAAGTGTATTGCAAAAAAAGTATTTGAGATTTTAAAGTTTCCCTTGTAAATCCGTTTTTCGATCTGATGTTTTGTTTTCGAGTTATTAGGTACCAAAGAGGGGTCTGGAAATGGCATTTTTCGACCTAAAAAAATTCAAAAGAATTACTTGCCATTTTCTGATCCTCACCAGTTTCAGTGGAGTTCTGAAGCTCCGGGTCCCCTACAACCTCCGAAAATTTACATCGATTTAATTCACATTTGCGACCTGTACCCGATTTCAATGGAAATCGCGGAAATTTCGACTTTGACGTTTAATAGCTCCGAAACGAAACATCCTGTATAACTGAATTTTTTACCGAAGCTAGTTGAACTATTTCTCTATCAACCCAAAAAATTCGATTTCTCTCCCTCTGACTGTTTTCGAGAAAATCAAACCTGTTCGACTTTAGGTTAAGCTTTACGTTAACATGTAGATTTTTGCTGATCTCGTGACGTCACTTTTCAAGGACAAATGTGGCTGCTTTTTAAATTGTAATGAATTATACCGAAAAGTAAACATTTTTTGTAGCTAAATTATCGTAGTAATTTTCTTCAAAATATTTTTTTGGGTTTGTAATGACTTCCTTAAACGATTTATGCAATAAAAAAATATGTGCATATTCCTTATTACAGTGGTATACAGGTCTATACCTTCTTTCCTTCTGTTTTACCATTGTTTGCACGCTTCATTATAGAATCACAATTGGATCGATTTCAGGTATACTTCTCTGAATCGGTGCTTTCTTTCCACTAAAAGAAAAGCAAGAAGGGATGTAAGTAGGGGTGTCGTTTAGATATTATTGCTTATTGTTACCTTAATGGTCACTCGATAGCTTCGCTCAGTCGGTTGGTCAAATGTTTGGTTGTCATTAATTGTTGACTTTCTGGTGTGTGACAACTGTTGGCATAATTTCAGGCATTATTTGTGTACAGCTTTATTGGGTTTTACGGGCTTCTCCTGGTGGGCCACTTTCTTGCCTAACCATGCTCGGGTTAGTTTGTTTACATCATGTTTGCCCAAATATTTCTGGTTTGTACTGACCACCGTTATTTGTGGACAAATGTTGCATTTTGTTGAGTGTTCTGGAGATGGATTTGGACTGGTTTCTGGTCATTTTTCCTAAAATAATTAGTGCTTAGAGCAAGGCCATGTGTGTATATACGTAAACATTGGATTAATTTCCACTACCAGGACATGGGAGGATTTGAGGGGTGATTTGGGGTACTTACTGTGGTTATTTTGCAGTTTTATTCGTGTTTTTGTATCGCGTATCGTATAAACTGCAATTTCGGTCATTTTCTCACTTTTCAGGCATTTTGTTTTCCTTCTGACTTTCTGACATATGTCACTTGTCATCTGATTGAGCGAGGGTTGCAAGACAGTGGTGCCTACTTGGTGAAATAATCTTGAACCCCCATCTCCTGGGATATTTGTTGTTAATCTAGGGGGAAGCCTAGTGAGATAATCTTGAACCCCCAATCTCAGGGTATAGTTGAGTGAGAATCTCCGAATTTAATGAGCCGAGTTTTTGCAGAAAGCCCTTAAAAATCCTGTTTTGTCTTGAGGAAATTTTTCTTTATAAAGTTACATTTAACTTCGCCTTAAACCAGAATATAAACTGGAAGTGTAATCTCGAACCCCCAGCGTTGGTTTCTGCTCATGCGTAGGTTTCGAAAGAACAATGCTGGATTGAAGAATGTAGAAAGACGTAATTTGGAAGTCTCACCAGCAAGACACGTTTTGCCGTGGGCGAGTTTTTTGGAAGTTTTACTGTTTTGAGTGATTCAAAATAGTGCCCTTTTTGTGAGGGTTTCTCCAGGTAACCCATCGTGGGCTTAAGTCATATAGTGGAACCTTGTGTTGGTCTTTATGGAGTTTGGCTGCCCATTCCCATTGTTGGGGATCAAGATTCTCGACGTCACCACGTGCTCCTTTCACCCCGTTTAAGATCTAAGGGTAAATTTGTATGTGCTTTATTATGTTCGTAGATAGTATAGAGAGATTGATAATTCAAGTTTAATGGACGGAGAATGTATATTTTTATTGATTTTCTCTTTCTAGGGGTTTCAGATTTTGGTTTCTGGTATAATTACCTCTCCTGGGTTTAGTTGTGGCCCTCCCTTTGCGTCAGGCACGATTTTGATGATCATTCACTGCTATCCCGGATTTTACTGCACGACTCCACGTCTGTCCAGGACTTCCCACCACCGAGGTTGGCCATTCTACACCTGACAGGCCAAAAGCGATTGGTGTTGCTCACCACTCCCTTCGCAGGGAAGAGGCAGAGCCCTTACCAGCCTAAGGAGACCACAAGGTTTAATTTATTTATTGATATTAACCTATTATTTTGTTGCTCGACAACTAAGAATAAGTATACCCATCTAGAATTTTGACCTCGAGAAGCAACACGAGACTATTTCTGTTCCCTCCTAAATTTAAAATTTACAATTACTAATTTAACAATTTACTGATACTATGTATAAGTGTCATTGAATATTTCTTTTGTTTTGGTAATTAGCCAATGGGGATCCTATCGTGTTCCCTACGTTAGATTTAAGTCAGGGGTTACCATAGAGGGTGTGCGAAAGTACTGTGAACTAGACGTGATCACGTTTGGGGACTGAGCGCGCGCCTATTATACCCCTTAATACTCATTTATTTACTTACACAGTATTATATTTTTAATTGGTTATTAATATAATTTGTTGTTTTAAGCGTTGTTGTTTTATTGGATACTAGTATCGGAACGGGTGTTGGCGGAAGGCAGACTGCAGCCAGGGGTTTGACAATTCGTGATTTTTGTCTTCTCTCGTAAATCATCAGTATACAGGGGCATGGTGTAAAACCTTTAAAATCATTGTTGTTCCCTGGAGCAACTTGTTGGAAGTCTGTGGTTAAACTTGACCTAGTTTGATATTAGGGTTCATTTTTGTAAATTCAAAGTTATTTTTATTCTTTGGTTTAACTTAAAATAAGCGTCACATGATCTCTTAAAAGAACTCAAAAAGGTTGAAAAAATAATAAGTAGGTACTAATCAAATGGTTTTCCCAACAAATTTAGAGAATATTTTTTTCTTTTCGAAAAATTAAATAATGTTGATGTTTTCATCTTAAACAACAAAATATATTTATTAAGAGTACCAATTACAAATCCTAATAATTTTAAATATTATCACTTATATGCAATATCGGTTGTGCATCAGAGTCTGTTTAAGGTTGTCATACCCCGCGATAAATATTTAATTAAAAATCAATTACACTATACACATCGGGGTACCCCTTGCAAAAAAGTAATGCCAAATTCATTCCACTGCGAAAAAGAAGACTTAAAAGAAATAGAAGCCCAGAGCCCTTGTGAAGTCCAGCTGTTGCAATTCACAAAAAATTTCTACGTGCCACCATATTGACGTCACAGTAAGCCTACGTCATAAATCAACTGGATAACACAGACAATTGGTTGTTGGTTAACCCAAATGAAGAAATAGTTGACCTTAAATGCCCTGTATAAGAAGGATGCCGCAAATTAAATGGCACCTTTAACCATACCGACGTACCGATCGGATGTCGATTAAAAATCAATGAAATATCGATCACCCATTATGAAAATGTAATCGAACCAGAAAAGCAGCAATAATATTCCCAGATTTCGATGACAAGCCCCCGAAGTACCTTATCACGTATTGAATTTGAGCTTCCACCTACAAGAAATAAAGTTGGATGAATTACATTAACTTAAAAATAAAATTGAAGAAAATGAGTCCCGTTTGCTCTTTGACTATGTTTCAACAGTATCCAGTTTGTGGACAATTATTGTCTAAAATAAAATTGAAGAAAATGAGCCCCATTTGCTCTCTGACGATGTTTCAACAATACCTAGTTGGTGGACAATTATTGTCTATGTATTCTTAATTGTCATTAGTAAGTACTTACTATATAAATATATGGTGCAAAAGGGGTGTTTACGCAAGAAAACTATCCCGATGGAAGCCAGCAGCCTACGCATCGAACTACAGGGTGTAGTGAAGTCTAGGGAAGGAGTTATATTACCACCTAGCCCGAGATAATGCTAAGTATACATACCCGATAACATAGAATGCAGCCAAGGCAAGGAAGAGTGAGTCAGTTGAGAACTCTTAATTGTAAATCATATACATACTTTGTAATTGTATTTTTGATCAAATATCTATAATTTAGTAAAATAAATTGTTTTTTAAGAACAGACTACCACGGTCGTGTTAGTTAACTCTTTATAATCACATGCCAACATGCTTGCGATAACGGTCGCAGAATTTGCTGGGTTTAGTGGGTTTGTTAATAATAATGCCAGCACGATCTCAGAACAATCGGAAACAAAAAAAAACATAAATTGCGACAAATGTGTATCAACTTGTTCTGTTAATTTTAATATTGCATCGTTACCAATACTAAGAGATGAGGCTGAAAAAGGTCACATTAAAATAAATTAATTGTAACACTTTATTTTGAGATTTGTTTTGTCATTACACTGCACTGACATTTGTCTATCATAAAACATACATCTATTACAACACCACCACGCCATTACGAACATTATGGTAGGCTTGTAAAGGCAAATGATTATCAATATTGCTATAGTGCTATAACTAAACAAATTTAGAATAAATATTTACAAAAATGACTAAAAGCTTTAAAAAAGCTACTTTTTTAAAACAGTATCATTAAAAGCATTTTTGCGACAACAAACACAGAACTGAGAGCAGTAGCTGTTATGGACTAGCAAGGGGGACGCGCCCCTGTCAATGGATTTTAAAATATTTCATCACATAGGGGAATGTGGGGCAAAGCGGCCCCCATAACAGTCAAAAAATCACCATCGCTTTATTTTTTAACATTATTTTCCATAAAGTTCATCTTTCATTTTAGGTATCATTCATCCAAATAAATCATTCCTGATTTTTGCCAAATTGATTTAAGAATATTTTTTATCTACTCTTTTTTAAAAAATAGCAAAAATGTCCACTTTGCCCCATATGCGGGGTAAAGTGGCCCCGCATGTGGGGCAAAATGGACATATGGAAAGAAATCGACAATCAATTGGTGGTTTACTAAGGAAAACGAAAAAGACACATCAACATCAGTTTTTATTTTAACTTTGGACGAGAAAGCTCAACTTAACAGTTATTATATAAATAATAGCAGGTGCAAAATAACTAATTTTTGTTAGAATTAGAAGATGAAAAACAAAGAAAACTCAAATAAAGGAACTTAGTTAGTATATAAATAAACTTTTTAACGAAAACTTTGTTCATAAACTTAAATGCTTAGAAACAAACAGGCAACACGTTTTAATTAAAAAAAAACTCAAATAATTTGCATTTTTCCATGCCTCAACTTCTTCGCTTGTACTCTTCCTACTATCTCCCACTCAAAAATCTCACTGATATCATCCACATCTGGAAAAATGAAAACATTTCGGCTTTGTCGATACTGTCGTAAGAATTTTACTTCTATCTTATTAGTCTCGCCAGAATTTCGTTCTGTGTTAATTATTTGAGCCACGAACTGTTTCTTGGTTTGTTTCTCTGAAACCAATTCAGTCAAAACGAATTCATCAACTTCCAGATCTTGAATATTTGTTTTTTCTGCTTTCAGTCCTGAAAGCTTTGGATAATACTCCATACTACTTTCTGAATCGCTTGATTCAGCGTACTCGATGGCAGTGGAACTTTCTGATGAAGAATCATTTTCTATCTCTCTCTTCTGCGGGAGTTTTCTGGGTGCTAATGTCTTACTTTCTACTATTTGCTTTCTAACTGCCTTCGCTTTCTTTGGTTGACTTACTTTTGCCGACTTTAGTGCTTGGTAATCCGGAGTTGATGTCAGTATCATAGTTTTCCCTTTTTTCACTGATCTTTTATTTTGGCGTGGCCCAGCCTTCGGAAGAGGGAGAATGTCTTTGGGGGAAAAATATAGGTTTTTCGCGTCTTGTCTGTCCGCGGTGATTTTTTTCACTGGCTGAACTGGGGTTGAAGGAGGGGATATTTTAGTGCTTGGACCGGGTTGGGGTGAAGCAGTCCTATCAGGTGTAGTTTCGGCTTGAACATTCTCGACTTGACCTGACACCTCTTAGACCTGGATTGGATTAGCTTCTTCATTCTGTGGCCGCATTGCTTCCTCATGGAGTTCTTGATCCTGCAGTTGCGTGACTTGATCTTCAGCTTCATCTTCTCCATTCCGAGGCGCAGGTCGATCTGTGGTTTCTGAGGGTTTGAATAAATGTTCTGGGAATATATCTGGGTTATATGGGCAAATTCCAGTTGCTCTAAAGCCATTTATGGCCGTTTCCGTAGTTGCAGCCCTCTGAAATGCCTTGCCAAAAAGTTCTCCAACTTCGTAAATAGTTACATGTTTTCCTGCATTATTTACCAGCCACTTTTTTACCTCCTGCTCATAATATGTCATGAGGGGGCGCATAAAAGCTACATCAAGGGGCTGCAACCTATGAGATGTATGTGGAGGTATAACTAGAACATGCACACTGTTAGCTCTTGCCATTTCCACAAATTCCAGATTTTTGGTATGGGTTGCATGCCCATCCAAAATCAATAGGACCGGATCTTCTTTGGTAGGTTTAGTATATTTAAGAAAATGTTTAAACCAGACATCCGAAAATATTTCTGATTCCATCCATCCTGATTGATGATAAGCAGCTATGGACTCTGGAGGTAACCCCTTTTCAAGAAGAGGAGATTTGCGCACTCTTTGAAAAATTACTAGAGGGGGCACATAAAAACCTGCAGCATTGAAACAAACCTCCAGTGTGGAAAGTGTACCTCGCTCCGCCGACGACAAACATCCCACTTGCTTCTTTCCTTTTAAGGAAAATATTTTTGATGGTTTATTTGGTACTGTCAACAGTCCTGCTTCATCGCAATTGAATATGCGGCTTGGTGAGAAGTTATACTTCTCCAACATTTGTCCCAGAAGTGTAAAAAACTTTGCAACGTTCTGTTTGTTGAAAGCTGTCGCTCTTGCTTGCGAAGTAGGTTCGGGAAGTCTCAAGGAAATATTTTTTCGTCTTTTTAAAAATCCATACACCCAATCGCGCCCAGCTAAGCCTTTTTCATGGTTGAAAGGATGAGAAATATTGTTCCTCTCCGCCAGCCTCCTTAAGTCGGTGGTTCCAAGACCAAAAAGACGACTTTCCATTTCTAAGATATGATTTGCTAATTCCGTTTCTTGTTCGGGCGTAAAAGTTGTGGTGAATCGTCCTAACTTTTTTTTCGCTGCATCCTGGGACTCCATGTCCATTTTCGTTAAACGGCGCTTCAAAGTTGTTCTGGGCACCTGGTAGGTCAGAGCTGCTCTTTTGATAGGCATTAAGTTGTTTCTCACATCATCTATAGCTTTTGCCACCGCATCTTCGCTCCATGATTGTTGATTTGTTTTTCGCTTATAGTTCCGTACCATTTTAAACCTAAAACAACAAAATACATAAATAAATATATATTAAGTCACAGTTATCAACATGAAACTACCTAGATTCTAATCCATAATATTGAAAGCTGGTAACTTTGTGTAAGAATAATTTTAAAATTTAAAAAGGTCTTTTACCTGTGGGGTAAAGTGGACACTGTCCACTTTACCCCACAGGGAAAAGACCACTTTGCCCCGAATGGTCATTTTATAAAAAAACACCAAACTTAAAAAAATAGGAATTGTTAAATACTAAACTGGTACTTTCATTACTTTCAACAACAAATTCAGCTAATAGAAGACACTGGAAAAACTTGAGAAATTAAAATACTTACGTTTTTATTGCTTATTCCGATGCTTGTAAATATTACATCATAGAGAGCATACAATTTTGACTTTCAAGAACGCACAGGATTTTGCCGCGGCGGCTGTTGGCAACACACTAACAATCAAGTTCTAGCAAATGCTTCAACAAGTGGTCGCTTTGATTCGAGCGCCACTTCTGTTTTAGGCGTGGTGGGAGAAATCCGCTATGCCCCGAGTGTCCGTTTTGCCCCACATTCCCCTACATATGATTCTCTAGATAATCATATACATATATGATTCTCTAGATAAATATGCCGACATTCACAATGTTTCTTGTGTAATTTGAAATATATAAACCTGGAGCAAGGAGAAACTACTATCGCCGCCGCGCCGTGCGACCTGACGCAGGCCTCGAGCATTAATCGATATTGGCAGTTTAGTCCAAGACCGCACTGGGTCTTTTTAGTTGCGCGGTTTTAAGGACTTATAAGTGAAGGTGTTCGAGTAAACCTGTTTTGGGCGAATGCAGATCGCAGCGATTGCGCGACTGAAAGTCGCGTAAAGTCGTGTACAGCAACGATATCGTATATAGTGGTTACGCATTGTTTTAAATGGAAGCTTTCACACCACACCAAATGATTTTAATCGGAGCCCTACACTACTGTCGTAGCATCACGACAAGAAGACTGCGACGACACGATGCCGGAGTCGTGTGCGACAACAGTGATATATGCAAGTCAATGCAAATTTACACACACTTGCCGTGCGTTGATACGATATTTATGCCAAATAAAACATGGCTATTAAAATACTGTGCTCTCGCAGATCGTGAAATAGTGTTACAAATTCACCCACTAAATGTCTATTTTCAAGAAGCGGATGAATTCAGATTTTCTTGTTTTTCGTAATTTTCTACGATGATGCCATATCATTACTAACATCATTCGTCTTTTTCTTTTATTCATCGTAGTAACATCATGCACTTGTCAGACAACATTAATCAAAAAGTCAATATGTGGCGTCCAGAACTATATACTATGTACTGTACTCAGTGATGTGAAATGACGGTCATTTATCATTCGTGACAAATGACCGTCATGTGACGGTCATATAGGTCATTTATAAAAAATACCCTTAATTTAGATTAGTCATAAAACTAAAAGTTTAAAAAATACTTTGTAGCTAAAAAAGAATATTCTTACAAAATTTAAAAAAGAAAAGCATGTCCTTAAGTTTCATCATGTTCTTCGGCGTCATATGCAAATTCGTCACTTATTTCGTTTTTGTCTCGTTTTAGAATTAAGCCAGGAATATTCTAAAACGCAACAGAGCACGCGTGATGTCTTCATTTCTATGACGCTCGTGACTTTTTGTTGCTTAATTTTTACTCTTGCGTCGAAACATAAAATTTAAGGTTAGGTTAAATGACCTGATGGTCATTTATTAATGTGACGTGACGGTCATGACGTCATGACCGCACAAAATGACGCGGTCATATGACCGACTCACATCACTGACTGTATATGTAAAGTCAGTTGCACGGTTCTAGAGCTACGACGACTGAAGAGACAGGGGAGGAAATTCGCTATTGTTGAAGGTCATTCATGTGGAACGTTTCGAACCGAGCCATACTTCCCGTATGTATTAAAATAGCGAAAAATGGCTGGGCGATTGGAATCCCACCAACTATGTACTATATGGGGTCTCCGGTGGCCGAGTTGGTACGGCGCCAGCTTTGCAACCGAGAGGTCCCGGGTTCGAATCCCGCTTCCAGCAAGGATATTTTGAGATTCTTGTTGAAAGGTGGTAGCGGAATTCTTCCTCGACCGAGGTGGTACCACCCCACACATCCTCCTAAAGGGCTGGTAAAATCCCTACGGATGTTTCCAGCTCTAGATGTGTGAGTCGAATTTCCCCAGTACACCCACGGTACATAGTACTTAGATTTCGGTCTTCGTGAGCTGTCAGGAGATAAAAAAATACAAGCAAACTTTTTTCACGACACGACCGCGGCAGAAACCAGTAGTGTGTGAATACAAGCATACATTTTTCTACGACACGATCGCTGCATGACAACGACAGAAAACCTAACCATCTGAAAGTAGCCTAAGGCATGGTTTTCAGTCGTTGTCGTGCAGAGATCGTGTCGTGGAAAAAAGTGTGCTTGTATTTACACACTTCTGATTTCTGTCGCGGTCGTGTAGTGAAAAAAGGTTTGCTTGTATTGTTGGTACATAGTATATAGGAAGACGCCGAATATTGACTTTTTAATCAATCTTGGTTGACAAGTGCTAGGTGTTACAACGATGGATGAAAGAAAAAGACGAATGTTCTTAGTAATGATATGGCATCATCGTAGAAAATTACGAAAAAGAAGAGAATACTGGATTTATCCACTTCTTAAAAAAATACATTTAGTGGGCGAATTTATAACATAAACACTATTTCACGATCTGCGAGAGCACAGTACCAAATTTCTCAATTATTTTCGGATGTCTGTTGCGAGCTTTGATGAATTAAGTGCAAAGATACAGGGCGATTTGCAGAAAGAGAACACAAATTTGCGAAACTGTATTTCACCACTGGAGATGCTCGCAGTTACACTCGGGTAACTAAAAAGAATTACAATTTTTAAATATTACTTTATTCTTTATAGTAAAGGAAAATGAACAATGTGCTACCAGAAAAAAAAATAAAATTCCGGCATCAGTCAAACAAGTTCATACATTGTGAGTCTTCAGAGGAAACGGTCAAATACGATGGGGACAACAGTACATTTGTTTTGTCTCTTAATGCAGCACTATGTGTTCCTAAAGCTGGTGTAGTGGAAGACTGCAAGAAAGTATAAGTTGATTCAGAAGTCTGCGGTGTCGAGCTTTGCGACGCTACCTGTCCAGTACGGAAGTGGGATGTTGATGCATAAGAATGCAATGGTATTGAAGTTATTTGCTGTGCTGTGTGTTCAGGATGTGTGTTGAAAGTGTACGTGGTGTAGCCTGTCCAAAATGAAAATTATCATTGCGTAGATGCGTGTTATTTGCTGGATTTGAAATTTGTCTTCCCTTTAAAGATTGAATTAATTGCAGTACTCCAATTTGGAAACCACAAATTTGGTTCATTAAAATTTTCTAGAGAAGGTACTATTCCAGCACAGAAAGCCATATGGCGATCTTCAAAACTTTGATGTGACGGCGTTGGGATTACTTCGAATGCGTTAATCATCCGTTCTTCAAATGCGGTCTCAAATCTGTTTGTCCTTTCTTTTTCGCCCCGATTGTGTTTTTGTCTCACTAGTTGTATGTTTCTTTCTTTGTGGTCTTTCATCGTTGACTGCTCTTCGTCTTCGTTGAAAGTCATATTATCTTCTAAGCTATCTTCAGTTTCCTTTGGAACAGCAACTTTTTTTAAAAATAATAGTTGGTCATGATATACACATATTTTTCAAGCGGGTATTGGCAGCAGCACCCGAACGTTTTATCCCATTATATTTTATAAGCCACCTTAAGAAACTGTCCTTTATGTTCGTCCATCTCTTTATAACATGTTTACCTACAAATAATACTCATTTACAGTAATTATTTAATTGATCTTTTTTAGGTATTTTGCCACAGGATGCTCATTTACCGACCTCCATCAAAGGTACAAATTAGGAATTTCAAGCATTAGTGGTATTGTTGAACACGTCTCAAATGTTATATGGAATATTTTGCACAATGATTGTATACTTACACCGACAACAGAAAAATGGAAATTAATTGCAGTGATGTTTGAAAAACGCTTTAATTTTCCGCACTAAATAGGAGCTATAGACGGAAAACATATACGCATAATAAAACCAGCACATACTGCATCCATGCACTTCAATTATAAACATTACTTCTCTGTTGTCTTATTAGCCGTAGTGGATTCTGACTACAAATTTATCTACGTAGATATTGGAGCATATGGAAAAGATTGTGACTCGACTGTGTTTTAAAATAGTACATTCTGGAGGTTATTAAAAGAAAATGCATTAGCTATTCCCCCTTCGGAACCCTTGGAAGCATTTGAATCCGACCTACCATATGTAATCGTTGGGGATGAAGCTTTTGCGTTGGGGGTCGCAGTTTATCCGTAAAATTGGCATCCGTGCATTTGGCATTCTTTCTGATAAATGGAGTATTTTTCACCGTCCGTTAAACGTGTCACAAGATTTTGCTGTGGATATAGTTAGAGCTTGATGTGTTCTTCACAACTATGTGCGTGACAGAGATGGATATAATCCACAAGACACCTTGACGATAAGTGAAAGTTTTGAGGATGTACCTAATAGTTATTCAATACGTGGAGGATTGTTGGCAAATGAAATAAGAAACCAATTAGCGGATTACTTTTTGAGTGAGAAAAGAATCGTTCCTTGGCAACATTTAAAAATATAAACTAGGTTTACCCCTCATTTCGGCTTTAATTGTAACATAAAATAAACAAAATAATATTTACCAGTTTCGTTTTGTTCTTTTTCTGAAACGTCATCATACTCATCTTTTAAAACTCTGCAAATTTGTTTCCAACCCTCCAGTGGCTTGTTTTTATTTTTGCATTCTTCTGCGGTTTTATCCCACAACACTGGCCGCTCTTCAACAAGAGTGATACGAACCTCGTTATCTATTTCAATAGCCATGTTCTTTCTGTTCGACATATATCGTATCAATGCACGGCAAGTATGCACGACTCCGGCATCGTGTCGTCGCAGTCTCCTTGCCGTGGTGCTACGACAGTCGTGTACGGTGTACGGCTCCGATTAACATCGTATGGTGTGAAAGCTTGCATTTGAAACAATGCATAACCACTATACACAATATCGTTGCCGTACACGACCACGACAGAAAACCGTGCCATCTGAAAGAGCCGTTTTAGTCCGATCCAGCCGTCGCGGCGGCAACTGTAATTTTCACATAATAGTACATACAATTGAAATCTTATCGTCATAAGAGAAAACCCCCCAATCATTTGGAGCTTTTCTTTTATGACGTTTACTCGCGATAACTCGTTTTGTGGGAACGGTTAAATCAGTATTAATAGTTTCTACTTAATATAACTTTCAACTATAAAAATTGGCCGCAATCATATGTACGTAGTTAAGCCATGAAAGAGGGTTGGCGACGTGTATCAGTAATTTTCAATTATTTCCAATAATTATTAAATTGCATTTAATACTTGTATTAATGGCAAGCCATTTGAATTCTTGGCTTATAATAACTAGTTATTATTACGGGGAAATATACCAGAATAGTTTGTATTCCATTTTATTTTTAACTGGTCAAAATAGTTTCTATATTTTTCTTCTTTAGGGTCAATTAATAAAAATTAAAAAACTTTTGATGAACATTGAGTAAATCATTAAAAATTGAATTAACAAAAAAATTCATCATAAATTCAAAATTCAAACTTTATCTTAACCAAATGAGCAGATTCGATGTAAACAACAAATTATCTTTGAATGTTAGCAAAATTATGATAATTTTTAATTCCATATCAGTGAACCATCGCCATTCGCATTCCCCTATTAATTTTATGTATTGTTAATACCAATTTGCCCTTTCAGATACAATTTCTGTGTGTTCATCTCCAATCACCGGAGGGAGTTACCTGTAATGCTGTTTATAGTGCACGTCTTGCAAAAATCTCATTTTGCTTTTTTTTATAAACAATTTTGTTGTTTCTTGCCCAAATTACTACTTTTTCATACACACGGTGGGCCAAAAAGTTACCACATGTTTCCTTTTCAAGTAACGTTTTTATTTTTAAAAATATGAATGAAGTCTACTTGTCAGGGGTACATATAAATATGCAAAAATTGAGAATCAATTCTCTAACCACCTGAAAATTCCTTATACAATAAGGATTTCAACAAATAATGGTAAAACAGCTATTCTCCGGGCTATATGCCCCTCCGAGCGCAGAATTACATACCAAAATTTGCCGTATTTTCTTCTAACACAGTTAGATAAGAAAATACTAATGTTTCGAATGCAAGGAACTGCCAGGAAGAAGGAAGCTTTTTCTTTAGTTAGAATGTCGTCACCTGCAGACCGGTTTCGAACTCGTTGGTTCTCATCAGTACAGGATAGACGAACATACCAACCTTCCGAAAAAGTAATCCCTTAAAGCTACAATGTCGTAATGCATAAGCAGTGAGACACAGGCAGCGCCATCCATTAGCAGTTTCAAGCATTCAGAGTAGAGTTTACCGTAAGGTAAAATTTTTAAAAATATGAATGAAGTCTACTTGTCAGGGGTACATATAAATATGCAAAAATTGAGAATCAATTCTCTAACTACCTGAAAATTCCTTATACAATAAGGATTTCAACAAATAATGGTAAAACAGCTATTCTCCGGGCTATATGCCCCTCCGAGCGCTGAATTACATACCAAAATTTGCCGTATTTTCTTCTAACACAGTTAGATAAGAAAATACTAATGTTCACTAACTGTGTTAGAAGAAAATACGGCAAATTTCGGTATGTAATTCAGCGCTCGGAGGGGCATATAGCCCGGAGAATAGCTGTTTTACCATTATTTGTTGAAATCCTTATTGCATAAGGAATTTTCAGGTGGTTAGAGAATTGATTCTCAATTTTTGCATGTTTTTATTTTTATTATTTTAGAATATTTGTAGGAAATATTAACCGATGGGTAGGTTCTCAAAAAATAAAATCAAAATGAATGAGGCTGAATTATGTTATTATACAGGACACTTTAAAAGACAAACTGTATTTGAACAAATCGCAAATTTTTTTTTTTTATTTTTAAAGACAATAATTAGTAGCCACGACCTAAAACTTCATCGTTCAGGTTCAGATTCATCGGTCCATTTTTTTGATATTCCATTAGGCTTATTTTTGTTAAGTGGTTCAATTAAAATTTATCATGAAGAAACTTTATTTTACTGTTAATATATATAAAACAAGACAATAATATTATTGCCAGAAATAAATATTCTATTAGTAATACATTAACAAAAGCGCATAGAACAAAGCGGAGGGCACATTGAGCAATTTCTCCAATAATTATTTTTATTAATCAATTACTAATAATATATTCTTTCCAGGTTGTAATATTATTTTCCTGTTTTAGATAAACTAAAGCTGAATTAAAGATTCTTTATGACCATATAATCTTTTGAGTCATTTATTAAAATTGATTTTATAACCCAGTAACAAAAAACACTGATTTTTTGAAAACTGCGTAGAAGCATTGAACAGAAAAATTGGCCATAAAAGCTAACCCTAATGAAGTGCCAAAAAAATGTAGGAGGTTTGTAGAATGTATTCTGTAAATGTAGTAAAACAATAAAAAAATTCTATTCGAAAAGAAAAATGTGTTACGTTTTTCTGGCCCACCATGTTTAATGACTTTATTGCAGCGTGTGCATATTTCTTGCTCTCTCAGCATAGGATGTAACTGTGATATAGTTCTTTCACGGCCGAAATTTACACATCTAACAGGGGCGTCCAGATTTTTAATGCTGGTTTTACTATAAGCAGAATGGAGAGACAAAGTGTCCATGTAAAATAAATGTAATATAAAAATAAAGATAAGAAGAGAAAAAAGCCGAAATTATAGTGCACCTACCTCTGTCAACAATTTACCCAACTATTACTTTAATTCGATCCATTTTCTTACGTTATAGCAAGAATAAAAATAATTTATTCTGTGTATCTGTATCTTTAAAGGTATGGTTAGAAGTCACATTTAAAAGTTTATTCCTTTTATGTGTGTTGTAGATTTGCAGCAAAATTAGGTTTTTCGTAATCTAGGGACCCCAAAAAGTAAATATGTAAAGAATCTTAATAGGTGATACTTTCACGATTACAATACATTCTTCCAGCGAAGGAAATAACTACTAAAACAGATTGATTACTGAGGTTTAAGGCTTCGTCACACAGAAAGCTAACTGCCCGCCGCGATCTTGACCGTCGCGAAGTAATGCTCGCGTCAGCGGTCATCAGACGTCAAACAGAACGCGTATTTTCACTTAAGACCGCGGCGCATTAGTTTGTATGTATAGCGAAAAATGGCATTCGATTTCGAAGAAGAAATTTTGTTAGTGTGTAAAATATCTGATCATTTCAGATATTGAGTAAAAAAATCTACTTACTGTTCTGATTTAACTCCTGTGATATATTATTTCATGTTTCTGCTTTCAATAAAATGGTTTTATAATTTTTGTGACTTGTATTACATAAAAATGAACGTTCATGAACTATTTCAATTAACCTCAGTAAAATCTTCCATTATTTTATCATAATATCGCTGCGGGCAAAACAAAATATGTCTTCAAATACAATCGAAAACTGCCCGTCGTGATATCAAAATCAAAATCAAAATCAAAATTTATTCCAAAATTTATCTTCTTTACAAAATAAAATTACAAAACCACTAACTACTAGTATATAGTGCGCCTGAGCACTACTTGGTGCTCGTGTTGCGCTGGAGAGGTTGAAAATAAGTTATGTAAGCAAAATAAATGATCTACTTTAGAGAATTTTTACATGTCATATTTAATAGATCTCAAAATAAAATAAAAATGAAAACGAAACTGAAGAAATGAGTTAGGAATTGGAAAACATAGCATTTTAAGGATTTGAAGGATACTCAAGTGAAGCAGTCTTTTACTGTAAGTGGCTTATCTGAAGCTGGTTACTAAGCAAACTATTTCTAAGTCTTTTCCTGAATAAATTGGGGTGGTTTAATCTTTTAAGAAGTAAGGGAATTTGGTTATAATAATATGGACCCGTATAGTCAATAAAATTCATTAAATGTGTTTTATTAAACTGTTCCTGGGCAATATTTAAATTGCTGACAAACCTCGTATTATAATTATGACCAGGAAAACTATAATAATGAAGACGATGCTTAACAAAAATAACACTTTCCATAACATATAAATTTTTTAGACTCAATACACCCGCATCCTTATACAACATTAGGCTGGGATACAGTGGTCCTTTATTAAATGCAATCCTTAGAATTAGTTTTTGTGCCGTCTGAACTTGTTTCAATGTGTTTTCATATGCACCCCCCCAAATTGTAATTGCATATCTTAAAATTGATTCTACTAAAGATAAATAAACCGTTTTTATACATTTATGAGAGAGTATATCCCTTAATTTATAAAATTTATACAACATCTTTCTTATTTTATCGGCTAGATATAAAGTGTGTTCACGCCATTTTAAGTTTTGATCTACTGTAATTCCCAGGTATTTTATTTTATCTGTAGATAATAATTCATGATCAGTATCATGTATTTTAATTTTTGTTAATCCAGGTAGGTGAGAGTTATAAATAGAAAAAGATATAAATTTAGTTTTTTGAATATTTAATGATAAGGAAAAGAAATCCAGCCAATCTTTTACTTTTTTCATATTACATTCCACTATCTCCCTAACCTCTCCCCAGGAGTTGCCCGTAAAAATAATGGCTGTATCATCTGCGTACGATATTAAAGTACCACAGACTTTAAGGGAGCATAAACTGTTAATATATAAAATAAAAAGTAGGGGGGCGAGAACTGTGCCCTGTGGGACACCCGTGGGATATGCCGCTACAGTTTGGCGAACTGCCCACGAAACCAAAAATCGCAAACCGCGACGGGCAGAGCGCTTTCTGTGTGACCAAGCCTTTAAGGAGGCATATTTGGAAACCTTTATTTTGAATAATGGATACCTAAAAGCAGCAAGTTTTTATTTTTTAAATTAGTAAAATCAATTTAGGAAAAATATTGTTACCTTCAAATTGATGCGCTCCAACTGTCTGTTTTGGTTCTCTAATTCCGAGCCCATATCAATGGCCATGTTACGTAAGTTACCTATCATCGTATTAACCTGTAATAAAAAAGAACTTATCAGTAAAATGAAAATAAGTATTGGTTAAGCTTAAAGTATTCGGCTAAAGAAATAAATAATATACCGAGTCACTGCACCTCAGCGTATCTATTTTCTGCGGGTCCTCGACCACTCTGACACGCCGCACAGTGTGTTAAATCGACCATTTAGCACGACATAAGCCCCCAATGTAATTTTGCATTATTCTTTACATAGTCTAGCAATCTATATTTAAAACAGTCCTACTAAGAAAAAGGCAGTCAAAAAATATAATATATATTTATAGTTCTCGGTGAGAGGGGGGGCTTAACTTAGTGTTATTTTAAGATTAAAATCAACGCATTTCTGTACATCATTTTCAAAACAAAAAATATGACACAGAACTTAGCAAATTTTTTACCAAATTTTTACATAAATACTGTTAATAATCAAACTGTTTTACAGTATAAAAACATTTTAAATATTAATGCCCTTCTCCTAGAAATTTTGGGGTTTTTCGATGTATCATTATATTTATGTATTTTTTTTAACTCGTAGAGCATACAAAAAAGTTTGTCGGAGTTTAGTTTAGTTTCCCTCTAAAAAATACAGAGTAGGATCCCTTTTAATAGAAAAGTAAAAAATTTTCTGCTCATAGGTGCCCATTCGAGACTTATGTGGCTTTAAGAATAGCTCTTTGGTTATTATCGACTTGACAAAAAAAAACACACAATTTGTAGACGATCATAACTTTGTAAACTTTTTTCGAATTTAAATAACTTTAACATTTTGCCAAGGCTAAGGTTCAGAAATATTTACAATCGAATTAACGTCTCGTTTTTAGAATTCGGAAAAGAACTAAGAAATCTATGCATTTTTTGTTTTTTTGGAGAACTCACCAAATAAAATACCAGCATTGTTTCATAGCCTTAACTTACCGTATGTCCTGTTGTGGCTAAAATTTATAGAATTTTTGCAACATTTTGAGTTTGATAAAGAAGTTGTAAGTAAACGCTTTATATGCATCATTGCCCAGTACAGAATTCGTAACTAAGTAAGCTTTGATAACAATGTATCTATGGCGCTTGGCGTGATATTTGACATTGCTGAATCAATCCCAAAATTTGCGGGCCTAAATTATAATATTTACTCTATTTTAACTCAGTAGAGAAATTCTTAGCACTTACAATGAAATACTTAGAAATATTTACAATTTTTCGAAAAACAAAAATAAAAATTTTATAAACGCAACCACCTTAATTCTTTTAATATGGGAAACGAAATTTTCAAATAAAAACCAATAAGTTAGGTAAATTATTATGACTTTTTGAAGTTTGCAAAAATAATAAACATTCTGGGTCCATCAATAGTACTCTCGTAGACATTTAAGTACGTTTCACACATTGTTAATTTATTCATTAAAAACTACTATTTTTGTAAAGATAATTTCTTAAAAATATAAAAATATATAGGGTGTTAAAAATCCAATTCAACGTCACACCCTGTATAGGGTAAATGAGAAAAACAATAATTGATTAAGCACTAAATGTCTTCATAATTTATCCAACTCATTAGTTTTTATTTAAACGTGTTATTTCCATACCAGTACTAAAAAGTTAAGAAATACACGTGTCCGGGTGCAGGTGTATGCTTTTATAAAACATCATTCGGCACATAATCCAGTTAGTCTGAAAGTGTTCTCATTGTTTAGGTGGTAAATAAAATTATATGATATTATTAATTGAACATTGTTGGTAACTCTTTAATTTGTTTTTAAAACCCACAATGATATTTATTATTTACAGTTCTACAAAACTTACACCAAGCCGTACATTCAAATAACCTGTATAGTGTATATCTTGTTCTTTAATATTGTAATATCTGAATCTAAAAAGTAACATTATTATTTTTTCATGCTTCTTATAGCTATTACTTAATAATAAGTTTAAAATAATGTTGCATGTATTTTGAAATCAATAATTGTGTAATTAAGTTCCATAAAACATTACATTTTATAGCAAAAAAACATTCATGGCCCTCCTAAAAAATGTCATAGGAAATTAAAAAACATTAAATCAATGTTTAAATAATTATGTCGCGCTAGACGGTCGATTTACCACACTGTGCGCCGGTCTGCACCATCGAAGGGCTATCATCAACTCTTGGTTTCGTAAACACTTACTTTACTAACTTTTAGTGATGTAGAAAAACCGTTTTTTTTCAAAAAGTCGTCATTTAAAAAACGCGCCAGAAAGCGATGCGGGCGCACCTATCCGACTCGCGATTGGCGATACTCCAGTGTGCTTTGTGCAGTCCTAGTGTGCAATGCAAACAGGTGATCTGTTTCCGTTTTGTTTATCCTTATGATTACGAACCGCTATTACAAGTTTTAGTGTGGTGTGTAATAGTGTGTAGTTATATAATACTATAATAATAATAGAAATGTAAGTACCTATACCTAGTATTATTGCATATTAATAATTTGATCGTACATATACTTATTCTACACACATAGAAAAATAACTACTTGGTGTCTTTGATGTGATAAGTTTTAGGTTATACAAAAAAAATTAAGAAAAATAGTAGACCTCGAAAAAAATACCCAAATACCTATCAAAAATGGAAGTGGTCAGTGGGCCATTGCAGATTGAAAAAAGTATGTTTTGTAAAATATACAGGAGTGAAACAATATTGTTGTTCTTCTTTGCAGGTAAAAGGCTAAAACATGCCGCGGCGAAAAGAAATCCCTGTTACAAGTTTGTTTAAAGAAGTGGCTTCAACAAGAAAATTGCGACGGTAATATGTACATTTTGTTCAAAAGAACTAGCTAAAAGTGGAAGTCGAATGGAAATACATATCCGACAGTGCCTAAAATGTCCATCCTCAGTGAAAAGCAGATATCTAAGTAACAAGGAAAAAAGCGATGCAGCTGATATGACATTTATTTCACAGTAAGAATAACTTTTTCAAAATTAAAAAAGAAATTGTTGAATTTAATATTGATTAAATTTTTTTTTTCAGTAGTCCAGTTCACACCTTTATGCCTGTGTCATCATTATCATCGAAAAATACTAGCATAAGCAAACAACCAATTTTATTGTTTACCGATAAAATCAGCACAGCACATCAACTAAAAGCTAATGAGCTGCTATCTAGAAATTTTTCAAGTTTATAAGACCAGCGTTTAAATTACCTTCGCGCTATCAGGTATCGGTTCCGTTACTTCAGCAGGAGTATACCAATGTTCATGCCTCTGTTGAAGAAAAAATTACCCAAGCTGATTCAGTTGGCATTATGTGTGATGGTTGGAGCAACATCCGTAACGAATCTATCATTAACTTTATAGTTACCACCCCAACTCCAATATTATATAAAATTTTAGCTTCGAGAAAAGAGTCACATACAGCTGAATACATAGCTAGAGAAATTAAGAAGGTTATTAATACCATTGGAGTCTAGAAAGTTTTTGGAGTTGTAACAGACAATGCAGCCAATATGAAAGCTGCTTGGGCTATATTAGAAGCAGAAACAAACAGCGAAAATGTTAACCTTTTTACATATGGTTGTTTGGCACACATATCTTATTTTCAGTGACGTAAAGAGGCTGCATACTTTACAAACTTTTCTAGCACAAGCTGTATCACTAATCAAAATAATAAGACAATCACACCTTCTACTAGCTGCATTTAAAGAAAAACAAAGTAAAGATAATGCACTTTCATTAAAATTACCTGTCGTAACAAGATGGGGGTCTGTTGTTTATTGTCTGGAAAGTCTCCAGGCGAATAAGCAAGCTGTTATGTCTCTCACAATCGAAGATTGTGAGAGATATCTTCGACTGCTTGGTGGAAGGGCTTTTGTAACAGTACTCAGTTGTCAAAACTAGCTGTTAAATTTCTGCAACTGCCAGCCACTTCAGCTGCATGTGAAAGAAGCTTCAGTACATATGGAGGTATTCATACTTCGAAACCAAACCGATTAAAAAACGAGAGAGCTGATCAGAAAACACCCTGCTTTTAAGAAAACTGCATTGGATGACACTTTTTGGGACAAGGTAGGTTTCATTTCATTGTTAAAACCTGTGGCAATGGCAATTAAATTTTTTGAAGCAGATAAGACACGCATATCCCTAGTAATCAGAGTATTCAAGCAACTAGAAGAACATTTTATAAAAGTTTTACCAACGTCCCCCCTGCTTAAACAGGAAGAAGCAAAAGTAGCAGAAATTATTAGATATCGAAAAAATTTTGCTGGATGTGATGTCCATAAGATCTAGTCCCCGTGAATAGGTAAAAATTCTTTTTACTTATTTCTTTTTGTAAAATACGAAAATACTATTTTAGTTCAGACTGATGCCATTTAAAAAATTTATGAAACAGCAAGAAGATGTCCAGATATAGATGAGAAGATTGTTTTGACCGATTTAGCCAATTTTAAAGCAAAAGTTGGCTTTTTTAGCAGGCCGTTTCTGTGGGTAGCTGCATCTGAGATATCTTCGACTGCTTGGTGGAAGGGCTTTTGTAACAGTACTCAGTTGTCAAAACTAGCTGTTAAATTTCTGCAACTGCCAGCCACTTCAGCTGCATGTGAAAGAAGCTTCAGTACATATGGAGGTATTCATACTTCGAAACCAAACCGATTAAAAAACGATAGAGCGGCAAAACTAGTTTATATTAGCCATAATTTAAAATTAAGTAGCCAAATCAACAATAGTGAGGCTACTGCCTCTTCTTCCAGTGCCGCTCAAATACCAGAAGCTCCAATAGCGCAAGATCCTACGGTATCTAATTTGCCAAGTACTAGTGGCTTGGTACCAACTTCAACTCCAAAGCAGGCCACAACACACACAATAGATGCTGAGATTATGAAAACTGACCATTCTGACAGTGAAGAGGCCTCTTCCGCCTCGTTTAATTATAATCTCTACGACACAGATACCTCTGAAGGTCCAGAAGATTTCGGGGTATTATCAGATGAATCTGACTAATGAAAAATTCTTTATTCTGTCCGTTAAGTTTCACGTTCCTGTTGGTTGCACACGTGTTTTTATCCTTAATCTGCTTAGAGTTTTTTTATTAGTATCTATTGTTTCCATTTTTAGCAATATTTCTGTTCGTAAATAAGTGGTTTTAGTTCCTTTTTTTTTAAATATATGTTTATTTATTGACAAATATTGGCTTATTTATTGCATATTATTTACTTTATCGTTAAAAATGTAATCACATATGGATTTTCAATTATTTCCCTCTAAAACCTTGCACATTTGTCAGTTTGTGAAAAAAAAAACGTGATTTTGAAAAAAACCAAGCTCTATGTTTTTTTTTCACAAAAAAAAACACAGTTTTTGAAAAAAAAACATTACGTTTTTTTTTTCAATTTACATCACTACTAATTTTAAAACATTCTTTATTTATTTAATTAAGGTCACATGTCACTACTACAGTGTGGCATCACGGCCAATAAGTATTTATTTAAGGGTGTAAAGCCGCGTAAACAAATGAAGGAGTCAAATTTTTGAAAAATAATTTAAAAAAAAAGAATTAAATTTAGAAATACAAAAAGAAATTCTCGGAAATCACTTCGCAAAACAAAAGGGCAAAGATTAAAATAAGTTATGTTCGCATTCGAAGGATGTTTAAAATATTTATTGAGACAGGAAAAATATTAGAAAAGTTTTTTTAATAATCGGTAATAAGTAGTTGGATTAAACATTTAATAAAGAACGTGAAATATTATGGAAGGGTTAAAAGTTTATTTGAAAATAATTCATTTGAAAAATATTCAAACACCTAAGCGGCCATAAATTGACTAATAACAATGATTTAAATAATTTATAAAATAATTAGACAAGTTAACTCACATAGTTATAAAAATTAATCCTTTATTGTAAATAAAAGTTTCACTTGTGTATGAAGAACACATTTCACATAACTTCACCGAGATCCGTGAAAACTTTTCTAAGTCTCGAACCCGGATAACGTTCTTAAATCGACCGTACATTTCGGAAAGTTGGAGCAAACTAACCGACTGCATTAACATTGTCAATGAAGAAGATTCATCCTCATCCGGAAAGACTCCTCCCCTAATCATTCTATTATAACAGTGAAATTATGCGCTGTTTAATTTGATTGGACCAACGAAAGAAGGCAACGCGATGCCATATGAGCAGATGCAATCGGGAAAAATAAGGGAATTCAATATAGCGAAATTAATTTATAGCCCTGTTATGAAGGCGCGCGCTAATAAATGTCACTCGGAAAAGCAGAAAGCAATAAAAACGTCGTAAATAACCGACAAATGCCGAAATTTTCCTTCATTTGCCGGCTAAAATAGGGTCGCCCACGTAGATTTTCCTGGAATACGCAGGTGGAGACACGATTTATGGGGTCGTAAATAGCATGTTGTCACATTAATTCCGCGAAAAAGCTGTAAAAGAGGGAAAATTTATGGGAATTTTCCCTATATAAGCGGGAAAGCGCCGGCTAGAAGGCAGTATCGTGTACGTACTCGAAGATGTAAGATCGTTACTATGCCCAAATTTAGTCCGAAGTTTCTGTCAACGGGAAAGTTCAAATCTGGAATCAATAGTACGGTGTTAATCGGAAGTTTTGGAGCGCGCCGAATTTTTCTTGATTAAAATTGCGATAAATTAAAAAGTGAACAAGTAAGTGCGTTGAACCCAAGAGATTGTCTTGGCGTATTGAAAAGTTTGTGAAAATTAGCAAAAGTTGTAAAAATTGAATAAATTGTGAAAAGGTGTATTTTTGGGTGGCTCCCAACCGTACTTGTGGAAATAAAAGTGTATTTGATCCAGAATTTTGTGTTTTACTGTTGGGGAACAGGGAAACATAGTAGATAAGTAATAAATTTATTAAAAATCAAAAATTATAGAAAAATTGAAGTTAGTGAACAAAACCTCCGCAGTAAGTACAATATTAAGAGATAGTAATTTGCAAGGCTAGGAAAAGTGTTAGATTAAGTGGTGGGTTACATGCAGTAGACACAAGGGTCTTCCGGCCCCACGCAAAAGGTTTTCTTGTCACCGCCAAGTGTATTCCAGGGTTACCACTCACCCCGCCAACCAAATAAGGAAAAGAGAGATAGGAATCAGTGGTGGGTGTTACAATTGGTGTCAGGTGTGGGGTTGATTAAAAGATTGATTGTGGGGTTGATTAATTGATTAATGGACGATTAAAAGGTTGAAAAAAAAATTTGGAAAAAAAAAAGAAATTTGAAAACAAATTTTTTTTGATTAAAAGGTTGATTAAGATTGTGCAACAGATTTAAATTTTAGCTTTGGTTGTGTATAGATCCATTTACCACTACCGGTAACCAGCCATAGAAGATCCCTATTTTGAGGACAATAATTTACCCCCTCAAAGAGTGTCAACCTGCATTAAACTAATATGACTACTACAACATCAGCAGCCAGCACAACAACAACAGTAACCACCACAAGTCCTGCAACGATGACTGCTACAACTGGAAATATTCTTATAGGCTTAGACTCTCTGCCTATATATGATGGGACTACTTCAATCGATGATTTTTTGACGGTAGTTGAAGGAACTAGTGTATTAGCGAACTGGACAGAAGCACAAATGGTAGCAATAACGTTGTTAAAATTTCGCAATAAAGCGAAACAATTTATTGATTCGGATCCAACCTTAAGAAGTACGAAGAGTTGGGCAGCGTTAAAAGAAAATTTAAGGAATCAATTTAAGCGACAGTATGTAAAGGGATCTGCAATGAAGAATTTTATAGAATGCCGACAGAGGTCAGGAGAATCTTGCCGATAGTATTTAACCAGGCTTAAGTTACTGGGCAATAGGACAATAACCCTTACAGGAGATCCTACCCATGATGACGTTGTTAGGATGAAGTTGGAAGAGGATATTATGATGCAGTTTATATTGGGACTTATGATGCCTCTTAAACAGCGAGTTCTGTCAGGAGACCCGTAATCTTTGGATGAAGCTTTGAGGATAGCAGAAAGGGAAGAATCTATAGAGAATTTAGTTCATCCGTCAAGTAGTAGGGAGTGCAGAATGGTTGCAAATGAAAATAATAGTACGGGCAATAGAAGCTATGATAAGAAGGTAGCATTCCGTCCTTTCAAATCAAACGGGAACCATAAATTTAAGTGTTATAAGTGTCAAAAAGAGGGGCATACAGCGAATTTTTGCAAGGGAAAAGAAACCCGTACGTGCTATACTAGCAGAGAACCCGGACATATAAGTAGTGGGTGTCCGAAAAGGGGACAATTTGCTGATAAAGTGTGTTATAATTGTAGGGAACTTGGACATTTGGCTCGAACTTGTCCTCGAAAAACAGGTTCAATGTATAAGCCAACACAGCAGCAGGTGTTAAACACCAACGCAGTCGAGTTTCAGCCCCGGAGTTCGGCTGCCGAAGAGGCAAGTTGGGAATAAGTAACAATAAGAATAAGGAGGGATATTTACGTGCTCGGAGGAAAGAACCCCAAAGTTGTGTAGTGTGATTAGGGTTAGTGTTAATGGTAAGCCATGCCTAGCCTTGATAGATTGTGGAGCAGTATTATCCCTGATAAAACCTGATATTGCCAAGGGGTTCGTAAGTGACACTGATGTCAGATTAGTAGATATACAGGGGAATAGTATACCCACGTTAGGGGTATCGAATATTTTGGTTACATTCCCTGGAGATATAGTGGTGCAACATAATTTTGTTGTGATAGAAAATCACAGTTTTCAAGCAGATATGCTTTTGGGTATTGACTTTTTGAGACAATATGGAGTCAAGATAGATTGGGGAAATAATTGTATGTATGCTTTCGACAGTGTCATACCTTTGATGGAGGAGAAACCCAAGAATAAATTGGAGGAAAGGCTTGCTCAGTTAGAAGCCGAAATGAAGGAGCTACGAGAAAAACACTTAAGAAGCAAAGAAGAAATTAAAGAAAAGTGGGTGATGTCACAAGATACTTCGATCAGTCGTCCCGCGTTACTACCAATAACGCAGGGATGCAGTGTACAGATGATTGGTAGTCATCTGGATGCTAAAGCTAAATTACATCCGAAGCTAGATAGAGAAGTGGGGACGTCATCTAGGAAAACGGCCGTTTCCGAAAATAAGTGTTTAAAAAAGACGGACAATGGGTATATAGGTCCAGTTTTCAATGAGAAATATTTAGAAGTTACGGACTATGAGAAAATAGGTCCAGCGAGCAAGAATAAGTGTTTAACCTGTAAGGACTATGGGTATATAGGTCCTGTTTCCAATGGAAGGAAAGAGATGGGTTCTCAGACTGTCGAACCAGTTGATAAATATTTAGAAAATAGGGACAAAGAGAGTAAAGGTCCCGAGTCCTTAGAAGAAGGCGCAGTGTGTCTATATGCTAGAAGAGATAGTGATTCCCCCGATGACACAGGCGATCTGTCCTGCAAATTTACGAGGATTGGCAAGTGTTTCTACACCATTCATGGTTTTAGAACCAAGCACTGAAGCTCCGAAAGGACTCATCATTGCTAGAGTGTTGTGTAAAACAAGGAAAACCATTCCTGTGAGGATAACGAATATAACAGAAAGTGAAATAAAGTTAAAGCGAAGAATGGTTATAGCAAGGGCTTATGAAACAGAAGTCGTAGACGCTAGTGAGAAGAATAATGGGCTTAGGATTTGTAAGGTAAATGAAAAAGATATAAAAGAGATTTTGAAAACACTTCATTTAGATAATGTTACTGCTATAAGTGAAATAAAATTGCGAGATTTAATTGTGGAATATATTGGTATTTTTAAAAGCCGTGAACAGAAACTTAGTTGTACGTCAAATGTGACACATAGGATTATAACGGAAGATGTTCCTCCTATTTTAAAACGGCCATATAGGGTGCCGTACCATCGACAAGAGATTTTGAAAAAGGAAATTCAGAAATTACTGGACGATGGGATTATCAAAGAAAGTCAGTCTCCCTGGAGTTTTCCAGCAATTTTAGTAGAAAAGAAGAGACATCCTGGAGAAGATGTACAGTTTAGATTGGTTATTGATTATAGAGAGTTAAATGCCACTTCAAAGACAGATTTTTTTCCAATACCTAATATACAAGAAACTATAGACAAACTGTCTGGAGCATCTCTATTTTCAACTATGGATTTAGCGTCAGGATATTTCCAAGTGCCTGTACATCCTGATGACCAAGAGAAGACAGTTTTTTCAACTCCTGATAATCATTATGAATTTTTGCGAATGGCCATGGGACTTAAGAATGCACCAGCTACCTGGAGCAGGATGATGCATCATATTTTAGGAAAGTTGACGTATAGTGAATGTCTGGTCTATTTAAATAATAGTATTTTCCAAGGACGTAGATACACACCTGGAACGTCTTAGGCATGTGTTTGACAAGATGAGAGAAAGTAACCTGAAATTTAAACCCACTAAATGTCATTTTATGCAAAAAGAAATAGAATACCTTGGACACCTTATAAAAGAAGGAGGATTTACCTAGCATCCTAGCAAAACTGAACTAATCGAGAACTACCCCGTTCCTAAAAATGTTAGGGAAATTAGAGCATTTCTTGGGTTATGTGGATTTTATAGAAAGTTTGTGCCAAACTTTGCAAAAATAAGCCAACCATTAACATTGCTTACAAAGAAAAATATAAAATACCATTGGGGACCAGAACAACAAGAAGCTTTTGTACACCTGAAGGGAGCTCTTATTTCACCTTCAATTTTACGATATCCAGATTTCAGCAAACCTTTTATAGTAAATACGGATGCAAGCGTCTCAGCAGTTACTGCAATTTTGACCCAAGTTCACGATGGAACAGAGCTTCCAATATGCTTTTCAAGCCGTACTTTAAATGACGCAGAAAGACGCTACAGTGCAATAGAAAGGGAATGCCTAGCAGTTGTATTTGCAGTAAAAACATACCGCAATTATTTAACTGGAACTCATTTTACTATAATGACAGACCACCGTCCCCTGAAATATTTGCTGACTATTAAGGATCCAAGTTCGAGATTAGCAAAGTGGGCTATGTTTCTGATGGAGTACAGCTTTATTATTGTATACCGGCCAGGAAAACAGAACGATAATGTGGATTCTCTTACACGTTTGAGATCAGAAGAAACTCCGAGTGAAAACATTATAGCAGCTGTCAAGGAGAAGGGAAATGAAAATGTTACTCCTATAATTAATGTGATATGGAGCAAGGAAGAGCTAAAGAGTTTACAGGAAAAAGACCCTAAGCTATCAACGATAATAAAGTCGTTAGGACCAGAAGATGAGCATTATTATATTAGCCCTGAAGGAATACTATATCGGCATAGAGAAGAAAACCAAAGACATGATCCAATAATGGCCATAGTTCCTGAAATTTTACAGTTATACCATAGTACGGTATTTGGTTCTCATCCAGGTCAAAAGAAAACTAAAGAGATAATACAAAGAGATTTTGATTGGTCAACTATTAGAAAAGATGTTATAAGCTATGTAGAAACGTGTCGCTCATGCAATTTAAGAAAAACAAATTATCAACCACCAGCTGAACTTCAAGAAATATCGATTCCAACTACACCTTGGGCGAGAATAAGCTTAGATCTAGTAGGTCCTTTGAACAGGACACAAAATAACAATAAATATTTACTGACATGTGTAGACTACTTAACCCGCTATCCTGAGTGTATACCTCTACCAGATATAAAAGCCGAAACAGTAGCTAGAGCTTTCGTAGAAAATATAATTTGTCGATTTGGAACACCAAGAGAACTTTTAACTGATTGTGGAAGTCAGTTCCTATCAAAAATGTTCCTAGAGATTTGCACGCTTTTGGGAATCCGAAAATTAAAAACGACTCCCTATCACCCAAGTGGAAACGGCGTCGTTGAGCGTTTCCATAAATCAATTAAAACTATGATAGGACATTTTGTCAATGAATACAATGATAGCTGGGATTTAATTTTACCTTATTGTCTAATGGCATATAGAAATTTGCCGCATGAGGGAACAAAGGAATCGCCATTCTTTTTAATGTTTGGACGCGATATGGAACTTCCTATACACCTAAGTATACGAGAACCTCGTATTAGGTATGATTTAGATGAAAACTACGTGAGTGAATTTTTAATCAGAATGCATAGGGCGCATAAACTTGCAAAAATAAATTTAGAATCGAGTATTAAACAGCGTTGTGAAAGACATAATCGGAAAAAGACTAGAAAAGAATTTCAGTTAGGAGAATTAGTGTACCTTTATACTCCAGCCATTCCAGGAAAGAAACTTGCTTCGAAGTTTTATAATAAATGGACGGGTCCTTATCGAATTATAGAAAAGAAAGGACCAGTGACCTTTAAAATTAAAGAACAAACGGGATGAAAAGAACATATGGTTCATGCCAATAGATTAAAACCGTGTAAGGAGATAGACTATTCGGAGGAAAAAGCTAATTTAAATAAAGATGAGAAGATCGACGTACGTGAAGAGGAAATTGATACTATAGAACATGAGGAAGACAGACAAGAAGAAATTGATGAATTCCTTGAACATGGGCGAGAAGGAAGCGAACCGCCGCCAGAAGAAGAGGGAGAGGAGGAAGAAGAAGAAGATGATGAGGAAGAGGATGAAGAACAAAGTGAGGAGGAATCTTCATCGGACTCTAACGAGGAGGTTAGAGAAGTACCTGTAAATAGGCGTACTCGCACTCGAGAGGTGAGATTACCTCGGCGATACGACGATTATATAGTAGAATAAAATGTAAATTTTGGGAGAGCCACCCTGTAGATGTATACAAGTAAAATTAGGAAACCAAGTAAAAATTTTAGAAAAATGTAGGTATATTACGAAGATAAGAAAACTGAAATGGTTTCTTTGTTACAGTGAAGATGATCATACAGCTTATGATGGTCCCACTTGTGTATTCGAGTCTCATTGCTTATGATTGCAGAAATCTGTCCACTAACATAACAGCGATATCGCTGCGTGATGTCAGTATTTGCCCGGATCCTGAAAACGGTTATAATATAGAAGACGGATATGTGCAAGTTATAGAGAAACAACGTTATGAATATGTCCGTGTATATTTGTGTCTGATTGAAGTGACTAGATTAATAAGCCATTGCGGAATGTTCTCCCATCAATCAGCGGTAGAAGGAGGAATATCTACCTATATCTACGAACTAGGATCGGAAGACTGCCGGAAAACACATACTTATAGGCAATTCCGAGGACTTAGTGGACATATCATAGATAAATTGAAACCAAACTCAACTGTGTCTACCACCCTTCTGTTGGCAGGAAGTATCGGATCAGCACACAATTGTGAAGGAGCACAGTATAGTGTAATAGTTCAAGCGGATGTGAAAATAACGCTACAGGATTATTATACAAAGGTAGCGTTAGAAAATAATGAAATACATTTGCGGAATGGAGTAATATGTCCATTCTTGGAGGGATATTGCATGGATAGTATAAATGGAGAATCTCTTTGGGATAAAAACTACCCTGCCATATGTCAACAGTTCAACATACTTTATGAGGGTATTGCGACATTTGTGCAAGAAAAAGAACATAAATTACCATCGAATCAATATGTAGTAGTGGAAGATAGAGCAAAAGTATTTGCTATACAACTTCTTAGCGAAGAGAAACTTTGTGGCATAATAGCCTGGCAGAGTGAACACCCCAGACTCATAGTCATACGAAAAAGATCGTCATTGGATACCACCCCATTTACCAAAATGAATAATGAATATCGAGATGCTGACCTAATCACTTATGTCAATACAAAATTTTTATATGTGGAACAATCCTTTAAACGAACTGTAAACGAAATGTTTGCTCAGACTGTCCACCGAAGATGTATGCTACATAGAGAAATTCTGAAAAATAGACTTATAATGGCCACTTTAAGCCCGAATGCTGTAGCAACTCTAGTCAAGAACAAACTAGGGTATGTCGCTAAAGTAGCAGGAGAAGTGATGTATATTATGAAATGTGTAACTGTACCAGTAGAAGGAAGAAGAGAGACACACTGTTACGCAGAGCTACCGGTAGCAGCCTATAATAAAAGTTATTTTAAGTCACCTGTTACCAGGATTCTCCAAGAACACGCCGAAGAAACAGAATGTAACTCAATAATATCCCCAATGTATTATATTGATCAGAAATGGATTGGATTTGACCCATATCCCAATCAAGGAATAGTGCCCCAAGAATTGCGTGTGGATGCAGAAGAAGCTGCGATATTTTATACTATTAAAGACCTTGGTGCAGGCGGTCTTTACACCTATAAGGAAATTAAAAAGGCCCAAGATGAACTTTTATTTACCCTAGAGAGAAATGCGTTAAATAATATAATTGTCCGGAGGATTGCAGGACAAGATGTACAATCACAAGGATTTTCCGCTTTACGCTTATTTGATAAACAGGAAATGGAAAAACTAGCTAATTCAGCCATCCGTACAATTTACAAGTATTTTACGATTTTGGGAGAATGGACCAGTGGAATAATAGGGATATACTTTATCTTTCGTATGATAAAATTTGTATTGGAAACATGTATGAATGCAGTAGCCATTCATAAATTAAATGGTTGTTCATTACACCTTTTAGCATCTTGCTGGGACACCTTAACCCTGTTTGTGTTACATCATAAACAACGGGAACATATGCGTTCCCAGAAACACGAAGAAAATATTAAAACTTATTTTAGTAGTGACGACCCAGCTGATAACTCGCTAACCGCTAGCGCCCCTGCGACTGAAAAAGAAAAACATGTCACATTCTTTATAGAAAATGAGATGAATAAGGAACCTAAAGAAGTTAACATGGTACAACCAACATCATATGCCTCTTTGCAACATGATTTGCTTAATATTCCGAAAATAAAATGGAGTTTATTTAGTCGAAGTGAAGCCAAAGGAGAACGAAATTAAAAATCAATACTACACTCGGAGAGCCATCTTACAGTAAAAAGCTTAACTTCCTATTTAATGACCTATAGAATTATGTATCCAAGAAACCCCAAATGCGTAAGATCACCACGTGTCGCCGCTAAGAGTCTGGAAACGAGCGAGATGCATGGGTGCAACGTATTTAAAATTTTAGACTGAAATATTCCCGCCGCGCCGGCATACTCACGTGCAAGAAACGACGGAATAGGCGCACAATGAAGTCAGTATTCACCTAATTAATTGTTATGAGAGTAATGGGTCTATGAAATTGAAAAGGTTTAATGTTGATGTCTTAGGATAAATAATATAGAAAAAAAACTTATTTATGAATATTATGGTCCATAAATGATCAAGGCATATTGGGGAAAAAAGTAAAAAGTGCTGACTTATAAATAACCAAAGGCAGTTATTAGTAAGAGACAAGTTCAGAATGTTAAAATGATGCAAACGGGTTAAAAACAGTTTATAATTGAGACATTGTGAAAGAGAAATTGTGTGCGATTTAAAACAATTTCTTTTATACTGTTAGTGACTATTTAAATCGCGAATAAACAAAAAGTATTGAATGGTTAGTGTTGTTTTTGACTTACGTCTGGATGGTACGAAACCACCCGGTCGTATACGCCGTTTTACGGATGGCATCATATCATGTACGCGATCCGCATGTTCAGCTAGAGGAGAACTATCCGGGACCTTCTGGATTGCAACAGGCTCCCCTACGGTCAACAGAGGAGCCCAACCACGTAGAATGCGTAGTAGCCTACTACGACCCAGACTATTTGTGGATGGTGTGGCGTCGCGCTGATCGCAGTGATAGTGTTAGTGATTAACGGAATAGTGAAGCGCGACCAATGGTATTTCAGGAAGAGATCGTTTAAGGTAGAATTAAGATTTTTTTTTTACAGTCAAAACAAAACAAAATATTTATGTTGTATTAAAAGGACTTTTTTGTGAAAAATCGGAATGTTAAGAAAGAAAAAAAAGTAGATTTTAGTAACATGTAATCAAGTTAGGGATAATTGTTGTATTTATTAATGTAGTTAGTAATCCATACATATACATTCCTGGTATAGTCACTTATTATATTGGAATTGTTGTTAAATAAAATATTTGGACCGAGTGAACCTAGTCGAAATTGTAAATACACATTTTTAAGGCCGAGTGAAAATTAGGGCAAATTGTGAATAAGAAGTTTAAAAAGAGAGAAATAAAGTCTGAGTTGTAAATATAATAGGTTATAAAATCCTATGTGGAAAATTAAGACCTATTAGAAAAAAACAAGGGGAACACAGGGTACTGTTTATTGCATTAGTAGAACAGAATAATATAATCAAATTTATAGTATAAGAACATAAGGTACTGTTTATAGCGTTAGTACTTAGAACATAATATTATCCAATTACCAGTATAAAATATAGGGCACTGGTTATTGCAATAATAAATACGATATTGTAACATTGACTATTTTGGAAAGTTTGAGGAATTCATGAGACAATTATAAATCATAAATGGGTTATGAAATTTTAAAAATTGTTAATTTAAAATTGTGAAAACGCTGACATATAACATTATTATACTGGGTTATAAGGAACCTCATTCGTATCCAAATCTTCTAATAAAGACTAAAAGTCTTATAGTTTCACTTTAAAAAGATGATATGTAACTTACTGATGTGTTGTGATAAGAAGTAAATATCTAAAGAAAGATTAATAAATAACGAAAGCGTTTCCTCAAAGAAAATAAAAAGGAACTAAGTGTAGATTAATACTTGTATTTATTTGATGTTTAAGAGGTTTAAGTAGAGAAATTCCATTTAATGTTGAAAAAAATTTAATAATCACCTACTTCTTCACTTACTGAATAAGGACCCTTAAGGGTACACGGCACGCGACTCCAAAACCCGGCAAGTATTTAACGACAGGCCCTTGACCTACTTAACGCGTGTTTGGGTTACATCGGGATGATAAACCGCTGTGACGCATAAAGAAGTTGTAGTTAACACCTCTTTATGACTTAAGGGCGGAGTATTGTGGCACCACGGCCAATAAGTATTTATTTAAGGGTGTAAAGCCGCGTAAACAAATGAAGGAAAGTCAAATTTTTGAAAAATAATTTAAAAAAAAAGAATTAAATTTAGAAATACAAAAAGAAATTCTCGGAAATGACTTCGCAAAACAAAAGGGCAAAGATTAAAATAAGTTACGTTCGCATTCGAAGGATGTTTAAAATATTTATTGAGACAGGAAAAATATTAGAAAAGTTTTTTTAATAATCGGTAATAAGTAGTTGGATTAAACATTTAATAAAGAACGTGAAATATTATGGAAGGGTTAAAAGTTTATTTGAAAATAATTCATTTGAAAAATATTCAAACACCTAAGCGGCCATAAATTGACTAATAACAATGATTTAAATAATTTATAAAATAATTAGACAAGTTAACTCACATAATTAGAAAAATTAATCCTTTATTGTAAATAAAAGTTTCACTTTTGTATGAAGAACACATTTCACATAACTTCACCGAGATCCGTGAAAACTTTTCTAAGTCTCGAACCCGGATAACGTTCTTAAATCGACCGTACATTTCGGAAAGTTGGAGCAAACTAACCGACAGCATTAACATTGTCAATGAAGAAGATTCATCCCCATCCGAAAAGACTCCTCCCCTAATCATTCTATTATAACAGTGAAATTATGCGCTGTTTAATTTGATTGGACCAACGAAAGAAGGCAACGCGATGCCATATGAGCAGATGCAATCGGGAAAAATAAGGGAATTAAATATAGCGAAATTAATTTATAGCCCTGTTATGAAGGCGCGCGCTAATAAATGTCACTCGGAAAAGCAGAAAGCAATAAAAACGTCGTAAATAACCGACAAATACCGAAATTTTCCTTCATTTGCCGGCTAAAATAGGGTCGCCCATGTAGATTTTCCTGGAAGACGCAGGTGGAGACACGATTTATGGGGTCGTAAATAGCATGTTGTCACATTAATTCCGCGAAAAAGCTGTAAGAGGGAAAATTTATGGGAATGTTCCCTATATAAGCGGGAAAGCGCCGGCTAGAAGGCAGTATCGTGTACGTACTCGAAGATGTAAGATCGTTACTCTGCCCAAATTTAGTCCGACGTTTCTGTCAACGGGAAAGTTCAAAATCTGGAATCAATAGTACGGTGTTAATCGGAAGTTTTGGAGCGCGCCGAATTTTTCTTGATTAAAATTGCGATAAATTAAAAAGTGAACAAGTAAGTGCGTTGAACCCAAGAGATTGTCTTGGCGTATTGAAAAGTTTGTGAAAATTAGCAAAAGTTGTAAAAATTGAATAAATTGTGAAAAGGTGTATTTTTGGGTGGCTCCCAACCGTACTTGTGGAAATAAAAGTGTATTTGATCCAGAATTTTGTGTTTTACTGTTGGGGAACAGGGAAACATAGTAGATAAGTAATAAATTTATTAAAAATCAAAAATTATAGAAAAATTGAAGTTAGTGAACAAAACCTCTGCAGTAAGTACAATATTAAGAGATAGTAATTTGCAAGGCTAGGAAAAGTGTTAGATTAAGTGGTGGGATACATGCAGTAGACACAAGGGTCTTCCGGCCCCACGCAAAAGGCTTTCTTGTCACCGCCAACTGTATTCCAGGGTTACCGCTCACCCCGCCAACCAAATAAGGAAAAGAGAGATAGGAATCAGTGGTGGGTGTTACAACAGACTCAACTTAAACTATCTATTTACATTACGTAGATATTGTTATTGCAATATTTAATATTGCCCATCCAGATGATGCGACAAGGCCGTGGCCAGGGCTGGTGTTAGCCTTTTGGTGAGCGAATGATGATGTAAAGACACTTTCCGATGAACTTTCAGGGCCACAAGAGAAATTAGTTTTAGAATTTGAAAGACGGTACAAAAAACAATTAAATGCACAACGTTTGAAAATTATTTACTGCTGGAAAAACCGATGAAAAAAACAGCTTAATTGTTTCGTAAACAGGACGATCTTGACCTCGAATTATTTTGCACTTTTTCCTCCTTATCATTATATTTCTTCAAGCCTGTCAGAGAAAAACATTAATACTTTTTAAAATTTAAATTTAGTTTTGAGCCCCAAATAGAAAGGCATTACTGTTTGGTATGCGTGTGTTCGTAAGATTTTAACGGTTTTGGCGGTGATAAGTTTTAATCTGCCCGACACAGTATAAATGTAAAAACAATAAACAGTACAAATGTGATCAATATACATAAGTACGATCATTTCACAGTAGAGTATTGGCGACTCAAATTAACGATACGGCAACACCGCCATTGGCCGTTTTGGTAAGATAAAACATATCGGGGAATGTTTATATTTTGTGTAACTTTTGTATTATTTTTGAAACGTCGAATTTAGCATTATTTAAAAAGTTTTTTTCGGAGTGTTTAAGCTTAAGTATACATACAGGGTGTTAATAAAGTAATAATGTGAGCAAACTTCAGGTGTATTCCATACTCAATTTTAAGACAAAAAGTTCTTATAAACGTAGGTCCTAAACGACTTTGTTTTTAATACACAGGGTGTTGACTTTTTTAAAGGGTTTCCCTAAATATCCAGAATACGCAAATTAGTATCAAGTTAAAACATGGCCACATACTTTATTAACGCCCTATATACGGTGAGAACGTAAAGGTTGGAATAAATTCGTTTAAAATTCAGGCATTTTTTTCTTAGAAAAACGCTCGGACACGTCAAGTTTTGACTTTAGGTGCGCACTGTTTAAAGCAAATTTGATTTAAGATTTAAACAGGGTGACCCAAAAAGAAGATATGTAGCACCTAATTTTATTAAATAGAAACCTCTTTTCATTTTTGAATTCTGCGTAAAATTTCAATCATGCCCTATATCTAAATTAAACCGTTTTTGGAAAAAATACCGTTTTCTTTATACTCGCCCGGTGCGTGAATATCTAAATGAAGTTTCTCCTGGGTGATGGATTGGTTGACGGGATCCAATACAATGACCGGCCAGATCCCCTGATTTAACCCCGCTAGATTATTTTCTGTGGGATACCTCAAATCCAAAGTGTACGTCAATAGACCAAATAATATTGACGACCTGAAAGGCCGAATAAGGCAAGAAATTAGATTAATAGAAACTCAAATAGTTCAAAATGTTCTGCAAGAAGTCGAAGATCGTCTCGGGTATTACCAGGACGTTGGTGGAGGTCAATTCCACCATTTGCTGAAATAATTTTTCCACAAGTTTGCCACTTTCATTTTTAAAGGTAATATTGTGAATGTTAAAAAAAACTTCACGACAAAACAAACAAAACAAAAATGAGTGCTTAACTTAACAACTGTTCAAGTACAAAAAGTAAGGGTAACTGAACAACATGTAAAATAGTAAACTAACTCAGCGTGCCAGCTGTTCTATTTTATATGGAAGGAGGAGCCGCGATGTTCTCGCGAAGCGCGATCCAAAAATCGCAGCGCGGACCAGTCGACAAAGCTACTAGCGTCTAGCCGATACCCCCAATATCTGTCCCGAATTTTGCCGAACGATTGTTGTTGAATTTTTTTCGCACCGATCCCTCTTCGCTTGCGAGGAAAGAGACTCGTCAGGGCCCCTAACCAGGTGCTAACCCTGTTCCGACTTTAGGGTGCCCTCCGATCCACCGTTCTGGACAACAAACAAAACATAATTTTTAGGTTAAGGTACCTAGACACGGTTAATCTTTTGCTCGGGACCTTTAAAAAAGACAAAACAAAATTTTTATCGAGGAAGGAGTGCTAACCCGTTTCCAATACACCTTTTAGAGCCGATTTCCTAATTTTTTATAATATTTTAAGTGACAAAAATATAAAAAAAAAGATGCGGCCGAGCACGGATTCGAACCAAGACGTCTGGATCAATAAGCGCGCTTCTATACCACTGCACTACGTGGCTGATGCTAGGAAATCGATAAACCTATTAACAAGTGCATCATTTACATAATATACGCATTTGAATGACTCGGCTTTCTTCGGGACAGATATTGGGGGCACCGGCCAGACGTTAATGACAAAACTCGCGCCCGCGACGAGCGAAAAGTCAGAGCTGAAAAATTTATCTTACAGAACGGTCGTGCGTCCGAGCTCGAATTGATTGTCTGACTAGTATCTAGCATTTGCACAAAGCTAGTGAACATTAGAGAATTGGCCAGTCTAAGAGTAAAAAAAGGGGATAATCCAAGGCGGATTATACCTGGGCATCACCTTAGTGAACAAGCATTTTTGAAATCAAAAATAAAATAGCCGCGAGTAGGGTAAAAGTGAATGAGCAAAGAAGGCACTCTTGTAGAAACCAAGAGGCTTAGGTAAAAAGAATACTTCTGCTTAAGAAGGGTTTTTTGTAAGTAAACCTGCTTTGTGGGGTAGGGATAAAAAACTCATAAACAAAAAGAAATTCGCAACGAAGCGCCTTCTCTAAATTTGAAAGACGACAAACCGTAGATCAGCCAAATCATTAGTGTTGGAATAAGTTCCAGTCTGTCAAAAATTACTGATACAGACATTTTCTCAATTTTCATAAGTTTCATACTAAAACTTCGACAATATTCTCTACTACATGTTCGAAAAAAACTTACAAGTCCGGTTTACTAAGTGACAAAACTTAACGCCAGCCCATTATAAAACAAAGCTACGGAAGAAAATCGAAACGATTCTCTCCAGTTTCCGATTTAGACAAAAATCTCAAAAACACTTTGAGTGAAACGTGAAAAAAATTTAAGCGATAAAGTGCAAGACACCCCTGTACTTATATCAATTTAACAATCCCTTGAAAAAATAAGACTGCCAGACAGCTTGTTTTTACAAACAATAGTGAAAAAATACATTGAAGTAACAAAGTGCAAAACAGTGCCACGCTTCAAAATATTCACGAAAAGGTGAAAAAAGGATTAAAGTTCAAAATTAGACCCGCCAACAAAGCTTCCATAGCAAGTTGGGCTAACGGCTCAGACGCATTAAAATCTAGAAAATCAGCCTTGGTTTAAATCAAAGGAAAACATATTTTTTTAATCTTTATTTTGCAAAGTGACAAAAAATTCACTTAAACTAAATTTTGAGAAAAAAAAGAACATTTTATTTTCAAAAATTTAAGAACTTTGATTTGGTCAATTAGATTTAAGATAAATTTGTAAATATATAATTAGTTAGCACCTAAGCAAAGAAAATCTTTGTAAAGGGCCCTAGTAGATTCAGACTAGACAAAAGACTTGCCTAGGCAAAAAACAAAAAAACAAGAAAACTTGAGTTCCCTTCCCTGAGTAATAACTTCTTCTTCAAAGCGCAAAACTCCGCCCCTTCAGTCAGAATCAAAAGTTGACCACAACAAAATGAATTCCATAAAACTCAACAATACCTTTCTTTGTGGTTCATTGAGGGCGGAAGAAACATCAAATCTTCCGGGTGGAAGTGGAGACCCTACCTTGATAATGACAGACGAAGTCATGGCAAAAAACGCCACAAAAATTACAAATTCGTTTGTAAATGAAAATACTTACATTTGGGATTCCCCAAATGTACAAAACGAAAACACCGAAAATGGAACTTCGTTTGAACATTACATAAACGAGTTAATCATGAATTTTGAAACACAAAATCAAACGAAAAATTCGGAAAGTGTAGTCCCTCAAAGACACATTAAACTGAAACTTCCATATTCGTCCACTGCCCTGGAGGAAACGAACAGCTCAGAAATTCAAACAGGAGACATAAGAAGGTAGGCAGGTAGAGGAAGGTGGTAGAGGAATTCTTCCTCGACCGAGGAGGTACCACCCCACACACCCTCTTAAAGGGCTGGTGAAATCCTTAGAGATGTTTCCAGCACTGGGTGTGTGAGTCGGTTGCGTGATATACAACCCACGGTACTTTAGTACTTAGGCTTGCTGCCTTCGTGGGTTGTAAGAAAAATAAAAAAATAAGAAACTACCGTCGGGACTACGTTGAGTTTCATAAAAGTATCGACCGCTCTAGATCAACGGTTTATTTAGAGCTAAATCCAACAAAATTCAACAAACGAAACGTACTGTTCTTTTTTCAAAAACGGTTCGATTTAGATATAGGGTATGATACATGAAATATGATTGAAATTTTACGCAGAATTTAAAAATGAAATAAAAAAGGGGACTCTAAAAAAATTATACATGACATGATATCTTCTTTTTGGGTCACCCTGTATACTGTGCAGCAAATTAACGCACCTAAAATCAAAATTTGACGTGTCCGAACGTTTTCCTAAGAAAAAATGCCTGCATTTTAAACAAAGTCCACCTTTTACGTTGTCACTGTATATATATATATATATATATATATATATATATATATATATATATATATATATATATATATATATATATATATATATATCTGATTTCAGTATTTCTCGGCTGTACTAAATTATGAAGTTTTTGTTAATTTTGGGTGTGCAGTCTGTATAAATAAAAAGCAAATTTTTTTCTGCTTAATCCTCAATATATTTCGTCATAGTTTTATGACTTCCTCAGGAGGATGATAGCTAAAATAAAACAGTGTTGACTAAAATAAATTTTGTTCATTATTATAGTTTTCCTTACCAGGAAAATTAAAATAAAGCGAGCAATTACAAAATTTTGCATCTTAGATGTTTATGCAGTGATTTACATCATTTAAATGACAGTGGCGGTTCGTGGTTTTGAATATGGGGGTGCAAAGCAGTTGTTAGGGGGAGGGGGAGGAGGGTTAAAGGTGAGGAGTGAAAAGCGCCGAATGCTAGCTTGCACTATTTTTTTTTCAAAACGTCATAAACACAGTTGATTTTATTTCTAAATCGGGTGTTGACGACCCTCCTTTTTGATTGCAACTTTTTCTTCAAATGGAACAGGTCTATTTTCTAAAATATTCTTTACAGAATTCATATTGACAATGAAAATACCGAAAAACTAGAAAACGAAACAAATTATTTAACGGCAAAGGCAGAAAGGCTGCAGAAGTTTTGAGACCGAAGCACGTGTACTATGCCGACCGTTGTCATAGCAACCACAGATTTATTCGCAATCTGATTGGTCATCGAGCATCGCGTCCTTTTCAGTGACATCATCTCGCGGTTGTTCTCAAGCCGAGACCCTGCGAAAGTAAGAATTAGGTTCGCGCTTGATCCACCGTTCAGATTATAACGTGGACTTTTGCCAAGGTGCTCCAAACTACCCTCCAAGCAAAAGCGCTGCATTATTTATTTGTGCTTTCGCTGGCTCTGTAATTTACGTTACGAGGATAAGTTGAAGTTTTTTGGTGCTATGAGTTGCTTTAATGAAATAAATATTTTATATATTTATTTTATTATTTTAGTTGGTAATTTAATTGGGGGTGCGAGACCCTGCCCCCCCAGGCAGTAGCCGCCCCTGTTAAATGACCGATAAGAACTAAGGTATTTAAAGTATTCAAGAACAAAAATCTATTTTAGTGCAATAATCACAACACACAAAACCTACATTCTTGCCAGTCTATACACGGAGTTTCCTTTTTAAGTTTGGTAAATTGTGGCAAATAAATACACTTTAAATTAATTAAGGAGACCACAGTAAATTACACTAAGTTGGTCTATGTCAGATTTAGAGGTAATTGACTTCCCATCACCGTTTATGTGGACCATTTCCAAGAATATGCGTTTCCGATAATTAGCCTCACTCGCGTTCCAAAATTGATGTATTCTCAAAATTAAACCCGCGATTCAAATTTTGAAAATGGGTCGCTAGAGCGCATGATTTTTTTCCCAATCTGCTGTAATTGTAATAGAATTGTATTTTGCAATTTTTATGCTGTTAAAAGGCTTAAGATGTTTGATGACATTATCCGTGAGTCTATGAACATAGCTAAGTTTTTTATATTTGATTTGAGCAGGTACATTCTCTTCGATGGGACCATCATAAAAGTTTGAGTTGAAAATCAATTTTTTAAAATAGTTTTAGGATAACCATTTTTTAAAAACAGTTGGAACAATTTATTAAGATTTTTATGCAAGTAGTTTCACTCAAGATATGAACTACTCTGTTTTTCTTTGCTATTATTGTATTGTACTTCTGATTGGTGGGGTGGTTTGAAAAATAATTCAGAAATCTTCCCGACGCAGTGAGTTTTTGATACCAATCCAAAATGATTTTATCATTCCATCGAATTAGCATTGTGTCTAAAAAAGGAACACTATTATTGTTTTTTTTTTTCATTGTAAATTGAATGTTTTGGTTAAGAGAATTAAATATGTCTAATGATGTGTTCATTTGGTCAGTTGGTTTCTTTATTCACCAACATCCTTTATGCACTTACAGTTGATATTATTGAAATTTATTGGCATAAAATTGAACAACACACAACAATAAAAAGGGTAAATTTTCTTGGGCTTCTTTTTCTGATTTGTAATAACTGTTATTTTTCTTTTAATAATAAATTTTATGAACAAGTTTTTGGCACACCGATTAGCCCAATTCTGGCGCAAATTGTGATTAGTGGAAAAAATAATTGACAAACTTCCGTTTCAACTGCCATTTTTATTTAAATTCGTAGATGATATAATTACTTCCGTACCTGCTGACCAAAGCAACACATCATTAGACATATTTAATTCTCTTAACCAAAACATTCAATTTACAATGGAAAAAGAAAACAATAATAGTGTTCCTTTTTTATACACAATGCTAATTCGATCGAATGATAAAATCATTTTGGATTGGTATCAAAAACCCACTGCGTCGGGAAGATTTCTGAATTATTTTTCAAACCAACCCACCAATCAGAAGTACAATACAATAATAGCAATGAAAAACAGAGTAGTTCATATCTCGGATGAAACATTCTTGCATAAAAATCTTAATAAATTGTTCCAACTGTTTTTAAATAATGGCTATCCTAAAACTACTTTAAAAAATTGATTTTTAACTCAAACTTTTATGATGGTCCCATCGAAGAGAATGTACCTGCTCAAATCAAATATAAAAAACTTAGCTATGTTCATAGACTCATGGATAATGTCATCAAACATCTTAAGCCTTTTAATATCATAAAAATTGCAAAATACAATTCCATTACAATTAAAAGTACCTACTTTTTCCAAAATAAAAGACAAAACGCCTAAACTTGACAACACAAACGTTATTTACAAAATACCCTGTCAGGACTGTGACGCCTGCTACATAGGTCAAACAACTCAAACTTTAAAACAACGAAAAGTACAACATAAAAGTGACAGCAGATTGGGAAAAAAATCATGCGCTCTAGCGACCCATTTTCAAAATTTGAATCAGCTGTTTAATTTTGAGAATACATCAATTTTGGAACGCGAGGCTAATTATCGGAAATGCATATTCTTGGAAATGGTACACATAAACGGTGATGGGAAGTCAATTAATTCTAGATTTGACATAGACCAACTTAGTGTAATTTACTGTGGTCTCCTTGATTAATTTAAAGTGTATTTATTTGCCACAATTTACCAAACTTAAAAAGGAAACTCCGTGTATAGACAGGCAAAAATGTAGGTTTTGTGTGTTAATGCACTAAAAAAGATTTTTTTTCTTGAATACTTTAAATACCTCAGTTCTTATCGGTCATTTAAACGATGTAAATCGCTGCATAAACATCTAAGTTGCAAAGTTTTGTAATTGCTCGCTTTATCTGAATTTACCTGGTAAGGAAAACTATAATAATGAACAAAATTTATTTTAGTCAACACTGTTTTATTTTAGCTATCATCCTCCTGAGGAAGTCATAAAACTATGACGAAATATATTGAGGATTAAGCAGAAAAAAAAATTTGCTTTTTATTTATACAAACTGCACGCCCAAAATTAACAAAATCTTCATATATATATGTTCAGGTACCACCTTTTGAAACGCCCTGTAAATCAGGCATAAAAGTTACTTATCTTAAAACTGGCGCAAAATCAGTTTGTCCTGTTTTTTTGACGCCAAGGCGGTACCATATCGCCAGGAAGTCTGAAAAGTACGCTACGAGTACACAGACTCAATTTATTTATCTTCATTTTTTCTTACGCATATATTGTGGTGCTTGTGTCAACCCCCACAGGCTACGAGGGTATACCTGAGAAGAGGCATTTTCCCACTGGTGAAGACGACGAGAGAGGTAAGCTGTCTTAGTGTCGCCCCGTTTATTTATTGTAATTCGCTATTTTTATGCCTCTTTTAAGGTCGCATTCTATTTGTACCAGGGTGATACTAGCACCCTTTTAAAACATAAAAAAATACAGTCCCCACAGCCAGCCAAAATCTGAATTATCGAAGTTGCGTTAACATTGGCCACTTCGAGCCGCATCTTTGTGCAATTTTTTAAATTTAACTTATTCTTTCGCTAAAAAATACGTAGAATAAAATAGTTCTACTGAATATCAATTTTCTTGTTAATAAATACCATTATTGAGTGTTTCATCCGAGAAGAACAAATCGACGAGAAGCGACAGCTTTGTCGGAACCTTTGAGTCTGCTGGGGTCGATTTTCGTGACCGTCGAACACCATAATAACACTGCACGAAAGTTAAAATGGGTCCGCCAGTCCCTATTAACACTGCTGAACCATTGATATGGTATTAGTAAGAGGGCAAATTTTAATGTATGTACTTACCTTAGACAGTCTTGTGAAATGAAGAGACTGACTCCAGAGTCAGTTTTTAAAAAAGAGCCAGGAACTGCACAAGAATATCCAACCATGTCTGTCACATAAGCGCACACAACTAAAATATACACATAGTCTTCTAAACACTAGAAATACAATATGCAACTTGTAAGAAGTAAAATAGTAAATAAAAAACTTACCAAAACTATGTGTATATTTTATTGGATTGGCATCCCATCCTGTATAATTATTGAACAAACCAAGTTCTATGGTAAGATGTAACTAGTTTTACACCTATTTACAGTGTGTGCACGATACTTTGGTGACAGCGCTACATACTTACGACCCCATGTCAATCTAATCCACCGATATCTTAGCGATCCTTTGGCGAAAGCGCTTTTTTTCTTTCGCCAACCCTTTTAAAATACTCCCCTCTACCCTAACCCACTAGTATTTTTTTCTTTCGCCATCCCTTTTAAAATACTCCCCTATGCCCTAATCCACTAGTATTTTTAGTGCCCCTTTGGCGCAAATATGCATTTTGGACACTCACTCACCCTTATGCAATATAGGGGAAGGAGGCATTGACACTATATATGACCTTCTTACACCACCTTACACAATTCCCGTAATACACACACACACCATCAGTGCCTTTCTGACACCTTGACCACACTCAATATACGTCACTGATAAATAGGTCTACTTCTCCGTGTGTGTATTCACTTCAACACCGGAGTTAAGTTAAGAAAAAGTTGAAATAAGGATTACTATACTTGGGTTGAGGTTACCTACTTTTACATTACGACCGTATTGCAGTTCGTTTAAGAATTGCTATACTTATTTCCAGTTTATTTGCTTTTCTCTCACGCTAAGAAAGTTCTTGTTTCAACAATTACAATACTTCTTTTACTCGTATTTAGTATTGAAAGAAGTATAGATGTGCGTATTGTGTTAAGAATAACATGCCTTTTGGAAGGACTATACTTGCTCTTGCGGATATACAAGACTAAGCTATCCTTCACTGAAGACTATTACTCTTGACTCTAGTATAGCTGTTTTTCAGTGTAATGCGTTTAAAGTTGAATGATCTCTAGATATATCAATGTGTGGGAAAATGTTTGGATATTATGAAAATTCTGATATTGCCTATTTAATGTCAATTATTTTGCAGCAGTTTATTGTTACACCCTGTAAAAAATATTAACATGACACAAAAAAACCCTATATTCAGGTATATCGAATAAACATTTGCCCTCTTACTAATACTATATCAATGGTTCAGCAGTGTTAATAGAAACTCGGCCCGACGCACTCATTTCAACTTTCGCGCAGTGTTGTTATGGTGTCTCCAAGGTCACCGAAAATGGACCCGGCAACTCAAAGGTTCCGACAAAGCTGTCGCTTCTCGTTGGTTTGTTATTCTCGGGTTTCATTTTCAGTAATTTACAATTAGGGATGGGATCATCCGGATGAAAAATAATCGGTCATCCGATTATCAAAATATTCGGAACATTCCGATCATTAACGCAGATATTCGGATAGTGAATAATCGGTAGAAGCAGCGGCTGCGGCTTGCCGATTATGCTGTTACTCGGCTCTAGACGACTGTTCGGAACGTCGAGAAATCGAGGATCGTTACGATTCAATATTAAATGCTCGAGCTCGAAATATTGTGTTTGACGGGAATAGATTGAGGAGCAGGGTTGCCAAATTTTTTAAAGTTTTCGATATTCTTTTACAATAATTAATGTTATACTATAAATCACTTACGATTAAACCATAGCAATACAATAAGAAACAGAAACGCTCTTATCTTCCTAATTTCAAAGACGGATTACGGAATTACTGAAAGTCCGCTGTTCTTCCCCGAAACCCGATACGAACGGACGGAGCCTAACAGATGATGCCAATCGAAGGACAAATTTTATTATTAATATTTTTATTCTCGCGTTTAAAGTTAATTTGCTTGCTTTGAAGAAAAAATCCAAGCAAAACCCAAGCAGAGAGAGCAGGAAAAAATTCAAAAAATCTATTCCCCTAACATAATTGTAAAGAAAGAAACCATTTTGATAGGCATCGTAATGTTGTTGCTTCGTTGCTTGTAATCACTTAATCCCCTTTGTAAAGAACAATATTTCATTTATGTGTTAATAAATCGGAAACACGGCAACATCGTCTGGTTGTCGCCAATGTCGCCATCTCAGACCCAGAATATAAGGTATTCTGGGTCTCAGTCTCAGATGCGATCATTATTCGGATGATTATCCGATTATTAAAATCATCGGAGGCCGAGTTTCCGATTATTGAAATCATCCGATTATTCCCAACACTATTTACAATCCTACAAAATAGGTATCGCAAATATATGTTGGTTTTATCTGCCCAGGTAAAGGAGACAGGTAAAAAGATATAAACAATTTTTTCGCATTTTTTTATAGTTCTCTCGCTACGCATTGTTGGATTTTAATACTTTAAAATCATTTGTTTTTACCAAAACGCAATAAAATTGTTTGTTGAAATATTTTATTATTTTAAAACGTCGAAAATATGTCTACCGCGGCTAAACTTAATCTTAATCTGCACGGAATGGTTGTCTAACAGATATGCAAACACTGTTAACTCTCGCAAATAGAATAAAAACCGATGATTCAATAAAAAGCTATTTCAAAGTACGATATTCGGATATTGATGAAATTAAAGAACGGTTTCTGGATTACCACGAAAAATACATTCATTTGTTGCTGGCGGCTAATCCTGACGAAAATATTGAGATAGAAGACAGCATTCGAGAAGGTTTTTTAAGTGATTTTTATTCAATTAAGTCGATTTATATAGATTTTGTTGAAATTGACATAAATATAACGCCTAATAATAATGCTTCTCTATGCTGTCACAGACGCAATCTCAAGTTTCGCAAGCAAGATTACCAAAATTAGAAATTCCGAAATTTAAGGGAGATTATAAAAATTTCGTTTCTTTTCTAGATTTATACAATGCTCTAGTTCATAACCATCCGACGCTAACAGATATTGAAAAATTTAATTATTTAATCAGTTTTCTTGAAGGTCAACCATTGTCTTTGGTTAGAACTTTACCTTTAACTGCTGATAATTATTCAACCGCATATGATTCTCTAGTAAAACGCTATTTAAATAAACGCCTCCGTGCTCAAAATCATTGGCAGGCTCTAGAAAATGCTCCGAAAATTACTTCGGAAAATCCTGCCGCGCTTTGAAGTTTATTATTAGACATTTTTTCTGATAATATATCCGCATTAAAGGTCTTAGATTTTCCAGTGGATTCCTGGATTATGATGTTACTTAAACGATTAGATCACTCTATCGCAACTAAATTTTAATTAAAACATTGTTCATCTCAGGTACCTACCTATCAATCCCTAACTGAATATTTAGAAAAAATCTGTGTTGCCTTTGACACGCTGAATTATTCCTCTAGTTACGAGTATAAGAGAAAACCACAAAATGTAACACGACAAGCTGGTACATTTTTTGTTGACTAAACAAAAATGTCCTTTATGTAAGGAAAACCATACTTTGTATAAATGTTCAAAATTTTTACAAAAAACGCCTTAGAAAGATTTAATTTTTGCAAAAGCTTACATTTATGTTTCAATTGTTTGAGTGACATTCATGATATAAAAGGTTGTCAATCCTTAATAATTACTTGTAAAACGTGTCACCAAAGTCATCATAAGCTGTTACATTTTGCTAACAATAATCTGCACCAGTTAAAAAATAAAAACGCATCTAGTTTTTAAAATGGTGCACAAGTAACGCCGCCGCTAAACGCTGATAGTTCTTCCGCGCCTTCTCTAGATACTACACCGTTACCGCCTACAAGTACTGATTAGACATTTATTTCGAAAAATCAATTTTCCGCTTTAACGAACTCAAATCAAGTTTTTTCGGCTACTGAAGTACACAACCAAGGTGTTCTACTAGGTACCGCGATCATTCATGTTAAAGACAAGTTTGGAGTATTTCAATCTACGAGGTGTTTAATAGATTCTGGGAGTATGACGTCATTCATTACTCTTAAAGCAGCTAATCGCTTAGGTTTACCAAAAAATAAGTGTATGCTGGAAATAAACGGCGTAGGCTCTATGCAATCTAAAGCAACCTATGGAAGTGTTAAGCTCATAATTAAGGCTGTCGGCTGTCGATCAAGACAATAATATTCTGATTACTGATGCTGTCATTTTGAATAAAATTTGCGACAGTTTACCTTCCATGAGTTTTTCTCCGCATAACATAAGCAATATAAAACTTGCCAACGAAAATTTTTATAGTCCGGGCAAAATAGATTTACTTTTGGGATGTACCTGAACCTGACGCGATTAATACTATTTTTGACTATATTCTATTAGGCAAATTTATTGCGCCAAAAAGTCCTGAAGTGTTTTCATTTTTTTGTCACACACTGGATACTAGTTTAGATAACACTTTAAAGAAATTTTGAGAAGTAGAAGCAATTCCTTATGTTAATGCCTTGTCCTCTGACGACAAATTTGCTGAAGAGCATTTTATTACCACGCATACTCGCGATTCAACCGGTAGATACGGTGTTTCGCTCCCCTTTCGTGATAATTTTTTGCCACAATTTTCGGGTATTCGTGACCTGGCTATAAAACGGGTTTTGTCACTTGAAAAAAGACTTTTAAACCAGCCCGATATTTATTTACAATATAAAGAATTTATGCGCGAATATTTAATTTTAGATCACATGGAACTGATTGAAAATGTTAAACCTTTTGAAAATGCTTACTATTTACCGCGTCATTGTGTTCTTAAACCGGATAGTCAGACTACTAAATTACGGGTAGTATTCAACGCAAGCGCCAAGTTACCTAATCAAACCTCATTAAATGACCATTTATTAGTTGGCCCTAAACTGCAACAGGACCTCATATTCTATTCTATTAAGCTTTCGAATTTTTAATTATGTTTTGTGCGCAGATATAAAACAAATGTACCGGATGACACTTCTTAATCCGTCACATCGCGATTATCAGCGAATAATATTTAGATTTTCTCCTGATGAACCCTTACAAGATTATCGATTAAAAACAGTGACGTACGGTTTATCGCCAGCTCCTTTTTTGGCACTTCGTACTTTAAAACAATTTGCTTGGCAGAAGATTGGTTGCAGATGAAGGCAACAATTTTTCTTTGGCAGCCGACGTCATAAATAATTTAACGTACGTTGATGACGTTACGGCTGGTTGTTTTACTTTGAGTGATGCTGCAAGTTTGCAGAATGAACTCATTTTTCTCTTAGAAAAGGGAGGCTTTCAGTTACGTAAATGGTCAAGTAATGAACCTTCTTTATTATCAAATTTAAACCCTGAACATTTATCGTTTAATTCGCGATCCTTTGAGTCAAAGTCAGATGATGCAATTTTAAAGGGTTTGGGACTTAAATGGAATCCCACTTCTGATGGTTTTTTATTTTCTATTAATCCGCTAGATCGGCCGTGTACTAAAAGCAGTATGTTGTCAGAATTAGCAAGATTTTATGATCCCCTAGGTTTTTGTCGCCAATTTCTCAATTTAATAAAATATTAATACAAAAATTATGGACACTGTCCATCGATTGGGACTCCGAACCTCCTTATGATATTGTAAGATTATGGACACATTATAAAAATGAATTACCACTAGTACGTCAATTACAGATTCCGCGCAAGATATTTAATAATATTGACTGTCGTTATGAGCTTCATGGGTTTTGTGACGCGTCAGAAAAGGGTTATGCTGCCATTGTTTATTTACGCATTTTTGATGAACATGACGTTTGTTGTAAGTTTATTTGCACCAAAAATAAAGTAGCTCCTTTGACAAAATTGACGATACCTCGTCTTGAACTTTGTGCGGCTGTATTACTTTCTAATCTTATTACTTTTGTTAACAGAACTTTTCAAAAATATATTAGTTTCCAAAAATATATGCTTGGACGGATTCTCAAATCGTCCTTTGTTGGCTTAAAGCTTCTCCACACTGTTGGAAAACGTTTGTGTCAAACCGAGTAGCATATATTCAGGAACGCATACCTACCTCTTCGTGGCATCATATTCGCTCATTTAACAATCCTGCTGATTTGGCTTCTAGAGGCTGTTTGCCCTCGGAGCTTCTATCAAATACGTTATGGTTCAACGGCCCTAGTTTTTTACAAAATTCAGAGATTATTGAGGATGACAGTTTGTCTAATTTTTCGCATCCTGCTATTTCTGAAGAAACAAAAAATACCGTTCTTTTCGCTATGCATAATCAACAAAATGTTATTGGAATTTTATGTAATACATTCTCTTCTTTTGATACCATACTTCGCGTTCTCGTATATGTTTTTCGCTTTATCCAAAATTTAAAAAATAAAAAACATAAACGTGATGTAACTAATGGATCGCTTAAATCTGAGGAATTACACCAATCGCTTTTAATTTTAATTAAGTATACGCAGCAAATTTCATTTGACAATGCGATAAACCGAAAAGAATTCTCTAAACCGCTAAAAAATTAAATGTTTTTACTGATGAGCACGATCTACTTCGTGTAGGTGGAAGTTTAAAATTTTCTAATTTATCGTTTGACGCAAAATATCCTTTTTTATTGCCACGTAAAAGTCGTTTAACGACTCGTATTGAATATTATCACAAAAGGTATCTTCACGCAGGTCCTCGCACTCTGCAGTTCTTTTACAAAAATTTTGGATCTTATCTCCAAGACGAGCTATTAATTCCATTCTTTCTCAATGTCTAACATGCTGGAAAACTAATCCTAAAAATTATGAACCACCTATGAGTGATTTACCCGCATCTCGCATCGTACAAACCAAGTGTTTTTTAAATTCCGGCGTTGATTTTGCAGGTCCGTACTTTATAACTTTTAGCCGTCACCGGGGGGTAAAGACTTGTAAGGCATATATTTGTCTTTTTGTGTGTCTAGCTACCAAAGCTATTCACTTAGAATTAGCTAGTGATTTGTCGTCTGAAACTTTTTTATCGGCCTTACAAAGATTTATTTCACGTCGCGGTCGATGTGATCACTTATACAGTGACCAAGGTACTAATTTTGTAGGTGCCTTTAGAGAAATTCAGCAGTTTATGCAATTCGCTGCTAATCAAGAGAAAATTGAGTGGCATTTTAACCCTCCTTCTGCGCCTCATTTTGGTGGACTTTGGGAGGCTGGAGTGAAAGCTGTCAAAACGCATTTGACACATGTCATCGGGCAACAAGTACTAACATACGAGGAATTTTATACTATATTAACTTGAACTGAATTTGTTTTAAATTTCCGCCCTCTTACCGCCATGAGCGCCGATCCCGAGGATATAAATGCGCTTACTCCGGGACATTTTTTAACGTTGGAACCTTTGTCACCTTTGCCTACTACAGATATGACCAACCAACCGTTAAACCGTTTGTCGCGTTGGCAACTCTTGCAACGTTTGCACCGGGAGTTCTGGAATCGCTGGCATAAGGAATATTTACACTGTTTCCAACAAAGATCTAAATGGCTTAATGACACTTTAATCCCCCTGTGGGTACTCTTGTTTTAATTAAAACTGACAATGCTCCTCCAAACCAATGAACTTTGGGTCGCATTGTTACGTTAAATCCTGGCGCAGATGGTGTAGCACGAGTGGCTACTGTTAAAACTAAGAGCGGCACCATCGTGCGTCCTTTGCCCTTTGCCCATTGACCAAAACACTCAATAATGATATATTTACTAGCACCCTTTTAAAACAAGAAAATACAGTCCACACAGCCAACCAAGATCTGAACTATCGAAGTTGCGTTAACAATATATATATACAGCGTGTCTTCGGAAGTTCTTACCATATGGAAAAAAATTTTATTATTGATTTTACGAAAAAAAGTGCTTCTTTATAAAAAGTTCTGCATCGTGAGAAAATAGCATTTCCATTCAAAAATTTGATCTAGTACATACAGGGTGGCTCAAAAATGTAAAAGTCCTAATACACGTGAAGCTAAAAAGACATAAAATCGTTATTTAAAGGTAAACTGCCACTGCAAATGTCTAGAATTAACTTTTTTATGTTAGTAAATAGGTTTGGAACATACAGGAGGTCCCAAAAATAAAATTACATTTTTTTTATCGCCTTCACAAAAAAAGTATATCTTCATAAAAAGTTCTACATTGTGAAAAAAGAGCATGGTTATTAAAAAATTTTATATAGGACATACAGGTGGCAAAATAACTTAAATTTAAATTGTGACTTTCAGCAGTTTAAGCCACCCTGTATTATCCTACATCAAGTTTATAAATAACCATGCTCTTTTTTTACAAGGTAGAACTTTTTATGAAGATTTACTTTTTTTGTAAAGTTGATAATAATTTAATTTTTGGGACTCCTGTATGTTCCAAACCTAATTCCCGAACATACAAAAAGTTAACTCTAGTACATTTACAGTGGCAGTTTACCTTTAAATAACGATTTTGTGTCTTTTTAGCTTCACGTGGATTGGAACTTTTACATTTTTGAGCCACCCTGTATGTCCAATAAAATTTTGGAATGACGATGCTATTTTCTCATGATGCAGAACTTTTTATAAAGAGGCGCTTTTTTCATAAAATCAATAATAAAAATTTTTACCATATGGTAAGAACTTCCGAAGACACGCTGTATATATATATATATATATATATATATATATATATATATATATATATATATATATATATATATATATATATATATATATATATATATATATATATATATATTATATATATATATATATATATATATATATATATATATATATATATATATATATATATATTATATATATATATATATATATATATATATATATATATATATATATATATATATATATATATATATATATATATATATATATATATATATATATATATATACATATATATACGTGCATGGCTATCTAACTGGGCTCCATACGTTACACAGGCACCCAGGCCTCCACTGTAAAGAATAAAGATTTCCGTGTATATTGCATTCAAATAGCATTAAATAGTAAATGTCTACGTGAGCAACGTGAGAGGGGTAAGAAATAAGCATCCAAAAAAGATACAAATTTTTACTATACTTTTAAATGTAACACGCCTCCATACATTTTACGTCTAGTAAGCCTCCTCTGAATAAATTTTTATGCGCACAGCGAGCGCATACGCCTCCGACAATGTTGCCAAATTTAAGTAACGTCTTCAACAAGGTGGCACGTGGTAAATTCGTTTTTTAAACATACCAGTAAACTGCTTATAATATTATTGTAAAATGTAGTGAACAGCAATACAAAATCTCCCATTCCGTCGGTCTCTCTGTCCGTTGGCGCGAAAACTTAAAAACTACTTGACGGAAAACTAAAATATTTTAGAAATATATTAGTCTGAGACCTAGCTTAAAACCCAAAACATTTCCGATTAACTCTGTACAGCATGAACACTTTAAAACATTAATTTCTAAAAATAAGATATTAGTGTCCATAATAAATAATGTAGTCAAATAAAAATGTTTGGGGCATAACAAACCAAAAAGACAGTGTGTTCTGCGCTTGCATTAAATTATGTGGCATCCAAAAACTAATGGAAAATCCCGGGCCGGGAGGACAGTAAGCTTTCACCTTGTTGGGGATCATCAGACTGACGTAACCCTCAGGCAGCAGGCATAGTTCTGTTTTAGAAGAAGTGTTGACTATGCAGGATTGCTATTGATGGTTACGTCAGTCTGATGATCCCCAAAATTTTGCGCCACATTCAGAGGGTTGATCTTTTGACTTCTATCGCGAGAGAAAGTATTTTATTGGCGAAAAAAAATCTTTCGAGATTTTTTTCAGATCACGTTTGGGGGTGCCCAGATCAGGGAAACATGGTTTCCGATTTCCGTCTGTATGCTGGCGCGGAAACTTAAAAACAGCGTGAGCGAGCACATTTTAATAAATAGTATCTATTTTTTGTTTAAAATGATACATTTTACACAAATTATACTTTGTATGTAGCTAAGTCTTTTACCGTTGATATAATAGTATTTTTTATTGTTTCTTTAATTCGAAAATATAAGCATTCTGATGAACCCAAAGCTTTCAGTGACAATTTCGATTTTTCTTACAACAGAATGTGAAAGAGTAGAAAAATGCTTGTTTAGTTTTGTAATAACTCTAAAACATTAGCTTAAAAGAAATAAACACGCAAATGACGATTTTACGTAAAAAAACTTGATAAAATTTTTATACAGGGTGGGAAGTTTAAAAAAATCTTTTCTATGTCTTTTTCCCCGACTGGGATTAAGCGTAAGTTCGTGGCTTTTTCTTTTTTAAAGTGCATTTTACCTTGTATATAGAACAAACAAATATTATCTTTTTCTTCCCTCGCTGGAGGAGTTAATATTTTCTTCGTTTAATAATCGCCTCCCGAAATTTTTTCAGATCTTTATATTTTGGGGTTTCTGATTAACAAAAAAAATATTTTCTCATTTCCGTCAGTCTGTCAGTGGGCGCGAAAACTTTCTAATTACTCGAACAAAATAAAAAAAAATGCATATAAATTAGGCTTTGTCCTGGCTCGAAACCGGCCAATAAAATTTATACAGGGCGGAATCCAACCTCAAAAACTATATTTCTGATTTCGTCGCTGTAACTAAAATACAAAAATTGTGTTTTGTCTATAGCTAAAGATTTTATCGTTGATATAATTTAAGGCACTGTTGATGCCCTAGATATAGGGCGGGCCACTTAAAAAATTTAATTTTGCTGGTTTTTGCTCTAGTTAAGGCACTGTATATTTTCCTACGATAATACTTATAATACTTAGTTACATTTTACATTAGTTAGTTATTATTTATAAACTTGCATGTGCTACAGTTTGAGTTGATATTATAGCTTACTAGTTACTGTAGGTTACGTGCTACTATTGACAATTAAAGACAAAATAGTTTGCATTTTGAAAGTTTATTATTATTTCACGACAGATAAATCCATGCAAAGAATTTTATATATTTTCAGTACTGAACTGATGTACTGAAGTTATAAGAAAGTATATAAACTGAGGACCAAGTAGGAATTTATTCTTACCTTGACAGTAATTCTGAATTATTAAAACTGATTTTTTTTTAATTTCTTGTTTATTTTTAAAAATTGCGTCGCTGACGCGCCACCCTTAAAAGTTTTAGGAACCTAAGCCCGAGCTTTCTAGGCTTTTTGGATAATACGCTCCTGTATAGGGCGGACAACTTTAGAAAATTTAACTTAATATTTATAATATATTATTGTTTTTCACATATAGCTCTGTCGCTGGCAAAACTATATGCACTTTTTATTTATTGTTTCATCAGAGTATTTGTCCATTTTAACATATTAAATCTTATTTATTCTTGTCTAATTATGCTTTTTTAGTGTTCCTTGAAATGGAATCACTTCCATTTCAAGGAACACTAAAAACGTCCGTCTGTCAGAGGGGATTTTCTCTGAAACTGTTCAACGTAATCATTTGAAATTTAGCACAGAGATAGAGTGTGGTGGACCAATTATAGACGTGAAGTATAGGAAGTTAAATTTCGATTCTGGGGGTTAATTTAGGGTGGCAAATTGGGAAATGGAAATTTTTTTCAAGGGCATTGTGTGGGGAGCCTAATGAAAGCTTATTGAAGAACGAATTAAACAATATTTATAATACTCGTATATTTTCTATGCATTTTTTAAATATTTTTCGGAAAAAACGTGTAAAAATTGTTGTCCCCCACCACCCTTATCACTTATCACCAGAAGGAGCGTTTAGAAAAATCTGACAAAAAATCATGAACATTGAGAATTAGCTGTACCTAGATTAAACCAAAATTATCAGGATTGAACAATTCTACGCGATCAATTGTCATAAATAATTTAATTGTTTATTTCCTTATAACTGCTGAATTATTGGTTTTAGAAAAAAAGATTTTCGACAAAAAATATTTCTCACCATGTAAAGAACAACTTTTGTGCTTACACGATTCTCAAAATTTGTAATTTGGCCTATTCAGCTCCGCGCACACACGATGTGATACGGCGTTGGTGCTGTCGGCGGCGGGTAGCGCGGCAGATGGGCGGAGGTCGGGCGGCCGAGGTTTGCTCAGGTTAAGTAGGGAGCACGGAACACTAATTGTGCAAGTATAGCTTGCACTGGACCGATTTTTTATATTTTTATTTCTGTTCCGTGAAAGGCAGATTTTTTGTATCCTTTATAAGTTACGCAGTGTGAAAATAATAATATATATAAAACAAATTTAAGCTCTATTATTTTCCTCTTTGCCTATAATTTCTTACACCTGTCTCACCTGTAATTTTTTTCTAAATAACTTTTAAAATGTAGCAAACCCATTTTGATGTAGATTACATTATTTAGCTGTAAATCGGTAAAAGCTAAAGTTGATATATAATATATAATCTACTTAGAATTATGTTAGCTTAAAAATCCACCATTACCAGGTGTAAAGGGTGGAATTAAATTTAGATATTCATGTAATTTTTTAAGCAATGATTTATTTCATTACTATTATTTTTGTCGACTTTAAAACAATTTTTTAAGTATAAAAAATGAAAATAAATATAATATTTAAAAAGAAGCAAATCTATTTGGGTGTCTTTATTAATTTTAATATTTTGAATGGATATTTTCTCGAAAGTCTATTTTAATATTTTTTATTAGCTAGTATGCCATGGAAAATATAAGGTTCTAAAATAAATTTGACCAATGCGTACCAGTGTCTTACTTAAGGTGGACACAAGCTAATAGCTCGGTTAATTATGGAATTTCATTTTTGGCGTGTTGATGCAGTCACAACGCACATTTCCACTGTTTTAAAATTTTTTCTACCTCATAGACGTACGTTTTCATAGTGGTTAAAAGAAAATTATTTGATGTGCTTTGGGACCCTTTTAATTAAAAAAAAATTAGATATGAATTTGCTACCTCCTGAAACCCGAATACGACGCTTGACAGAGTTGCGTCAACATGGGCTTTAAGCTTTTTGTTTAACGCTATATTTTAACGTTGAAAGTTGTGTATTTTTCCATTTTTACCTAACATAAGGAGTTATTTACATCTTTTTGTTTTTTATTGCCTTAAGTCTTTAACAACCCTAAGCAACACATTGACTTTAAGAGAAATTATAAGTAAGTAATAAAAAAGTATCAAAATTGGTAATAGATTTAAATATTAAAAATAAATAAATACGTTTTAGCATTTTAATAAAATCCTTCATTAAATGGGTGAAAATATAGTAGACTATTTAACCAGGCGATTCCAAACGTTTCGAGTAGTCAGTACACGTTGGTACTGACGACCGACGTTGGTACACGTTTCTAAAAAACATATTGTTGAAAATCAGCGACCAACATTTAATGCTAGTTGCCAAGAAATGAGCCGCTGAAATTTAACCATAGCGATTTTAAAAACGTGTGCAAATGGATTCGCCAGCGACTCAAAAACTAACCATTTGCAGGCCCTTGTTTCAATAAAATTGATGCCACACAGAAAAAATTACGCAAAATCTCATTTAAAGTGTGGATGTTACAGATAATTATTATAATGTGTCGATTATACTACGCCGTTAAATATTACGATAAAAAGTTTTTCTCGCATTTTTTCAGTGTCAGGTAAATTTAAACAAAAATAATATGGTAATTTTGATAACTAGAACAGAAGGGTTTTGATAGGAATGTTTGATTGAAAAACTTTCATTCGAACACTTTTCAGACATTCCTTTAAGGTCCAAGAACTAGTTCTAGTTTTAATGAAATTTTAACGATATAAATTGTTTTAGGAGCAGAAAAAGTTACACCTTCGTGTCTGTAAGTTTAGCTCAGAAACAAACGAAAACATGCTCTTTAAATAGAAAACCAAGAATATCAAAAACTCCTAATATTATACTAAATTAAAGAAAAACACTTTAATATTTGTAGAATCTAAACCACCTGAAGATGCCTTATATAATAAGGACTAAACAAATGATGGTAAAACAAGCTATTCTCCGGACTATATGTCCCTCCGAGTGCTGGATTACATACCAAAATTTGCCGTATTTTCTTCTAACAGAGTTAGATTGTAAAATACGTTTTCAGAATGCAAGAAACTACCAGGAAGAAGGAAACTTTTTCTTTAGTTAGGATGTCGTCACCTGCAGACCAGTTTCGAACTCTTTAGTTCTCATCAGTACAAGATAGACATAGGCGCTGCCTATGTCTTACTGCTTATACAGTTCGACATCACAGCTTCAAAAGGATTTACTTTTTCCGAAGGAAGGTATGTTCGTCTATCTTGTACTGATGAGAACTAAAAGTTTCCTTCTTCCTGGTAGTTTCTTGCATGTTAGAAGAAAATACGGCAAATTTTGATATGTAATCCAGCGCTCGTAGAGATATATAGTCCGGAAAATAGCTTGTTTTACCATCATTTGTTTAGTCCTTATTATATAAGGCATCTTCAGGTGGTTTAGAGAACTCTAAATTCTCATTCTACATATTTACGTGTACACCTGACAAGTAGACTTCATTCAACTTTAATATTTGTTATATTACTCTTGCGCTTAATTTTTGACCACGCCTCTGTACAATATACGAACTTAAGCATAATCTCGACACCATTAGTGGACATCCCTCTAAATGTGGGCAATATCTCTTTTGTTTAGACTTGGTAATGTTTCGTGTTAGAGCGTGACAACAATTTAGCAAAAATAAATTTTAAAAAAGTTCTACTACTGTAACATACATTAGTAATAAGAGTATCTATTATCTATTTTTATCGTTTTCTTATCATATAAAAAAATGTACAAATAAAGTTACAGACCCCTATATCAAAGCGTTCACCGATCTTATACACATATGTATATTTTCGGAGCCCCAATCGTAATTTCAGCAACTACTTTAAAACATAAAATAATCATAAAAGTAAATTATTTACACACGCGTAAATCTTCCGTATTATTGGCCTCCTTACCTTGTTGCCATATTTCAGAGGCATAATAGTACGGAGAGCATGTGGAGGCACATTCGTCAGTACCATTAATTAAAGTGTATATGCGTATAAAACGGTGGCGCCCCGTAGATAAAATATTGTGAACTGCATTGTATAACTGTACATGTATATCGACCCAAAAAGCCTCCGAACAAAAATTTGTGAAACTTCTTCTGCTGACTTAAATCTACAAATAAATCCATTATACACGCAAATTCGCTTTGGCCTCCGATTTTGCGAATGCGCCTCCGATTTTGGAGGCGTGTTCTATGAAAGCATATATATTTTGGAGGCGTATAAGACATTTTGCATATATATATATATATATATATATATATATATATATATATATATATATATATATATATATATATAATTGGGGGTAATTTTCAACTGGTGTTTCGATAGTTCAGATTTTGGTTGGCTGTGTGGACTGTATTTTTTATGTTTTAAAAGGGTGCGACTGGTACAAATAGAATGCGACCTTAAAAAAGGCATAAAAATAGCGAATTACAATAAATAAACGGGGCGACACTAAGACAGCTTACCTCTCTCGTCGTCGTCACCACTGGGAAAAAGCCTCTTCTCAGGTATACCCTCGTAAGAAAAAATGAAGATAAATAAATTGAGTCTGTGTACTCGTAGCGTACTTTTTAGACTTCCTGGCGATATGGTACCGCCTTAGTGTCAAAAAAACAGGACAAACTGATTTTGCGCCAGTTTTAAGATAAGTAACTTTTATGCCTGATTTACAGGGCGTTTCAAAAGGTGGTACCTGAACATATATATATGAAGATTTTGTTAATTTTGGGCGTGCAGTCTGTATAAATAAAAAGCAAATTTTTTTTTCTGATTAATCCTCAATATATTTCGTCATAGTTTTATGACTTCCTCAGGAGGTTGATAGCTAAAATAAAACAGTGTTGACTACAATAAATTTTGTTCATTATTATAGTTTTCCTTACCAGGTAAATTCAAATAAAGCGAGCAATTACAAAACTTTGCAACTTAGATGTTTATGAAGCGATTTACATCGTTTAAATGACCGATAAGAACTAAGGTATTTAAAGTATTCAAGAAAAAAAATCTTTTTTAGTGCATTAATCACAACACACAAAACCTACATTTTTGCCTGTCTATACACGGAGTTTCCTTTTTAAGTTTGGTAAATTGTGGCAAATAAATACACTTTAAATTAATCAAGGAGACCACAGTAAATTACACTAAGTTGGTCTATGTCAAATCTAGAATTAATTGACTTCCCATCACCGTTTATGTGTACCTATGCGTTTCCGATAATTAGCCTCGCGTTCCAAAATTGATGTATTCTCAAAATTAAACAGCTGATTCAAATTTTTTAAAATGGGTCGCTAGAGCGCATGATTTTTTTCCCAATCTGCTGTCACTTTTATGTTGTACTTTTCGTTGTTTTAAAGTTTGAGTTGTTTGACCTATGTAGCAGGCGTCACAGTCCTGACAGGGTATTTTGTAAATAACGTATGTGTTGTCAAGTTTAGGCGTTTTGTCTGTTATTTTGGAAAAAATACTTTTAATTGTAATGGAATTGTTTTTTGCAATTTTTATGATATTAAAAGGCTTAAGATCTTTGATGACATTATCCGTGAGTCCATGAACATAGCTAAGTTTTTTATATTTGATTTGAGCAGGTACATTCTCTTCGATGGGACCATCATAAAAGTTTGAGTTAAAAGTCAATTTTTTAAAGTAGTTTTAGGATAGCCATTATTTAAAAACAGTTGGAACAATTTACTAAGATTTTTATGCAAGAATGTTTCATCCGAGATATGAACTACTCTGTTTTTCATTGCTATTATTGTATTGTACTTCTGATTGGTGGGTTGGTTTGAAAAATAATTCAGAAATCTTCCCGACGCAGTGAGTTTTTGATACCAGTCCAAAATGATTTTATCATTCGATCGAATTAGCAGTGTGTATAAAAAAGGAACACTATTATTGTTTTCTTTTTCCATTGTAAATTGAATGTTTTGGTTAAGAGAATTAAATATGTCTAATGATGTGTTGCTTTGGTCAGCTGGTACAGAAGTAATTATATCATCTACGAATTTAAATAAAAATGGCAGTTGAAACGGAAGTTTGTCAATTATTTTTTCCAATAATCACAATTTGCGCCAGAATTGGGATAATCGGCGACCCCATTGGTGTGCCAAAAACTTGTTCATAAAATTTATTATTAAAAGAAAAATAACAATTATTACAAATCAGAAAAAGAAGCCCAAGAAAATTGACCCTTTTTATTGTTGTGTCGTTCAATGTTATGACAATAAGTTTCAATAATATCAACTGTAAGTGTATAAAGGATGTTGGTGAATAAAGAAACCAACTGACCAAATCAACACATCATTAGACATATTTAATTCTCTTAACCAAAACATTCAATTTACAATGGAAAAAGAAAACAATAATAGTGTTCCTTTTTTAGACACAATGCTAATTCGATCGAATGATAAAATCATTTTGGATTGGTATCAAAAACTCACTGCGTCGGGAAGATTTCTGAATTATTTTTCAAACCACCCCACCAATCAGAAGTACAATACAATAATAGCAATGAAAAACAGAGTAGTTCATATCTCGAGTAAAACTACTTGCATAAAAATCTTAATAAATTGTTCCAACTGTTTTTAAAAAATGGTTATCCTAAAACTACATTAAAAAATTGATTTTCAACTCAAACTTTTATGATGGTCCCATCGAAGAGAATGTACCTGCTCAAATCAAATATAAAAAACTTAGCTATGTTCATGGGCTCACGGATAATGTCATCAAACATCTTAAGCCTTTTAACAGCATAAAAATTGCAAAATACAATTCTATTACAATTAAAAGTATTTTTTCCAAAATAAAAGACAAAACGCCAAAACTTGACAACACAAACGTTATGTTCAAAATACCTTGTCAGGACTGTGACGCCTGCTACATAGGTCAAACAACGAATACAACATAAAAGTGACAGCAGATTGGGAAAAAAATCATGCGCTCTAGCGACCTATTTTCAAAATTTGAATCACGGGTTTAATTTTGAGAATACATCAATTTTGGAACGCGATGCTAATTATCGAAACATTCGAAAACGACTTCCTCTTCAAAACTTGGACCGGCTTCTGGCTCCTCTGTGTCATCATACTTATCTGGTTCATCATATTTCTCTGGAGGCTTAGGAATGCTAGAAGCGTCATGAGGTACAGGTCTAATGGCTGAGGGGACATTAGGATACACTATTTTATGCTTGCTTTTACTAGAAAATCTCAGAATTTTTGTTTAGCAAAAGTAACAATCATCAACATGATTCTTAGGCTCCCTCCAAAGCATTGGCACGCCAAACTTCATAGATGTGTGAGTACCCCGTAGCCATCCTGCTAAGGTTCTTGAGCAAGTGCGGCAGCATTTTTTGGGAGCCCAAGTTTTGTCTTGATCGCCAACTTTGAACACGAAATGTAACGCGTAGGCTTTTCTTACAAGTGGGCTCAAGGCCTTTCGTTGAGCTTTCAGTGTCACCTCACCACATATATAACAGAAACTGTTCGGATGGTTCACACAGGATCGTAACCGGCATCGCTTCGCTTGTATATCCACTGCTGAATACTGTAATACTGATCCTCCGACAAGCGGTTGGCTGCTTATATACCCGTTTCGAACATCTGGTATTTTCTAGAAATAGCGGGAATCAAGAGTATCGAAAACCATTTTTGTATACAGGCGTCCTTCAATAAGTAGCTGTCCCTCCGACGACTATGGGGTACGATGAACTCTGGAATTACATGGGGTTTAATGGGTATCTCCTTTATTTGAAGCCCTAGGGGGTTGAGACTTCGTAGATGGGGAGCATCCCCAGACACACCCCATGCGGTGTTGGCCGATTGGGCACACTTTCCCTAGACTGAGAGAAAACGTAGACTTGGTAACGTTGCACCCCATTATGCAATAGAAAGATAAATATCGCACAGGTACATTCTTACACCTGATTAAAGCATGTTGTTGGCACTCTCTGGACTCTGTTACGTGATACGACAATTTAAAGGTCGGTGTAAGAGTTAAATAGGTAGGGCTTCTCGAAATAACGTATCTGTTTGGCGGAGAGGATTTTCGTGCAGAACAATGTTATTTCTTAGCATTAGGGTTAAAATTCATTATTATTATTATTTGTAATTATAAACGTAATTTGTAAACATGCCTAATAAAAACCATTTTTATCAGTATTTACTGTGAATAAACCTAATTACAAATCCATAATTTATTTTATTGCTTTTCTGGCTAAAGTGAGATCGTCATAAAATTAGTGTATTTTTAAACAACTTGTTATTAAAAATTGTTATTAGGTATAAATGTTATCTTAACTAAATCACTATAAAACGTAGAAGTTTTCTAAGTAAAGGTCAAATTTACTTCTTCTATTACAAACATCCAAAATATTATGTTGCTTCTTTTAAAAATTCAAAAGTAGGATAAAAATAAAATTTAACTTTTGCCATAGGCAAAAAATTATTCAGAAATATTATTTTGTGCCAGTTTTAATAAACAATTACCTTTTTGAGAATGTTTTTTCATGAAAAAATAGCAGTCAACACAAAAATTATAAAAAAAAAACTCGAAAACCGCAAGGAATATGATTACCATTTATAGAACTCTTTTGTTGTAAATGACCTCCTCTATCACCTGTTTTCGTTTGATCCATGACTTATGGGATACCCTGTAAGCTATATTGATAGTCACCGATTACATGGAATAATAAAAATTATTACCTGTCCAACATTCTCCTCCATCTCATCTTCACGAGCGTCGTTGGTTATACGGCCAATGTAACCACCCTGTGGTCCCATACCATTTCGGTCATCCATCATACGCTGCGGTTGGTTATTTACTACCTTGCCATCATCGTTTCCTTTCCACGTGCCTTCGTCTTCTTTAAATGATGAACCTCTATTAAAATAAATAAAAATAACCACTGAATTCCCTGAGATGTTTTTTACTAAAATCCTAATTAACATTTTAAATCGGTCAGGTCACGTAAAATTTAGAACGAAATAATGACATCGATTTTTAGGATCCCCATTCTGGCCAAAATGTGGTCTATTCTTTAGCCACCCTGAGTGTAAGCCTGCCTGATGAAGGGTAAGGGCCCAGAAGTCGCGATAGCATGAGGGCACCCACACCAAAATCAAAAGGAATAGTCCTACTATTTTATCTTATTTGTCATTTTACGGTCTTGTGGTTGCACTAGCGACAGAATTAAAGCTTTTGCATTGACTGACACCGACACCGACCGCAGAAAATTCTTCATTTTCTATACATTTATATACACAGAAATGTATATATATATATATATATATATATATATATATATATATATATATATATATATATATATATATATATATATATATATATACAGCAGTGGCGGCTGGTGAAATTTTAAAGTTGATCTCTGTTGCTACCTACGTATCAAACCCATGCCAAATTCAGGAGTTTTGATAGTGAGCCTACTAGAAATGTTTTGGTAAAGAAAAAAAATTATTTTGTAATTTGCGAAAAAAGTCGAATGTTGCCTTGGCACACCCTGGGAAAACGTTTAGGTATTTTATTTATTATTTTTTCTAAACAAATTTCATTTTGTCGAAAATTTTTAAAGTTTAAGAGAAAAAAATGTGTTAGTAGAAAGTCAGTTATTTGAATTTTTTTAAACCTAAAATATAATTAAAAAAAAAAATTCAAATGATTGTAACTTTCTAAATACATTTTTTTCCTTGAAATGTATAAAATTTCACAAAATGGTGTAAAATTTGTCTAGAAAAAATAATAAATAAAATACCTAAACGTGTTCATTTTTTTCCCAGGATGTGCCAGGGCAAAATTCAACTTTTTTTCGCAAATTTCAAAATATTTTTTTATCAAAACATTTCTAGTAGGCTCGCTATCAAAACCACCCCTGAATTTGGCATGGGTCCCGTAAGTAGCAACAGAGATATACAACTTTAAAATTTCCCGGGCCGCGCCTGATATACAGTGTATCTACTTAAGCTGGCTGCATATGGAAAACTTTTTTATTATTAATTTTACGGAAAAAAGTTACTCCCTATAAAAAGTTCTGCATGGTCTAATACTTTTAATGAAATCATCAGACATCAAAATTTATCAGTCATACACGAGGTGTGTAATAAAATATGAATTTGGCGTACGAGCAAAGTACCTTAGTTTTTTAAAATATCAAAAAATGTTGTAAAGAAAAGTTGTTTAGAATTAAAAACTAGGTTCAAATATGCAGTCACGTCTACCTTTTGTTAAAATGTGTTTTTTCCCATACTCTACCCTATAGCAGTGAATATAATACATTTCTAATCAAAGTTACAATTACAATGACGTGTCTGTCACTGAACGTTAAATATTGGTTTGAAAGTCTAAATACTCGTAAGTAGATATATAACTCCTAAGATGATTAGTGGTGTATTCAGAGAATTTTCTATTAGAACGGAAACCTGAATTGAAAGAGAAGTTAGATATGCCGAAGCACTAGTGGAGTGATTGAAAAGCTAATACTAGTTGTTTTAAATCCATAATATGTTCTTTATTATGTAATTTTCACAATAATAGTACTTTATGCAACTTGATATTTGTAAAATAAATTATTTTGTTATGTATCAATTATTTCAATGCATCTTCAAAATGTTACAACAGAGAGGGTATGAAACGGAAGGTTATCACTAAAGCGTTGGAAACTGGGGCTATTCCAAGGATGGCTCTAACCTAGTTGGAAATAAAATTAGGATCCGATTTGAAAATAAAATACAAATATTTATTTACTCACTCTGTGTAATTTGAAAATGCGAAATACGAAAATACTTCGGTAAAAGTAATATAACATACAGGGTGTCTAAAAAGTCTTAGTATGGGTAAATATCTTTGCTATTAATAAAGACAGAGACACCAAATTGTAGTTGTGCCATATTGGTTAATAAATCTACTTTTTTAGGGAATTAGAATTTTTCAACCCCCTCGGGGGGTGACGCTAGGGAGTTGAGTTCAAAAATTTTGAATGCAAACCTATGCCGTGTGGTCCCTTCTTTTAAAAGTCTTCAAAAAAGAAACATTTTACCGCTAACCCCGTATTATAATTCATTTTTAAACGGCAAGCCTATAAAAATTATAAATCGTAAATCATGTAATCGGGCGGGGCATAAGTCGACCGTTAGTCGACCTCTTGTGCCCTACAGTACCAGTCTACTCGCACACTTTTTTGTTTTGTGGGGCACTTTTCTTTCTAACTTTTTTCCAACTTCCAACCACGCGCAAACCGAGCGTGCTAGACATACGCACGGAATTTCAGGAGATGGACTTTGGTGTCTACATTTGAACCCTAATGAAGTTGAAAATTAATAATTGTTAACCGTTGACAACATACTGCATGGTCGCGAGGAGTTGGACATTTCGCGTTGGTGGTCATAAATGAGGTACCACACGGCATGGGGATTAAAAATTTTGACCCCAAACCCCTAGCGTCACCCCTCAAGGGGGTTGAAAAAGTTAAATTACATAGAAAAGTAGAGTTATTAACCAATAAGGTACACCTAAAATGTTGTGTCTTTATCTTTAGTAATAGCAAAGATATTTGCTCATACTAAGACTTTTCGTACACCCTGTATAAAAATAAAATGGATCAAATTAAACAGTTTTTTAGTGTACATAATAGGCGGAAAATGGCCTAAGAATATATCTCCAATAGTCAAGGTACCACTACGTATTTAACTTTATAACTTTTCCCAAGTTTTTTTTCGATCTCTTTTTTTACATCTGCGCAGTAGACCAAAATGCGTACCACGCGCAAACCAAGAGCGCTAGACATGCGTATGAAATTCCAGGCGATGTACTTTGGTGTCTACATTCAAACCTACCAAATTTGAAGAATATATCTCCAATAGTAAAACTACAACTACGTATTTAACATATTTCTACGATTTTATGACGTCTTACTCTTTTGAACGTTCTTAACTATGTGACATTGTGACACCGCACAACAAGAATATGGGATGAAAAAATTTATTAAAAATATATAAACACAATCTTACGGTGGTACGGAACCCTATATGCGCGAGTCGAACTCGCACTTGACCGTTCTTTTATTTTACACAATCACAGCAACGCCCATGAATAATATTATTTTTGTCAAATACGGTATAGGGGAGACCGGTGACAATTGTAACAGAAAACACATGTGATTTTTTACAACCTTACCTGTCACTTCTGACCTTGCTGATTTTTTTTTCAGGATGTCCCCGAGCTTTGTAAGTAACCTAATAAATTTTGATTGGGTTTGATACCACATTGGTAAGTAATCACCAAAAATATTTCGAGTAATATGAAGCCGTTTCTTATTACCGTATGCTAGATTTCAATAATTTTAATAATATTATGGCTGAAGAAATATATAATATATAATACTGGTAAATATATATTTACCAGTAATACGGTAATAAGAAACGGCTTCATATTACACGAAATATTTTTGGTGATTACTTACCAATGTGTAATATATATTTTTATATTTCATTCTTATACATTATATATTTTTTCAGCAATGATTTCATTAAAAAGTACTAAAATCTTGGATAAAACAGCGATTTTTCAAATTTTGAGATGTTTAATTGAATTTATCTCGAAAACTACTAGCTCTACGGTTATGGCTTACATAACTTTTTTGGTAGGAAATTAAATTCCCTATAAAAAGCTCTTACAATTTTGTTGTAAAGTTAGTGGTTTACGAGAAAAATAAAAAAAAAACATTAAATTCGAGAAAAAATTGGTTTCAACGGCGAGGTCGGTTACACAACATAAATTGGCTACAGGCACTTTTAAAGAGGAAATATTCCTCTGTAATTTCCACCTATTGCCAATTAAATATCATGAAATGGCGCAAAGCTATAGATAATTGAAAAAAATAAATAAAATTTACATGTTTAACACCTTGCGGTGTATTGAGACACGAGTAACAGGTTTTTAATAGTTTATTAACACTTAATATGTACACAGGTATTTATAAGGATAGTAATAGATATATCGTAGGAGCGGTACTATCAGGGCTCACACCTAGAGCGCCCGAGTAGTAGCGTCGCGTTGGGTACTATCAGGGCTCACACCTAGAGCGCCCGAGTAGTAGCGTAGCGTTGGTCTCCGGAGCTGTAGTCCCTGCAAAGCCAAAGATCCAACCAGGATGCTGAGGTAGAGGCGAGAGAGCGAGCTCGAAGAGAACTGCCTTTCGTCGATGTCCAGCGGGCCGGGTTTTGTTGACTTCGGCGGCCGACTGGTGACGTCACAGGTGGAAGGGCGCGCGGGACGGCTAGCTGGCTTCGGGGTGCGTGAGGGTGGCGCCGCCGAGAGGGGTATTACGGAGCGGCCAGGTACTACGGAGGGTAGTGTTTGTTACACATGTTAATTAAATGGGAAATTTTCAAATTCATTTAGCGAGTACTTAAAATTAAAATTAAGAGCTCATGTTTGGTGAGAGTTTTTTTTTTATATATTTATAACATTATTCCGTCAATGGACCAAAAAAATAAAAATAGTCGTCTAAAACGAAGCACCCCTAATATATATATATATATATATATATATATATATATATATATATATATATATATATATATACGGGTGTCTAAAATAGGTGATACCACTATTGCTATCTCCGAAATGGTAAAAGATACGAGGTCGGTTAAATTAGAGAAAATGTGACATTTCTAGTCCCTATACATATTCCGTTTACGGAGTTGCCAAATTCTCTATAGTTCCTTATCTACAGGGGATTTTTCAAAAATAGTCAAAAATTTAATTCTTAAATATCTCGAAAACTATTATAGTTAGGAAAAAGTTGTTTTTACAAAAATCACACGATTTTTTACCTTCCCTAAAGTAACCTTATTGTTTTGTTTATACCATTTGTTTTTACTGAGTTACTGATACTAACTTGTTTTTTTAAAATACGGACCTGGATTTTTTGTTGCATTTTTGAAAGAATACTTCATACCATTTATTTACAACTGTGTATCACTTTATTATGTTTTCGACGTTTTGGTGAAGAATAGTATCATCATCAGGATATTCTACCAGTACGGACCTGGCATTTTTCAAGTTAATGCGCCATTTCACGACCTATTATGGCAACAATTAGGTCAGAATCAGTAATTATGGATTAAATTGTTTTAACTGGTAAATTTTAATTATACTCATGATTACTAACCAGGACCCTCAAGTTTGTAAAATTGGTCCAAGCAACGCCTGAAAAAAGCATAAGCTTAGGTTTAATTATAACAAATCCTAATAATTAATTCTTAGAGGCGTGATTGGCTTCGTGTGGTCAGTCCAATCGCGTCCACCAACCTGTTCGTCTGCCCGTCCATATGTTATGATTCAACGCAGCGTCAAAAAATAAAGCAGAAAACGGATTTTAGGTTCGATTTCCTTATAATCCGAACCCAGTAAATATGACAATGGTTTTATGCTAGAACATAGTTAAAGGTCTTTAAGATAATATGGTTTGTTTTCAGAGCCAGTAAATAGTAATTCAACTGTACCAGCAGAATGAGTTGTAGCAGAAATGAAACCATTGGGTAAAATAGGATTATTTATTATTATTTTTTGAACTGAAAGGTGATTTTTGGATAAGAAAATATTAAAAACGTAAATAATGAAGAAGAATATGTAGTAAACTTAACCACTAGTTAGGTGCTGTTAATAAAGGCCGCTAATTATATCTGATCTGAGTCTGCTAAACGTTTGCTTTCAATAGCTCATTGGCTTAAGTGCAATTTGACAAACTTTAATGACCAAAGGGTTCTGGTTAGTAATCATGACCTTAGTTTAAAATTAATCAGTTGAATAATTTAAACCACAGCGATGGGTTGTGAAATTGTGCCTTAACATGGAAAATTCCACGTCCGTATCGATAGAAAATCCTGATGATGTTATTCCTGATCAAAACGTCGAAAACCATAATGAAGTGATACATAGTTGTAAAGGGTATGAAGTATTCTTTCAAAAAATGCAGCAAAAAATCCAGGTTCGTATTTGAAAAAAACAAGTTAGTATCAGTAACTCAGTAAAAACAAATGGTATAAACAAAACAATAACGTTACTTTAGAGAAGGTACAAAATCGTGTGAATTTTGTAATAACAACTTTTTTCTAACTATAATAGTTTTCGAGATATTTAAGAATTATTTTGACTATTTTAAAAAAATTCCCCGTAGATAAGAAACTATAGAGAATTTGGCAACTCCGTAAACGGAATATGAATAGGGACTATAAATGGCACATTTGCTCTAATTTAACCGACCTCGTATCTTTTACCATTTCGGAGATAGCAATAGTGGTATCATATATATATATATATATATATATATATATATATATATATATATATATATATATATATATATATATATATATATATATATATATATATATATATATGTATATACAGTGACCGGCAAAAAGTTCGCAACATATGGGAAAAATTTTTATTAGGTGAGTATTGGAAAAACTTTTCCGGGGGATCGGTTCTGCATGTCCGATAACCTAAAAATCGATTTTGACATACGTCACGTGACCACTGGTATAGCGTCAAATTAAAAAAAAAATTGTTAATTTACAAAAAGTGAGGTTAGTTGACGAGATATCAAAAAAAGTTATTTGAAAAAATTGCTTAGAATTAAATTCTAGGTCCTTGTGCAAAATTTTAAGATTTTATTTAAAAAAATTGGAAAACTCAATTTTTTTTAAATATTTTTTTATCGATTTACAAATTTCCAGTTTTTTTCGTTTAGATAGCTTGGCTAATGTAAAGCCCATGTATCTGGATGAAAATAAACGAATGTAGTAGTTTTTTCTACAATTGACAGGACAAAATTAAAAAAAACAGGGTTTCGCCGGACGCTAGCTGTTGCAATGATTTGTATCTAGCAGCAGTGTCAAAATTTTAGAGACATTTCAATGAGATTACATTGAGAAAACCTTAATCGTCTTAAATATATCTGAAGTTCGACTTTTTGTAAAGTTAAGGGGAGTAAAATAGATAATAAACAAAAAATTACCTGTTTATTTAATCGAAATTTCATAAACGAAAACCAATGTAAGAAAAACTTAAAAGTAGTCAAATTCTGTACTAACAACATAAAAAATCATTGTTTTTCCTTGGGTGCACAAAATTTAAAACTCAGTATGACCACCATTTCTCTCCATACATACTATTGTTCTCGAGCGCAACTCTCGATTAACATTTCGGAGCATTTTACGATTTATTTGCAATACACAATTTCTAATGACATTCTCTAAATTTTGTATATTCCTAAAGAGTCGATGTTTGTACACAGAGTTCTTTAGGTATCCCCACATAAAGAAATCTAACGGAGTCAGATCTGGTGATCTCGCAGGCCACGGATTTTCAGAAAACCATCCTATCCACTGGTTTCCAAATTCTTGATCCAGCCATCTCTTCACCTCATTTGTGGAATGAATGCTAGCTCCGTCTTGTTGAAAGTATAAATTTCTTCTTTCGGCTAATGACAAATTGTCTAAAAAGTCAGATATCTCAGTTTGTAGAAATTCTAAATATCGTTCTGAATTTAAATTGTCTCTAAAGAAAAAAGGTCCCACTATTCTGAGGTTGAAAATTCCGCACCACACATTAACCTTAAAACTATATTGGTCTTTACTCTGAATTACAAAGTCTGGGTTTTCGGTGGCCCACCATCTACAGTTTTGTGAACTGACGGTTCCGTTAGAGGTAAATGTAGCTTCATCCGAGAAAAGAACGTTCTTTGGGAAATTAAAATCTTCCTCAATCATACCCTGGAACCAGGCACAAAAATCGAAGCGGGCGTCATAATCCCTATCTTTTAATACTTGTACAAATTTAGGTTTGTACGGATGAAATTTGTTTCTTTTTAATATCCTCCGCACAGATCTTTCGTGAATGTTAGTGATCTCCGATATTTGACTAACTGCTAATTGGGGTGTTTCTGTGATCGACAAACACACATCCAGAGAACCTTCGTCACCTGTTACCGGATTTTCATGGGAAACTTTATACTGATTTTCTACCGATCCCGTTTCTTTAAATTTATTGACTAGACGAGATACTGTGGAATAATGGAGGGATTTATCGGGGTGCCTCTCATTAAAAATTGCTGCTGTTTCTCTATGGCTTTTGTAATTATCTCCAGAAATTAAAATAATTTCTATCTTTTCCTGAAGAAGTAGTGTGGGTGCCATTTTAAGGAATAAAATATTAATAAACTTATGTAAAATATCAAACTTAGTAAGATGCGAGACATAAACCAATGACATAGGTTGAAATCAAACAAATTATAATTTGTTTGACATTTTTCTGTTGTTTTTAACCTACTAGATTATTTGGTTGTTTTAATTTCAGAGCCTGCTTTGGTAGTTTTAAGTACAACTAAATAGACCTGGTTGTTAAATTTATGTGCGAAAAATCTTAATAAAATCTTGATACAGTCATTTCATTAGATTCAAACCATTGCAACAGCGAGCGTCCGGCGAACACCTATTTTTTCGATTTTGTCCTGTCAATTGTAGAATTGTAGATCTGACTCCGTTAGATTTTTTTATGTGGGGATACCTAAAGAACCCTGTGTACAAACATCGACCCTTTAGGAATATACAAAATTTAGAGAATGTCATTATAAATTGTGTATTGCAAATAAATCGTAAAATGCTCCGAAATGTTAATCGAGAGTTGCGCTCGAGAACAACAGTATGTATGGAGAGAAATGGTGGTCATACTGAGTTTTAAATTTTGTGCACCCAAGGAAAAACAATGATTTTTTGTGTTGTTAGTACAGAATTTGACTACTTTTAAGTTTTTCTTACATTGGTTTTCGTTTATAAAATTTCGATTAAATAAACAGGTAATTTTTTGTTTATTATCTATTTTAATCCCCTTAACTTTACAAAAAGTCGAACTTCAGATATATTTAAGACGATTAAGGTTTTTTCAATGTAATCTCATTGAAATGTCTCTAAAATTTTGACACTGCTGCTAGATACAAATCATTGCAACAGCTAGCGTCCGGCGAAACCCTGTTTTTTTTAATTTTGTCCTGTCAATTGTAGAAAAAACTACTACATTCGTTTATTTTCATCCAGATACATGGGCTTTACATTAGCCAAGCTATCTAAACGAAAAAAACTGGAAATTTGTAAATCGATAAAAAAATATTTAAAAAAAATTGAGTTTTCCAATTTTTTTAAATAAAATCTTAAAATTTTGCACAAGGACCTAGAATTTAATTCTAAGCAATTTTTTCAAATAACTTTTTTTGATATCTCGTCAACTAACCTCACTTTTTGTAAATTAACAATTTTTTTTTTAATTTGACGCTATACCAGTGGTCACGTGACGTATGTCAAAATCGATTTTTAGGTTATCGGACATGCAGAACCGATCCCCTGGGAAAGTTTTTCCGATACTCTCCTAATAAAAATTTTTCCCATATGTTGCGAACTTTTTGCCGGTCACTGTATATATATATATATATATATATATATATATATATATATATATATATATATATATATATTATATATATGTATATATATATATATATATATATATATATATATATATATATATATATATATATATATATATATATATATATATATATATATATATATATATATATATATATATATACGACTTTGCCCCCTCCACCCCCAATTTCAATAGTTGAGCCCCTTCTAAGTCAAACATTAGACTGCGTCTCTGTCTATGTGACATGGTTTTTGGAACCTTTCCGACGCGACGTCTCGTATCTAGGCCTTTTTTTGCTCTTTTGGCGACGACACACGGTAAGGAAAATAGACTCTAAACTAAACAAAGACAGTAGTTTCTGAGCTTGTATTGTATTAATTGTATTGTATTAAATGGGGTCGTTCGGCTCTGGTAGCCCTACATCACTTCGACTAAGTTGGATCTTTTGTGAATACCCTACATTATTTACCCATCAATTCCCAAAAATTTTCGCGAAGTTTAGGATGTTTCTGGGGGCGCATTTTAATATATCTTCGGGCGTGAGAAACGCTCCCTCAAGATATTGCAGCCTTTGACGAGTTATTACTCTGCATTCACAGAGCAAGTGTTCGGCAGTTTCATCTGCTTCGTTACAGAATCTAGTGTTCTTCATCAGTCTTTCCCATCTTTTTGAGGTGATACCTCCAAGGACCGTGCCCAGTAAGAAGGCAGGTAACCAGTCTAAGTTCATTCTTTTGAAGCTCGAGGAGCTTTTTTGTGTAGTCAGGCCGATAACTAATCATTCTCTTTGCCTGTCTTTGTCCTGGAGCGTTCCTCCAGTGGGCTGTTTTGATTGGGTTGTTCTTTTTCCCATTCCCTGAGGCTTTCCGTACGGTGACCTCTAGTGATGCCGCAGAAGGGTTCAGGTCCGCAAAAAGGTGCCTGTGCTCCTTCTTTAGCAAGTTAATTTCTGAGCTTAAAAGAGTTAAAAGAGGACACAGTGCACAATGAAAAATACGCCTTCCAATAGAACATAAGTAGTTACGTTAATAAAATCATCCCCATTTAAATATTGCCTAAATAAAGGACGATCGCGTATATATATATATATATATATATATATATATATATATATATATATATATATATATATATATATACAGTGACCGGCAAAAAGTTCGCAACATATGGGAAAAATTTTTATTAGGAGAGTATCGAAAAAACTTTTCCGGGGGATCGGTTCTGCATGTCCGATAACCTAAAAATCGATTTTGACATACGTCACGTGACCACTGGTATAGCGTCAAATTAAAAAAAAAATTGTTAATTTACAAAAAGTGAGGTTAGTTGACGAGATATCAAAAAAAGTTATTTGAAAAAATTGCTTAGAATTAAATTCTAGGTCCTTGTGCAAAATTTTAAGATTTTATTTAAAAAAATTGGAAAACTCAATTTTTTTTAAATATTTTTTTATCGATTTACAAATTTCCAGTTTTTTTCGTTTAGATAGCTTGGCAAATGTAAAGCCCATGTATCTGGATGAAAATAAACGAATGTAGTAGTTTTTTCTACAATTGACAGGACAAGATTAAAAAAAACAGGGTTTCGCCGGACGCTAGCTGTTGCAATGATTTGTATCTAGCAGCAGTGTCAAAATTTTAGAGACATTTCAATGAGATTACATTGAGAAAACCTTAATCGTCTTAAATATATCTGAAGTTCGACTTTTTGTAAAGTTAAGGGGAGTAAAATAGATAATAAACAAAAAATTACCTGTTTATTTAATCGAAATTTCATAAACGAAAACCAATGTAAGAAAAACTTCAAAGTAGTCAAATTCTGTACCAACAACACAAAAAATCATTGTTTTTCCTTGGGTGCACAAAATTTAAAACTCAGTATGACCACCATTTCTCTCCATACATACTGTTGTTCTCGAGCGCAACTCTCGATTAACATTTCGGAGCATTTTACGATTTATTTGCAATACACAATTTATAATGACATTCTCTAAATTTTGTATATTCCTAAAGGGTCGATGTTTGTACACAGGGTTCTTTAGGTATCCCCACATAAAAAAATCTAACGGAGTCAGATCTACAATTCTACAATTGACAGGACAAAATCGAAAAAATAGGTGTTCGCCGGACGCTCGCTGTTGCAATGGTTTGAATCTAATGAAATGACTGTATCAAGATTTTATTAAGATTTTTCGCACATAAATTTAACAACCAGGTCTATTTAGTTGTACTTAAAACTACCAAAGCAGGCTCTGAAATTAAAACAACCAAATAATCTAGTAGGTTAAAAACAACAGAAAAATGTCAAACAAATTATAATTTGTTTGATTTCAACCTATGTCATTGGTTTATGTCTCGCATCTTACTAAGTTTGATATTTTACATAAGTTTATTAATATTTTATTCCTTAAAATGGCACCCACACTACTTCTTCAGGAAAAGATAGAAATTATTTTAATTTCTGGAGATAATTACAAAAGCCATAGAGAAACAGCAGCAATTTTTAATGAGAGGCACCCCGATAAATCCCTCCATTATTCCACAGTATCTCGTCTAGTCAATAAATTTAAAGAAACGGGATCGGTAGAAAATCAGTATAAAGTTTCCCATGAAAAACCGGTAACAGGTGACGAAGGTTCTCTGGATGTGTGTTTGTCGATCACAGAAACACCCCAATTAGCAGTTAGTCAAATATCGGAGATCACTAACATTCACGAAAGATCTGTGCGGAGGATATTAAAAAGAAACAAATTTCATCCGTACAAACCTAAATTTGTACAAGTATTAAAAGATAGGGATTATGACGCCCGCTTCGATTTTTGTGCCTGGTTCCAGGGTATGATTGAGGAAGATTTTAATTTCCCAAAGAACGTTCTTTTCTCGGATGAAGCTACATTTACCTCTAACGGAACCGTCAGTTCACAAAACTGTAGATGGTGGGCCACCGAAAACCCAGACTTTGTAATTCAGAGTAAAGACCAATATAGTTTTAAGGTTAATGTGTGGTGCGGAATTTTCAACCTCAGAATAGTGGGACCTTTTTTCTTTAGAGACAATTTAAATTCAGAACGATATTTAGAATTTCTACAAACTGAGATATCTGACTTTTTAGACAATTTGTCATTAGCCGAAAGAAGAAATTTATACTTTCAACAAGACGGAGCTAGCATTCATTCCACAAATGAGGTGAAGAGATGGCTGGATCAAGAATTTGGAAACCAGTGGATAGGACGGTTTTCTGAAAATCCGTGGCCTGCGAGATCACCAGATCTGACTCCGTTAGATTTCTTTATGTGGGGATACCTAAGGAACTCTGTGTACAAACATCGACCCTTTAGGAATATACAAAATTTAGAGAATGTCATTAGAAATTGTGTATTGCAAATAAATCGTAAAATGCTCCGAAATGTTAATCGAGAGTTGCGCTCGAGAACAATAGTATGTATGGAGAGAAATGGTGGTCATACTGAGTTTTAAATTTTGTGCACCCAAGGAAAAACAATGATTTTTTATGTTGTTAGTACAGAATTTGACTACTTTTAAGTTTTTCTTACATTGGTTTTCGTTTATGAAATTTCGATTAAATAAACAGGTAATTTTTTGTTTATTATCTATTTTACTCCCCTTAACTTTACAAAAAGTCGAACTTCAGATATATTTAAGACGATTAAGGTTTTCTCAATGTAATCTCATTGAAATGTCTCTAAAATTTTGACACTGCTGCTAGATACAAATCATTGCAACAGCTAGCGTCCGGCGAAACCCTGTTTTTTTTAATTTTGTCCTGTCAATTGTAGAAAAAACTACTACATTCGTTTATTTTCATCCAGATACATGGGCTTTACATTAGCCAAGCTATCTAAACGAAAAAAACTGGAAATTTGTAAATCGATAAAAAAATATTTAAAAAAAATTGAGTTTTCCAATTTTTTTAAATAAAATCTTAAAATTTTGCACAAGGACCTAGAATTTAATTCTAAGCAATTTTTCAAATAACTTTTTTTGATATCTCGTCAACTAACCTCACTTTTTGTAAATTAACAATTTTTTTTTTAAGTTGACGCTATACCAGTGGTCACGTGACGTATGTCAAAATCGATTTTTAGGTTATCGGACATGCAGAACCGATCCCCCGGAAAAGTTTTTCCAATACTCACCTAATAAAAATTTTTCCCATATGTTGCGAACTTTTTGCCGGTCACTGTATATATATATATATATATATATATATATATATATATATATATATATATATATATATATATATATATATATATATATATATAATAGAATATCATATGGTCTGCCATTCCTCATAAAGATACACAATTTGGGTACTCCAACATCTGACTATCGAATATTCTCTAATGGGGAATTCTATAATATGTATAAAAGTAGATAGTTTTCACAGCTACGAGACCAATCCAAATCCATACACGAAATCCCCCCACTCTTCACCCCACCAAATCCTCCCACTCTTCACCCCACCAAATCCCCCCACTCTTCACCCACCAAATCCCCCCACTCTTCTCCCCTCTCCTCTCCCCGCTCCAAAAACAAAAACAAAAACAAAAAAAAACAGACGACAAAAAACACTCTTCACACTACCAAATCCTACCACTCTTATATCAAATCCAGCTCCAAAGGAGCTTTCAAAACCATTCCTCCTACCAGCTTTTCCCCACGCCACTTTTATAGCTATAAATTCTCAATATTTAATACAATTCAGATCATGTCTGTAGCAGTCCCTATTGATATCTCCTGGGACGAAGAACATTGCGAAAGCTATAATCCACAAGAGTACATAGAAAACAATTTAATAATAATAAATCCACCTCCCAATCTATCTAAGAGTGCTAAAAAAAGTTTCGAACTGAACAGATAAAGAAAGTTCAAGAATTGGAAGCAAAAAAGAAAAACTATGTCTTGTCCAACAGCAAATGTAATGTTTAGTCATGTAAGCGGAAAGAAAACCTTGCAAGATTTTACTACAGATGAACTAGAAATGTTACCTTTGGAATATCTAATTAATTATGCAGATCCTTTGGAGCTCTTGGATGTATGGGGAAAATTGCCAATGTCATATAAATCAAGTTTTAATCTTCAAATTAAATTGCCATGTTTTTTTCATTATAATCGTCCTGACTGGAGCACACGCTTCGATGGCCCCCCTGTATCCCAGGAATCATGTTTCATGTGCAATAAAAACATAAAGTAGAGTAATGTAGATAAACATATTGTTATTTTTGTTCAAAAATAAACCTGTATTTTAATAAATGAATTTTTTATAAATATCAAACAAACTCCACTCTTCACCCTATTCTGAAAACCGACTCGGAGAATTTGACCTTGTAGGGATATCCCAAATCCACAAGTCCAGTAATAATGCTTCCGTATCGGAATGAAGCGTGTCGCAAAACTCACTAAAATCGTTAAACATCATTACGCAAAGCTTCACTCATAGTTAATTTCATCGTATTACAGCGCGTTACTTAAAAGGGTAAGTGCGGTTAAAACGCAAGTGTTGTACTAATGAATGATAACAATACACGGGTCAATACAGCAAGCTCCACCCATATGTAGAAAAAAGCGGTAGAAAGGACCCGCCCAAACAACAAATTTTTTATTTGTCGCTTCACTATTGGAGTTATATTCTTAAAAGTGGTTGGAAGGTATACACCAAAGTACATCCCCTAACACTCCGTGCGCATGTCTAGCACGCTCGGTGTGCGCGTGGTACGCATTTTGGTCTACTGCGCAGATAAAAAAAACTGATGTGAAAAAACAAAGGTGTCTAAAAAAAAGTCTATTAAAAAAAAGTTTTTTTATATTTTTCGTTTTTTACATCTGCGCAATAGAGATGCGCATGGGCATGCTCCGCCCAGACGGATTCTTCTCTTTATATTCTCTTTTCGCTTCTCGTTCTTAAGTGTCTGCAGTCGCACCTTGAGCTACAGTTGTGCTTTCTCCTTGTTAGCTATATATCATCAGCGGTTAGTTAACTTAGCGTTGATATTATATTAGGGTATCATTGTTTAGTTTGCAAAAACAGTATTGTGCAAAGTGTTGTGAAACCAGATAAAATATCCCAAGAATTGGTGAATAAGTATCAACCTTTTCTGCTTTTTTGTTCAATTCTCAAGATGTATCAGTGCAGTGAATGTAACAAGAGTTTTACTCATCAATCAAACGTGCATAGACATAAAAGAGAATCGTGTGCCATGAGACCATCTTGTTCGCGAGAAAAAAGGAAGGCTAATACCCAGGTATGTGATGTGTCCATGAAAAAAGCTAAAATAGAAGATAGACCCCCAATACATAAACTTACTTTATCGCGATGTAAAGATTGTGATACTTGGTATGTGAAAAATAAACCTTCTGCCCATTTACGTTCAAACTTACATAAAAGCGCACTTAAAAGTGATGATAATGTAAAAATTTTAACTTCCGCGTTTAAAAACAGGATTGTGTCTTACATGTTGCAACCATCGAAAAAATACGTGGACATTGAAGAGTTTTTTGATGAAGTACAACAAAAATTTGTAAGTTTAGTTTCCGAACAATTAGTTAAGCATGGAAGTGTTAAGATTAACGTAGAACTATTTGGACAATATATTTTACAAACAAAAGAGACAATCGAAACTAAATCGTTTAATACGAAAAATAAGGTCATAACTTCAACAACAGATTTATCTAATATTTATAAGAAGTTTTTGTCTGAAATTAAAGAGAAGGTGTCAATATTCACAGAAAATGGTTCAGGTTGGGCATTGGAAAAAATATTTCATTTGGAGCTTAATATAAATAAATTTAATCAAATTAGGGCTTCATCGTATATACCATATATATATATATATATATATATATATATATATATATATATATATATATATATGTTATCTACACTATCAAAAATTATTGAAAAATTAGTTAAAGTTAGAATGACTTCGTTTATAAATGATAATAATATTTTAGTTAAAAGTCAATTTGGGTTTATAAAAAATAATAGTACCAATGATGCTATATTTAGATTATTAGAAAACTTATATACACATATTAACGGTGGTGGAATTGCTGCTGCAGCCTTTTGTGACTTGTCTATAGCGTTCGATTGTGTAAGTCATGAAATTTTGCTCCAGAAACTTTATTTTTATGGTTTTAGAGGCGTTTCATATTCTTGGTTCCAATCTTATCTTGCTGAACGTGAACAAAGAGTATTTATAGGTGATACTTATTCTTCTATTCAAAATATAAAAAGAGGTGTACCTCAGGGTTCAGTATTAGGACCTATATTATTTCTACTTTTTATAAATGATTTAGCCAATTTATATATTAATGGCCAATTCACACTTTTTGCAGACGATACAACTGTATTATGGCACAGTACTGATCATAATTTATTAAAAAAATATATTTATCATGACCTTGCTAAAATTAAAGCCTGGTGCGATACAAATAGTTTAGTATTAAACTTTAATAAAACAAATATTCTTGGTTTTAAATGTAATATTGAGAATTTGGTAATTGGAGATGTAAGTATTGAGAGCCGCTTAAATACTAAATTTCTTGGTTTGATTATAGATAAAGAACTGAAGTTTGACTCTCACATTATTACGTTGTCTAAAAAAATATCTTCAGGTTGTTATGCAGTAAGAGTTATAGTTAATGAACTTGGTTTTTCAATTGGTAAAACTATTTATTATGCTTTAATAGAATCCCATCTTAGATATGGAATTTGCTTTTGGGGAATGTCAAATTACTATTTAATAAACACATTATTTATAATTCAAAAACGTGCTATTAGATATCTATGTAAAGCTACATCAAGAAATCATTGTAAGCTATTATTTATTAGATTAAAAATTTTAACAGTTTATAGCTTATTCATCTTAGAAACAGTATGTCTTGTGTTTAAAAATCGTCAGAATTTCAATTCTGAAAATACATATTATAATACTCGTCAATCTATAAACATACAATTACCAAAACCCACTCTTGCTCTAACCAAGAAGTCTGTTATATATGAAAACTTGAAAATTTACAATCACCTACCTAATAATTTAAAAACATGCCCATCAGAAAAAATTTTTAAAAAGAAAGTTCGTAAATTATTGATTGATAAAGCTTATTATAATCTACAAGAATTTTTTGAGGACAACCTATCAAATATTTAATAATATTCTGCTCTATTTTTATTTAATCAGTGGATTTAATTAATCTTTCTGTTGACTGTATAATGTATTGTGTATGGTAACAGTAGACACTATAATAAAAATGTTTTATTTTAATTGGAATTCATTTCATACAAAATGAAGCAATGCATGTGCATATGATAAATATTTAAATTCTGTTTAAATATATATATATTATATATATATATATATATATATATATATATATATATATATATATATATATATATATATATATATATATACTTTTTAAATTGATCTATAGTGTAAACTATTATTATGTGTATTTAATTGACGATTTAGATTTGGAAATGAGCAATATGAAAAATCTTATTATACATTTGCCAAGTTATACAATATCTAATGGCTACTTTAGAGGAGATATTACAATATCCATAGTACCTCGTTTTGAATTTTTGATTTTATGAAGTGAATTGTATTTATTTATTAGTTATAAGTTATTTAAGGTTGCTTTGTTAACGAGAATTTTTATTCTTATACAATAAAGCTTATTTTGACTTGACTTGACATTACCAAAACAAATTTCAAATAAACAAAGTGTTATTAACATCAAAAATAATGATTCATATTGTTTTGCATGGAGTGTGATAAGTGCATTATTTCCAGCTAACAATCATGTTGACAGAACAAGTTCATATCCAAATCCTTTTGAGTATTTAAATTTTGAAGGAATAGAGTTTCCTGTGAAATTAAAGGATATACAGAAGTTTGAAACTCTTAATCAAATATCTATAAATGTTTACGGTTTAGAGAGTGTTTATGAAGATAATAAATTAAAATATGAAGTAGTAGGTCCTCTTCATTACAGCAATAAAAAACTTCCGGTACATATAAATTTGTTGTTGATAAGTGAAGGTGAAAACAATCATTATTGTTGGAATAAGAACATGTCAAGATTAGTGTCATCTTAAATTAATAAAACAAGCTATAAAAAATATTTTTGTGATGGTTGTTTAATTTATTTTACATCAATGAAAAGACTTGAAGAGCATCAATCACATGATTGTAATCATTTGTTTACAAAAGTTCCTAACAATGACATTAAAATAAATAAGTATGGTCAACATATACCAGAAAATATTTGTTTGAAAATTTTCAAAAACAGTTGAAAGTTCCATTTGTCATATACGCAGACTTTGAATGCTTTTTAAAACCTTTGCAGCATCAAGAACCAGGAAACGAACAGAATTCTTATACTTTAAATACATTTAAACATGAACCGTATGCTTTTTGTTATTTCATTAAATGTTCATATGATGATTCTTTGTCGGTATTAGATTCATATTTTGGTTTGGATGCAGCTGATGAATTTTGTAAACGAATTGAAGGTCATGTACATAGAATTTATAATGAACATTTTAAACCTGTAGTAAAAATGCTTCCTTTATCAGATGAGGAAGAGCTGGCTTATAAAAATAGCACAATTTGTCATATTTGTAACGAAAAACTTGAAGAAAATGAAAAAGTAAGGGATCACGATCATTTAACTGGTAAATTTCGAAATGCAGCTCACAGTATCTGCAATCTAAATTTTAAAATTCCAAATTTTATACCCATCTTTTTTCATAATTTAACTGGTTATGATAGTCATTTATTTGTTAAACAATTGTGCTGTGAAGAAGATAATATTGATGTACTTGCACAAACCAAAGAAAAATATATTTCATTTTCAAAATCCATATTGGTTGACAAAGTAAAAGACAAGGATAATAAAGAAAAAAATCTGTTTATTAAAATGAGATTTTTAGATTCATTCCGTTTCGTTGGTTCCTCTTTGGAAAAGCTTGGTGAAAGCTTGGAACCAACTCAGTGCATTGAGATTAAAAAATATTTTGAAGATCCTAACCAGTTTAATGAAATTCGTAAAAAAGGTGTTTATCCTTATTCTTACGATGATTCTTTCGAAAAATTGCAGGAAAATGAACTCCCAGCTATTGAACATTTTTATGATAAACTTAAAGATGAACCTATGTGTCCACCAGATTACAATAGAGCAACGTAAAACACAACGAATTGCCTTTTTTGGCTGAAAATATTTGTGCACCAGGTTCAAAACAAAAGAAATTAATATGTAATTTAAATCATAAAGAAAAATATGTTATTCATTACCGAAATCTGAAACAGGTGCTTAAAAACGGATTAAAATTAACTAAAATTCATAGTTATTAAATTTAAACAAGCTGCATTTCTTAAACCATACATCGATTTAAATACCGAAATGAGGAACAAATCTAAAAATAAGTTGGAAAAGGATACTTATAAATTATTTAATAATGCCATTTACGGTAAATCTTTAGAAAACATTGACAAGCGAGTTGACATTAGATTAATCACACAATGGGAGAATATTGGTAAAAAACAAGGAGCGCAGACATTGATTGCTAAACCAAATTTTAAAAATCGATTAGTCTTTAATGAAAACTTGGTTGCGATACAAATGGAAAGAGTAAAGATAACTTACAATAAACCTGTTTATGTTGGCTTCACAGTCTTGGAATTATCAAAAACCGTTTTATATGATTTTTATTATGACTATATTAAAAGCAAGTATGGAGACGAAGCAATTTGGTTATACACGGATACAGATAGTTTAATTTTAAACGTAAGAACAGAAAACTTTTATCAAGATATGCAGGAAAATTTAGAGAAGTTTGACACTTCTAATTACAATGAAAACAATAGTCATAATATAACTATAAACAATTCTGTATTAGGACGAATGAAAGATGAATTTGCGGGCAAACCAATTTCAAGTTTTTATGGGACGGGAGCTAAAGCCTACTGTGTAAATTTAGAGAATAAATCTGAAAAAAAGGCGAAAGGAGTAAGAAAATATGTTATAGAAAATTCCATTACTAAACAAGATTATAAAGATGTAGTTGAAAATTCTGAGATTAAATTTAGAAAAATGAATATTTTTCATTCCATTTTACATGATATGTTCACACAATTAAAAAATAAGGTTGCTTTGTCTCCAAAAGATAAACGCTATATAATTCCAGATTCTTTTAGAACTTTAGCTTGGGGACACAAACATATAAGTATTTTGGAAGAGAAATCCAAGACTGATGATGACCAAGTTAATAATGTAATTGATATTCTAAAAGATTTAGTTCATGACGAATATAAAACATAAGAACCCTGGAAAAAATATTTTAATTTGAAAATGGCTCTGCTACCAGTAGGAGTTCTATTTCTATCAGCATTCGTTAACAATACTTTGTTCATACAAGTTGATCATAATGTTCGAGAAGCATTTATTTGTCTATCTGTTAATAATGTAAATAATGATAGTTGGCCTTCAACATGGAAAAGAATGAATATAAATAATGGTTTATTTACCCACAAAATAGATGATAATATTATAAATGAATCTACCGTTGTACAGTATAAGTTAAGATTATATTATTTCAATAAAACTTCAATAGTGATACAGGAATGGAATCAGTTGTATAGAAAATCTTGTATAGAAGAATGTAATTCAAATGTGTGTGTAGAATTATTAAGTATATTTTTATTATTGTTTATATGTTCAATAGGATATATATTATTCAAAGTATATTTGTATTATAAATAAAATTCAATAATAAAAAAAACATATATATAATAATGGTTTTTATTCATAACAATGTCTATAATTATATAACAATTTTACGTTTGCTAATGCACAATGCCATGGATTCACATTTTTGTGAAAATAACATTCTGAAATTTTCTTAAATTTACTTAATTTTGGTTTTGTCCAATGGGAATAGCGTATATGAAATCTTCATCCAAAAACTTTTTTAAGAAGTTTATTTTTTCATTCCCTTCCACGTAAATTTTGGGCGATTGGTAAACTTCTAACACATGCTTTAAAATATCATCAATTTCATTAAGTTCTATATTTCCAAAATTCCATCCATCCATGATACTCTTCGGCCCATTTAACCATTTTGAGATCGAGAGCAGATAACATATTTTTTTGAAAAGGTGATTTAAACAGATAATTTGAGCAACGAATCCCATCATAAATCGCTAATTCTTTTGGAATGTATCCAAAGGAACTGTTACATCCTTGAATGTCCATAAAAAGTTCTGTCTTACACTCATTCATGGTTAGTCGCTAAATGATGTTTAAATCTATAAGATTAGTGTTTAAATCCCCCCACCACTCTTGCTATCCCCCACCACTCTCACTATCCCCACTACCACGCTTGCTTATTTAAGCACTCACCCACAGTTCTACAACCATTATTTCAAGCAAGCATCTGAAAATGTATCAACCAACAAACTATAACCAACAAGAGTTTAGTAAGAAGCGCAATACAGCTCTCATCAATGAAACCATCTACTACATAAACAAATCCAAATCCAAATGGGTCAGCATTGGATTTTCCTTAGAGAGAAAATATATTCCTGTTGTTAAACTCTGTGGATACAAATATAATCAAAATGTGACTTTTAATGAAGATCAATGGATTTCCTTCCTAAATAATCAAGGAATTATGATGAGCTTTATTTATTCCAACAACACCGGGTGGCAACCCATGAAGGGAAATGGTTATGAGATTCACTTTGTGTTTATTGGGGATGCAAGAATTATCAAGATTACACAAGATGGTGGTAATGAAGTATTCCTAGCTGGTGATACCATAAATGAATTGGTGAACTTGGCAAATTTAATCAAATATCGTTTTGATGTCTTAAAAAACCAGGAATCTTCCAAATATTACAATATTTTGGTTAGTGGAATCTCTATGAAAAATGGCGATTTGTTAAAAAATGTATATGATGTTATTACGCCTATGGAAAATAGTTTAAATGTTTGCTGTGTTTTAGAATTATTAAACTTTTACTCAGATTGTGTTGTGGAGGATGTAGAATCATTCGCATGTAATGAATTTGTAAAGTTGTATTGAATAATAAAATTTTAAAATATATTTTTCTTTTTATTCCTCCCACCTCCTAAATTAATATTTAAAGCTCTGAACTTACTTTAAGTCTGTACATTCTCCAACAAGATGTGGTTAGCATAATATGTTCGTGAACGAATAGCATATAACCTAACAAGTGCTATAGAGAATCTATCACAACACTTTAGTAATTTAGAATTTGATGCTGCCCATGAAGCCGAGTATGGATTCGAAAGATTCTATACGTATGAAGAATGTATGGATATGGTTAGAAAATATGAAAAAGCAGCAGAAGCCTGTAACATATATTTACATACTTCTGATTTAAAGTCTTTTCTGTACACGATGAAAGAAATGGGATTTGAGGAGCATTTGGATGAAGTAAAGAAGTTTTTGTCACCTGAAATTATTCAAGAAGTGTTTGAAACCTAATTTATAAGAAATAAAAAACTTTAATATATTTATTTGTTTTATTCAATCATTAAATAATTATTATATAAATTGTATACATTAGTAAGTGCGCATATACAAGGTGATTTAGAATGATAAAAACAATGAGCTTCTCCTTCTTGTAATTTTGGATTTTCATCAAGTTCTATGACTGGTTTTAATGAATATTTTCGGATGCATTCGGATTTCTCTCTCCCTTTCACATAAACTTGATCCGCCTTTTCTGTTAGATTCTTGATTATTTCAGAAAATTTGTGAATTGGTGTATATCCTTCATTCCAAGGAATACAGTGATGATTTTTCATTAACCATACAGCTTGTTTATGTAAGTCAGGTGGTAGGTATTTTATATCAAATGGTGATTTAAAGATATAGTGGCATATTTTGTGTCCATCATAGGCAGCCAACTCTTTAGGAATAAACTTCTTATTTTCTATATTAAATCCTTGCACATCGACAATTAATAACCTCATAATTTCAAAAATGAGAATTGTTTAATCATAGATTTCTTGTCAGAATATTCTTGTAGTTGTTGTTTTAATTTTTTCAGTTCTTTTACAAAGTAGGATAAGCGAAGTTCCAGTTCTTCACCCATAATGGTAGGAAAGAATAGTAGAGCATTGATTTTATATAGTTAGACATGCGCTTTAAAGTTGTCTAACATTTTTGGTTAATGGATTGTAGCTAAATACTTTGTCATGCATAATAAGACAATAGGCAGATATTTTGTCTTTAAGATCATCATGTAATTCAAACTCAACTCTCATAACAATAGGTCCGGATTCAATTGTTTCCTTCTGATGTGAACAATCGATATATACGATAGGAGCATAAGTATTAAATTCCTTTGGAGAAAAAATGGGTTCAGGTGTTAATCCATAGTAAGATTTTTGAAATTGTGAAAACATTTCATATAATGATGCAAAATTTATTTTTAGCAAAGTCTAAAAATAGATCGTTGTAGGGATATCTCTCAGAGTTTAAAAATACTTTGATGTTTCGTAATTTAACGTTGGAAACTAGAGACATATCAGTTGTTGATTTATCCCTTAAGTCTTTTTGAAAAGCAATTGCTACATGACGTGGGGTATTAACTTTCGTAGATGTTTTGACAGGCCAGTTATGACGATTAGTTTTTAATAATTCTGGGTATTCAATCAGTTCCCAACTCCGGAAAGCAATTATTATATCAGTATTCTTATTAATTATTTTAGATAATGCTAATACTTGAGGAATAGCTACTGAAATGTGAGGTATATTCCAAGTTAGCTTAGTAAGCTCAATTTTTGGATTTTCATCTGCAGTATTAATTGTTGCATTTTTGTCTGAATTATCTCGTACTAAAATAAGTTCTTGTTTGGTATTTAAAATAATTTTTTTGTAGTCTTCAAAAAACCCCATTAAGAATTTAAGCGGAATGCAAACATTAAATAATCCTGTTGTTGCATCAACAACTTGTGAAGATTCCATAGGAACCCAACCTGCGTTTTTAAGTCTATTACATTCATTTTTATTATACGACATGTATCCCTTTATTGTCGAAGTTAACCCAACATCTCTAACTGAATCTATTGTAACACCGTTTAGTTGATAACGCATTTCTTTAAAAATGAATGCAATCCCATTGTTTATCAATTTTAATGTATTTGAGATAGTATTATTATCTTTTGTTAGTTTACCCTCTATGCAAAGAAAGCTTTCGGAAGGAAGCGTATACTTGGCTACTTCATGAACAGGTATTATAATTTCATCATTATTTCCCAATTTTGTAGGTAGGTATGGTTCATAACCATGAACTTCGGAATGCACAATTGAATTATCTATGAAAAGACCTTCTGCTACGTTAAGGACATCCATTATACTAAAACCTTTAAACCTAGAGATTTCAAAAAGCTTATATTTTCAGGTGTTATCCCTTATGTGTTTCTCTTTCTACTAATATTTGGTTTACGGTGTTTAGTCTTCTTATAGTTTTTATTAATTTTTGTGGGTAAATTGAAGGTTTTTCTATTATAAAGGATAACCATTATACTTCTTTTATATGCAACCTTATAGTTACAGTCTCGTCTCGAAAATCAACAATATTTAAATCTTGGTCTATTACCTTTACCGTTATTTTATCTATTACTTTTACTGTAACAGGAAAATAAATAATATTTTGAGGACTTTCTATTATTTCAAATCCCGGGCTAACGTTAGGGAAAAACTGATGAATAATGTGTACTGGTTTTCCGTTCAGATAGGAACCTTCTGCGATACTGCAGTCTATGCATAAAGAATTAACTTTTATAATCTCTGCTGGATTTTCCGATGTTCTTGGAACTCCATCACCAGTTATAATGGCATTATTAAAACCCAAAAGTTTTCCTATTGTACCATCTTTAAAAATAATATCTGTAGTAGACTTTATTGTTGATTTTAATGTGTTGTTATTTGCATAGAGGTGAAATGAAATATTTCTTTTTTGGAATTCAGTCTGTAAATATTTATTAACATCATCCATTTCATAACTTCCTGTAGGTATTGTTAAAAATTCATTATTTTTTCCAAAATATACTTTATTATTACTTTTATCAATATTTGGTATTGCATTAAAAGTTTCAAAGTTGGTAAGTCCGACGACATAGGAAGTGTTAGGATCTAAGTAAATAGGTGGATGAAAATCTGCTTGAAGTATAGCTGAATTTGCGGAAAGAGCTATAGTAAACGACATGATGGTCGTAATAAGAATAAAATGGAAACACAGTTACGTATTATTATAAATAAACTGTAAGCATAACTGTCCACAAGTTGAGGTATTAAAAGATTGATATTTATCATAGTTATATTTAATATTGTGGTTGCTACCATCGCTATAGAAATAAGTTATAACTTCATTTGGTGGTCGTAAATTTCCAAAACTATCAAAGTAAATTATGTTATTATTATTTTTAACATACGCTGTCCAGTGAGTGCCTTTCCCCATATCATCATCTAAATTTATAATACCTGTTTCATATTTTTTTATTTTTTTGGGTAACTTATTTCTCATAAAGACACCTCTAAAATGTGGCAACTTTAATAATTTGATATACTTTAATAAATCTATATTTGTCAAAGGTCGGCGAGGTAGCAAATTTAACAGTTTTTTGAATATGGTTTTAAATATAGACCACACCCTTGCTTATATGGTTTTAAATAAAGACCTTTTCCAATTGATATTTTTTCCATTTCTTTGTTGTGTCTTGTTTGTTCTTCTAACTTCTTCTGTGCATTTTTGGCCGAATTTACTGGTTGGGCAATGCCAGCAGCGCCCCCGCTTAGGGCTCCTAGAGCAGATAAACCAGCAAAAATAGGTATTAAAGGTAAAATTCCACCTGTTTTTGGAATTGGAATAATTCTTTGTTTAGGTTCTTTTATTTTTAATTTTTTAATCGATGATAAAGCTGTGCTGGCAGCATTTCTTATATTAGCAAACTTTTTTCCAACCAGCTCTTCACGTGCTTTTCTTACACCTTGGTTAAAGGATATTTGACCTCCTTTGTTGCGTTTATGACATCTCTTCGTTTTTCTTATTCCCATACCGAGTTTTCTTTTTGCTTTCATGATTCCGGCTACAGCCTAGGATGACAGTTTTTCGCCTAGATTTGAATCTGAAGCTTTAAATCTAGTAAATGCCTTTTTAGCTAATACTTTATCTGCCTCGTTTCTGTTTTTTAAATCGGAATATTCCGAATATGCTATATCCTGCTCTTTGCAAGCTTCGTCTAATAAATTAATTCCCTTATCACCTCGGGAAAGCCTTTTATTTAACTTTGTACCAGGCCCACAAAAGTTATAAGAAGGAATATGGAGCTCTACTGGTAATTTATTAATAAGAGTATTTAATAAACCACTACCTTTTCTCTGTCCTTCCACGCAGTGAATGACATTATTATGTCTAATCATTATATATAAATGATTGTAAAACGCAAATAACCTTACTTAAATAGCGATGTTCAAACAATGAAGATCAAAAAACAAGATTTTTCTTTACCGATAAAAAAATTTGATTTATATCATGATAATTATCGAAAACATGGACAATTATTTGGTGGAAACTGTAAAAGGTGTTTAATAGTAGGACCATCGGGTTGTGGGAAGACAAATGTTATGATTTCTCTTATAACACACGCTAATGGATTAAGATTTGAAAATATATATGTGTACTCAAAATCCTTATATCAATCAAAATATGAATATCTAAAAAGGCTTTTTGCTCCACTAAAGTTTATTGGTTATTTTGAATCATCGAACGCTGAGGATATTGTTTCGCCCACTGAAATAAAACCAAACTCACTGATTGTATTTGATGATATAGTATGCACTGATCAAAGTCTTATGAGGGATTATTTTTGTTTTGGACGTCATAAAATACAGATTGTTTTTATTTGTGTCAAACATATTCATCAATCCCTAAACAACTTATACGTGATAATGCCAACCTCTTGGTAATTTTTCAACAGGATGCTACAAACTTGAAACATATATATGATGATGATGTAAATGGTGACATGAGCTTTCAAGAGTTGAAACACTTGTGTTCAATGTGTTGGAAACATAAATATGACTTTGTCGTTATTGATAAAGACTGTGAATTAAATGTTGGCCGCTATAGAAAAGGATTTGATAATTTTATTTCCACTATATAATTCTTTGACACAACGATAATTTTCTAGTATATAACCTACCTTTTGTAAAGATGGACGAAAAAACAGCGAAAGAGTTGGTAAAAACTAGAAACGCCGTTAGACAAAAGTATAAAGCTTTAAAATCAGACTTATCTGATAAAGAAATTCGTATGGAAAAAGAATTTAAAGCAATAACTCAACCTTTGCATGAGTTAATTCAGACAATTAAAACAGAACCGTTCATTAAAAAAGAAGTATATTCACCACAAATAGTTTCGACCCCAAAATTTCAATTTCCTACGCCAGAGGTCACTCAAAGGAGATCAAATGCATATAGTAAATATCTTCCAACGCACATGCCCTCAATTTTAGGAGATGATGAAGTATTTTGGGAAGATTCGCAACAGTCTCGTACAGGAGAATCAAGCCCTGAAACAACAATTGAACCAAATATAGGTGAGTTGCGACAAGATGTTTTAGAATTAACAAGAACACCTGCTTATGAAGAATATTTGGAAGCATATCATCCACTTCTAAGACCTTTCGTGGATGGGCTAATAAGACACGGAAGGCAAATTTGATAACAAATATGGTTTTAGTCATGATGTTGATGCAGATAAATATAAGATTGCTAATTCTATGGTGGATTTCATAGGAAAAGATTTTAAAGTTGAAGGAGTTAGGTATGAGGGAACACCTGGATTGTATGAGCTTCTTTTTAAAAAAGAACCTGTTGATTATACATCAAATGATATGGAAAATTATATGGATGTTTTGAAAAGGACAAATGCATATAGACGAAATTTTGATCCTAATAGTCAAATTCAAGGTTCGACCGACATTAAATACTTGACAATAATTAAACCTTACTTATTACAAAAGGTATATTAAAACGTGGAAGCACAAAAGAGACAGGTTATCGTGCAGTACTACCACGTACTTCACGTTTGTTACCTCCACAAAGACCGCGTTCTACAAGAAATCTGTCTACAAAAAGTGGAAAGGGGTGAGCTATGTTAAATTTATCAAAAAAGAAATTAGATTATGTATATTATGACGATATAAATGAGATAATTGATAGATTAAAATTATTGACAGCATCACAAATGGCTGGACATACTGGTCATCAAAATGAAATAATATCGATTTTAGAAGAACTAAGAGAAGCAAAAATAATTAAATAAATACTAATTCTCACATGATTATTCCTTATTCTACCGCTGACAACAATCATGTCTATTGACAAGTTTGGTTCCCACATCTTTGGCAAGGATAATAAATTTTCATCTGAAGAACATAACATTATAAAACTTGTTGATCTTAGTGCAGTTAAACTTTGTTATAATTTGATGTTGCCCTTCATGGGAATTTACTCTTTGTCCGATGGAGTTTACCATTTATTACAAGACAAACGAATTAAATATGTTTTTCCTATGGAATCTGCTACTATAATTTCTGGAGAATACCCGAAAAAATATGTTTTCTTAAAAATTAATGGAAAAAAGATCGCCGACCCTGTAGGTATTCGGTTAAAGAAAGGGGATGTTATTTCTTTTCATCGTCCTGAAGGTAGTCATTTAGAAGATTTTTATGGTGAATTGTTAATAAAATGTCCTGTAGAAGTAACAAACTAAACATTTAATTATCATGTCTGCACAACCTAACATCAAGGAAGATCTAGTCAACGAGTTACATAAACCTGCTAGAAAAAATTTTAGACGACGGGTTATTATTAAAAATTTAAACGATTTATGGCAAGCAGATTTGGTGGAAATGATACCTTATGCAAAACTAAATAAAGGATATAGATATATTTTAGTTGTTATAAACACATTTTCCAAATATGTTTGGGTTCAACCTGTTAAAAGAAAAACTGCTGAGGAAGTAACTTTAGCTATGGAAAAATTTTTAAAGCTTGCGAAAACTCCTCCAACTAACATACATACAGATCAAGGAAGAGAATTTTTCAACAAAAACTTTAATAAATTAATGGAAAAATATAACATTAATCACTACAGTACATATTCCACTATCAAAGCGGGGATTGTTGAAAGGGTCAACAGAACATTAAAAACTCTCATGTGGAAACAGTTTAGCTTGCAAGGCAATTATAAATGGTTGGATATCCTAAATAGTATTGTTTTTAAGTATAATACAACTAAACATAGAACAACAGGATTAAAACCTATAGATATAAATGAAGAAAATGAAAAAGATGTTCTAAAATCAACTTATAATAATATAAAAACAATTGACCCCAGAAAATCAAAATTTAAACACGGGGATTATGTTAGGGTTAGTAAATACAGGGAGGCTTTTCAAAAGGGATATACATCAAACTGGTCAAATGAAATTTTTCAAATTAAAGAAATTAAATTAACCAACCCAAGAACATATTTGCTGACAGATGACAAAGTGAAATAATTTTAGGTAGTTTTTATGAACCGGAGTTGCAGAAAGTCAAACATTCAAACGTGTATCTCGTGGAAAAGGTGCTAAGAAGAAAGGGAAATAAAGTTTAATGGTTGGGAATGGACAAATCACACAATTCTTGGATATTAAAAAAAGATGTAATATAATAATAAAATAAAAAAAACTTTATATTTAACAACATGGTTTTATTTACTTCTGATAAATCTATATTAAATTCATGTCACTTATGTACAACAATATCACTAGAGCTTGATCAGCACTGTCATTTTTCTTCACAAGAATCTTTTCCTTAGTCTCTTTTAAAACAATTGAGAAATAGAATCTTCTGCAAAGAGGACAATATGCGTTTGTTTTCGTCCACTCTGTTAAACACTTTATACAAAATTTGTGTGTGCACGAATTGGGTGTGCAAATTTCTTCTCTTCTCATGGAATATAAACAAACAGGGCATGTGCTTCTGTCTTGTTTAAGTTTTTTTCACCGATTTTCTGCAACCCACCAGCTTTCGTTTTTGAATCATATTTATGTATTATTTCTAGCAACTAATGTTTCAGAAACCGTGTGCGTATAAATTTATAGATATCCCCCACTCAAGTCAAGCCCCATGGGTGAGGTGGGAGGATATTCCCCACTTAGTACTGCAAGTCATGCTCGCATGAGCGAGGTGGGACGATATGAGCTTGAATTGGTTGTAGTATCGTCGTAGCATAACCACTAATACAACAAAAATTATTTAAAACGTTCATTGTATATTTTATTTCTGTACTTTTCATCCAAAACATCCTTCAAAAGATTCTCAGCATAACTGACTCTATTCTGAAAACGGTATCTATCCAACACATACTGTTCATAATCATTCTGTCGTGCTGCTTTGTAAGCAAACTTCCATGCAAACAATATATGGATTTTATTCATATTTTCGTTAAATGTACCCTTCTTCATAGTGTTTCTCTAAAATCAGAAGCTTTATTCCCTCCTTTTATATATTAAAAGCCAAGGTCATGTTATGAGTGGGGAGGGTGGGGGGATCAGTTCCACATACTACTACTTCTACTATTAAAAGTTACTCAAGGTAAATTGTTTGACACTTATAAAAAAATTCATTTATTAAAATACAGGTTTATTTTTGAAAAAATAACAATATGTTTATCTACATTACTCTATTTTATGTTTCTATTGCACACAAGTGTGTGCTCCAGCAATGTAAAACTATTATACAATTATAAGAATTGTTCTAAAGTTGTTTTTTCAATTTTATGGTTTGTGATTTTCTGCACATCCGGTTTGTTACACATTACACAGACGTCTGATAAAATAATCATATGTTGAACTTGCTCACACACTTTACATTTAATTTCATCTTTACAACAACAATCCATGGCACGCTTATAATGGGTGTTCACATGTATGTGTTTACCACGTTGTTGTTCTATGGCTAATAAAAAGTAACACTCGTGACACAGACTGTACATGCCACCCGCCATGGATGTGATTAATATGTATGATTGCATTACGCACACTTCACGTTTTAAATAGTTCTCTTTCACAGCTTCTGAAGCGTTAATTTTTTTAATTTTCACTAACCCTTCTTCTCCACAACCACTTCCCAGAACTTCTTCCTCGGTGCCGGAGTCATCTTCATCTTCATCCTCATCACCGTAATTGTAGCGGTCAACATCCACAAGAGTATTAAGTCTATCCTCGGCTATACAACCAGTAGTTTTTTGAAAATAAATTTTTTCTTCCTTATGAATCGATTCCATTTCTTCCCGTTGCCCATTTAATGGAGTACCATTATAAATATACAATTTGGATTGTAAATCCATTGTTTACTTTATTCTGACTTTAGTATGACACTGTATTACTTCAGAACTAATATCGTTTAACTGAAATTTTCAACCTTTTATGCTACAACCCCTTCTCTAATATCCCTCATAGTTTGGAGTGGGAAATTAGAACACACCTTGCTGGAAGGGGGTCAACCAATCCGGTTCTTGGAGGCGGGGCTTAGGTGGGGTGCCGACCAATCAAAAAAGTGGTGGGTGAAGAGTGGGGGGAAGTGGTGGGGTGAAGAGTGGGGGGATTTGGTGGGGTGAAGAGTGCGTGTTGTGGAATGGTTTTGAAAGCTCATTTTGGAAGCTCCTGCGAGGAGAGAGGAGTGGGGAGAGGAGTGGGGGGATTTGGTGGGGTGACGAGTGGGGGGATTTGGTGGGGTGAAGAGTGGGAGGATTTGGTGGGGTGAAGAGTGGGGGATTTCGTGTATGGATTTGGATTGGTCTCGTAGCTGTGAAACCATCTACTTATAAAATTTCACAATTTATGTCCTTGATTAGCCCTTCTTCTTTCTTTTACCCATCTCAAGGGCAGAACTCATGGGATGTTATGGTCATGGGGCATGGAAGATGTAAATCGAGTTGATCAGATTACTTTCCGAATGTATAGTTTTAATGCCACATCAGTTTATTAACGACAAAATTAGTGATCTGGTCGAAACCATTAGTCGGATCGTATTTTCTGAAAACCCTTTAATATAATTCATAATTCAGGAAATTGTCAAGATATTCGCTATATAGGAGGTTTAATTTATTTTATACCTGTTACTTGTATATTATTTAATATTTGATTTATAACCGATTATAAAATAAGCTTTGGTACCCATACTGAATTTTTTGGCGTTCCGTTTTTTCGTTTGTTTTGGCATAATTAGTGATACTACATGGTAGAAGAAAACAAGTTATGATCTTTCGCAACTCGTCGGGGCAGAACAGGATATTACGGTGGGTAACAAATCGACCCGACCGCGTAGAATTTTAGTCACCATTTGGCAACATTGCCCCATACGCTCAACGTTAAGCTTCAAAAATAAAAAATCTTTATATGAAATGCCGTGGCGTTGCCTCGCCGATAACCAAGTCAAGACTTATTCTTGAGTTTCCCAATGTTACGACAAGGAGCAGCCCGCAGTATCATACCCTTGTTTTCCTCTACCATGCGCTATGAGATTTTTAATCGCAATCTTCCCGAACACTATCTAAAACAGACACCAGAACACCTGTGGAACGTAGAGTCAAAGGTACCCGGCTTTCCGACAGTACAGCGAAGCACCGAAGCAGAGCTTAAACTAGTCAACCAGAGCTAAGTCATTTAGTCTCCTCTTTGATTCCGCCTTTTATGTTCTACTTTTGATTTTACTATATATAGACATAAACACAAATTGTTTAAAATTCCACTTTATTTAAACAAAAAATATATTCGTTTACAATATATTCGACATGTTTCGCCAACACGGTGGCTTCTTCGGGAATGAAACAGATTTGGTACCGAGTGACAAGAGGTAGGTAAATAATTAGGGTTCGGGGATTTTACAGCAATAAACCTACTTTTAAAATAGATTTAACAAAGGAGAAGATCTTAGGTCTAATTGGCAATTTAACAGATGTTCAGAATTTTTAAGTTTATTTATTTCTAGAGATTCCAGCAAATCTAATTTACAACCTTTATTTTCTACATGAAGAATTTTGAAATTAGTATCAAAACTATGATTATTTTCTATTAGATGATTAGAATAATTTGAATCGGTTTTTTTATTTAAAAAACTTGAATGGTGTTCCTTGATTCTTTTTGAGAAACTTCTTCCCGATTGGCCTATATAGGTTTTTGGACAATCTGCGCATGAAAGTTGGTAGACGCCTGATTTGTTGTTTTTGTTTTATTGTTTTTTAGAAACTTTCCGGTTGTACAATTTTATTTAGATCATTTTTAAGTTACATACACAATGCAACAGTGCAGACCGCCCAATCGACCCTTAAGGGATGTCATCATTGAAAATTTCGCATTTCTAGACCCTGTACTAAAAAAGATGTCCTTCAGACTGATGATCGAGAACAGACCGCCCTCCGTATATACATCCATACATACACATATACAGACACTCACAGATACATACAAATATATACAGGGTGTCCGAAAAGTCTTAGTATGAGCAAATATATTTGCTATTAGTAAAGATAGTGACACCAAATTTTAGGTGTATCTTATTGGTTAATAAATCTACTTTTTTATGCAATTTAACCTTTTCAACCGCCTTGAGGGGTGACGCTAGGGAGTTGAGGTCAAAAATTTCAAATGCAACCCTATGCCGTGTACCTCATGTATCTCATTTTAAAGGTCTTCAAAAAAATAAAAATTTTACAGCAAGCCCGAGGTCCGTATCTTAATTCGTTTTTAAATAACAAGCCTATAAAAATTAAAAATCTTGAAAAAAAAAAATTTAAAATTTAAGTACCTTTATTTGTCTTATAGTTTAAAAGTTGTTCAAAATGACCACCATGAACTTCTTGGAAGTAATAAAGTCGATTTTGGAACTCTGCCAAGAAGTAACACCTGCCACTCCCGAACATGTGAGTGGGTGAGCTCCAAAATCAACTTTATTGGTTTATGGTGGTCATTTTGAACAACTTTTAAGTAAAAAAAGAAATAAAGGCATTTAAATTATTTTTTTTTCACGATTTTTAATTTTTAAAGCCTAGCCATTCAAAAACGAATTAAGATACGGACCTCGGGTTTGCGGTTTTGAAGACCTTTAAAATAAGGCACCACACGGCATAGGGTTGCATTTAAAATTTTTGACCTTAACTCCCTAGCGAGTAGCGTAACCCCTCAAGGGGGTTGAAAAAATTAAATTACATAAAAAAGTAGTTAGAACATATTTTTTGGCTTTTACGCAAAAATTACTAAATACCTATATAACAATTAGAAAAGACAAAGAAAAAATTCTATGTCGTTAGTATTGGAAGAACTATATCTGTTCCTACACAATACTTTAGACATTGCTTATTAAAGAAAAAATCTTTATGAACATCTACGAAAATCTAAATGTACAGGGTATCCCATTTTCGGCACTTTTGCGGGGTATATCCCTTATTTTTAAAGATAGAGGGTTGCGGTTTTCGCGACAGTGTACTACTTTTTTGTGAAATTAAAGATAGCGCAAGCAGAATTTTCATAGCCCTTTTGATTTTTGAGATACAGGGTAGAATCGAAAAGTGTAACGTTTGAGGCACCCCCCGTATCTGAGTTACTTTTAAACTTATCGAAGAAGTTAAAACGTATTCTTATAGAATTTTTTCCGTAGAATCCAGTGGCGTAGTCGGTTTTTTCTAACACTTTCCGTTTTTTAGGTATGAAGCAAACATATGTTCTTTTAAATGGAACACCCTGTATATTATTTTTCATATTTATTAGGCATAATGTGGGCTTTCCAAAAATATATAATTGTATACAATTATTTTTAAAAACAAGCTCAGAATTTAAGATTTTCTAAAATTTTCTTTTGTGTCCAATCAGTTTTGATTGGGGGATTGGGAATTTACTGAAAATAAAATCGATGTAAATAATTATTATACTTTCAAACTTAATTCAAAATATCTTTTTTAATTCTCAAGTCTTAATTATTTATTACACCATTTTAACTTAATTATGATAAAATTACCTATTGAATTTTACTCAAAACAAAACAATAATTACCTATCTTACTTAAAACTTAAGTTAGGAAAAATAAAAGAGAAACAGAATTTTGAAAAAGCAAAGAGTTTTTAAAAGTGGTTTTCAAAATGATGGCCATTTTCCCGTACGCATCATTGGCACATTTTCGTTATTCTTCTAATAGCGTTCAAAAGAATCATAGGCTTTCTTTCCAAATTTCGGAAAGTTAAATCGATTGCCGCACGAAGATCCTACAGACTGATATTGTGTTTTATAGATCTTATTTTACATGAAACCCCATAAGAAAAAATCCAAAACTGAAAGATCCGGAGATCGAGGGGGCCATCTTACAGGTCCGTAGGTATTGGAATTGGTCCATAGAAAATCACCATTTGATTTTTGAGAGGGCACAACAAGGACGCTTTGGGGTTGGGGTCTGGTGTTTCATTTTTGGAAGACGCATAGTCTACAGAATTTTTGAAGAATGCTCACAGCGCGTCGGTACCGAGAAATCCTTGAGGAAGTTATTCCAGAATTGATGGAAACTGTTCCATTGGCCCTTTATAATGCCGTTTACAAGACGGTGTGCCTTCAACAAGACGGTGCCCCAAGCCATAACTCTGCGTTTTTAAGGGCATTTTTAGACGATAACTTTCCTCAAAGATGGATTGGTACCTACGGACCTGTAAGATGGCCCCCTCGATCTCCGGATCTTTCAGTTTTGAATTTTTCTTATGGGGTTTCATGCAAAATAAAATCTATAAGACACAATATCAGTCTGTAGCGGATCTTCGTGCGGCAATCGATTTAACTTTCCGAAATTTGGAAAGAAAGCCTATGATTCTTTTGAACGCTATTAGAAGAATAACGAAAATGTGCAAATTTTGCGTACGGGAAAATGGCCTTCATTTTGAAAACCACTTTTAAAAACTCTTTGCTTTTTCAAAATTCTGTTTCTCTTTTGTTTTTCCTAACTTAAGTTTTAAGTAAGATAGGTAATTATTGTTTTGTTTTGAGTAAAATTCAATAATTTTATCATAATTAAGTTAAAATGCTGTAATAAATAATTAAGACTTGAGGATTCTACGGAAAAAATTCTATAAGAATACGTTTTAACTTCTTCAATAAGTTTAAAAGTAACTCAGATATGGGGGGTGCCTCAAACGTTACACTTTTAGGTTCAACCCTGTATCTCAAAAATCAAAAGGGCTATGAAAATTCTGCTTGCGCTATCTTTAATTTCACAAAAAAGTAGCACACTGTCGCGAAAACCGCAACCCTCTATCTTTAAAAATAAGGGAGATACCCCGCAAAAGTGCCGAAAATGGGATACCCTGTACATTTAGATTTTCTTAGATGTTCATAAAGATTTTTTCTTTAATAAGCAATGTCTAAAGTATTGTGTAGGAACAGATATAGTTCTTCCAATACTAACAACGGAATTTTCTTTTTGTCTTTTCTAATTGTTATAATATATTTAGTAATTTTTGCGTAAAAACCAAAAAATATGTTCTGAGATTATTCGCAAAAAATCTTAAAGAAATAACAAAGTAGATTTATTAACCAATAAGATACACCTAAAATTTGGTTACTAATAGCAAATATATTTGCCCATATTTAGACTTTTCGGACACCCTGTATAATAAATATAATAAAATAAACAGAGAAATAATTGGTAAAAAAGAGAAATAGTATATAATAATGCTGGTTAGTGGTTAAAGATAGGTTTTGACGGAAGAAAAAAAAATTAGCCCCTAAATACGCTCCTAAATGTCCCATCGAGTATTTATTTTAAAGCTTGATCGCTTGATCAGATAACGCTGAAAAAGTTTGTGGAAATTAGATAGAAAATAATACAGTGTGTCAAATGTACCGATGTCGTGGGCAAATAAAGTGACAAAATCGAAATTTAATCGGCGATTGCTCCCTTCCTTTAAAGAATGAAGGACTTAAAGAATATGAATACAACGTATGTATTTGGACGAGCTCCCTCTAATGATGTAAATAGAAACTTGATTTGGATCCATTTTTACCCCTAAAAAAAATTTTAACCCGTGAAAAAATTGAGTCAAAAATCGTAATTTTCAGTTTTTCCCAAATTTTCCCAATTTGCAGTGGCTTTCGGTATAAAAAGATGTATTGCAAAAAGACTGTATTTGAGATTCTAAAGTTTAACGTCTCAAACCGTTTTTCGATCCTACCGTGTTCGAGTTATTAAGTACCACTTTTTGACCGAAAAAAATTCAAAGCAATTACTTCTCATTTTCCGATCGTCACCAATCTCAATAGGATTCTGTAGCCTCGGGTTCTGTACGACCTCTAAAAATTTAAATCTAATTAATCCACTTTTACGACTTGTACCCGATTTGAACGGAAATTTAGACATTGACGTTTATTAGCCCCGAAACGAAACACCCTGTATAACAGCATTTTTTACCGAAGTTAATACCACTATTCCTTGATAAACCTAAATAGTTTAAAAGTTTCGACTGCAATCATTTCCGAGAAAAAACATATATGTCATTAGGAGACCTTTTTCAAAAATATAAAAATTATGGCAATTTTCTTGACAAAATAGCGAATGTTAATAACACAGCCTTTGGGTTTGCTGCGTGAGATTCTCACGAAGCACATTCAGAGATACGTGTTATTTACATTCTCCATATCGTCAAGAAAATTACCGTACTTTCTTAAATTTTTGGAAAGGGTCCCCTGAGTTTTTGCACCCGCAAACGTGACATTACACGTAAAAATTATGTGTTAAGTTTAATTAAGTTTTATTAGGGCTCATGGCAATCTAAATATTTTAAATCGAGAATTAGGTAATTTATTCATAATTATTTCAGAAACAGATGATCTAAACGTCAATATATTGTTACGGACTTCACAGAAGTTTTATACACTTTTCTTAGCTTTAGTTTATGTTTGTGTATTTTGAGGTTTTAGGTGTATTTTCTTTTAGTTTAATACCTTGGTTAATTTTTATATGTTACACCCAGGCCCGGATTGGGACAGGCGAGCGACTGAGAAAATCTCGGTGGGCCGCCGGCCCAAAGAGGCCGGTGAGGCCGGTGAGGCCGAAGGCCTGGGCACTCAGACTTTATCCCACTTCGGATCATAGCATTTCCCAACCCCAAACATAAAAAGAAAATACCTTGAAATCGATGTAAATTATTATTTATATATTAATTTTAACTTATTTATTTTTTATATTAAATATTATATTTTACAAAATCATTTAACTCACGTGTAAAAATAAAATTAAAATAAAAACTTTTTGGGGACATCCGCTATGTGGGTATGTGCCGGGCCAGATTGACAGATTTTTTTTACCCAGCTGAGGTCAGACCGGCCTCCTTGGGACTCTTGGGAGGCAAATACAATACAAACGGATTAAAGGTATTTAACATTTAAATTTAAAATTAAAAGAGTAAATATTTTGTTAACCATAAATATATTATGATATGATTTACAAACAAAACAGATACATATACAAAACAGGAAACCCAAAAATAAAAGAATACTCTGTTAGCCTTATACAACAAAAATAAAATGTGATTGTGAAAAAAAATCATAGTTAATAACTAAGAAGCTTATTGTGCTACTTTTTTCGGCTATAAAATCACATCTTGGGCTTGAGCTTTACTTAAAAAACACGATTTTGACGCACAACGAGTTGTTAAATGCGGAACAATGTTCTGCGTTCTACCTACAGTTCCGACTTGTAAATTTATATCCTAATATTCGAACATAAAATTTCTTTTTTTTTTTCAAAAATCTCTTTAACAAATATTTAGGTTTTCAGTGACGCGGGAAATTTAAGGCTAGTGCGGGTATTTTCAACACTTGAAGTGGGGAAAGTTGGATGATTGCATTGGCAGCACTGAACGCGATAGCGCCGCACAGTGTAACATTTTTGATGGTTCGTTAGCATAGGGCAAAACAGCGACTATCGAATTTTAATTTGTTTTGTCTCTAGATTATTCGTAAAATCTATCACCGTAAAGTACTTCCTTTTTAAGCAGAAATTTGACTTCTCTGAGAGCAATAAAAATAATGCGAAAATAAGTTTAACTTAAAAAAATTCATAATATGTGTTCTATTTATAAAAAATGTGAAAGCAATTTTTGTTGTAGCTATAGTATGCTAACTACTCTTGATATTTTCAGATTTTCGTGGAAATATTTGCAAAGTTTACTTACCTACGGAATTTTGAAGAATTGTGGTCCTAGTCGAAGAAAAAACAAAGTTTGGTGTGATTTTAAAAAAAATTTCTAAATATGCCTCAGTTGTCGCATACATTAGAGTAGAGGATTACCAACTCATACATTAGAAATATCCAAAAATCTCATCCGACTTTGTCCGATTATTGAAAAAAAAATTTTCTTTAGTAATATCGCACAAGCAGGAATTCAAAGTTGCTTTTTAATGCCGTTTTTGACGATATTCCAGGTATGTTATATTAAGGTGTCTAAGAAGTTACAAGTAATTTAACTTTTACTTAGAAAGGTCGCTAGAATAAAATTAAATAAAGTATTCATGAATCTAAGTACCTACCTACATAGTTTTAAAAATACGTTATTACACCCAGTTTTAAATTGTTACTTTATTAAACATTATATTATTCTAAGAAGTAGGTAATAAGTTAACTCATTAAGCACGCTTTGTAATTTCATTTTCAATTTATTTCTTCATGTTCTTAATAATAATAATAATAATAATAATAATAATAAAGATGTTTATTTATGCCAATAAAAATAATTTAAATATAAATATAAAATTGCTAAAAGTAAAAAAGAAAACAAAAAAATGACAGTAGTATACTATTTAGTTGGCATAAATAGGTAGGATTTTGATTTATAAGAAATTATTCTTCCAATCCTACCCCTACTAAATAATTTTTTATATTATTTTTAAAAGTTATATAGCTTAAGCCCCTTAGACTAGAAGGAATATTATTAAAAATTATAGAAGATGTATATTTAAACGAAGACATATTTTTCAGTATGATGTTGAGGTATTTCTATTGCGTTCTGATTTCTAGTATTAACATTATGAATATTATTCCTGAATTCAATTTTTTCAAATAAATATCTAGGTTTCTGAGCTAAAATTATTTTACATATAAAACAGGATAAGTGGATTTCGCAAATTTTTTGCATCCGTCAAAGGATTTGCTAATGTTTAAAATATCATAACAAATAACAACATAAAAATATTACAATAAAAAATGCTAAAATCACGAAAGAGAACTTATATACGACATATATTCTGACTTTCACAATAATTTATTTTTATTTTTTATTCACGGGACACTGACTCATTGATGCCACAAACACTGTGGGGTTACTTAATTAAGGAATATTAAGTGAATTTAGCATTTTTTTTGTAATATTTTTAGGTTGTTACTTGTTATGTTATTTTAAACATTAGCAAATCCTTTGACGCATGCAAAAAATTTGTGAAGATTTCAAGAACATGAAGAAATAAATTGAAAATGAAATTACAAAGCGTACTTAATGAGTTAACTTATTAGCTACATCTTAGAATAATATAATGTTTAATAAAATAACAATTTAAAACTGGGTGTAATAACGTATTTTTAAAACTATGTAGGTAGGTACTTAGATTCATGAATATTTTATTTAATTTTATTCTAGCCACTTTTCTTACTAAAAGTTAAATTACTTGTAACTTCTTAGAAAATTTAATATAACATATCTGGAATATCTTCAAAAGCGGCATTAAAAAGCAACTTGGAATTCCTGCATGTGCGACAATACTAAAGAAATTTTTTTTTTCAATAATCGGACAAAGTCGGATGAAATTTTTGGATATTTCTAATGTATGAGTTGTGTAATCCTCTACTCTAATGTATGCGACAACTTAGGCATATTTAGGCATTTTTTTTTAAATCACACCAAACTTTGTTTTTTCTTCGACTAGGACCACAATTCTTCAAAATTCCATATGTAAGTAAACTTTACAAATATTTCCACGAAAATCTTAAAATATCAAGAGTAGTTAGCATACTATAGCTACAACAAAAATTGCTTGCACATTTTTTATAGAACACATATTATGAATTTTTTTAAGTTAGACTTATTTTCGCATTATGTTTATTGCTCTCAGAAAAGTCAAATTTCTGCTTAAAAAGGAAGTACTTTACGGTGATACATTTTACGAATAATCTAGAGACGAAACAAATTAAAATTCGATAGTCGCTGTTTTGCCCTATGCCCACGAACTATCAAAAACGTTACACTGTGCGACGCTATCGCGTTCAGTGCTGCCAATGCAATCATCCAACTTTCCCCACTTCAAGTGTTGAAAATATCCGCACTGGCCTTTAATTACCCGCGTCACTGAAAACCTAAATATTTGTTAAAGAGATTTTTGAAAAAAAAAAAAAGAAATTTTATGTTCGAATATTAGGATATAAATTTACAAGTCGGAACTGTAGGTAGAACGCGGAACATTGTTCCGCGTTTGACAATTCGTTGTGCGTCAAAATCATGTTTTTTAAGTAAAGCTCAAGCGCAAGATGTGATTTTATAGTCGAAAAAAGTAGCACAATAAGAAAGCTTCTTAGTTATTAACTATGATATTTTTCACAATCACATTTTATTTTTGTTGTTTAAGGCTAACAGAGTATTCTTTTATTCTTGGGTTACCTGTTTTGTATATCTGTTTTGTTTGTAAATCATATCATAATATATGTATGGTTAACAAAATATTTACTCCTTTAATTTTAAATTTAAATGTTAAATGTCTTTAATCCGTTTGTATTGTATTTGCCTCCCCAGGGGCGGACCGTGACTTTTGGTTTGGGGGGGGGGGGCGGTTTGGTAGACAAAACCATTGTTTGTATATAAATATGTATATATACTACCGTGCTGTATAATGTTTATAATAACTACTATAAGAGATCAATGGGGGGGGGGTGTCACCCCCCCCCCAGCGGTACGCCTCTGTGCCTCCCAAGAGTCCCAAGGAGGCCGCTCCTGTCTGACCTCAGCTCGGTAAAAAAAAATCTGTCAATCCGGCCCTGGTTACACCTATGAAAGAAAGTCTGGGTCTCTGTAGGATATTCGATTTCATTAGTTCTTGCATTGAACACATATGAAAGAAAGTCTAGAATTTACCACATAGTTATATTTTCTTCTTCGTAATACGCAAATCCTTCTAGAATGTTTCACAATTCTCAACAACCAGCAAAAAGGGTAGGTAGCTATAATATAAAGGATCCAGACCGGTCTTTGCTGTTGATTTTCTATCTAGCATTAGAAACGTGTTGACTTGTCAGTAAAGAGATTATTGTGACATTTGTAGCGTTTCGCTACAACGTTATGTAAATTTAATTATAAATTCGCATATTAATTATACTTAATTTTAAAGTGCTATCTGGGTACTACCTAGTTATCTGGCGCATTCGGCAAAACTGCCAAAAATCAGTACTACAATTAGAACCATGCAAAAATCGTGAAAAATCAATATAACGGACTATGCATATTTCTTCTTTGGCAGGAATTTAGTTGTTTACAAAAATCATATACAATGTAGTTAAAAAAAATAAAAAAAGGGAAAAATGGACATGTAATTGTAAGGTTAAAGTTTGGATGTAAGGCACCTTAATTCGTAAGGAACTGCTTTCTTTTTCTCCCCGAGAGGGAGGAGGGAGAAGGGAAGTAGAAAAATGAGAGCTGGCCATTTGGTTTCAACCAGAGCCTCTAATCCAAAAACAAACAACATACTATGTAGGTTTTGAATTCTATCCTTTTCCAACTTGGAATAAATCAATATTGAAGGTACCAATTCCCAGTACCTGAATAAGATTTTCTAATAGTCTAAGATCCGAAGTATGCTCGTCCTTCACCGATCTAAAACGAAAACTATTTTTATCAATGATAATATGTTAACAAATATATCGCAAATGGGTTGCCTAATGAAATATGGTCATGGGTGTCATTCATTAAAAATACTGTAATTAATTTTTTTTTTAATATTTCACTCACTTGCTTACCAAACGAACTTAATACTAATCGAAAGTATAAAGCATAAGGAACATGCAAAAGTTAGGTTGCCTACCTTTTTCATGTCCTAAGAGTAATTTGTACTCATCTGCTTGCTCATTGAAACATATATTAAAATAAAGATAAGTTTATTGCGAACACGGTGGTGTAAGGTTGCCTGCGAAAAATCGGTCATGAATCACGCTTGCTCCAATTTCTAAATTTCAAAGCCTAGCAACCGTGATTCATGACCGATTTTTCGCAGGCAACCTTACACCACCGTGTTCGCAATAAAATTATCTTTATTTTAATATATGTTTCAATGAGCAAGCAGATGAGTACAAATTACTCGTATCGACTCACCTGTTTATACCTGGCAACCCGGTAATAGGACACGAAAAAGGTAGGCAACCTAACTTTTGCATGTTCCTTATGCTTTATACTTTCGATTAGTATTAAGTTCGTTTGGTAAGCAAGAGTGAAATATTAAAAAAAAAAATAATTACAGAATTTTTAATGAATGACACCCATGACCATATTTCATTAGGCAACCCATTTGCGATATATTTGTTAACATATTATCATTGATAAAAAATAGTTTTCATACGGTAAGCAGATCGGTGAAGGACGAGCTTACTTCGTATCCTGTACTGTAAAAGGCTTTTTCCTGTTGCTGGGCCGTTCGAGACACTTCCTGTCAGCCCGTGTGACGTCTGTAATTTTACACACAGGAACCATCCCTTACCCAAAATGGGCTTTTGTATCTTAAATTTTTCTTTATAAAATGGTTGTATCGTGGTTTAAAGGTTTCTATTACCTTATTAACAACAGTTTTTTGGACACTGTGCTGATGCTGAATGGTGAAGTGTTCTTCCGTGCCTTTAGTCTTCATTCAGGTATGTCTGTTATAATCAAGCTTTTTCGTGATCATCTTTTGAAAATTTGTTTCTTATTTAGCATTAGAATATGCCTGTATCTACCTTCAAGTTCCTATATTTTTGTCAAGAAATGTCAGTTTTCATTCAAAACTTATCAAAGATATTTTGAGGCAAGATTCCTTCAACAGTGTATAATATGCCATTACTTATTGCTTTTTTTATCATTCCAGAGATTTTTTCCTTGGGGTACACGCTGGTGTACAATGTACGTTTTTTTCCTCCTATCTACTTTGTTTCCTGCCTAAATAAAGGTGCGTTTCCTATGGAGCGGCTGACGCTCGCGGCTGCCGCACAGCGTCTGACGCCTAGTACTGCTCATCTGACAATTTATGTATCCGTTTCTTTTCGAGCGTCAGACGCAAGCTTCAACGTCAATGGATTACTGGCGTCAGCCGGCCGCTGAGCGGCAGCCGCGAGCAGCAGCCGCGAGCATCAGCCGCTCAATCTAAGGGACAAACATTTAAGGATTTTTTCCTGCCAAAGAAAATAAGCTGATAGTAAAGGCATATTACATGTAGTATTTGTATGAAATAACTTTAACCATGCCATGTTTTAAATACTCATTTTTTAAAGTTTTTATGCGTATTTGTTATTTAATTTAAAATAATATTATTATCATAGAATATTCACTTATGTAAAACTTTTCTGATTTGATATCAGTGTTATATTTTTGTGCGTGTCAATTTGATTGATCAATCAACCATTCTAATGTGTAATTAAGTTGGGTTAAGTTAATTTCTTTATTAACTGGTAATGAATTTAGTTATTAATTTTGAAAAAAATACAAAGGCACTTATTAAATCTAGTCAATGATATAATTTGATTTTATTTAATATCTTCTTTTCTAAGGGTTCATCTCCCAGTCTGGGGTTCTTCTTCACTTAAAGCCAGTTATGCAGATTGGGTGCCGTCCTGTTAGAAAAGTGAACCACACTACTTTCTCATAACCTAGTGCTCACCGATGAACAGCTGCCATCGCTGGACTGTTCAGAAAATAATATATATTATATATTAATATACAGGGTGTTATAAAATTCACTGCATATATTGAAACCGGTAAATCCGGATATGAATTCAGATGAGGGAAAATTAGTCATAAATGGCGCTTCGAGATAATAAGCTAGATATCGCTCCTCAAAAAAAATTTTAAACCACTGCCCATCACTGGTAAATAAACACATGGCTATATAAAAAAGAGTGAGCTAGGTTGTTGTGTTGCCAAGTCACTCAACAATAATTCTGTGTAACAAGTTTGAAGAAATAATATTTTTGTTATCTTTAAAAATAGAAATCCTACTAACTCTTCCAAAATTCTCAACTTCAAAAAGTTACAATTCTATAACACAAATAAAACAATCCAGAGAACAGTTGTTCAAACCAAAACTAAACACCCAGAAATGTTGTGTTTTACTAAGTTATAAATTATAATGCAAATCACTAACAACGTACGATGTTTTGGTAATACTAATAAAGGGCTAAAAATTATTTTTTGTACAACTGTCAAAAAAAGTTGACATTTTTTCATCGCTATCGATACGTAAACCTTTTGTTTTTTTAACAGTGAAAAAAAGACTTTTTTTCACGGTGAAAAAAAGACTTTTTTTAACTGGAAAAATGATTTACAAAAAAAACGATAAAACATTACTTTTTAAAAAATGTATTGAATTTTTTTGTACAAATTTACTAATTAATTACCAACTACCAAAAAATCTCATTTGTTACAATAATAATTGATGGTGAAGTTCGAACAATTGCTTCCAATATTAATTCCCGAAGCTAGTCCACCTTGCTGCTGATCAGAAACGCTAGATATTCCTTGAAAAGTTGAGTCCACAATTGTATCAGTTATATTGATTTGTTTGGAAGTAGAGGAACAATTTAATTTATTAGAAATATCAATTTTATTACTCAAACTATCTTCTATATATCCTTCTGCTATGGCGGCAGATTTCCAACCACCGTGGCGTTTTATAGATGTCATGTTACCCCCTGCATTGGCTAAGAGAGTTGCAGAACTCCTCCTAAAACAGTGACCTGTGTAGCTCTTATGCAATTCTTTTCCCAGCCATTTTGCAATCAAACTAGGAATTTCCCCTATTTTATTTATTCCCACATGTTGGTCAACACATTTTCCTCTTGAATATTTTAAAAATAATCTCTTTTTGTGTGTATGGGACGGCCTTAGTACTCTATACTTGCGATATATCTCAATATAATCAGAATTTGAAACGGTAAACATTCTTGGGCAATAGGTCTTTGTATCCGGTATTTTAACAATCAATATAGACCCGGTATCTTCAATGTCATCAATAGTTACCTTCAATAATTCTTCACGGCGGCAAGCACCGCTGATTCCCAAAATTAACGCAACCTACAATTAAAAAAATATTGAAATTACTGAAATAATACAAAATTTTGATCATCTGTACCTTATAAAGTAAATTTGTCTCATCATCAGCTTCTTGAATGAATTTATTAATATCGTCTCTCGATAAAACTTTAGATTTCTTCCCTCGGTATCCGACGTTTTTGTTCTTAATAAAAGGCACCAATTTTGAAAACTTCTTTATATCAATATTTTCTTTAACATTCAACATACTCTTCAACATTGAGTAGACACTCCATAAAGTAGAAGGTTTTACAGTTTTTGATTTCTCCTCAAAATAGCATATAAGTACCTTTTCAGACACTTTTTGTATATTTTTCTTGCCGCACCATTCACGGAATTGGTTATAATTTTTCTCGTATATAAATTTTGATTTCGCCGGTAACATGTTAGCTATAGCCGAATTTGCTATATCGGCTATATCTGAAGGAATCTCGCTATCACTATCGTAATCTACATCCATTTTAAGTACTTATACTATTTATTTAAAAAATTGCAATAAATATGAACAGCTATCAACGTATGACAACAAAACAAGCAACGTGCCAACAAACCATTTCTATAGTAACGACAGGGCTGTTAACTTGATTATGTGAAATTATATGGTAAAATTTTTATTATAATATACAATTTTACCGATTAATTCAAACTTTCAGTTGTACAAAAAATGTTGTTTGTATTTCGTTTGTGAAATTCGTGTTTTAATGGCACATTCGAGAGAATTTTTCGCCTCGACCTGCGGTCTCGGCAAAAAATTGACACTCTCATATGCCATTAAAAAAACACTCACTTCACGCACTTAATACAAAAATAACTATTCTTTCACTAATTAATAAACAGAAAGTAACCATTCACACGGCGTTATTCATTTCATCTCATCAACCATGATGTTACTAACTTCACTTCTGTTGTCACTGCTTGGAAAGCAGAGCAGCACGTGTTGGACCTCTGGCGACCAATCAGATGGAGGCAGGGCGAGGCGGCGAATTTAAAGGCAGAGAGTTTTTCATTCTTTATAGCATTTGCCATTTTGTTAAGAAACAAGATCAAAGGTAAAAATAAACAAAATAAAAACACGTGCATTGTTTAGTTAAATCGATATTAGTAATAACACCCCTCTTAATTTATTTATTTATAATATTATTAAATAGAAACGCTAAATTACTTGCAAAATTTCGCCGCCATAACCTGACTAATCAGAACGCGTCTGACAACGATCTCTAGTCGGTCGTCTTCGTCAAAGTTCGAAAACAACCTTCACTTCAGGTGTCGGTTTTAGACATCTTTGCACACATTCTGTATTTAACAGAATAATGTTTTTTTGACAAAATTTCTTGCTGTATTAGTTATAATTTTATAATAACTGTGTAGTTGTTCTCAATTAGTGTGATAGTAAATTATGTGAAACTGTGGAGCCACCCACCGGATTGGATGTGTTAGTAAATTATGAGAGGCTCGGAGGCGGATGGTGTTTGCATTTTGATTTTTAACATTTTTTTAAGGCAGAAAGTTTAAGTTAGTAGAAATAAATAAATAATCGTAATCTCATAATAATAACGTAATAGGTAAGTCATAATATAACAGTAATAGTATAACGTAGATTGTTTCGTTCTGCTTACTTACTTACTGCTCTCTTCAACCTAACTTCACGAGTGTATGGTCTATATTTTCCCATATTAAGTAAAGAAATTGCTATTAAATTAAAATACACTATTTTAGTAAAGTAAGTCCTTGTAATTAAAAATACTTTGGATTATTTTCGGTTTTCACTAAAACCGCTAAAAAAATGAGATGTCAAGGTATTATTTATTTTAAGTTTGGCTACGCCGCGGCTGGGTCGTTTGTTTCCCCTTTAGCCCACGACGGCATGCCTTTTAGAAGCGCCGGATACGGGGGTGGTTTAGGGTATTTTTTTTTTAAATAAAAAAATGTGCGATTTGAGAGAAAAAAGTATTGGGTATGCCTGTAGAACTACTCCAAGAGTCACCCATTTCAATATATACAGTGAATTTCATAAGACCTTGTATAATATATTTTATATATGAAAAAAAACGTTTCACATTGTTAGTAGATAAAAGTTAGAAAAGCGAAAGTGTGTTCTGAATTTCGGCCGTTTGGAACAATGGTAGGTACATACTCACAAACTTATTGCGTATTTTATTTTAGTTCTTTATTTTTTTTTAACACTTTTGTGATTTCTATTGGTAAATGTCTTACATTAGAGTGTTTCACATACATATATTGCAGTTCATTACTGATAAAGAAATGTTTAGACAGCATTTATACTGAATAAGCAATAATGTTACAAATTACAAACATAGCATAGTGCGCCTTGGCGACTAAGAATTACTGCCCTTTTATTTGGTGTCATTAGAATCATATTTCGAGTGACTTATTTCTTGATTCTGTACATTCGGTTAGTTAGGTGTCACATTTAAGCGACTTAGTTAGTAGTCCTGATGCAAATCTCATAAATCATCTATGAAACGACATATAAGTAAGTACAAGCTCGAAATCCAGCTCCTAACTCAATTGCAGAATTAAGAAATGTTGAACAAGAATGGAATCGAATTCCGCAAGAAAAGGTCTTCTACGGAGCATGCCTAGGAGGATGCAGGTTTCGCTAGAACTATAGGAGGAAATTGTTGTACTAAATTGTTATTATGTGGCCTCGAAGTAATGGTATATTGTCGTTATTGTTGCTCTTGTCAATTGGATGTTATAACCAAAATTTCATTGATTCCCCCACAAATCTATTGTAAAGCTTCAATATATAATTTATTTAATTATAATATACATAAAACACTTCAATGTTAGACCCTTAGCAATACAAATCACAAAAGTGTTAAAGAAAAAAAATAAACACTTAAACTAAAATGCAAAATAGCGGTTAAATCTTTAACCTCTATTACCCTTATAATTTCTCAATATTTTTGTAAACTTCCATGATCCAGCGCATTCGCCAACTTCCAAAATATCTTGACCGGTTGCATCCATGCAGACGAGATGTCGTCTAGTACCCATGCGTGGTACTCGTAGCTCGTAGCTCGTCGTGCCGTACCAGCGTTTTTCTAGACACTCTGATTTTGCTAATCGTGCGAGGAGTCATGATTTTTCTGACTGAAGTTTTTTGCCTTTATAGTGCTATTTTATGCACCAATTATTTTAATGTGAAGTAGTGTCTGATTACTTACATATTATTATGTCTTTTTGCCGATTCATGATTATTCTTCCTGGGAGAAGTCCCGTTTTAATTTATTATTCGCTATGTGCCTAGTAAGGCGGATCCCCTCAACCTAGAGGTAAGCCGTTAAATTTCTTTAACGATTTCGAACGTTTTGGATATTGTAAACATTATTTATAGGGTTTTAGAGAGGCGTTCGATAGGGTGTTAGAGAGGCGCTTGAGAGGTGTCCGCGTTTCACAACACGTTTTTCTCCACTTTTCTCATTTACTTCAGTGAAGTAGCTGTCCGTAAGAACCAGGATTGGCGGCCTAACATTTAGCCACCAACAAGTGTCTGTTTCACAGGATGCATGGGACACCCTAGAAGGTCCCACCTGGACCTAAGGCCAGTCTATTCCATTTTCTCTTAATTGCGTAATTTTTTTTATACTATAACTTTCTTGATATTCTCATAATTTCTTAAATTCATTCTTTACATTATTACCTGTGTAAGCTAGCCTTCTCATTATTTTAAAATTAAATTCACATGCGACTTTTAAATATATTTTTGTACATAAATGTACATAACATTGGGGTAATCTTTGGCCAAAGATAGGGGTTATGTATATATAACTATAACTCGGGAACTTTGGCTTCACTGCATTATATTTATTTTTATCAGAACAAAATGCATTTTCAAACTATGTTATTTGGTATTTATAAACATACTTTTTTCGGATCCTCCTTTGGCATAATTCATTAATTAAATTGATTGAAGCTAATCTCAGGTAGTCTATTTATTTATTACCAACTAGTAATCTTAGATTAAAAGAGCTTGGTTTCTCAGTTCAGAAGCTCTGAAAACGAATCCATTACGGAAAAACTGAGTGGCGCCTTTAAAAAGCGTAAGCGTTCCTAGCCGACGACCATCTGTTCTACCGGCGAAGAGCTGCCGTACGCAAGTGAGTACCTTTCTGAGGAAAACTTAGTTTTCCCCTAAAAGTACGCCACAAGTGTATATTTTTAAAATCAGGAAAAAAGATCTATTTTACTAATAAAAATTTTACACGGTGTTACGTTTGAAAAATTTAAGTTAAAAAGAAAAATCCTACAACTTTGTAGGTATTTAAAGTATTTTATCTCCTATAGTTAAGGCTGTAGGTGAGCGTCAAAATATAATGAGAAACTGAACAGCGCTACTTATTCGCTTCTATCGAGGTCTTATTCACCATTTTAATGTCTACCATTATGAGTCCTACCGTTTTCTAATTGTTTGGGTTGTAAAACAAATTTCAGCTGTGTAGCAAGCAATGTAAATTTACCGCAGTTGTCCCTCTTTTTGCCGACACTTTATCTTCCACTTTCATTTCTGCCAATTTTTCGGCTTTATATGTAGGTATTGTCTGCAAACCACTTCCTAGATTTAGAAAAGCAGTAACTAGTATTGACCCTTTTGCGACCGAGCTAACAAGCGCGGATTGTTCTGGTTATTGCTTGCGCCCGTATTACGATATTTCTGTGAAACTCATTTCTTTGCCAGTTAATAAATGTTTTCGTATCAACCTATTATTTTATACTATTCCTATCAATGTTAAATGTGAACGGCCTTTTTCTTTTCATTTTATAAATGGAAAACATTTTAGAACTGTCTCTAATCCCCAACTGTACTCATACAATACAGGGCTCCTCATCTAAAAAGATAGATTTGGTTCTAATTGTTATCTTGGAAAAAGTATCTACTTAAATGTTAAGGGTTTAAAATTATTGTCAAAGTTTATTTATGAATTCATTAGTAATAAGTCTAGGAGTCATATACAGATTAAACTAAATTCTCGTAATGAGATTTAGTCCGAGTGTATGGAGAGCCCCGACGGTTTCACTGGACATTCTTTTGGGTGTTTGGGTGACACAGTTGTAAATCAGTCTGTTCCCGATAATATTTTTTTAAGAGACCGAACTCTATACCAATCCCACGTAACACTTAAGCTAATAAGTCACAAATTTCTTGTTTAGTTCTTAATATTCAATCAGTCCATAATAAAATGGACGAGCTCACAGTTTTCTTGGAGCTCAAGGCCAATCTTATATCCTCTTTATTACTGAGTTAAGGTTGAAAGTCGATGACCCGATTTTAATTCCTCAATACACTGTTATATCGTGCTTTCGTCGTGAGAGGACCCAATGTGAAGGTACTACAATGCTTTTGCATGGTGATTTGTACATTTTCTTTAGTGTCTCAGATTTTGACTACATGTCGATAGAGGGTGAGTTTGAATTTCCCTTAGTCCATAATAAAAAGAATAATATGTATTTTCTGTGTATTTACAGGCCGCCTAGAGGTGGGATTGGTGAATTTTAGATTCACCACTCACATTCTTATGGGTTAAGTAAAATATAACATTGGCCGGAAATTTGAATATACATACATGGGTCATTCTTTTACAAACCGCACGGATTTCAGGAAAAAAAAACCTTGACTTCTCAAAATGCGGTAAAAATTTGTTTTCTGCAGCTTTTAACAAATTTAGTTGACACGTATTTCAGGATTTTGCTTAAAAAAATTTATTTTGGAAAATATCCACATATGAATTTTTGATAATTTTCTTGATTTTCGCCAATCCTCTTGTACTTAAAATTTATTATCTCCAGCTGTACTGATCCGATCGATGTCGGTCATTTTTTATTTTACACTTTGATATGTTAGCTTTCGAAGAGTATTACAAAAAAATCGTTGATTGTCAATAAATGAAAAATAATAACAATCTAATTGTTTAAATAGTTTTTTATGCTCGCCCCCCAACTTGAATTAATTTTAAAAAATATCATTTTGTTGTTTATCCTATTATCTACAAAACCCTTTTATTGAAATAGTGGCGTCTCTATTAGATCAGAAGTTATTAAATATTTTCTAGCGCAAGTCACGCAGCGCGCGAAGAGCCGAAGCGCGTAACGTGCTAAGAGTCATAGCGCGTCGGAACTTGCAATCGTGCCCGCTGAAGAGTTAATCATGAATATTTCCATTCCGTTGATCGGAAGCGTAGCATATGCATATCATGATCATAATCATATTTCTATCTAAGGTTAGCGAAAACTGGAGTTTTGGTAACATACCAAAATCTTTGGGTGGTTCGGAAATTCGAACAGATCGCTGTTTTAATCCTTTCGATCTGTGTCATCATCGAAAAATAATACTATAAGTAATAATTTTCGAACAAATTTCTTTAGTAAAATTTTATCTTTTAGTAAAATTTATTTTATCTTTAGTAAAATTAATACGAGTTCTGAAATTTTCCAAATTTATAAAATAAATTGTTAAACTTCACACGGGGAAAAATTTACAGCAAAAATTACCAAACTTTTACTATTCGCTGGATAATTCCACGTTTTAGTGAAAATTACCATATAATTTTAGTAATTTTTGTCGCAAATTTAGCAAACAGTGCCAACTTTTGGGAACATTTGCCGGATTTTCGACAAAAATTACTAAAATTGTATGGTCATTTTCACCAAAACGTGAAATTATCCAGTGACTACTAAAAGTTTGGCAATTTTGACAAATTACATTATTTTCAGAACGAAGAAATTAATGATTCTGATTGTGACGCGTTAGAATGTGATGATGTTAACATGGAACGTTTTCCTGAAAGTCCATTATACCTATTGCAAAAAACAAAGAGCAAGCCAAGCACTTTTCATTGCAAAAAAAAAACATGATTTAATTCAAGTTGAAGTCATAAAATAAAATATATATTTTGTAATACATCGACAAATCACATTTTATGTAGTGCTCAATTATGAGTTAATAACTAAAAAACTTTTAATTTATTTTCTTAGAATTAATTTTTTACATCGCCATATTCCATACAATTTATTTCATTTCCCTTTTTTGTCCTGGATTGGATCGTTTGCATTGAATTTTATCCATAAATATAAACAACAAATAATTTCAAACTCTATTGCAACATGGTAAACATTTACAAGCTGGAAAATAGGTGCGAGCGTCTGAGATCTCTGACGCACGCGGAGCGCGCTGCGTGACTTGCGCTCGAAAATATTTAATAACTTCCGATCTAATAGAGACGCCACTATTTCAAAAAGGGGGTGTTATAGATAATAGGATAAAGAACAAAATGGTATTTTTTAAAATTAATTCAAGTTGGGGGGCGAGCATAAAAAACTATTTAAACAATTAGATTGTTATTAATTTCCATGTATTGACATCAACGATTTTTTTGTAATACACTTCGAAAGCTAACGTATCAAAGTGTAAAATAAAAAATGACCGACATCGATCGGATCAGTACAGCTGGAGATAATAAATTTTAAGTACAAGAGGATTGGAGAAAATCCAGCAAATTATGAAAAATTCATATGTGGATATTTTCGAAAAAAAATTTTTTTCAACAAAATCCTGAAATACGTGTCGTGTAATTTGATGCATATAAGTTGTAAAAAAATTTCGGACGGTTCTAAAATGTCAAGGTCAAATGGGTGAGCGGTTTGTAAAAGAATGACCCACATTTAGGTACACATGTCACATACCTTCTTTTAACGAAACTCCATCGGAGGTGACTGGGATACCTTCAGGTTTATGAGATCATAAAGCTGTAATTGCACATGTAACAATTAACGATAAGAAAAGAATCAATTCAGAAAAGGGAGAATTTACAGCACCAAAAGTCTCAAAAGATGTAGGGCTGAAGTCAATCAGAATAACTGAGAACCAATAATATATTCTTTTGATCCCTTAAACCACTTTAATATTACTATAATAAATTTTTAATAAAAATTTTTACATCAAAAAATTAAGACAAAAACGTAAAAAGCCTTAGGTTACAACGGGAATAAAAATTTCATCAAGGAATTTAAGGTTTCTACATATTCAGAAAACTATCACCAACTGGGTTTCTTATTTTAACAAAAAATATATAGACGTATTATAAAAAGTGCTAAGAGGTTGTGAACACTATAATGATAAACTAAATAGATCTGAAAACAAATCCAAAGAGAGTTGGTGCATTGTAAATAATTTAATGGGCAATTCCAATAAAGTGTCAATATCTGGTTTAAACTCTAATGTTCTTGATCAATTTTATTGCTCTATGGCACAAAATTCACCTGTTCACCTAACGTCTGTAGTTGATCCTATGATATATGTACTTAAATAAGATTTCCATAGCCGAGTCCTTCTGTTTTCATCATATTATTGAATTGAAAAATACCTTTAAGCTAATAAAAAATAAAACATCAGCAGGACTTGATAACGTTGTCTTGAAAATATGTGTCAACCTACCTGACGGTGTCCTGGAGATACTTGTAAGGCCAATTAACATGTCGCGTGACAGTGCTAGACTTTCCCTCCCAGTTTAAAACAGCTGTGGCGAGACCAATATAGCATAAAGGTCACTCAGAAGATCTTTCATATTTCCGTCCAGTTTCACTACTTCCTACATCGTCTAAATTAATCGAAAAAATTGTCAGGACGAGAATTCTGTTCTTTAAAAAAACAAAATTTACTAGACCCCTCTCAATTCGGTTACTAGTGATGCCATATTTAATTTTCTTAAGAAAGTATACCTAGGCCTAAATAAGAGTAAGATGGCCGCAACAGTGTTTTGTGATTTTTCAAAGGCGGTTGACATTTTAATCTGGGTTTGATTGGGTTTGATTGGGTTGGGTACCAACGTACCGTGGGCGTCTGAAGAGAAGGGAAATGTAATCTACTGATACAGGATTTAAAGGATTTGAGGTTGGGAGGTAAGGAAAAACCCTCTGCAGGCAATTTGTTCCATAATCTGGAGACCCTAAGTATGAATGAGTGAAAGAAGTGGGATGTTCTATAGGTTTTTGTAGCCTCCGCAACGACCTTAAAGTTTTGAAAAATTAACAAAAATTAGTATATTTATAAACGTTAAAAAGTATCGATTTTATATTGATTTAACTCGTTTACATCACCAAATTATATAATATTACGACTGTAGTAATACCCCCTCCACTACTAAGCAAACAAGCGCGGACATGTCACGTGGCGCCAGCTCTGCAGTTTTGGTGATTTCAGTTTGATCTTTTGATCAGAGCAGTGGTAAAGTAGGGATCAAAGTTCAATTCGTGCGCGTTTAAGGAAAATGGCGGAAACTCGCAAGTCTCCTGGGGTGTTCGGTAGTTACCAGGACTTAAATAATACGGTGTTACCTACATACAAATATGTTATATGCTATTATAATCGCTTAAAACATGATATTAAGATACGTGATAAGAAAAAGAGCCGTCGGTTCCCGGTATCGCTGATGTTGCTGCCAAAAAGGTAGAAGAAATTTGGAAAAGATCGTCAATACCTACTTTCTCTCTGTTCGCGATAACTTCTAGGATTCAGACTTATAATAAATCGGTTCAGACTATAAAGAAAAGCAGCAAAAGAAATGACAAGGCATATAAAAAAAACTTGAAGAGTTCCTTCACAAAGCCGACAATCGTTTTCATATAGCTGCCTGCAAATATGCTGTTCTAACAAAATGCACATACAGTTCTGAAAGAAAAGGATCTCAACAAGAACAAACTTTTCTTGTAGATGAACGAACTAGTAGGGGTATGGCACAACCCTCTTTACAGGTCCCCTAGCCGTGCAAAGCACAATACGGCAACGCTGGACAGTTGTTGGCAGAAGAATCCCGTGACGGAATGCGGAAGCACGTGCAAAAATAGGTCAGTTAACTGGCCTCAGACATTTGAAAACGCATGTCTGCTTTGTTTATATGTCTTTTTCGGTTAAAAAATGTTTAAAATATAGTGCGGATTATAGTTTAATGCCGTTTTAACTGCATAATTATTAAATCGGAACGTTTCCTTCTTTTTTTTTCATAAACAATTGTGGAAATTTAAGTTTTTACTGCTCGTATTAATATCCGTTTTGTATTTCTGTGTGTGTAATAACCAACAGCAAAAACAATGTCGGTTGTCAGCGTTATAATCGTAATTTGTGGTAATATTAATATAGTCTGTGTGTAAATAGTGAAAAAGAAGCTAGATTGTTTTGATTGACAAATCTTTTTTAATACAGGCACATTATTATTTAAATCATGCCGAAAACGCTGTTCCAGGATGCAAATCGAATTACCATAGCTCCTTAAAACAAGGTAAGAAAACTGTAACCTTTAAATTTCCGGCCAGTGATGATTTAAAGAAAAAATGGTTAAAAGCAATTCCCAGAGACAACTGGACACCATCAAAATATTCTGTAGTGTGCGCCCTACATTTTGCTGAAACTGACATAATTCTCGAAGACGATTATTGTTTACCAGCAGGTTCTGTATCAAAAATTCCAACGAAAACTAGGCTAACACCAAATGCTGTGCCTTCTTTTTTCCGAATTTGCCAAAATATATATCAAAAAATGTCCCCAAACCAAGAAAAGATCCTGACGAAAGATCGCGGCAGTACCAGGAGCGTACTAAGAAAAATATTGAGGTGTTTTAGGTTATTTAAATAAAGCACTTAGCAAATTAAAATCCGAAAATCTTGACAGTTTAGTGGAAAACCGAGAGGAAAACAATATAGTTAACTTACTGCCCATTTTAATTGATCAAATCAAACTACTGACTTTAAAAAAGAAACGATATTCAACGTCAACAATCATCTTGTCTTTTATGTTGTATACATTATCTCCATGGACATACGAACTGATGCATGTGTATTTTAGTCTTCCTTCAAAAAGATATTTGCAGCATTTATCGTCCCCCTAAAGAGGGTTGTGGCTATGGTTATGACTGGAATTGATATAAAGACTACCAAAAAACTTACAAAAAATCTGGAAAGAAGAAGGATTCGGCATGAGCAGGAAATGGTAAAAAAAAACGTGTCCAAGATGTAAATAAATGTTCACAATTTCCCGCTTCCACGGTTAGCACCGACTCAATTACATCATATGAATCCCCACAAAAATTTTTAGAGTTTAACTTAGGTTATAAAGCTGCAGGAAATGTAACTAAGAATGATATGGCTTCTACGTCTCAGGTTAGGATAGAACTTCCGTTGGTTCATCCAGGGCCGGATTGACAGATTTTTTTTTACCGACCTGAGGTCAGACCGGCCTCTTGTCGGAGCGGCTTCCTTGGGACTCTTGGGAGGCACAGTGGCGTACCGCTGGGGGGGGGGGGGGGGGTTACCCCCCATTGATTTCTTATAGTAGTTATTATAAACATTATACAGCACGGTAGTATATACATATTTATATAAAAACAATGGTTTTGTCTACCAACCCCCCCCCCCCCCCCAACCAAAAGTCACGGTCCGCCCCTGGGGAGGCAAATACAATACAAACGGATTAAAGACATTTAACATTTAAATTTAAAATTAAAGGAGTAAATATTTTGTTAACCATAAATATATTATGATATGATTTACAAACAAAACAGATATACAAAACAGGAAACCCAAAAATAAAAGAATACTCTGTTAGCCTTAAACACCAACAGGCGCGGCCCGTGAGTTTTTTTACAGGTGGGTCAAAATTTTGTGGCCAACTAGTGATATCAACGCAACAAGCAAAATACACTTTTTTAATTAAGAAGGGTTTTTTAATAATGTGCCAAGAAATTATTTACCTACAAATAAACGCTGCAAAAATCATAAAATAGGTACTGCAGAATATCGAACATTACTACTCTTGATGTTTATGACTTTTAGTATCACTTTTTTGTTTATGGCTTTTTTTCTATGTGTTTTAATACTCTAAAATAGTAGATTTTAGCGGGTTCCGTTGTGGTAAGTTTAGGGTCTCTTCAATAGATGTCGCGCCTTGTACTAAAATCCCAGAATAGGTATAAACAGAACAAAATTCTGAGATAACAGCATGATTATTGGTAAAATAAAATTAGGAACGCCGCCGAAGCTCCGTTTTCTTTAATAAATACAATGCTGGCGACTAGACATAGTAATACGATATTTGTCTAAGCACGTGCAGGCTGTAAGCTGTAGTAAATGAGATTGCCAACAATCTAACAATTTTAAAAATATTTTATCGAGGAACAACTTGTTGCCAATACACCTTCTAGAGCCGATCTAATTTTTTAAATAACAAAAAATTAAAAAAAAGTTTCTTGCCCCAGCACGGATTCGAAACCGCGACCGTGAGATTAACTCGCTGCGGTTATAACGCTGCACTACGCTCGTTATACAAGAAAATCGGTCCGATATCGTTAAATAAGATGCTTAGCGCTGGCCTGACAGAAATCGTATTTATTTTATGGTTAACCACTAATAATTAATATTATTAATACGATGCAAATACAATTCGCATGTTAGGTAGGTACCTAATTAGTTTTTCTTTTTCCGAACCAAATGTTTTGAAATAGTATATTTTAGGGGGCGGTTTGAGAGTATTTCCATAGTGGGAGTGGCCAGATATTATGGGTGGGCCGTCGACCAATTGTGTCTCTTTTTAACTTCCTAAAGGGCGTATGTCTGTTTCTCTCTTACTTTTAATGAATTTATATCGTCCATATAAACCTATAAGATCAATTTCAACTATGACCCAGCCCGGAGCAAGCTTGGATATCCTTTGACGATATCTTGGCTTGATTCATTCTTGGGGACTTTTCGCATGGAACTTTGAAACAAAAGATTATTTTTTGGTTTTAAAAAATTAAAAAATAAATTATTAGGTAGATCACTGAAAATTTTAGGTGGGTCATTGACCAAATGACCTTATGGACGGGCCGCGCCTGAACACCAAAAATAAAATGTGATTGTGAAAAAAAATCATAGTTAATAACTAAGAAGCTTTCTTATTGTGCTACTTTTTTCGACTATAAAATCACATCTTGCGCTTGAGCTTTACTTAAAAAACACGATTTTGACGCACAACGAATTGTCAAATGCGGAACAATGTTCTGCGTTCTACCTACAGTTCCGACCTGTAAATTTATATCCTAATATTCGAACATAAAATTTCTTTTTTTTTTAAATCTCTTTAACAAATATTTAGGTTTTCAGTGACGCGGGTAATTTAAGGCCAGTGCGGATATTTTCAACACTTGAAGTGGGGAAAGTTGGATGATTGCATTGGCAGCACTGAACGCGATAGCGTCGCACAGTGTAACGTTTTTGATAGTTCGTGGGCATAGGGCAAAACAGCGACTATCGAATTTTAATTTGTTTCGTCTCTAGATTATTCGTAAAATGTATCACCGTAAAGTAGTTCCTTTTTAAGCAGAAATTTGACTTTTCTGAGAGCAATAAACATAATGCGAAAATAAGTCTAACTTAAAAAAATTCATAATATGTGTTCTATAAAAAATGTGCAAGCAATTTTTGTTGTAGCTATAGTATGCTAACTACTCTTGATATTTTAAGATTTTCGTGGAAATATTTGTAAAGTTTACTTACATATGGAATTTTGAAGAATTGTGGTCCTAGTCGAAGAAAAAACAAAGTTTGGTGTGATTTTAAAAAAAATGCCTAAATATGCCTAAGTTGTCGCATACATTAGAGTAGAGGATTACACAACTCATACATTAGAAATATCCAAAAATTTCATCCGACTTTGTCCGATTATTGAAAAAAAAAAATTCTTTAGTATTGTCGCACATGCAGGAATTCCAAGTTGCTTTTTAATGCCGCTTTTGAAGATATTCCAGGTATGTTATATTAAATTTTCTAAGAAGTTACAAGTAATTTAACTTTTAGTAAGAAAAGTGGCTAGAATAAAATTAAATAAAATATTCATGAATCTAAGTACCTACCTACATAGTTTTAAAAATGCGTTATTACACCCAGTTTTAAATTGTTATTTTATTAAACATTATATTATTCTAAGAAGTAGCTAATAAGTTAACTCATTAAGTACGCTTTGTAATTTCATTTTCAATTTACTTCTTCATGTTCTTAAAATCTTCACAAATTTTTTGCATTCGTCAAAGGATTTGCTAATGTTTAAAATAACATAACAAGTAACAACCTAAAAATATTACAATAAAAAATGCTAAAATCACAAAAGAGAACTTGCATACGACATATATTCTGACTTTCACAATAATTTATTTTTATTTTTTATTCACGGGACACTGACTCATTGATGCCACAAACACTGTGGGGTTACTTAATTAAGGATGCCACTAAGGTTGAAAACAAAGTAATAAAAGAGCAAAGAAAAAAGAAAATACAAAATGATTTTCGAAATGAACTTGGGATACTAACAGACGTTGTAAAACATAGTGAGGGCACTACAAATGACGGCAATACTGCTGGAACTTTTTTCCGACAATACGAAAAATCAACAGCAATCACTGGATTCAACAGAAATTTAATTAACACATTTGCTGTAATTCTTTAAGGGCTTTCTTCCATAAGACAGACAAATATTGCAAAACTGTATATGCCACTATATAGTTGGTGCTATATGCCATCCAGAATTCACATGTTATTAATACATGGGGCAGGAATTTGCGAAAACATTTCTTCTATTCCTATTGGACATTTATCTAAAGAGGCATCAGAAGCTAGAAATAAAGAGTTTCGTAAATTCCGAGAACATTACGAGCGAAAGCGATGACGGACCGAGAATATTGAAGACATACTGCACCACTTGTTAATTTCTTCAAATCCCCTTATTTCCTTTATTATGCCGAAATATACGGCAAAAAAAATTATCTGTTCTTAGAAACCGAAACACTTTTTAAAGAAACTAACATTGAAGAAGGCAATTTCTAATGGATTAGTCTCCAGCTCAGGTTGTGAAAATTAGGTTAATTAATGTTTTTTTTTTATATAATTAGTATTTAAGTCTACTACGAGTAAACCGAAAACAGTATTTTTTTATTTATTTTGTCGTAAAATAATTATATTTTTTGAGCGACCGGTACCTAGTAAGGTACTACGTAGGTATAAATTTAGTACCGTAATAACGTACTCCAATATATGTTTTAATATGCCACAATTTTTGCAAAACAGCGAAGCAAAGTTCCAATGTCCATGAATTTTCGATTTTGTTACACTGTGCATCGGTCTAGATAATAATCACCTATCGGGGATTTAGTTTTTTCCGGCAAAGTGTTGCCAACTTGTGGGGAATTTCCCGATTTCTGGGATTTCTTTAACAAAACTGGGAAGAATTTTTGTATTAACAATTGTAACAAATTCTGAGTTTTTGTTTGTAATTTACAAATTGTAAATCAAACAATTTGAATACGTTTGAACGTTTGCTTTGCACATTCCTACCGAATAATAACAAAATATAAATTTGTCACTTTTTTATTACTTTGTTTTCAACCTTAGTGGATATTGCATGTGGTGGCATCCTTAAAAGTAACCCCACAGTGTTTGTGGCACCAATGAGTCAGTGTCCCGTGAATAAAAAATAAAAATAAATTATTGTGAAAGTCAGAATGTATGTCGTATGTAAGTTCTCTTTCGCGATTTTAGCATTTTTTATTGTAATATTTTTAGGTTGTTACTTGTTGTGATATTTTAAACATTAGCAAATCCTTTGACGAATGCAAAAAATTTGTGAAGATTTTAAGAACATGAAGAAATAAATTGAAAATGAAATTACAAAGCGTGCTTAATAAGTTAACTTATTACCTACTTCTTAGAATAATATAATGTTTAAAGTATCAATTTAAAACTGGGTGTAATAACGTATTTTTAAAACTATGTAGGTAGGTACTTAGATTCATGAATACTTTATTTAATTTTATTCTAGCCACCTTTCTAAGTAAAAGTTAAATTACTTGTAACTTCTTAGAAACCTTAATATAACATACCTGGAATATCTTCAAAAGCGGCATTAAAAATCAACTTTGAATTCCTGCTTGTGCGATATTACTAAAGAAAATTATTTTTTTTCAAAAATCGGACAAAGTCGGATGAGATTTTTGGATATTTCTAATTTATGAGTTGGAAATCCTCTACTCTAATGTATGCGACAACTGAGGCATATTTAGGAATTTTTTTAAAAATCACACCAAACTTTGTTTTTTCTTCGACTAGGACCACAATTCTTCAAAATTCCGTATGTAAGTAAACTTTACAAATATTTCCACGAAAATCTGAAAATATCAAGAGTAGTTAGCATACTATAGCTACAACAAAAATTGCTTTCACATTTTTTATAGAACACATATTATGAATTTTTTTAAGTTAGACTTATTTTCGCATTATTTTTATTGCTCTCAGAAAAGTCAATTTCTGCTTAAAAAGGAAGTACTTTACGGTGATACATTTTACGAATAATCTAGAGACAAAACAAATTAAAATTCGATAGTCGCTGTTTTGCCCTATGCTAACGAACCATCAAAAATGTTACACTGTGCGACGCTATCGCGTTCAGTGCTGCCAATGCAATCATCCAACTTTCCCCACTTCAAGTGTTGAAAATACCCGCACTAGCCTTAAATTACCCGCGTCACTGAAAGCCCTAAATATTTGTTAAAGAGATTTTTGAAAAAAAAAAAAAAAAAAAGAAATTTTATGTTCGAATATTAGGATATAAATTTACAAGTCGGAACGGTAGGTAGAACGCAGAACATTGTTCCGCATTTCACAATTCATTGTGCGTCAAAATCGTGTTTTTGAAGTAAAGCTCAAGCGCAAGATGTGATTTTATAGCCGAAAAAAGTAGCACAATAAGAAAGCTTCTTAGTTATTAACTATGATTTTTTTTCACAATCACATTTTATTTTTGTTGTTTAAGGCTAACAGAGTATTCTTTTATTTTTGGGTTTCCTGTTTTGTATATCTGTTTTGTTTGTAAATCATATCATAATATATTTATGGTTAACAAAATATTTACTCTTTTAATTTTAAATTTAAATGTTAAATACCTTTAATCCGTTTGTATTGTATTTGCCTCCCAAGAGTCCCAAGGAGGCCGGTCTGACCTCAGCTCGGTAAAAAAAATCTGTCAATCTGGCCCGGCACATACCCACATTGCGGATGTCCCCAAAAAGTTTTTATTTTAATTTTATTTTTACACGTGAGTTAAATGATATTGAAAAATATAATATTTAATATAAAAAATAAATAAGTTAAAATTAACATATAAATAATAATTTACATCGTTTTCAAGGTATTTTCTTTTTATGTTTGGGGTTGGGAAATGCTATGATCCGAAGTGGGATAAAGTCTGAGTGCCCAGGCCTTCGGCCTCTTTGGGCCGGCGGCCCACCGAGATTTTCTCGGTCGCTCGCCTGTCCCAATCCGGGCCTGGGTTCATCTACAAGAAAAGTTTATTCACAAGAAAAATTTGTTCTTGTTTAGGTACTTTTCAGAACTGCATGTGCATTTTGTTAGAACAGTACATTTGCAGGCAACTATATCAAAAAGATTGTCGGCTTTCTAAAGAAACTCTTCAAGTTTTTTGTTATATGCCTTATCATTTCTTTTGCTGCTTATCTTTATAGTCAACCGATTTATTATAAGTCCGAATCCTAGAAGTTATCGCGAACCGAGGGAAAGTAGGTATTGATGCTCTTTTCCAAATTTCTTCTACCTTTTTGGCAACAACATCAGCGATACCGCGGGAACCGACGGCTCTTTCCCATTATCACTATCTTAATATCACGTTTTACCAGATTATAATAGCACATAACATCTTCGTATGTAGGTAACACCGTATTATTTAAGTCCTGGTAACTGCCGAACACTCCAGAGACTTGCTAGTATCCGCCATTTTCCTTAAACGTACGAACCACTGCTCTGATCAAAAGATCAAACTGAAATCACTAAAACGGCAGAGCTGGCGCCCCGTGACATGTCCGCGGTTGTCTGCTTAGTTTTGTGGAGGGGGTATTACTACAGTCGTAATATAATATAATTTGGTGATGTAAACGAGTTAAATCAATATAAAATAGATACTTTTTAACGTTAATAAATAGAAATTTTTGTTTATTTTTCAAAACTTTAAGGTCGTTGCGGAAGCTGAAGAACTTAACGTACAGATTCGCGTTTTTACTAACTAATTGAGTGCACTTTCAATCAGCATTGTATAGGGGTATATTTCTAATATTCTTAAAAAATTGAAAAGTTCGAAAATTTAAAAGGACGCTCGTTTTTACAAGGCTGAAGATGTGAATCGATTTGACTAAAATTTTAACCACGTATTATGTGCACCTACTTTTTTGAGTTTCGAAGGGACAGGCTGCTCACGAGCAGTCTTCCAGCTGTCTGCGAAGATAGCCTTGTCATAGGAGATTTGAAAAAGACGAGTTAGGATGTGTGCAAGTTCTGGAGCGCTTTTTAGAACAATTGCTGGTATGCCATCCAGACCTGACGATTTTTTGAACTTGCTCGACTTTAAATATTATGTCAAACGTTTTGTGGGGTACAGACGTAACGGCTGGAAGAGGGAAATTGGCAGGAGTAATAAGGGTGGAATTGGCAGCGAATTGCTTGGCAAATAGTTCAGTTTTCCTTTTAGAAGTGGAGATAATTTCGCTGTCAGAGGTTAGGGGAGGAAAATTGCTTCTACAGAAGTCTTGACTAATGTTTTTGGCAAGTGGCCAGAAAGATTTGCGGCCATTAGAACAGGAAAGAACCTTATCTCTTATTAGTAGAGTTAAAAGCTGTTCCTATTGTGTCACCCCGTTTGCACTTTATTGCTAAAATGTAAGACCCATTTTATATCGTTCTATATACCTTAAGGAAGCAAAATTGATTTTTCGTCAAAAAATCGTACTGTGCAGGGGGTGATAGGGGGCGATTTTTCAAAAATGACCAAATTTTTCTTATTGCATTTTTTACATCTATGCCACCTAGTTATCAATCTGCCTGAATCTTATTTCAAAATTTTAACCAGATATATTTTTTCCTAATTTTAAAAACATCGCCCGCCGTGCTTTTATATGGAGCGCTTTAATGAATAATCGCTCGCCCTGAAAACTCATAATTGTGATATATTTCAACTCGTTATAACTCTAGAATCCTATGGCTAATCAAAAAAACGCTTTCCATAAACGTTGTAGATCGAACATCAGGGATTACAATGCTTTTTTAAAATTATCAATCCGATAAGTAGTTTCGTCAAAAAATTGAAAAATGTGAAACCATGTCACCGCCAGCGCGGTCCACCATGGATATGCGCCGAAGTTTCATATTGCCATGGCCAGGCCAGGCGATAAACGACTCTATGTTCCATCACGCGCGTAAGTTCGTTTTCGTTTATTATTGCATTTTTACTGGGAGAAATGCAGTAGCTATAAAATTTAAAGCCAGACGCAACTGCAGCAAAAAATGCTGGATTGTGTATTCCCGTTTTCTGTTTTATTGTATTATTTTTTTAACTAACTTTTAACTACTAATTGATATTTTTTATAAAAGTTTACATTGCAAAAAATATAGGGTGTGTACAGTGTAGTTATAGTGTTTACATAGGCTTACTGGACATTGATAAAAGTCTGAAAGTGTTTGCGGGTGCACTGCATTACATGAGTAACTGTTGTAACAGATTTGTTATTAAGGAGAAATTTTTAGTTTTCAGGTAAGATTCTTTTAATATCAGTAGTGCCTATTAATGTTTATATGCAACACTTTTTATAGATCCGTTGAAGCAATGTATTTTGAAAGCAGTACCAGTTCCGACAGTAAACTACAGTCAAAAATCACATTGAGGCCCCTAAGAAAAAAGCTGCTAAAATTCAAGACAAAATATTTAATTACCAGTTATGTGACATTTGCCAAAAATCACCAAAATTATTTATATCTCAACCAAAATCTAAACAGAGATTTATTGAATGTACAGAGGTTCCTATGGATATCTGTCAAGGAAATGATGCTATGGTGTTGCATATATTTTCAAATTTTAACGAATTAAAAGAGCGCGAATATTTAAATTGGCATAGAAATTGCTACAAAACGTATATCAGCTCACAAAATACTGCCTCATACAAATCAAAGCATACGAAAATAATTACTAGTTTACTCCCAGCGGATACACCTCAAAAACATCGTTTACGGACTCAGTTTCATGTGCAAAGGTGCGTATTTTGCCAAAAACGTGTACGAAATCAAAAACTATGCCAGGTTATGAGCAAAAACATGGAAGATAAAATTAAATGTATAGCGCGAGACAATCTAATATTTTTTCCAGAATTGGCGAAAGCGATTTAATTGCATCTGAAATAAAATATCATGCCTCATGCGTTTCTGCAGAATTACGCAATACCAAGAATAAACCTAAACAGGAAAATAGGGCAAGTGGAAAAAGAAAATTGGACATGGAAAATGAAGCATTACAACAATTACTTAGTGAAATAGAGCAAGGTTTTAAAAAAGAAAAAGGGTATTCTAACAGATATTGTGAAATTGGTGGAAACATAGATTTAAGCGACCGACTCCTAGTTAAAAGAATTACATAGTATTGTAGCGACGACATTGAATTAGTAAAATCTCCTAGGCAAAACGAACCAGGGATGTTCTTCAAAAGCTTTTCCAAGCAAGAAGCTATTGAAACAATCGTCCATCAGACTGAAACCGAAGCTTCCAGTTTATCCTGTGGTACGTCAGAACTACAAGTGTTGACAAAAATTTGCCAAAATATAGAAATGGAAGTAAATAAAATACCAAAAAAATGCGAAATTCAAAAACTTTAAAATTTCTGATTATAAGAAGCATATTCCAAACGATTTATATTTTCTTATTAGTCTTCTTGTTTGCAACGAATCAAGCAGTGCCACAAAAGAAACTGAAGTACTTAATATTTGTCAAGACATCATTTTTGCATATTCAAATGGAAGAAAATATACTCCAAAACACATTGGTCTGTGCTGATAAACAACAATCGGGAACAATATAATTTCGAGGTTATTTTCGACTGATCAACAACAATATACCTACTGCGTGTTCCTGGACATCTAAAAAAATACTAGTATACTGTAGGTAGTTACAGAAAATCCTGAACGTATAAAGCCTGTTTTCTGTTATTAAACAAATTAAAATTGTACTATTTTTTGTAAACAGGCTGTGTACAAATAATTGGACTAATATTAATTGTTTCGTTAAAAAAATACGTTTTTTTTTCAATAATTTATCTATTAATATTATCATTAAAAAAAATGAAGACAAACTTTAATTAAATTATTCAAAACAACTCAATCAAATCATCATCACTAACCCTTTTTAAGATATCACGATCACGACATCACGACTTAATTTTATACAAGAAACTAGCCTAATCACACCAAGAGCGAACGAAAAACGAACTTACGTGCGCGATGGAACATAGGGTCGTTTATCGCCTGGCTTGGCCATGGCAATGTGAAACTTCAGCGCATCTCCACGGTCGACCGCAATTGCGGCGACATCGTTTTACATTTTTCAATTTTTTGACGAAACTACTTATCGGATTAATAATTTTAAAAAAGCATTGTGATCCCTGATGTTCGGTCTACAACGTTTATGGGAAGCGTTTTTTTGATTAGCTAAAGGATTCTAGAGTTATACCGAGTTAAAGGTTATCACAATTATGGGTTTTCAGGGCGAGTGATTATTCATTAAAGCGCTCCATATAAAAGCACAGCGGGCGATGTTTTTAAAGTTAGAAAAAATATATATCTGATTAAAATTTTGAAATAAGATTCAGTCAGATTGATGACCAGGTGACATAGATGTAAAAAATGCAATAAAAAAAAATTGGGAACTTGAAAAATCACCCCCTACCACCCCCTGCACAGTACGATTTTTTGACGAAAAGTCAATTTTGCTTCCTTAAGATATAAGGAATGATATAAAATGGGTCTCACATTTTAGCAACAAAGTGCAAACGAAAATCTTTTTTAGAAGGTATTTTCGGGCTGGTAAACTATACTATATACGCCGGTTGTTAAAACCTTTTTTTGGACTCTGAGCTTGACTGCATTGATTTCTTGCCTCGGTAAAAATTTGACGATTTGTAGGAGATGGAAGATTTTAAAGAAACCTTTTGTGAGCCCGGAGTTTTTTAAGCTTTATACAGACCTTGGAGAATCAAGACTTTTGATGGTGAAGTTTAGGTTTCTTGCGGGTAAGTGGAATTGAACTTTCAACGCCTACTTGACTGATATCTTTGATCCGAAAGCAAATTTCGGAAGTGGAAAAACACACGGTGTTCCAAAGGAAAGCACAGAGGAAGTTTCGAAGACTATCCCAGTCGGCAGGATTGTTGTGTCAGATGGTGCGTTTCGGCATGTTTTCAACGAACACAGGATGTATGGAAGAGGCGGTAATGAGGCCGTGATCTGAACGACCAAGGGAAGCGCATACAGATGTTAAGTATCGCTCAGAATGGGTGGTAAGAAAAAGGTCTAGTGTGTCTGGGTTATGGGTAGGAACGCGGGGAAGGTATGTAGGCCCCTGATTTAAATTGGTGAGCGAGTTGCTGACTGCGAAGTTTTAAGCCGCTCTGCATTCTGTTTGAGTGTGCTAAATACTGCTGCAAAAGCTGTTCCGGTATGATTTTAGGGGAGTTCCCTTTGAAATGGTTAACATTATATTTGTCTGAGGCAGATTGTCAAGTATGGTGACAGTGTCTCGAAACCGCTTAATATTGACTGGGGCGTTCTCCAGGATTCAGTGCTAGGCCAACGACTGTTCTTAATGTATATTAATGATCTGGCTTCCATTGGAACTGAGGGAGCATTTACATTATTTGCTGATGACACAATTATATAGCTAGGAAAAAACGCCCAATTGATGAGTGAAATAGGTTCTCAAGATTTAGAAAGAATCAAGAAGTGATGTGATAGTAATTACTTAACTATTAATATAAAAAGAACGTGTTAACTTTTAAATGTGGTATCACTGATTTCAGTATAAATAACCAAGCTTTAGAAAATACGAAGTCTATCAAGTTTATGGTGCTCTTTATTGACAGCAATTTAACTGAATCAAACTTTGAATAAAAAAAATCACTGTTCCAAATAAGGTTAGATAAAACAGGAAACAGATGTTTTTTAGCCAATTTAAAATGTAAATGTAAAAAAAATTGTTTATATTTTATAAATCACAAAAACTGCTCAAATTGTTACCATTTTCTCTAACACAAAACTCGCACATTTTACTTATTCGTCGTATGGCATTTAAAAGTATGATCGATCGTCCCTGCAAATTTTTAAATTCGAGTGTAGTGGCTTCACGCAGTTCTTCTATAGTGCGATGTCGAGATTTTATTTTGTAAGTAACCCTACAAAAAAAAGTCAAGGACGGAATGATCGGGTGATCGTGGTGGCCATCTTACAGGTCCATTGGTATCCATTTTTCAGGAAAATTATTTTCTAAAGAAGGGCGTATTATTCCGGCATTATGGACAGGCGCCCGTCCTGTTGGAAATATATATTGTTTAAGTAAGCCAAGGGAACATCATCTAGCAATTCAGGTACAACATCTTGTAATATACCAGGTAACGATTTGCTGAAAGGCTTCCCTCACAAATTCTATAAGTTAGTTGCCTTCCCAAAATAAACCAAGCAACGCTGAAACCGAATCTTTGAGCTTGTGAAATGCGCCTCATCGGACCATATCACAAATCTTCCAAAATTCACATTGCCTTTGTTTGCTGCAAAAACCAATGGCAAAAAATGAGACGACGTTCAGCAACCCCAGGATGTAAATGCTGAACGATTTTAACTTTATATGATCTAAATTTATATTTGTGTAATATAGTTTGTGCTCGAGTCTTGTTCACTCCAACTTCTTTCTCAATGGCCCTACACGAAGTAGAAGGAGTTGCTTCTACACAGCCTAAAACGTTAACCTCGTCGATTTCTCGATTTTCCTTATAGGATTTTGGCCAGGGCAGCATAAACGCACCATAAGTATTTTTTTTTAATTTTAGAAAATATATCGGGAAAAGATTGCCTTCTGTCTGAATATCTAGAATGAATATAGAAAAAAGCCAAAGATAAATTTATAAAGGATGTAAAATCGTACTACGTTAAAATACAGTTCGGCGGCATCATTCGAATTTTCATTCGATTCATTATAGCAAACTAACATATCATACTTTTCAAAGTTCTGATAAACTCTCATTTCAGCCATTTTTTTAAATGGAAAACCCAGTCATAAATAACAAGTAGGGGTTTTGAGAACAATAATTTTTTAAAATGATCTCTTTCAAATTATTACAATTACTCCAACTTCTTTCTCAATGGCCCTACACGAAGTAGCAGGAGTTGCTTCTACACAGCCTAAAACGTTAACCTCGTCGATTTCTCGATTTTCCTTATAGGATTTTGGCCAGGGCAGCATAAACGCACCATAAGTATTTTTTTTTAATTTTAGAAAATATATCGGGAAAAGATTGCCTTCTGTCTGAATATCTAGAATGAATATAGAAAAAAGCCAAAGATAAATTTATAAAGGATGTAAAATCGTACTACGTTAAAATACAGTTCGGCGGCATCATTCGAATTTTCATTCGATTCATTATAGCAAACTAACATATCATACTTTTCAAAGTTCTGATAAACTCTCATTTCAGCAATTTTTTTAAATGGAAAACCCAGTCATAAATAACAAGTAGGGGTTTTGAGAACAATAATTTTTTAAAATGATCTCTTTCAAATTATTACAAGCGGTCTGACTAGCAACCATGAAAGGATACTAATATATTAATTTGTTTCAAATCATTATATCACGGCCTACTATAAACTATTATACCCTCTTTTTAATTGTAAAATTCGGAAGGTATTCCAAAAGATATATACCTACCAACAATTATATATTTTTGAGAAGCTTATGAAAAAGGCAATCGAATGAAAACAAAATAAACAGGGTGTCCCATTTAAAAAATTGTAACTTTGGTTTTTATCTTCAAATTCGTTCCTTCTAGAAAAAAATTTACTACACCAATGGATTCTACGCAAAAAACTATATAATAATCAGTTTTTACCTTACCGATAAGTTAAAAGGCAACTGAGATACGAAGTTAGCTTGAAAATTACACATTTTCAAAATCGCCCTGTATCTCCGAAACGAAGGGGGCTATGAAAATTTTGTTTGTAGCATCATACGTTTTACGAAAAAGTAGTATAGCGAGCAAGTAGCTCTCTATCTCTAAAGATATCCGAGGTACCCTGCAAAAGTGTCGAAAATTGGGCACCCTGTACAGAGCAGTCAAGAAATGGAAAAATCCAAAACTGACCCAAGAGGGAAGTACCCTTTTTAGGGTAGAATGTAATAAGAGAATGCTACTAAAATTAAAAATTATGTCTAGAGTTATAGGCTCCTATTAGGAAACCTTTTTAATTAGGAGGCCGAGTCTAAAGGACATAATTTTTGAATTTTAAGTAACATTTTCTTACATATTATATTTTATCCTAAAATAAAAATTAAGGGTATTTCGCTTGTGGGGCAATTTTGGATTTTTTCGCCGCTCTGTACATGCTATCTCATGTTTTAGTAAGTTAATATTATTTTCTCAGAAGGCAGAACTTTTTTTAAAGAGTAGCATTTTCCGTAAAGTTAACAATAACAAAGTTTCCTTTGTTAAAAACTTTCCAGGACACGCTGTATTTAAATTATAATACAGACTATCTTACCGCTGAAATACCAAAAAATGTTGATTTAAAACGGTGAGTACAAAAAGCCATTCATTTCTCTTTAAAATAATCTCTAAAGTGTTCTGTTTAAGCAAGGTTAAGGGACGTAGATTTTTTGAACATTTTTATTTGGACAATGAAGATTTCTTTTTTATAATGAGCACAATAATTATGTCAAGCTTTCCTCTTCGCTTTCAAGGTAGATTAAAATACAACCTGGTTCTTCTCCGATGTAAGACTCATAGATTTTTATAACTTTTTGCATTTATTGGAAAGCTTATTTCAATCAAAGCAAAAAATTATTGGATGATTTAAAAAAAAAGTAAATTAAATTTGCAAATCCTAGCTATATTATTTTGATTTGCTGATATCATAAATATAGAATATCACCCCACATTTTATGTGTTATCACAGAATATTAAAGTTTTTTAATGTAAAGTGTTCTCGTTTTTGAAAAAATGTATGCACTAGTAAAATTACTTTTTGTAAGTTTCATATAATCTTATCATTTTGGCTAGTTTCTTATTTGACTTTGACGGAACTCTTAAAACTCAAAGTATTTTGTCAGCTTTATCTTCGACACAAATTGTTTTTGCCAAGTGTAATTTTATTTTGGTTGGAGTTCAGCTTAGTTTGGCCAGTTGTGATTTAGCTTACAATGTACCCAAGTTATGGAGAAAGTGATCAACTTGCAAATTCAAAATATCTAGAAAAAGACAAAATCATTCATGACAGACAGTACGGATTTCGTCACCAAAGGTCCGCAGCTGATCTCCTTAGCTTTGTCACAAATAACTGGAGCAAGTCTCTCGAATTTTATGGCGATCTCAGATTGTTGCTCTCGGTATTTCCAAGGCCTGTGACCAAGTATAGCATGCCGCACTCCTCAACAAACTACCTTCTTACGGTCTTCCTACCAAACTATGTACATGGATCGGTAGCTTCCTCTCTAATCGGCGCATATCTGTTGTGGTTGACGGTCACTCATCTAACTTCCATCCTATCAATGCTGGCGTCCCCCAAGGTTCAGTCCTGGCACCAATCCTATTTCTTCTCCACATTAATGACCTGCTCTCTTCAACTACCAATCCCATCCACAGTCATGCTGACGATAGTACTCTTCACTCCAATATTCATTTTTCCAGACAAGTTTCGAATCATGAGTTGGATAATAGACGCAGACCTATGTACCTATCCCTTTCCCAAGATCTCCAATTAATCTTCGACTGGGGTGTCAAGAACCTTGTTCAGTTCAATGCCTCCAAAACCCATTCTTGCTCCTTGTCACGCAAAAAATCTGACAACGATTACCCCATCCACATGAAAGGCCAAGCCCTACAAAACAATGAAACATTCGATCTTGTTGGAGTCGCTTTTGAACATGATCTCAGCTGGCACAAACACATTACTTCGGTAGCCACATCGGCAGCTAAAAAGCTTGGTTTTCTCTTTCGAGCCAGAAAATACTTCTCCCCTTCCAACTTATACACTCTCTATATTTCCCAAATAATACCTAACCTAGAGTACTGCCCCCACGCCTGGGGAGCGGCATCATCTTCGACACTTAACATCCTTGATTCCATCCAAAAGAGAGCCATTCGACTTATCAATGACCCAGCCCTCACGAGAAAACTCCCTTCTCTCGCTCATCGCCGCGCTGGTAGGGGATTTATCCCTTTTCTACCGCTACTTCCACGGATTTTGCTCTGAAGAACTAGCCGGCATTATGCCCCCCTTGACTGTTCCTAACAGAACAACAAGAGGCGCGTTAAGTATGCATCCCTTTACTGTCCAGCTACAAAAGCCTAGAACAGACCACTTCTCTCGCACATTCATACCTAGGGTCTCCAGATTATGGAACAAATTTCCTGCAGATGTTTTCCCGTCCCAACCTCCAATCCTTCAAATCCCGTGTCAATAGTCTATATTTCCCTTCTCTTCAGACGCCCACGGTACGTTAGTACTTGGGCTTGAAATCTACGTGGGATGTCTTAGATAAAAAAACAACTTTCATACTGTACTTGATAATTTTTGTAATGCCTTCAAGAGCATGCAGGCTACGGGCAAAGTTAAATTATTCCTTAAATTTCTTTTCGCCAAGTAAGCAATTAATGTGCCATTTTTCGCGTCAATTCAACAAATAAGTAAACTATATTCAGTATTCACATTATTTGAAGCGATTTTTTTCAATGTGTTTACAAACTGTCTTAAAGAGTAAACATACCTTGTTTGTCATTTTCTACCAAAAGAACAAATATGAAATATGTTTTAAATAAAACCCTAAGCCGAAGTAAAAGATTTCATTAAAAAATTTAAATATTAAAAGTAACGAGTTTTATCACATAATTTTTTTAAAGTGCCAACTATTCTCTCTCACACCTTTAACCAGAGTACTAGATTCTACATATTAAACAATAATAACACCTATGGACATGGTTGCCAATGTCCTTATTAAATGAAGCAATTATTTAATTTAAAATACTTCTTATTCAAGTGCAATTTTTAAATAATACGAATATTTAATTAAACTCAAAAGAATATGACATAAACCAATCAATACAATAAATATATCAAAATTCAAAAACTCCACCCCCATATTCAACACATTTTTCTAATCGCTTCCTTAGATATCGAAGGAATTTCTGATTTCTTCCTGGGATATTGAACGAACAGCCTGGGTAATTCTGCCTTTTAGCACGTCAATATTGTTTGGTATCGAAGTGGCATAAACAATTTATTTGAAACGGCCCCATAGAATCATATCGGCCAACATTAAGTCGGGGCTCCTTGGGGGCCACAAAATTGGGCCATTTCTACCAATTTGGACCAAATCTGTGGTGAAGCCATTTTATTACCTGGCGAGCGCAATGTGCTGGACAACCATCTTGTTAGAAATATATTTTTTGGCGAAAATTGAATGGCAAATTTTCGAGTTCATCGCTAAAAAATGTATCCAGCATTTCTAACTAAGATATTCTATTGCAGGGGTTATTAAAAAAATGTGGGCCTATGTCATGGACAGATACCGCGCACCACACGTTAACTTTTGTAAAATATTGTCTCCGCTTCATTACTCTAAATTCGGGTTTTTTTCGAGACCAGTACCAGGCCCCGGATCACGCAACATAGAATTCTATGTGTCACATGACTACTCAAACAAAACAAACGATCCATCACGTGACCACTGTTATTAGTGTCAAAATCGCGTAGAATTCTATGCATCGTGATCCAGCCTCTGACATGCTGGGATGCTACAGTTCCATTAGTAGAAAATGTACATTCATAAAAAAACGTAATAAATTTATAAAAATGGATATTTCCACTTAAAATTTTGTTTTCCACCAATAAACAAAAATCTAGTCTTTTCGCTTCATCTTCCTCTTCCAATGTTTAGTTTAAAGTGGGGTTTGAACGGAAATAATTTATTTTCTTTTAAGATCGCCTGAATATGAGTTTTTTTCACAACTTCTAAAAGATGTTAAGCAGGCTTTCTAAGGGACATCACAGAAGTTTCTCTAACAGACTGAAGAACTAAAACTGTGGCAGCATCGTTTTGGTCATATTTCTTCTTCTTCTTTTTGATATTCAAAACCGAACCAGTTCCTTGGAACTTTTTTATTGTGTTGTAGATTATCATTTCAGTTATTGAGACTCCTACAAATTTCTCGCTAAATTGTTCCAAGATGCAACAATTGATACCCGTGACACTGGACTATAAAAATCCTTTGTTCAGTAGCTAGCATTTTGATGAGAAGTATTTTAAATTAAATAATTGGTTCATTTATTAAAGACATATCCACAGGTGGCATTATTGTTTAATATGTAGAAAATAGTACTCTGGTTAAAGGTGTGAGAGGGAATAGTAGGAACTTAATAATGTGATAAAACTCGTTACGTTTATTAATTTAATTCTTTTTAAGAAATCTTGTACTTCGGCTTAGGGTTTAATATAAAACACATTTCATTTTTATTGTTCTTTTGGTAAAAAATGATCAGCAAGGTATGTTTACTCCCATGCAAAATAACGTTTTCGTATTTTTTATACTCCCTGTATAAAAAATTTAATTTTTTGTAACGTGAATCTTATTTATTTTACCAAGCAAAAACTTTTATTGGGAGTGACATTTTTACGTATCTTGCAAAATTTGGCCCATTTGTCCTCTTCTAAACCTCATCCGCGGACATACTGTATACCATAATTTTTTGTTGAAAAAATATTTAAGTTAAAAATCTAAATCTTTTTATTTTTAACTTGCTGTTAACTGCAGGTTAAAAATTTTTCTATAAAGAATTTTTAAAATGGTTCAGTAGTTTCTGCGAAAATCTCTTACGTATAAACTAACAATTTCATATTCTACAGTATACATGTTAATCTAGCCAAGAAATACATGCCCTATGAAAAAAAAATGTCCTTAAGATTTTGTGTTCTTCGGTCTATGTTCTTCGTTCCTCGACATCAAAACGTACACTAGACTACATAAAACCAAATATTTTAAAGACTTATTACAAACGTCATATGTTGCAATATTTTTCAAGGACACCATAATATAAAAACCCTGTAATAAAAAATGTATACTTTTTTGACATACTTCTGAATGCGCCATCTTCTGTCGAAGGAGGGGTATCCAAATGGTAATTACAGTTTTAGAAACTGCGGCTCGAAAGATGTCTAATGATGTGCAGCCAAACCATCTTCTCAGGTCTTTTAACGATGAGTTCTGACGTCTTCCAACTGATCTTCCTTTAATTTTTCCTTCCATAATAAGTCTAAGTAATTCACACCTTTCAACTCTCAATATATGGCCCAAGTATTCCGGCATTTCTCTCTTTAATGATAAGCATAAGTTCTTTGTGTTTATTCATAAGATTAACAAGTTCATCGTTAGTAATTCTTATGATCTATGAGATACGTTAACATCCGTCTATAAAGGTACATTTCAAAGGCGTCAATTCTCTTTTCGATGTTGGGATCAAGAGTCCAGCTTTCGCATCCATAGAGTAAAATGGAGACAATGTAACACCTAATCATACCCATATAGTTCCAGACTAACATCTGACCTTGTGAAAAACATTTTCATGTCCATGAAGGTTCTCCTAGCTTCTTCTATCTTTGATATGATTTCCTTCTTCGGGACACACTGGTCGTTGATATTAGTCCCTAAGTATTTAAATAAGGATACTTGTTCAACAGTTTCTCCATTGATGTTTAGCCTTGCATTTACTAGAGCTTTTGACAATACCAGTACTTTGGTCTTGCATACGTTCAAGTTGAGTCCAAAATCTTCGCTATGGCGAACTATGCGATCCATCGTGAACTGTAATTCGTCTAAGTTGTTTGCTTAGATAGAAATATATTACCAAAAGTACAAATAGTACATAGGTTCGTCAGATTATAAAACTAATCTAAAATATGTATATATTTTTATTGTCTGCACTTACAAGAATAATAATTGTTGTGTCGTCTGTGTACATAGTTGTTGTCAGGTGTGACATTCTTAAGCAAATCATTTGTATAATAATATAAATAGTAAGGGCCCCCAAACAGATCCCTGTGGAACACCCATATTAATTGATTTTAAATTAGATGTACGACCCCTATATTTTATAACCATATTTTCTTCCAGTCATATAGGAATAAAGCTAATCGAGAAGTTGTGGCGTACTTTTAAGGGAAAACTTAGTTTTCCTCAGAAAGGTACCCACTTGCGTACGGCAGCTCTTCGTCGGTAGAACAGATGGTCGTCGGTTAGGAACACTTACGCTTTTTAAAGGCGCCACTCAGTTTTTCCTTTAATGGATTCGTTTTCAGAGCTTCTGAACTGAGAAACCAAGCTCTTTTAATCTAAGTTGGTAATAAATAAATAGACTACCTGAGATTAGCTTCAATCAATTTAATTAACCAATTATGCCAAATTAGGAAACGAAAAAAGTATGTTTATAAATATCAAATAACATAGTTTAGAAATGCATTTGTTCTGATAAAAATAAATATAATGCAGTGAAGCCAAAATTCCCGAGTTATAGTAATATATACATAACCCCTATCTTTGGCCAAAGATTACCCCAATGTTATGTACATTTATGTACAAAAATATATTTAAAAGTCGCATGTGAATTTAATTTTCAAATAATCAGAAGGCTAGCTTACACAGGTAAATATGTAATATATGTAAAGAATGAATTTAAGAAATAAAGAGGATATCACGAAAGTTTTAGTATAAAAAAATTACGCAATTAAAAAAAATGGAATAGACTGGCCTTAGGTTCTGGTGGGAGCTTCTTCTTGTTGGTGGCTAAATGTTAGGCCGCCAATCCTGGTTACTACGGACAGCTATTTCTCTGATAGTTTATGAGAAAAGTGGAGGAAAACGTGCTGTGAAACGTGGACACCTCTCTAGCGCCTCTCTAACACCCTATCTAACGCCTCTCTAAAATCCTATCTAGCACCTCTCTAAAACCATTTCTAACGCCTCTCTAAAACCCTCTAGGTTGAGGGGGTCTGCCTTACTATGCACATGGCGAATAAGAAATTAAAACGGGACTTCTCCCAGGAAGAATAATCATGAATCGGCAAAAAGACATAATACTTAATATGTATGTAAGTAATCAGACCCTACTTCACATTACAATAATTGGTGCATAAAATAGCACTATAAAGGCAAAAAAAAACTTCAGTCAGAAAAATCATGACTCCTCACACGATTAGCAAAATCGGAGTGTCTCGAAAAACGCTGGTACGTCGATCTACGAGTACCACGCATGGGTACTAGACGACATCTCGTCTGCTTGGATGCAGCCGGTAAAGATATTTTGGAAGTTGGCCAATGCGATGGATCATGGAAATTTACAAAAATATTAAGAACTAATAAGGGTAGTAGTGGTTAAAGATTTAACCGCTACACTGCCCCTCTCCAAAAGAAAAAATTAAAGACTACGAAGTGGACTTTACATTTTTTAACATTCATATTACCATAACGTGATATGTGAGGTAGATTATTAACAGTTTACGATAATCTAATAATAAAAAATATAAGTAACCTTAGAACTTACGAAAAAATATACAAAAATTGCAGTGCACAAAATAGTGTTGTCAAAATTTTAGTATTGATAACTCTCGCGTATCACTCGCCCCCAGGGGAGATTACAGTCGGTAGGTCACTATCGGTAGGTCACAAATCAGGTAAGGTCACTAAATTGGTAAGTCCACTAACATCTGACAACTATTTGCCTAGCACTATTATTACTACCAACACTCACTAATAATTTCATATCAGCTAATTCAATCTATTTACAACTAAATCTATTTACAGCCTATAAGAAAGTAGAAACATCAGTTATAGTAGAAAAACCATCGGTTATAAGAAACTGAAATAACCTAAAATGATTTAGTATTTAAAATTTCTCACGGTATATAAACCAAACTATTTAAGTTAATTACTAGAAAAATAGTACCGATAATTTTTAAGTGTCAAGCAAGGTCTAATGAAACTGAAGTTGCGGCAAGAAGGTGCCCACGTGCATCAGCCCATTACACTTGCACAAAATGTTGACACTGAACCACGCCAAGGCGAGGTGAGTTACGCTAAGGTATGCTTAGCGGAGTTTTGCCCTAGGCAAATACCTAAGCCAAAACGCAAAAAAAAGGAGATAAGGTAATTAAATTGAAGATAAGGCACGGTAATTTTGACCAAGTTATAACTTCAATCAAAATTTACTTTAGACATTTTTAGGTATAAAATAAAGGTAAAAACTTATGAGGAAAGAGATCTTTGGGTATCTTCTATATCCTCAGAATGTCCATGGTAAGGCAATAAATCTTTAACGTGCCACTTGCCTACTTTAGAACCGTCTAGGTTTTTTAATTCGTAGACCAAGGGAGATAATTTTTTAGAGACAAGAGATAAGATATGTTTTGGACTAAGTTTTGCAGCAAATTTGTTCGCAGCATTAGATAACATCTTGTTCGGACGCCATACTTTTTCACCTACATTAAAACAGACATCCCGTTTCCGGAGATTATAGGACTTAGAATTCCTTTCAAATGCAGAATGCAGTTTCTGGCGTATTTCTGCGAACAGATTACGAAACTCAGTTAAATTTTCGGCGTAGGTATTCCTATCACCAGGCAATATTTCGGAAGATTGGTCTTGGGGAGGATGATCATAATAATCACCAGATAAAGGAACATGTCGCCCAAACATTAAATATGAAGGAGGAAAACCAGTTACTTCGTGAACTGCAGTATTAATAGCCTGCCTAATTTCAGGAATATGTAGATCCCAATCTTCATGTTTATCCACGTAACATCTGATAGCAGTAGTTATAGTTTTGTTATTTCTTTCCACAAAATTGCATTGTGGTGAGTAAAACGGAGTAAACCACTGTTTGACGTGATATTTTTCACATAGATTTTTAAGGTTATGACTAGAAAAATTGGTTGCGTTGTCACAGATAAGGATCTGAGGCACACCAAATATAAGAAAAATCTGATTTTCTAAGAGATCTACAATAAGATTAGACTTGGAATGTTTAAGAGGAAAAGTAAAAGTGTATTTCGAAAACCAATCAGCAGCTACTGGCAACCATTTATTGCCTCTTTTTGAGCGTGGAAAGGGACCAATAAAATCTAAAGAAATAATCTGACCAGGTAAGTCAACAATTTTTTCCTTCCCCATGGTACCAATCTTAGGTAAGTTTGAATGTTTCTGCGCACCGCACACCAAACATTTACGAATAAACTTTAAAATTTGTGACCTCATCTGAGGCCAATAGTACAATTCTTGAACACGAAACAAAGTCTTCCGAAAACCAAAATGTCCACTGGTTGGAGGATTATGACAATTTTCGATGACCTTATCCCTTTGAGGTTTTGGAATCAAGAGTTTCCATTCCTGTTTATTAAAAGAATAAGAGGAACGACAAGGAATAAATTTTTGGACTAAGTCACCTTCAATCCGCCATTGAGGATATTTTTCAGGACTTTTACGAATATTGTCACGAAGAGAGATATACCAGGGATCAAGAGATGAGAAATCAACAGATAAGGAAGATACTTGTAAAGGCAGTGTTTGTGAGGTAGATGGACTGTCCATGTCCATATTATCTGGAAGAGAATAAGGTATACGACTTAAGGCATCTGGAACAATGTGCATTGAGCCTTTTCTATGCTGTAAATCAAAAGTGTACTGCCTTAATCTAAGCAACCAGCGACTAAGTTTACCAGAGGGAGTTTTAAGATTATTAAGCCAAAGCAAACTGAAATGATCGGTGATTACGGTAAAACGCGTACCTTCTACCCAAGGTCTAAATTTTTCGATGCAGAATATAACTGCCAAACATTCCCGTTCGGTCACCGAATAATTTCTTTCTGCTCTGGACAAAGAACGGCTTGCATAAGCTATGACTTTTTCTTCTCCGTCTATAAACTGAGTCAACATTCCTCCAATACCAACATCGGAAGCGTCTGACTGAACATAGAATTTTTGACTGAAATCTGGTTGAGCTAGAATAGGTGCACTTACTAATTTTTGCTTGATACACAAAAACGCGGCTTCAGCTTCGTCGTTCCAACTGATAACTTCTTTTTTCTTTTTGCCTTTAAGAAGTGAATTTAAGGGACTTACAAGGGACGAGAAATCTTTGATAAACCTGCGACACCATGAACACATTCCTATGAAACGCTTAACTTCAGTCGAAGTGCGGGGACGTGGATAATTCAACATACAATCAACCTTACAAGGGTCAGTAGCTAAAGAATTATTTACAACAATAAAACCTAGGTACTTTAAAGATGTCTTAAAAAATTGACATTTTTCAAGGTTAATAGTAAGGCCTGCATCCTTTAGTAAATTTTTTGCAGTTCTCAGTAACTCAATATGGTGTTCCCAAGTAGGAGAACAAAGTAAAATATCGTCTAGATAAGAGAATATATGCGGTTCGTACTTAGGTCCAAAAATTGAATCTACCAACCGTTGTTGAGTTTGCGCAGCATTGCACAAGCCAAAAGGAACTACCCTAAATTGAAAGTGTCCTCGACCAATTATAGAGAAAGCAGTTTTTTCTTTAGATGCGTCATCCAAAGGAATTTGCCAAAATGCTTTTCGCAGATCTATAGAGGAAATAAACTTGGCATTACGCAAGTTATTTAAGATACGATCTACGTGAGCCAAAGGAAAACTATCATGTTTAGTCAAATTATTCAAAAAACGTCCATCAAAACAGAATCTATATTCACCGTTTGGTTTTTTAACTAATAAGGTTGGAGAACTCCAAGGACTTTGAGATTCTTCAACTACACCTAATTTAATCATAGAGTCTAACTCTTTGTTTAGAATTTCTTGCATGTACGGAGAAAGTAGATAAGGTTTCTTTTTAAAAGGGGGGTTATCACCGGTATCTATATTTAGTTTGATTTTATTTGTTCTCCCTAACTTATCGTTACTATCAATTTCTTTAAAGGAATCTAAAACTTTTTGAGCTTCTATTTTTTGAGTAGGAGATAAGTCATCTACAGTGCAAAGTTTAGGAATACAAAATTTATTTGTTATTGTAGAAGTAGTACTTATTTCTATTTCATTACTATGAATAGACCAACCATTATTTTTGAAGTCCATTACTAAATTAAACTGTTTTGCAAAATCAATCCCAAAAATAAATGCATGCGTTACAGAAGGTACAATTAAAACTTTGATTATTTTACAACAATCATTAATAAAAATAGGCAAATCAGAGACACCAACAACTTGTTGCTGTGTACCGTCTGCTGTGCGAACATTAGAATCTATTACTGAATGAATCTTAATTTTTAATTTTTTCAAGATTTTTATTCCACTCGATCCAACAATAGAAGAGTTAGCTCCAGAATCTAATAAAACTGTGATAACTTGATCATAAAGACGAACTGAGATATAAGGTCTGTTGTCATTAACTTTGTTAATAAATAGAGGTAGTATTTCGTTACTTGTTTTAGGTGTTTTGAAAAAATTAGAGACATATATGGGTCAATTTAAAATAAGTTCCCTTTTTCGCTTTCAAAAACGCAAAAATTTAAAATCAAGAAATAATGCATAGTTTTGCCTTATTTTAATGATGTATGGCGTATATTTTATAAAAAAAAGAGAGCCCACGTTAAAGAAACCATATTTTGGAATGAATGACATTTTTTTGAAATAAATGGCGGATAATTTCTCATGTCCGTCCATTGATACCACTTTGTATTGATTTGACATCAAACTTCTTTAAATCGTTTTGTTAGTACAGTATGTAACAAGCAGGACTAGAATGTTTAAAAATACGTAACAAAAATAATATCAACATTGTTCATAAATACGTAGTGTGACAAAAAATGGGACAAAATCTACAAATTTATAATAAGAAACAAAAACTTTCATTCTGTGAAGAATGTTGGCAAAAGGACAGGATATAATTAACTTTAAATAATAAGGGCCCTTACAAAATGTATATACAACTTCAAAGTAACAATGTTTGGTAGGTCTCTGAACTGATACTTAAGAAATTTGGTAGGCGGACGGATATGAGAAAGAAAGGACGGAAATGAGAAAACTCATAAATTTATTAAGTAACAGTATTTATTGTATTATAACGTAATAGGATAAAGTAAAGAAAAGAACAAGTATCTTCAAAAAGACATAAAAACAATTATAAATATTTATTAAGACAAATGTTTTTGCAGATCATAAGTACTTAAATACTTGTGAATATTCTTTGTGTCACTAGCTGACAATTGATAAAGTCGGTTCGTGACTTTTTTTGGCGGGGATACTTTACAAAGAATGCCATCTTTTTCGACTTTTTGAATGTCTGGTTTTGTTTGCCACATCCAATAGTTGCCAGATTTATGCATAAATGATATGTAAGCAACAGTTTTATGTAATTCTGTGACTTTCCCAGGATACCAATCATCAAATAAGACGACAACATAGTCACCCAAGTTAAGGACAATGTCTCTTATCTCGTGAACTTGTTCGTTTGTTTCAGTCGCTGTCTTAGTTGTCAGACGTTCTACAGCATAGTTACTTTCAAAATTCCAGTTTGGTGGGTCTAGAGTAAAATGACTACACACTACACAGCGACCTGCATTCACCACATGACAAATATTTTAGTTGTAGTCCTTCATGAGATCTTACAAAAATTACTTGGTGAATTTTCATTGTATTTGGTACGGTTCTTAAGTCCTTTGGGGGTAAATTATCTATCGTTTTGATGTCATTTTCTGTAATACGATAAAAAGACACATTAAGATTTTTAACTGATTCTAAGAACGTCTTGCAATCGATTACGTCTCGCCCCATAGCAACACATTGATCGGCCGTTCTCTTTACTACCCCTCCGACTCCATCGGCCGATCCTTTACCATGTCCTGCCTCGGCATAGTTCCACTTAGCTAACGCAAATCCAAACTGCTTACAAAAGTAGTTAAATAAGTATAAATTAGTTTTATTCCTGTACTGTGTGGTGGGGCCATCGCTATAAAAATTTACTGTATTTATATCGGGACTGCTTCTTTGTATATCCTTCAAAACAGGTAAGAGGTGAGCCCAAATAGCCGGTGCATCATGGCGCATTGAATCAGAAATAGAACAGAAGCATCTTTTCTTGTTTTTTAAATAATAAATCCCTGTGTGTAAGCTAAGCTGGCCTTTTGAAGCGCCAAAATGTGTACTTTGTACTTCTTCACTGTATTTGTACACATAATTTTCACTAAAGTCAATGTGCAAACAAAGCTCGTTTTCTAAAAGTTGATTCTTTAATTTACTGAAGTAGTTTTGCTGATGCCATACATTATAGGAATGGATGCAAACAATTGGCAGCTCGTTATTTAAGATACCAATTAGGTCATCGCTTGTGCACTGAACTTTCGCTTTGGTGGTTACACGAACTTTAAGAGATTTCCCGCTTTTGTCAGTTCTATCTTCAATTTTTGAAACCCATTTCCAATAAAAAGTTTTTTGATTTTTGTAAGGCACTACAATAATCTCAGGAATTTCCAGGTTGCACTGGTCACATTTGCCGTACATGCATATTTGATTTTTAGATGAACAGCAAATAGTTTTGGTTAGCTCTGCATCTGGTCTTACCTTCAGAATGTTTAAACGATTCAGTTTTTCAATTACAAAATTAAAATTACTATGTTTCACACATAGGCATGTATCTCGCATATTAAGTTTTCTTTGGACAATCCAAAATGGTTTTACACTTAAGAAGGTGTTATAACATAACTCATGTTATGATTTGTTAACGTTTTGAATTTTTTATAGAGTTCCTTAACGGGACGTAGCAAATATCGTTTTTGCTTTCTAATCTTATTTCTGGTAATGTAATCACACTTACCTGGTGCCATACAGCTGTTTTGGTCATCTAAAAAGAAACGCTTAATTTCAGTACATAATTGTCTTCCTTTCGTGTTATATTTTTTTCGCACCTGCTGATCAGTAGTTAAATCTCTTTTTTGAGTTGTTCTCATCACAATTCCCTTTTTTTCTATGGAACTCTGTAGCTTTGCTTTTTTTATTACTTTTCCCATAATGCACTTGGCTAAAATAGTTTTCTCTTTCTCATTAAGATTCTTTTTATTGTCCTTTATTTGCCTCTGTAGAGCTATTCCAAATTTCAGCTGTTTTTTTACGTTTTGTGTACCAGTTCTTACTATAATATTAGCTTCGGTTTGGGGGGAAGGAGTTCCCGCCAGCTTTGCCCTAATATATTTTTTCTTCCATTTTTCAGCTTTTCTTTGCTCTGCTTTCAGTCTTTCTTCTAACTCTTTAATTCGATTCTGTTCCCTCCTTCTATTTCTTCTACTTATATTTCTTCCTTTAGGAGTTATTCGATATTATGAACAGCTGCCTAAAATCGCGCGTCGATCTTCTTGTTTATTTAGATCTGGCTCTCTTTCGGTTGTTTGTTCAGGTGTAGATGGTGGAGTATTTTGCGACACAAATTCTTCTTCTTTTTTTTGAGCTACTTTTCGTTGATAATATTCCCTAGAATATTTTCTCCACTTTTTTCTTTGTCGTCTTTTTGCTTTTTCTGGTAATTGGTCAATTTTTTTTCTTTGGTTCTTTTTTCTTTCCCTGTCCTTTTGTCGTAGTTTTTCCAATTTCTCAGGATTATTTTTTAGCCGTTCTCTATACCTTCGCTTCTTTTCTCGCTCTTTTTCTTTTTTTCTTAATTTTGCTGCTTCATTAAGTTCCTGTTTCTTCTTTTTCTTGGGTTTATGATTTTTTAGACCTTCGCTACTGCCCGAAAAATTATTTCTTTCTGACAAACTACAATCAGGAATAACGGTACTTCTATTTCTTAATACTTTTGGTAAAAGTAACTTTACCTTGGCTCTGGGCTCCATACTGAAAACGAAGAAGAATGGTAAAAATCTCTAAATATCTTATTTACAAAAATTCTCATGTCCGTCCCTACAATTTTCAGGTCCGTCCCCCTTAAGAAATTCTTGAAAGGGGACCGACCTGAGGGGGACAGACTTGATAAATCCGGTTAATTTTCGGTCGTATAACCTTACTACCAATAAAAATCGCTTAAAAACCCAAACTTAACCTCAGTTTTCCGGAATTTATAAAATTATGTTTGAATACAAAAAGGGCGGGCAAAATGACATCGAAAAATTTGGGTAGACGCCCGTGAGACTGCAAAATTACCATCAGAACACTTACCTCCAATAAAATGGAACTTTTTAGGATTTAATCACCTTTTAATTCAACAACACGTTAGAAGCCCACTAAACTTACATACCAACTGACAATAAAGCCTGTTTTACAATGTACATAGAAGCGCGACATGCTTATTTGGCTAAAACATAGGGGGACGGACATGAGATACAGTTCTTAGGGACAAGTACATTTAAGGTCATGGGAGTTTTGTGGTACGTTTTAGAATAATTTTGTATACAATTTTTGGTATTAGAATTACCAGCCTATTTCAATAAATAAAGGTTTAAATTATTAAAATTAATTTAACAACAAAAAATTGGTGTCAAAGTTAACATTTGACAATTGGGACAGGGGACGGACCTGAGATTTGGGCTACTCATTGTATAATTTTTGGTCAAAATGGTTTTGCAACGAGCCCTAATATTTGTTAGATCTACAGAACAGTTCCTTATGTCTAATAATATCAGAGAAAATAAACTAAAAACTAATAGGTGAAACAGTAAGGTGCCAGGGACAGAAAAAGGGAACTTATTTTAAATTGGCCCATATAAGCCATTTGTTCCAATCAGATTTATCAAAATAGGACTTTGTGGTTAACTTTCCATCAAAGTACCGACCACGGGCAGTGCTTGATGGCCTATTTAGTTTTTTGAACAATTTTTACAAGAATTAGTCTTGACATTGGGCTCGCCGCAGCGATAACAAAATATTTTTCTTTTTTCCGTACACGAATTATAGATATGATTAGGTAACCGACAATTGAAACAAATAATTTTATTTTTAGATATAGATTGAGATTCCTTGTTATCCAAAGCATCAGAAGGTTTATCTACATTTTCTGATTTCTTAAATTTCCTATCAGCATTAGAGGTATTTTGGTTATCAAAACGAGAAGATTTTTTATTACAATTTTTATAGTTACTTCGAGTGTCACGTTGTCGTGAACCACTTTGTTGATCCGAATCCGATAAATAAAATAATTGAGGTAGTTTTTTAGAAGTAGTCTTGGAAGCTTCTTCCAATCTTTTACACAAAATAGATAATTCATTGACAGTATCAATAGAATGTAAGGCAAGTTGATTGATATATTCAGGTAATAAATTTTTTCGAATATATTTCACCTTAGTGACCTCCGCTGGAGACGTAGATAAGCGACAAAATAAGTTTTCTAAATGAGCCATAAAAATAGTTACTGATTCATTTCGCTTCTGTTTTCTCTGCCTTATTTGTTCCCAGACATCGTCGTCTGCATAAGGAGGTAAAAAATCTTTCTTTAAACGAGATACTAAAGAAGGCCAATCTGTAATACTAGATTTAATGCTACGGTACCATATGAACGCATCACCAACAAAAAATTCAACAGCTGAGTTAATTAATTCATTTTCTGAAACATCACGAGCCTGAGCAAGATCAGAAACTCTTTCTAAGAAGTAGAAAACACTTTTTTTATCCCCATTAAATTTAATTCCCCAAGAAGATATTGGTTGTTTACTGGCTGTACATGTGACAACAGGATTAACATTAACAATCGGTGGAGAGGTCTGAGTAAGATTATTTAAATTAGGATTTGATGAGGGCGACTCCTCTGAAACTTTTTCATCTAAATCTGACTCTACTTTAAGACATGTTGCATAAGATTCGTTACGAAATTTAACTGCATCGCCATCATCGGCTTCGGGAATTTTGATTCTTTTTATTCGGCCGCATAAATGAGCTAGTCTTGACTTAACGCGAAGGTAAGTACTATCGGTAGCACTTCCTTCAAAATCTGAAATATTTTCAATAGATGCAATACTTTTGTTTATTTCTGCTCGTTCGGTTCTAAAATCGGGTATATACGCTTCCATACAAATCTGACTTCCAGGCGTCTGAATTTCTTTTTTTCTAAAGTCTAGACAAAATTTTTCTTTTTTCTGCCACGTTACGGTCGGTATAAACAGACCTAATATTTAGTTCATAATCGAGTTCATAATCTAAAAGGTGATTAATTTGAAATTTATCAACTGTGGCAGCCATATTTAAATTTTTTCTTTTCAGATAAGTATTCTAAAAAACTTCTTAAAAATTTTTAATTAACGTTAGGAATTAAATAATTCAAGCATTTGTTATAAAAGACTACAAAAAGCAAATTAAAAATATTTGGACAACCGGTATATAATTTTTAAAGCCAACCTGTATAGTTGCTTATGTAAAGATCACGTTTGAGACAACCTGTACGTAAATTAAAATTTGGTCAGGCAAAAGCAAGTTTTTTTTTTCTTAGGTAACAATTGAAAATTGAAATAAACGGTAACTGCTTAAAACTTTTTAATTATAAATCTTAAATACTGGTTTTAATTTTGAAATAATGTTTTATTCTATTCAAAAAAGATTCATTCGGTAAATAATATAAAATATTATTTTACTACAATGTTCGTCAAGACGTATACATTTCCAACAAATATGCTTTTTTGTATCGGTAAAGGAATGCAAAAAAAATGGTTTAGCCAAACAACTCAAGGACGCGACGCGACTTTCGCAATTATCAATTCAGCAAATATCTAATTTTATTTGAAAATTAGGGGAAACAAAATTTTATTAATAAATAATTGGCCAAAATGTTAATCAAAATTAATATCTCTATAATTAATAAATGACATACACCATTGTTTGTGTGTAGGTATGAGTATTTTTATAAGACAGAAAAAGACAGAAATAGAACCCGTAAAAATACATATTGCGAATAGTCAGTTTTTGGGGAAAATATAAAAATTTATGGATAAACAAGCCTGAAAGAAAATTTGAAAATTAAGAAAAAATGTTATGGGGTTTTGAAACTAATCTCAGTAGAAAAAATACAAAAAATAAAATCAAAGCGTAAGCACTCAAGCCCCACGCCTATGGGCGCTATTTTATGTGGCGTACTTTTAAGGGAAAACTTAGTTTTCCTCAGAAAGGTACCCACTTGCGTACGGCAGCTCTTCGTCGGTAGAACAGATGGTCGTCGGCTAGGAACACTTACGCTTTTTAAAGGCGCCACTCAGTTTTTCCTTTAATGGATTCGTTTTCAGAGCTTCTGAACTGAGAAACCAAGCTCTTTTAATCTAAGTTGGTAATAAATAAATAGACTACCTGAGATTAGCTTCAATCAATTTAATTAACCAATTATGCCAAATTAGGAAACGAAAAAAGTATGTTTATAAATATCAAATAACATAGTTTAGAAATGCATTTGTTCTGATAAAAATAAATATAATGCAGTGAAGCCAAAATTCCCGAGTTATAGTAATATATACATAACCCCTATCTTTGGCCAAAGATTACCCCAATGTTATGTACATTTATGTACAAAAATATATTTAAAAGTCGCATGTGAATTTAATTTTAAAATAATCAGAAGGCTAGCTTACACAGGTAAATATGTAATATATGTAAAGAATGAATTTAAGAAATAAAGAGGATATCACGAAAGTTATAGTATAAAAAAATTACGCAATTAAAAAAAATGGAATAGACTGGCCTTAGGTTCTGGTGGGAGCTTCTTCTTGTTGGTGGCTAAATGTTAGGCGGCCAATCCTGGTTACTACGGACAGCTATTTCTCTGATAGTTTATGAGAAAAGTGGAGGAAAACGTGCTGTGAAACGTGGACACCTCTCTAGCGCCTCTCTAACACCCTATCTAACGCCTCTCTAAAATCCTATCTAGCACCTCTCTAAAACCATTTCTAACGCCTCTCTAAAACCCTCTAGGTTGAGGGGGTCTGCCTTACTATGCACATGGCGAATAAGAAATTAAAACGGGACTTCTCCCAGGAAGAATAATCATGAATCGGCAAAAAGACATAATACTTAATATGTATGTAAGTAATCAGACCCTACTTCACATTACAATAATTGGTGCATAAAATAGCACTATAAAGGCAAGAAAAAAACTTCAGTCAGAAAAATCATGACTCCTCACACGATTAGCAAAATCGGAGTGTCTCGAAAAACGCTGGTACGTCGATCTACGAGTACCACGCATGGGTACTAGACGACATCTCGTCTGCTTGGATGCAGCCGGTAAAGATATTTTGGAAGTTGGCCAATGCGATGGATCATGGAAATTTACAAAAATATTAAGAACTAATAAGGGTAGTAGTGGTTAAAGATTTAACCGCTACAAAGTAAACCTCGTATATCCATGTTGTACAGTTTTGACATTAAAAATGATTTATTTAAGGTGTCAAATGCAATAGACAAGTCAAAAAACATAGACACAACATACTCCTCACAATCAATGCTATAATAAACAAACTTTAGGTAATCAAAAATATCTGACACAACTGTTCTACCCGAGAAAAAACCGTGCTGACCCAAACCCAACCTGAGCAATTAGCTTGAGAATTTCTGCGGAAATTTGATCGTGGCCAGTGACTTTTCCATTTTTTTTTAGTTTTCATTTCATACATAACTCCGCTTTTGGTAATTTTTGGACCATTTTTGTTTATTCTATTGTTTGTTGAGACTTAGAGGGATAAAGAGAGCTAGCATTGGTCACAGGGTAAAAAGGATATTTCATACGGGGATTAATTAAGAAATAGGCGGTACCATTAGGTTACCTCTAAGCTAAATTAGATATTCAAAATCAGTTCATAATCAACGTTCGTTTTAACTATTTTTATTTTAGTGTTCTAACTATTTGATCACTTTCTCTTATGAAAATTGTGCTCTGGGTTATTTTCTTCCAAACTTCATATAATCTTTTCTAAAGTGTAGTATATTTATTTATGACTTATCATGGGGTGATCGTCACAATGTGAAGAGTTGGCTTTTTCGGCAGAGTTACAAAAGTTGATCTCAACCAATCAGAAGGGATTTTTCCAGAACTATAGATTTTATTAAAGAGTGTTGTTATGAGATCCAGACCTTTGCCTTTTTCTTCTGCAATTAGCTTGAGAACTTCTGCGGAAATTTTATCGTGGGCAGTGACTTTTCCATTTTTTTAGCATTCATTGCATATATAACTTCGCTTTTGGTAATTTTTGGAGCATTTTTATTTATTCTATTGTTTGTTGGTGGTAGAATGTTAGGTCTATCATCGGCAAAAAGCTCTTAGTAGTTCCATCTCTCGAGTTTTGCCTCCACTCCTATGATTATTTTTTATTTGCGTCCTTTAATATTGCTCGCTGTTGTTTTTTATTCCAGCCAGTCATATCTTTTACTTTTTTATGGACGTTAATTGTATCATATTATCTTTTTTGTACTACTTTTATTTAATTGCCTTGACATATTGAAGAGTCAAAATGATTTTAACTTAATTTCCGGCCAAAATATTTTTGGCCGCCTAAATGTTCCGGTATTCACATTCATATACTGCGAGGAGGTCAGTAATTTTTCTTGTAATAAAATGAACTATTACAATTTATTCAATAGTAATTATTACTGGAATAGTCTAAAATTTCTGAACAAAGAATAATCTAAAAGCCATAATTTTCGATATTCAGTTTTCTCGCGAAAAAGCGAACATGTGGTCTTACATCTGGGGTAAGGGAGATTTAAAATACCAGAAAAAGGTAATAAAATGGCAAAATATCAGACCTAAATATTTGTTTTCAAAACTCACATAAAAGCGAGATGAAGAATTTCTAAGATTTTTAAAAGCCCTTTTACATAAATTTGTCAGTATCAACTTTACGACCAGGGGAAACATAAACTTTGGGATAGTATTTCTAGACCCTACCAGGTCGAAAAGATGACACATTCACACATGTACTTAATTATCGACCCATTTTTCTAATGGTATAAAAATCAGGAAAATGTCGATTATTACTTGAAAAATGCAATATATACGTTCATAACAATATGTGATCAAAGTAATTTTTTCCTACTTCACACATATAAAAATGCATATATTAATAAAACAGATAAGAAGTTTTAAATAATGGTGATTAGGTTTTTTTATCACTTTGAAAGTTTAATTAAGCTAGTAATATATATCTTTCATACCTTTATATATTATTACCGGAGAGAGAGTGCAAACACATTATAGGTAATTCAGTAATTTCATTAACATGAGAAACTCATCGTGACATCTTGTGTCAAATAGCTAAAACTTAACATTTAGCCTTTTTGACATGCAAACCGACTGAGTAAAGGAATCTGTAAAGTCATTTCTTTTAATTTGTCCGAAACCTAAGGAACATACCCCCAAATGAGACTTAGAGGGATAAAGAGAGCTAGCACTGGTCACAGGGTAAAAAGGGTATTTCATACGAGGATTAAGTAAGAAATAGGCGGTACCATTAGGTTACCTCTACGCTAAATTAGATATTCAAAATCAGTTCATAACCAACGTTCGTTTTAATTATTCTTATTTTAGTGTTCTAACTGTTTGATCAGTTTCTCTTATGAAAATTGTGCTCTTGGTTATTTTCTTCCAAATTTCATATAATCTTTTTTAAATTGTAGTGAATATTTTTGGGTAAGACAATTTATTAATTTGTTTTGGGTCTGACCAACCCAACAAATACAAATCAATAAATAATAACTACTTAAAAAATTGGAAAACAGTCTTTTGTAATAAATATTGCACCGAGTTTATTTCTGATTCCATTTTTTGGGCGGATCGGGAAAACCCAAAAGTAAGAACAAAACAAAATACACAGTACTAGAATAATTACTAGTAATACTACGCACTAATGCACTACTAATAATAGTTAATAAACTATTTAAATAAAAAAAAATATCCCTCAACTGATCACAAAAAAAAAATTATTTGGCCTTCACGTGTTAAGGTTGGTTTATGCAGACCACTTTATATTTAAATTTAATTTTACTTCAAGACATTTTCATTGAAATTTAAAATTGAAGTAAAATTAAATCAAAGTTGTGGATAAACGCTCTTATGCCTTCATGTGTATTTAACTCGTTTTTTTTTTTTTTTCCTTGGCTCCGTCCGAGACCGGAAGCACTGCGGCCACTAGAGGCCTATTGTGTCTACCCAATAACTTTTGTTACACCCACTCTGTTATCCCAGTTTCCTGCACAAGCCTGTACAGGTCCACAAGGGAGCGGGTGATCAATTCCTCCGGTTCTAACTTTGGTTGCCCGAACAGTTGGTGGCGCTTGCGATCTAGTGACTCGCAATTATATATAATGTGCTGAACTGTTTCCCTGTCCCTACCGCATAGTCTGCAGCTAAGGTCTCCCTGGTACAGTTTCATTTTGTTGAGAAGGTCCTTTACAGCCATGTGTCCTGTTAGTACCCCTACGATTGTCCTCAACTGGATCCTGCTCAGATTTAGCAGTTGCCTGGTGAGTCTAGGATTGGGATTTCCTATAGCGGCCTTGCTGTGGTTCAGTCCCTGTACTCCGTTCCAATGGACTTTGTGTTGTTGTTTGATCCATCCGTTTACCGCCTCTCGTGCCGTGCACTTTGGCACCCCGAGAGATGGTTCTGGGCCGATGAATGGTGTAGCCGATCCCTGTCTAGCAAGTTCGTCGGCTTTTTCGTTACCAGTGATGCCCTTGTGTCCCGGTACCCACATGAGCTTCACTGAGTTTCTGGCAGCTAGCGCGCCAAGATCGTTTATGCACTCCCATACCAGTCCCGAAGTGACTCTGTGGCATGAGAGTGCCCTCAAAGCGGCCTGACTGTCTGAACAGATATAGATCCGCTTATTTGAATAAGCCCTCCTATTGTTTTTCAGCGCACATTACCGTGGGATACTTCCCCAAGGAAAAGGACATGTCCCTCCTTGGTCCGACCCCATGTACTCCTGCTCCGGTTCCCGCTTCGGTTTTTGATCCGTCGGTGTACCATATGATTGCCCCCGGAGGAAACTCTGGGTTTGTCAAAGTCCATTCCCTGCGATCCGCTATTACTACCTCGTAGGGGATGTTGTATTGGAATTTTGGAGTCATGTAGTCCGATCTCATTTCTAAATCGGGCCCTCCAATCTTCTCTCTTATGAGTTCATGTCCCGCCCTTTTCCGTAATGAAGAGGGCAGAGTGTTTTGCAGTCGATAGAGACCCATCCTCGCCTCTCCCTGGATGACCAGGTGCAAGGGAGGAAGGTCTAGGAGATTCTCCATCGCTGAGGTAGGGGTCGATCTCATTGCCCCTGTAATGCCCAGACAGGCTAGTCTTTGCAGACTGCTGAGCCTGAGCATTATTGTTTTCTGCGTTGCCTTGGTCCCCCAGACCAAGGCTGCATATGTTATTGCGGGTTTCACCACTCTGGTGTACAGCCAGTGCACCATCTTTGGTGAGAGACCCCATGTTTTCCCATACGTTCGTCTGACCATCGCAAGGGTGATTTCCGCTTTTCGTATGATTTTTTATGGTTTTAACTCGTACTAAATTAAAAGTAAAGTTAAATTAGGTTTAAATTAAATTTAAAGTGGTCTGCCTAAACCCACCTTTAATATATCAAGAAAACTAAACATAAAATTGTGCAATAATCTCTTCCGCCCGCCGCGCCAAGGACAACGCCGCACGAAATCCAAACAATAAACAAGCGCTAGGAGACACGAAATATTGTGCCCATCGAGATGCCGATAGCACCCGATTTTAACCCTAATTCTCCAATGCATAGACCGGCGTCGCCACCAAAATTGATGATGAAATTGGGATAAATCTGCTGTGTCCCCGGAGACAAGTCTCGATCGCCGGCGGTCGCGTTCGCCGTTGTGTGACATGCAAGGAAAGATGTATTGAGGCGCGGCGGTGTATCATTTCTTTTTGACTTTTGATAAAAGATTTTTTATTTGTCGAAAATCTAGAGTGGGCACGTGCCCTTGTGCCCTTTAGAACCAGCCGCCACTGGTTAAATTGTCCTATTTTGGCTTTAAGGATTGTAGTAGCATTTTATACAACCATTTATAATAATTTATGAGTTGGTATCCGATGTCAGATTTCCGGCCACAAATATCTTAAAAACCGTAGGGCTTTTAGGGCGGAAATTTTGCAGGTAGGTTGCCCTTACCCCAAAGGGGTACACCAGTACCTTGGCGATCTCCTTCTCCGCCCGGGGATAAGCTACCCCCAATTTAATTTCAATATTGAACTAATAAGAAATCCTAAACTACAAGACACCCTAAATATGAAACTTGACATAGATGTGTACTGGTACACATCGCATACTTTATGCAAAAAAATTCGAGGGGAAGTCAGTACAAGGGGTAAAGTAAAACTTAAAAAAGACTTTGCACAACCTAGGCAATTAATACATCGAATTAAAGGACTCTTTAAGCAGAATAAGTCATTAATTTTGTAGTCCCAACATGCACCTGCAAGGTATCAATTTCAAAAAAATTAACAATGCACCGTTGATTTTTCAACGGGTTATAAAGTAAATATTTATAATATTGTCATTTATCTTATTTTTAACAAGCTTTTATTAGCTTCAATTGTAGCATTGTAGCACTTTTCACCCACTTCTATTTATCGTATCGATTTGAAACTTTGCAAACTTATGCAATTCCGGTGACAATACAATAATATGTTTTTTCATTAAAAAAAATATACAGCATGTCTTCGAAATGGAAAAATTTGTATTACTGAATTTACGAAAAAAGTCTCTTTAAAAAAAGTTCTGCATCCTGAGAAAATAGCATTGCCATTCAAAAATTTGATCTAGTACATACAGGGTGGCTCAAAAAAGTCCTAATCCACGTGAAGCTAAAGACATAAAATCGTTATTTAAAGGTAAACTGCCACTGCAAATGTACCTGCTGGAGTTATTTTTTTTTATTTAGTGAATTAGGTTTGGATCATACAGGAGGTCCCAAAAATAAAATTAGTTTTTTAATATCGCCTTTACAAAAAAAGTATATCTTCATAAAAAGTTCTACATTGTGAAAAAAGAGCATGGTTATTCAAAATTGTATCTAGGGCATACAGGGAGGCTAAAAAAATTGAAATTGAAATTGTGACATTCAGCTTCTAGAGCCACCCTGTATCGTCCTACATCAAGTTTTTAAATAACCATGTTTTTTTTACAATGTAGAACTTTTTATGAAGGTAGAGGTACTTTTTTTGTAAGGTCGATAATAAAAAATAATTTTATTTTTGGGACCTCCTGTATATTCCAAACCTAATTCACTAAAAAACGGGCTTTTACGAGTAGCGCACTAAAAAGTTAGAAGTAAATTATAGTTTAAAAAACACGCTTTTATGAGTAGCGCACTAAAAAGTTAAAAATAAACATTTTCTTTTTATAGTTAAAAGAAAACCGGGGTGTGTAGTGCGCGCACCGTGCGGAAAGTAAAGCAACTTACAAACTGCGCCTCCCTTTACTCCGCCCACATGCATACCCCGGTTATCTGTTAACTTGTAGAGCTATAAAACATTTGGTCTTTAAATAGGCAATTAAATTAAAAAGCGTGGGCGCAGTTATATAGCGCTCTATGCATAATAAACAAAATGTAATGTATGCCTAGACTGCTATATATGTAAATATAGATACGCTTTTAAATTTAATTACCTATTTAAAGACCGACCAAATGTTTTATAGCTGTACAAGTTAACAGAAAACCGGGGTATGCATGTGTGTACAGTAAAGGGAGGCGCAGTTTGTAAGTTTTTTATCTTCTGACAGCCCACGAAGACCGAAGTCTAAGTACTATGTAAAGTGGGTGTAGTGGAGAAATCCGACTCACACATCCAGAGCTGGAAACATCAGTAGGGATTTCACCAGCCCTTTAAGATGTGTTGGGTGGTACCACTTCGGTCGAGGAAGAATTCCTCTACCACCTTCCAATAATTAACAGTCACAAAATATCCATGGCCGAAGCGGGATTTGAACCCGCGACCTCTCGGTTGCAAAGCTGGCGCCGTGCCAACTCGGCCACCGGAGACCCCCACGTTGCTTTACTTTCCGCACGATGCGCGCACTGCACACCCCGGTTTTCTGTTAACTATAAACGGAAATATTTGTTTTTAACTTTTTAGTGCGCTACTCATAAAAGCGTGATTTTTAGTTTTTCAAACTATAATTTACTTTATGTATGTATTTGTACCGGTGCCGGTGATGTCATTCTTTTTAAGTGCGAACCACAAAAAAATTACGTAGTGCAGAGCCGAAATGTTTTTTTTAATTTGTGAAAGCTGCCTTTTTATAAGAAAACTAATAAATGCATTCAAAAGCTAACATATTAAAGTAGGACGACTTCAATTTTAAATCATAACAGCCCGTTACTCAAAACTTTTAATCAAGTAATAAATTTAACTGGCGTTTAGAGTCACCTTTGGTTAATTAATTTGGACATTAACATGAGTACTGCGACATTATAAATGTCCAGTTAGCTAATTCTTGATTAAATCGCTTTGTGCAATTGGACGTTAATGTGGCCGTATATCATTTATAAAGGATAACAGAGATTAAGGAGAAATTAACGATTTAACTAAATTTAGGTTTTCAATTGTCACACAGCCAAATTTATTATGACGAACGAAATAATTTCTAGTCCAATATGTTAATTTTTAAGTTCATTAGTTTCCTAATTAATCACATAAGTTAAAAAATTATAAATAAGATTAAAGCTCTGCAATACATTTGGCGACTTCCAAGCAAAAACAGACCTACTGCTGGTATTTAAGGTAACATATTTAAGTCACGAGTCTTTAAATTTAAAGCCTAAATGTCGCCCTATAATGGTTATATGAGATAACAGATATTAAGAACAAATTAACAATTTAACTCAATTTAGGTTTGTAGCTGTTACATTTATGATTAGAAATCAAATTCTACAATATTAACAGCGGGTTGCACAAAACTTTTAATCAAGTAGTAAATTTAATTGACGTTTAGGGTCATCTTTAGCAATGACGTTAACATGAGTGCTGTCACATTATAAGTGTCTAATTAGTTTAATTCGTGATTAAGTTGTTTGTGCAACCCGACGTAACTATTACAAATAACATCAAAGCTCTGCAACACATTTGGCGACTCCCCCGCAAAAACATACCTTATGGCTCGGTCTGAGAGAAGGAAACACACTGGTTTAATAATTTAAAATTTGGGATACTTGTAAAAGTTTTTTTTTAATATCCATAAGTCATAAAATACAGACATAATTTACCGTTTGGTTTAACGACAAAATTTTACACGAAAAACAATGAACAGTACTTACTTCTGACATGGCAAAACACACAATCCACAACATTTTTCCATTCCTGTCAAGTTTTTTTCAGCTTCCCTCATGTCTGTGTTAATTTGGTCCATGCCATCCTCGATGCGGTCCAATTGTTCTGAATTAAATAAAAGACCAATTATGTATATTTAAAGCATTACGGAAAAGTTGTTAGTTATGTTAAATATGGACAAGTTATCTGTGTATGTTCTTATGTAATTTACAGCTGGCATGCTCATGCTCTAACCTAAGATAAACCCAATAAAACTACATAGTATTTTTATAAATTTGTATTTTATGATTGAAGTATAGTTAATTTAAATATTCAATAAATATTACCTTTTTGCTCAGGTTTGTCGTACTTCTACCACAAATAATATATTAGATAATTTTTTGTACTCATTTTTTTATAAATCCCAATACCCCATGCTTCCAATTTTAGCGTTTCTGTTATTGTTTAAGAACCGAATTAAAGCAGTGCCTGCAATATCCCAAAATAGATAAAATAGAAAAATCAGTAGTGTGTCGCTAATAGTGTTCAGGAATATTGGGAATATTGTCGTCAGTTTAAAAAAGAGGCAAATTTTATTAAATATGACTTCCAAATAATCGGTTATTCGTCTGACAATCGACTTAAATTTAAAAAACAAACTTGAATCAAACTCTTTCACACTGGTCTTTTAACTAAGTAGAAGTAAAAATAAAGAACCAATCACATGATTCATGTTAATCCTTTTTTTTATTTCGTTTCTGAAGTTTTAACAGGTTATTACCATATGCCATTGTTTTAGACCAAAGTTCTTACATACCAAGGGGACCACGGATCCCAATGCTAAACGGTGTATTGCACCTGCATTAAAACTCACCTGGTTGTCAACTTGCTATTAGGTATATCATAAATATACAAATAATACTATGTAGTTTTGTACTGGTTTGTCATATTTAAATAAAAGCAATTTTTTATTTAAATAATGCATGCTTGAATATATTTAGTTTATACTGGCAGATTATAGGAAAATTGGAAGTGTTTAAAAGAGGTGTAAACTTACTTCAATGTTTAGGCCTTGTTGGTATTAAGTAGTCTTTGACGCACAATATTAGTAAAAATGTTATAATTTAAGAAAAACTTATACGTATTAACATGTATTATGCTGATTTTTTATCTCTTGACAACATATTCCTATCAAGATCAATTTAATGTTATGTAATAATGAGCCTATTTCACCCAATCGAAACAAACTGTTATTTATATTTGAAACACTAGTGACCGTCACGTAATTTACAAAAGACAAGTCAGCTTTTCTTGAAAACTATTCCGTGACTCTATCCTACCAAGAAAACTGTTTAGAAAATTTTAAAAAGTATATATTTGAATAAAATAATAAAACAAGAAACCAATTTGTGATGTGGCTTAACTTTCCCAAGCATTTACTTGCGTTACAATGGCAAAAGTGTATTTTCCCAAAACACAAGAATCTCCTACTAGTACGTTTAAAGCTACGTTTAAAATAGAATATTTTTTTAATAACTCCTAATGCACTGATATATATATATATATATATATATATATATATATATATATATATATATATATATATATATATATATATATATATATATATATATATATATATATATATATATATATATATATATATATATATATATATATATATATATATATATATATATATATATATCACTCACTGTTTTAACCTGTGAAAGATTTTAACATTTAACTCGCATTCGCATATAAAAAGTTCAACACGAAAATATTTCTACGTACTTTTAACAGGCCGGTCTGTTTAGTAATTGATACGAATTGCACCATACTGTCAAATCTAATATTAAATACTGACACTTTCACGACCCGAAAAAATATAGGGGCTGGGCGGCGAGGCCCGGAATTTCACAAGGCACTTTATTCTCTGAATATAATGGTTTTTGTATCGGTCTCTCCGAGAGTAGCTAAACTAGGGTGTAGACCGCCCAATCGCCCCCCGAGGGGCCTACATGGTCGCCACTGTCATCATTGTCATGGACTAAACATTTCGTGTTTCTAAACCCTGTACTAAGAAAGACATCACACTTCTTCGGACTAATGATCGAGAATAGACCGCCCTTCGTATCCCTATCGCTAACTAAAGAATATGGATATTATGTGGTTCGACGAGCTCTTTCCGATGAAGTATATGAGATTTTGATTTGGATCCATTTTGACCTCGAAAAAAATTAAAAACCGTGAAATATTTGGGTCAGAAATCGAAATTTCCAGTTTTTCCCAAATAAATCCATTTTCCAGTCGTTTTAAAATAGTGCTTGCCATTTTCCGATACTCACCAATTTCAATAGGGTTCTAAAGCTCCGGGTCCCCTACAACCTCTAAATTTTAAATCAATTTAATTCACTTCTGCGATCTGTAATTGATCCTATACGAAACCGTGTAAATTTCGACTTTGACGTTTAATAGTTCCGAAACCAGTGTGTACCCTGTATAACTGAATTTTTTACCGAAGGTAGTCGCACTATCCCTCTATTAACCGAGAAAATTCGATAGCTTCCCCCTGTCCGTTTTCGTTTAAAACGGACGACAACAGACACACATTTTCCTCGATCACGGGGGGGGGGGGATATAGACCGCCGTCGGCGGTCTATAATAAAAAACTCTTGTATTTTAATATCTTTACATTTAAACTTAAAATGTTGTTAAAACTGATTTTAAAGAGCGTGTAAAAAATGCACATCAACAACAGCGGACAGTTGTCTTGTGATAACAACTGTCGGAAAGTGATGGCATTACTCGCCTATGATAATATTTGCCTAGAAAATTTGAACTTTATATCAATTTTAAGGCAATTCTAGAGCTAAAAAAATTGTGAAAAATTTTTTCTACATAATTTCTAATAAGCAAATACAAAATTTGTCAAACAGGTCCATTCTTCTATTGATTTACCTAAACATACATACAGGGCCAAGAAATAAAATGGAATAAATAAGCGAGCTGCTGCAATAGTTACAAATACAGTTATTGTTGTATAATTTAATATTTGTACGGACGAAACTATATAGAACACTAACAATGGTACTAATTACAGATTACGACTCGATCCGGACGAAAGATAAATTCAACTTGGGTCAAATATTACGCAAACTGTTGTTAAATTCGCTGATATTGACTTGTGATAGCAAACCTTATACTGAGCGCCCCAATTCGCAATATAAAATTGACGCGGTCTGAATTTAAAGCTTGTGTGAACCAAATCAGAAATTTAAAGTGGCACGTTTGTCAAATTTGAGCCGAAACTTAAGGTGGCTACAGACGTTAATAAAAAACTGCATAGTTCAGCTGCCAGGTTGGGTTGGTTTGGGGCCCCAAGAATTTAAAGCGAAATGGCGGCATGTCAAAAGAAATAAAAATATAATAAATGTACTCGTAAAACGACTTACCCTGTCATTTTTTCCCTTCATAAAAGTTAAAGCTTGAACTAAATTAGAATTGCTTTGATTTTTTGGGTAAATAATGTTATTACATAACTGTACATGTACAAAGAAAGCTTCAGGTATACAAAATGTTCCTACAAAATTAAAGAATTATAGCTAACTCTAGGGATAAAAGATTGACAGTAAGATTACAGCAACCTTGCACGTCAGCTTGGAGATGCAAAGTTAGATTGTTATCACAGAAATTCTGAATGGTCCGAATAAGCAATCTTCTAAAACATTTGTGTCTGCAAGTTGGTTTGCACAGCTTTTATAATTCCATCCACTGTAAATACATCTGTGATCAATAAGACATACTAACTCGAAAAAATCTTTGTACACTAATGCGATATAGCGACCAAATAATCAAAAAAGAATAGCAGAATATGAATTCGCCATAAACGTGATATCTTAATAAAAGTTTTATTATTTTGTTTTGACGAAACTGCACTAATCCAGACTTTTTTTTTATTTCTGGACGACATCCATGGAAACAGAATCAGTGCCAGTTAGTGCAGTTTCGTGCAACACAAAATAACAAACCTAAAAACATTAATTTGCTTACTTTAAAAATTCTTAAATGTGAATTCGAGTAAAAATCGAAAAAATG